>JANBXA010000740.1:38520000-39832500 GCA_030556225.1 Cricetiscus sungorus | reverse complement strand
TCTGTCTGTCTGTCTGTCTGTCTGTCTGTCTCTGTCTGTCTGTCTGCCTAGAAACATTAAGCTTTGTACCACCATAATGAGTACCTAGGACAACTCAACTCAAAAGGAAGAAAGACTTGTTGTGGACAGAGACTCCAGTTGGCTTTGTTGTCACTGCTGTGCGATCATGTGTCAGAGGTTCACATTGTGGTACCTGGAGGAAGCAGCTGGGGAAAGAGACTGACATTTTAATACCCACTTTGAAATCACTTCCTAGTGACCTATCTTCCTTCCTCCCGTTAGGCCCCATCTCCTAAGGACTCCTCCACCTCTTTAATGGCACTCAGTGGGGACCAGTTCTTGAATATGTGCTCTCTTGTGGGTGTTCAAGTTTTAAGGTAGGCAGCAAAACCAGAATCCTTCCTGGGCTGTCAGTTTTCCTGCCGTCACCATGCTGTCTTTACTTGCCTTGCCTATGCCAGCAGTTCCAATGGTGCTCATTGAACTGAACTATTCCTTTAACACTGAGCACTTAACAGTTCTCAGTTCAGAGGGTTTGAGGCACAGTGCTGTGTAGCTACCACATCCTGAGTGGTTCTCATTGTTCACAGAATCAAGTAGTGACCGTGTTCCCACCCTTAGCCAGCTGCTTTTCCAAGCTCGCCTTTCCATCACAAACTCCACGCAGGTGGTCTGCCCACCTCCCTAAACAGCGATTCTTCTTCATCCAGGCAGGGCTCCTTACATTGCTTCTCATATGTTCTTTGCCTTTCTGTTTCTGTTTTTTAAACTCCTAGATATGTTATGAGGCTATGTCTTTGGACAATAGATAGCCGTCTGTTTGAAATGTATTCTCAAAGTGCTGTACTGCCAATTTGTCTTTCAGTCCGTACTATTTCATGTGGCCGCATGTTACCTTTATGTTGTTACACTCAGATCTGTCTCCAGCAAAGCTGTAAAGTACTTGGACCAGGTAGCTACTGCATTGTCACAAACCACTTCCAAATCCCATGACTCAGAATAACCTCACATACTCCAGGGACCTGGATTAGATGATCTTGACTGAGCTGCTCTGGTCCCTCAGAGCTCTGCGACTTAGCCAGGCCTCAGTTCCAGTTGAAGCAGAGCTTTTAGGTGGACAGCTCTGTCCACAGCTCTCATCCTTGTCTAGAGAGCAGTAGGTTAGCCCAGCCACGTTCCTTTCTTGGTGATACCAGAAATACAGAAACACTAGAAGAACCAGGCAAGGCCTCCTGAAGCCTAGGTTAGGCACACATCAATCTCAGCTTCCAAAAAGGCCAAAGCAAGCCTCATGACCGATCTCAGAATCAACAGGTTGACAAATACACTGTTTCTTGTAATAGGAAGAACTGCAAAGTCACATTTAAGATGCATGGATATGAGAAGGAATGAAGACTTGGGGTCTTCTTGCAACTTGGCATAGATAGGGTGGATTTTCTTTTGCTTCTCTGTAGTTCCAGCCCTATACTGCATACTCACCTTCAGTTTCCTGTAACAATTTACCCTAGATCAGTAGCATAAAACTTTGTGTCTATTTATATTCCACAGGCTGGCTAGGCAGAGCTATGTTGGGATGGTTCATCTCTGTCCTGGGTGTTGCTTGTGTGGCCATAATTTGACTACAGGATCTAGAATTCACACGACTGGCACCTCAGCTGCTATTTCTTACTGTCTCCATAATTTGTTCAAAGCTTCCTCTATTTCCAATTTCTCCAGCAGAGTAGCTGGATATTTTTTTTTCCTTCCATGCCCAATGCATGGTTTTAAGAACACAAAGCCACAAGCAAAGGTCTCTGGGCAAAGATTCAGGCTGCATAAAAATTCTGCCACATTCTGTTGATCAGCAAACCACAGGGTGAGCTGGTTTGAGTGGGAGGAAGAATAAAACTCCCAATACAGTGTAAAAAAAGGCCACGTTGCTGTTGGAGACTATGTTGTCCATCTTTGGAAAGACCCTGCCTGAACAGGATGAGATGTTCAGAAAATAATTGAGTGAATGTTTGGACAAAACAGCAGAGCAGAAGCAAAGCATCAGTGAGAAGCATCCAGCAAGCAGTGTCAGTGAGCTGTGCCAGTGGGCAGTGTCAGTGAGCAGTGTGTCAGTGAGCAGTGCCAGTGAGCAGTGCCAGTGAGCAGTGCCAGTGAGCAGTGCCAGTGAGCAGTGCCAGTGAGCAGTGCCAGTGAGCAGTGCCAGTGAGCAGTGCCAGTGAGCAGTGCCAGTGAGCAGTGCCAGTGAGCAGTGCCAGTGAGCAGTGCCAGTGAGAAGTGTGCCAGTGAGCAGTGCCAGTGAGAAGTGTGCCAGTGAGAAGTGTCAGTGAGAAGCATCCAGGGATCTAACGCAGCAAAAATGACAGCATCTTTCTTTTCTAGCTGTCTTCATACAAATTGATGAACACATCAGATTATGGATTTCCTGAGATCCGCTGGCATCAAACAGCAGACTTCGGCTTTGTCCCCAACCTGAAGATGCCCAATACTTTCATGGCTGTTGCTATGGATCTCTGTGATAGTGACTCACCTTTTGGCAGGTATGCTTGCCTCTTCAACTTTGCTTTCCCAGTGAATGTTCTTGCCCGTTGTCTTTCACTGTGATGTTTACTTGTAATGGGATGGATTGGTCTGTGGGTTGGAGTTTAGATACTATGTATCAGTTACCTATGTTGGGATGTGCTACAATAATCCAAACCAAAGCACCCTTTCCAAATACAGAGACCCTGACCAACCAACTGAACAATATCTCCTTGGCACTACCTCAGTGCTTTGATACAACAAAAACTTAGGTCATGCTCACACTCAATCAAAGCAGGTCAGTAGTGATTTTGCTATTAAGAATTGTTCACAGATCCAGAGCAAATGTCTACAAAGAACCGGGATGTAGCTTAGTAGTGGAGTACTTACCTATTGTGTCCCAAGCTTTGGGTTCAAACCCTGGTACCATCCCTAAAGAAATGAGTCTCCAAGTTTATCTTCCTACCATCATTACTTTTAAGTCTTACATTGGGAAGTTAGTGCTGTTAACCAGTTAGTCTGGAAACCATGTGTATTAGTGAAGGTTTCTATTGCTGCTACATAACACCATGAACAAAACTACCTAGAAAGGAAATGATTTATGTCAGCATAGAGTTCTACATCTCAGTCCATCCTCAAAGGGAGTTAGGATAGGAACTGAAGCAGGGCAGAACCTAGAGGCAGGAGCTGATGCAGAGGCCATGGAGGGAAGTGCTGCTTATTGGTTTGCTCCCTGTGGCTTGGTCAGCCTGCTTTCTTACAGAACCCAGAACTATCAGCCCAGGGTGGCACTGCCCACAATGGGCTGGACCCTCCCACATCAATTATCAACCAAGAAAGTGTGCCCACAGGCCAATCTGGTGGGAACATTTTCTCACTTGAGGTTCCTGCTTCTAAAATGGCTCTGGCTTGTGTCAAGACAACACAAACCATAGCACACAACTCATTTCTGCTTACACTGAATCACTAATCTAAATCATGGATATAATCACCTTTAGTGAGAATAGGCCTTGAGATTCTGGGATGGACTCAGAGAAGGATGGCATTTTTGTTTTTAGCACCAATGAGTTATTGCATACTAGCTGTAGGATACTGGCTTTCAAATATGAAATGGAGTCTGATACCTGGCCTTTAGATTATAGAGAACTTGATAATATTATTAAATGACCAAATAAAAGGCAAGACAGACTCAATGATGGACATTTGATCACATGTAGGATGGCTTTCAGTGGCAGGCAATAGATGTTATCTGTCCTAGGCTGGGATTTTTGCAGCACGTCCCAGCATAGAAGGCTGATGCATAGTATACCTAAGCTGCAATCAACAGTCTAACCTATCTCCTTACTCTCCACCCTTCTGTCTCCTTCTCTTCCTGCTGCCCTCTGTTGCTATAAGGTTCTAAATCCACTGAAGGTTAGAGCTTCATCTCTTGTTATCACTAACCACTGTTTTTAAGGTCACTAGCCACTAATTATTGATTTCTTTCATCTTCTCTTACTTTTCTTCCTCTTTCTTTGCTCCCTTCTTTTTTTTCTTCATCTTATTCTTTTTTTTTTTTTTTTTCTTTAGCATTTTGAGACAGGATATCACTGTGTTGACTAGACTGGCCTTGATCTTGGGATCTTTTTGCCTCTACCTCATCAGTTCTGCTATACAGGTATGTGCCACCATACCAGAAACTCTTTCCTCTTTTTGAGGCAGGGTTTCTCTGTAGCTTTGGATCCTGTCCTGGAACTCACTTTGCAGAGTAAGCTGGCCTGGAACTCCCTGAGAGCTGCCTGCCTCTGCCTCCCAAGTGCTGGATTAAAGGCGTGCTCTGCCACCACCCAGCCCTCCTCCTCCTTTAAAAAAAAGATTTCAGGGATAAGAGAGATGCCTCAGTGGTTAGGAACACTTGCCACTCTTCTAGAGGACCCCAGTTTGGTTCCAAGAACCCATATGGTGGCTCATAACTACCTGTAACTCCAGTTCTAGAGGATGTGACACTTTCTTCTGGCCTTCATGGACACCAGGTTTGCATGTGATGCACAGATATGCATGCATGCAGAACATACATGCACATGAAATAAAAATAGGCACACCTTTGAAGAATCTTTTATTTTATCCCTATCTGAGTGACTTGAGTACTCTCTGTCTTATAACACATGGGTATTATGGCGCTCAGTCCCATCACCCTCCCCCACACTTTCTTTCTGCTGCAGCATCCACCCCCGAGATAAACAGACTGTGGCTTATCGACTGCACTTGGGGGCTCGAGCTCTGGCTTATGGTGAGAAAAATTTGACCTTTCAAGGACCACTACCTAAGAAGATAGAACTCTTGACTCACAATGGGCTGCTCAACCTCACATATGACCAGGAAATCCAGGTGCAGAGGCAAGATAACAAGTCATTTGAGGTGAGAATAGTGAGGGGTGAGGAGGGGGCGGCGAGGTAGTTGGGAATCTTTCCCAACTGGGGCCCTTTTCCATCACTGCAATGTGATGATGAAACAGCTGCTGGTTGGCTGGGGTGTTGCTGAGCTTATCTCAGAGGGACAGATGTACAACTACTGATCCATTAGTGTGGACACAAGATTGATAGAACAACCAGGGAAGGAAAAAAATAGCCCCTTATAAACCACATTCCTTTCCTATTTCCTTTCTCAGGGCAGTCACCTTGGCTCAGAGAATGACCTTATTTGTACTTTATCTGTTAAATGATCATTGCTCTAAAATAACCCCCTAAACATTAGCTGTCTTTTTTTGTTGCATGCTGCTAAAATCTGTAATTCTTAGGGTTTAGCATTTCCCTTGAAAAGCTTAAGCTTGGCGATTTCCATCTTAGTATGAATGGATGTAGACAGTCTACTTTCTTCCACTATCTAGCAGGGATCACTTCTGTAGAATTGGGACCACCGATTAAAGAGAATTAGAATCTCTTGTAGTTGAGAAGAGATGGCTCGCTTTAGGCAACCTGAGGACACCAGCTAGGAGGTGATGTGTGAAGAGAGGACACTGTAGGAAGTGATAGGTACCCACCCTTTATGCAGGAGTTTAGAGCTGCAGCTCCCAGGAGTCCACACCTCAGACACCTGGTCAGTGAGTGTCCTCTGCTTCTTTCCACATGGGTTTGAGGTGAATTTGGAGACTGTTGTCAGCTGGTGATCTGCCTTTCACCTGCTCTGGAACCATGGTCGGGGTTAGGGTAGACTTTAATCTTAGGGTCTGGATAATTTGCCGTCTCTGGACTGCTCTTTGTACTGTGTTCAGCGGCCACAGTTACTTTGTGTCCTATTTTTACTGCATACCTTCTCTGAAAGTACCAGAGGGGGCTGGCTTTGCCATCTGGAGGGAAGGGTCCACTGGAAAATGTTCAGGGGTTTAGTCTCTGAATGCTTGTGTCCCTGGGAAGTTAATAGTTTTTAATTGAGTTTTAGTTATTTAATCACTTGAACATTGAAATTTCTTTTTGGTGCTGGGATCAAACCCAGGGCCTCGTACGTGCTAGGCATGTGCTCTTCCACTAAGCTATACCTTTATCCTATATGAACATTACTGTTAACTTGTTCTCTGTCACCAGACCCATCTGGTCTAGGTTCTATTTACTGTAGGAAACTTGTCTTTGGCTCAGAGTGGCCTTATTTTCCTTCCTTTCTAGTATGCCTGAAAGAGCAGTTCCCGGTTTTTTTGGTACACCCTTCTAACTTGCCTGTCTATTCTGTTTTCTCTTTTTAGATCTCCTGTTGCAGTGACCACCAGTGCAAATGGCTTCCTGCTCCTGTGAATAGTTTTTCTATCAAGACCCTGATCTTGGGTGTTGATGCTTGTCTTGGCACTGTGGTTGCTGTTCGCTATGCCTGGACCACATGGCCCTGTGACTATAAGCAATGTGCCATTTACCACCCTAGCAGTACCTTGCCAGCTCCTCCCTTCACTGCTCTTATTACACACCAGGCTCCCAGACTTAGGGCAGGGGGATCAAAGGACATTTGGAGTAGTACCAACTCTTTTATACAAGGGCGAGCCCTTTAGATTTGGGCATTTAGGAGTTTAAATGATGACAGCAAGTAATAGAAGCCTCACTGAATAGCTCCCAGCTGGCCCATGGCTGTTCCTGTATTCTGAGATGAACACTGGCTAATAGACACTTAAAATGCTCATCTTTGTCCTCTAGTTACCTCAAGCTCTATGCTGATCTAATTCTTAACTACAACCCTGGTATAGGGAGTGGAATGCCTTATTTCTGCCCTTCATGCAAAACTTTGGTTCTCAGTCCTGCAAGAGATTTTAAAGGCCTTGAAGGCTGGTGCTTCGTGTGCTCTTTACAAAACTCCCAAAATGGCTAAGGAATGCTATGAAGTTTCTATCTAGGGAGCAGAATCTTCCTTTCATCATATGTTCCTACCCCATGACAAAGTATTTCAAGTAACCTTAGACACACCACATATTTGTATCCTCATTAAGTTGGTCAAAACTACCTGTTTTCAGCCCAAATCTTATTCTAAAATGAATCTGTCACAATCAGTCCTATGTTTAGGCATATTGGCATGTACTAAGGACTGGCCTTAAGAGTGAGAGCCCAAATCTCAGGCATAGGGACACATGAAAGTAGATGTATGTGGGGCAAATAGGTCCTTAAAAATAAGTCTCAAATCTTTGAGAAATAGAAGTTCAACTAAGGTTAATCCCTATTGAGGAAAGAATTTAGGTTGACAGGAAAGCTACATGATTAGCTTGTAGAACAAGTACAGGCAAGGCAAAGGTGATGATGCAATTTACCATTTGATGATAGACAGCTGGCAGCTCTGAAAATTGCATCTGTTAGAAATCAGAAATAAGCCAAGTGTGATTGCCCACACGTTTAATTCAAGCACTTGAGAGGCAGAGACAGGTAGATCTTTGACTTCAAGGCCAGTTGATCTTCAGAGTGAGTTCCAGAACAGTCAGAATTATCTAGAAAAACACTGTCTTGAACACCCCCATAAAGATATTGGAAATAAAAGTATTGTAATTAATGGTGTGTCTGTACATACAGTCAAATTGTTAGAGACTTACAAAGTGCCTTGAAGCATGGGAAAGGAGTCCAAGTGTCACCTGTGGGTAGCTTTCTTGTTCTTTGATGTAAAGCAATGAGCATTTCTCATCACTATGGGGCTCTGGTGCCTTTAGAAGCAGCAAGAAAGATGTGTCAGGAGTTTATTTGGTTAAAAACAACAACAACAATAATAATAATTTTAAAAAACCCAAACTATACATTCTGCAAGGGCCCTTGACCTGTGTGGATTTCTAGCCTGCATTTCACTCCTAATGCCCACTTTGACCTCTCTGCATCTGGCCACATGAGAACATAAGCCTAGTAACCATCAGTTCCCAAGAAAAGATCAAATCTATCTGCTGGTCCCTTTGCCAAACCCTGGTGTTAATCCCACCCAATGAGAGTAAGGACCATCACCCAAATTCTTTGGTCAAATTATGTGGGCTTTATTTTCTGTCAGACAGGGCTATCTCCCTAAATTGGGGTTTGAAAAAAATAGCATCAAACACAGGAGATGGAAGGGTTTATATAGTCCGAAAAATCTGCAAGACTAGATGTTTCTTAAGATTGGGGGATTTCCAGAGCAATTTTGGTTACATAGAAATTTAGCTGAACATTTCAAAAATTATTTGGCAGAATATCTTATCAGAGTATATTCAAGATGTGAATCAAACTGCAGGAACAGGCTAAAACACGGTCAAACGTGAATTGCAGCAAACAGAAACGAACTTACTCTGACCTTATAACAAAGTGGCTTCCATACTTAAAATGAAGTTAGGCTGGTTCATCACACATGCCCACATTGTTCTAATGTTGAGGCTGCTAGAGGTAGCCAACAACCCCAAGCTCAGTGTCCTTTTAACGCCCAATAATTGGTACATACAGTATAGACTTTGTTTCAGGTAATCCGTGCAGTAATGAAGCCACAGATGAATCAAATATTTTGTGTTTGAAAAGTCCAAAACATTGTGAGGGGTTTGTATATTTCCCAAATGGAAATAATTTCTTTACTGGCTAGAAAATTGGTTAAAGGAGAGTATCAGTAAAAACCAGCTCTGAATCATCACTGAAGGAGAAACACTGCTGAGCTGACTTTGGCCTGGCTTGTATTGCATTTCATAATGTATGTATGTATTCACACGTGTGTGTATATTTGTATATATGACATATAATTATCTATTATGTCACACATATACACATTACATATATATATTTACATGATTTACATATATATTGTATGTAAATACAGATACACACTATAGTTGAAACAAAACTTTCCATGTCTGATATATTTTAGTGGGATGTGAACTTTAGATTATTTTACTTTGAAAAGATGTAGATGTCCACTTTCAAAATTTTTGTTTTTTTGTTTCTTTTTGAGACATGGTCTCACTATGTACCTCTGACTGTCCTGGAACTGTGTAAACCAGGCTGCCCTTAAACTCAAGAGATCTGCCTATGCCTACCTCTGAAGTGCTGGGATTAAAGGCGACTTCTTAAATTTATGCAGTTAGTGGATTAAGGTTTGTAGTTCAAAAGTTGTGAACTTGGGCTAATCCACCAAATTGTAAAAATTATCTTTGGAGATAGGATCTCACTTCTAGTCTTGGCTTTGAACTCACAAGTCTGCCTGCTTTTCCTTTTTGGGATTAAAGGTGTGTACCACCATGCTTGCTTAAAAATGAAATGTTTAGTTTGTCTTTACTCAGGTTGTAATCCAATGTGCCGGTATTTTTGTAAAAGGATCATGCTCTAGTAACTTGACAAAAACAAGCCAGTGAGTTATTCATGTTCTCTCCTCTTCCAGCCTGGTAGACAGGAAGCTATGAACTTGGGTCTAAGTAATGTGACACACTGATGCAGCAGGCGGCATGGGAAGCCCCTCCCCCACCTTTAATGCTGTATGTGGGGACTAGAAAGTCCAATTGTGTAAAACATGGTCAAAATGAAATGACAGGGAGTCTGTAGGGAGGAAGGGAATTTACTCAACCGTGTCTTGTTTGAATTTGTGTTAACACTGCGTACAAGTGAATTCTTTAATAAGGAATTGAGTTAGAGGACTTTTATCCCCTCAAAAGGAGTGCAAAATTTGATAAAAAAGATGAACACAAATATGCATTCCTAGATGGAGATAAGCAGAGTTGTCCTACTGATACTGAATATATATATATGGGTTGGTGACTCAATATTCCTGAGTGGAATTAGAATTAGACTCTGTTTACTTCATGAATTAGCTGCTGCCAAGAATTCACTTTGTTAATCCTCTGTGATATAGTTACAGCCTTAAGGAGGAGAGTAGGTCAAAAGGGCTCTGCATAGAACTAGTGCCCTATAAAAGGGATCTGGTGACTCCCTTTCACATCTTTAGTCTTAGCAAGCCAGCTAAGGACCAATCTATCACCAGGCATCTTGAACTCTTGACTTCCCTGGCTCCCAAACGGAGAAAAAAACTTGTTTATAAGCTACCTAATGTATGGTATTTTGTTATAGTAGCCCAAACAGATGAAGTGTGTTTATAAAGGTTCACTTCAGGGAGAGCTAAGCAAACATGATCATATCCTGACTACAAGAAGATAAAAATAAGCAGAACTGTCAAGAGATATTTATTACTAAAAATAAAAGCAACTGAAGTTTTGCCCAGGGTACACTGTCAGCACAGGAACAGCCACGATGAAGTGTGTTAATATTGTCTCTCCTTTCCAAAAGACTGCTGCTTTCTCCCACACAGAGTAAGTTTTAGTTTAGGTAAAAAACTCATGGTGAGAAGGAAGTGGGCTCCCTCTTCTTCAGTCTGAAGACTGCATTGGGCTACACTGTGATGGAGACTTCAGGTGCTGCAGGTCAGTGTCCACCAAGGGTTCATGTGTCAGGAACTCCGGCTGGTAAGACGACACAAAGGCTTCATGCTGAAGCTCGGGTAGGTCCAGGGACCCTGGAAGAAAACAATTCCTTAATTGCACCATTGCCTGGGAACCTCATGGCTATTTGGCTTGGCCGAATATACAGCCTCTTAATTCTTTACATTTGTAAAAGTCGACTCTATTTTGCCCTCAGTTGGTAAAATAAACAGACAGATGTTTAACAATGGGAAGAAAATGAATAGATGTAGTGAAGTGTCATACACACAAACCGTTATGAACCTAAAATTCCTGAGCCCCTGACCACTTTCCATTTATGGGAAATAATCCTGGCAACATAAACATAGGTAGGGCCAAAAGATACCACTGACCTTTGATTTCACTTTAAGTTTTATTCCTTGTACAGCAAACGCTACCATTTCCACTCTATAACTCAAGCTACTTGAGACACTCAAGTTTCTGGACAGGTTCTGTGAATAACATGGGAGCCCCAGGCAGTCTTCACGTCCCCCTCACTCTGCACTCTCTATGTCTGGCTCAGAGAAGCATGTTACTCACTATTCACCAATGTACGACGAGGGTACCACAGTCTAAAAATGGTCGGTTTTCAAGCCAAAAGGGTAAAAGTTAAAAGATACCTGGCAGAATGGAGTCCTCGTGGTCATCGTCAAAGGTCTGTGTCTCAAAGGCTTCAAGACTCATAGCTGCATCATTCTCTGACAGCTCCTGGGAGAGCTGCCCCTTCCCAGGTTTGCACACATCAGACTTCACCCACTGATAACTGTGGATCAAAGGGAACCATTCTTGAGAGCTGTCTGTTAGTCCATAATAACCCTTCCTACCAAAGTAGATGCATTTTCTCCCCCCTCCCCTCCAATAGGGTCTTTCCTTCTATACATCTAAAAAGCATCAGCTAAGAAGAAAAACCCAAGCACACTTGAGCAGGCAAGCCTCTGGTGACAGTGCTCCATGGTATACACAGAGAGTGGCACAAATTGAGCAGCCTTAATTTGAGAATTTAAAATACTCCTAAAATATTTTGTGTAACCATGAAAAGCCATAGATGGGAAATTCCACACCTCATGGGATGGTCACAATTAAAATGAAGGTGCACTAAAATATTACATGAAAACTGTCCAGGGTGTAAGTGCATGCGTAATGCATAAATGAAACACTGGGTTTTCTGTTTAGACTTAGTTTTGCTCCCAAGTTACCTCTTGTGCATATAAAGTCACCCTCCTGCCCAAACTTGATCTAAAGACCAGGAACTCAAGAGATCTGCCTGCCTCTGCCTCCTGACTATGGGAACTCCAAGTATGCATCTCCATACACATAGAAAGTCCTAGAAAACCCAAAATGACCACCAATAAGGCACATCTGAAACATGTCTCATCAATCATTCCAGATATGAAGCAATCACCTTGGGATGCAGTACACGGGGTAACGGGCTCCTGCTCACCTGTCTAGATGGGTAAATGGGTCAACGTTGTGGCATATGGTGAAGGAGCAAGCTCACCTTTGACACAGAAATGTATACACGAACAAAAAAGTAATTGCCAGTTTAGGACACTGGTCAGCTGGCAACTGAGCATCTACCAATGGAACAGGTCACACTTACTTGACACAGTTTTGGGCTTCTGGACAACTCTGAATCAGGTTGTGGATGATTGGATGAGAAAACCCGAAGAACTCAGCACCACATGAGAGTAGGTTAGGCATCAGTTTCCCCCTAAGCAGAAGAGAGCGAGCTTTAACTTGATGAGAGCTTAGGAGGAGATGACAACAGGCTGGAACACACACCACACTTGAGATTTCCTAATATACTCTGAGGCTAGCAGCTAAGGAGCCTGCATGACATTGAGAGAAAAGGTCTCAGCTGTGCTAATGGTGACCCTTTAGTGTGTCCTCAAGCTGGTGGCCAACTTACGTTGCAGCACTGATCATCCTGACCAGTTCTTCATAACAGGCGTCGGCAGAAGAACTGACGATGGTATTCTGGGGGTCATCTTCAGGAACAATTTCAAACTGAGAATGACAGGAACAATGAGGTCACTTTGCAAGGGGGAGAAGTAGAGTAGTAGGACTCCTACAAACAATCTCAGGCTCTAGAGATGAAGCTGCTGCACATGCCAGGAGATGGGCACATACGTTTCTTACAATGGTCTTAAAAATTCACACCCAAGTAAACAGAAAATCCCGTGACTTCCAATTCTGTACATCTTGCTTGACTTTTGGCCAGTGGTCAGCACTGAATTTGCTCCATACCGTCCTATCGACTTACAGCCCAAGTCCAAATACAAATGGTACTTTATAGAAACAAGATACATTGTTCTGTTACCCTCTATTCTCTGGGAAAAAACAAGAGTACTTAGAAATATTCTTGGCCAAAGGGTACTTTCCCAGTTTTTACTTTGTATTTATTTTTCTTTATATTTGCTAAGATTGGATATTATCAAACTAAAGTCACCTGATGTTGGGGAAAAATTTTAAGTTAAATTTTTTATCATAAATCAATCCTATTATACTTAAAAATAGAATTTTGTTTGGTTAGTAACCAAGAACATTAAAATTTATTTTTCTTTTAGCATTTCATCTCTCAGAGGAAATTAAGAATCATGTGATTTTCATTAAAATTCTACTGAGACCCTGATTGGATATGTACTGCATTTACAGATGCTGAAAATGTGGTACCCTGCACAACGGTAACTTTGCCTATTGGCACACTTTCTGTAGAGCACTGTGTGGTTGAGATGAGCTGGTCAGACACCAGCTCCACCTTCCAGAGCTCTGACAGTGATGTAGTTTCCCCAGCCAGTTAGAGGATCCTACTCAAGGATCCTTGCCATGCCTCCAGCTCAGTTTTCTTGATTGGCAGCTGTATCAGAAAGTGAAACTAGGAACTCTGAAACTGCTATTTTTGCCTAAGGGTCCTTGTATCTTAGCAGAAGCAATGAAGATATCAAATATCTTCTCTGTATGAATTTGTCAACTTGTTTTAGTATCAAATAGTAACAGTATGTGTGGTAAAATTACTATGGTTTAAGGAAAGAGATATCACCTCGAAAATAAAAGACAAAGTTGTATCCCAGATCAAACACCCAGACTTATAGTTGCGACAGAGCTTGCCAGTTTTTCTGCATCTTGGTGTTGTACAAATGGTGATTACAAGGTATCTTATAGTGTGTCAGAATAAGCGGGAGCGGGCAAACTGAACAGAAAAAGGAAAGCAATCACACTGGCGTGAATACCTGAGGCTGCACACCACCATCCTTGACCTGACATGTATACAGACACTTCTGGTCTGGGCACTTCATGCTGGCGAACACTCGAGTACTGCAGTAGCCCACAGGGTAGATGGCATTCTCATCATGGAAGCCAGGTCGGTTGGTGATGATCTACAAAAAATTCCCCAATCCGGAGTTGAGGTCACTTAAGACTTTAGAAGCCCAATTTACTATGGTAGCCTTTAGAGCCACTTTGGGGCTGCAAAGAGTGACAAATCAGAGAAAGTGATGGCTGTGAGCAGACAAAACTGACCTGGATTTGTAGGGACTAGAGATTTTCTGGGGCTGGTATGGATCAGCAAAGGGCTGCTGCCAGTGGGAACAGGGAAGGCTCAACCCCACTCCCATGGTTCTGATTATCCTGTCTATATGCTGGTCTCACTCACCTCCCCCAGGCTATATACTGTTAGACCCCCTAGTCCGATGGGGAACACAGGCCGTCCTGAGGGATCCAGGGTAATGGGCCGAACCAGCTTGCGAGCACCTCCCTCCATTTTCTTTTTCTTGGATGTTTTCTTCAGAACTGAAACGCAAATCTGGGGTCACCCACTTTAGGTCCCTTCCATTGAGAAGGGGAGGGGAAATTTACATATGAATGGTAAAGGCAGAAAGCCAATCTTGGTTTATGTGGATGCTCTTCATGATGGCATCATAAGTAGAAAATACTGTAAGTTAATGCATATAATATACCTAACTTAACAAACATCATGGCAACTGAGTATACTGTGCAATGTAAAGTGTTTCCACAAGTGTGTGTCTGCATAGGAGATGTAGGCTGATGCCATTAGCTAATATCAGAGCACCACACTGCACATAGCTATCCTAAGAAAAGATTAAAATTCAAAGTCCAGTTATTACTGAATGTATCCTGCTTTCATAAAATTGTAAAACTGAAAAATCACTAGGTGAACCACTCACTGTAACTGAGGTACCATCTCTAAATAGCCATCTGGGGCTTGTCCCTCAAAGCCCAAGTATCTAACTTGCCTACTAACAATAACCACTTTTAATATAAGCACTGCATGCTAAAAATCTTAACATTTTTAAGTAGTCTTCAACCAGGAATTGCTGAGCTATCAGTGTGCTCAGAAAGCCCCCTGCCTCTAGGAAAGAGTCTAGTGAGTGCAGTCTCGTGACTGCAGGGACACAAGATGGGGGCAGAGGCTCATGCTGCTTATCCCCATCTATCAGGCCTAATCAGCGTCTCTCCAAAGTGTCTCCACTAAGACTTTAGGAAACACAGGTGGCTCCTTGTGTTTACCAGTTAGTCTACCAGCTCTTTTTTAACAGTAGAGCCACTGATGCACTGGGTATACTGTCTGCTTAAAATACCTTCCAGCTTGTTGTTCTCTTTGCCTTTTTCTTTTTTCTCCTTCTTGGATTTCTTTCCAAAAGGCTCCTCGGCCCCAGTGCTGGGTCCAGCTCCCTGGATAGTTCCCACAGAGCCGGCCACACCATAAGCCAGGGGCAAACTGGAGCTGTGGGCAGGAGCTGCAGCCTGTGGTTCCCCTTCAGTTAGAGCCTGAAGCTGGAGAAGCTTCTTCAGCAAGTATCTGATGTGGGAGAGGAAGGAATGGGAAGAAAGGTGTTAAGTTCTTTTTTTCCCCCTCCTCAATTCATTTCTTAAGTACTGGGAATTACAGAATTATATACAAAGATTATCACACACACACACACACACACACACACACACACACACACACACACACTCTCTCTCTCTCTCTCTCTCACACACACACACACACACACACACACACACACACTCTCTCTCTCTCTAACACACACACACACACACACACACACACACAATAAAGAAGATAATACTCTAGAAATCAAGATAGTGGTTAGAGCTCCTCTTATCTTCAGGGTGGAAAGCCTTAGGGCATCTGAAGGGTATTTATATGGCTTAGAGGTAGCCACATACCCACTGTGCTTTGAATAGGGAAATACAGACTGAACAGTTGTAGAATGAGAAGCAGGGTTTTTTATCCCTTGGTTTTCATAACTTGGAAGTGATAATAAGAGAACTTATTACATGTAGCAAGAAGGCTCTGACAGAAAAGATGAGAGGAAGAGCTCTGTTGTCATCAGAGACCAACAAAATTCGGGTGGGAAACACCACAGGTTTGGAGTTTCTCTGTATTGCCTCAAGTGGCCAAGGGGTTATGCAATGTGCAAGAATTCACTGGCAAAACACAAAAAATACCTCCATGTCAATCACTAATAATAACAACAAAATGAAGCTAGCTTACCTTCTTTCTTCTTTTGCTTTGAGAAATTTTTCCTCAAGACGAGCAATTTCATCACAAATAGCAGCATTTTCCTTTAAGAAAAAAAATGAACTGTAATCAAATAAAAAGAATTTAAAAATGAAGCTACTTTCTGGGAACAAGGTCTGTATCTCAAACAACAAAGCTCTCTGTGCTTCAGATGAAAGGGAAATGCTGTTCCACCCTGCCCACAAGCTACAAGTGTATCTTTCCAGGGCTAGGAGACTGCTCAGCAGGGAAAGGTGCCTTCTATGCAAGCACAACAACTTGAATTTGATCCCCAAAACCCATATCGGAAGGAGAGAAGGGACTCCTAACAATTGTCTGCTAACCTCTCTACCCACAAATTAATAAGGAAAAGAAATGTCTTTAAAGTAATCTGCAGGTAAACTGTTTGGGCTCTACTGCAGGCAGAGTAATCACATAATTTCTTATCCAATGAAGGGGCACCTTTCCATGAACAGGGGCAATTTTAACATGTATGCCAGAAAAACATGGCACACCAGGGTTTGCATACATACACTAGGCAAATCAAGATGTGTGGCCACTTCAATTAGTGTAGCTTTTGGCAGTGAAAAGGATATACTACTTAGACCTGAACTTACACCACTACAGATTTCTAAGGACTAGCCATGTTCAACAGCCTTGACCTTGACAAGCATCACCTAACAGAGTATATTACAGGACAATACCTTAGAGAGAAAAAAGATGAGAAGAAATGAAATAATGTGTGAAATATCTAGTATCATCATTCCTTACTTATGACTCAGCCTAATTTAAAAGCAATTCGTAGAAAACACCCATTTAGGAGCTTTCCCAGGTTTAATCTCCATTTCAATGTTCAAAACATCCTCTGGCTTCACAAGATTTTCGTATTCTTAAAGGAACCATCACCCTTAAGAAACAAATTTTAAGCATTAGGCAACTCTGAAATGAAGTGACAAAAGGGAACAGTAAACGAGGTATTGCGTATCTTGATTTACTGTCCTTATTTTTCTCCAAAACACACACACTAGTGTTAATGTTTTAGGAATGGCAGATTTAATGTCAAAATTTTCCTGATGCATTTAAAGGGCCTAATCAGTTTAACTGAAATTTTGTAGAAAGAAGAGTTAAACAACCAATTCAGATGTGTGAGAGCATTTGGAATGGATACCTATTTCCAAGCACTGAGTGACTCTAGTTAAGCCAGAATAGTCTAAATATTAGAGTTATCAGACCCTAATAAGTCTTGGTTGGCAAAGCAGTTCATTCAATAAATCCGAAATCCCTTATGTGATGAGTTCCATTTCCAGTACTGGGTAGAGAGAAGGCAGAAACACCAAGTAGCCTCGTCAAGGAGAGCTACATAACCTGGACATTTCCGGAAGATTCAGGGGCCTGTTTAAGCAAGGTGTCAGCCACAGAGTTGGGGTTGGAGTTGGGGTATACTTAGGGAATAGACGGGGTAGTGTAAATTAAAAAACTGTAATCAAGATATTCAAGTTGGAGTCAGGGCAAACCATCTCTCAGGGCTTCAGTGTTCTTGCCTAAGACACTTAACTACTGAGCTCAACTAGAGAATGAAACGTAGCAAAAAGGTAATGATGGCAGTTTACAGGGGGAGCACTTCGCAGTCCTCATTTACAGAGGAGTAGCCAGGACTAGAGAAATGATAACCAATAGGATAGGGGACTAATAACGTGATGAAATTAACGCGGGACTGATACTGTGGGGAAAACAGTCCCCAGGGAGAGAGCGGCTGAACCCAGACTCACAAACACCGTGGCCTTGGCCGCTTTGCGCAGCCGCAGGTACTTCAGCCGGTACTTCTCGTTCTGGCTCTTCTTTGGGAGCTTTTTCATCCTGGCCTTGTGGGACAGCGGGGTGCGAGGCTCGGAAGCCAGGCCGCCCAGCAGGCTCATGATCTGGCCCCAGCTCGGGGGCTTCGGCCCGCGGGGGGCATGGAAGGGACGGAAAACAGCGGGCGCTCCCCAGCACTTCCGCGTCGGTATCCAAAGGAAGCCCCGCCGGAAGTTACGCAACACTACAGCCACGTACAACTTCCGGGTTTGGAAGCTGCGGGTGGTCCGGGCCTAGCGGAGGCCTTGGAGGAGAGGTGTGGTTCAGGGCGGTGCGGAGGAGCAGAGGCCGGGAAGGATCGTTCTTAACTGGCTGTTAGAGGAAAAACAAAAAACAAACCAAAACCAAAAATCCCCTCAAGTAAAACCCTTACGGACGTTCCCGTTCTCGCTGCGCTCGGGCAGGTGCGAGGCAACATCTGCTTTTCCCAGTTGCTCTGAGCAGGACTTTCTGTGTTTTAGGAGACTTCAGTATTACCAGTGCTGGAACTCAGGCTTATGCCACTCGCACAAATGTTGTGAACTTCGGGGATAGGATACGGATTAAAAACAAACAAACAAACAAACAAAACAAAAAACAAAAAAACCCCACCTCGATTGTCCCAGAGCTTGGGATGTAGTTAGCAAACAGTTTTAATAAAGTGTTAGCACATTTTGAATGAAACCAAGTGTGTTTCCATGCACACCCCCGATTTTTTTTAATCGTTTAATCTTCATAACAAAGTTGAAGGATGGACAAAGCTTTAAGTGCAAGATTGCTCTAGACTTTACAGCAGACGCACATTCTTTTAGTAGTGTCACAAAACCAGTTGACTGAGCCTCTTGTCAGTGGTTTTTATCTCTCAATGTAAGTACTGAGATGCGTGGGATTTCCAAACTAGTGTCCTGATACAGAAGGTAATTGCTGTTACATTATCAAGATAAAGACATTTAAGGTTGTTCATGAAAGTTCAGAAAGATGTTACTTAATTAACCAGTTCACTGAATTGCTAAAGAAAAATCTAATACTAATTAAAAAACAAAACAAAACAGAATTCAGCAAGTTACTTCATCTCTGATCCACCTGCCTCTGCCTCCCCAGATTAAAGGCATGAGCCACCACCATCCTGCGACAAAATGGATTTTAACATAGAGAAAAAGCTTATAGATATTCTCCTGTAACTGCCCAGGTTATAAGCTGCTTTTGATAGATATGATTTTGTCTAATGCTGCACCTCCAGGTGCCATTTGCCTTCACAAATGTACCTAAGGCAGCCCTATAAATATACTGTCTCTGAAAATATGTACTGGAATCTTATCTGGGAACCTGAAAGAAGTTGTACTAATCACAACTGACTTTATTCTTACTAAAAAACGGTATAATTGCCTGTGTAATTATAGGTATGATTTGCTGTCTAGCTGTGTTTTATTCTATTGGATTTTGAGATCTGACTTTATTTGTGTTATTCATCTTCTTCATGTCTACCAGGAGGAAGCTGCCAGCCTCCATTTTAGTCTGTAGGCTGTTTCAGCCAATGGACTTCAGTGAAATGTGCATAAACATGTTTATAGTTTCTTCTTCATTAGAGAGTCCCTCTTTTACAATTAACACACTTTCCTTGAACATTTTATAAATCAAGATGGTACTATTTATTTGCTGGCTTTTAAAGTCTAGGGCCTTTAAACTCATTGTGTAGGGGAAGATGACCCTGAATTCCTTATTCTTTCTCTATCTCCCAAATTCTGGAGACTTTTTTCTTTTTAATCCATGGCCTAGGGTCTAACTCAGTGATAGGACACTTGTCTAGTGAGTGAGGGCCCTGGGTTTGATTTCAGCTGGGTGGTAGTGGCAGCGGCACACACCTTTGATTCCATCACTCAAGAGGCAAAGGCAGGTGAATCTCTGTGAGTTCGAGGTCAGCCTGGTCTACAGAGAGAGTTCCAGGACAGACTCCAAAACTGTACAGAGAAACCCTGTCTCAAACTCCCCTCCCCTCCAAAAAGAAAAGAAAGGAAATAAAATAAAGTTTATTTCTGAAGTAGATTTTGCTTGGTATGGCAACAACCATGTAGGAAAAGAGGGAGAAAACAGGAAGAATTCTTGAAGGAGTTACTCCTGGGTACCCTAAAGTAGAAGGAGTTGTTGGTACAGTAAAGGGTAGAGAATCACACCCCGGAGGCAAGACTGCATGTCCAAATACCCATTGTCATGAGAAGCATGGGTACCACAATGGCTGATTACAGTGGAAGCTATGTGCACCTGGTATGGGTTTTTCTTCTAGCTTCTAGTCTTGTGGAAGGAAAGAATTCAGTCTAGAGACACAGAATTTAGACAGGAGTTTATTTAGCAATGCAAAGCAAGCCCTCCAAAGAGACTGAAGTGGGCTATCTGAGGGTGTGTGTATGGGGATGGTAGTCCAGAGGGTTCTCTGTTGTGAATTTTAAAGAAATTACAGGTGAGTAGCATCTTTGTGGAGTATGGTGACTTGTTTTTCCTCCCACAGCAGGGTGAATCAGATGTCCTATTTATGGTATTTCTTCCCATGACCTCTAGAAATATCCATGACAGTGGTGGCTTGAAGGGGGGGGGAGGATGGGGGTGGGGTGGGGAGGTGGAGGTGGGGCAGAAAGTGAAGGAGGGAAGGAGGAAGGGAAGGAAGAAGAGGATGGGGGGGCAGCAGTGTTATCAGATGTAAATGTTACTATAATGAAACTGAGGACTTTTGAGGACAGAGATACGTGGCTAGAGCATATGCATATCAAAGTGCCCTGGTGTTTTGTTTTTTGATACAGTAGAAACTACTAATTTGTAGCTTCAAGTATGTCTAACTGCAAAGACACATTCTGGTAGTCAGGAGACACAACTACCAAAATGTAGTTGTGTTTTTGTTGTTGTGGTTTGTTTTGGTTCCCTCATATTTAATTTCTACTTGAGGCTTTTCAAAGTGGCATGACTGCTCTCATGTCTGTCAGTTAGGAAAGTTATGTTATTCCACAGTACAGCCATTCTGTTAGAATGAGTTTTAAAGTAGCTTGTTAAATTGTACAAACAAGAATGAATTGGGCTGTCTTCTCTTCTACAGCTTCTTTTTCCCTGCTCCATCACTCATGTCCACCACTCATCCTTTTACCTAATGAGGAAGAAAGAGGAGAGACTGACGTAGTGGGCAGTGTGTAGATCATGAAAGGCTCCTGTGCTCACTGAGCAGCTGAACTTTTATTAATGACATAAGACTTGTATTAACATCATCAGTGAGCATTGATACGCTCTTTAGGTAAATTTGCCTGAATTTGTCAGAAGCAACATGGTTTTTCTACTTACCTATGTTAGGAGGGTTCTAAATGACTTGTGTAAAAATTCTCTCATGAAATACATAGCATACAGAGTAAAAATGTTCATTAAGAGACACAGTCTATGGAATCAGAGCAAAGCTTTGTCAGTTAGATGCAAGGGTGGAGTAGTGAATCAGAGAATGTACACAAGTGGCTCAAAGTGACTTTTATGTTTAACATTTATTTATTTACTCATGTTTTTATTGATTTGCATGTGGATATCAGAAGCTAACTTGCAGGAGTTGGTTCTCTTCTACTACCATTTGGGTCTCAGGATTGAACATAAGTCATCAGGCTAGGCAGCAAGTCCCTTATCTTACTGGCCTTCAGTTGTTGGCTGTAAGTAAAGGGGTAGTATCCCTTGAATTATTAAACCTTGTGAAAATGGTCATAGTCCACAATCTGAGCCCTTGTGGAAAAGAAGCTCCAGTTGACATAATACAAAGTGTATTTTACCCTCAAAGATCCTGCTTATGGTCTATACTTCTGTCCTTACATCCCAAGAGCAGATTAGAAGTTAAAGTCATTTCTTGTCTCACTTTGCAGGCCATGCAAGGCTTGGCAAGGCTGAAGGTGACTACAGAGCAAGATGAACTGGAAAAATCAAAGTGTTTCCAGGGGTTTCATATCCTTATTAATCTCTTACTAAATTTTTCTACATGCTCATTGGGGTGAGGCAAGAATGACTTCTAGAGTGCGTGGATATTATGAGAATTTTCCTCCATAAATGGCCTTTCTGTGTTCAATGTCTAGACTTCATTTCAATTTATTCATTTAGCTTTACTATTCTCGGAATACTCTAGACCTAATTTTTCAGTTCTTTAACACTTTGCTTCTAGACTTCACAGTGAATTTTCATACACTGATTCTATCTTCTTATAAATACAGGATATTCATCCAAATCCAACCTTCCTAATTTCAAGTGGATATTATCATCATCATCAGTAAACATCATCATCATCATCATCATCATCATCATCATCATCATCATCATCATCATCATCATTTGTTTTGGTCTTTTACTCTGTATAGCTTGTGAAGAAGGAAAGTTACTTTATACAAAACTTATCTCCCCATGGTTCCTTTCTTAACTATGGGTGTTCATCACCCATATGGGTGAGATGTTTAGGTTTTGAGGGTTCTAATCCAGCCAATAAGGTCATAAAATCGACCACTGTGTCAATGTTGTGTTTCTGGGTGGTTGTGTCCTTCAACACACATAAGACATTCAGCCAGCTAAAAGAGATGAGCTCAGAGATATTAGCTCGGAGGAAAAGAAGGATCACATTGAGGTCATTGATGGGGCATCCCAGCATCTTTCTACTGAGGAGATCAAAAGCTGGGAGCATTTCATAGATGGAGAGGAGTCCTTTGTCCCACCGACATAGCCGTGTAAGGTTGTATATTATCACTGGAACCAGTATGGTGTATATTATTGCACTGGAGAGACTAACAATCTGGAAAACAGTCAGGGAGGTCAGCCTGCAGGTGATCAGATCTGGCACATGGGTTTCAGCATGTAGTAGCCCTGACTTGATGGAGCAGCTGAATTCTTCTTGGAAGAAGACATCTAAATGGAAGTGGCCGAGGTATAGGTAAGTGGCTGAGGTGAAGAGGAGTAGGAGGGAGTTCCTCAGGAGGTAGGTGGCCACTAGTGAATGGGAGCGCTGCTTGCATGCTAGATACCGCTCTAGCAAGGGGAATTCAAAGTACCGTTCTTTCCGGGCCCTGGGCAGGGGAAGAAAGAAGGCACTGTTAGGAAGCATCATTTAGAACCACACCACAAAAGTCATGTGGGAGACTAGCAGGTCTGTGTATCTACACATTAATTTCTTTAACCTTTATTTTTATGTTGCACACATGGTTGCACATCTGTTCTTGTACTATATGCATACATTGCCTGAAGAAGCCAGAATAGGGGCATTGGAGACCCTGTGACTGGAGTTACAGATGTTGTGAGAAGCCATGTGTGTGCTAAGACTCAAACTCCAGTCTTCTCCAAGAGCAGCCAGTGCTTTTAACTTCTGATCCATCTCTCCAGTCCCAATACATGACATTTTTAGTGTTCATGAAAATCTGTACTCCCTCCTTAATCATAACTACAATTCTTTCCGCTGAGGAGGTGTATGAATACACCTCAGTTATCCATGCATTAAATACAGTATCTTAAATCCAGGGAACATCAATATGCTATGAATGGGCACAGTCCAAGTGAGTTCCTTCCCAGCAAGGTTAACTGAAGCTCAAAGCTGAAGTAGCATCTACAGATCAATGAGCTTATGATTGGGAATGTAAATAATGGAATTCTGTGTTCTGAGTATGACTTTGAGGCCAGTTCATTCATTTTGTACAAATTAACATGTTAAGAACTTACTGTTGAGAGCCATGCTGGTGAGGTACAGGTAAGCCTGGCTCTGCCTTGAGTAATCTTTTGTATCTGCCTTGAGAGAAGGGCAGATGAGATGTGCCATCTGCAGTAAAATTTATTCTTGTGGCTAAATGCACATAAGTCATAGTAGTTGTAAAGATTGGGGGATGGAGTAACAATGTAAGTTAGTGTTCAGAAACCATGGGAGAGAATATTGGCTTAATATGGGCTCCAAAATGTAGAGGGGAACTTTTTTTTTGAGAGGACATAGCATATGGGACATGGGACAGAATATACAATCAGAAATCTTAGCTAAACTCCCCTTTTATTGATGCCCACTGGCCGTCCAGACCCATTTAAAGCTGCACCATTCTTTTTGTTTGTTTGTTTGTTTTTGACACAGGGTTTCTCTGTATTGTTTTGGAGCCTGTCCTGGAACTCACTCTGTAGACCAGGCTGGCCTCAAACTCACAGAGATTCACTTGCCTCTGCCTCCTGAGTGCTGGAATTAAAGGCGGGTGCCACCACCACCCAGCTAAAAAGTTCACCATTCTTATGTCTTAGCTTTCCAGCTCCCGTCCCCTCTGTTAAGTTTTCTTCCTTCTTACTTTTTGTCATCTACTAAAATGAATTTTATGTGTGTGTTTTGCTTATTTGCTGTCTGCTTTTCTTCAATAGAATCTTAGCCCGCATTGGTAAGTATATTTTTGTTTCCTCTGTTCCCTCTCCTGAACACCTGCACCTGCATGTGCACACACACACACACACACACACACACACACACACACACACACACACACATGTACAGACAGACACAGTATCTAAGCCTTGTACTTAGATAGATGAATGACTAATTCCATCAATAATTTGCTCAGTGATCAGAGGGAAACTACTTAGGCAAAATAGAAGATTTCTGTTTTCCAGATCTTTGGGGTCTGGGAGTGTTTCAGATTTTGGTGGGTTTTATATCTTTATTTTGGAATACTTGAAAGACTTTACTAATTATATTTTTTAAAAATTTGATTTTGGAGCACTGCTCAATTTGGAGATTAGTAATTCTCAAATTGTAAGTAGAAGTTTGAAAAGTAGTTGATTTGCTTGAGGCTTGGAGAGATATTTGAGACTTTCAACACTTTTGCTAAGCATGGGGGAGTTAACTGAGGTTTCTGAGCAAGGAAATAGATTAAAGAATAATATTTTAGAGCTATTCATCCCTGTGGCTCAGTATGTTCATCAGTAAATTAGAAGTAGAGTCCTCTTCTCTCAACAGACATGAGAAAGGTCACCCCTCCAGGAATAAAGGATGAACTGCGTGATTTTATGTCTTGAGAAGGATGGCACAGAGAAAATATAAGGATGATTATGCATGGGTATCAGTTTAATGCTCCACAGAGTTCTTTAGAAAAACTTAGAATAGGCAACTCACTTCTCCAGCTCATCCCAGAAGACGTGGGGGTCGGAGCTCTTCTGCCGGATCTTCAGCATGTGCTGTACCAGGCGGATGGAGCGGTTGTAGGACTTGTCCAGTTCACTGATGATGAACAGCAGGTCAGAGCTGAGGGCTGGCACAGCTGCATATTGCCACAGCAGCACTGGCAGATACATGGCAACGGCCAGGGCCAGTAGAGAGTAGGGGAGGGCCTGCAAGGAACAGAAGGCTGAGGAGGAAGCCCAGAGTGCTGGGCCTTGAATGACAGCTAAGTGGGGACTTCGTTGCTCTCCTATTCCAACTTTAGAATGGAAGAGAGTGTAAATAGTTGACTACCCAAGGCTCTCTGCCCATGTGAGGCTGGTAGAGAAGGGACATCATAGCTGCATGTTTCACAGATCCATGGTCTATGGGTTTTCTGAGCTATGGTCTGTCTGGGGCTCCAAGGAGAAGAGAAAGGATGGAAGCAGAAGAGGAATGGAGGCTAGTGAGTGTCTGCTAGAGAGGTTTCTGCCTCCTCTGCTGCAACAGCGCAGACTGAGTATCTAGCCTGAGATTATGTCCACCAGTGGCCCTCAAGCCCCAAGGGAGAGAAAACATTGTTTCTTCTATGTATCCTGTCCTATGCTGCTCTTTTCTAGTCTCTGGATCCTCAGCAAAGTTGAATGACACCACCAGATACTCTCTTGGAATTCTTTGGGGGTCATTTCAGGTGTACAGATAATGGAACGAACCTTTAGGAGTGTGTAGATCATGTTTTCTCAGCTACACTGGTGTTTGTAAAGACTCTCCACCCCCCCATATGAAGATAGGCACATATTCATGGGAAATATCCAGGGTGATGTGTCTATCTATGAGCCAAACAGAAGAGATAGATCTATCTCTTGCAGTCCTCAGAGAAGCCACTTGCTGAGACCTTACATTTCTGTAGTTCAGGCTTTCCTTTGTTATAGTGGCCCCGGCAGAGTGGACAGGGCCTTACCTTGAGTTTTCTTATACTAGTTATGCATCGAACAGAGGCAGACCTGTCTCTTTATTCATAGTACACTCTCTCCTTGTGAAGGGCTAGAGAATCTACATTTGTTGCTAGGCATGTAGGATGCATTATTTCACTTGGTTTTCACAAGTGTGCTATTGGTGGGGTGCTGTCCCTGTGTCTATTTTACAGGGGGGAAGCCGTCTCATGGCCAAGTCAAGCATTCGCATAGTACCACACACTCAGCCCGTGGAAGAGTGAAGATCTGGAGCCAGGATGGGAGGCTTAGGAGCTTATTCTCCTGATGACACTTGACCTGAAGCTTCTTCCGAATTGCTTTGCCTTTGTAGTGCCAAGTTTAGAGGGAAAGATGGAGGGTACATCTGGTGTGTGTGTGTGTGTGTGTGTGTGTGTGTGTGTGTGTTTTCTGAACTACAAAAAAAAAAAAAAAACAAAACAAAAAACAAAAAAACAAAACAAAAAACAAAAAAACAAACAAAAAAACCCCCACTAGAATGGATAAACTGAGGCCTCAAGTAAAATTATAAAATAACATCACCTGAAAAAAAGGCCTTCCCTTCTACAGAGTGTGTCACTAGGGATGGGGTGGGGCCAGCGAATCTGGGTTTCGAGAGCTTCCTGGTGACACTGATGGCCAGGCATTTTGACCTTTCCTAACACGAATCTCCTCACCAGTCTGTGGACTTGTCAAGGCCTGCTGACCTGCCAGTGACAGGGGTGTCTTGGACTTTCTCCACTAAACATCTGGTTTTGCCTTCTAGGATGACAAGAAAGAACAAAGGCAAAATGTAAGGACAAAGGAATGGGAGACAAGGAGGCAAGAGCAGCAACATTTTGAAAACTGGGGGTCAGGTTCCTGATACAGGACATGGTGTGGGGAAAGGCAGGGAGTCCAGGCAAGAACAAATTATCTGCAACTCAGAACCAGATTCAGGAATTAGGGACACAGGTGAAACCAAACCAACCAAACAAACAAACAACAAAAAACCAACAAACAAAAATCCAAGAGAATAAGTTGGTTTCAGGACACTGAAAAGTTGGTTTGAAATGCTGCCCTGAGGGGGCTGGAGGGATGGCTCAGAGGTTAAGAGCACTGGCTGCTCTTCCAGAAGACACAGGTTCAATTCCCAGCACCCACATGGCAGCCCACAACCGTCTGTAATTATGGTTTCAGGGGATCTGACACCTTCATACCAATGCCAAATAAAGTTAAATAAGTTATTAAAAGAAAAGAAATGCTGACCTGAGGGGATTTCTGCAATGTACAACATTGAAGCAACCAGCCTTTCCCTGTTCCCCATGGAAGACTTGAAGTTTAGCCTCTGGAGAGACTAAACCACTCAACGCTTGAGTCCACTGTATGCAGAACTGCCCTGAGGGGAGTGAGGAATGGAGTAGTAAATGGTGGGACCCACCGCTGAATGAGTACTAAACGGTAGGAGCCAAGGCAGAGTTCTCGGAGAGCTAGCAGTCAGGCTTGATTGCAACTATCTTCTAGCCCTCTCCTCAAATGAAGAACTGAATAGCTCCTCTCAGAGATAACAGACACTCTTGGGATGGGGCTAGATACTGATACTTGTGTTTCTTTCCAATGAAGTATACCAGAGGGATCCTGTTTTTACCAGAGGGATCCTGTTCATCTGAAACTGCCTGTCAGCAAGCCTCACCCACAGGCACAAAACTCCCAATCAGGTGGAAGCTGGCAACCTGAGATCAGCGGGCACTTGAAGACTCCGCCGACTGTGAAAGCCAGTTACCAAATTGAATGGGCAAGGCAGGGTGAGGTGGGAGGGAGTATGGTGTTTCAGTCTACCCCTGACTCCCAAGCCAGGAAGCCATCCCCATAAGGCCTTTGCCTGTTTTACCTTGTGAGGCCAGAGAGACTTCACCTTGTACTGGCCAGCCTCGTCCAGCTTGTGGTGAGCCAGGGAGTCCCAGCAGCAGCTGTCCACATAGGAAGCCTGCCTGACACTGAAGTTGCTGGGAGAGAAACAGCTGATTGGAGACCCTGTAAAAGAAGCATAGCTTTGAGGCAGCCTTGGATGCAGCAGAGGGAAGGAAACCATTTAAGAGTTTTCTCGGTGAGGAGACATCCTTATGGCTTGGTAACTTGCCTTCTTCCTGAGGCTCAGCTCTCCGGGCCCTGTACTGCGGTGTCATAGGAGGACAGGCCATTATGGAAGAGCACACACAGTTTGGCCTATGCTACCAATGGGCTAACTTGGTCTTTGAGGTCTGCCGGGTCTTTTCTTTCAAGTTCCCCAGGCTTCCACACAGGAAGCCACCAGGGACTCCTTAACTCGGCATTTTGCCACCAGAAGGCTTGATGTTTGATGGTGACATTTTCATTCTAGAGAGATGGCATCCTCTAAGAATAGTTTTGAAATTTTTACACGTGTTTATCATGTGTGTGCACGGGCTGTGGCATACTCGTGGAAGCCCGCAGATGGCTTGTAGAAATTGCTGCTGTTCTTCAACCAGAGTTCTGCCATGTGTGTCCTGGGGCTGAATGTCAGGCCTGGCAGCAAGTGCCTTTCCCTGCTGAGCCATCTTGTCAGCCTTGTTTTGCTTTGAGACAGTCTCACTATGTGACTCAGGCTGACTTCAAACTTGTCTCCTCCTGCCTCAGTAGAGGCGTGTGCACCATACCCAGGTTAAATGGCGGCTCTTTTGGTCTGTAAAAGGCAGACGACTAAGGACTGTATTGCTACATGGGAAGGAAAATGGGCTTGGACAAGAGGATCTAGCTTCCTTGTCCCTGTTCTCCTTGCAGGCAAAGAAGCAGAGGGGAGGAATGCCCCAGAAAAATGCAGCAAGCTAGTGGGCACAGACAGAAAAGAAAACAAGGAGTGCAGCTGACTGTAGCAGAGAGCAGCAGGCTTTCCAAGTGAACCCAGTGCTTACAACATTGCAAACATGTGTGTGTGTGTGTGTGTGTGTGTGTGTGTGTAGTGTGTGTGTCTGTGTGTGTCTCTGTGTGTGTGTCTGTGTGTGTCTCTGTGTGTGTGTGTGTGTCTGTGTGTGTGTGTGTGTCTGTGTGTGTCTCTGTGTGTGTGTGTGTGTGTGTGTGTGTGTGTGTGTCTGTGTGTGTCTGTGTGTGTGTGTGTCTGTGTGTGTGTGTGAGTGTGTGTGTGTCTGTGTGTGTGAGTGTGTGTGTCTGTCTGTCTGTGTGTGTGTGTGTGTGTCTGTGTGTGTGTGTGTGTGTGTGTCTGTGTGTGTCTGTGTGTGTATGTGTCTGTCTGTCTGTCTGTCTATGTCTGGGGTCATGGAGAAGAAGCTGGGGTTTGTTGAACACCTCTGAACAAGGCTGTATTATTAACTCTTCATTGGGAAGAGAGCTCAGGGGAAAATATTTGTTTACAGTGGGTTAAGAGGAAGGGTTTTCAAATTCTGAAAAGATTACAGAGTCCCAACCTCTCCTCTCTATAGAATCCAAAATGACGGTTTTATCATTCATTTGACATAAAATGTATGACTTAAAGTGACAACTGATTGTGACTTCAAACTTTTATTTTTTAGTTTCAGGTGTATGTAGTATGTTGAGCATATTCTCTTTCATGCTCTCCACCCTCCCCTTGCTCCGTACATGCTCCCCTCCTGCTGTTGGGTCCACTACAATTCACTGTTTTTTACTGTAAGATTTTCACGTTGACTCTTATAACTTTTTGGTCCGTCTGCTTTGCCAGTGCCCTAGACTCACGCATGACCTGCCTCGTGGGAATCCAGTCCGGCCCAAAGCCATGAAACCTACCTACGACAGGAGCTGGCTCTCCCTTTTTACCCGGTGTGGGGTGGAATGAAGTCAGGTCTCTTACCTGATGAGAACTCCTGGGCAAAAGCCAGAGACATCAGCAGCAAGGGGAAGCCCACAGTAACGAACTTGATCATCTTGTCTAGGGGCAGTTCCAGCCGTAGTCCTTTGAGGCGAGAGCCCCGGCGGTCAGGCAGCAGGGCATCGGAGAGCATATACTCTGCAGCGGTGTGTGCGAGAGACATGATGTTGCCGAACTCTGGGGTGCAGAGAATGCTGCTACTGTTAGCAATCCGGGGAAAGTGGGGTGAAGTGCTGACAGCTTCACGCAGCTAGTTCGTAGCCGGCACTGCTGCAGCCACAGTCTCACACTCTTGTGCTAGGACCAGGCAATGGTTCTCTGCAAAACTGTCCAGGCTCTGAGCCTGACACTCTGGCAACTAGAGGGAGGCGTAGCCTCGGTGGGTCCTCACTGGAGGAGGGTCAGGCTTCACGTGTGGCTGGTGCCAGGCTGCTTGCCTGGGTTGTCTCTCAGCAGACGAAGCCCTGTGGCTTTATTCTGCCCTCTGATTAATATAGTATTTTCAGCAGAGTGGTGGAGGGGAGGAGGGGCCGTGGGCTCAGTCCCCCCATGTAATTGGTGTGGAATTTGGGTGGAGATTGCTTAAATGTGTTGAAGGTTCTCATTTTGTGGTTTGGGGTGGGAACAGAGCCCCCAGGATTCAGGGAGGATAGTTACCCCTATAGAGCAGGCTTTGTCCCAGTGATGAGTTTTGCTTAAGGTCCAGACTTTTTCCCAGAAACTGCACTGTGTTTGGTGTTAACTTTCCTCCCTCCACTCTGGTCTTCTTTCAATAGTGTATTTACAATGTTTAGTTCCCTTGAGCTTGCCATTTCTCTAGGAAGCTGGGGGAGGCCTGTCAGTGTAGAGTAGCAAGTAGGAAGAGCATGACCTTTGAACTTTGGAAGGAAAATCTGTCCCAGGAGACCCAACAGTGCTTTTTTTTTCAATGGCATTATTTCAGGCAAGTTTTCTCTTCTTTCAAGGTTCAGCCTGTTAGAAACCAAGGGGCTTGCATGTGTATATGAGAACATGCTAACTAAACTGTAAAAGGCACAGGGTATGTCCCACAGTTTGCTAAGTGTTCACAGGCTCAGGTGTTAAAGGCTTGGCTGCCAGCCTGTGACACTCTGGGATAGAGGTGGAGCAATTCAGAGGACTCTGGGCATGTCCTTGATGGGGGATACTGTAACCTTCTCTCCCTTTGTCTTGCACTTGCTTCTTGGCCACCATGAAACAAAAGCTCTTTTTCCTGTGTACTTCTGCCAAGAATCACTGTATCACCGCAGGCCCAATACTGTGGAGCCAAATGACAACTGATTCTGGTACCACGAACTGCGTAAACCTACCCTGCCTTTGTGTTTTCCTTTTGTAATGAGGAGGCCTCAGGTGTGATGATCTCTACCCATATCTCAGCCTTTCTTCCCTTTTGTCATACTAACAGAAAGTGGACTAGTACAACAGGTATCAGTTAAGTTGAGATCGTGTAGTTGGGTTGGAGAACAAGACAGTCTTGTCTATAGTACTGTCCTTAAACTCGGAAACAAAGGCCCTTGACTGGCCTCCTTTTGGCCTTCCTTGGCTGTGTTATTCCTGGGGGCTAGGAATATGTGGGCTGATGGGATGCACCTGTTCTGTGCTATGCAGAACTACTTTAAAGCACCCTTTGCCTCTGCAACTCCTTACCCACAGGCCTTGGCTTGCTTCCAGGGCCTGTGTGGGCCCTTTCCTCAGGCTCAGGCATACCTTCTGAAGACATGACTGTGAGGGTATACATTCAAGGTCTAAGGAGCAGCTACTTAGTAGGGTTGGATTTGAAAGTCCTGACATGTCCAAGAGTGTAATTGTGAGCGCCCCCTCCCTGCCCCTTTAGTGTGACACTGAAATAGAGACCTGGGATAATACAAAGATTCTAAATTGAACCTAACACTGTTGATCCTTATGAAGTGTGTGTGTGTGTGTGTGTGTGTGTGTGTGTGTGTGTGTGTGTGTGATGTGTGTGTGTGTGAAGCTAGGCAGGTAGAACATATACAACAATCTGTTAGTTTGGTTGATAGTTTTTCATTTTTTAGATATATGTAGTAGTAACTAGGAAGAGAATGACCTTTGACTTTTGGAAGGAAAAGTTGTCCCAGGAGAGCCAACGGTGTTTATAAATACTTTTATCCTGTGCTCACAGAATGCTTAGGCTGGACCAGCCTTTCCCTCATGTCATTGGCTAGAGGTTCACCCTAATTTAGAGTTGCCCCATGAATGCTAAAGATTTAGGTATCTAGATCACAAAAGGAATGCTTTTATTCTGTCTTCCATTACCCTTTCTGGATTCTCTTTTCTATATCTTTTAATAACATGCATTTTTGTCATTGTTTATGGTAGGTTGTTATACATGTATAGTCTTTGTGTTTTTGAAGTATACTATACATACAAAGTATAACATGTCTACATGTGCAATTTGGTAATGTGTAATCAGAATTTCTTTTCCGCCTGGTTCCACATAGGCTTTACTCCAATTAAATACCCAGAGACTTATATTATTTATAAACTGGTTGATGGCTAGCTCTCTCTTAATTTATTAACCCATAACTGCTAATCTATGTTTTTCTACATGGCCTTATCTTACTGGAGAAGGCTCCAGTATGCTACTCCTTCAGCATCTCAGACCCCTCCCTGTGTCCTCTCCCTTGTCTCTTAGCCCTGCCTATACTTCCTGCCTGGCTACTGACCAATCAGGGGTTTATACATCAGCCAGTAAGAGAAACATATGCATAGAAGGACATCCCTCATCTGAACAAGAAGCAGAACATTTGACTCCTCAGACACTGCAACATGTTCCTTCTAATAGTTCTCACTTCCCCAAAGTTAGTTGCCAGACTAACTTCTAGTAGCACAGATTAGTTTTACAGTTTAAACACCTTAAAGATGGAGGGCCGGGGATACAGCTCAGTGGTAAAGCAGTTGCCTAGCTTTTGTGAGGCCCTGGGTCCAACCACTCTTTGGAACCTCCATCCCCTTCCCCACCCCCAAAAAGGAAAGCACAGTTCTTACTTTGTGCTGTGAGATGGCTTAGTGGGAAAAGACATTTATTTGCTGCCAAACCTGACTCCTGTGTTTATGAGTATTATCCAGTTTGTGGCTTGTTTTTGTATTCTATGTTCACGAAATTATATTAATTTTTTGGTATTTGGATCCACAGTTCAAAATACCTTTGCGATTCATCCATACTGTTATGTGAATCAGATATCTATCCCATCTTATTGTAGAAATGTATGCATATTCTGATGGGCATATTGTGTATTTTTATATATATAATGTTCCTTAGAAGAGGACTGCTGGTCACAATGCCATGCATGTGCTCACCTTTATATTTTTCCAAAAGGTTGTTCATACTTTCAACCACAGAGTCTGAGAATTCTAAGAGGCACACCTCTTTTCCAGTGTTAGTTTTTTTCAATTAAAAGTTTTAAGACATTTTGGAATGTGTAGAAAAGTAATACATTGTGCTTTTAACTTGAAATTTCTATGATGACTAATTGTCTGTTTTGGTCAATTGTATGCCAGTGTTTTATGAAGTTTATGCTTAAGACTTTTGCTTGTTTTTCAGTTGTTTTTTTTCCCCCTACCTTTTAATACTCTGAGACTATTTTAAGAAATATATTTTATTTAATTTCTCTTGCTGTCCATTTGTTGCATTTCCTTTTTTTCATGGTGTTTTTTGATGTCCTAAAATTCGTATTCTACTACACCCAATGGATTTTTGTCTTCATTTCTTTTTTTAATTACATTATATTTTTATTTATTCTTCTCTCATACAATACACCCTGATAACACTTTCCCCTCCCTCCCCTCCTCTAAGTGCTCCCACTTCCTCTCTCCCCCAGATCCACTCTTCCTCCCTTCAGGAAAGAACAGGCCTCCCAGGGATATCAGCTGAATATAATAAGACCAGGCACTAGCCCTCAGCCCAGTAGGAGGTAAAGGGTCCCAAGATCAGGCAAAGGAGTAAGAGACAGCCCCACTCCCACTGTTAGGAGTCCCACAAGAAGACCAAGCTACATATTAAAAAAACAAACCAAAGTAAAAAAAAAGAAAAAAAGAAAGATCCTCCTATTTCTCTTTGTGCCTGGAGTCCATGGAGGTTAAGGTATATTATTTTTCATGTCTGTATTTAACTGATACTTCTGTCTTTCTTTTATTTACTAGAAGGAGGGCATTGAATCCAGCTTGTAACCAAGAGGAATTGAAGGATTGTAAAAGAATTCATATACTACTTCAAACCATATTAGATAAGTGAAAAAACTGAGGATATTATCCATTTTTATCCCAATTTAATATTTATGAAAAATTGAGAAAATTATCCATTTTTTTATTTCAATTTGACATTTATGATGTAGATCTATTTCTTTTGTTTCCTTGATTTTTGTGGTAGATTACATTATTCACATTAAAAAACTTTTATTTATTTCTGGTTCATTAAATATATTTATAAAGAAGAGATGTTGGACACATTAAAGTATTTATAGGATTTTTCTCTATATTTGTTGTTAACATGGGATTTATTGGTTGGTTTTTCAATGTTAAATTATTCTTACATTTATGAAATAATTGTCTCTTGCCTTTAGCATTTCATCAACTTTATTTGTATTAGTTTCAGCTTAATAAAATTTTCTTAAGTTTTTTTATATTATGTTTAAGAAATTAGGAAATTGATTTAATTTCACATTGTAATTTAGTTGGCAGCTTATGCTAACCACACTGAAAGAATTAGCTAGTTTTTTTTTTTTTTAGCCTAAATATGGTAAGGGTATACAATATTAGTACCATCTTTTTCAGTTAGTATTTGGAAAAAATTGCATCTGAAAACACAAGTCTCTGGTTTTTCTTTGTGTGTAAGTTTTATTTATGAGTATAATTTCTTTAGTGGGTATGTGACTATTCAGAGTGTGTACTTGCACTCATGTGGCGTATGTCACTAGTTTTCTAAATAACATACAAGTTTCATGAAGAAAGCCCATTTGTCATTATGAAGATTGTGTAGATGAGAGGTTGGGGAGCACTTTGGCTGGGCTGTTCTGACCTCGGGTTACTTTGCCATCAGTATCAGATGCCCTTGGAGGTTATTCACTGGGAATTCTAGTTCTTTCTCGTTTGTCTGCAGCAGGCCACTTCCTCACTATGGGTCTCTTTGGGGTAACATGGAACTGGTTGTCCCGGAGCAGGTGACCGAAGAGAGGAAGCGGACAGAAGTCTGCAGTCTCTTTCAGGAGCAAATCTTTGCAGTTGCCACTAACTGATGCTTCTGTCTTTCTTTTATTTACTAGAAGAAGGCCATTAAATCCAGCTTTTATCCAAGAGGAATTAGGCCTCACATTTTGAAGGATTGTCAAAGAATTCACATACTCTTTTAAACCATATTGGAGAAGTGAAAAATTGAGGAAATTATCCATTTCTTATCTCAAAGCCAACTTTATTACCATACTATTAATAACACCCCATATCAATATTTTGTTATATAATTTGAAATATACAGCAAGGTTGAAAGAATTTTATACTAAACACCTGCCATCTTTAATTTTATTATTTGCATGTTTTGTTACTCATCTATCAATACTGTACCCATTAAGCCATCAATACTGTACCCACTAAGCCATTTTTTAAAATATTTATTTCAAAATAAATTGCAAACATTCTATTTCTCTAATTAACTTACTTTTGTGTTTATTTCTTTTGAGGTAAAATTTACATACAATTGAATGTACAAAGTTTAATGTATGCGTGGAATTTAATACATTAACATATTTCTGTAATTTACATTCTATTAAGACTAGATCCATTTTCATGACCAGAAAATTCCCTTTGATTCTATTTTAGACATCATGGTTTTCTAGTGGAACTCTCCATACTTTTTAAAAATTATAATCTTTAAATTTTTTTTATTAATTTTACTTATTTATTTATTTCATGTTCCAGCTGCAGTTTCCTCTCCCTTCTCTCCTCCCAACACTTTCCACTCACCCTCCCTCTGTTCCTATCCCCCAATCCACTCCTCCTCCAATTCTGTTCAGGAAAGGGAGGTCTCCCATGGATATCAACAAAACATGGCATATCAAGTTGCAGTAAGACTAAGTACCTCCTTATGTGTTAAGGCTGGACAAGACATTCCAGTATGAAGAATAAGATCCCAAAAGCCAGTAAGAGTCAGAGACAGCCCCTGTTCCAGCTGTTAGGAGCCCCACAAGAGGACCAAACTGTACAACTGTAGCGGATATGCAGAGGGCCTAGGTCAGTCCCATGCAGGCTCCCTGGTTGTCAGTTCAGCCTCTGTGAGGCTCTGTTAGCCCAGGTTAGTTGATTCTGTGGGTTTCCTTGTGGTATTCTTGACCCCTCTGGTTCTTACAATCCTTTCTCCCCTCTTCTGCAGAATTCCCTGAGCTCCATCAAATGTTTGGCTGTGGGTCTCTGCATCTGTTTCCATCAGTTGCTGGATGAAGCCTCTCTGATGACAATTGGGCTAGGCACCAATCTATGAGTATGGCAGAATATCTTTCAGCATTTTTACATTGATATTTTTTTCCCCTTCCAGTCATGTTTGGTTCTATCCTAGCTCTCTGGGTCATCTAGCCTATGGGTCCTGGTGCTCCAGGAGTGTCAGGGATAAAACTACTCTCCTGGCGTGGATTTTAGGCTAGACCAGTCATTGATTGGCCCCTTCCTCAATCTCTAAGTTACCCTTACCCTAGTGTGCAGAACTGATTGTTGGTTGAAGGTTATGCGGCTAGGTTGGGGTCCCAATTCTTTTACTTAGAGTCCTGCCTGGTCATAGGAGATGTCCAGTTCAGGCTACGCATCTGCTATTGCTAGGATTCTTAGCTGGGGCCATCCTTGTAGATTCTTGGGAGATTCCCTTGTGCCAGGTTTCTACCTCACCCCTCTTCCAGTAGCCTCTTTTTGCACTCTCTCCCCGTGTCTACCCCTAACCTGATAGCTCATATTCTCATCCTCACCCACCCACAGTCCACTCACCAAATCTCTATTTCCTCTTCCCAAGGAGATACAAATGCTCCCCCCACCCCAACCCTCCTTGTTACCTAGTTTCTCTGGGTCTGTGGATTGTAGCATAGTTATCCTTTACTTTACAACTAATATTCAGTTATGGAAACTCTCTACACTTATGTAATTAATTTTTTTATTTTATTGACCATATTGATTAGAATTATTTTATAATCTCTATTAATAACTCAGGAACATAGGCAATCTATGGATTTACTTCTAATGTCTATTTCTTGTCTTCATTGTTGACTGATGCTGTGGTTTTATCTGGAGTGTCCTACAGGTCCTCTTGGTTCTTGGTCTTGTATTACTATGGAGGTAGAAACTTCAGAAGTGGGCCTAGTAGGAAGTTTTGTATTATCAGATGCCACCCTTAAAGGGGATTGTAGGGTCCTGATCTGTTCCCTTTGATCTGTTCCCTCTACCCCCCTTTATAACTACAAGGCAAACAGTTTTTCTCTACCTCAGGCTCTAGCCATAATGTGTCTTAAAGACCAAAAGTAATGGGGTCATTCACTCATAGACTAAAATGTTCATACATGGTGAGCCAAAATAACCTTTTTTCTTTATAAGCTGATCATATCTGCTATCTATTACAGAAAGAGAAAGCTGAACAGGGTTGACATATGACTCAACTCTTTACATGTCTGTATTTTAATTTGCAATCTATGCTGAACATTGTGTATGAAAAAACCCACCAAATCACAGATGCTCCAGCTAGTCCGTCACCAGAGGTGGGTCATGTTTCTTCTGTTAGGCACACACCTGGAGACCCTGATCACTTCCTACTCAGGAACAGGCACGGTCAGGCCTAAGTTGAAGAGGCACTAAGACGTATTCTGCTTTAGTATGCCACACTCTTGAGTAGGATCTCTTCAGGCTTTTGACTGAAAGGTCTGTCAGTTTTGGAAAACTGAGAACTTTTTACTCCCTTGAGAAGATTTTCTTTTAGCTTCTTAGCTTCTAATTATAGGCAGTTTCAAAAGGTGGCCCTTGTTTGGAAGAGCAGTGAGTTTATGGGAGTGAGCTTAGGGCTAGCCCTTCCTTCAGGACTGCCTTAAAAGCAGGGTGGAGGAGCTTTCACACAGCACTTTGCACAGGGTTCTCTGCAGAAGTCAGTTCACACATTCCCAGCATCCTGCAAATGTCCCATGTGTTTGAAGCTCCTCAAGCTTCCATCTGTCATTCCACCCCTGTAACAACAATTTAAGCCTTTGATGGCTCATTTTTTTTCCCCTGACAGAGGCCTTCTTGGACCAAAACCAATGGTGAATTGCTGCCTAGAAGCAGAAGCTTCACCCAGAATAAAAATTCCTAGTTATGGTCTTACAGAAAAATTTAGTTAGGATACTAAATTCCTATGTCTTACAAAGTTACTGGCTTAAAATAATGTTTATTATTTTAATTTGAATTTCTTTGGATAATTAATGCATTTAAGTATCTTTTTATATGTGCATTAATTATTTCTGTGAAATAAATTTCTTAATAGCTTTAATCAGTGAATGCATCATTTCCACTTTCCATAGCTCAAGGATTTGGGAGCAGCTTAGCTAGACTGCTCATAATGTTACACTCAAGAAACTGGTTTTAGCAACTGATGGAGGCAGATACAGAGACCCACAGCCAAACATGAGGTGGAGTTTGGGAATCCTGTGGAGGAGGAGGAGGAGAAAGGAGTGTAGGAGCCAGAGGGGAGGATGGGTTGGGGGGGGAGGGCTGTGACCAGGATGTAAAAGAAATAAATGAACAAGAAAAAAGAACATGAATTAAAATAATTTGTATCATACCTATCACTAGTTGTGAGTTGTCAACTTCTTTAGCTCTTACCACTGCAGTCTTTGGGCCTTCCTTTCGCTTTTGCTTTAGTCTTTCTATGAGCTCTTGGTTTTGCTTCATGTATTTATTCTACACTGAATTTTCTTAATATGTTAAAGATATGAAGTTATCATACTGCTGTTCAATCTGGAGTCCTACAGACATCATCATCAAGACAATGAATGGTTCTGAGATAAAAGTGTTAAAGTCACAGATAAATGCTGTTATCAAATGGCTAAATAAACTAAATTCTACAATGTTAGATTATCAAGCAAGGGGGGAAAAAGACAGATTGGCTTTGTTCACCTGAGGGTCGAACTGGGATTGGAAGAGTCATATCCCAGGTGACTCACCTGGTTTTGGCAGAAGGCCTCTATAACTGGAAAAATGCTTCACTTCCTTACATGTGGCCCTTTACACATGACTGGCTATCTTACTATGTTGTTTCTGATCTTTTCTGAAGGAAGTGGAAGTGAAGAGAAGCATAGATGTATAAGACACACAGAAAAAGCCCAGAGCTGCTGCCAACGACTCTGGATTTGCCCTATGTGAGATGAAGATGCTGGGCAGATAATTAATAAGACATGAGGACTATTGATTTAGTGACTACTGTGTTCAACTAACCCCCAAAGAACATATCAATACCACATAGGCTAATGCATAAGAGAAGGAATCAATCAAGACTAACTCAAAGTAGGATAGTTTTTATATAAGGTTCAATGTCTATGTTGGTCCAATCATCTTCTTTATAAATACTATAACTTGGGCTGGAGAAATGGCTCACTGGTTAAGAGCACTAGTTCACCTTCCAGAGGACCTAAGTTCAATTCTCAGCTTCCACATTAGAGTTCACAACTGCCTGTAACTCCAATCTCAGGTAATCCAATGGGCTCTTCTGGATCCCAAGGGTACCAGATACACATGTGGTACACAGACATGCATGCAAGAAAAACAATCATATATATATAAATAAAAGGAAAACAAATATTATAATTAATTAAAAAGCTGCCCTGGCAATACGTGATGGCATTGCTTGTCAGTCAGCATGTAACCTTTGGTCCAGCAACTACAGGAAGAAGTGCAGCATGGCATGACATTCTCAGCAGAAATTGTGTTGTTCTCCAACACGAAGTTTATCAATAATTTAGAGGCTGTGTCAGAGAAGACATCCTGAGTGATTAATATATGATGACAATTGGGTTTGATCCCTGGCTTGCTTTGTACACACACACACACACACACACACACACAGAGTGCATACAGTGTGCACACAAACAGGCTGGGTATAGAAATATCAATGGAACTTGGCTAGTTTAATTTCTGTCACACAGATGTCAGCATGAGAAGACCATGAAGAAACAGATGAGGTGCCTCATCTGGTCACATGTCATCGAAGAAGGAAAAGAATAAAAAACAAGGAATTGTACACACCCACAACTCATATATGTTTTCCCAACTGTCTACTTATGAAAATTGTATTTATATTTGTGGGTACAGATACACTGAAAATGGAAGAAAATATGAAGAGAAGTGAGATTCAGCACTTTGCATGTGTATGCCAATAGCCGAGTTTACTTTGCATATGAAATTGAATCCAACAAATTGAGAGTTGGGCTCAAACCCCAGGATTGTTGAAACACCAGCGTCTGAGACTAGGCTGGGCACAGCGTTCTCCTGGAGAAGAACCAGAGATTATCAATCATGTATTTCCTGCTTAAAAAATATTGGGCAAATTTCTCTTGGAATGTAGTTTGTCCTCATATGATAAGGATGCTCAGAAGAGAGGATGCGATCAAGAGGGCTCCTTCTATGTTCAGAGGAGCTCAGCAAAGTTCAGATGAGTGCAGCGTTAAAATGTGTAACTAGGTACAGCACATAGCATTCTCAGAACAAAAGAAAGCCTACTTAACTAGAGAACTGGCTTTTCTCTCTGTCCTTTGTATTGTGTTCTCAAGAACACAAGGTTGTTCTTCACGTCCCTTTTTCCTTTCTGAAAAATGTCAATCACTATCACTGCTTCTCCACTATTGTATGTTTAAGGTTCGATTCTCAGAGCACTGTATTGGTTTATCACTCGTTTCAACCCCTCAAGGGTCACTGTTGATGGTAATTATATGTGGTTACCAAGAAGACTGTTGAGAAATCTTGAGTCATTTAAAGCAAAAAGGTAGATTGAAGTTTTATTTTTGAAAAAGAAATCATTTTGAAGCTATGAAACTCAGAAGACAGCATCAGAAGCTATTTGCCTGACCTTGGATTTGGCAGTGAACTTTTAGATTTTATGCTAAAAAGTAATAGAACTAAAAATTGACATGGTAGTTACTGGCAAGTTGAACACAGTGACATTGTATGAAGATGAATACAATACAGTAAGATATTTTTAAAATAGAATTTAAAAAGAATTTTTAAAAGAATTTAAAGTAGCAAAAGCTATTGTTCATGCATGTAAAATGATAAATATGTGCAAAATATAAGAAATCAAAAACTATCACGCTCCTTCTATCCGAATGATGAACATTCTTAACTACTTCTTGCTACCCTTTCCAGAGATTTCCCTCTGGGTTCATACGCCTTATTTTCCTAAAGTAAAATTATACACACTATTTATACTTTATATTTTCAGTGTCACATTTTACAACACAGAATTGTGGGCTGGGAGATGGTTCAGTCAGGAAAGTGCTTGCTGTGGAAACATGAGGACCCTAGTGTGGATCCTTGACAACCATGTAAAAAGCCTGGTATGGGAAATGCACACCTGTAGTCCCAGAATCAGGGTGGTGAAGATAGGAGGGTTCCTGGTACTCATTGGTTGGCTAAGTGGAGAGCTACAGGTTCACTAAGATACCCTGTCTCAAAATAGAAGATGGAGAGCAATTGAGAAAGACATCAGATGTCAACCACTGGCCTCAACACACATGAACATGTATGCACACATACACACACAAATGAACTAGAGGACATTATTTTGTTTAATTTCCTGTATAGCCCTCAGACCTTAGGAAAGACTCTTTAGGCTTCTATTTATGGTGATGAAGATGAGAAGTCTACATTGCGACATGAGTGTCATACTTTAAATTAGGGGGTCAGAAAGGGCTTTATTTATGACCTTTGGGATGTGCCTTGTTATCTTCATGTTAGATAAAAGACCATACCCAGAGAAGGGCTACACAGATTCATCACTGCTAGTTGCCTTGGCAGTGGCAGAGCCATGGTGGGGATTGATGTCACTCTGATTCCCAAGCATGGTTCCCATGCACGTTCTGATGTGCTCTGAGGCCATTCCCAGATGATGTCCTCCATGTTCAAAAAGTAGGATCATGTCTGAGTTTGCAGACTTGGGATTTCTGGCAACCAGTCATTGGTGGTGTGCCTCCAAAGAGCACAGAAAGCAACTGAACATTGCAGGGTCGTTTTAGATCTTTCTTAGCTAGGCATGCCTATAGTTGTAGCACTTGGGAGGCAGAGGCAGGAGAATCACCCATCTCTCTAGATCACTGAATTTACAACACTAAGCTGGGACGCTCAAGAGGAAAGGCATTTCCGGTCTTGCCAAGTTCCCACAAGGGCCAATTTGGATGGAGCACCCTCAGGTGCCTTGGCACAGCCAGCTCTGTTCCAGGTCCAGCTGAGGTTTCTTTTAAAATACAGGTGTGGGTGGTAGGTACTTGGAAACAGAGTCGTGAGTTATGGGGACCGCATGCCAGGGATCCACGACAGGGCTAAGGACAGAACAGTGGCTTTGGCTGTTTCTCAAACTTCACTCTGTCCAGGCGGAGAAGCAGATTCAACAGAAGCTACTGGACTAGCTATGTGAAGCACACAGATGTTAACTATGTCCTCCCACTCCACCCTGTTCCAGGGAGGTTCACACTGTGTATGTGTCTGTGTATACATTCATGTTCCTGTTCGAGGTGCACGTGTGCTAGAGTGTCATTCCTCATGTCCCTTCCACTTTTTATCTGGGACAGCATTTCTCCTGGTCCTGGAACTTCACCAAGTGTGCTAGGTTAGCTGGCCAGGGAGCACCAGAGATTTGCCTACCTCTGCCCCCCTTCTCTTAAGCAATGAGATCACAAGTGTGCACCATCACACCTGGGTTTTTATATCCACACGAACTCAGGTCCTCACACTTGCAAAACAAGTGCTTCCCTGGCTGAATCACCTTCCCAGACCAGAGGCTTACACATCCATGTAGCCATAAATCACCCAAGAACCTTATTATGTGGAAAATCCAATGTACTAGATCTGGCACTACCTTGAGAGTCTGTGGCTGTCACCAGGCCCCAGTGGTGCTGACACTGGCGGCTATAACCACATTCTGAGCAGTAAGACCCCAGGGGCAAAGATCTGTGCACAGTGTAATTAACATAATATTAGCTGGTGAAGAAGGCATCAACCTTAAAAGACAGGTGACTGACAGTAGCCACCCCACAGGCACTCCATGATGAGACCGGGGAGGGAGAGAACCTGGGGAGAGTCTGGGATAGGTCTTAGAGATGAGAAGTGGGTGAGGAGAGGAGTAAGTGAGCAAAGAATGGTCCAGGCAGAATCCAGAACCTGGGTCAAGAAAGAACACACACACACAATCTGAACATTTCCTGTGGCAGCAGGTACCTGACAAATCACCCATTCATCCCCTGATGGGAGATGTTATTCTGTAAATATGTTTCTCATACTGGTTAATGAATAAAGCACTGTTGGGCCAATGGGAAAGCAAGATAGGTGGGGCTAGGAGACAAGGAGGGAAGAGGAAGTAGTAAGGAGGAGTCAGCATGGAGAGCCTAGAGGAAGCAAGATGCCAGCCACTGCACTTGGATAAGATTACCACATGGAAATACTTAGATAAGTAGAAATGGGTTAATCATTAAGACAGAGCTAGCCCATAAACAATAATAGTAACTGGCCAACAGGATTGTATCAAATACAGAGTCTCTTAGTGTTATTTGGGGCTCGCGTGGCAGCCCGAGGGGAGGAACGAAGAATGGGACCAGATGGCCGGCGGGAATAACCTGCTCGTAACAATCCCCTGACCCCCAGAAAATAATAATAATCATCAGAGGAAGCACAAGACATTCCTGTGACAATAAGCAATCACTCCCACCTAAGGGCACCAGACTTTCTTTCTGTGTGATGTAATCAGAGCACTGGAAACTGGACTGTGGTGGTGAAGGCATCGGGAGGAGAAGTCAAGAAAAGCTCTGTGCTCTCATACTGGCTCTTCTTGGAGCCTCATCTTCTGTTCCTTATACATTGACCAGAATGGAGGTTGGGCTTCTGCTTTTCATTTTTCCCACTGTTAACAGAATGAACCCAGGCGGCTGGTCAATCTCCTCGCCCCACCCAGGTTTCTTCCCTTCCCATGTTACTTCATCCCATCCTGTTGTTCCTTCCACCCAGAGATGAGATTCTAACCAGTCAAAAGGCCCAGAGCAGTGTCATCTTGCTAAGAAATTGGCCTGGCAGGCTCTTGCATTTGATCCTCATTTTCAAATGGAACAACTGAGGCCCAGAGAAGTCTAAACAAGGTTGTGAACAGTGTGCAGACTCCACACAGTGACATTAGGCACTAACCAGTGGCAGGCCTAGCAAAGGCTTCAACCTAGACTTCAAAGAAGCTAAGGCCCAATAGGCAAAGCAAATTCCTCAAGTCAGTGAATTTTAAACTTGGGATGCAAGCCCAGTGTGTCTGGTCTCAGAGGCCTGGTGCCTCCTCCTGCTTGACTCCTTCTGTAGCCTGCTTTTTCATTTGTGAAGCAGAGGTGAGTGTCTGTGATCTGCCAAATCTCTTAGCTCTAATGGTCTGGATGCTGCCACTTTGCCCCTGAAACCAAAGCATTTTGCTTTGAGCGTCTATTCAGTGGGTTTAGTTATATTAAACCCCATGTTGCACTATAGCCATCAATGTCTTTTTCAAGGCAATTTAGTTTGTTCCACCATGGTGGGGTTAGCTGGGTGAGGTCACCTATGTGCCATTCTTCAGGGCATGTGCACAGCCAGGTGGACCGTGGAACTCAGCTCCAGGCTACCATATTTTATCCTGATGCCAGTTCCTCTGTCTGCACTGGAACAACACCAGACCCCTAGGCCCTGACATCAGTAACCTTTGGCTGATATATATTTCTGGCCCTGTGCCAAAGCCTGGTACTTTATGCAGAGGAGTTTTGAAGGTGCAGAGCACAGAAATTCATGTATGACACATTAGAATTGTCTGTAGGGCAGAGTTTCAGGACCCCCACAGTAACAACATCTGAGGATGCTCAAATCTCCTGTGTCAGTTGGTCCAGTAACCATGTAAAGCTTACACACATAAATAATTTAAATCATCTGCAAGATTACTTATAATACTTCATGCAATGCAAATGCTATCTAAATAGTTGTTATACTGTGTTGGTTCAGGGAATGATAAGATGAAATGGCTACACGTGTTCAGTGCATACACAGTATTTTAAACAGTGTTGTGAATAGGTCACTGACTCCAGATGTGTAACCCACATGTTTGGAGGATGCTATATCTTCATCTGGGGTGCATCACCTGAGATAAGTTCCTTCTCTATGGTAGCTTCCCCTCTGGAATACCTCCCCCTGCAGCCTAGATAGCCACTCCTTAGCACCTTCCAAGCTTCACAAAGTGTCATGTGATCTAGGATACATTCTCTGACATCACATATCCGTGACATCACATGTCTGCACTCATGCTTTGCTCATTTGTCTCTCCATTTCTTCTGCTCATGGCCCTGTCCTACCATGGTGTTTCCATATTTCTGTGGCAAATTTGTAATCTCCTTAAAGGCTCTAGTTGCATATCATTCCTTCCCCCAGGAAATGCTTATCAAAGAATGGATGAACAGATCAAACAATGGTGGAGCTCCATCGACTCAGTTTCCTAGTTTCCTACCTGGAAGTCAGGAGGAAAATGGTCTTCATCTTTCTGCTGTTCTCCATGCCTCCTCTCCCCTTTTCTTTGATAGACTAGCTGAGAAGTTATTCACATGTATTCTAGGTCACATGGCACCTCTGAGCTATCCTGCACCCCTCTCCCCCTCTCCTCCTCCCCCTCTGTCTTTATTGACACATTCCTAGAATGAACCAAGTTCTTCCACAGGAAACACCATCTAAGAATGCTGATGTACAGGAAGTGTTCTCTGATGGTAAAGAGCCAGTGCTTTTTTTTTTTTTTTTTTAACCTGTCCTTTTGAAGTAAACATACAGTTTCTAGGACCTGTATGTTGGTCCTCAAGCTTAGCTCTCAGATCATCCAATTTTACAAAGAACTTTCAAGCCTGCATCAGGGACTTTCCTAAACTCTGGTTTGTTTATCTTGCTCATATTTTGATAATAACTAAAAACTCTTTTACATCTTAAAAAAGTCATTGGTTCTCTAAGTAAGTGGTAGATGCTAGCCACTCCTCAGGAAATTCCGTTAGATCTGATACCAGACCTCAAATCATAGCAAGTGACTGCCTAGTGTAAGGGAGGTCTGCACAAAGAGGATGGCATTGAGCATCACACCCGAGAGAGAAGGACTTGAGTGGTGGGAGAGGCCTCAGATGTATGCCAGGGAGGTGGTTTCTCTCTGTATCTTATTTATCTGCTGACTTCATCATATACCCAGTGTTAATCGACACTCTTCAGACCTGTCAAAAGCTGTGGCTGGTGAGAACCAAGCAGCACCATCCCATTTACCATCTTAATAGTAAGATCCATGTGGTGTTTGAAGCAGGGTCTCTTATTCTGTCCTGTGTACTCTGGTCTAGACGGTCTGAAAGCTTCTGGGGACTCCTTTGTCTCCCTCTTCTCACTTTTGTTTTTCATATTCTGAACTTGCAGTACCTTCTGCCAAGTGTACAAGGAGGGGTGAGGCTAATAGCATGCAGGGTGCATTGATTGATATACGTGTACCCTTTTGGCATGGTAATTGCTGTGGTCCCAACTGGGAAGGAGCTTTTATTTGCCAAGCCCCATGCCATATCTGGAATCATCTCAATCATAGCCTGCTGTATTTCTATGATGACAAATGGACAGATATGAATATGGGATAGGAAAGTAACAAGAATGAATTTTAGGGACAGGTGCTCTGAGCAGGAAAACAAGAACATGGGGATGAAGAAGTGGCTCAGATTTTAAGAGCCTTTACTGTTCTTCTGGAGGACCTGAGAGGTTCTCAGCATCCATGTCACGTGGGCTCACAACCACCTGTAAGTCAGCTCCAGGGAACTGATGCCCCTTTCTGGTCTCCATGGATGTCTACACCCAGGTGCCCACATTTACACACAGCCCACATACATACACAGGTCAAAAATAAAATATTAAAAAGGAAGAGGAAAAGCAAGAATGCTAAAACTGCCTCCAACTTGCTGCATCTGTGCTCTGCTCTGGTCTCCATCTAGATCAGAAAGGGAAACAATGAGGCTAGTGGTATTCTTAGAGGTCAAGCACGGCTGGGACTTTGGGCATGAGGATAGAGAGCCACTGATGGATTTTTTTTTTTTCAGTAGGAAAGTCACTTTTTAGTAGCATCACTAGCTGCAGTGGATCCTAGCTTATGCTACTGCCTTCGCTAACTGAGAGGCCCATAGGGCCTGACCCACGATGGCTTTGGTAGGAAGGCTGGTGTGGGTGGGACTGATAGGGAATTCATTAGCATATAAACTCCATGACCAATAAACATGAACCATGTTCATGTCATACCAAGGCAGCTTGTGGAGAGATCCCCCACAGCTTTCCAGCTAAGATGGGAAGGGTGTGTCTCCAGCTGAGGTGGAGACTCAGGAGGGGATCATGTGCTTTGTGGGCGTGTATTAAGGGTTTTTTCCCCAGTGTGAGGCACAGAAGGATATGGGGTGGGTCTAGAACCCTTCTGAGATTTGCTAGTTCTTGAGTGAGTTTCTGTGTTTGTTTACTTATAAGGATAAATTAAAATAATAATAATAATGATATTAAATAAATGGAGACTATTTCTAATATACTGCTACAGTAGACTCACAGTAGGTAGGCCAACAAGATGTCTCAGTGGGTAAAAGCTCTTGCTGCCAAGCCTGTTGACATGAGTTCAATCCCCAGGACACACATGATAGAAAAATTAAACAGACGTCTGCAAGTTGTCCTCTGACTTTCACATATACACTGTGGCACACATATGCCTACTTCCCAATAAGTATCAAAAAATATTTAGGGTCATAATATATATATTGGCCAAAAGGAACATAAATTTAATATATCTTTCTATTTTATAAATGGAAAAACAGAACCACAGAGAAGTTAACTTTTTGTGCATGGTCACAAAGGTAGGTAATATATCCAAGTTTTCTTTTCTTTCTTTTTAAAATCTCTGTCTTCTACTTTTATTTTTCTAAGCTTAGGGTTTGTTAGCCTAGGATAAAATATGACCATGTTGTATAAAGTTACTATCCGTTGGGAAAAAATTAGTAACAGCTTTTTAAAAGTAATATTTGTAGCATTCTTCCATCCTCTCTGGAGATCTGAGCTATCACCCTATGTCACTGTCATTCTGGTGGATGACTTTCTTCATCCTATCTCTTAGCATATGTGTGCTAAGCTGCTTTTATATGGCTGCAATCAAACATTCTGACCAAAAGCAGCTTGGGGAAGAAAGGGTTAATCTCATCTTATACTTTCAGGGCATGACCCATCTTGAGGGAACAGGGAAGAGACTCAAAGCAGGAACCTGAAGCACAAAGTTTGGAGCAGCTCTGCTTGCTGGCTCTTTTCTTCAGCTCACTTTCTAGCTCTCAGCTGAGACCCATCTGCCGAGGGAATGGTACTAACGTGGTCGTGGTCAGCAATCAAAACAATCCCTTATAGAAATGGCCACAGGCCCATCTGATGCAGAAAATTATTCAACCTGGGGCTCTCTCTTCTCAGGTGACTCTAGGTTGTGCCATACTGACAATAAAAACTAACTAGGACAGTATAATATGAAAACAACTCTGCCTTTGTTTTTGAAGACAGAAATTCTGAGTTGACAGTGTATTATTACTCCATCTCATCCTCTCCCAGCTTTGGCTGACAGTTGAGAAATGTCAACTCTTGATCTTGTTGGTGTTTTCTTGCATTCAACCCGTCTTCTCCGGTTTCTTCAAAGATTTTCCTCTTTAGATTTCAGAGAGCTTGGCTATGGTGTGCCTAGATTAGTTTTCTTTGTATTTACCCAACTTGGGATGTATTGAGGTTCTTGGGACTGTAAGTTTATATCTACTACCAAATTTGGAAAACAGCCATTCCTTTGACTATATTCTTAATTCCCTTTTCTTACTTCTTAAAAGTTTCCATATTGTTATTGTGTGGATGCCACAGGACAATTGTGTAGAGTCAGTTCTCTCCTGCGACCTTAATATAGGTTCTGCAGATCTAGCTCAAGTCATCAGATTTGTGCAACAATGCCACTTAATGGCCCAGAATTCCCAGGACATTAACTTTGTTCGCTTTTTACCCATTTCTCTCTCTTTCTCTGTCTGATTGGCTCTGTCTCTGTCTGTCTTTCCCTCTCTCAAGACAGAAAACTTTCCATTCAAATCTATTCAATATCATATCTTCAATATGTGTTAAAAGCATACAGTGATTTTAGCATATTTTTTTAATACTATAGGATGTCTGCATGGTTCAGACATTTCTATTTCTTACATAGGTCACATCTTGCTCATTGATCATGTCTATATGTTCTTCACTTTCTTGAACAGATCTATAGTATCTCTTTAAAAATCTTCATCAGTTAATTTTGTTCTCAGAGTAATAATGGGTTGGTTTCTGTCCATTACCATTTGTCATGTTAATGGTTTTGTGCCGTCTTTCTTTGAGTATGATAATGACTTGCTTGGATACTAAGTAATGAAATCAGTTGACAGAGCGACTAGATTCTATTATGTTTCTCTAAAGACACTGTTTTTGGTAGCATGTTAACTTGTGTGAACTCAAACTCCACCTATGTTCCATGTGGCCAACAACAGCTAAAGTCTTTGTCATCAGTCCTTACTTTCTTTATCCTCCACCAAGTCTGGATTTTTCTTTCTGATGTTCAAGTTCATGGGGACCAAAATCTAACCAGAGGCAGAGACCGATTGAGTGGTTAGTTAATCTCTCTCTCTCTCTCTCTCTCTCTCTCTCTCTCTCTCTCTCTCTCTCTCTCTCTCCCCCCTTCCTTCCTTTTTTCCTTCCTTCCTTCCTTCCTTCCTTCCTTCCTTCCTTCCTTCCTTTCTTTTTTTTTTTTGAGACAGGGTTTCTCAGTGTAGCTTTGCAGTCTGTCCTGGAACTAACTCTTGTAGGTCAGGCTGGTCTTAAACTCACAGAGATCCGCCTGCCTCTGCCTCCTGAGTGCTGGGATTAAAGGTGTGCGCCACCACTGTCCGGCGAGTGGTTGGTTAATTTTTCTAGGTGGGGGGAGCTGCTTTTCACTATCTGATGCTTGCAATTCGTTTGCTTTGAGTTGCATTTTAATGCTTTCAACTAGTTTTAAAATAATTTTGTGCTGATATCTTAACTACTGGTTAATAGAACATTAATGAAGCCAATATCCCTCATATTCACATTTAAAATTTCAAAACACTGACTCAGGATGTAATTCAGCTGATAGAGTTTGCCTAGCATGCACAAAACTGTGGGATGAATCCCAGAATGCAGGATTGGAGGCAGGAGAGTCAGAAGCTGAAATTTGTCTTCAGTTGAGCAGTGAGTTCTGAGATAGCCTGGGGTATGTGAGAGCCTGTCTCAAAAATAAAACTAAAATGCTTTCCTCTATCAATCCTGAGAGAGCATAACTAATAACAAAATTCCTTACTACCATTGAGGAAAAAGATGCAGGGACTTATCCAAACCCAGCAGGCCTGGGTTTAGCCCTGACTTTAGTCTGGATGGAATTCCACAATGAGTTCCATGGGCTTCTGATTCTAAAGGTAACATGCTGTTATAACATCTGGAAATTAAACCCAGGGCTTCTTGTGTGCCAGGCTGGCACCCTGCCTAATGAGCGTCATACCAGAACCTCAATTCTTTTTTCCTAATGCAATTTCTCCTACTTCCAAAAGCTTTTGCTATCTCAAATCTAAAATTTCTTCTGCAAGTAGCTCATGCCTATTGGAAGAAAGACACATGTGCATATGTGTAGACTGTTAAAGTTGTGTGTGTGTGTGTGTGTGTGTGTGTGTGTGTGTGCACTATAGACCCAGTTCTTGGAGTTCTGAATCTTCATTTTTGAGGAAAGCAAGTAATCAGGGAATGCCTCCTGAAGGAAATGATACCTAAGGCTGCTGATGAGCGAGGGAGGAGGAATGCTTTACTAGAGAAATAATAAGAGTAAAGTTTCAGAAGTGAGATACACCATTGCTTCATGGTATTTATATGCACACCAGTGTGCACATATGTAGCACTTTGCTATGGAGTGCATTCTTATACTTGGAAAGCAGCAGATGACAAGGTGTAGAGATGTCATTTCTAGGGAACTACATAGACTAGGGCCTATGCTCCCAAGGATATCCTAGGCCACAGATGCCAGCTGGTCCTTCTGCTCAGCCTTGGGGGGACCTAGCAGTAACTACAGTGATAATCATTGTTCAAGGGAAACAAGTCCTCTGATGCTTGCTTCTCCCTGCCATCCCTCCAGACCTCCTCTCTTGTCAGCCTTACAAATCAGTATTTCACTTTAGAGAGCCCTGTTTGATGCTGGTTCTACTTATTTGCTTTGCAGCCACTGTGGGTAACACGCTCTGTGGGTCTGTTAGTATGTAAATTAAACCAAGCATAGATAGGTTTGTGTTGCTTAATGTTCAGCTGATAAAAATGAATGTGGTGTGAAATGAGCATTTTATCTGACTGCAGATACAGTGGCAGAGTTAATTAGATAGGCAGAGGGAAAGTGCTGTTAAGTGCACCAGGGGCTTTCTCCTGGAAGGGGTGTTCTGACCCTCAGACGGCAGCAGGTTCAGCTAGAACCAGGAAGGCAGGGAGACTGGGCAAGAGCAGGCTCAGAGCACTGAGACAGGGATGAGAAGTCCTTAAGTAATAGCTCTCCTGGTGCTGATGACTGAATCCTGCCTGGGGAGAATGAGGGAGGTGCAGGCCAGCCTGGCCCAGTAGGGCACTTCCAGCTCACTGCAAAATGCCTGTGTCTGCATTTGCTGAGACAGCTTCCTTTTGGTTGCAACCTCATAGACATTGGTGGAGAAAAGAGGAGTCAGAGGAGGGGCTAGGCACGGCCCTGAATGTCAGTTAGTCTAGAGGACTGAGTAGCCATAACCTCTAACTCAAACTCCCAGGGTGTTCTCTTCACCTCTGCACACGCCTTTCTCTCTCACAGGGAAGCACCTCTGCCCAGCCATGAATGAACCCATCTCACTACAGTTTATCCACACCCAGAGGCCAGCATGTGTCTTCCATTTCGCTGAGGGCCCCAGGGCGGACACTGTGCCAACACACAGAGACAGGCCTGCACGAATGCCAGTGGAATGGAGAATGTGATCAATGTTCCCTCACCTGGAAAGCCCTAGCTGTCCTCGCTTGCAGCCCCTGAACCTCACCCACTGCTGAGCACCCTTCTGTCTCAGCTCCAGTGCCACAAGCTGGCCCAGGCTGCTTCTGCCTTCCAGACCAGATCAGGTCCCCAGGTAGTCTCTCTTCAGACATCGTGTGCTTTCCCTTTATAGCTCTTCCTCGATCTATGATGCCTTTGTGCATGTCCTCTTTGAATTAGACTGAGTCCAGGAGGGGGTGGCCCGGACTGTCCTGCCCTCCAGTGTAGTCCCAGTGTCTGGCAAGGGCAGCATAGTCTGCCCCTCGTAGTGTTTGTTGAAAGATAAATGAATGGACTGATACAGCTGGCAAGGTTGCCCAGAGAATTAACTGTTTGGCTTACAGGCATGAGCACTGAGTTTGGTACCCAAGAACCTATAGAAAGGGAGAAGGAGAGAGGGAGAAGAAGAGAGGGAGAGAGGGAGGGATGGAGGGATGGATGGATGGATGGATGGATGGAGGGAGGGAGGGAGGGAGGGAAGGAGGGAGGGAGGCAGGCAGGCAGGCAGGCAGGCAGGCAGACATGAGCTGTTGAGAGCCAGTAGAGACACTGGTTATTGAGCCTGACAATCTGAGCCATACATGACAGAATGAGAACTAATTTCCACCAGTTGTCTTCTGCCCTCTACAAATACCTCCTCCCACCCATAGATAAGATAGATGTGGTTTTATTATTTTAAATTTTAATTTTACTATTTATTTAGCATTTTTTTTTGAAGACAGGTTTCTGGCTGTTCTAGAACTTTCTCTGTAGACCAGGCTGGCCTCTAAGTCAGAGATTTGACTGCCTCTTCCTTTCAAGCACTGGGTTTAAAGATATGAGCCACCATCGCCCAGCTAATAAAGGTAATTTTAAACATATTTTAAAGAAGCCAGATATGGTGGCATATACAGAGACCAGATTATCCCTGAGGCTAAGGACATCCAGGCCAAGGACAGACTTTGTCTCAAACAAACAAAAAGGAAACCCACCAAAGGGGATAGGACTTTAATAAAACATCAGCTGAGATTGTCCTTTGGCCTACACACATACACACATTCATGAATGCACACACTCATACAAACATACCCACATACACAGTCATGAACACACACACACTCATATACATACTCATATATGTACACACATTCATGAACATACACACATACACTCATGAACACAACTTGATACACACACACTCATACACATACACACAAAGGTAATGTTGATTTTTTTTGAATGCTGCATTGATAAGGTTGCATTGATAAGGCAGCTCTGTTTCTTAATCAACCAGCAATCAGCCCCCTGAGAGAGGCAAAGCACAGGCATGTCCTATTTAGGTGCTCAATACACATTGTAGACTTAGGCAAGAGACAGAGGTAGTCTAGGCTTCCTCTAACTGACATTTCTCTTAGCCATTAGTGTAGGCTGTGTGCCCTCCATAGCCAAGGGACATGCTAAAGACACCTTTACTTCTCACTGTCCTCCTCAGCCTGCAGCATCAGCATCAAGAGACATGGAGATAGGAGAATCAGAGGCTCAAGGCCAGTCTGGGCTACAGGAGACTTTAACTTAAAACTAAAAAGCAAACGAGCAAATAGTACTGGCAAGGCTTTCCTGGCTTCTGGTCAGTGATCTGGAGTGGCTGGTCCCATCCTGGGAAAGATGGCATCCTCACTCCATTATCATGTACTTTCCATGCTGCTGCCCAACCAGTTAATGAGTGTTTACCACAAACTGAGACTTTAGGAGAGTTTTCCTCATTTGCACAGCTAATAGTCAGTAAAGTGGATGTAGGCAGGGGCATGCATGTAGCAAGGAGGGAGGGGACTTCCTGTGTGTCTGTTCATCACAAGTGAGAAAGGCTCAGGAGTCATCAGAGAAGCCACAGAGCTCAAGGCACCTGTCATGCTTGTTTACAGTAGGATACCCCCCCTCCCCAGCTCATCCTTTTCCCACCCCATCCCCCCCCATTCCTTGCCTCTGTTTGACACATACATTTCCAGGAAGCCATCTAACTTTACTGTCCTCCTGATGTGGCTCTAGTGGCAGGAGACTTGGCAGAGCACTGTGACGTTAACTTAGCCCAATCTGCTCTTAGGAAGCAAGCTGTATTTAATCAAGTTTCCCAACATGGTTAGTTAATAAAGGCCAGGCCAGGATTCATAGAGTTAGCTAAGTAGGTAGGTAGCTAGTGGTGGCAAGTGTGACCTGCATTTATCTTCCCAAACTTTTTTCTTTTCTGTTCTCTGGTTTTATTCCCTAACACACCCATGTGGAAACCACATGATAACGGGGGATGCAAGAGTGGGCAACTCTTAGGGCCTGGCCCAAACACCACTGGAGCATGCTGGATTCACAGATGCTGGGTACAGCCCATCTTTCCACCTCAGTAATGTGTGTGTGTGTGTGTGTGTGTGTGTGTGTGTGTGTGTGGTAAATGGCATCTTTAGCTGATATCACCCCCAGAGGCCCAGGACCATGCCTTTTTTACATATTCTACAGTGCTTCTTGCAAATGTGAGTTGTTTTTAACACGGGTATTTTGATGACATTATCTGTCAGAGATTTTGGGCCACTGTGTTCATTTCACGATCAACAAGTAATTTCTCAACCACTGCCATGTGAGGGGCTGGGATAGGAAATATCAGACAATTCTGCTTGCCACCCAAAGGAGAAATGTCTGAGAATAGGCAGGGAAATGTCTACATTTTCAGAGCAATGTCTACAAGCAGGGCTGCAGAGGGGACTCAGAAGCCCTCCCTCTCCCCACAAAGCACACACTATAAAATCAGAACCTACTTCTTAGAACTCAGAGTGCTAAGGCAGACCTTGCAGTGACCTAGAAACACATAATTTCTCAGCAAGAGAGCATCGTGGCTTTTATCTTCTGCTGGATGCCTCTCCTATTCCAACTGGTTGGCAGCAGCCTTGGAGACAGCAGCCCACATTCCTGGCACAAGTATCTGGCAGAGAGCACAGCAGAGCTCCTAAAGAAGGTTGAAAGCTTTGAATTATGGAAACTCAAGGTGATGGCTATTTTGTAACATCGCAACATTGCACTACTACATTGCAATAAATGTACAATATTACAATAAATGTAATATTTTGTAATATTTACATTTCCTTAACCAATTGGCTGTCAGGGGCATAACTTTTGTTCCTCTCTGTGGTTCAATTAAAATCTTTTGAAATGTCTCTTTAGGAGTGGATAAATGATTGAGTGGGTAAAGTGCTTGCTATACAAATGAAGGGACCTAAGTTTGAAAGCTCAGAACCTCTGTAAACGCTGGTCAGGGTAGGGCCTGTCTATAACCCCTGTGTGTAATCCCTGTTCTCCCACTATGAGATGGCAGGTGGAGACTGGACAGTTTCCGGAAGATTCCCAGCTAGCTAACCTGTCACATGGAGCAGCAAACAATGAAAGAGACACCGCTCACTGGAATGTGAGGCTGGATATGCAAAGTTGTCCTCTAACCTTCACATTTATGTGGTACCATGCAGGCACTGTACACATGAACACACACACATACACACACACACACACACACACACACACACACACACACACTACACATATGCACATGCACACACATACACACACACACACCACACACACTACACATACACACACATATACATACACTACACACCACACACATACTACACATACACATACACAACCACACCACACCACACGCACACACACACTACACAAACATACACACACCACACACACAAATACACACATACTGCACACACAAACACTACACATACACAACCGCTATATGCCGTTGTTAATTTTATTCATTTATTTTATTTTAGGCATTATTTGTGTAGACTTGGCTATCCTGGATCTCATGCTGTAGTTCAGGCTGGCCTTGAACTCGGGGATCCTCCTGCCTCTGCCTCCAAAGTGCTGGGATTAAAGGCATGTGCTACCACTGCATGCGTATGTTTTTGTGTGTGCACATATGCATGAAAGTATGGAGGTCAGAGGATAATTTTGTGGAGTTGCTTTTCTTTTTCCACTGTTAAATTGGGGATTGAACTCAGGCCTTAAGGCTTGCTGGGCAGTTACTTTTTCCAGCCTGCCTAGAAGTTTGCCTGCCTAGAAGGTCTCAGGCACACTTGAATACTGCTCATAAGAGGCCTGAGTAGGTCCTAAGACCTTATCTTTGGCTAACCTTCAGATAGCATTATTTATAGCAGTTTAAAAATGGAAATAACTCACATGATCATAAACTAATAAATGGACAAATAAGATGTAGTATATTCACCCAATGGGATGTGATTCAGCTTTGAAAAGGGACAAAATCAAGTATGCTGATGCATGCCTGCAATCTCAGCACTTGGCAAGTGGAATCAAGAGGATCAGGAGTTCAAGGCCAACCTTGCTACGTGGTGAGTTTGAGGTCAGCCTGGTCTATATGACACACTATTAAAAAAAATAAATAAAAGGAAAGAAATCATTATGCTAAGTCAGAGACTCTAGCATAAAGGCCACAGAGGTTTTAAGTTCATTTAGATGACACATCCACAATAAATTCAGGCCACTGGTATTCATGGGCTGGTAGTAACTGGGAACAGGAAATGGTTCTGTCATAGGCACAGTTTTTTTTTTTTTTTTTGGGTGGGGTGGGTGGGGTAGGGATGGTATAATGTTTTGTAAATAGTGTTTACCAAGATGTACTAAAAGCCTAAAATGCTTAAAATGGTGAATTTTATGTTATGTGACTTTTATCACAATAAGAATAAAAATAATGGAAAAATAATGCTAACTTGTGTTCTAATAAAATTGAAACAATTTCAAATGGAAGTCTCCATGGCAACAGTCTCTGTGGTGACATCAACTCAGGAGCTTTCCCTAGTGTTGCTTCATCCAGAATAGAATACTCCAAGGCTATTAGAGAAAAGTCAACTTTTAACGAATCCCAGAGGACTTTCTTGAGTCTTGAGGAGAATTAGCCTTGTGGGGCTTATTTGAACTTTGTCATAATGAATTGTTTTTCTCCATGTGTAACTTCTGTCCAATGGGGCAGAGAGTGGGGATTAAGGTTTATTAATGACTCCGGAAAATCGTAGCCACATTCTAAGTGAAACAACCTGCTCGAGAGATGGCTCAGCAGTTAAGAACACTGGGTGCTCTTGCAGATACCAAGGTTTCATCCCCAACATCTACATGGTGGCTCACAACTGGCTACCACTCTGGTTCCAGGGGATTCAATGCCCTTCTCTGGTCTTCACAGGCACTGTATTCTACTTGGTTAACAGACATAAATTCAGGCAAACTACCCATTCTCTCTCCTGTCCCTCCCCTGCCACATTAAAAAGGAAACAAACAAACCCTGCAAATAAGGCAGCTACTGTGGAGGCATGTAGCGCAGAGGAGAAGCACGGATGCTCAATGTGTCTGTACAGTCCCGAAGGTAAACAAGCCCCCGTGGAGAGAAGTGGGCCTTGGCTTTTGTATTGAGACTCCATTTCTTCTCCAAGGGGAGAAGTGGCAACTTTTAACTGTCCCCAAGTTCAAGGCCATTTGCTGACTGGAGTTCAAATTTATTCGCGATAGTATTTGAGTTGACTAAAATGCCAGTTTCTAGCTGGTTTGTTGAGAGAGATGATTCTTGCTCATCCTTGCTTTATAGTCCCAGGCTGCCTTTGAACTCATAGAAATCCACCTGCCTCAGCCTCCCACTCTGTGTACCGCTATGTGGGCTTTTTGTTATTTTTATCATAAATATATTATTAAAATAAGTTCCCCACACTCCTCCACTGCTGGTGGGAGTGCAAACTCGTACAGCCATTTTGGAGATCAGTATGGTGGTACCTCAGGAAAATGGGAATTAGTTTACCACAGGACCCAGCAATCCTGCTCTTAGGTATATACCCAAATGATCCACATCCATGCAACAAAGACATGTGCTCAACTCTGTTCATAGCAGCAGTATTTGTAATAGCAAGAATCTGGATGCCCCTCAACTCAAGAATGGATAAAGAAGATGTGGCACATCTACACAATAGAATACTACTCTGCAGAAAAAAATAATGGAATCCTGAAATTTGCAGACAAGTAGATGAAACTTGAAGAAACCATCCTGAATGAGGTAAACCAGTCACAACAAGAGGAACACAGTATGTACTCACTCATATATGGATTTTAGACCTAGAGCAAAGAATCACCAGCCTATAATTCACACCACCACCAGAGGAACTAGGATACAAGGTGTATTCTAAGAGATTCATATATGGTCCCTCACAAAAGGGGGAAGGGACAAGTCCCCCAGAGCACATGGGAAGTGGAAGGGGCAGTGAATAGAGAGAGAACTAGGAGAAAGAGAAGGGGAGGAGGGGAAAGCACGTGGAACTAGGAAGATTGAGTCAGGGTAGGAATAGAAGACAGGAGAGAGAGAGAGAGAGAGAGAGAGAGAGAGAGAGAGAGAGAGAGAGAGAGAGAGAGAGAGAGAGAGAACATAAAAGAGGGAGCCATTATTGGTTTGGAGAGACCTACAAGACTGACTCCAACTAACAATTTGAGCAACCGTGGAAAGGCTAACATAAATGCCCTTTCCCGATAGCAAGATCAACAACTAACTTATCCACCATCATGGAGCTTCTGTTGGAAACAGAAGCAAACACCCATAACTAAACACTGAGTTGAACTAGAATCCAGATGCAGAGAGAGAGAGAGAGAGAGAGAGAGAGAGAGAGAGAGAGAGAGAGAGAGAGAGAGAGAGAGGACAAGACCAGGTAGCAGAAACACATAGACAGCTGACCTGAACAAGGAGGAGCTAATGGGTCCCGCAGACTGATAGCTGGGAATCCAGCATGGGACTGACTCAGACCCCCTGAATATGGGTCTCAGCTAGAAGGACTGAGCAGTCTAAGGGACCTCAGACAGTGGAACCAGGATGTATTCCTGGTGCACAAAAGACCTTGCGGACACATCCCCCATGGAGGGATACTCCCTTAACCTAGAGACAGGAGGGAAGTCCTAGTCCCTACTTCAAATGACTTGACAGATTTACATGACCCCACCTGGATAGCATAGCCCTACATGTGGAATGGGGGTGGGGGGATGGGAGGGGAGGGTGGTCAGGGTGCATGTGAGGGGGGAAAGAGGGTAAGAGGGAGGGAAGGGAGGGAGAGGAAACTGGGATCGACATAAATAAATAAAATAAAATAAAATAAAAAAATTAAAAAAAAAAGTTCCCTACACAGAAGGGGAAGTGATTTGTCCAAATAGTCTCATTCTGACTGTATTATATTTGAAGGAATGGATTTCATTGCTCCTGGAATCTGAATACATAATGAATGGATTTGTTTATATCTACTTTTTTGTTAGAATGCATTGTATGACATTTCACATGGGTGCACGGTATGCTTTGTCATGTTCACCTGACATTCCTCTCTCTTGTTCTTCTTCCTCTTCCAAAACAGTTACCTCTCCTCTTTTTTCTCTTTTTTAATTATGTCTTCAATTTTTTAATTAATAATATAATTTAAAAATTTTACGTGTCCATCCCAGTTTCCCCTCCCTCTCTCCCTCCCTCCCTCCCTCCCTCCCTCCCTCCCTCCCTCCCTCCCTCCTTCTTGCCCTCTTTCCCCTGTGACATGCACCCTGGCCACCCTCCCCTCCCATCCCCCCACCCCCATTCCACATGTAGGGCTATGCTATCCAGGTGGGGTCATGTAAATCTGTCAAGTCATTTGAAGTAGGGACTAGGATTTCTCTCCTGTCTCTAGGTTAAGGGGGTATCCCTCCAGGAGGATGTATCCACAAGGTCCTTTTGTGCACCAGGAATACATCCTGGTTCTACTGTCTGAGGTCCCCCAGACTGCTCAGTCCTTCTAGCTGAGACCCATATTCAGGGGGTCTGAGTCAGTCCCATGCTGGATTCCCAGCTATCAGTCTGCGGGGGGGTGGGCATTAGCTCCTCCTTGTTCAGGTCAGCTGTCTATGTGTTTCTGCAACCTGGTCTTGTCCCCTCTATCTGCATCTGGATTCTAGTTAAACTCAGTGTTTAGTTATGGGTGTTTGCTTCTGTTTCCAACGAATACTAGATGAGGGCTCCATGATGGTGGATAATTTAGTTGATGATCTCCCTATCAGGGAAGGGCATTTATGGTAGCCTTTCCATGGTTGCTCAAATTGTTGGAGTCAGTCTTGTAGCTCTCTAGACCTTTCTTTAGGTTTAGTTTTCTTTTCAAACCAATAATGGCTCCCTCTTTTATGTCCCCTCACTCCCTTTGTCCCTCCCTCCTTCCCTCCCTCCCTCCCTCCCTCTCTCCCTCCCTCCCTCCCTCCTTCCTTCCCTTCCTCCCTCCCTCCTTCTCTCTCTCTCTCTCTCTCTCTCTCTCTCTCTCTCTCTCTCTCTCTCTCTCTCTCTCTCTTCCTTTTCTGTCTTCTATTCCTACCCTGACTCAATCTATCTAGTCGTACATGCTTTCCTCTCCTCTCCTTCTCTTTCTCCTAGTACCCCTCCTCTTCTTTAAACTAGATCCTGCATGTGAGAGAAAGCATGTGACATTTGCTTTTCTGAATCTGTCTTAGTTTGCTTTATATGACAATCTTCAGTGCCCTTCAGTTTCCTACAAGTGACATAAACTTTGCACTTCTTTTAAAAAATGATTTATTTTTATTTTATATGCATAACTATTTTGCTTGCATGTGTGTATGTGCACCACATGTGTGCCTGGTACCTAAGAGGTCAGAAGAGTGTGTTGAAAAACCTGGAACTGGAATTACAGATAGATGGTGTGAGCTGCTATATGGGTGCTAAGATTCAAACCAGCTCTTCTGGAGGAGCAGCCAGTGCTCATGACCATTGAGTCATCTCCTCAGTCTCATGCTTTTGCACTTCTTAATGGCTGATTAATAGTTTATTGTGTATGTATACACCAATGGAAAGGAATTTAGCAAAGCCGCTACTGGGCATCTGAAAGACAAAATTCGGAGTTCCCAGGTATGTTTGCTGCTTGACTCAGGATTTTCAAAGTATGCAGAGAACTTTTGCCCATGTGAATGTTGTCAGAACCTTCTCTCTAGCTTGAGCTCTGTCTCCTGACATCAAAGTGTATGGTATCTTCAGCAACAGGATCTCACCCTCTAGTTATTGTGGCAGCAAAGGGCAAAGGTAATGGGCTGTATTTTTTGGAGTGTCTGGTACCTATCTGGGTCAGTAACCCAACACTAGGATTTTTTGTTCACTAAAAACCTGTAACTTATCAGTATCCATAATAAAAGGCTACTTTTATTTCAAGATCACTTAAAAAGAAATATTTTTAGCTTATAAGGTAGGAGGTTTTTACATGGCTTTTGCTAATGCTAACTTTTAAATAATTCATCTTGCTTATTTCTCTTCATATCTCATGCCATAGTGTGACACTCTTTAATACACGTTTACATTAAACCTCTGATTTTCAGTTTAGAAACTTTCTACTTTTAGTTTTTTTGGACTAAAGGGAGCCTCTGAGTGAATTGCAGTCTTTCTTTGAAGTTTAGGTATGCTGCCACCAGGTGGCAGTGGCAGAAGGGGATCATTCTACTGGGACAGAAAATGTCGTTCAGGCCTGTGCTGCCTAATGCCTTCTTCTTATTACACATATAGAGTGTACATACACTCATACATAAATGCACATTTATTTTAAAAGGTAAATCCCAGCAAGCAGTAAAATACAATTCAAAGAAAATTATATTTTAGAGGGAAACTTAAAAGAAATAACCAGAGAAAAGTTAAAATGACATTATTCAATATTTATTTTTCATTTTGCTTGGAACTGTTGAGTGTGAGAGGACTCACTGAACAAGAGAGAACGGCTCACTTGTGTCTCTCTGAAAGTAACAGTATGCGTCCCAGTGTGTGCTTTTTTTACAGAGAGAGATTATTACCCTGTGACAGTATGAGTTGTTCCTCCCAACTATAACCGGCACAGCACTGCTCTTCAGAAGCAGTGTCAGAGTGAATATGCATTTCCCTCTTCAAGACAGTATCTGCAGCTGTTTAATAAAACAAACACCTTGGTAGGTGTGACTAGTTTTACAGAATGTAGTTGAAAATGATACTAGATACAGTGACTTTGTCATGTGGAGAATGTTAAAGCCCTTCCCAATTGCCTCATGCACAAAGATGTTACACCGTGTCCCAAAATGGTCTCCAGCAAGATTCCCACTTGGCGCCAATCTTGCATCATCTTCCACGTGGAGAAGGGAGTTAGGAGGTGTTTCCTCTCATTAGTTTCCGTATTGAAGTGAAAGCGAGCATGAAGAACTGTGGCCTCCCATGTGGACAGAAAGGCCACACTCTCTTACCTTCTGCAGGAACATTAGGAGAGGAATTTCTGGATTTCTTCGTAGGCCATTTTATATCTATAAACCAACTTTGGCTTCTGGTCGTCTGGTTGCTCTCGAAATGGGATACATTCTGTGTCTTTTCACGCAAATTGCAGGTGACAACCCAGCGACAGATCAGAAGGAATGTCTGAGTTAAAGGGGAGATCATTTTAAGTAATGACTTCCTGCGGTAATTGTAGAATCTAAGGGTTCTTAAATCTCAGATGTAGCATAGTCTGAACTCATTTACTGAGCATGAGGCAGGAAGGGAGCAGGCTGCAGGAAGATGATTGCCAACTGTGAATCAGCCCAAAGCAGCCGAGTCCTGGGCAGTGGAGTGCCTGCTCCTCTGTGGCCTCAAAGGTAACAAATGTGAGAATTGCATTCCTCCTGATCTCCCGTGGAATCCCAAAGAACAATGCCTCTGACTACTGATTCTGAGAGACAGCAATGACAAGCATTTGCTTTTTGTCACTGGGACAAAGAGCTGAGTAACTGTGAAAAAAAAGGTTGATCCTTGCCACAGTTACCCGCATTCAGGCCAAGGCCTTTGGCCTCGTTATTTTGGGCCTGTGGAGAGGCAGCACACTGCTGCAGGAGAGAGAGGTGGAGCAAAAGTGTTCGTCTCACAGCCAGGGAGAAAGACAGAAGAAGGAAGAGTCCAGGCTCTCCCATTTCCTCAGTGACTCACAGGCCTTCTGTTAGACCAACCTCTTAGATCTTTCTGTGTCACAAAGGCACCTTCCTGGTGACCACGCCTGCCTGTACGTAGACCTTTGGAGGACTTTTGCCATTTCACTCTTTCAGCAGTTCAATGAGTTGGCCATTATGTTACCCACCTTTTTCTAAATACAATGGAATTTTCTGTGGCTTCATAGAAATTTATGCTATTTTCTCTACATGGATATCTCTCATTCATCTTCTCTTGGTCACTTAGAATTCTACTGATTATTTAGGAATCCTAGTACAAATGTCACCTTAACTTATAATGGTGCTATATTACAATAAATACATAATAAATTGAAACCAGCTCACATATGCACACACATTTGGTCTTTTTTGAGTCAGGGTTTCTCTGTGTAACAGCTATAGCTGTCCTGGAACTCACTTTGTAGACCAGGCTGGCTACAAACTCAATTCAAACTCAAAGAGATCTGCCTGCCTCTGCCTCCCAAGTGCTGGGATTAATTGTGTGGGCCACTGTGCCCAGATGGTATATACACTTTAAGTTGTACTGCACTAAGATTTTAATGAAAGAAACTTGAGGAGATAGGTATATGGAGCTCTACTTTCTGTTCAGTTTTTCTGAAACATAAAACTACTTAAAAAAAAAAAAAGACTAAGGGTTAGGCAGATGACTCAATGGTTAAGAGCACTTGTTTGAGTCTAAGCACCTACATGAAGGTTCACAGTCATCAGTAACTCCAGTTCCAGGGGATCTTATGCTTTCTTTTCATTTTTGAGACACCAGGCATGTACATGGTGCACATACATACATTCTTCAGGTAAAACACTCATTCACATGCAGTAAATAAATCTGGAAACAATTAAAATGATCAAATAGAGTTTTCTGGTGAATACTCATTAGATTATGTATTTTGGACAATGGGACATGGACTTGATATGGGACAGTCCTTATTCTTTTGGCTTAGATGTGTTTGTTGAGACCCCTATCAGTGCATATTTGTATATTTCTTAAATCTCTATCTCTTACACAGTATCTTTACAAATGGATATTTAGGCAGGGTCTTGCTTGAGCCTACTCCAGGAATGCACTTTAAATGCTGATGTTATATTCTAAATCATACCTAATTGATGGCAGAGCAGCCTTTTTTTTTTTTTTTTCTCACTGCTTTTTACAGGAACCATTATTCCAATGCCCTACTTGGAAAGAATGCTTATGCTTCTTAAGCTAGGAGGCTGGAAAGTTTCCCCAGAAAACTGACAAGCCTAAAATGTTCTGGCACTCTAGGTGTGGTTGTGTAGCTATTCTTCATCTAAAGTATGCTTGTCTAAGCATGAGCCCAGCTCAGCAGCATTAATGTCACCCACAGCTTAGTAGATATGCAACTTCTTCAGTGTTTGGGAAGCCAAGGCAGGAACCCCCAGAGTTGAGTGGCAACATGGGCTATATAATAATACAAGCTCTTAATCTTCAATCTTTTGTTCTAGTAAATAAGCAGCAGCGGAATATATCCCAGCTCCTTGATCTCATGAACTTCATTCTGATTCTGGCTAAAGTTTGAAAATCGTTCATTAGCGCTATGGAGATGGCTCATTGGCTAAAAGTGCTTGCCACCAAAGTTGACACTAAGGGTTTGATCCCTGGGACCCACATGGGTGAAGGAGAGAATCAATTCTTACAAGTTGTCCTCTGATCTCATGTATGTGTTCTTCCCCCAATAGACAAAATGCAATAAATAAAGAAAACCTTTGATCTCTCTACCAATTGAGCACTTGTCTTGATTATATTGGAGTTACAGGTCCTGAAAACATGGTGTTCAGTGTCCTTTAGTAATTTTTAAATGAAATAAAAATAAAAATTTAATACTTAAAATGACACAATAGTTGCACATTTATTGAAGCTAATGTGCTTTATGTCTAGCTTTTTTTGAGTGGAAAATTTTAGAGCTGTTTACAGCTGTTTCTAGCTGTTTACATGTGTACATACTTACATGCTTTGTCTGGTTATATCATTGGCTGAAAGCAATAAAATTTGGTCAGTGTCTAATTCATATTGGAGCTGTCTTACTACAAATCTCTGGTGAAGAGAAGTAAAAGGGAGTGTAGACTCTCTTGCTGCTTTGAGGAGTTGCCACATTGTACTGGAGGACTCCATATGCTGGAAAAACAGGGCAAGTGAGCTATAAACCGTGGCAGTTGACAGGAGGAGGGAAATGGAGGACACACACACACACACACACACACACACACACACACACAAAGAGAGAGAGAGAGAGAGAGAGAGAGAGAGAGAGAGAGAGAGAGAGAGAGAGAGAGAGAGAGAGAGAGAGCCTATGATTTTAGTGAAGGAGATTGACAAACAGCCACATGGCAACAGATAGAAAGGCTTCAGAAAAAGAGTGGAAAAGCCCAGAGTACCAGGGAAAGTCCTGAATATCCCTTAGGAGCGCTGAACTCAGCTCCCACAAATGGGGCGCAAGGAAAGAGAGGAGAGCTCATGTAGTTCGCATTGCATTTGTTTAGATGTACTGGGCCTCTCCATTTTGTTGTTTAGAGTGAGGATAGAGCCCCTGCGGCTCTGCCCTGCTTGTTATACCCAGTTTCTTTCTGTTTTTGAATGAAACCTTTAGCTCTGAATTGTGCCTCCCCTTCTGAAGTTGCTGTTCATAGGATGATGATGCCCATCCTTCTCATCGGTCTGTTTTGGACTTTTTCAAACAGGTTTCAATAACATATGATTGGTGCAATGAATGATAGTTACAGAAGTAGAAGGGGAACAGAGGTCAGAGAGGACAATCTATAGCCCAGGCAGATAGCAGCATTGGTTTTCCATTATGTGACTTTAGAGAGTGTAGAGCACATTCCACTTTCACCAATGTCCCCCAAATGCAGAGCCTACTGAAGGATCAGAGTGTAAGCAGTTAATTGGGATGTGCAGGAGAAAAACACCAGTAGTGTTTGGAATGTCAATGGTAGCTGAACTTATTCCAAAGAGGACACACATACACACACACACTCACTCACACATGTACACTAATGAGCTACTCTAGGAGATAGAAGCTTTATTTATGTTTTTCTGAAAGCTTTTATTAGCACTTATTAATTGTACAAAATAGTGGGTTTAAAAATATATTTATTTATTTTTCTTATTGTACATACTGATCCCAGTTCCCCCTCCCTCCCTCCCTGCCTCCCTTCCTCCCTCCCTCTCTCCCTCCCTCCCTCCCTCCCTCCCTCCTTCCCTTTCTTACATCCTCCCATGCTCCTCCCCCATCCCATTAGCCCCCACTCCACAGGGAGGGTGATGACTTCCTGGAGGGGTCATCTAAATCTGTCAAGTCATTTGGAGTAGGGTCTAGGCCCTCCCTTGTGTCTCTAGGTTAAGGGAGTATCTCTCCATGGGAAACATGCTCCCAAAGTCCTTTTGTGCACCAGGCCACATCCTGGTTCCATTGTCCGAGGTCCCTTAGACTGCTCAGTCCTTCTAGCTGAGACCCACCAATGCTGAATTCCCAGCTATCAGTCTGGGGACCCATTAGCTCCTCCTTGTTCAAGTCAGCTGTCTTTGTGGGTTTCTGTAGCCTGGTCTTGTCCTCCCTTTCTGCATCTGGATTCCAGTTCGGCTCAGTGTTTAGCTGTGGGTGTCTGCTTCTGTTTCCATCAGCTACTAGATGAGGGCTCTATGATGGTGGATAAGTTAGTCATCAATCTCATTATCAGGGAAGGGCATTTATGGTAGCCTTTTCACTGTAGCTCAAAATGTTAATTGGGGTCAGTCTTGAAGGTCTCTGGACATTTCTCTAGAGTCAGATTTCTCTTGAAATCTATAATGGCTCCCTCTTTTGTGGTCTCTCTCTCTCTCTCTCTCTCTCTCTCTCTCTCTCTCTCTCTTCTCTTGTTTATTCCTCCCCACGTGCTTTCCTCTCCTCCTCTTCTCTTTCTCCTAGCCCCCTCTCCACTCACTGCACCCCCACTCACAGTATGCTCAGGAGATGTTGTTCCTTTTCCCTTCTGTGAGGGACCTTGTATGAATCTCTTAGACTCCTCCTTGTATCCTAGTTTCTCTGGAGGTGTGAATTATAGGCTGGTGATCCTTTGCTCTATGTCTAAAATCCATATGTAAGTGAGTACATAGCATGTTCCTCTTTTTGTGACTGGGTTACCTCATTCAGAAGACTGCTTCCTGAACATAACTCCAGTAGCACAGACACCGAGATGGACAATTAATAAATGGGAGCTCCTCAAACTGAGAAGCTTCTGTAAGGCAAAGGACACAGTTGACAAGACCAAAAATCAACCCGCAGACTGGGAAAAGATCTTCACCAATCCTACATCTGACAGAGTGCTAGAGGGCTGATCTCCAAAATATACAAAGAACTCAAGAAACTAGTCACCAAAACACCAAATAACCCTATTAAAAATGGGGTACAGAACTGAAAAAAGAATTCTCAATAGAGGAAATCAAAAAGGCTGAAAGACACTTAAGAAAGTGCTCAACATCCTTAGCTATCAGGGAAATGCAAATCAAAATAACTCTGAGATACCATCTTACTCCTGCCAGAATGGCTAAAATTAGGAACACCAATGACAATTTATGTTGGAGAGGATGTGGAGCAAGGGGAACACTCCTACACTGCTAGTGGGAGTGCAAACTTGTATAGCCATTTTGGAGATCAGTATGGCGGTTCCTCAGGAAAATGGGCATCAGTCTACCACAGAACCTGGCAATCCCCTTCTTAGGCATACACCCAAATGATCCACATCTATGCAACAAAGACATCTGTTCAACTATGTTCATAGCAGCATTATTTGTAATAGCAAGAACCTGGAAGCAACCTAGATGCCCCTCAACTGAAGAATAGATAAAGAAGATGTAGCACATTTACACAACAGAATACTACTCAGGGCAAAAAAACCACAATGGAATCTTGAAATTCACAGGCAAATGGATGGAACTTGGAAATAGTGAGTTTTATTATGACATTTTATACATGTGTATAATGTTCTTTGGTCATCTCCAGTCCCCTGTTATCATATCCTGATCATCATATCATATCCAATATTCCACTTCCTGTCTCCCAGCCTTCATTCTACCTTCATGTGTTATCTCTATCATTTTCTTTTTGATTATTATTGTTATGCATGCATGTACAGTACACATATCAATGTATAAATACAACCCAATGAATCCATTTAGAGTATATATGTTTTTAGTGCTGACCATTTGGTACTGCAAAACCAATTAACTGGCTTGTCTCTGGGGAACACTGACTATCTCTCAGCCATAATAAATTTACTTTAGCTCTTTATCTAGGGGTGGGGTCTTGTGATATTTCCACAGTCCATGTTGCCATGTCAACTGGTATCTTCTTAAACCATTCTTTTGTATTTCAGAGCATTGTTGGTTCACAGGTATACCACTTATCAATTTCCTGTGTCCATATAGTTGCTTTTTCCAGAATGTCTTAGTTGGAGTTGTGTTTTCTAGTTTTTTTAAATTGGATGTACATGTGATCCCTTTACATTGTACATAGTAGTGTACAAATAAGCCCCGCAGTTCATTTTTCTTAACATTGAATACCTTACTGGATGTGCAGGTACCCATTCATTTAACTTTGTATTCTTCTTCATTCGGAGAAGTTGCTTGTGTATCTTGTTCTTTATCAGACACGTTATTCACAATATTCTCTTCCAGTTTGTGGCTTATGTGTCTAGTCTCAATTAATCAAGGCATCGTTTTTATTATTTGAGACAGATATCACCATATGACTTAAGTTGGCATTGAACTCCAGGGCTTACGTGATCTGTCCCTTAACTCCTTATAAGTGAGAGTATGTGTGTTTTACACAGTCCCATATTGCATATGTTTCTTTACTTCATATAATTTTAATATATGTAAATGACATTAAGTTTTATTTCTCATCATCTTTATTTTCTCACTGTGTGGGCTATCTCTAAGCTATATACCTAACTATTGTAAAGTCTCCACAACAAATGATCTCCTAACTTCCTCTAAGGTGGACTCCTATCTTGCCCATTTCCCATCACCAAAACCAGAAGCATAAAGTGTTTTTTGCTCATGTCATCCTGTGCACATGTGAAGCAATACATCTGAGTCATACACACTTGGGCCATAATTGATGGATCCTGTGCACACTGAGACTTATGTTTCCAAAACAGTATCTTCCTGTTTTCTAGACCAGCCACAGTGCATAAGTGTTCTCTCTCAGTAATATGCATCACTTTCCAGCTTTTAGACTTTTGGTAGTCTCACAGGTGTAAGAAGATATATCCCTGCTTTAGTTTGCACATCTGGGTTTGGTGATCTGAGAACCTCTTCATGTGCTAGGTGACGGCACTACAGGCTCCCTCTGTAAACTGGGTTCTCTGTGCATTGCCTATCTGTTCTGATCATGATTGTGACTTCTGTGGTTTATTACACACTGGTGCTTGGATATTAAAATGTTATCCCATATAGTATGTTTTTCTCAGATTAGACTACATTACTATCAAATTTATCACTGTTGTCCTTTGCTGCATACATTCTGTAACTTTCTTATAATTAAAAGTAATCATTTTTTTATTTAAGGTTTCTCATCTTAAGATGAACATTTTCTTTTATATTTTATTCTATTTAGAATCAAATTACAGTGATAGAAGGCACATTTCTTGAGTGAAAGAGAAGAAAAAAAAATGAGAAGAGCCAAGAGGAAATGGCTGCATTGACATTTGTTACATCTTTCTAGGTGTGTTAAAAAGCTAAAAACTATACTTCCCAATTTATCCTGAACCCAATTGTGAAAAATAATTGGTTTCAATTAATTGGAAGCATTTGTGTGATATGTGGAAGATGAGAGTACGAATGTAATCATAATGACCCAGTGCTTGAAAAAGGTAGGTTTGGAATGAATCTGAAAATTTGCACATGCAACAAATTTTCAGGTGACATAAAATCTAGGGTTCTGTCATTTATTTTGATCTCACAAGTATGTGAAGGATTCTCCATGGAAACACCTAGAGCTCCCTGATTTCAGGATCTTAGCCACTGGAGAATTATTTGAGGGTTCTTCACTAGTCATCCTAAACCAATGAAGATGGTTGATATTGACCATCAACTTGACAGGGTCTGAAGTCACCCAGGAGATTAGTCGCTGGTCTGGTTTGAGAGGGAGTTTCTAGATTAGTTGGGATGACCCACTTTAAATGTGAGCAGTACCATTCTCACTTTTACATTTGTGTCCTTAAGAAAACATAGATTCCACATCTGAATAAAACTTGTGATATTGTCCTTTTGAAATTGGTTTGTTTTGTTTACTGTGATGATTCCTAGTTCTGCCTATTTTGTCTGAAAGTGATATAATTTCAGTTTTCTTAATGGCTGAATAATATTCCAGTGTGTCAAATTTTCTTTATCTGTTAATGAACATTGCGATGGTTAGTTGACTGGATTTGAAATCAACTACGGAACACACAACTAGGTGTACCTCTGAGGGAATCAAGAGAGGTCGAGGAGGGAAGGCCCACCATGAACGTTTTGTAATTCCATGGACTGGAGGGTTAGGCTAAGTAAAAAGAGGAAAATGAGGCAGCAAGCTCAACACCAGCAGTAGTCCTCTACTGCTTCCTGAGTGAGGCTGACGATTGAGTGGGGATGTGGATGATGAATGTGTGGCGTGCAGTGCCTGAAGAGGTCAAACGAGGGCGCTGGGTTCCCTGGAACTGCAGTTGTAGGCAATGGAGAGTCACCCAACAAGGGTGCCGAGTACACACACTTACTGCTGGGCCATCTCTGGAGCCCCTCTGGACTCTGAGCTGATGCGTTTACTTCCTAATACTTTTTTGACTGTCTGGTGTGAAGGATGTTCTGGTTCATCTCATGCTTTTCACTTTAGACCAGGAGCCAACCGCTACTTTAGAAATTTGCTAAGAAAGCCAAAGTTCAGAAACACAAAGGAGATTCTAGACTAGATTATTGCTTCTAGAGTCATCATTGTTTTCAGATCTTCTCTGACAGAATTGGGAAATTGGGAACTACAGAGTTCTCAAGCCATCACTGCCTTCTTTCCATAAAATGCCCAATAACTTCACCAGGATCTATTTTGCTATTCAATTGGGGTAATTTTCTTATGCGATAGATGACTTTTCTTTTTCTTCTTCCTTTTCCTTCTCTTCTCTTCTCTTCTCTTCTCTTCTCTTCTCTTCTCTTCTCTTCTCTTCTCTTCTCTTCTCTTCTCTTCTCTTCTCTCTCTCTCTCTCTCTCTCTCTCTCTCTCTCTCTGTCTCACACACACACACAGTCACACACATATACACACACTCACACATACACATACATACACACTCACTCACACACACACATGCACACACTCACACTCATACACACACATGTGTGTTTGTCAAATTTATCTTTTATCTTGTGTTTGTTCTCTTTGTTTGGATTTTTTCACAGAGGCTCTTACTTTAATTTGTTCTCCTTTGCCCAGTTTCTATATTTACTGTTTTCTAATAAAATCTCTCCATTTCATCCTTATTTTTTCTTTTTTAGATACATATATATGCATATATATATATATATCAATAAAGAGCTATCAATTTGAGAGTGGGGAGCATGGCAGGGGTTAGATGGAGGATGCTTGGAAGGAGCTGGAATAAGGATGGAAAGGGGGGATATAATATAATTCTATTTCAAATAAAACATGAAAAAATACTAAAGTACATGTTAGCAATTATTTTAACTAGCAATGCCATTAATTTTTAAAATTAGTTCTTTATTACTTCAAGTTAAAAGAATTTTACATTTTCTATACATACTTCAGGAATTGGGAATAAAACATGAGTGTTTACATGAGAAAGGTGATTCATAAACTAAGATATATAACTACTTGGTGCCTTGTTGTTGGTGTTCTTTGGGGAGAATCTTGGAGGAGTGTCTCTGTTCTGACTGGTGTGGTCTGTACCTGAGCCACTGAAGTCTGCTCCTCAGGCTCATGTGCTCATGTGGTCTGCACTGAGGAGTGAAATTCTGTCAGAGTTGGGGACAGTGCCCAGCAGTGCTGTTAGAGATGAGGTGGGATGGAGAGGGCTATGGGAGGAGTCCCAAACAGAATCAGAGAAGTGTTGCAGCTAGGCTGGCAAGCAGGATCTTCAGATTTGTGTGGATTATACCCGAGTCAGTCAAGTCTGCTGCAGTTGTGGGGGGATGCTTCTGTTACTTCTTGCTCAATCTTTGTGGCTAAAATTAATTTGCTCATAGCTGTTTTTTTTAAAAATATTTTTAATTGATTCCTTATGAATTTCACATAATGTACCCCAATTTCACTTATCTCCCTGTCTCTCCATATCTGCCCTCAGCCCTTGTAACCCCCCTAAGGAAATAGAAAGCAAAAATAATAAAAAATAAAAGTGAAAAAAAAATCTCATCATGGAAGCTGTGGTGTGTCAACCAGTGGACCCTTTTGCCTGAACAGATTGCTTGCAAATGTTCACTGCAATGAGCCATGTCTGGTTCGAGGCCTCCGGCTTCTGCTACACCTCTAATACTGGATCCTCACCAGGGCTCCTCTCAGATATCCTATTGTGCCTTTTGTCGTGGAGATCTTACAGCTTTGGTTGGTTCTGTAGGCTCTTCACATGCTCCAGCAGTTCTTAGATGGGGTAGATGTTGGGGTGTGCCCTGGATCTAGACCTGGCTGGTAGCAGTTGGTCAACCCACCTGCTCTTCTGTGCCCATGTCACTGGGGCCAGCTCTCCCGCTTTGCAGCTGGCAAGGGCGAGCGAGGCTGATTGGCTCTCCTGAGCTATGCCTTTAGGGCTAGCTCTCCCATCTCACACCACCCGAACCATCTCTTCAGTACTGCCTTGGTGAGGGGCAGGGCCAGCTCACTGGAGTGCCAAAGCTTGAAAGGGGTGGGGACAGCTTTCCTCAGCTCATGTCACCAAGGCCAGCTCTGCTGTGCTATCCTTGGGAGGTGCAGAGCCAGGCTCTGGAGTGCCATAATGCAGCTGCTGAGGGGGCAGGGTCAGCTCTGCACAGCCCTCTGACATCAACATGCTCATAGTCTTTAATCATTTCCTGAATTCTATTGTTTGCTTTGTAATTTTTTCGATACAAGGTTTTCTGGTTCCTTCCTGTGTTGTGATGGTTTCATAGTATGTTTTAGATCATTTTGAAAGAATAGATGAGAATCATTTATGTGTTTTCTTGTGTCTTGCTTTATGTTTCCTGTAGGGGACTATTCCGCTTCCCTGTAAGTGAAATTTCGTCTCGATTACTTTTTTGTTGTTAACTTCTACATGAAAACACTTTTTTTGGATCATACCTATGGAACTCCCTGGTGTAATATCTGTGAGGTGTTGACAATGCGTCAGTGTTTGGGCTCTCCTGACTTTATGCCTTTTCTGCTTCCGTCTGCTCCCTTTCTGCCTCTTTCCCTTATTCTTGCTGCTGTGCTGTTCGGATTTTTATGCTTACCAGCAGATTCTTATAGCTACAGAGACTTCATGAAATCAGCATTGCTAGGGGTGGTCCTTGCCGTTCTTGCCATGATACCATTACTTTTCACCACTATTAGCTCATGCAAACCTTTTGTGGTTGCTGCTCACCTACACTCAGCCTGTGATATTTGGCATGGAATAATTGTTAGGAAGTTTAGGCGTTTCAGACTTAGCAGGCAGCGTCAATGCATCTTTCTGTTATTTATTTCACAGATATTGATGTCATCAGCATCTATCAGTAGATTAGTCCGTTCATGAAGTCAGAGTCCCAATCATGTAGCTGATGGTGGACATTTCAAATCTAAACCTTAACTGTTGCTAAAGATATAACAAAGTGTTATGTTGACATTCTTGTGGAGGAACAGTTTGAGAGGAAAAGGAAAAAGAGGAAGTATTCTGATGAGAAAGGGACTGTGCATAACTTCATTGTTTTTAAAATGGATCACTCTGATGTAATCTTATGTAAAAAATGTCAGAACTAAATTAAAATTTTCACATTGACGGTAATAAGACCATGCATAACTCTCAACTTGTAATGCTGATGTTTAAGTTGCAATAAAAAATAGTAACTGTTAAATAAAGGATTCAGGAAGAAGGAAATTAATCCCAAATAAAAGAAAAATGACCTTGTGTATTTATATTGCTATGAAAAGACAACCTGACTATGACAACTCTTATAAAAGAAAATATTTCACCATGTGTCTCACTTATAGTTCACAGATTCAGTCCTGTAGGTGGAGCTTTTTGTTGTGACTGCCAGTCAGCTCACCCCACCAGGCAGCTCCCAATAATGCTGGGCCAATAGCTTAGGCTTGTTACTAATTAGCTCTTACAACTTAAATTAACCCTTATCTGTGTTTGGCAACATGGTGGTACCCTTTCTCAACACAGCATATTCATCTTGCTTCTCTCTACATCTCCTGGTGACTTCCCTGGTTCCTCCCTTCTTCTCCACTCCCCCAGCCTAATTTTTTGATGCCAGCTATTGGCTAGTCAGTCCTTTATTAACCAATGAGAGTAATAAATACTCATAGTGTACAAAAGGATTGTTGTATAGTGTTACCCCATTTTTGTCTAATAAAAAAGGAAGTTTTTTTAAACTTTAACGTTTATATACAACAAAAATAGTTATCAAGTAAGAATTACAGTTACAATATCCATTTCATTTGTATTTGTCAAATTTAGAGAAAATACTCTATCTTATCTTTGTGAGTCTAACATTTTATACCTAATTTACCTTTTATCAAAACTAAAAAAAGACCTGTAAGTTTAACTCCATCAAAGATTTCAAAAGGGTGAAATTTTACCTAACGACAAGGACATCTGTCTGCCTGGACAGTCATCCAGGTTCTTCTGTAATGTTGGGGCATCTATCTTTGTTCTATAGGCCAAAGACTTATCTGAGAAGAAGGGAATGCTACCTTGTCTTGTCAAAGTTTGCCATTCACTTTTTTTTTTTTTTTTTTTTTTTTTGCATTTTGCTTGTTCAGTTTGGACAGTGAACTGTCAGTTAGTGAGGCAAGGACAGTTTCTTTGCCCAAATGGGTAGCTTTTGCCATAAAGAAAGCAAACTCCATACAGAGTTGCTTCAATGCCCACTACCCTCTTGAAGCAAATTGCTGTTATCAGGAGCATATGTGTCTCACTGTCAAGAAAAGCCTTAGGTTATTAAATATTTTTAAATGCCTTATTCTGTAGGTCTTTGAAGTTATTGAAGAAATTTATCTAAATATATCTGTTTAACCTTGAAAACATATTTAATATGATGGTAAGTTTGATTACTATAAATGACTAACTACAAACCTGTATTTCTTAATTATACATTACATTTTAAGAGTAAAAAAAATATAGTATAAAGAAAACCTTTAAATTTGTATCAGTAAACCAAAATCCACACAATTGTAAAATATTTTGAGATTAAAAGTTGGTTTTTGGATTAAAGTAATTTCAATAATCTACCATTTTAGTTCATCATTTCTATATTATACCACCCCTTTTCCTTCAGAAAGAGATCTTTCAATTTAAATCGTTTGTTTAGTTTTTTTTTTATTATGACCAATAATAACTTGTAAACCACCTCCCCAATGATGACAAACATCCATAATTCATCTCTTGGGATTGTGGGTGTTGTTTTCTCTAGACTGCTTTCTATTGTTTGGAGGCACTGGCATATTTGGAGGACCCTTAGAAAATTCAGGATAATGGTTACCAGTTGGCTGGAGTAGTCTTTAAAGCTGGACCATCTCAGCCAGCATCTCTGAAGCTGTTCTGGATGCAGAACTCTGAGGAAATTGTAACAAAGGCATTCTAAGATGCTGGATCACCTGGGCCATTTGTTTTTATTAATGTCTGGTCCCTATGTTCTGAAAACCATAAACTTTTAAAAGTAATATACATATATGTATTAATACAGGTATAGACTATGCATTGTATGCAAGTCAGCCAAAGATAATTTGTTTTATGTTTATTGAGGTAAAATATATTACTTGTTTTTTCTATATTTATTTCTTTATATCTATAGTCAGGCTTTTCAGGGAGTATTCCTCAGTTAAATCTGATTCATATCAACCTCAAATAAATTCATAACTTCTAATTTCCTGTGGAAATAAAAGTATAAAAATATGTAATGCATATTTTGACTTATGTTTTGAAGTTAAGACATTTAAAAAATACATAGGTTGGTTTAATTTAGTAGTTTCCATAATCCAGTATCTCTCAGCAGTTGTTGTTAGGTCATCAGCAATAAAAAAATTCAGAGTCAATACAACACCACACAAGATCCAGACTCCCTGTGTATTTCCCATTTCTACATGGTTTATCCTTTTAAAAAGACTTTATAAATATTTTAATTTTTCTATGACTGTCATAACCATTTTCTTTTCTTTCTCAAGCTTACACACATTTTTAAACACATTATAACTTGTTTAGAGGTTTTTTTTTTTCACCATCGGAACCTGTTTTACTATGTATCTGTAACACTTTCTGTCTGTATGAGCAAAACTTAAATGGCCAAGCAGCTTAACTCATGTTGTGCTGCCCCCAGGCAGTAGCCAGGAGATGCATTTCTGTACCTCAGCCCTCATGAGAGACTGCAGGGCTAGAAAGCTGCATTTGGCTTTATTTTTTGTATGTCTGGAGACTTCTAAAAAGCTTTCTCAGGTCCTATGTGGAAATGGTGTCATTTGTAGGTGTAGTTTTTTTTTTTTGTTTTGTTTTTGTTTTTTTTTTTTTTTTTTGATCAGGATTGCCAGTCAATTCTCTCCCACCAGAGGGCTACCAAATAACCTCACAGAGATTTAATATTAATTACAAATGCTTGGTCAATAGTATAGGCTTGTTACTAATTAGCTTTTAAAACTTAAATTAACCCGTATTTCTTATCTACACTCTGCCTCATGGCAGTACCTCTTTCCAGCATGGTGTATGTTCATCTTGCTTCTTTCTGTATGTCCTGGTGATTTCCATAATTCTGCCCTTCTTCTTCCTCATGTTCTCTTCACGCCTCTGCAAGTCCTGCCTCACCTTTTGCTGCCCAGTTATTGACTAGTCAGCTCTTTATTGACCAATGAGTGTAATATATACCCACAATGTACAAAAAGATTGTTCGACAGCACAGACCATTACTATCATGGTGGGACATGGTGGCATGCAGGCAGAGATGGTGCTGGAGAAGAAGTTGAAAGATTTACATCTTGATATGAAGGCAACAGGAAATGAGCTGAGACACTGAGAATGACATGAGCATATATGAGACCTCAAAGCCCACCCCACAGTGACACACTTCTTCTAACAAGGCCACACACAACTCCTAATAGTGCCACTTCCTTTGGGAGCCATTTTCTTTCAAATGATGACAGACCTTAAAAATCAACAAATGGAAATGAGAGCTAGATGCAGAGGAAAGAAAGAAATAAGTAGAAAAAAACTCAACCATAGAGGGAAATGATTGTTTTGTCTTCAGGGTTGTGTAGATTTACAGAGGTTATCATACAGGTGTGTATAATACATGGAGAAAGTTTAATATTTATATCAAATGAGTTTTCTCCTCAGTGTTTTGTCCAGGGCAGCCTTCACCTCCTTGTTCCTCAGGCTGTAGATCAGGGGGTTGAGCATGGGGATCACCGTGGTGTAGAACACAGAAGCTACATTGTCCTGGGCCAGGGAACTGGCTGTGGAAGGCTTTAAGTACATGAATGCAGTGGATCCATAAAATAAGCCCACAGCTGCCAAGTGGGAGCTGCAGGTGCTGAAGGCTTTGGACCTGCCCTCAGTGGAGCTGATGCGAAGGATGCTGAACAGAATGAATGCATAGGAAATAAGGACTGTTAGGCTCGTGACTATAATATTGAACCCAGCTAAAAAGAAGACAGTCATCTCCACATCATAGGTACTAGAGCAGGAAAGCTTCATGAGGGGGAGGATGTCACAGAAGTAGTGGCTGATGATGTCCTCACAGTAGTGCAGTTTTAACATGAGGCCAGTCTCTATTGTTGAACCAATGAATCCCATGGCATAGACAAAAGCCACCAGCAGGGAGCAGAGGACAGGAGACATGATGATGTTGTAAAGCAAGGGGCAGCAGATGGCCACATAGCGGTCATAGGCCATCACAGTGAGCATGTAACACTCAGCAATGACGAAAACAAGGAAGAAATAGAGCTGAGACATGCAGCCTACATAGGAGACGAGGTTTCTTTGGGACACAAAGTTGGTGAGCATTTTGGGCGTAATGACAGAGGAGTAGCAGAGATCCACAAGTGACAAGTTGCTGAGGAAGAAGTACATGGGGGTGTGAAGCTGCTTGTTGAGTCCAATCAAGGTGATCATGCCCAGGTTTCCCACCATGGTGACCATGTAGATCCCCAGGAAGAGGAGGAAGAGAGGCAGCTGGAGCTCTGGCCTGTTAGTCAGTCCCCTGAGGATGAACTCTGTCACCGTGGAGTGATTTTCTGCAGCCATTGATTGTGTCTGGGCGGGAGTCCTGTGGGGTGGGAGAGAAGGAGCTTGTGAGGGTCTGTCCTTGACCCACTTGGAGCAGCTGGTTTACTGCTTTTGACACTTGCTGAGCAACTCTGATTATGGCATATGCATTTTCTCCACATTGCAGTTCCTTACTGTCAGAACTAGCCTAGGGTTTCAGAGATCTTGAAGCTGAGAGAGATCTGAATTTCTTACCAGTTTCACAAGTATCTCAGAGCTGTGGTTCTGGACCAGCAGTTACCTTCTTACACAAATTATTAGGTTTCATTTCATAGGCATTGAATCAGAAAGTTTATGCTGAAGCCGGGAATCTGGTTTAACAGTTTCTCTAAGCATGTTGATGTTTCTGAACTCTGTAACTAATCAGTGGCATCTTCCTAGTTCATAACTGTTATCTATACATTAAAAGTTACATATTAGCTGAAATTTTAACCCCAGCACTTGGAAGGCAGAGATAAGTGTATCTCTGTGAATTCAAAACCAGCCTGGTTTACAGAGTGAGTTCCAGGACAGCCAGGGTTATACAAAGAAACAAAGAAACCCTGTTTTGAAAAAACAAAAAACAAAGAGAGAGAGAGAGAGAGAGAGAGTTTCTCCTCTCATACAATACATCCATTCATAAGTGAGACAATTAAGAGTCAATTAAAGGACATGACTCCTGGTCTGTTCTGTATTTGTTAAACTCTTTTGCTTTCTTTATCTTTGCTTTGTGATTCACTTCATCATTTATTACAATTAATTTATCAAAGTTTGGAGATCTATGAAGGATATTGAAAAATTTTCTTGTACTTTTAAAAATCAAACGTGCTATACATGTACTTATTAGATATTCAGATGAACAACAACAAAACAACAAAGAAAATGACCAAAAGAGAGAAAAAATCCACAAAATACATGACATAATAAAACATAATAAAAATTAGTAGGAATTTTTGTATATTTGCATTATATGTGATGGCAATGCATTATGATAAATATTCCTTACATTCTCAGAGATTGGAACTTTTTGATGAACCCCACAGCCAGAGTTACTAATAATTTAATTGAGGTCACTTGAGACTTAGGACCTCTATCCTATCGTACTCAGCCTGTTTAATCTGCCTTTGAGGGAATTAGGTAGCAAGCAGCTTTACTTGTCTCCATGGGCAAGCAACTTTTACAACCTGAGCTAAAGCATAGCTATAGTCTTTTCTTTAATCTAACATTTTTATTTCATACAATATATTATGATCTGTTTTACCCTCCCCAACCTCCTCACAGATCCTTCCTACCTCCTTACCTGCCCAAATATTCTCTCTCAAAAATCAACTAACCAGAAACAAGCAGAAAACTGCCAACCTCCCCAAATCAAAACAAACAAAACCCTCAATTAGACAAAATCACCCAAATAAAATGAGATGAAACAAAAAGCCCTCTGAAGCCCCTAAAAACATAGTTTAGCTATAATCTTAAGTTATTCCTGTTCCATGAATAATGCATTGTACATGTGTTATGATAATGATATGCTGAAAACAGAAAACAGGCTGAAAGCAGCCGTATAAGAGGAACATCCACCACAATGTTGCAATGTTGAAAATTAATGCTTGCTGACTCTGAGATTCCATTTTAGATAGACCTGTCAGAATGGCTAAGATAAAAAACACAAGTGTCAGCAGATGCTAGAGAAGATGTGGAACAAGGGGAGCACTCCTCCATTGGTGGTGGGAGTGAAAACTTGTACAGCTACTTTGGAAATTAATATGGTGGTTTCTCAGAGAATTGGTAAACAATCTACCTCAAGACCCAGTCTACCACTCCTGGGTATAGACCCAAAGGATGTTCAATCATGCCACAAGAACTACATTCATAGCAGCTTCATCTGTAATAGTCAGAGACCAGAAACAATATAGATGTCTCTCAACCAAATAATGGATAAAGGAAATGTGGTGCATTTACACAATGGAGAATTGCTCAGTTGTTAAAAACAATGACACCAGGAAATTTGAAGGCAATTGGATGAGACTAGAAAAAAAAACCATCCTGAGTGAGGTAACCCAGACTCATAAAGACAAGCATGGCATGTACTCACTTATAAGTGGATACTAGCTGTAAAGTAAAGGATAACTATGCTAATCCACAGACCCAGAGAGGCTAGGTAATAAGGAAGGTTCATGGGGGCAATGCTTAGATCTCCTTGGGAAGGGGAAATAGAATAGATTTTGTGGGTAGACTGTGGGCTGGTGGAGATGGGAACACAAGGGGTCAGGTGGGGAGATAGTCAGAGACTGAAAGAGAAGACTGAAAAAGGTGGGCATTTCAGGGTTAGATAGAAACCTGGTACAAGGGAAACTTCTAGGAATCTACAAGGATGGCCCCAGGTAAGACTCATAGCAATAGCATATATGTAGCCTGAGCTGCCATCTCCTATGACCAAGCAAGACTTCCAGTTCAGGGATTGGGACACAAACTCAGCCACATAACCTTCAACCTACAGTCTGTCCTACCTACAGGATGTTCTGGAATTGGTGACTAGCCCACTTGACATCAGGGAAGTTTCATCCAGCAACTGATAGAAATAGGCAGAGACCAACAAACAAATATTAGGCAGAACTCGGGGAATCCTACAGAAGTGGGGGAGAAAGGATTGTAGGAGCCAGAGGGTTCATAAGAAAACCCTCAGAAGCAACTAAACTGGGCTTATAGGAGCTCACAGAGACTGAACTGACAACTAGGGTGCCTGCATGGGGCTGACCTAGGCCCTCTGCATATATGTGACAGTTGTGTAGCTTTGTCCTTTTGGACCCCTAGCAGTGGGGGACGGGGCTGTCTCGGATTCTTTTACTGGCTTTTGGGATCCTACTTCCCATATGGGTAGCCTTGCCCAGCATTAACACGTGAGGAGGTGCTTAGTCTTACTGCATGCAACTGTATATGCCATGTCTTATTGATCCTCATGTGAGACCTACCCTTTCCTGAACAGGAAGTAAGGAAGAGTGGATGGAGTGGCAGAGGGGAGGTGTGGCAGAGGGACTCAGAGGAAAAGACAGGAGTGGAAACTACAGGATGTAAAACTGGCTGGCTGGCTGACTGACTGACTAAATAAATAAACGAAAACAATGTTTGCTATTTGGGTCAATTGTAGTCAGCAAGGTAATCCTTTACAAAACTCTGTTAAAGATTTTTGTAAAGTATCCCTGTATGATGTTTTCTGTGCTGTTCAATAAAAGAGAGCAAAGCCTTTTGTTAGTGACAGACACACAGATACAGACAGACTCAATCTTGCAGGGACAATTTCACAAGACAGCCTCCAGGCAGGCATAGATTCAGACTCATACAACAGACATAGATGGAGGAGACACAGGTATCTCAAGTCTGGGCTCACTTTTGGTTAAATGACACGAAGTGCTTTGGATTCTTTCCTTAATTTGACACCTGTGCATTATTAGTGCCTCCAAGTTTATTATTAATATGACAGATAGATGTAACACGTGTCTTCATTAAAACAATTTATAAATCTCTGCATACTATTTGAAACCTGTCTCATTCCTTTAATCTGGCTTTTTTTTTAGATGTTAAGAATAAGTTATTAAGCCTTTAGATTGTGGTCTGAAGACAAGAAAATCTATCCTGCTAATTGAGCTTTTTATGTTAAATTATTACTGGTGGTGAATTTAGCTTTATATTAATAAGTATTGGAACCATCCATGATCTTTTAATATTTCACTTATTATTAAAGATAAATTATTTTCTAGATACAAATGGTTAAGGAAATACCATACAGCCCCTTTGACTCAAACCCTGCTTCTAGAAGCAATATGAAATATTGAAAATCCACCATGAATAACCATTCTCCCAGGTTAGACTGAGGTGATCTATAAAGGACAGAGTGGGCATCATTCTTTGAGTGCTGTGGGAAAGAAAGAACCCTTGACTAGGAGAGCCTACACAGCCCAGATTAAAAATCTCACTGCTTCTTCTAATTATATAAAATTATATAAAAATACAACTAACCACCATATGTTTCCTGTGAGTTATCATTACTATGGCCTCTATATTTACCAAGCCTGTAGAGGCTCAGGATTGTCATCATTGACAACACAGCACACACAGAACAAGGTACTTGGAGAAGGAAAACAAATGTATGACTGGAAACATATTGTCTAAAAATGGATGAGATTATTGAAGAAATATGTTTCTTAAACAGTTATTCAAGTGTGAAATTAAATACCTTTGAGGAAGGGAAGTGACAGTCAGCCCCCCTGGAAACTTTCAGGGATGTCTTTAATCTCAACAATTAGCAAATGCTGAAAACAGGTAGTATATATGGATTTATGTCTAGTGCTAAATTTACTCAAAGGGCCTGGCACCATTAGGAAAAAGGGCTCATCATGATTGGGGAGCTGGGGTTTTGTTTACACAGGTATATACAGAAAAATCTCTTGGGAGGAGTCACATGGGGACTATGGTCCTCTCTAAAGGAACAATTAGCCTTGGCTTGTACCTGCTCTGTACATTATGCTTCCCACTCCTTTGTGTTAGTTTCCCTCTTTGAGGTAGAGGCGTCTTGATGGAAAGTCAGAAAGTAATTAATTCCTACTAATTCGTCATGCACGATGCACCATGAACTAGTTTTGAAATAATTACCTATAAGGGTTTGAAAACAAACTCAAAAGATTTTACTGAAACAAACTGGGTAGTTTTAGTAAAAGAATGCTAAACTTGTAAAGAAGGTCAATCCTCCCTTGCTTGCTGATACCAGAGGACCTGGTTTTGGTTCTTAGCATTTGTGTTGAGTGGTTCATAACTACTTCTAATTCCAGCTCCAGGGAATCTGACACCCTCTTCTAGACTCATACTTAAACACATCACCACACTAATAATAATAATGATAATGATAATAAATTAAAAACATATATATAGCATAATCGTATGTGGTGATATCTTTCTTGCACAAATAAACCCATCTGGAGTTCAGAGAATGGAGCTTGCCACTACCTAACCATAGAGGTTTAGAAGTCTGTACAGACAGACAGTAGTGATGCAGCTGGGTAGAAACAGGATATAAGCAGGGAGAAACAGGAAATTGTTCTTTTCTCTACTGAGATGCTTAGGAGGCATGCTTGTTCTCTCTGATCTCTCAGCATTTTCCTCTATACCTGAGTCCGGCTTTTTATTATCTAGACTAATTAAGAACTCCATTTACAATAATATCTATGAAGATATTCATATTTCAGAATTTTAAACTGAAGTTTTTACTTAGTGATAATTGGCCATGTTTTATTATTCATTCTGGGATATTGCTCATGGTTAGGATGTTTCCTCTGTATATTTCATTTTGATATATTTATATTAGAAAAAGTAAAATTATTTGCTATATCCCTTGGTTTAAAGTATTTTGCTTTTTGAGATTTCTATTCTATGTCAACTAGGTCTTTTTTATCCTAACATTTGAATTATTTATTTATAAATCTATATTTCATAAACATCGATCCCAGTTCCCTCTCCCTCCCTCCTTCCCTCTCACCCTCCCATGTTCCCCCCTACCCCGACTCCCCTCCCATCCCATTACCTCCTCCCCACTCCACAGGGAGGGTGATGCCTTCCAGGAGGGATCAACAAAATCTGTCAAGCCATTTGGAGTAAGGACTAGGCCCTCCCTCCTGCCTCTAGGTTAAGGGAGTATCCCTCCATGGTGAATTTGCTCCCAAAGTCCTTTCGTTCACCAGGGATCCATCCTGGTTCCATTGTCAGAGGTCCCTTAGAGTGCCCAGGCCTTCTGACTGAGACCCATGTTCAGGGGGTCTGAGTTGGTCCAATGCTAGTTTCCCAGCTTTCGGTCTTGGGGTCCATTAGCTTCCCCTTGTTCAGGTCAGGAGTCTCTGTAGCCTGGTTTTGCCCCCATTTTCTTATCACTCCTCCCTCTCTACATCTGGATTCCAGGAGTTCAGCTCAGTGTTTAGTTGTGAGTGTCTGCTTCTGTTTCCATTATCCACTAGATGAGGGCTCTATGATGGCAGGTAACTTAGTCATCAATCTCATGATCAGGGAAGGGCATATAAGGTAGCCTTTCCACTATTGCTCAGATTGTTAGTTGGGGCCATCCTTATAGGTCTCTGGAAATTTCTCTAGAGTCAGTTATCTCTTCAAACCTATAATGGCTCCCTCTTTTATGCTATCTCTTTTTTTGTTTTCAGCTTATATTTCTTCCAATGTTAACTGTTGTATTTCTAATAGTTTTTATGAGTTACATGTAATTTATGAGTTTTTCAAATTCTGAGTTTATTGCTCTTTCATACGTTATTTCATTTTGTATAATGCACTGGCTCATTTTAAAGTAATACTATAATATTTGTCTTTGGGCCTACATTTATGCCTTCTTCTGCATCTTTCTAATTTTTTTATATTATGTGATATATTTCTGATCTAAACAATTTATGGGCTTTTTTTTTAATAGAGAAAACAAAGGAAAGACCAAATTTTCAGTAACAGAACTTAGGTTTTTTTTTCCTCTGTTGCTGTGTTCAAGGGAGAAAGGACTTATTCTGGCTCATAGTTGAAGTCTATCATGATAGGGAAGCCAGTGTGGCCAGAGTTTAAAGCAGATGGTCATAACTGAAATCCGATGTTGTTTGACATTTTAATGGCATTCTGATAACAAAGTTTGCTTTGCATCAGAGAAGCAGTGGAGAAGCCATCACTGACCTTCTATCTCTTTCATTCCTCCATCCCAAAAGGCTGAGATCCTCTCCCAGTTCCACCTTACTACTTCCTGTCTCCTATCTGTCCTCAGTCCTCCAAAACCTCTATTGTTAATTTTGGTCATCAAGTGGCTAGCTCCACCCTCTGACTGTAAACAAACTTTATTGTCAGAATGTGATCAAAATATGACACAACTTCCAGACATTGACGAATGCATACTACAGCTCTTAATCTTTCTCTATTTATATAATCCAAGGTCTTAGACAGTGGTCAGGTCTTTCCACATCAATTAACACAATCAAAGTAATTCCTTACAAGCATGCGCAGAGGCCTTTCTCCCAGGTGACTCTAGATTTTATCAACTTAATAATTAATAATAACCACCCAAACTCCACCTCTTATCAACCTGACACCCAAACACACCACTTTCAAGTTATAACCTTCTGTCCTTTATAGGCTCATGATAACTTTATAATATAAAATGTACAGTCCAATATGAAAAGTTCCCATAGCTACTGAGAATAACAACTCTTTAAAGGCCGAAAGATCAAAAATTTTTAATTAATTTTTTAATTTAAATAAAAAACAATCTTATTTTACATACCAATGCTAGTTCTCTATCCCTCCCACCCTCCCATTTCCCCTCCCCCATCTCCTCATTCCACCTCCCATAGGTCAAAAGATCTAATGTGAGTGCAAATAAACCAAAAGGCAAATAATATACCAACATATAATGGCACAGGGTAAGCATTCCTATTCCAAAATGAAAGACTCAGAGTATAGCTAGGAGTTGATAATGACCAAAACAAACTCAGAATTCTGCAGGGAAAAGACTAGCCCATGTCTAGCATTGTGATGGAATCAGCTGGGCTCAGAAAGGTTTAGTCAACCACAATCCTCCAGCCCTGCCACCTGCAGCAAGCAAAGCCTCTTATTTAAGTCAACTGTACTCCACACTTGCAGCCCTCCTTGATGAACGTTCCATGGTCCTTGCATGTGTAATAGCTTAGATTTTTCTATTCCACATCTGCCTTTACCTTCACTGTTCTAAGCAGTGGCTTCTCAGGCCTTCTTTGTAGGGACTCCAACCACGACACATCTTAGTTGCTTTCCATGGCGCCTCCAATCTTGCATCTTTCATGCCTTCAAAATGACTCTCATGTGGATGTGGCTGCTAATTTTGTCTGAAAGCTTGAGGTGCAGCTTAGATTCTCTGGCAAACACTCTATGCTTACACAAAGGAAATAACCTTCCCAGGAAGTTACTTTTGAGGAATAGTGAACACATTCATTCATTGGAGGGTTTCTTTCTTTAGATGAATTTGGATTTCCAAACATGGAGCCTCTGCTAGGTGGAGTTTTGATCTTAGTACACGTTTCTTATTGCCTCAATGCAATGAAAGAGGTTTCTCTTAGTGGTGCCTGTAATAGTCAGAGCTGCTTTTCGGTAACAGTCTGAATGCTTTCCTGTTTTTAAATTTTTTCTGCAAACAAATTAGTCCATTATATTAAAGTTCAACTTCACTCAGGTTCTCCTGATACAGGCAAAATGAAACCAGAATGTTGACCAAAATACTACACAAATGACTCCAACCCATTTCCTGATAGAATTCTTATTTTATTCTGAAACCTCATGAGCCAGGCTACCATTGCCTTTGTTTCTCTCATCATTTCTTCCAAGTTCCTACCAGCGTGGCCTATTGACCTTGGCTTCTAGCATTCAAGGGTCTTTCTCACCGTAAGTTGCAAATATTTCTATGTTTCTGCCACATAACAGTTTCAATGGCCCATGATATGCATGATAAGGTTTATCCCAGCAACAGTTTTACCTCTAAGTACCAAATTTTGGTCTTAGTTACTTTTTAAAAAATATTTATTTATTTATGTATATACAGTGTTTGTGTGCTTTCAGGCCAGAAGAGGGCATCAAATCTCATTAAGGATGGTTGTGAGCCACCATGTGGTTGCTGGGAACTGAATTTAGTACCTCTGGAAGAATAGTTAGTGAGCTTAATCGCTAAGCTATCTTTCTAGCCCATGTCTTAATTAATTTTTATTGCTGTTATAAATATTCTGACAAAAGCAACTTAAGGGAGGAAGGGCTCAATAAGTTTTATAGTTGAAGGGTATAAGCCATCATGGCTGGGAAGACAGCAGGAGCTTGAAACAAATGGTCACACTGCATTCATAATTTGAAAGTAGAGAGGGAGAAATGTGTGCTGCTTTTCAGGAATGTTGTCCATTGATATAATCCAGGATTGTAGCCAGACAATGGTGCTATCCATAGTGGTTAGGTCTTTCTATCTCAATGAATCTAATCAAGATCACCTCTCACAGCCATGCCCAGAGGTCTGTTTTCTGGTGACTATAGATTCTGTAAAGTTGAGCATTATTACAATAGCATCACAGATTTTCAAAATTAGAAATCACACAATGTCTATTTTCAGTCCATGGTTAAACTAGAAATCAAGAACAGAATAGTAATTGGAAAACTAAGCACAAGTGGAGATAAAAAAAAAAAACATAGTTGTAAAATGTAGATAAAACTACCCCAATATTTAAACACAGCCTGAAATAAATAAAAATTTAAAAAAGGTTAAGAAATTGTAAAATGCTTAGAAGGCCTGATGGTGGTGGCACACACCTTTAACCCCAGTATTTGGGAAGCAGATGTAGGCAAATCTCTGAGTTTAAGGCCAGTCTGGTCTACTGAATGAATTCCAGGACAGCTAAGATTACACAGAGAAATCCTGTCTTGAAACATCCAAAACAAAACAAAACAAAAAATGCTTAGAGGAAAGCAAAGTATTACATACAATATTAGGAAAGGAGAAAGATCAGAAAATAATTATCCAAATTTCCATCTTTGGAAACAAGGAAAAAAAAAGAGCAAATTAAATTAAAAGTAAACAGAAGAAGAGAAACAACCAATATGACTCAGTTCCACATGTTTCTGGCACAAATGAAGAAGGAAGGAAAGAAGGAAGGAAGGGGCAATGGACTGAATTTCAGACAAGCCACAAGGCACTGGTAAAATCTTCACAGGTGAGGATTAAAACAACAACAACAACAACAAAAAAAAACCACTAACAATGGAAGGTATGGAAGGTTAGAGAGATAGGGGCCAAGAGACAGAAATGCAAATTGGAAATTACCAGAACACAGGCAATCATGGAAAAAAAAAAAAGAAAAAACCAAGTAAAAGGACACTACATTTTTAAAGAAAGTGATAAATATAAAATGAAAACTCATACAAAAATCAGAAGTCTTTCTACATACTGATAACAAGGATGGTGAGAAAGAGATTATAGAAATACTCCCACTAACAATAGCCTCCAAATATTAAAATATCTAGGAATAAGCCTAACCAAGGAGGTGAAAGACAGTTTCAATTAAAACTTTACACATCTGAAGAAAGAGCTTGATGAAGACACAAGAAGATGGAAAGACCTTCCATACCAATCCATAATGGATTGGTAGAACTCATGTTGTGAAATTGACCATTCAACCAAAGGCAATCTACAGATTCACTGTAAAATCCTCACAATATTCTTCACAGAAATAGTAAAAATATCCTAAAATTAATATGGAGCCGTAAGAGATCAAGGATAGTCAAAGAAATTCTGAGAAGAAAGAACAATGCTAGAGGGATTACCAGAAGAGCTTTAGTAATAAAACAGCATGGTACTGGCAACAAAACAAAGCAAAATAAAACACCCAACTCACTGTCATTTAAACTAGTGGAACACACCAGAAAACCCAAACATGAGTATAGCCACCTGATATTTGACAAAGATGTCAAAAATATACACTGATGCAAAGACAAGTTCTTCAGCAAATGGTGCTGGGAAAACTAGATGTCCACATGTAGAAGAATAAAGTGAGTCCTATATCTATCATCCTGAACAAAAAATTCTAAATGGATCAAAGACTTCAATGTGAAATTGCTTAAACTGCTTGAAGAATACGTAGGTATACTCCATAAGAGAGAGATGTAGGAAGGAAAAGACTTTCTGAGTGGTACTCCACTTGCTTAGGCACGAAGGCCAACAGTTGACCAATCCTACTCCTAATGGGCCATGGATATGAACAGAGAGTTCTCAAAAGAAGTTAATAAAGATGGCTGAGAAATATGTAGAATTTCCTCAGCAATCACAGGATTGCAAATTGAAACTACTTAGACATTTTGTCTTCCTCCCATCAGAGTGGTTAGGACCAAGAAAACAAGAAAGCTGAACCCTTATTGATGGCTGTCTAGGATTCAGAGACAGCCAAAAATACTAATATTAGTTTAAAACCTTTTAGAGCCATGGTGCCAGACTTTGTATGTTGACTGTAGGGAATTTCTATAGCAGAAGTATTTATGAGAGAAACTAAACACTTTTAGCACAAAGGTAGAAAAAAAGAGTTCTGTGTTGAGGCTGTGTCACAGCCTATCTTATGTTGGGGAAAGGTCATGACAAAATGAGTAAAAACCTACTTAGATTAGATTGCCCCACTATCCGTTTAACCCACATTTTATTTAGGCTAAAAATACTGCAAATTGCATTTCCCAGGATCACTTGCAGCTAGTACCCTAGAAGTAAATTATATTCTATTAATTAAATGAACTTGTGTGAGATTTGCTGGCATGTTCCAGTGGTAATGTGCATATAGGCAGCATTAATTCAGCTCAGCTGGTTATTAAAAAAAGGAAAGGACATCAAAGTGAGAGATAGATATATTGGGGGCAATAGGAAAGAGTAAGAAAACGAGTGGGGGATGGACATGATCAATATACATCATGAAAATATCAGAGAAGAAAAATTTAAAATTGCTTACCATTGGCCTCATATAGTGGAGCTAGATCTCTATGATAAGAAAAATGACCTTGAATTTGAGTAGTTACAAACAGAAATAGTAGAGGAGAAGATGAGAATGAGGAAAAGAAGATGAGGCATGTACCCAGCCACGGAGAGCAGTGCTTGTGTCCTGCTCACAGTTGGGTAGGCTTGCAGAGTGCATTCTCCAAGTGTTTATAATCACTTCCTCTTCCACGGAGAAAGATTAATATTTACATCAAATGAGTTTTCTCCTCAGTGTTTTGTCCAGGGCAGCCTTCACCTCCTTGTTCCTCAGGCTGTAGATCAGGGGGTTGAGCATGGGGATCACCGTGGTGTAGAACACAGAAGCTACATTGTCCTGGGCCAGGGAACTGGCTGTGGAAGGCTTTAAGTATATGAATGCAGTGGATCCATAAAATAAGCCCACAGCTGCCAAGTGGGAGCTGCAGGTGCTGAAGGCTTTGGACCTGCCCTCAGTGGAGCTGATGCGAAGAATGCTGGACAGGATGAATGCATAGGAAAGGAGGACTGTTAAGCTCGTGGCTATTATGTCAAATCCAGCTAAAAAGAAGACAGCCATCTCCACATCATAGGCACTAGAGCAGGAGAGCTTCATGAGGGGGAGGATGTCACAGTAGTAGTGGCTGATGAGGTCCTCACAGTAGTGCAGTTTTAACATGAGGCCAGTCTCTATTGTTGAACCAATGAGTCCTATAGCATAGACAAAAGCCACCAGCAGGGAGCAGAGGACAGGAGACATGATGATGTTATAAAGCAAGGGGCAGCAGATGGCCACATAGCGGTCATAGGCCATCACAGTGAGCATGTAACACTCAGCAATGACGAAAACAAGGAAGAAATAGAGCTGAGACATGCAGCCTACATAGGAGATGAGGTTTCTTTGGGACACAAAGTTGGTGAGCATTTTGGGCGTAATGACAGAGGAGTAGCAGAGGTCCACGACTGACAAGTTGCTGAGGAAGAAGTACATGGGGGTGTGAAGCTGTTTGTTGAGTCCAATCAAGGTGATCATGCCCAGGTTTCCCACCATGGTGACCATGTAGATCCCCAGGAAGAGGAGGAAGAGAGGCAGCTGGAGCTCTGGCCTGTTAGTCAGTCCCCTGAGGATGAACTCTGTCACTGTGGAGTGATTTTCTGCAGCCATTGATTGTGTCTGGGTGGGAGTCCTGTGGGGTGGAGAGAAGGAACTTGACCCACTTGTCCTTGACACACTTGGAGCAGCTGGTTTTCTGCACTTGCTGAGCTACCCTGGTTATGGCATATGTGTCTTCTCCATATCCTGCTTCTTGCTGACAGAGGACCAGTGGGTTTCAGAGGTTTTGAAGATTAGTACAAAACCATGTTCTGTGTTTCTTACCACTGTGCTGCCATATTTGATGGGCAGTTGCGTGTGCTGTAGAGTCAGCAAGCACTTCTTAGCTAGTTTTAATTACTGCTTTTAGACTGTAGTACAGAAACGTTGCACTATTTGTCACTAATGACAAATTATGTATGATATGTATATATATACATACACATGTAATACATATCTCTAAGAAGTATGAGTTATTACTGGTAGTTAATATACATATTGAATCTTTCTTCAGTTTTGATGTAGCCTTTTCCTTTCCTTTTATTTTTTTAGTTAGGTATTCCTATGTAGTCTTATCCTTGAACATGTGATGCCTGTTCCTTTTCTTCCAGCTTGGAAGATAAGATTCAATATGTATATTTGTTTACACAGGTATATACAGGAAAATCTCTTGGGAGGAGTCACATGGGGACTATGGTCCTCTCTAAAGGAACAATTAGCCTTGGCTTGTACCTGCTCTGTACATTATGCTTCCCACACCTTTGTGTTAGCTTCCCTCTTTGAGGTAGAGGCATCTTGATGGGTACATGTGTCTGCAAGCCCAATGCTGAGTGTGGACACAAAGGGATCATGGGACCTCACAGATTATCTGGCCAAAACCTGAGCTCTAGGTTCAGTTAGAGACCCTGTATAAAAAAACTTGGGTTGAATGAGACAGAGAAAAACCACCAATGCCCTTTTCTGGCCTACACACACACAAACACACACACACACACACACACACACACACACACACATGCACACACGCATGCACGCATGTACACGTGCACATACTCACGTACACATTCATCACACATGCTACAAAGAAAACTCCTTTTTACAAAACTGATACTGGGATTGGCTTTTGAACAAGTGAGAAAACTACAGAGTACTGCAGAGGGGTCAATAATTAATAATTGTATCAGAAACAATTACCACAATGAGATTTGTGTTCTGTGTTAAGAAATGTAACCCATGCTAGGTAGGACAGCACATGCATGTACCCATGCTTGGCTTTTATGTGGATATTTTGGATTCATACTCAGGCCCACTTGCTTGCCCAATAAATGCCTTACCCACTGAACTATATCTTAGCCTTGTAACTCCTATGGTTTTGGGTATGGAAAGATGTGGGTTTAGAAAAGAGTTTGTATGTTTTTACAGTAAGAAGACTCTACTGCCATAGCAGTTGTGTTTCATGAGTGAGTCACCCGCTTAAGTGATTGGCCCAAGACCCACTAATATTTGCTGGCTTACCTCTGTTTTCTTTCTTTTTGTCACAAGCCTCTCCCCTTCCCCTCCACTTTAAGCCTTAAAAATCTGCAGTTATATGCTAAGAAATGTGTGCTGTTAGTATTGCATAGCACTTTAAAATGACTAATGCTATGATTTTGTAGTTATTGTTCAATAACATAAAGTACTACATGTTAAATAAATTACTTATATTATAATAAGAAGAGTCAGAGTGGTCTTAGAACTGATGCTAAAATACTTTGTCTCCACTAAACTTTTGGTGTATATTTTCTGTGAGCATCATTTTATTATTACTTGGTAAGACAAATTCATTTTAATTTTGATTACATATTTTCTTTACAGTATACACATAGTACATATACATTATAGCTATAGAAATATAGCACAGCAAAAAACACAATAAACTTCAAATTTTTTTGCTACCTGAAGACTAACATGGCACTGTACTGGCATAGTTATGCTGGTAGTAACATTTTGTCACCTAATTTTTATGTATCATTTAAAAATAATGGTTTAAATGTGTTGCTAGTATAATGATAACTGACGTCAACTGTGTTTCTTTTAAAAATCGTGTGTGTGTGTGTGTGTGTGTGTGTGTGTGTGTGTGTGTGTGTGTGTGTGTGTGTGTTTCAGGGCTCAAACTCAGGTCGTCAGGTTTGGCTGAAAGAAGACCTATCTACCGAGGCAGGTGACTTTCTTTTTCTTAATTATATGAAAATCTTTAAAATTTGGCATCTTTAATCTTTGGCATCTGCTTTGAGTATTAGAGCATTGTAGGGTTTAAACATTGAATTAGTGATAGTGCTTAACTGAAGTCAAATAGTGATGTGTCAGAGATGGGTGTGATTTTGAACATTGTTTTCACTTCCTACAGAATAATTTTTATCATGATGGCAAATAATTAAAAACATTACATATCCCCTTTGCCTCAGTCTCTAGTACATATGAGAAGAAACATTCAGTAACCATTAGTATAGATCAAAATGCTTTATAAAACAAAACAGAGTGAATGTTAATTACCCAGTATAGTGTGTATAGGAATGCTACCTTGTAGAATGAGCCCAGACAGCCTAGGTTTAATTTTTCACATATATAATCTTCTTCTGTAGCTTTTGATTCTTTCTTGTCTTTTTTCCCCACAGATTTTTTTTTGAGACAAGTTCTCCCTGTAGCCCCAGCTGACCTTCAGCTTGTGACGATCGTCCTGTCTTAGCTGGCCAAGTGCTGCAAGTGCAGGCATCAGCTTCAGCTTCAATCTTTTTAGTATAAAAGTCCAACTAGAACCACACGTTCCTTATGGGTTACTCTTGGTATTAACTATTACTATTAAGCTTTCAGAGGATCAGTACTGTTTCTGAAGAGAGCACAACACACAGAGAACAAAGCATTTAAAAGTGAAGGGCAATACATGGTCATAAATTGCCTGAATTATGAACAAGAGCCCACAAGAGAAAAAAATTTCTCATATTGGTTTTAGGCATGCAAATGAGTACCTGTGTTGAAAAGAAGTAAAACAGTGTCTTCTAGAAAATCAGGGCATGTCTGGTTTCAATAGTCAGTGAATTCTAGAAGTACATAGATGTATATCCATCACACAATTTACTCAAAGGGCCGTGTCCAGTCATGAAAAACACGATTGCCATTTGGAAAGGTGATATGGTATGACTGAGAGCACGGGGCTTCTGCTTGCATATGTATGTGTGTACCATCTCCTGGCATGTAGTCACTCTGGAGACCTGGTTGTCTCTAAAGTAACAATTAGTTCTTGATTTCTCTTCTTCTGTGAATCATGTTTTAGCTCCCAGGAGTGCTAATTTTTCTTTTTTATTAGAATCATCTTGCAGTTTCATAAACTTAGAAAATAATGAGGATGAACATTTTAGCACCAATAGCCCTGTTACCACCACCCTCATCACCACCATCACCCATTCTCATTAGTATTGTGACCATCATTGTAGCCTTTACTACCACTGTTGTCCTTGTTATCATCATCATCACCACCACCACCACCACCACCATCATCATCATCATCATCTTCATCTCCATAGGGGCCTTGGTAACTACCAGCAACACTATTCTCAGTGCCACGATGGTTATTATCCATTGTTAGTAATTCATCATGATGAATGTTTGTTTTAAAGAGCTTTGTTGGAAAAGAATTCTGCTAAGTGAGGCAACTCAGGCTTAGAAAGACATTGTCTCTCAAGCTTGATTTCTGGCACCTTTGTTAGGCAGGTTTAACTTAAAGGACAAGTAGAAGCCTTTTGCTAAACTTAATAACATCTTTTAGAAAAACTCTACTCAGAATATTGACATCAGAATAGCTTGTTAATTTTATTCAGAGCTCTCCAGTTCACCCACATTCACTTTGATGTTTATTTTTGTGCTATCTATTCAACAGAATAGGTTGTTGTATCTGCTATCACATTTGACAAAAAACATATATTTTCCTAATTTTAAAACAAAGATTTGGTTTCTTAATATCCTCCTCAGGTGGCCATTTTCTCTTGTATCTTTAAACTCACTAGTGTGAACAAATTGTATAGAGTTCAATCCAAACCAATAACTATTGTTTTGTTATTAAATTTTTATTTTTATGTTTTACATTGGCTTGCCATGATTTTAAATTGTGTATGTGTCTGTGTTGGTATGTTCATGTGAGCAGAAATACCTCTGGAGGCAAAGGCAACAGCAGATTCCCCCTTGGAGACTGAGTTCCAGGTAGTTACACACTGGGAACCAAACTCAGATGTTCTGCAGGAGCAGTGCAGGCTCTTGGCCATTAACCCATCTCTCCAGGCATGTAAGTTTTTTGTACTTGGTTTCTGGACTTCTCAATTTGTCTCTTAACTTAGTGACGGTTGTCTCTAATACCTTCCTTGCCATCTGGTGTGACAAACTATTGTATTTATCACATTGTTTTCATCCTTCAGAGCTGAGTCATCCATGTCTCCAAACTTGGTTCTTTCAGTGGGGAACTGACACCCCAGGAATGTAAATCTGAAGCCAGAGAGGCTCATTTCTTCTGGAACATCACTGCTTCCAGGTCTTTCCCAACAGTTAAGGAATCAGGACTACAAATTCTCAGAGGGTCTCTTGTTTCTCTCTGTTTTCTGAACCTTTCCCTTTCACCCTTCTTTAAAAAAAAAGTCCAGCAAGTTTACTAGAATGTTTTTATTGTTCTTTCTGGGACAGTTTTCTGAAGTGTGGTGTTTCTTCTTAAAGTGTAACCTGTGTGCCCGAAACACAATGACAATAATGCCAGAGTCACCAACATATGTCTGTGTCATATTAAAGAAAGAAAACAAACAAAGTACCACCCTTTGAATTAATTTGACTAGCTCCAAGTCCAAGTCTGAGTTCCCTACTTCTCCCTCTGTCTTCTGTCTGTCCATAGTTTGTGGTTTCTGGCTTGTCTGTTTCCCTTCTGCTTGATACTTTGTTCCCATTGCCTGCATCTGTATCTTGTTTATGCCACCTGATATCTAACTGGCCCAACACAGGCCTCTAATTCTATCTTTGTTGAACAGCACAGAAAGTATCACATGGGGGAAAGGAATGAAAGGTACTTTACTGAAATCTATAAGAGAGTTTTTATGAGAGACCTCAATTGACCCAACATATTTAGTACAGAAAATATATTTTTTTCAAATTTAAATTAAAAACAATCTTATTTTCCATTCCAATCCCAGTTCCCTCTCCCTCCCATCCTCTCATGCCTCCCACCAATCTCCTAGCCCACTCTCTAACACTCCTCAGGGAGGATGAGGCCTCTCATAGGGGATCATTAAAATCTGTCACATCATTTGGGGCAGGGCCTAGGTCCTCCCTCATGTATCTAGGCTGAGAGAGCATCCCTCCATAGGGAATGGGATCCCAAAGTATTTGCACTAGGGATAAATACTGGTTCTACTGCCAGAGGTCCCATAGACTGCTCTGCTTCCCAGTTGACACCCACTTTCAGGGGGTCTGATTTGGTCCTATGCTGGTTCCCCAGCTGTCAGACTGGGGTCCCTGTTGTTCTTTTGTTACACTTATAGGATAAAGCTGGAGAAGGGGGTGATGTGTGGTCCTGAGGCAAGGGACCACATGGGAGATCATAGCAGGTTTCATAGCAGGTGAGGGTGCCCGAGGTGGAGGGAATAACACGCCAGGTAGACAGAACTTAAGTGAGAAGTTTATTTAGAAGGGAGAATGAGGGGGAAGAAAAACGAGGCATAGAGACACTGGGAACAGAAGAGAAGAGAGGGAGAGAGAGAGAGAGAGAGAGAGAGAGAGAGAGAGAGAGAGAGAGAGAGAGAGAGAGAGAGAGGTGAGAAGAGCAAGAGCAAAAGAGCAAAGAAAGCAAAGAGAGCATAAGTGGTGGGGTCTGTCTTTTAAAGGGTCCTTTACACCTGCCTGCAGACGAGTACTCATAGAACCCTGGGCTGACCAGAGTACCACCCGAGTGCATTCTGCCAGGTGACAGGGGCATGCCAGCACAATGCCTCAATCCTTACAGTCTGTGTGCCCCCACTTTCTCAGGTCAGTTGAGAAAACATATTTTTATCAAGAAATATCCATACCTGAAATTACTTATACTCAGAACATATAAAGAAATTTTTCAGAAGTCCACAATTAAAAAACCCAAGTAACTCAATCAAAACTAATGCATATTTAATAATGGTTATTCTATATAGAAAAATATCAAATGAAGAGAATTTGATATCCCATTAGAGGAAATCACATCAGAACCAAATCCATAGTGTCTTTTTTCCATGATAATATGTTGCCTCATAAATTTTTTTTTAATATTTTTTTCAAGATAGGGTTTCTTTGTGTACCCCTGGCTGTTCTGTAACTAAGTATTTAGATCAGGCTGGTCTTGAACTCAGAGATCAACCTGCCTCTGCATTCCAATAGCTGGGATTAAATGAATATGTATGCCACCATCTCCTGTCTTGCCTCATAATTGTAGCTAGTTACTAGAATAAAGTTCTAGAGAGAAGACTTTGTAAATTTATGGAACACTTTATCCAGGAAGGTCTTTGTAGACTAGATCTGGTTCCTTCAATTCTTGTCCTTTGCTTAACACTGACTCTCTCTCTTTCCCCTTAATCTCTTCTTTATTTCAACCCATTGCAAATCTTGATTTATTTTTTGGTTTTGGGAATTATAGATTTTATAGTACAGAAATGGCAGATTGTCATTAATGAAACAAATGTCTTTGCAGTGTAATATTTTAAGATCATAATTTGATTTTGAAAATCTTTGTGGCGCTACCTGTAGTGCCCATGCTACGATCTGTTCCACAAATGGGCCTAGAGATTGAAATAAGAGACAAGGCAGTGGGGTCATTCATTCAACAACAATGTTGGAATGCTGAATGAATGCTGAATGCCCTTCATTGCTGGGATAGAATGGGCTTATATACTGACTTACAGCACAGTGAAAAATAACAGGCTTATCAGGCTTAGCTCCTTTCCACCAGGTGTGTGTTAGCAAAACAGGAAGAGTACCAATGACAACTCCAAGGGTGGGGGAGGAGGTGGGCAAGAAAACAGGAAGAGTACCACCAACAACTGGGGCAAGATGTTCTAGCCAACAGCTTCAGGCTTGCTCAAGGTGCATGCAGGGCCCCACAGCTACCTATAGTAAAGATTAGCTATGAGACAGATGTACCTACATATTTTTTTCCCACTATTTTTGTGATACAGATACATTTCTGTTTAATTTCTTCCTCAAAAAAATTTACCTTGTAAATATTCTGTAAAGGTACAAGTGATCTGGCATCATTGTTGAAAAATCTCAATACTTCGGTGTAGGAGCTGGTGGTGATACATTATTCATGACTTATTAAAGCTTGCTTGAGGATTCAGAAAGCGAAGTCAGCCACAAGCCATAGAGATCAGATGGTGGTGATACTTACCTTTAATCCCAGCAGCCAGAAGCTAGGAGGTGGTGGCACACACCTTTAATCCTAGGATTCAGGATTAAGAGGTAGATGGGTCTCTGTGAGTCCAAGGCCACCCAGATGTACATAAGATTGATCCAGTCTGAAAGAGAAACAGCTTACACAAAGATGATCTCAGCTAGTTTTATTTCTTTAGTGTATGGAGTGTGGGAGTGGAGAAATGCCAAGGCTCTTTATCAATCATCCACAGGAACCACTGATGATTCCCTTCAGAAAGTACATCTGTTTGGTGGCTATTTTCTCTGAATCGAAGCATTCCCTACTTGAAGGAACCTTATCAGTTGTGAGGAAGTATAAAACCCAAACTTCAAAGCCAAAACTCAAAAGGCTCAGGAAACTCTTAAAACTTAATAATATCTGCAAATCCCTTCCCAAGGTTCTACAAACAGTAATAATTGTTGAAGAAAAAAGACCTTCTGACCTGAAACCTTTGAGCTTCAGGGATACAGCTTTTGTGCATTATCGGCCATGATTGGATTAGTTTTTGGTGATTCAGCCATCTTAGAGCTAGACATGCTACTCTAAGTACTTTATTAAATCCACTGGCTTACTAAGCTAGGTGTGTGTGTGTGTGTGTGTGTGTGTGTGTGTGTGTGTGTGTGTTTATTATTATCTATCAATCTATCAAGACAGTGAGTATCTCACATATCCCAGGTTTCCCAGAACTTTTTCTGTTGCCAAGGCTGACCTTGACCTTCTTATACTTCTGCCTGTACATTCTTAGTGCTGGGATCGCAGACATGTATCATTGTACTCAGTTTATCTGGTACTGGGAATCTAACTTAAGGCTTTGTGTTTGATAGACAAGCATGTAACCAAAAATTTATAGAGTGAGTGAACAGTAAAGGGATGATGTAATTCAAGGTCATACCCAGTTCATCCTCTTGGTGGCTTTATGACATAGTTACCCTTTCACCTTTGAAATGTTCTCCTCATCTGGCACATGCAAAACTTTTTTTTTTTTTTTTTTTAATTTCACTATTTGCTAAATTGAGCATTTGTTGGGTCTAGGTACAGTATTCAAAACTATCTTTAAGGTTCCTATAGTTATTACTGTTCTTCACATGGGGGTGTTGGATCATTGTTAATCATGCTACTGTAGTACACATTCTGTTTTATTTCTGAAAGGCACTTTTAGATGTTGTACATGCCTTTGAAATGCTTCTGTATATCAATTTTCCTTCCTGTGTGTGGCCACCTTTTAGGATGCTCTTTACTCTTTAATTTCAATTATTTCTTCTTTAAAGGCATATGTTTTGAGTAAGTTATTATTACTATGCTTTTTGTATTAGCTTTGTGCTGATAATTCTCTTTATTCTCTACCATAGTCTGACCTTACATTGTCACCTTCTTTCTGATCTTTGCCTTTACAGTCTTACCTAAAGTTTTGTTAATTGCCCTCTTCAGTCTTATTTCTCGTTTATGTCGTATTTATGCTTTTCTGGGCCTCAAACCTTAGTCAAATTTTATTTGTGATTTTCTTATCTATCTCTGTTTTACCACTGGAGCATCAATACATATCAGCTGCTCCATTATTATGTCTCCTGTGCCATATACGTCTGTATTTATTGCTGTGGAAAGCCTTCTGGCTGTTCTCCCTGTCTGCCCTTTCTTCTCTTTCAGCCTGTTCTGACATTATCATATATAAAAAGCATCACTGCTATTAAGAAAGACAGTTCTGAGTGCTCATATCGTTTAATCAATTCTTTTTGCCTTCTAAGTGCTATAATCAGAATCATTTATTCACCCTTTGAGATATGGTTATTATTAGTTTTAAGATTAGAGACTGAAGTTCAGGGAGAGGTTGAACACCTGCTAAGGTCACACATTTAGTAACAGACAAAACCAAGATTTATACTGAAGTAAGTTCACATTTTGAATGCCAAGGGCCATCAGAACTTAAGATTCACTGTTACTACTAATAATTTTGTTAGAATGACAGTCATAAACTTGAGTGTTCTAGGCAAGTTGACAAGTGGTCACCTTATTGATATTATGCTTTAGTTCCTGTCTAATGGTTATGTTCACTTAGATATATGGAAAGGGCTGAAGAATTATCTTCTTTTAAAAACATTTTCAAAAGCCATCATACCAACATTGGGCTTCATTATCTCACTTCCTGAACCCCCTGCTTCTCCATTTTTCTTTCTACCCCTAAAGTCTTCTTTTCCATGTTGTTGCATGTATTTAATTAACCCCTACTGAATCAAGACCTCATTTCCTCTTCTCATGGCTCTCTTTCTAATTTTGTGATCTCTATCAACACTCATATCTGCACACAGACACAGACACAAACACAGATACACACCTACCCCCCAACAGAACATTAAAGCTAGATTTACACATGAATGATAATGTGTAGATAATACTCTAGTTATTTGTAGTGAGAAACCAGGTTTGAAACACAGAGAGAACAATAACTTCTTTACACCCTTCAGCCTCAGCTTCCATGGTGAATGACTTAGACATTTATGAAGACAGGACATAGACAAAGGACACTGAAGGCAGAATTGGGAGATTGGGTGTAGAAGACAAAAAAGATAAAGGCAACCCAAAGAGGCAGTTGGGAGACATGCTCCAAGAGAATGGAAGAAAGTAGATTTGAAATTTTGAGTAGTTAGTAACTTAGAGGGAGGCTGCTTTGGAGGGCAGTTCTGCTATCCTGAGGACTTTTTGGGTTTTTTTTTTAGGTTATAATTGAACTTAAATGAGATGACAGGGAGGGTAATCAGAATTCTTGTTGATTTCTGATTAATATTAATTACTATTAATTCCTGGAATGAATTGAAGTCTGAGCAAAACTTTCAATATGCTCAAGTATAACAGCCTTGCAAAATCTTCTCAACTGTGTCCACTACTATCAAAATTATGAGACATTATTTATCATTTTTTTGTTAATTTTATAAAACCATTTTTAATTTTTTAATTTAAATTAGAAACAATCTTTTTTCCCTGTAAGCCTGAAATAAACTGTATTTTTCTTTAGAAAACAGTATCTGTTGTCCTCCCCCCTCCCATTCCTGTCCTGTCCAGTGGTCCTGCCATGGGTGTGGTCAATAAAATACTGGATTGCTTTGGGGCTAGGTAAAAGCTATAAGCCATGGGAAAGGAAAGAAGGGTCTAGTCAAAAAAAATGGGGGCTTTTAAAAAACTATTCCTACATTGATGTTAATTAGAAACAATTTTATTTTACATATAAACCCCAGTCCCCTCTCCTTCCCATCCTCCCATGCCTCTTACAGACACCCCCGCCCCCACCATCCCACCTACCATCTACTCCCCAGGGAGAATCGTCAAAGTCTGTCACATCATTTGGGGCAGGGCATATTTGTCATTTTTAATTACACTGCCTTATGGTTTTCAGTGGGTTCCATTTGGAAGTTGATCTAATGGTTAGGATAAAGACTTTGAATTAGGTAGACTTGGATATGACTTGAAACACACCATCTTTCTTGCAGAGGTCCCAACTTCGGAAACAGAACCAAGAGCTGTGATAAGGAATGAATAAATGATTTTTAAAAACTTTATTTCTCTTATTATTTTGAGATTATAATATAATCACATCATTTCCCTTTTCTTTCCTCCCTTTAAATGCTCCTTCCTATATATCCCTCCTTGCTCAAATTCATGTCCTTTTTTTTTTCAGTATTTTTGTTACACACACACACACACACACACACACACACACACACACATCCCTAAATACATAAGCACAAAAAGTTATGCTTTTGGGTGTTTTGGATCTTGGCAGCCAGAAGTCATTGCAAGGACACAGTATTAAGTACATTATAGGGTATTTAAGAAGCAGAGCAGCAATTGTTTCCACAATATTTTTTCCTTGAGTACAAATGGGTAACTATGAGCTGAAATTAAAAAAAAATGTCTTCAAAAAGGCAAATTATCAATTCTCCAGAAAAGAAACATTTTGCTTCCTTTGGGAAGGTAACTCTGAAGAAGTGATCCCGAGGGAGACTCTTGTCTTCATAATCAGGCCACCGAGAGTGGGAACCGGAGTGATTGTTTATTCTCCTGTTACCACAGGTCAGGACAGGAGCTGCCTCCTTCCAGGAAGCTGTTTGATAAATTAACAGTGGTATGTCAAGAATTTTATTACAAAGAGAATTATAAGATAAATCCAAGATTCTGAACTTTGGCCTGGGAAAGGAGGTCTGGAACTCCAAGCTGTTGTCTTCTATTCACTAGATCTTTATGCTCCCAGAACACTTCAGAGGAAAGACAGTAGGCAGAGCATCCCTGCCACAAGTAAAGGAAGGTATGTGCCTGTCTGACCCTGATCAGACATGAAGCACAGGTTATAAATGCAGACTGTGGGTGGGACAGCCATAGCTCCCCTTCTGCCTGCAGTCTGGAGGGTTTGTGACTTTGGTTATTTTATAGTCTCACTTATCCAATCTGGAAAGTGATGATAATAGTATGTTACATATTCTTATGTAAACCCTAAATAAGTGTTAGAGGATAATGTTACTGTTTACTCTTCGTGAAACTGAGCTAAGAGATTGTGGTGCAGATTGAGACACTGTCATAACTCTCTGGTGGCATCTGCTTCTCAAGACTCATCCAAGGGAAGAGGCTCATGTTATAGCAACTTGCAAGGAGGCAGGAAAGGGGAGGACATGGCAATTGAACTGAATTCAGATTCTAAAAGATACCACTCTGTTCAGCATTCCTTATTTGGACACCACATGCTCTTACCCTGGAGGCAAAGTGTAGTCTTTGGCTGCCGTTGGGAAACTTGGTCATTCACTGCTAGTTGTAGAAAATGGTAAAAACCTTCCTTCCTTGACCCTCTCCATCCCTTTTCAAAGACAGGATAGATTTGTGAGGATGGTGACGATGTTTCTTTTTCTCTACTGGTCCTCTTCTCTGTCACACAGGCCTCTCTTCTGAGAAGAATGACTGCTAAGAATTCCTCTGTGACAGAGTTCATCCTGGCAGGCCTGACAGACCATCCAGGACTCCGCATGCCCCTCTTCTTCCTGTTCCTGGGTTTCTACATGGTCACCGTGGTGGGGAATTTGGGCTTGATCTCCCTGATAGGGCTGAATTCTCACCTGCACACCCCCATGTACTTCTTTCTCTTCAATCTTTCCTTAATAGATTTCTGTTACTCCTCCACCATCATCCCCAAAATGCTGATGAGTTTTATGTCAAAGAAGAACATCATCTCTCACCCAGGGTGTATGACCCAGCTTTTTTTCTTCTGTTTCTTTGTTGTCTCTGAGTCCTTCATTCTTTCAGCCATGGCATATGATCGTTATGTTGCCATTTGTAACCCCTTGATGTACACAGTCACCATGTCTCCCCAGGTGTGTTTACTTCTTCTACTGGGTGTGTATGTGATGGGCTTCTCTGGAGGAATGGCTCATACAGGAAACATAATGAATCTGACCTTCTGTGCTGACAACCTTGTCAATCACTTCATGTGTGACATCCTTCCCCTTCTAGAGCTGTCCTGCAATAGCTCTTTCACGAATGAGTTGGTAGTCTTTATTGTGGTGGCCTTTGATATTGGTGTGCCCATTGTCACCATCTTCATTTCTTATGCCCTCATCCTCTCTAGCATTCTTCACATGCATTCCACAGAAGGCAGGTCCAAGGCCTTCAGCACCTGCAGCTCCCACATCATTGTGGTTTGTCTTTTCTTTGGTTCTGGGGCTTTCATGTACCTGAAGCCACCTTCCATTTTGCCCCTTGACCAAGGAAAAGTGTCTTCCTTGTTCTATACCATTGTGGTGCCCATGTTGAACCCTCTGATCTATAGCTTGAGAAATAAGGATGTCAAAGTTGCTCTTAGGAAAACCCTTGTCAGGAGAGTATTTTCTTAACAGAGCAGCAGTGTCATGAGCTGCAGTGGTGTGATTGGTCAATGAGCAATATTCCTATGGAAGAGCTGTGTTTGTGTAAGAAGATACCAGTTTGCCATGAGAGGCTCAAGGTCTAGTTGTTTTCTTCTTGCAGGAGAAGAGAAGTTTATGGCCCTAGGGAGTGCATATAGATCTTTATTAATTCTGGGCAATTTTATCACCATCATGCTACATTAGGGCCAGAAATAGCATTCTAAATTTTGTATTTGAGAAAGAGTTTTAACACAACTTTGCCCTTCCTGACCCTTGTTCTGCCTTCATTCTTTCAATATTTCTTGTTCAAATGAGAAAATATACTTCTTATTGGAAATGCATAAATACATAATTAGCTGTTCTTTCCTTTTTTAAAATTTTATTTATTTATTTATTTTTCTTTTTTAACATATCAATTCCAGTTCCCTTTGTGTCCCTCCCTTTCTTCCACCCTTCCATGCCCCGACCACCCTCCCATTCCATCCCCCTTCCCTACTCCACATGTAGGGTGATGCCTTCCTAGAGGGGTCATCTAAATCTGTCAAGTTATTTGGAGTAGGGACTAGGCCCTCCCTACTGCCTCTAGGTTAAGGGAGAATCCTTCCATGGGGAATGTGCTCCAAAAGTCCTTTCGTGCACCAGGGATACATCCTGGCCCACTGTCAGCGGTTCCGTAGACTGCCCAGGCCTTCTAGCTGAGACCTGTGTTCAGGGGGTGTAAGTCCGTCCAATGCTGGAATCCAAGCTATCAGTCTGGGGGCCCATTAGCTCTCCCTTGTTCAGGTCAGCTGTCTCTGTGGGTGTCTGTAGCCTGGTCTTGTCCCCCCCTCTCTGCATCTGGATTCTAGTTCAGCTCAGTGTTTAGCTGTGGGTGTCTGCTTTTGTTTCCATCAACTACTAGATGAGGACTCTATGATAGTGTATAAATTAGCCATCGTTCTCATTATCAGGGAAGGTCATTTATGGTAGCCTTTCCACTGTTACTCAAATTGTTAGTTGGGGTCAGTCTTGTAGGCCTCTGGACATTTCTCTAGAGTCAGTTTTCTCTTCAAACCTATAATGGCTCCCTCTTTTTTTTGGTATCTCTCTCTCTCTCTCTCTCTCTCTCTCTCTCTCTCTCTCTCTTCTTCCTACCTTGACTCAATTTTCCTAGTTCCGTGTGCTTTCCTCTCCTACCCTTCTCTTTCAGGGAAATGCAAATCAAAACAACTCTGAGATACCATTTTACTCCTGCCAGAAAGTCTAAAATTAGGAACTCCAATGACAACTTATGCTGGAGAGGATGTAGAGAAAGGGGAACACTCCTATACTGCTAGTGGGAGTACGAACTTGTACAGCCATTTTGGAGATCGGTATGGCAGTTTCTCAGGAAAATGGGAATCAGTCTACCACAGGACCCAGTAATCCTACTCTTAGGCATATACCCAGATGATCCACATCCATGTAACAAAGACATTTGTTCAACTATGTTCGTAGCAGCATTATTTGTAATAGCAAGAACCTGGAAGCAACCTAGATGCTCCTTAACTGAAGAATGGATAGAGAAGATATGGCACAATGGAATACTCAGGAGAAAAAAACAATGGAATCTTGAAATTCGCAGGCAAATGGATGGAACTTGAATAAACCATCCTGAATGAGGTAATCCAGTCATAAAAAGAGGAACATGGTATATACTCACTCATATATGGATTTTAGACATAGAGCAAAGGATCACCAGCCTATAATTCACACCACCAGAGAAACTAGGATACAAGGAGGATTCTAAGAGATTCATACAAGGTCCCTCACAGAAGGGAAAGGAACAACATCTCCTGAGCATGTTGGGAGCAGGGTGGGGGGCAGTGAGTGGAGAGGGTGCTAGGAGAAAGCGATTATTTTCTTTTATTCATAAACTTGTTTTTATGTACAAATGTTGAGGAAAATAATAACATTCCATGGTGTTAGCATAGCTAGAGTTCACAGCTTGAGTCTCAACAAGGCAGGCTCTGTAATTTACACATTTTTAAATTTTATGCAATTTCTATAGTCACAGACTGTTTATTCTTGAATGGGCCTTATAAATTATTTGATCTAGTCTCATTAACAGATATTAGAGACTTAGAAATATGTTGTTATTCAAGGATAACAAACTTTTCAAACATATACTCATATCCTGAAAGTTGAATTCATATCTTTTTTGGTTTGTCTTTTGTCTTTATGCCCTCTGTTCTTGTCACATTGCTCCTACTTCATGATTTCCTTTTGTTAATACTAATTTTCAAATTATTTCGTGTATTTAAATTAAAATGTAATCATATCTTTTTCCATTCTCTTTCCTTTCTTCAGCCTCTCCCATACACTCACTTACTCTTTCAAATTCATGACCTATTTTTTTTTGCTATATATTACTAAGCACAAAAATGCAAGTTGATTAGTCTGTACAGTTTAATCTGTAGTATATGGTATATCTGTTGGTGACAATGCCTTGGTAATATTTCCTTTTAAAAATATTGAAATTTGATTCTACTTACAAAAATGTAATGTAACTTCTTAAAAAAGGCAATTTTGGGACAGTAGTAGAGATACTCAGTGGTTAAGAGCACTTGGTGCTCTTCTAGAGGACCTGCATACAGCTCTGAGCATCCAGGTTGGGTGCCTCCCAGCTGCTTGCAGCTCTAGCTCTAGAGGATCCAACACCACTTTTTCTTTGGTCTGCAAATGAATCTCTCTCTCTCTCTCTCTCTCTCTCTCTCTCTCTCTCTCTCTCTCTCACCACACACACACACACACAGGTATTAAAACATCTTTAAAAATCAAGCAAATTTTCAATATTATGTAGAAGGACCCCCCCCTTTTTTAACCCAGTGAGAATGGAAACATGACTGTATAATTGAAATGGGAGAAATTAATAAAAGTTTAAAAACTTAGACTTCAAAGCCCATATAGGAAAAAGAAAACTTTCAAGTTCCTCTGAATACCTAAAGGCAGCTTGTTAGGGTTAAACAAAGGACTTTGTACATGACTTTTTGCCTGAGACAAGATAACACACCTAAGCTGTGTCAACATTTCTTTGTTCCAAAGAAGGCCATGTAGCCATCAACTTGGGGTTGTAAAAGTCCCTGGCCCAGAATACAATTAAGAAACTTATTTCTCTTACAATATCCTGCTTAATTGTATCCTGCCCAAACATACAGTTACTGTTTTGTCCTATGGAACCACAGAAGCTTTGTAATCTTGAGACTTTCAGTCATGTGGACTTTCCCTTTAACTCCCCCCTCCTTTTACCCTTTTAGCTGTAGACTGTATTCTGCTTTTTCTCCTAAGCAGGCAGAATCCCCACTGCAGCTTGCCAATAAAGAAACCTTTGTTCTTGCATTCGGTGAGTCGACTCCTTGGTGGTAGATTTTTTTTGGGTCCCTTGAACTGGGTATAACATTATGTGTTTGCCATTAACTTAAGGTTGAGATGTCATGTATGGAATGCAGCTACGTCAGTTTCATTCATTAGATTCCCTAGGGTCTTAATTGTAATAAAGATGCCAAAAATAAAGTTATATGAATTTAAAGACAAATAAGCAGAATTTAGAGCTTTTTGGATGTGAACTTGAGTATTTGAACTTTGATGGAGAAATCTGTGACTCAGAATAAACAGTTGATTGGTAGTTGAAACAATGAACATTTGGGGGAATGCAGTTAATTATCAAGACCACAAGAAAAAGTTGCTTATTAGAAGTATTTAAATTTGAGTTTTAAGGACATACTAACCCGATTAGTGTCTTAACTTTTCATTTTAGCATTTTTATTCAACATTTTTAATGCTATGGTAGGAAGACTTATGTGAGAATACAAAGTACTAGAGAACTAGAAATATGAATTAAAAAAATGAACATTAATGCAAAAATACTCAATAAAATACTCTCAAACCAAATCCAAGAACACATCAGAGAGACCATCCACTATGACTAAGTGGGCTTCATCCCAGAGATGCAGTGGTGGTTTGTAATATGAAAAGCTGTCAACATAATCCACCATATAAACAAACTGAAAGTTAAAAAAACAAAACAAAACAAACAAACAAACAAAAACCCCCCAAACCAGAAAAACACATGGTCATCTTATTAGATACTAAAAAAGCCTTTGTCAAAATATATCACCCATTCATTATAAAAGTCCTGTAGAGACCAGGAATACAAGGAACATACCCATATATGATAAAAACAATATGTAGCAACCTAACAGTCAACATTAAATTAAATGGAAACTCAAATTAATTCCACTAAAATTAAGAACAAGACAAGGCTGTCCACTCTCCCCATATCTATTCAATATAGTACTCAAAACTCTGGCTAGAGCAATAAAACAACAAAAGGAGATCAAGGGGATACAAATTGAGAAAGAAGTCAACACCTAGGGCAGGTGGGAGAGCTGTCCCTGACCCCCACCAGCTGCAACGCACAGGAGAACAGGCCCTGCAACACACCAGGGCAGCACAAATAGAGCCAACCTTGTTAGCACAGGAGTGGGTGAACCATCCCCAAAGTCGTGATCATGGAAGAGAATTCCCATTGCTCATTTGTTTTGTGGAGCCAGGTGGGGGGACGATGCCCTCCCCCTGCCCATTAATATTCAAGGCAGGTAGGAGAGCTGGCCCTGAGGTCATAAGACTGGGAGAACCATCCCTGACTCCCCACCAGCTATAACACTCTGGAAAGCTGACCCTGTACCTCACCAGGGCAGCAAAATAGAGCCAATATGGTTAGAGCATGTGTGGGTGAACCCTCCATGAAGTAGTAAGCATGGGGAGCTGACCCCATTTCTCGTTTATCTTGTGGTGGCATAGGTGAGGAAAAGATGCCCTCTTCCCCGCCCATCAATGTCTGGACCAGGTAGTTGAGCCTGTCCTGTGGTCATAGAGTGAGAGAGCCAACCTGTTAGCACAGTGAGCTGAGCTGAAGTTGTAAATATGGGAGAGCTGTTCCCATTCACATCTGGTCGACCAACCCTACAACTGCCCAGGTCTAGACCCAAGGTTATGACTTTTCCTGACCCAATATCCATCCCATCTATTATCTCCTGTTGCAAGTGAAGGGACCTGGCCTACTGACCCAAAAGCTGCAGGATTTCCACAACACAGGGCAACAACAGGATATTCAGGAAAAATGCTAGTGAGGATCCAGCATCAATAGTGTAGTAGAAATCAGGCCTTGAACCAGAGCAATGGCTCTTTGCAATGAACATTTGCAAGTAAAGGTATATGGACAGAGGAGTTGACACTGTGACTCATTGTGTCAGACTGCAGCTTCTGACATGATTTTAAATTTTTTCTTTTTATTTTCTCTTAAATTTTGTTTTATTGGGGGAGTGCAGGGGCAGAAGGTGAATTCAAAGGGAAAAGGAAATGAACAAGATCATGATACATGACGTAAAAGACACATAGAATAATCAATAAATAAAAAGAAGTCAAAGTATTGTTATTTGTAGATGACATGATATTATACATAAATGCCCCAAAAATTCTATCAGGGAACTCCTACAACTGATAAACACCTTTAGCAAAGTTGCTGAATACAAGATTAACTAAAAAAAAAAAAATTAGTATCCCTCTTATATACATAATAAAAGGGCTAAGAAAGAAATCAGGAAAATGACACCCTTTACAATAGCTACAACAATATAAAATATCTTGGAGTAACTCTAACCAAACAAGTGAAAGATCTGTATGACAAGAACTTTAAGCCTTTGAAGAAAGAAATTGGAGAAGATATCAAAAGATGAAAATATCTCCCATGCACATTGATCAGTAAGATTAACATGGTAAAAATGGCCATTTTATCAAAAGGAATAAATGCAAGTACCATCAAAATATCAACACAATCCTTTACATACCTTGAAAGAATAATACTCAACTCCATATGGGAAAAACAAAAACCCCAGGTTTGCTAAAACATCCTGTACCATAAAAGAACTGTCCGAGGTACCACCATCCCTGATCTCAAGCTCTACTACAGGGCTATTGTAATATAAACCTACATGATATTGACATAAAAACAGACAGGTGGATCAATGGAATTGCTTTGAAGACTGAGACATAAATCCACACCAATGGAGAGTTGATTTTTTGACAAAGAAGCCAAAACTATACAATGAAGAAAATAAAGCATCCTCAACAAATGGTGCATGTAAAAGAATGCAAATAGACTCATATCTATCACCCTGCACAAAACTCAAGTCCAAGTGGATAAAAATACCTCAATACAAATCCAGTTACACATAACCTGATGGGTGAGAAAGTGGCAAACAGCCTTGAATGCACTGGTACAGGAGACAACTTCTTGAATATAACACCCATAGCATTGATACTAAGATCAACAATTAATAAATGGGACCTCATGAAACTGAAAAGCATCTGTAAAGGACACCATCAATAAGACAAAAGGGTAGGCTATAGTATGGGAAAAGATCTTTAACAACCCCACATCGGACAGATGGCTGATCTCTAAAATATGCAAAGAACAACACAACAAAAAACAAACGAACAACAAACAAACAAAAAACAAAAAACCAAACAATCCAGTTTAAAAATGGGGTACTGGACTAAACAGAATTCTAAACAGAAGAATCTCAAATGGCAGAGAAACACTTAAAGAAGTGTTTATTATCTGTAGCCATCAGGGAAATGCAAATCAGAATGATTCTAACAGTCTTACACCTGTTAGAATGGCTAAGATCAAAAACACAAATGACAGCTTAAGCTGGAGAAGCCATGGCTGGTGGGAGTGTAAACTTGTATGGACACTTTAGAAATCAATGTAGTGTTTTCTCAAAAAGCTGGGAATCAATTGACTTCAAGACCCAGTGATGGCACTCTTAGGCATATACCTAAAGGACTCTCTACCATACCACAAAGACACTTGTTCAACTATGTTTGTAGCAGCTTTATTTGTAATAGCCAGAAACTGAAAACGACCTAGATGACCCTCAATCAAATAATGGATAAAGAAAATGTGGTACATTTACACAATGAATAATTACTCAGCTGTTAAAAACAATGGCATCAGGAAATTTGTAGGCAGATGGATGAAACTAGCAAAGATCATCCTGAGGGAGGTAACCCAGACCAGAAAAACAAACAAGGTATGTATTAACTCAAGTGGATATTAGCTGTAAAGTAAACAATAGCCATGCTACACAATCCACAGACTCAGAGAAGCCAGGTAACAAAGAGTATTTAAGGGGGCGGGGGCACATGGATTTCCCTGGGAAGGGGAAATAGAGGATATCTCCTGGTTATACTGGGGAAGGGTGGGCATGGGAATTTGAGGTATTGAGTTGGATAGTGGGCAGAGATGGGCAGTGCTGAGATAGATGACTGGAAAGCAGGGCTACACAGAGTCAGGTAGAAGCCTGATGCAAGAGAAACTTCCACAAGTCTACAAGGATCGTCACAGCTAAGACTCCCGGAAGTAGTGGATGAACGGCCTGAACTGGCAATCGTTGACTACCCAAGTTGTCATTGGAGAGCTATTATCCAGTGACTGATGGGGGTGGGTTCAGAGACCCAGGGCCAAACACTGGGATGAACTCTGCTGAGGAGAGGAGGGATTGTAGCATCACAACAAAACCCACAGAAACCACTAGCTTGGGTCCTTGGATCTCACAGTGTCTGAATCAATAACCAGGGAGCCTGCATAGAACTGACCTAGACCCTTTGTATATAAGTGACAGCTGTGTAGCTTGGTCTATTTGTGGGACTCCTGGCAATGGGAGCAGGGGCTATCCCTGGAGTTTGATTGGCTTTTGGAAACCTCCTCATGATGAACTGCCTTGCCCAGCCTCAATACAGGGGAGGTGCTTGGTCTTATGGGAGCTTCCTGAGCAGTTAAGGAGGAGGAATGAGTGGATTGGGGGAGGGGGTTGGAGGGAAGGAGGGAGGAACTGAAGGACAGGAGGTGGAGAGGCTGCAGTATGCGTGTAAATTAAATAAATTAAAAACCGATGAAGGAGCAGACTTTGGGCGTTTACTCTGTGAGCATAAAATAACTTCCCTTTCTTTTCTTTCTCTCTCTCTCTCTCTCTCTCTCTCTCTGTCTCTTCCTCCCTCCCTCCCTCCCTCCCTCCCTCCCTCCCTCCCTCTCTCTCTCTCTCTCTCTCTCTCTCTCTCTCTCTCTCTCTCTCTCTCTCTCTCTGTTTTAACTTTGGCACAATGGCTACACCTTAATCTCCTGTGATTTCAACCATCAATTGCAATTCCACAGTCACTGGTCTGCTTCTCTAGCAGTGACCTGGCAGCTCAGGTCACAGTATGGTGGGAATTCTGCTCCCGAAGGCACTGGCCTTATCATTGTTGCTAAAGGCAGCCTTAACCAAATCTTTATTGTTCTATTATGAATAAGACTCCAGAGTCAAAGGCTGGGGTGAAAACCTGTGAGCTCAGGGAGGCTGAGTAGGAACTAGCTAACCCTCTTTTTTTGCGGGTGTCCATGCTTCCACTTTGCCAAACCACAAATAGCTGGGCCACTTCAATCTCCAACCTACTAGGTCCTGTGTCTGTTTATCTCTCCCGGAAACCCTCTGAGACTCTATGATTACTTTCTGTCAAGTAGTTGCTAACCCAGCCTCCTGACCCAAGGTTAATTTCACTTAATTAACACAAATGCAAACTCACAGTGTTATTGACTATCTCCCAACACCTGGAAGGATGGGAAAGTCAGAGTCTTAGGCCCCAGTTCCCCTTCTGTGTTTTCTCTCTCGACAATAGGTTGTTCCTTGTGTTGAACTGGAAACATTTGTGCTTATGTAGGGTCCAGCTGATGAGTTCGAACATGCCTGAAAGGCGAAGTGAGGATTGAGGAAAGAAAGAAACAAGAGACAGAAGACAGAGTTGGGAGGGCATTCAGTGATATTGCTGATGCCCCAAGTTTATTACTCATAGCCCTTATATACCCCAAGCAAAAGGGGAGGGCAAAAGACTTCCCCTTACTATAATACAAGTAAAAAACAAATGTAGTTATCTCCCCAATATCCAAAACATCTGGTAACCACACCCTAACCGAAACATCCTGTAATTTGGTCTTGAGGGTCAAGACATTCAGTAGCCACACCTGAAGTCAAACATCTTGTTCTTTAACCTTAAGGAGCAAGAATAGGTTTAAACTCTCTGACCTTAAGTCAAGACGGAATGGAGTCAGCAACAAAGGGTTCTGACATGATTACAGCTGTAATATATTGATTTTGTTGATTTATGCAAGGTCCTTTTAATACAACTTCTCATTTAGTTCTAATTACATGTCTCTGTATTTTGGCTGGATTATGTTATTGTGTGTGATTGTCATTTGACTTATGCATGTACTATATATATATTACAAATCTTCCACAAGCCTTTATTGTTTTAAACAATCAAAGTTATTTTTGAAGGAAATTTAAAGTAAAGTATTTTATACATGGTCACACATTTGACATTTCTGCATATTTGAGTTTGTTCCTGCAGACTGACACTTTCATCTGGAAGGATTTTCTTCTTTCACTTCTTGCTTGGTGATAAGTTATTTCACCTTTCATATGTTTCTTTGTTTCTGGATTTTTTTTTATACCAGATATATAATACTAGATTGACAATTGTTTTCTTTCAGAGTTTTGAGGGTTTTTTTTTTGTTTGTTTGTTTGTTTGTTTTTGTTTTTTGAGACAGGGTTTCTCTGCATTGCTTTGGAGCCTGTCCTGGAACTTGTTCTGTAGGACAGGCTGGACTCAAACTCACAGAGATCCACCTGCCACTGCCTCCTGAGCACTGGGATTAAAGGTGTGAATCACCAATGCCCTGCTTCTTTCAGAGTTTTAAATACGTCATTTAATTATCTTCTCATTTCCATTTCTTTTATAATAAAATGAGTAGACCTCTTTTCAGCTCCTTATAAATCAATGAGCCTCTTGTCTCTGGCTTTTTCAAAATTCTTTCTTTTTACTCTAGTTTTCAGCTGTTTGACTATGATATATACTTATATGTATGTAAGTATATATCATGCATTTTGTATTCACTTTTATGGTGTGTGTGTGGGGGGCAGTTTCCTTAACTTGTTTTGTTTTCTGGCTCATCAAATTTGTTGATTGGAAACTTCTTCATTTAGTACTTAAAATTATTTTTTCTACCTAATTTTAAATTCATGTTTTAGAACTGTGAATACGTATATACAAGATTTATTTAACATTTTTCAAGAGGTTTGGGTTACTGTGGTTTTTTTTAAAATTAGTTTTCTCATTGGAAATTAGTTTAGATGATTTCTATTAATACTGTCTTTGATTTCACTGATACTTTGAGTGACTTAACCCAGTCTGTTATTGACTCAATTCACTGAAATCCTAATTTCCTATAAAAAGTTTCAGTCTTGAAATTTTCATTTGGTATTTTGTTGTTTCATATTCTCTGTTGGAACTTACTATTTTTTAATCTCAATTTTCCTTTTATGTAAATTAAAATGTAATTCAATTGACTATTTTAAAGTCTTCACCTGGATGGGGGTGGCACACGCCTTTAATCTCAGTGCTTCAGAGGCAGAGGCAGAGGCAGGTAGATTTCAGTGAGTTTGAGGTCATCCTGGTCTTCAGAATGAATTCCAGGACAAGTTTCAAAGCTACACAGAGGAAAGCTGTCTTGAAAAAGCAAAAGCAAAATGAAAGAAAAACCTTTAAAGTCTTTACCTTTAATTTCACACTGCTTTCTATTTATTGAATGTATTTTTAATTTTGGATTCTGGACTACTTTTTATTACTTTATTGTATTTATAGTATGCTTCAACTTTCTGACATTGAAGATATTTTGATATGTTTCAGGACCCAGGATCATTTCCTGCCTGACTATTAGAATCAGAATTATGAATTTTTAATTGTCAGAAAGAAATGTTTGTAAAAGGCAAACAGGGAATTCTACAGGAGAAACAAACATTTTGCTTCCTTAGGGAGAGAAACTCTGAGGAAATGGTCCTGAGGGAGCCTTTGTCTTTTTAACCAGGGCACTGAGATCTGCAAACCAGAATGTCAATCTTACAGAGCAAAATCTACCTTCTTCCTGGAAGCTGTAGGGCCTTTGGAGAAACAACAGGTGTAAGGCAAGGTTTTCAGTAAAGAGAGGATTGCAAGATAAACCTGAGATTCTGAGCTTTGGGTCTGCATCTCCAGGCTGCTGTCTTCTATTCACCAGGTCTTGTTATCCCCAAGAACATTTCTGAGAAGAGACAGTAGGCATAACATCCCTGCTGCAAGTAAAGGAAGGTGCATGCCTGTGTGATCCTGGCCAGCTGTGAAACACAACTGCTCCCTTCTGTCTGAAGTCTGGAGGTTTGTGACTTTGAGTACTCTGTGTGTCATCTGTAAAGTGAAGATTGCTGCCTGGTGACATATTGTTAGAACCTTTCACGGTAACTCCTCTATGAGTCTTAGCCTAGGACATTGTCACTAAACCTATGTGCAGTTGAGTTAAGACCCTGTGGGAAACAGTACTTCAGGTTGTTAGTGCATAGTGCTGACCCAGAGCCAGGATGTCTTCTGTTAGGATTCACTGCAGAGTAGAGGTCCAGGTTTCAGTGACTGGTGTAGAGGCTGGAGACAGAAGGGCATAGTTAAAGGACTGACTTCTGAGTCTAAAAGATGTCCCCCAACTCCTGCTCTCATCCTGCAGGAGAAGTGTATCCCTTTACTGTGCTCTGGAAGCTAGAGCCACTTGGTAGCTCACGACTAGCCACCTTAAATAGTCCAAGTCTTCCTACCAGAGTTCACTTCTCCTGTGGATCCCATTTCCATGAAGAGGTCTTAGATTTGTGAGGATGGTGACGATGTTTCTTTTTCTCTACTGGTCCTCTTCTCTGTCACACAGGCCTCCCTTCTGAGAAGAATGACTGCCAAGAATTCCTCTGTGACAGAGTTCATCCTGGCAGGCCTGACAGACCATCCAGGACTCCGCATGCCCCTCTTCTTCTTGTTCCTGGGTTTCTACATGGTCACCGTGGTGGGGAATCTGGGCTTGATCTCCCTGATAGGGCTGAATTCTCACCTGCACACCCCCATGTACTTCTTTCTCTTCAATCTTTCCTTAATAGATTCTTGCTACTCCTCTACCATCATCCCCAAAATGCTGATGAGTTTTGTCTCAAAGAATGTTATTTCTCACTCGGGATGTATGACCCAGCTTTTTTTCTTCTGTTTCTTTGTTTTCTCTGAGTCCTTCATTCTGTCAGCCATGGCATATGATCGTTATGTTGCCATCTGTCACCCCCTGATGTACACAGTCACCATGTCTCCCCAGATATATTTCCTTCTTTTACTGGGTGTGTATGTGATGGGCTTCTCTGGAGGAATGGCTCATACAGGAAACATAATGAATCTGACCTTCTGTGCTGACAACCTTGTCAATCACTTCATGTGTGACATCCTTCCCCTTCTAGAGCTGTCCTGCAATAGCTCTTTCATGAATGAGTTGGTAGTCTTTATTGTGGTGGCCTTTGGTATTGGTGTGCCCATTGTCACCATCTTCATTTCTTATGCCCTCATCCTCTCTAGCATTCTTCACATGCATTCCACAGAAGGCAGGTTCAAGGCCTTCAGCACCTGCAGCTCCCACATCATTGTGGTTTGTCTTTTCTTTGGCTCTGGGGCTTTCATGTACCTGAAGCCACCTTCCATTTTGCCCCTTGACCAAGGAAAAGTGTCTTCCTTGTTCTATACCATTGTGGTGCCCATGTTGAACCCTCTGATCTATAGCTTGAGAAATAAGGATGTCAAAGTTGCTCTTAGGAAAACCCTTGTCAAGAGAGTATTTTCTTAACAGAGCAGCAGTGTCATGAGCTGCAGTGGTGTGATTGGTCAATGAGCAATATTCCTATGGAAGAGCCATGTTTGTGTAAGAAGATACCAGTTTTCCATGAGTGGCTCAAGGTCTTGTAGGAGAAGAGAAGTTTATGGCCCTAGGGAGTGCATCTAGATCTTTATGGATACTGGACAATTTTATCACCATCATGCTACATTAGGGCCAGAAATAGCATTCCAAATTTTGTATTTGGGAAAGACTTTTAACACAACTTTGCCCTTCCTGACCCTTGTTCTGCCTTTATTCTTTCAATATTTTCTTTTTTAATATGAGAAAATGCACAAATACTAACTTTGCTTTTTTGTAACTTGCAAACATTAAGTAACCTAGTTTCCTAAAATGTTACCACAGACTTCCCAGCATGTGTCTCCACATTCCAGATTCTGCCATTTATCCAATTTTTAATTTTGTTCAAGTTTTTTTATAATCACAGACCATTTATTCTTATAAATGCCTTATGAATTATTTAATCCAGTCACATTTAACAGATATTGGCGATTCAGTAATGTTCTTTTATTTATGGATACAAAACTATATTATATAAAATGAATTAATGTTTTTGTTTTGCCTTTATGCTGTCATATTCTTGTCATATTACCTCTCTTTTAGGATTTTCTTTTCTAAGAATGGTTTAAAATGACTCTATCTTTGAAATTAAACTATAATTTCATGTTTCCTTCCTCCCTTTTCTTCTTTCAGTCCCCCATGTACCCTCCTTCTCTCTCAAATTCATGACATCTTTTTTCTTTAATTATTACACAGTCATAAATACATAAATGTAATTTGATTAGTCTTTATAATATATTCTGTAGATATATGGTGTATTATGTCATGGCCAAACAATGATAACGTTTCATTTTTAAAACATGATACTACATTAAAATTTTATGCTGCTTAAAAAAGTGTAATGTAACTTCTTCAAAAGCAATTTTTGGGGCAGTGGTAGAGATGACTCAGTGTTTAAGAGCACTTGGTGCTCTTCTGGAGGGCCTGCACACAGTTCTGAGCTTCCAGGTTGAGTGTTTCCCTGCTGCTTTCAGCTCTAGCTCTAGAGGATCCAACACCTTCCTCTGACTTGCAAGTGTGTTGTCTATACACATGTGGTGCCCACACACATGTCACACACACACACACACACACACACACACACACACACACACACACACACACACACACAAAACAAACAGCAAACAAGCCCCCCCCTAATCTTTAAAAATCAAGAAAGTGAAATCAGTGCCTTGGAGGTCCTGTGTATCCATATCTTGCTTCAATAGTGTTTGGACAGAGCAGACTCTGGGGGCTCCCTCTTTGTTAGCTTTCAGCAGCTTTGCAGTCTCTTCAGTTGCAGCCTCTGGGACCAACTTCTCACCTCCCGAGTCAGCACTAGCTTCTGTCATTACTGAGGATCAGTCTTGATCTCCCAGATTTGTTGAAATTATTCCTCTGAAGTGAAAGCTGCCATAAACTGCCTTGTCAACTTGCACCTGTGGTCTGTCTCCCTGGGCTACTATTTTGATCAGGATGATGAGGTTTGAGAGGATGTAGAGCACTTCTCAGTATTGGCTAAGAAGAAGCACATGGCTCTGAGGCTTTCCTCAAGGTGCAAAATGATGGTGTGGCTGCACACTCTTCCAGGATGTGCAGAAACCACCTCAAAATGAGTTGGATAATATTGTGGAGCCATGCAAGCAACCTTGGCTCTGGGGAAGAACCTGAACCAGACCCGTTTTGTTCTTGAATCTTCATTCCCTAACTTATGCCTGACAGTCCCTTATCTCTGTGACTTCATGGAAAATCACTTTCTGGATGAGAAGGTAAACTCATCAAAAAGTTGGACAGCCACCTGTCCAACTTCTGTAGCTTGGCTGGGCCACAGCTAAGGCAGATTGGCTTGGGCCAGCCATCTCTGGGTGAGTATCTCCTGGAGAGGCACATTCTCAATCATGATTAGGAGATATCCTCACTTTTGAAGGAGCTTCCTCCAGCCAGCCAGCCTCCGGACCTCCACTTGAACCTCTCAAGCCACTAGGCAGCCTTTTAGCTGCCTTTCCTAAGTCTTGGTCCAAGAAAAAAAAATCAGGCATATTTAAAAAAAATTATTTTGACTTTTGAAATTTTTATTAGCATATTTGCCTAGAACACACATGGACATATGTATACATACTGCAAATGTGTACATGTATGAGGAATACAGATGGTCATGAATGTGCATAAGCACACAAAACATCTGTATCTTTTCATAGATAAGAGAAGAAAACTTTCCTTGTTTTTAGCCAAGTGACAATGAACACATGACTGAATTATCCATATGTCATTGACCCAAGATTGACATCATGGGCTGGAGAGATGGCTCAGAGGTCCAGAGTTCAATTCCCAGCAACCACATGGTGGTTCACAACCATCTATGAGATCTGGTGCCCTCTTCTGGCCTGCAGGCGGACATACAGGCAGTTCCACGTGTGTAACATAGCAATTTCAGTCTCATGAGTTAGGACTCAGAGGGTGTTGATTCTTACAAAGATGCTGACTGTAACATTATACAGGTTTAAAGACAAATGTGCAGAATTTAGAGCTTTTTGGGTTTGAATTAGAATATTTGAGCCGTAATAGAGAAATCTATGACTCAGGAGAAGCAATTAAGTAGTGGGTATTTTAAAAGAGCAGTGAATAATTTAGGGGGATGCAGTTATTTACCAAGGCAACATAAAAAAGCTCCTTATTAGAAGTATTCACATTGGATTTTAAAGGGTGTGCTAAGCCAAATAGTGTGTCAGCTTTTCATTTTTAGCATTTTACTCAACATTTTCAGTGCTATAGTAGCAGGACTTAAGTGAGTGTCCCAAGTACTAGTTGTAGGGTAGAAGGTCTGAAAATATTCCTGGGTGAAAAAACTTACCCCAAACCACTAATCCCTGAGCCCAAAACCCCACCAATCCCTCAGCACAAAAATCCCACCAATCCCTCAGCACAAAAATCCCACCAATCCCTGAGCATGAAAACCCACCTATCCTTGAGCATGAAAATTTTATATGAAGCCCATCTTTTGCTTGGTTCTCTGCTGTTTCTCCCTTGAGCAGAGACAACCACTGTTCTTCCTTCCCATTAGATCTCTCGTGTTAGATTTTTTTGTTGGGCCCTGTGACTTGGTGGTATTCCTTGGCTCCTGACTACCAGGATACCTTTCCCTTCAGATCTGTAACACTTGCATTGGGACACCTTGCCCTCTCAGTGCAATACATCTCCTTGGGGAAGCTTTTCCCTTCAGAACCGGATCATTTTTGTAGAGGAAACCTCTTCCCTCAGAGCTGTAACACTAACACCAGACAGCTAGAAATATGAATTTAAAAAATATCAATGAAGAATCAAACTTTGGGTGATTATTATATAATCATAAGTAACTTATTATCTTTTATGCTTTCAGATGTTTTCTTTACATTGAGTGAAATTGTCTAAAAAGTTAAACTTGGGAAAAATAACATTTAAAGAACAGAAGATCAGGTAAAAATTAAAACTGGAAATAGACTCTTGATTGTCTGGTCTGATCATTTCTTCTGTGGTGCTTTCTTAGTAATGTAAATGAAAGGTCACACTGGCTTGTTGCCTTCTTTCTCAGTGAGATAACCTGTATTTGCTGTAATGTGCAATGTCTGAGAGTTGCCATGCTCTCAGTGCTAGACATGCTGATTGCAGTGAGTGAGGAGTCCTTCAAGGTTGACTAGAGCAGACAGATGAGCACAGAGATTGGGGAAAGAGGTGCTGGAATATGCCCTTGAGCTGGAACAGAGGAGAGAGACAGGCAGGGAGCTGGGATTCCCTAGAGGTGATAATTTTATCTGATCACATAGCCTCTTGTATTGCTTCCCTGTCTCAGCTTCAGCTCCCTGGGCCACATCAAAGAGACAGCACTTAATTCCTTGTGCCAGATCATCAAATTTTCTTACTCAAATTTTTCTTTGCTGCCCCAACTGAAGATATCAGGGTGCCCGTAATTAGACAATCAAGTGCACTTTCTAGGGTAACTGATATTTGTAGAAGGTTTTATGCTTATGTTTCTGAAACAGTGGGGTATGTGGGAGTGAGAAAATGTGTGACTTTCCATTTACTTGGCAGGATCAGGAGGAAAAAAGCAATGTTTCCCTCCATCCCGTGCTTGAGAGAAAAGATGGTAGAAATGTAATGAAGCGTGCCTGGGAAGTGAGCTAAGCTATCTGTACCCCCAGGAGAGTCAGAACCCAATTCCCACATGGTCCACATTGTCTTTGGTAGACATCGTGTTTGCCGAGTTAGGATCTAAAGCTGCTCATTGATATTTGTGTGGCTTGGGTTTCAGAAAAGAGCAAAGAGACACGAAGAAAGAAGGCAAGGAAATGGCAGTGATGCTAGCACCTGCTGTGGGGTAGACAGTCAAACCCTTCAGTTAGGTGAAATAATTGGAATTCTGGACTGGGAGGAAGCTGTTCCCCAAGAGGACAAGTTCTTAAAGCTGGGCTCAACACCTTGTAAGGGTCAGCCATATGTAACTCAGAATAAGTCTGTCTCTGTCTTGGTCTGTCTGTCTGTCTTCCTCCCCATTTCTCTCTCTCTCTGTGTGTATGTGTCTCTCTCCCTGTCTGTGTAGTTCAGGCTAGGTTTAAATTCCTGATTTTGCTGCTTTAGATTTTTGCATCTGGGAGAGATGTGCCACTGTATCCAGTATAGAATGATGCTTACTTTTTAAGCAGCCAAGGTTTATTACATATATGTTGAAATTATACTAGTTTTCTCTGTAGAACTTATTCATTAATAAAATGTACATACCATTTTAAAGCCATCTGCTGTGCTGGTGTCTTGAGCATACATTTTGTCTTCCTGTAGGATTATCCTTTCTCAACCATGACCCAAATTATGAAATCTCCATAACAAGAAGTTCACACCTCAAGCAACTTTCAGGAGTGGCAGTAAGATTCTCTGCTATACAAAATAAATTAATCAGTGAAAGATTCCTGGTCTAATAGTAGAGACACCTGCAGTTGGGAGACACTGTGCAATTAATTATTGCATTGATCTGCTTATAGCAGACAGCAGCAACAAATGCAAACTTGTAGTTATTTGGAAGAGGGAAGAATGACAAATCTAGACACAGCTTCTTGAGGTGGAGTCCCTTTAGCCAGGCATCTGAGAGTACAACCACATTCTGTCCCCTGGCTTGAGGTGTTTGTGAAATTGCCATCCTCTTCTGTTCTCTTTCCATCATTTGAGATGCTTCATTACCAAAAGTCACAGGAAGTAAAATGAGAATGACTGAAACAATAATTTAAATCATTAAATCACAACTGATAGGTTAAAAATGTAGGTGACAGCTCATTCTGGAGAGGCTGGGAAGTACGGTGAGAGATGATTGGATTGATGGGCATTTGGGATGTGGTATGAAAATGTAGTGCAGTGGAAACTTCTAGAATCTATGAAGGTGATCCTAATGAAGATGTCTAGTACTGGGGCTATCAGTCTCAACTGGACATCTTTTGGAGCTAGGTAAGAGAGCCAGTGAGGGATTTGGTTTGCATTCAATTAAGTTGTTGGCCAAAGGATTCCAATGGGAATGCCCAAACAACTAAAGCTGATGCCAAGACAAAAGGCTGCTCTCCACAAACTGACGGGGGGGGGTCCATTGCTGCTGACAACATCCCCACAGCTCACAGAGCACAGAGAAGTTGACCTGGTGCCTCCATGGAACCTTCATCCCTGTGGTCTAGTCTCTTTGATGCAGAAAATCACTCTTCAGGGTACCAAAAAAGAAATGTGGACACTAATCCAGTCACAAAACCTTTGACTTACAATCTGTATTGCCTGCAAAATATGGCAGGGCAATGGGGACAAAGAATTTGTGGTAGTAGCCAACCAATGCCTGATTTGATTTAAGGCCCACTATGTGAGAAGGAACCCATATCCAACACTGCTTGGGTAACCAAAAATCAAAGATTATATACCCTGAAGACCTAAGGTAAAACAAACATGACTGGTCAAGAAACCAAAAAAGCCAAACCAAACCAAAACAACAAAACAATTCCTAATGTTAATCTGCTATACTCATAGTTTAGGGCCTTATCTGCTCATCATCAGAGATGATCAGAGAGAGGCTTCTTCCAGCATCAGATGGGAATTGAATGCAGACATTCACAGCTAGACATTATGCAGAGAGAGAGAGAGAGAGAGAGAGAGAGAGAGAGAGAGAGAATCTAAATTGGAGTCTCCATCAAATTCCTCCCCTCAGACTTCAGGGAATCCTGTGGGAGAGAAGGCAGAAAAAAAATTTCAAGAGTCAGAGGGGATGGAGGACATACTAAGCAAGGTGCAAATGAGCTCACAGAGATGGAAGTAGCAAGCACATAGTCTACATGGGTCTATATCAGGTCCTTTGGGTATGTGTTATTTTTATGGGAATCCTGATTGTGAGAATTAGTGGGTCTCTCATTCTTTTGCCTGTGCCTACTTTTGGGAATCTTTTCCTCCTATTGGGTTGCTATGTCTAACTTGGATATAAAAGTTTTCACTTAATTTTATTATATCTTATCATTGTTGGTTGTTATCTCTTAGAAGCATGCTCCTTTCTAATTAGACACAGAAAAGGAGTTGATCTGGGGTGGGAGGGGAGGTGGGGAGGAGCTCAAGGGAGCGGAGGGAGGGGAACTATAATTAGGATACATTGTATGGGAAAATAATCTATTTTCAATGTAACAAGAAATTAAAAAACAAAACAACCTGACCATCTCACCTCAAAGGATCCAGATTTAGGGTGGGTCTACCCACTTCCAATAATCAACCAAGATAAATCCTTTGAAGTTATACTCAGCTGAGGGTTTTTAGTTAATCCCAGGTGTAGTCAAGTATTCTACCAAGAACAGCTATCACACAGAGGTCCTCACCCCCATCTCCGCCTTGTTTAGGTTTATTCTTAAGTGTGTGTGTGTGTGTGTGTGTGTGTGTGTGTGTGTGTGAGAGAGAGAGAGAGAGAGAGAGAGAGAGAGAGAGAGAGAGAGAGACTATTGTTAATGGTATAGAATTTAGTATAGTTTATTTCTATTAATTTTTGCCTTTTATTTCACTGAGACTTTGTGTCATTTTACCCAGTCTGATATTAACCCAATTCACTGAAATCCTAATTTCCAATAAAAAGTTTCAGTTTTGAAATTTTCATTTGCTATTTTGTTGCTTCTTACACTCTATTGGAATGCACTATTTGTTATCTCATTTTCCTTTTTATGTAAATTAAAAATGTAATTCAAGTGGTTATTTTAGAGTCTTTACCTCTAATTTCAGGCCACACTCCTCTGTATTTATTGAATATATTTTTAATTTTGGATTCTGGACTTCTTTTTATTACTTTACTGTATTTACAGTTACCTTCAACTTTCTGACATTGAATATTTGGATATGTTTCAGGGCCCAGGATCATTTCATGCCCCACTATTATAATTGTTAATTGTCAGAAAACAAACATTGTAGAAGGCAAACAGAATTCTACAGGAGAAACAAACACTTCTACTTCCTTAGGGAGAGAAACTCTGAGGAAATGGTCCTGAGGGAGCCTTTGTCTTTATAACCAGGGCACTGAGATCTGCAAACTAGAATGTCACTCTTACTCTGTTATTCACAGAGCGATCTACCTTCTTCCTGGAAGCTGTAGGGCCTTTGGGGAAATAACAGGTGTAAGGCAAGGTTTTCAGTAAAGAGAGGATTGCAAGATAAACCTGAGATTCTGAGCTTTGGGTCTGCATCTCCAGGCTGCTGTCTTCTATTCACCAGGTCTTGTTATCCCCAAGAACATTTCTGAGAAGAGACAGTAGGCATAACATCGCTGCTGCAAGTAAAGGAAGGTGCATGCCTGTGTGATCCTGACCAGCTGTGAAACACAACTGCTCCCTTCTGTCTGAAGTCTGGAGGTTTGTGACTTTGAGTACTCTGTGTGTCATCTGTAAAGTGAAGATTGCTGCCTGGTGACATATTGTTAGAACCTTTCACGGTAACTCCTCTATGAGTCTTAGCCTAGGACATTGTCACTAAACCTATGTGCAGTTGAGTTAAGACCCTGTGGGAAACAGTACTTCAGGTTGTTAGTGCATAGTGCTGACCCAGAGCCAGGATGTCTTCTGTTAGGATTCACTGCAGAGTAGAGGTCCAGGTTTCAGTGACTGGTGTAGAGGCTGGAGACAGAAGGGCATAGTTAAAGGACTGACTTCTGAGTCTAAAAGATGTCCCCCAACTCCTGCTCCCATCCTGCAGGAGAAGTGTATCCCTTTACTGTGCTCTGGAAGCTAGAGCCACTTGGTAGCTCACGACTAGCCACCTTAAATAGTCCAAGTCTTCCTACCAGAGTTCACTTCTCCTGTGGATCCCATTTCCATGAAGAGGTCTTAGATTTGTGAGGATGGTGACGATGCTTCTTTTTCTGTACTGGTCCTCTTCTCTGTCACACAGGCCTCCCTTCTGAGAAGAATGACTGCCAAGAATTCCTCTGTGACAGAGTTCATCCTGGCAGGCCTGACAGACCATCCAGGACTCCGCATGCCCCTCTTCTTCCTGTTCCTGGGTTTCTACATGGTCACCGTGGTGGGGAATCTGGGCTTGATCTCCCTGATAGGGCTGAATTCTCACCTGCACACCCCCATGTACTTCTTTCTCTTCAATCTTTCCTTAATAGATTCCTGCTACTCCTCTACCATCTCTCCCAAAATGCTGATGAGTTTTATCTCAAAGAATGTTATTTCTCACTCGGGGTGTATGACCCAGCTTTTTTTCTTCTGTTTCTTTGTAATCTCTGAGTCCTTCATTCTGTCAGCCATGGCATATGACCGTTATGTTGCCATCTGCCACCCCCTGATGTATATGGTTACCATGTCTCCGCAGGTGTGTTTGCTCCTTTTGCTTGGTGTGTATTTAATGGGCTTTGCTGGAGCCATGGCCCACACAATGTCCATGTTGAGACTGAACTTTTGTGCTGAAAACCTTGTCAACCATTACATGTGTGACATACTTCCCCTTCTAGAACACTCTTGCACTAGCACCTATGTGAATGAACTGGTAGTCTTTATTTTTGTGAGCTTTGACATTGGTGTGCCCATTGTCACCATCTTCATTTCTTATGCCCTCATCCTCTCTAGCATTCTTCACATGCATTCCACGGAAGGCAGGTCCAAGGCCTTCAGCACCTGCAGCTCCCACATCATTGTGGTTTGTCTTTTCTTTGGTTCTGGGGCTTTCATGTACCTCCAGCCACCTTCAATTTTGTCCCTTGACCAAGGAAAAGTGTCTTCCTTGTTCTATACCATTGTGGTGCCCATGTTGAACCCTCTGATCTATAGCTTGAGAAACAAGGATGTCAAAGTTGCTCTTAGGAAAACCCTTGTCAGGCGAGTATTTTCTTGAGGAGCTGTATGGTAAACTTCAGTTCAAGGAACAGTGTTCATACGGAAAGAATAACATTTATATAAGAAGATTCGGATGTTGCCATGAGGGGTTCTAGGCTTGGTTAAAATTTCTCTCCTTGTATAAGAAGTTCATGGCACTAGGGAATGAGCTTAGATTTTCATGGATGCTGGGCAATTGTTCTACCAGTATTATCATACAACAGAGTTTCAAACCTTTACTTTTGAACAAGAATTTAACACCGCTCTTAACATTTGCTGTGTTTAAATTCTTTCCAGAGTTCTTAACTTTATGCATATTTTATATTTCCGTACACCACTTATTGCTGGAAATGCCTCAGAAGCAATTTAATTTAATCTAAGTTATCAACTATCAGGGACTAGGAAATATGTTGTTACTCAGGGGTAAAAACTATCTGGTTCCTCAAATGTTCTCAAATCTAGTGGGTTGGATTCCTTGTTATTTTATATGTCTTCATGCTATGTTTTCTTGCAATATTTTCATTCTTTCTGATTTCCCCTTTATGGCTTTGGTAACACATTAAAAATAATCACTTTCATAATAACAACACTTCTCAAAGTTTTTTTCCAGTTTCATTATTGTTGTTAAAGAAGGCAAGAGAAGAAAACCACTTTAAGTCAGTGTTGGCCAAGTGAAAAGGGAAAAATATGACTCTGTTATATGGTTCTCATTTAGGCAGGGTTTAAGCATGTGTGGAACTCTGTACCCTGAATCTCGCATTGGGACTTAGTGTTTGTTTATAAACACAATGAATGTGAACTCATATAATATTTTAAGACAAATAGGTAAAATTAAGATTATTTCTTTTTGGGGGGAATGAATTTAGGTAGTTGAGTCTTGATGGAGAAATCTGTGGCATATGATAACCAAGCAAGATTCTGGGTGGTTTATGGGATCAGTGAATAATCTGGGGGATGCATTTATTTATCAAGGCAACATCAACCATGTACTTATTAGAAGAAACAACTTGTTTGCATTGAATTTTAAGGATGAGCTAACACTATTAGTGGTTAAATGCTTTTATCTTTAACATTTTTATTTAGCACTTTTGGTTTTATGATGGGAAGACTTCTTTTCTCCTGAACACCCCAAATGCTACTAGAAATACAAATTAAAAAAAATATCAAGAAGAATATACTTTTGGTTCTTTTACTCTAACAAACAGAAATGATTTCTTCTATCACATGCATTTTTGAACTGGAAGACTCTACTCAACTGTTTATGTAGACTCCTCAGCAGCCTGCTGTTCCTGTTTTCTCATTGGTGCCGACCACACTGATGGGGTAGCAATTGATTGTTTGCCCCAGGTCAGCCTTCCTACCTGTCTCTCCTATCATTGTCATTAGAGAGAATGGAGTGCCCTCCTCAGTATTCCTAATACCTGTGGATTTCTGTACAGTGCCCTGGAGTGATATTGGAAGGTGGAAGTGAGTCTTGAGGAAGAGGCTCTTTCCTGCCATTTTCATTCATCCTGAAGAGTCAGGAAGGAGAAAGATACGTATCTCCTTGCTGTGATCACAGGAAGAGGTGTTGGGTGGGTCACTAATGAACCATCTCTGGGAAGTGTGGTTAGCCATCTCCACAGCTAGGAAAGGCAGAAACCATAATTTGCATATGACCCACATTCTCTTGGTGCAGGTTGTGGGTTTGCTGAGTTAAAATCTAAAGTAGCAGATGTAGCTGCTTATTTATATTTGTGTGGCTTGGGTTTTGAGCAAAAAATAAAGGCAAGTGAAGAAAGAAGGAAAGAAAATGACAGCGATGCCTGATATTTCTGTATAACTGATAAGGAAAATGTAGATGCAAACACTGTCTTTTGACACACAATAGAATTGGATAAATTAAAGATCCCGACAATACCTCAGCATACAAGGTCCTCATTTTTTTATTTATAATTTTAAATTAAAAATAATCGTGTTTTACATGTTAATCCCAGTTTTCTCTCCCTTTCATCCTCTCCTGACCCCCATTTACTCCCTAATGAGGTCCTCATTTATGGCTGAATAATGTGTAAAATGGCAGAACCACTGTAGAAAACACTGATGATTTTTTGTAAAGTTAAAATTAGATGTTCTGTTTAATACAGAAAATTAACTTCTAATTATTTACAAAAATACATTTGAACCATATATCCATAAAAACATGTGTATGGGCATTTATAGTAGCTTTGTTTATCTGAGCCTTCTATTGGAAGCAATCCATATTTTCCTAAGTAGTGAATGGACATGCAAATTTCAATATATTCATGTAAGTGAATACTATTTAGCCATGACAAGGGACCGGTACACATGGTAAAGAATCTCAGCATGAACAAACTTGAAAACTTTATTATGCTGAGGGAAAGGAACATCATATTAAAGTGGCTAACATTCTATAGTTTTAAAAATAGGAAAACTAACCTAGTTCATCAGTAGTTGCTTAGGACCGAAGTGTGGGATGTGGTTTAGCAGCTCCCTCTTTTTTTTTTAAATTAAAAATTTTTTTATATAGCAACCACAATTTCCCCTCCCTCTTCTCTTCCCATTTCTTCTCCTCCTTTCCACCCTCCCCTAATCCAGTCCTCAGAAGGGGTTAACCCTCTTATGAGAGTCAGCACAGCATGGCATATCAAGTTGAGACAGGACCAAGTTCCTCCCCACTGCATCAAGGTCGAGAGAGGCATCCCACCATAGGGAATAGGTTCCAAAAATCCAGCTCATGCTCCAGGGACTGATCTTGGTCGCACTGCTGGGGACCCCACAAATAGACCAAGCTATACAACTGTCAGCCACATGCAGAGTGCCTAGGTTGGTCCCATGTAGGCTCACTAGCTGTCTGTGGGTTCCCCTGTCATGATCTTGACTTCCCCACTTCCCTTGATTATATAGTCCCTCCACCCTCTCTTCAACTGGGCTCCTGGAGCTCAGCCTGTTGCTTGGCTGTGAATCTCTGCATGTGCTTCCATCAGTTACTGGATGAAGGTGTAATCAGATTGTAACTCCCTCTTCTGTAAAAACCTTTGACCTTGGAGGGGAAGCTCCTTAAGACACAGGGTGTTCTAAAGGGAAGTGAAACTCTCCATGCTGTATGGAGGCTCTTAATATTTTGGAAGTTAAAAACTCAGTTGCTTTATGAAGTTCCTAAAACTGACCTAATTTTCTAGACTCCCCCCTCCTCACATGCTTATAAACAGTAAGCACCCTGGAGAGACATCCTCAGACAAGCTGAACTGCCTAGAATAGGCCCAACCCAGATGAATCGCCTGGAAGAGAGTTAGACCAGGTCACCAGGAAGAAGCAGAGACCACCCAAGCTGCTTAGAAGGGGCTCAGGCCAAATGTGCAGCCTGGAAGAGACACTCACCAGTCTGTCAAGATGCCTGAGAATTGTCCAGATAGCCCCAGATTCCCAGCTTTCATGAGGTGACCCTAAGCTGGGTGTGGTTTTGGTGATGGAGCTGTATATGAGCCATTTTTCTCTTGCAATTCCTCATCCATACTCCTGCAAGTTACCCCAGCACTCTCATTGTTTCCTCAAGTTGGATTTGCTAGTATTCTAATTTTGTTCTGCCATTGGTTTCCTAATCTGGGAGGAATAGATAGATGTTTGCTCATGTCTCCCCTGAAACAGTGTCACATGAGAGGATAAGGGGTAACCCATTATACAATACAGACCATTTAAAAATATTTTTAATGATTTCTTTATTTTTTTGTGAGCATTGGTATTCTGCTTGCTTATATGGCTGTGTCAGATAGCCTGGAACGGGAGTTACAGGCAGTTGTGAGCTGCAAGTGAGTGCTGAGATTTAAACCGGGAGTCCTACAGAAGAGCAGTCAATGCTCTTAACCTCTGAGCCGTCTCTGCAGTTCCCAGGACCCCCCACTACATAACTTTTTAGGAAAAGGAAATAGCACATCTGAATAACATGAACATATAATTTGCTAAAATTTCTGAACTGGTCACATAAACTGTGTTCATTTTCTTGAATTTCAAATGTATCTCAATAAGGTATATTTAATTATGAATAGCCAAGCATAGGAAACATAAAAATAAATTCCATGAAACTCAACATAACTGGTTTGAAGCATGAAATGAGTTGTATTTCTGGCCTTGGGAGGAGATACAACATTTAGAGTAGATAACTCCCTAAAGCTAGTTCCAGGAGCCTTATAATACTACTATATGGTAGGATGCTTTCTGATAATGTATAAAGACTTAACATTTACCACTCAAGAAAGAGTGGGCCTGTCAGTGATCTGGATAAAACCAAGTCCCCCAGGCATAGCTACTTGCTCTAGAAGAAAATCACAACTGGTCAAAGTGCTGAGAGTCAGTAACTGTTAAATATCCTGCCCTGTGCAGGACATTATTGCTCTTCCTCCCAAGCTGAGGGAACACTGAAGAGGGAGGACGGGAAGAATGGAAGAGCTGGAAGATGGGGTGGGGGTTGCTGTAAAACACTGTTTTCTAGGCATGACATGGCTGCCACAGTCATGAAATCACAGCAGTTGTGGTTATTTGCACAAGGTGTGCACCAGGTCTGGCCTGCCAACATTCCATCATGGTTGGGGGAGGGGTTTGGAAACCCCCACCTGTTTCTGAGGAACTGTGATGGTTACTGTTGACTATCATCTTGAAATATCTAGAATCAACTAGAAGATCCGGATGCTTTTGTATCTGGATTAAGGTTTCCCTGAGAATGTCTGAGAGACTGTTGGTACTAGGTTAACTGAAGTGGGAAGATCCTTTTCCTCAGTGTGGATCCAGACTGTTTACAATGGAGGGAGAAAGTTTGCTTCATTCTCCCTGACCAGGTGTGATGTCACAGCTGCTTCAATCTCCTGCTGCCTTGGACTCCCTTCCCCACTGTGATGGGCTATTCCTTTAAATGTGAACTAAAACCAACCCTTCCTTCTTAAAATTTTCCCCCCCCCAGGAGATTTTTAATCCTAGGAACAGGAAAATAACTAAGACAGGAGCACGAATAGAATTCCCCAATACTGCAAAATATTGAAGCTCATTGCTGTGGGTTTCCATTCCTGTAGTCAGTCAATCTCCTGTGTCCCACAGATAGGATAACACGGGAGTTTGTACCCAATCAGAGAGTTTCTTCATACATATAAAATGGTTAATTTAATTTTATTAAATTGTCTCTGTTATGCTTAGAATACTTTTTCTGCTTCTGTTCATCAAACTATATATTCAGAAAATTACACTTGTGGTTTTGGGACCATCCTGAGCCAACCTACCCAAGTGACACTTTGTAGCTCAGTGATAATGTCTTTTGTTTCATTTATATTTCTTCATAAAAATGTTTTTTTAAGTATTTTTGTATTAATTAGTACAATCTTGTTTAACTAATAGTCTTCTTGAACCCATACTCTTAAAAAAAAAAAACCACTCAGTGTTGGATTTTTGTGCTTGGCAGCTCTCTAGATCCTTTGCAGCTATTTCTGCCACTTAGTTGATGGAAGGATGAGATAGGGAAAGGTTAAACACATTGATTCTGACAGGCAGAAACTTTCTGGGTTTTAGGATGTCAAGGCTTAACTCAATTTCTGTCAATCTAGCTCTGTATAGTCTATATTGCTATTTAAAAAAATTAACGTGAGAATAAGATAGTTGCTTATAAAAACTCTGATGAATTATTTCAGATAGTAAAAAAAGGATCCCAAGACTTACACGTTTGTGATATGGCTATTTACTGTATAATACTTATTTGTAATTCCAGTAGTGACTTTTGGAGGTGTAGAATGTACCCATGATTATCAATGCAAAACAAAGCTGCAAGACTTTGCACTTACTGTGAAGAAACTTTTCATCTAATTGGGACTTAAGAAATAAAATTATGAAATACTCAGCATAGAAGTTAATTAAACTAAGTGAAGTGAAAACTACATGGGATCAAGAGGATGACTTAGCACAAGGGTATTTTCAGTTATCCCCTTAAGTGATTAGTGACATAGTTTATCCCTTGCTCTTGAATTTCTCACCACCTTGTCCCTAGCATTTTATAAATATAGCAAATAATTGCCAAGTGAAGATTCACTGGAGTATAATTTAGTGTGCACAAACAGCTGCAACTGATGATCCCTTTTAAATGAGGACATGTGTTAATTTGGTGAAATGACAAATTCATTCACTTAAACATGGAATATAGTTTGGGTTTAACTTTAAATTTATTTGCTTCAAGTTTTTGCTGTCAGCTTCTGGACTTTGATTTGAAATTTTTCTTCTGGGGCTGGAGAGTTGGTTCAGCTCTTAGCTGCACTTCTTGAGGTCTGGAGTTCAGTTCCCAACAATCCTCACACAGCCATCTGTAATGAGATCTTGTGCCCTCTTCGGGTCTGCAGGCAGAACACTGTATGCATAATAAATAAATAAATAAAAATCTTAAATTTTTTTCTTCTGGTTGATTTCTTTATTTGCTATATATTTGTTGACAATTTTGAAGGATTCAGTCTTAGGCCCTTTATTGCGGTTTAATAAGGATCAGGATAAACAATTAGGCCGAATAGATGTTTATTCAGGGAGAAATAACTCAACATAGACAGATGAACACCAGCAGTTGGAACTCTTCTGTTCATGTACTGCCAGCAAGAGTGTTCCCTGGCTCCTCCTCAGACCTAGTTTCATGGGTCACTTCCACTCCTGGCTCCACCCCCCAATGGGTGTGGTCAGTGCCACAGAAGCAGACAAAGTGAATATCCCACTATAATTCCCCTTTTAGTCTAAAGAAAAGATTTAAGCTTTATACAAAACTATATACAAAACAGTGAATAACAAGTGTGCTCTAAGAAAAGGAAAATCAAGAACAAAACCACCTACATATCTAGTCCTAGGGTGAAGGCATAAGGGAGTTTACAATAGAGTTGTCCTAAGCTGGGAAGCTTAAGTCTAGTACCTAATATATCTAACTAGGAAGAGAGAATAATAGTTGTGATAGTTTAATCTACAACCTCATCAAGGCCTGAGAAGGAAAATAACGATACTATGGTAGACAGGAAGTGCGGATGGGCAACTTCCAAAAGGTGCAGAAACAGCAAGCTACCTGGACAGTCACCCAAGGTCTCACAGCAACGTTGGTACAGCCAGTTTTGGCTAAGGACAAGAGTATTTGACAGACCACAACAAAAGCAGGGAGGTAGAAAGGCTGTCTTGCTCTGACTTGGCAAGGTTCAGCAGTCTTCTATGTTTGTCTCCTGCAAGCACATACGACCGTATGTCCAAATCAGTGGTCAAGGTTGAGGCAGTTCCTTGCCCAAGAGGCCATTAGCCGAAGCGAGGATGAACTCCAGAAGGAGCAACAACAGTGTCCAACATATTTTTGGGAAAGTGCATGGTGCTGTCAGGAGTAACAGTGCCTCATGTCAACAGAGTACTAATATAAAAACATTTAAATGCCATTTTCTGCAGGTCTATGAAGTGATTGAAGATTAAGCATCTATATCTGACTAATCTCATAGGCAAAGGAAACATGGGTGAGGATAATCTGTAATACTCAGAAATTTAGCTAAAAAAACCTGAATAAAACTTCCTTGAGTAAAGCAAGGATAAATACATACACAATATAACTATGTACACACACACACACACACATATATGTGTATACACACACACACACACACACACACACACACACACACACTATATGTAAATTCCTAAAGTACAGGTAGAGTAGAAATGTCTAAACAAGAGGTAGAGCTCTAAAGGGCAGCAAGACAAATATCCTAAATTGTATCAATATACAAAATGTCTTAAACACAAGCAAATGTATACATACATAGAATATGGCAAGAATAATGTGCATAAAACATCATAAATGGAAAGATTTCACTCAATATGACAAAATATAATATACAATTCTTCCAGGAAGGGAATAAACTTAATTTTACATAGGTTACCACAGATAAGAATATATAACAATGTAAGCTATAATACTAATGTCTCACTCTTACTAAATAATTCACAAGAAAATAGGCTAATCTACCTATATCCATTCTGAACCATACCTTTCCCAACCATACCCTATTCCTGTCTAAAAGAGATAACTGAGTCTCAGTATCACCTTCCATACCCAACCCCAAGTAACTAAGACCAACCCTATGAAGATGAATATTATCCCTAAATTCCAAGAGTGGGGAAAGGGAACATCGTTATCTTAAGATTACTTCCTGCTGAAATGGGATGATGATTTTTCCATGGGATCCTGTAGGAAGAAAATTTTAAGCAACCAAATTTCTCAACAGAACTGGCTGTAACATATGTAGGTAGTCATTGTGTGGCAGGAAATGCTTGAATGGAGTTCTATTTGAAACTCTGGCCAGGTTGTAATAAGAAGGTGCACCATTACAGCTAGCTAGTTATGAGTTGTCCTGAGCAAAGACGTCTCAAACCGGTTTTAGGGTGAAGTTTATAGTCCAGATGCATCAGGTTGAGTCAAGTGGAAAGGGGCCCCATCTTCTTTCCAGAGTGTTCAAAGATTGCTGTTGAGAACTGTTATTATTCCTTGTGGAAAACTTAACTATCAATATCAAAGTAAAATTTTCAATTTTTATGGTATGCATTAGGGAAAGGCATTAAGCATTAAAATGTATATGAGAAAATTAGGATTTCAGAGAGAAAATTGCGAATAAGTGAATGAATCCTTAGATTTTGTTTTCTTCTGCCTTACACCAATTGGCTTCTTGATATAAGGCAGAAACTGTGAATTTAATCTTAACAACATGCTTGAATTTAGAGAAGGAAAGCCAAATCCAACTCCAAAGCCAGCACTGGTTTACATGAATCGGGACTTCAGAAATACTAGATAGTAAAGAGAAATAGATTTCAGTAAAGAAACAGTTTACTAGACTTACATATTTTTCTACCATAAGTCAGATTCCTTTTAAGTGATTCTTTCTGGAGAGCTGTCTTCTCTTCTGTAGGTACCTACATGTTCATTGTCTCTTGGCTGTTTGAAGATAGGTGTTCTCTGTTTTCCTGTAAGGACAAGAACAGGACACTTCCCCTACCTTTGAGAAGTCTCCGTATATCTCATGGGACCTTATTTATTGGATGACTTATCATTTCTCTTCATTAAGATGTTACTCTTGTTCAACTCAGATCTTGATTAACTTAGATGGTATCCATAGCTTTTCTTCTCCTGTAGATACAAATGCAAAACCCCTATCCCAACATAACACATTTCCATTCTGAGGTCAATACATCCTTGTACACCGGTTGATTTAGTTCAGAAGTTTTTTCTATTGTTTAGTATCTTTCTGCAGCTGTTTTTCCTTTTTCATCAGCATTAAGAAAGTTTAATGTTAATAAGGCATTATGTAATCTGTGTTTGGGTGTCTTGGTTCCTCCTGCCTGTTTATGGAGCATTTCCTTTAAAGTACGATTGGATCTCTCAACTACTGCTTGTCCTGTAGGATTATGTGGTATACCAGTCATGTGTTTTATGTTATAATACTCAAAAAACTGTTTCAATTTGCTGGAGATATGTGCTGGAGCATTGTCAGTTTTTATTTCTGCAGGTATGCCCATAATGGCCATTGCCTCTAAAAGGTGTGTGATAACAGAATCAGCCTTTTCAGAGCTCAGAGCAGTAGCCCATTGAAACCCTGAAAATGTATCTATAGTGTGATGTACGTATTTTAATTTTCCAAATTCTGCAAAATGAAACACATCCATTTATCATATTTCATTTCTATTTATACTTTTAGGGTAACTGCCTGGTGGTAAAGGAGTTTGGTTATAGAATGAGCAGGTAGGACGTTTCCTTACTATTTCCTTGGCTTTTTGCCAAGTGATAGAAAAATCCTTTTTAAAATCTTTGCTGTTCACATGGTGTTTCTTATGAAAGTCTGAGGCTCTAGCACACTTCCTATCAATAACCGATCAATTTCATCATTGCCTTGTGCTAGAGGACCTGGCAGACCCGTATGGGATCTGATGTGTATTATGTATATAGGATGAATCCTCTTTCTGACAGTATCTTGTAACTGTATAAACAATGAAGTTAAGTCTGTATCATCAGGAATAAATTCTGCAGTCTCGATGTGTAAGACTACTCTCTCTGCATATTGAGAGTCAGCAACTATATTGAGGAGTTCTGTAAAATCCATAAGTACCATGAGAGTGGCATACAATTCTGCCTTTTGTACAGAACTGTAAGGGCTTTGAACTTCTTTGCTTATTTCTCCTGATTTATACCCTGTCTTACCAGATTTGTTTGCATCAGTGTAGAATGTAGGAACTCCAGAGATAGGTGTTTGTCTTACAATGTGTGGAAGGATCCAAATTGTTTTCTTTATGAATTTGATTCTTTCACTTTTGGGATAATTGTTGCTAATTATTCCCAAAAAATTACTGCATGCTCTCTGCCAATATTCATTATCTTTCCATAAGGAGGAAATTTCCTCATTAGTTAAAGGTACTATAATTTCTGCTAGGTCCCTTCCTGTTAGTTGATGAAGTCTTAATTTACCTTTTATAATCAAGTCAGAGATCTTTTCTATATATGTTTTCAGTTTTTTATTCTGTTTATGTGGTAAGAATATCCATTCTAATATGACGTCTTCTCTCTGCATCAAAATCCCTGAAGGATATTCTCTAGATGGTAATATAACCAGAATACAGTCTAGTTTTGGATCTACACGATCCACATGTGCTTCTAATATCCTCTTTTCTACCCATTCTAATTCCTTTTCTGCTTCAGCTGATAGTATTTGTGGACTATTCAAATCCTTGTCCCCTTTTAGGGTCATTTTCAAGTTTTTCAAATCATGCCCTTCTACTCCAATAATGGTTTGCAGTTCAGAAATTTCTCCTAGTAATTTTTGAAGATCATTAAGAGTCTGGTAGCGATCTCTCCTGATCTGTACTTTTTGTGGTCTAATTTTCTGTAGACCTATTTTATATCCTAAGTAGTTGATAGACTCTCCTTTTTGTATTTTTTCAGGTGCAATTTGTAATCCCCAGTGAGGTAAAACTTCCTTTACTTTCTCAAACATATTTTCTAATATTTCTGCTTTTGAGTCAGCTAACAATATATCATCCATGTAATGATAGGTTATGGATTGTGGAAACTGTTTAAAAATTATTTACAGTGGTTTTTGTACAAAATATTGTCACAGGGTGGGGCTATTTAGCATTCCCTGTGGTAAAACCTTCCGTTGATATCTCTTCACCGGTTGAGAATGATTGTAATTAGGTACCGTGAAGGCAAATTTCTCTTTATCTTGTCCTATAACAATAATAGGCCATTCTTTAGGTATCAAAGAAGGCAAGGGCATTCCAGGCTGTAAAGAGCCCATTGGCTGGATAATTTTATTGATGGCTGTAAGCATTCTCCATTTACCATTTCTTTTTGATAACAAATACAGGAGAATTCCAAGGGCTGGTTGATTCTTTGATATGCCCAGCATTTAGCTGTTCCTGCACCAGGTTTTCTAAAGCTTCTAACTTCTTAGAGGTCATAGGCCATTGCCCTACCCAGACAGGTTCCTCTGTTAACCATTTTAAGGGTAGGGCTTTTGGTTCCTCTGTTTGTTCAGCACTTGCATTCTGTCTTTGTACAGCCTGGATATTTGGTGTCTGTCTTGTATAGTACTTTATAACATTTTTTCCACAATCATGAGGTCATTTATGGTTCCTGTCTAATACTGGAGGAATGTTAATCTGTGTATTCCATTGCTGTAATAGATCACGACCCCATAAATTTATTACTACATCAGCCACATACGGTCTCAACCTTCCTCTCTGTCCTTCTGGTCCTATACATTTAATCTATCTCGTGCTTTGTTTTACCTGAGACAGGGTCCCAATCCCTAAGAATTAAACATTAACCTCTTACAGGGGCCATTTTCAAGGCCAGGATTTATTAGTTAGGATAGTTATTCTGGGTGTTATTCTTCCTTGAATGCTCTTCCTTGAAGTTGTTTGTCCTTTCTTTGATTGCCTCTATTCAGATGTGACTATGTGATCTCTTACTTAGCCTTCATATGTACAGGCCAGAGGCTGATTCTGTGTCTTCCTCTATTGCTTTCTACCTTATTTTTTTTTTTGAGCCTGGGTTTTCAGTGAATCTGAAGCTCACACTTTGGCTAGACTGGCTGAACAGCAGGCTGTGGGGGATCCATTTGTTTCTGCCCCACAGCACTGGAGTTAGGGGCATGCTCTGCCATGCTATTTTGTCTGCATGCTGAGGACCTCAGGTCCCTGTCCTCTCATTTCAGTTCTGTAATAGTGATAAATTACCCTAACAAGAAGCAACAACAAATATATATATATATATATATGCATATATATATATATACACACACACATACATATAGCAAGCATTTAAAATGAATTTGAAGAAGAACAAGGAGGTTTATATAGGAGGGCTTGTAGGGAGGAGAGGGAAGGGAGAAATGATATAATTATACTTCCTGTAACAATTAAACCTAACACTGTACATACTAATATAAAATTTAAAATAAAATAGAAATTATGATTACCATGAAAGGAAAAAGCAATTTATGGCTGAAAGGCTAAAAATGCCACAGCAGAGTTCAAGAGGTATCAAAGAGGCCTGAGAGGTAGAAAGGGGAAGATGATAGAGATGCAGAGAGTCTCTCTGTGGGGCTGGGGGACAGGTGACTAACTCCCCTTGGAGGTGTTGCTGCTTCTGTAATAGAGTCAATTTCGGTGTTAGAGTTGAGTTACAGGAATGATGTGTAGTAAAGCCTGCAGTGGTGAAGGGCAAGACCACACATAGGTGAACAAATGGATAGACAGAGTGGCAGATGGCAATTTGAGCAGTCTTGTTGAACAGCAGGGACTGAGCTGAACTGAAGGCCCTTTGGTAGCCAGGAGTCCTTGCCTGTTGATCACTTCACACACACACACACACACACACACACACACACACTGGGTGGTCAGATGACAGGCTTGTGGGACCATCATTGCAACTTCAGGATGCCCTTTGTGGGGTCCAGGTGAGTGAGTTGCACTCTTTCCTCAGTCTTGTATTTCTAATATATTATTAGGCCTGGTTTTTCTGAAACGATTTTAATGTATCCCTGTGCTCCTACAGTCCCAATTCACTTAGAGCAAGTCATTTATTAGTCAGTGCTGGCATAACTAATGTGGAACATGGACAAATCTATCAATGATCAGATCCCCCCCTAAAGAAAAATAACTGTCCTTCCTGTGACAGTCATCAACTGCCAGTAGTTCCTCAATAAGAGAAGGGAACAGTGACTCCCCACTTATGCTAGAATATTGAACGACCTGATTTTATGTGGGGCTTGTGAAGATAACCACGGGTACTGTGAGTTCTTAAGTACAACAGTCATTTCATACCCAAAAGACAGTATTTCATTCCACTTCTGCCCATTCTCTGGTTCTAACACCGTCTCTGCCGGCTCTTCTGTGATCCTTTACACATGGGTTGACATAGATGTTCTTTTATGGCTGAAAACTCTAAGTCACTAGCTCTGAATCCTTTGACTATTTATGGGAGTCTACATTGACTGCTGCCAACTGTAAAAGGAAGCTTCTCTAACCGAGGTTATTTATTTATGTAAAAGTTATTTATTTATTTAAAAGGTTGTTTGACAACATGGCCATTTAATAAAACAACAAGAGTAAGTTATTCCCTAATAGTGTTTGGTCAGGCTTGTACAGCACCATCTGTGAATCCCCTTTTGCTGAAAAGGCCTCTAATCTAAACAGAAGACAGTAGGATTCTTCTCTAACAGACATGCCACTATTGCGCCAGTGGGTGTGTTTTGCCTGTCAGGTTGGCTTTGCAGTATGCAGGACACAGGCTGTTCTTTCCTACTGCAGTGGCCTACATTACATTGTCAAGCACTGTGAAAACTAGAGAGCATGGAGGAAGTTTTACTTGTATTACTTAAAGATGCATCTATTTTTTAGAGTATCATGTAGTCCAGGCTGGTCTGAAATTCACTGTATTACAGCAAATGATGTTAACTTTCTTATCATCCTGCCTCTGCCTCACAGGTGCTGAGATTACAGATGTATGTCACCATAATCATCCAATTTTACTGAGTAAAAACTTTGGAAGTAAAATAACTAAGATATAGAATCTCCAATAATAGGCCGGAATGCCAGGCCTCTGCTGGAGACCTGCCTATTCAAGGGGAACTACCCTGAGACCCAGCCTGCCTGATCTTTGATCCCCATCACTGGGCCTCTGCTGGAGGCCAGTCTGGGACAAATTCAGGTTTAATCCCCCTCATACCCTTTCCTGAGAGCTCCCTGGGTTAGCCCTGAAACTTGTTCCCCTCTATACCCTGTCCCCAGTGAGAACACTACTAGTATTCTGACCCACAAACCCCTCCACCCAGAACCTGCCCCCCACTACCCTGTGCCCTACTGAATCCACTGCCCCACTGCTCTGGTTGAGCACTGGGCCAGAGGGCAGGCCCAATAATCCTTCCACCTTCAGGTAACTTCCTGGATCTACTCTGAGCATATTAGACCCACCTATCCATGCAAGACCAACCTGAGTCATCCCTGCCCGATCTTTGACCACCATTGCCAGGCCCCTGCCTGAGGAGAGACCTCCTAGAGAGCGTGGACCACCCAGAGCTACAGACATTGAATTCCTGACCCACCTATGCCCACCAGGAGAGCAGCGTAGAGAGACTCCACCTGTACCCACTGGAAGAAGCAATGGGAAGACCGTAATACAAGAAAACACCAAACAATAGAAAGACAAGCATGACATCACCAGAATCAAGGGACTCTACACCAACTAGACCTGAATACACCAAAGCAGATGAAGCAGAACAGAACAACTTTAAAAATAACTTTATAAAAATGATAGAGGCCCTCAAAGATGATAAGAGAAAATCGCTTAAAGAAATGGAAGAAAAAAAAAACAACAAAAAATTGGAAGAAACGAACAAATCTCTTAAAGAAAGTAAGGTATGCCAAGAAAAAAACAATCAAACAGATGAAGGAAACAACTCAAACAGTTCAAGACTTGAAAACTGAAATAGAGACAATAAAGAAAACACAAACTGAGAGAATGCTGGATATAGAAAACCTGAGCAAACTATCAGGAACTACAGATGCAAGCATAACCAACAGAATACAAGAGATCGAAGACAGAATCTCAGGCACTGAAGATAAGCTAGAGGAAAAAGATTCATCAACCAAAGAAAATCTTAAATCCAACAAATCCTTAACACAAAACATCCAGGAAATGTGGGACACCATGAAAAGACCAAACCTAAGAATAATAGGCATAGAAGAAGGCGAAGAAGCCCAGCTCAAAGGTGCAGAAAACATATTCAACAAAATCGTTGAAGAAAACTTTCCTAATCAGAAGAAGGACATGCCTATGAAAGTACAAGAAGCACACTGAACACCAAATAGACTGGACCAAAGAAAAAAGACCTTTTGATGCATAATAATCAAAACACATAACATACAGAATAAAGAAAGAATATTAAGAGCAGCGAAGGAAAAAGACCAGGTAACATATAAAGGCAGACCTATCAAAATTACACCTGACTTCTCTATGGAAACTCTCAAGACCAGAAGGTCCTGGATAGATGTTCTACAAGTAGTAAGTCGATGGATGCCAGCAAAGGCTACTATACCCAGCAAAACTCTCAATCATTATAGATGGAGAAAGCAATATTTAATGACAAAGCCAGATTTTCACAATTCATGTCTACAAATCCAGCCCTACACAAAGTTCTGGAAGGAAAATTCCAACCCAAGGAAGTTAACTACGCTCACAAAGACATAGGCAATAGATAAACCCACTTCACCGGAACTAAAGGATAAAGCAGAGCAAATGTATTCACAGTACCATTGCCAACAACAAATCTAAAATAAACAAGAATTAACAATCAGTGATCATTACTTTCCCTCAACATTAATGGTCTTAACTCATCTATGAAAGACACAGGCTAACAGAATGGATACAAAGACAGAATCCATCCTTCCGCTGCATACAAGAAACACATCTGCGTGTAAAAGACAGGCATTACCTCAGGGTAAAGGTTTGGGAAAAGATCTTCCAATCAAATGGACTCAAGAAGCAAGCAGGAGTAGCTATCCTAATATCTAACAAGTTAGACTTCAAACCAAAATCTATCAAAAGAGATGAAGATGGTCATTTCATATTCATCACAGGAGAAATCCATCAGCACAAAGTCTCAATTCTGAACATCTATGCCCCAAATACAAAGGCACCCACATTCATAAAATAAACACTACTAAAACTCAAATCTCACATAAAACCTCACACACACCTAGTGGGACCTCACACACACCTAGTGGGAGACTTCAACATCCCACGCTCACTGCTAGACAGGACCACCAGACAGAAACTTAACAAAGAAACACAAGAACTAACAGAAATTATGTCTCAATTGAGTTTGACAGACATCTACAGAACATTCCATCCAAACACAAAAGAATATAGCTTCTTCTCTGCTCCATATGAAACATTTTCTAGAACTGATCACATACTAGGCAACATAACAAACCTCAACAGATACAAAAAAATGCTCTGTATCTTATCAGACCACCATGCTTTAAAGTTGGAATTCAACAACAACACAAATCACAGAAACCCTACAAACTCATGGACACTGAACAATGCACAATTGCACCATAACTGGGTCAAAGATGAAATAAAGAAAGAAATTAAAGACTTCCGAGAATTCAACGAGAATGAGAACACAACATACCCGAACTTATGGGACACCTTGAAAGCAGTGCTATGAGGGAAGTTCATTGCACTAAGTGCCCATATGAAAAAAAATGGAGAATAGTCATATTAGAGCATTAACAGCACAACTGAAAGCCTTAGAAAAAAAAGAGGAAAACTCACTCTGGAGGGGTAGACACCAGGAAATAATCAATTTGAGGGCTGAAATAAATAATGTAGAAACCAAGAAAACAATATTAAAAAAATTAATGCAACAAAGAGTTGTTTTTTCAGGAAAATCAACAAAATAGATACACCTTTATCCAAACTAACCAAAAAGCAGAGAAAGAACATGCAAATTAATAAAATTGAAATGAAAAGGGGGACATAACAATGGATACTTTGCAAACCTGTACTCCACAGAATTTGAAAATTCAAAGAAAATGGACAAATTTCAGGGTAACTATCACTTACCAAAATTAAATCAAAGACAGCTAAGCAACTTAAATAGACCTATAACCCCTAATGAAATAGATGCAGTCATTAAAAGCCTCCCAACCAAAAAAAGCCCAGGGCCAGATGGCTTCAGTGCAGAATTCTACCAAAAATTCAAAAAAGAGCTAATACTAATACTCCTCAAATTGTTCTAAAGAATAGAAGCAGAAGGTTCATTTCCAAACTTTTTTTTTAATAAGGCCACAATTACCTTGATACCCAGGCCACACAGATACAACTAAGAAAGTGAACTACAAACCAATATACCTCATGAACATTGATGTAAAAATATTTAATAAAATACTGACAAATGGAATCCAAGAACACATCAAAGATATTATCCACCATGACCCAGTAGGCTTCATCCCTGGGTTGCAGGGGTGGTTCAATATATGAAAATCTGTCAATGTGATCCACCATATAAACAAACTGAAAAAGAAAAACCGCATGATCATCTCACTACATGCTGAAAAAGCCCTTGACAAAATTCAACAGCCTTTCATGATAAAGGTCTTGGAGAGATCAGGGATAATAGTTACATACCTAAACATAAAATATAAAATAAATATATATATAGTATATAAAATAAAAGCAATATACAGTAAACCAGCAGCCAACATCAAACTGAATGGAGAGAAGCTTAAGGCAATTCCTCTAAAATCAGGAACAAGACAAGGCTGTGCTCTCTCTCCATATGTCTTCAATATTGTACTTGAAGTTCTAGCTAAAGCAATAATACAATAAATGGAGATCAAGGGAATACAAATTGGGAAGGAAGAAGTCAAACTGTCAGTATTGGCAGATGATATGATAGTTTATATAAGCGACCCAAAAAACTCTGCCAGGGAACCCCTACAACACTTTCTAAAGAGCTATAGTTTTGAAAACAGCTTGGTATTGGCACAAAAATAGACAAATAGGCCAATGAAATCGAATTGCAAGTCCTGATTATTAACCCACACACCTATGAACACCTGATTTTTGACAAAACAGCTAAAAGTATACAATGCGAGGGGAAAAGCATCTTCAACAAATGGTGCTGGCACAACTGGATGATAGTGTGTAGAAGACTACAAATAGACCCATGTCTATCGCCATGCACAAAACTCAAGTCCAAATGGATCAAAGACCTCAACGTAAATCCAGGCACACTGAATCTCTTAGAAGAGAAAGTGGGAGGTAACCTTAAACAAATTGGTACAGAGACTGCTTCCTGAACATAACTCCAGTAGCACAGACACTGAAATTGACAATTAATAAATGGGATCTCCTGAAACTGAGATCCCATTTATTAATTGGGATCTGTAAGGCAAAGGACACAGTTGACAAGACCAAAAGGCAACCCACAGACTGGGAAAGATCTTCACCAATCCTATATCTGATAGAGGGCTGATCTCCAAAATATACAAAGAACTCAAGGAACTTGTCATCAAAACACCAATTAACCCTACTAAAAATGGGGTACAGAACTTAAGAGAGAATTGTCAATAGAGGAAACCAAAAAGGCTGAAAGACACTTAAAGTGCTCAACATCCTTAGCTATCAGGGAAATGCAAATCAAAACAACTTTGAGATACCATCTTACTCCTGCCAGAATGGCTAAAATTAGGAACACCAATGACAACTTATGCTGGAGAGTATGTGTAGAAAGGGGAACACTCCTACACTGCTAGTGGGAGTGCAAACTTGTATAGCCATTTTGGAGCTCAGTATAGCAGGTCCTTAGGAAAATGGGAATCAGTCTACCACAGGATCCAGCAATCCCACTCTTAGGCATATACCCAAATGATCCATATCCATGCAATGTTCATAGCAGTATTATTTGTAATAGCAAGAACCTGGAAGCAACCTAGATGCCCCTCAGCTGAAGAATGGATAAAGAAGGTGTGGCACATTTACTCAATGGAATACTACTCAGGGGAAAAAACAATGGAATCTTGAAATTTGCAGGCAAATGAATGGAGCTTGAAGAAACTTGAAGAAACCATCCTGAATGACATAACCCAGTCACAAAAAGAGGAACATGGTATGTACTCACTCATATATGGAGTTTAGGCATAAAGCAAAGAATCACCAGCCTATAATTCACACCACCAGAGAAACTAGGATACAAGGAGGAACCTAAGAGATTCATACAAGGTCCCTCACAGAAGGGGAAAAGAACATCTCTTGAGCATACTGTGAGGGGGTGGGGGGAGGAGAGGAAAGCACGTGGGACTAGGAAGATTGAATCAGGGGAGGAATAGACAAGATGAGAGAGAGAGAGAGAGAGAGAGAGAGAGAGAGAGAGAGAGAGAGAGAGAGAGAGAGAGAGAGAGAGAGATACCATAAAAGAGGGAGCCACTATAGGTTTGAAGAGAAAACTGACTCTAGAGAAATGTCCAGAGACCTACAAGACTGATCCCAACTAACAATTTGAGTAACAGTGGAAAGGCTATCATAAATGCCCTTCCCTGATAATGAGATTGATGACTAACTTATCCACTATCATAGAGCCCTCATCTAGCAGTTGATGGAAGCAAAGGCAGACACCCACAACTGGAATCCAGATGCAGAGAGGGAGAATAAGACCAGGCTACAGAAACCCACAGAGATAGCTGACCTGAACAAGGAGGAGCTAATGGGCCCCCAAACTGATAGCTGGGAATACAGCATTGGACTGACTCAGACCCCCTGAACATGGGTCTCAGTTAGATGGCCTGGGCAGTCTAAGGGACCTCTGACAGTAGAAGCAGGATGTATCCCTGGTACACAAAGGACTTTTGGAGCACATTCCCCATGGAGGGAGACTCCCTTAGCCTAGAGGCAGAGGGGAGGACCTTTTCCCTACTCCAAATGACTTGACAGTTTTAGATGACCCCTCCTGGAAGGCATCACCCTACATGTGGAGTTGGTGGAGGGGTGGGATGGAAGGGTGGGTTGGGGGACAAGGGAAGTTGGGAGAGAGGGAGGGAGGCTCAGAGGGAGAGGGAACTGGGATGGGCATGTAAAAGAAGAAAAATAAATAAAAAAGAATCTCCAATAATAATAGTAGCAATTAAAAAGAATTTTGTATTTTGTGCCTTCTATGTGCCAGTTTGGGGGGGGGGGAGATCACATTTATTTATTTATTTATTTATTTATTTATTTATTTAACTTTCTGTTGTTTCTTTGTGGATTTCACTTCATGTAATTCGATCCCACTTATTTCTCTACTCCCTTGTTTCTGCCCTCTGCCCTTGTAACCTCCCCTGCCCCCAAACAAAACAAAACAAAACACAGAACAAAACAATAAACCCCAGCCATGGTTTAGTCCATGGTTTATCCTTTAGTCCATACTTCTTTACTTGTATTTCTTACAATGAATCATTGATCTGGCTTGAGGCTTCTGGTTTCTGCTACCCTGTCAGTACTGGGCCCTCACTGGGACTCATCTTGGAAAACCGGTTTTCTGTGTCATGGAGGTCCTTTAGCTTTGGATTCTCAGGTCCAGCCCCTTCATATATCCAGCAGTTCATAGATGAGGCGGATGTTGGGGTGTGTTAACTCATAGCCATGGTTCTGGGTCTTTGCGGTAGCTGGGTTGGTCAGGTCGTCAGCTTTCCCTTATCTTTGACATCCTGGTGAACTTTCCAGCACTGCCTCAGCTAGCTCACACCGTACATCAGGTACCAGGGTGCAGGGTTAGTTCTGCTCTCATGCCCTAGGGTCCAGATCACCCACACTCACATCACCAGCAACAGCTGGTGTTTTACTCAGCTCTCTGTTTTAAAACAGCTCTCTTGTTTTACTCAGAGGAGGTGTAGGGCCCACTCTCCCAATTGTAGTTGATGAAGAACAGGGCCAAATGATCTGTTTTTATGCCCCGGAGGCCAGCTCTCCTGTGCACTCAAGGTGGCAAGAGGTGGGGTGCATATTTACCTCATCCATGCCACTTTATGAGGGAAGGAGCTAGGGTGGCTCTCATTCTCTCATGTCCACAGGACCAGCCCACCTGCACCTCTGTCAGCAGGATCAGCTCAACACAGACCTCCACTGCTGCATCAGGGCTGTGGACTAAGACAGGGCCCTTGGATCAGCCAAGGCCTGGGAATGGCTTTGGGTAAACAAGAAACAAGTCATCCACATCAGCCCATTCCTCTCCTCTTTAAATCTGTTTATTTTTCCCATCACACAAAATGTTCTCTCTCTCTCTCTCTCTCTCTCTCTCTCTCTCTCTCTCTCTCTCTCTCTGTCTCTGTCTCTGTCTCTCTGTCTCTCTCTCTGTATCTCTCTCTCTGTGTCTCTGTGTCTCTGTCTCTCTCTGTCTCTCTCTGTCTCTCTCTGTCTCTGTCTCTGTCTCTGCTCTCTCTCTCTCTCTCTCTCTCTCTCTCTCTCTCTCTCTCTCTCTCTCTCTCTCTCTCCTTACCATTTCCCTACCCTGTACTCTCTTACCATAATGGTGCTGGACCTGAGCCGGATGATGCGACTGTCCTCCACTGCACTCAGGCCTGGAAGCACCAAGCATCTCATGGTTGATTCTGTTTCATTTGTTTGCTAAGAAATCCTTTGCATATTGGTTATTTTCCCCATTTTAACATCAACATCAGGAACTCATAGTCAGGTAAAACAAATTTTCCAAGATCACACAGTTTGGTGAGCTGAAAAACCAGATTTGTGTTGAGGAATAATATTTCAAAGTTCATAGTATAAATACTTAATTAGGATATGGAGGGAGCTAGTAACATTTTCCCTGGGATAATAAGTGTGATGACGCACATTGATTACAGTTCAATAATAAAGGGAGTGGCTATTGAGAAATCTGCTTCATGGGAGAAAGTTTGTGTTCATCTTTGTACCCAGGTTCTGGGATGACTATAAGATGGACTTTTAGAAATTTCCAGAAAAAATTTGATTACTTATGGAAGAGCAAAAGTAAAAGTTCTTGAACTAAATCCACAAACGGGAGTGCCTTCTTCTACATGGAGGTATTATTGAAATCATAGAATGATTTGTTAGGTGCTTAATAGGGCTCTTGCAGGTTTGGGGGTTGCTGGGGCTGGACTCTCCCTCTCCCCTCTCCCTCAGGTTGACTTTGGGTTCTAGCTTCCATTTCCCTGGTAACTCACTACTTTTAAGGATGGGGAAAATACCACCACCTCACTTCTTTGGATTTGAAATATCATGTGAAGGAGGGAGGAAACATCATTATCACTTCCTCCCCCACTGAGATTTAAAATGATATGCAAAAAACGGGGAAGTGGAGGCAGCAGGGATGGTGTAGCCTGGTATGGAAAGGCTGTTTTCTCCTGATAAAGCATGAATATTTTACAGACTTATTATTTTTTGATTTTTTTCTTTGACTCATTTACATATACTGTTATAGTTGGTCACAAGACTGAAATTTGAGTTCTACCTCAGTCCCTTGGTGGAGTTACTAAATAGCCCAAAATTACATGATTTCAAAGACATGCTATTGTCTCTTCCCGTGAGTTAATCTAAATGCACATGTCAATCACGTACACAAGAAAACACCCCTTAGAAATCTGTAACTTGAAGATTTATCTGAAAACGTGATGAAAAGCTAGAAGGAATAACTACTCCATTAATGATGTAATAGCATGCAAATCTACCTCCAAACTTCGATGAAATTGCTTCTGTCTTCTCTGCTTATTTTTTGGGGTCTAACTTTGAAATTATACTTTATTTTTATTTTTCCTCTTTGCATTTTCTTGAAAAAAAATAACAGTTTGGTAATTTTTTATAGAATTAACACTTTGCCCTGTGACCCAGAAATTGCACATCTGGATAGTTACCCTAGAGAAAAACATGTGTTATCACCACATCCTGCTTATTTATTTTTGTTTTTTGAGATAGGGCTTTATTCTGTGACCAAAAATCTAATTTTGCTTGTTCTATGTGGTAGTTAACACTGTAACCATGGAAGAATCTAGAATCATCTAGGAGACAAGCCTCTGGTATGCCTGTGAGGGATTATCTAGATTAATGTACTTGTACTTGAGGTAGGAAGTTACATTTTAAGTGTGAACAGATTAATTCTACTGATTTTTCCAGATGCTATCTGAGGTGTGGGCATGACAGTGAAGTCCTATCTGTATCTGATGATGTCTCTTCTCTCTGGCTGGGCTTGTGCTGTTTTTTCTTCTTTTCCTTTTATGAAAATAGATTTCTTCCCTCTCACATAATATACCCTGATTATATTTTTCCATCTCTCTACTTCCAGTTCTCCCTTCCCTTCCCTCCATCAGGATCCATCTCTGTGTCTTCTCTTATTAGACAACAGGCTTCTAAGGGATAATAGTAACATATAATATACTATCATATAAGATAAACAAAAACTAGCACATTGGAAAAGGACAAAACAAACAAGCAGAAGGAAAAGAGCCCATCAAAAGGCATCAGAAACAGGCATATATGTAGAGACCCACTCATTTGCATGCTCAGGAATCCCATAAAACACTAAACTGTAAGCCATAATAAAGGACCTATAGGGTAAAAAGGAAGACAAATGCATAAATGAAATAAAATAAAAATAAAAAGTAATATAGAATTCTTAAAAAAAGGAAAATCCCTGAGATGACATTATGAGACAAACTGCTTCCCAAGATGCTATTGAGTTCATTTTCTGCTGGCTATCTACTGCTGGACATTCTCATCCTTAGAGTCATTTGTTCCCCAGTTGCACTTCCTTTGAGAAAAGTAAATTTTCATTTCCAAGTGGTTATCAATTGGAGACAACTTCTGGGTTGGGGCTGGGGTGTGTGTTCCTTCCTCATTTCAGCTCTAGGACCCCGTCAGGTGCAGACCTGTGCAGATCCTATGCATCCTGCCTCAGTCTCTGTGAGTTCATATGGGCACCCATCCTGTTGACTTAGAGGATCTTGTGTTCTTGGTGTCCTGTGGTTCTTACACTCTTTCTGTCTCCTCTTTGTTAGGGTTTCCTGAGCTCTGAAGGGAGGAATTTTGTTTTTTTTTTATGGAGACATTCCACTTAGGACTGAGTGTTCTAAGGTCTCTCCCTCTGCAAAATATCTGACTTTGGGTCTCTGTATTTGTTCCCATCTGTTGTAGGAGGAAGATGACAAGACACTGATCTATGGGTATAGCAGAGTGTCATTAGGAGTTATTTTATTGCTACTGTTTTTTATTTTTGAATGGTAGCATTTACTTTGCCTGGCAGTCCCTGGGCTATCTAGTCTCAGGTTCTTGATTACCCAAGCAGTGTTGAGTATGGGCTCCATCTCATGGAGTGAGCCTTAAGTCAAGTCAGATATTGGTTGGTACTCCCATAAGCTTTGTGTCACCATTGCACTAGCACACTTTGTAAGCAGAACACCATTGTAGAGCAAAAAAGTTGTGGTTGGGTAGGTGCTTGCAATTCATCTTTGGTAGGTTATAGAGTAAATTCTTGTGCTATAGATGCTAGAATGTAGGGCTGCAGGCTGTATGTAGCTCATACTTCTTCTAATGCAAAGTAGAACCTCATACTTTCAGTGGTTGGCCTGGACTGTACTTGCAATCCATAGTTCTCGAGAACCTAAGACCTGGTGTACATGAACACATATGCAAAAAGTACTGCATATAAAACATCTTATATTTTACAGTGTTGAGACAATATGTAGTTTAAACCAGAAATAAATAAAAGAAGGAAGTCAGTTTTCTGACACTCAAGCTTTTGAAACTGGAGATAGAAAAAGGAGGAAATGTTAACATAGTTGTTTTTTGCTTGCTGTATGCACTGGAGCAAGTCATTAGGTAACATGGCTTTAGAGAAGCCTGTCTAGGATTCATTTGAAAATGAAGTTGTCATAGCAACTGTCTCTGAAGCAACAGACAAAATCCTCTCAGAGCTTCCAGAGAACCTCCAACGTCTTCTCTGCACTTGGATCCAAGAAGCCTGCCTTATGGGCTTATTTTAATTTTGTTTTAATGAATTGCCTTTCCCTTTCTTTTTTGGAGTGGGACTGGAATTCTTTAGATTCACTCTGGGATGTGAACAATTCTATGTGTTTGGCTGATGAAACATTGTCATTGTCACTGCTGAGCAGGTTTTCACTGATATATACATATGGCTTCAAAATCTGCCCAGGCCAATGTGTTGTGATTTTAGGTATGCTCATATAGAAGAAGATGGACTTCTGCCTTTAAAAAGGTCTGCCAACTTCCTCAAGACCATTTCTGTCATTATTTTGGAGCAAAACCCTACTTAATATTGTAGCTCAAATTTCTTTAAATTCAGAGATTTGTTTCATGGCTATGTTATCCCTCATTCTTAAATATATATACAGCCCAAAGAGCAGCAACAAAGCCAAGTTTCTACAGAAAACTTTACTAGGCCCTATATTTACATTTATATTCATATTTATGGAAACACTTCTTTAAAATGGTTTTGACATTATGTACAGCTCAGTGAAGACTGCCTGCTGCTGGGGGACAGAGTTGAGTGCTGTTAGTAATGTACCTCGAGTTTAAGGATCCCAGTAGGGTGGACTCAAGATTCTACATTGTATTATCTGGGTGCTCTACCCTTTTAAGTGGGGAAATGACAGATCTTCCTTATGAAGCTGTTGTGAATAATAAGTAGGACAGCTTTATTTGTACATTGCTTTTGGATCCTTTGTCTTTGCATGAGGTTCCTGGGCCAGAAGTGGTGTTTTGTATATAGTAAGTACAGAATAGCAAACATGTATTTTCACATAGCACTTTATTTTTAATTGTGCATATAAACGTGCAACTTGAATGATCAAACAGATTATTAAGAGCTGCATGCATGACACATTACCAAGAGTGTATTTGTATGTGTGTATGTGCGTGCATGTGTTCATGTGTGTGTGTGTGTGGGGGGGGCAGACTGCTGACAATGGATCTGTGAGCCCTTTGCAACTGTCTTACTGAGATCTCTAATCCAGAATCAAAGTCTTTAACACCTTGTGACCTGCCAGTATGCTATGGTGTCATTTTGTGCCGAGATTTTACAGGAGCCCCAGAGAAAAGGCAGAATCAGAAAGCATGCTCTGTACTTCGGCTAGGGAACCAAGAAAAACTAGAAGCTTTGGCCCTAAAAGCAAGGAAGCAGAAACAAACCAGTAGGAACTATCATTTCTTTTTCTTCTGGAGCTATTTGTGTCCAGAAGCTGCAGAGAAGCCATGTGGCTACAAACTAAAAGGGGTAAGTGCCTAACTGGCCAATGGTGTCTTGCTGGAACTAGTTAGAGCTTAAAAGAAAGGAGCCTGAATGTCAGAGTTCACTGTTCCTCCAACTCACTGGCCACGAGAATTGGTACAAATGGCTTAGGCCCAGCCTCCTGCCCTGTAAAATGGACAGAGATATAATGCCACAAAGTATTAGACACATTCCGTAAACATTTCCTTCCTTTTATTTTAGCTTTTAATGAATAGTTTCACACATTCACACAATAACTACTGTTGTCTAATAATGGTGGTATAAAACAAGACTTTTGGTTATACAACTTCATCTTCATGCTCTGCTTACTATAGTCCCCAATATGGATGTCTGGACCGTGTTAAGTGGCTCTCATTTCTGTAGAATCACTCTAGAAAAGGGTTTTCATCAGTTTCATCTCGGCTGCAGAGGGAAGAAAGTATATAGGGGGGGTAATAGAAGTTGGTGTGTCTAATTGCTACTCTGTATAGATCATGTGGATTCTCTGAGTTGTATCAACATTCACTCTTCAAGATGAGTTTTGCTGAGACAGTTCCCAGAATAAAAGCACTTGGGTACCATGGAAACAGAAAGACAAGGACAGGGAAAGACGGTGTTGTTGAAACTCTAAAATCTCTGCTCAGATGCTGTTTCCAAGAATGGGGGGATTTGAATCTTTCTTTCCATGACTCCTCATTTCTCTCACTGGACCTTCTGGGGGAGAAGGATGGCTAAGAACTGCCCCCTCAATGGAAAGTGCCTCCCCTGGGTGTCATTGGCAAGCTTGGACTCTAGATCCCACTCTTAACTGCTCTGTTGTGGTGATCTGACCTCTATGAGAGGACTGAACTCTCACCCATGTACTTATTTCCTTTCAACATTGTCCTTTGGAGAGATTTAGTTTTTACTATTATCCCCTCTGAGCTAATGTCATTACTTCAGATGAGTTCCTTTGTAGGGTGTAGGGTGTATGACTAAACTTTCTTTTTATCACCTGAGTTCTTCACACTGTGAACAATGGTATATGACAAGTGAGTTGCTATCTGTGTGTGTGTACATGGGCGTCGTGCCTTCTCAGAACTGTGAACTTGGCCAACTACTTGGATGTATTGACAATAGAGTTTTAGAGCTATGGGGTGAATAGGGAATTGTGTTTTCTGACCTTTTCTAGACAGTTCATTATGTGGCATAATTTTCCTCCTTAAGTTGTGCTGCAAGCATTCTTCTTTTTTTTCAGGTTACTTCACACTGTTTTATTTGGGAGGGGGTGCCATGTTCACTACTCAGTCATGGACTTCACTATTTCTCATGTGCCTCTTCACTCATTAATTCATCACTGACATTTCATTAGCCAACAGTCTTCATAATAAGATTTACTGACGAGCCCAAGGTTTTCAATGCCCCCAACCAGGGACATGTACCATTTCTGGAGGTATTGCTTTTTCAGATCAATTCATGGAGCGAGTAGAGCAAGTCCCTTATTCCAACTCCCAGTCCTCAAAATCTATTTAGTATCCTGTCCTTGGATAGATGACATATCAGACATTCATCTGATGAGAGCAGATACTACACTTGATTTTAGCCCAAAGGCTGAAGAGCAACATAAAGAAGAGTTTTTTTTTTTTTTTCTAAATTGCTGGAGACATTGGTGTCGTGGTTTTCATTGTTGCTTGCTTGATTTCTCTCTCCTCCTGTCCTCTCTTTCTCTCCTCTCATCCCTTCTGCCTGTTTTTTTCTTTCTTCCTTCTCTCCCTCTGCCACCCCCACTTTATTCTTTTTAAAGACCATCTATGTAGCTTCAGGTAGCCTGGAACTTGTTATGTAGAGCAGGCTGATTTTAAACTTGTGGTGAGCCTTCTGTCTCTACCTCCTAAGTTCCAGGATTGCCACCACAAATGACTTTCAATTTTCATTACTTATATTCTCCGTTTTTCTTCTTTTTCATATTAGCTCCAAAAGAAGCAGTTTAAAAACACTACTAGTTGGTCCCACACAATTACAGTTCTTCTTTTCTTTGATAAGGAAGATTTATGTATCTTTCTCTAACTGTATTGAACACCTGGACTCAGGGGAAAGTGTTTTCCCTATTCTCCACCATGTTATGCCCATGTTTAACCCACTAATCAGAGGAATAAAAGTGTCAGACTTCCACAGAAAACCCTTTTGCAGAATGCAGAATATCTACTCTTAAAAATGGTTTATTTTGTTTTATTTTACTTGTGTGTCTGTGTGCGCGCATGTGTGTGTGTGTGTGTGTGTGTGTGTGTGAGTGTGTGTGTGTGTGTGTGTGTGTGTGTGTGTGTGCGATGCACACTTCTGCTGAGCCAGAAAAGGGATCGTATCTCCTGGAGCTGGCATTACAGGTGGTGTGAAGCACCTGCTGTGGATGCTGGTAACTGAACTCAACTCTTCTGAAAGAGCTGCACATGCTCTTAACAGCTGAAGCATCTTTCCAATTCAGAATATATACACTTTTGTTAAATTAATTTCTACTGAAATTAAAAACAATCTTATTTTACACACCAATCACAGTTCCCACTCTTTCCCATCCTCCCATTTGGACTAAATTTTTTGCATAGCAATTGATATGGATCTATCTGCAGTCTTCTACATTTCAGCATCCAGTTATGCCAGTACCATTTGTTGAAGATGCTTCTTTCTTTCTTTTTTCTCTCCCACTGTCTTAGCTGTCTTTGTCAAAAATCAGGTGTTCATAGGTATGTTTATTAACATCAGGGTCTTCTATTTGATTCCATTTTTCTACCTTCTATTTTTGTGCCAATATCAACCTGTTTTTATTACTATATACTATATACTATAGTTGTAGAGCTTGAAGTCAGAGATTGTGACGCCTCTGGAAGTTCATTTATTTTACAAGGTGTTTTGGCTATCTTGGGTTTTTTGCAGAATAAACACTCTTAAATTAGCTTCTGAAATCAAGTAGAGGCTCTAAAGAGTTATTAGTGTGACTTTTATTATCATTAATTTTCCAACAAGTAATAAAATTTCCATTCCATTCTATCCTATATTTTCCTTTATCCTTACCCCCAATTCTTCCTTATTTTAAGACATAGTTTTTGTTATGACAGAATAGTTGATATTAAATTTATGTAGAAATCATTTTAGTTCACTCAATTATATCATAGGGTAGGTATACTTTGGAGACTAAAATTTGCCTCTTATCCAGGAATAGAAATACCTGGTGCTGGCATTGGGATCCTGGCTTGAATCCCAATGTATTATGGTTTTTTTCTTGCCTTCCTTTTTTTCTTGGAAGATTTAATTTCACATGCTAGTTGACCTAACATATTTAAGTAATTTCATGTTCTTTTTCACAAGATAATCTTAATATACCACACTTCACAAGAGTGTAGGAGGTGAAATATTTTGTTGAGTTGGCTTGGCAAAATGACAAAATTGGTATTAGATGAATTTGTAGTGTGTGTGAAGGAGGCATGTTTGATTTCATATAGGAGTGAACATGGTATCCTCTGACTTGGTGGGGTGGAGCTCTAGGCAGGCAACAGAATACACTTTCTTAAAGAGACATATATAGTAAGGGACTTACATTTAAAATATATGAAGAGGTCAGAGGTAATCTGGGAACCACTCAAACAAAATAGGATACTCTATTGCTCTTGCCCACCATAACTTGGTGGTAAGACTGTGTTGCTGAAAATGTCATACAGTTTGGTCAGAGGACATGGAGAAATCAAGCTGATTCAAAAACTTCTGCCCTGATGTTTTCATAGACGGTGCTGTGCAGACTGCTGAGGCAGAAAACTCAACCCAGTAGTGAATCTTGTGAGCTACAGTAATGACAGCTGGGTAAGATATGTCCACGGGTACAATCATGACATGCATGTTATAGAGCAATAAACCACTCCTTGCCTGGCTCACTGGACAGGAGGAAATGGATGCCTGAAACTCTCTGGCCAATAACCCATGGCTACAGAGCTCATAGCCTCCTAGGGTGAACCAATTGCTGTTACTTTGTTAATGGACACAGTATATTAAACTAAATTTTAAATACATAGTTATGTACCAGCATATTCCAGGTCTCAGTTCTTTCTAGAAAAGCATTTTGTGCAATAAACAGTAATTAATGCAGAAAATCACAACTTGTCCAAGTATAGGGAATATGTATCATGTCTGTGGAGTTCTCAGCCACAAATGGGACATCCACACCACACTCCTTCCCTCCAAGGCTCAGGGAACATTATGGAAGAGGAAGCAGAATGTCTGGGAGAACCAGCATAAAATTGTGTCTTCTGGGTATGACAGATTTATGAATCTGTAATAGCTGTTGTTGCTTGCACAAGGCCTGCATAACATCAAGCTAATCAACATTCCAGCATGGAAGGCAGAGAGACAGATGAGCCCTTACCCGTACATGAGGAGCTATTGACAGTTGATGGTTACTAGAGGAATAAAGTCAGTTTCTTTAAGGATGTGGCCCCTTATAGATCAACCATGATACAGTGGATGGCCTTATGCCTGTGCTTACATGGACAGTACAAATTGGATTCAATTAAAAAGGAGTAAATGAAATTTTGGTGGGGGAAGTGGAGGGTGGAATTGACAGGAGTTAGGGAGAGGAGTAAATATAGTCAAAACAATACTGGTGGGGGGCAAATATCAAAATACATTATATGCATATACAAAATTCTTAAAAACATTATATTAAAAACACATATGAAGGAAATTTATAGCTTGAAAGGAATAAAAATTATGCAGTTAAGTCCTTAACAATGGTTTGGTTAGTTTGCTTTTTCTTGGTGGTATCTTTGATAGGTAAGGATTAATAGAATAAGAAGGCTTAATTGTGGTGGAGAATGGGAAAGCAGGGTAGAGGAAGAAATATAGGGGTGATAACTAAAACTGAACACCTTTCTACCATAATAAAAACTAGCATCAGACAAATAGAAGCAACAGAACAGATATGAACACACACACATAAATTAGGACATTTGATTTCTTTTATTCTTGTGTTTTAATCTTATTTAGTCCCTACCCAACTCCTTCTAGACCCATCACTTCTTTCTCTATCTACCCAACTTTGTGTCCCTTTCCCCCTACTGATTAAATCAATTTGTGTTGTCCATTATTCAGTGTGTGGCCTTCCACTCTTGACAAACACGAGCTCTCCCTTTCCCAGCAGCTACCAATTGGCAATAGCTCCTTGCCTATGGTTTGGGTTTTGTGTCTATCTCCTCTCTCTTTGCTGGGATTTGGTCTGGTTTGAACTTGCACAGGCTTGTGCATACTGCCATATTGCTATGAGTTCATATGAGTAGCAGTCCTGCTGTGTACAGGAGACACTCTTGACTTGTATGCACTCATCATCTTTGGCTCTTACAGTTTCTTATCACCATTCATTTACAAGGATCCTTGATCCATGGGAGGGTGGGATATGATACAGATGTCCCATTTAGGGCTGAGCTTCTGCAGTCTCTTATTCTGTGTGTCTTGTCAGTTGTTAATCATTGCCTTTAGTGAGTACTGAGAGATTAATTAATCTATTGGTATAACAATAAATCAATAGAAATCAATGTAATATTATGTTCATTTAGTAGTATAATAGTGGTAGGTTCAAGCCTAGGGCTTATAATCTTTCTATACACATACTCTTAGCCTACCAGTGATATCAGGTATGAGTTGCATCTTTTGGAGTGAGACTTAAATCCAATAAAAAAAAAGTGGTTGGTTACTCTCATGACATTCATGCTACTATTGAATCATAGGCATATCTTAAACAGCCAATCCTGCCAATCAGCTAAATGTAAGCCTTCCACCTTGATTTACCTGTAACAAATTGCTTTAGTTACATTCGATTCTTAACATTTTAACTAATTTTTAGTTAGCTCATAAATTCCTATAATGCCCCCTGATCATGTTTTGTTGGGAATGCCTTAAATATATTGAGAGCAAACATTTGTAGTATCCTTATCAATTAACAGGAGTGAGTACTTTAATTTCTGTAAAGTAGCATCTTTTAAAATATTTCAAATTTCCAAATGATAATTGAAGAACAACCTTTTGTGTTGTTTTGCATTTCTCTTACTATAAGAAAGATTGAGAATGTTTTTGAATATCCAATGGTTACTGATTTTTTTTTTGTTTTTTGTTTTTGTTTTTGCTTTTGTTTTTTTTTTTTTTTCTGAGGCAGGCAGGGTTTCTCTGAGGCTTTGGAGTCTGTCCTGGAACTATCCTCTTGTAGACCAAGCTGGTCTTGAACTCACAGAGATCTGCCTGCCTCTGCCTCCTGAGTGCTGGAATTAAAGACATGCACCACCATGACCTGGTAGCTACTGAATTTTTGTATGCATTGGTTTTATAGTCTTTGCTTTTTCTGAGATATTGATTCTTTTGTTTTCATATGAATATTACAGATAGTAACTTATACTTACACTATTATATTACCTTCTACTTGACGTATAGGTTACATGTATTTTCCTTCATTTTGTGATTTGGATTTTGATTTCTCTTTTATTGTTTTAAAAACTTGCTTTTGATTAAATTTATTAATATTTTATAAATTTCTGATATTTTAATCACAGAAATGCTCTATAGCTTCCTAACTTATGAAGTCATTTATATCCCATCCTATTTGTATCATTTCATGTTTTTAACAGGTAGATATCTGATTTATTTATAAGTTATTCTGATGTATAGTGTGAATGAATCCAACTTTATCTTTTCCCATATGGCTATCCACTTACTTCATTGCCATTTACAAACGTGTCCATCTTTTTCCAATTTTAAGTGCCTGTCTTTATCACATAGTAAATGTCAAGGAAGTTGGGCTATTTCTGTGTGTTACATCCTGTTTGATTGGTCCATCAGTTTACCAGTAAGCCAATCCATGCTTCTTTAACTATAGAAACTTCATCATGTTCTCTTATGGCCAGGGTAACTTCCTACATATCCTTCTTTGGGGGATTTGTTGAGTATTAATGTTTAGCCATAACTTCTGTAATTAGTTTGGCTAGCTTTAACAAAAAAATTCTAATAGCATAGACACATTAATTTTTATTAATTGACAAATAAACTAGGGAGGAAGTTTCCTGCACTCTGGATCTTGAAGCTTCTAGTCTTGAAGCACCCTATTTCTTCAGGTTTGTATCAGTATCATTGGTAATGTTTAATAATTTGCTTTATTTGTCTTTTGCATATATTTTATTGGTTTTATGTTTGGAAATGCTGTTGTGACTGCAGTGAGAGTCTTATCTTTTATTAGACTTTCTGATTATTATTTGGTTATATGAACTATACTAATATACATGTCAGTTTTCTACTTTGTAATTTAATTAGTCATGTTTTTATTTTTAAATGTAATTCGCTTAACTGTCACCTTAAACATTATTATTTATTTATGGTGAGTATATTACAATCCTGTAAAAATTTGTGCTTATTTACTTCCAACTTTTATGCCTCTTATTATTTCTCCCTTTGCACCAACATTTTCTAATACCTTTAATACAACATTAAACAATAGTGAAGACTTTAAGCTTCATGGCTTTATTCTGTCTTCTAATTAGGAATGGATTTCAAATTAAGCTGCTACCCTTTGATCTAATATTTAAATATTTTACTATTGATTTGTTTGTATCTGGATGTCCCCTAAAGGTCCATAGGCTAAAATCTTGGTCTCCAAAGCATGAAGCTTCTGGGAGGTTGTGAAATCTTTAGGATGTAGGGCCTACTTGGAGCAAGTTTGGGCCACTAATATGTGTCCTCCAAGGGAACATCAGGACTCTGGCCCATGTTCTTTTTTGTTTGTTTCCTGTTAGATAAATAAGCTTCCTCTGTCATATACTCCCACCATAGTGTCCTCAGAAGCTCAAAACAAATAAACAAACAAACAAACAAAAAACCCAAAAAACAAACAACAACAAAACCCAAATAAAAAACACTCAGCCAAACACAATCACAACAACAAAGTGTATCCCCAGAGACCATGGACTGAAATTTCTGAAAGAATGAACAAAAATTAACTTTTCCTCTTCCAGGCAAGAGGTGAATGGAATCATATTTTCAACCTCAATTAGTTATTTAATTATTTTTTATTGAATTTGTCATTTTGGGGCAATTGCAGAATGTCAGCTGGCTGTGAGAAATAAAGATCCCATGTACATTTTACTCACTTTCTCCCACTAGTATGGTTTAGCAAGACTTCAGTACAATATAACAATCAAAATATTGCAGTTGGTACAGCCAAGATACATAACAATTCATTGCTGCAAGAATCCCTTGTTTCCCTTGCTTTTTCATATCCACATCTTCCTCCTCCAAAAAGGAACATATTATTCATGCACATTGCAACTTGGATAAATTTCAATAGAGTTATGCTGTATGAAAAAAAGCCAATCTCAAAGATTAAAAACTGTATGATCCCATTATATAACACAGTTGAGAGGAGGAAAGGATAGAAACAGGGACTGTGTTAGTGGTCGTCTAAACTGAAATTATCCCTACTCTGCCCACTCCAATTTTTAAACACTATCTTCCCTTAAATTTTTATGGGAAAAATATGTAACATTATTTAAGAAGGTGAACTTACATAAACAGCATCATCATTTAGTTAATACCTTGTTTTAGAGGAAAACACTTTTAGCAATTGCATGTAATTTAATATTTATATTCATTTAAAATGCAGCAATTATGAAAATATGGAATAATTACTGAATAGAAGCATGAATCATTCATATGGTGAACTTATACCTTAGCCAAAATAACAGAGAATGTGTACTGAATCTTGTTTTCCAGCATGAGGTATTTTTAGAAAAATGTCACTGTGATTACATGTGATCCTTCCCTGCTGTCTCTGTGCAGAGCATCACTGCTTCCACAGAGACAATGGTAAGATGACAGTTACTCTTCTCTCTCTTTCATGCACTGGTTTTGAGCCCATTTTGGTGGTAAATTTCCACTGTTCTTTGATAACATAGAATCTGGAGGGTTTAAAAATTGTAGGTATTTCACTGAAAAAGAATCACTATGTGATATTTTCCTCTGGAAAGGCTGTAGGTGCTTTAACTGAGTGATTGCCAGGTCCCTAGACATTGAATGTCCTTTGCAGGGAGGCTCAGTAGGAATTCCAGCTGTGACCCAACTTTGTTCCTTAAGCTGTGTCTAAAAGAAGCTCATGCTTCTACCTTGGAGTCGGCAGTCTTCTTGAGTAAGAAAATTCCATACAGAAGTAAAAGTGTGTTGTTACAGAGGTGTTTAGGTGAGTGTGTGAAAAAGATGTCTCTGAGTTTCCTTTTAGAGCTCTAATCTACACAAATATAAAGGAAGCCCTCCTTTATATATTACCCAATGGTTCAGACACCATGGGTTGATGGTGCTTGCTTTCTTTCACTACAGATGACTTTCCAGAGACACCCTTGTCTTGAGATCATGGTCCCTATCACACTCTGTTTTCCCAACATTTGTTTTTTAAGCTGTGTGTTTTATGATTCTGAGCTTATGATTGTCCATCTTTATTTCAGACAAACTATCCTTTTCACTGTTCTATTTCTTCTTTCTTGAGACAAACCCTAAGCTTATCTTTTTCTTTAAATTAGGTAAATGCATGTGTTCATTTTACCTTCTGGGACCAGGGACTACACCAGTGGTTTTCAAATTTAAGTATGCATAGTAACCACCCCCTTATCCATGGAATTATATTTCAAAGCTTTATCCTATGGACAAATATATTTTTATGAAGTTTAATTTCTAGATTAAGAATGCTAAAAGATTAAAGACAATGACAATAATATAGAACAATCAAAATAATATACAATTGTTTCTTGGAACCCATTGAGATCAGTTCCACAACCTGCCAGGGATATCAGAATACAGCTCTGCTTCAAGCTCTGAAGTTAAGTCCTTTGTACAAAGTGATGAGAAAGGGGTAGAGCCACTTCTTCTGCTTCCATCTCCTCAGGGTCAGATCCTCTACACCTGCACCTTCTGGGTCAGCTCTACTGTGTTGCCCGAGTGTGATGTAGAGACCATTCTCTTGAGTGCTGCAGCTAATGAGGGGCAGGACCAGCTCTCCCTCCTACCTTGGGTGGGGCATCTTGGGTGCCACATGACAGATGAGTGATAGGGACAGCTCTCCCAAGCTAATAACTATGGGGATGGCTCACCCTCACCTCTGCCAACAGGATTGGCTCTATTATACTGCCCAGGTGAGGTGCACAGTCTGCTCTCCAAAGTGTAATCATAGTTTTAATATCAGTTTAACAGGCAGGTTCAGAAATATAGGTAAAATAAAAGAATACACTGTTATGTTGGTTATCATTTATTTAATGGAAGCGTATGTATATACATACATACATACATACATACATATCCCTCTGATAGCTTTGGTTTATTATTGAAAATAGAGTTTTCTCTCATGTAGATTCTTCTCTCATGTAACACACCCCAACCACAGTTTCTGCTTCCTCCACTCCTATCTTTCCACCTCCCCTTTACTAGATCTGTTCCTCCATGCCCTACACTGCCTGGATGGCCAGGAACATGAGACTAGATAGCCCAGAGTCCTAGAACAGAACCAAACACGACTGGAAAAAAAAATCAATGAAATGATTCCTAATGATATTCTGCTATACTCATAGATGGGTGCCTTGATCAGTCGTCATCAGAGAGACTTCCTCAGAAACAAGATGTGAGCAGGTACAGAGACCCACAGCCTGACATTACACACACACACACACACACACACACACACACACACACACACACACACACAGAGAGAGAGAGAGAGAGAGAGAGAGAGAGAGAGAGAGAGAGAGAGAGAGAGAGGATCTACACTGGAGATCTCTACTGGGTTTTTCCCATTGGAGATAGAGTGTGTTTGTGTGGCGAAGTGCAAGAGTCAGATAGGATGGAGGACACCAGGAGAACATGGCTCACAGAATCAAATAACCAGGGTACATATAGGTTCACAGAGACTGAAATGACAAGCATGAGGCCTGTATGGGTCCACACCAGGTCTTCTGTGTTTTATGGTTGTTAACTTTGTGTTTTTGTGTGATTCCTAACAATGGGAGCTGTTTTATCTCTGACACTCTTGCCTGCTCTTGAGATTTTTTTCCTCATATTGGGTTGCCTCATCCAGCCTTGATATGAGGGCTCTTGCCTAATCTTGTTGTGTCTTGTTTTGCCCTGTTTGGCTGTTGTCTCTTGGAGGTCTGCCCCTTTCTGAATAGCTGATACTTGTTAATTATCATTGACTATGGACAACGAAACCCATGATACAGGTGGACTTCTGTAATGACATACCTGGCAGAGTATCTAAAATGCAGATTGTGGGTCCCTCACCCAGAATTTCCAGTTTGGTGGGATTTGAGTGGTATTTAAAAATGTTTTAAACAAATTGAAAGTTGGCATTTTGTGTGTAAGGTGTACTGGTGCGGGCACACATACTGTGGTACACATATGTAAACCAGAGGACAAGTATGGAATAATGCCTCCCCTTCTACCTTGATGTGGGTTCCAGGGATTGAACCAAAGATGCCAAGCTTACATGGCAGATATCTTACCAGATGAGCTACTTTTTTGGCCTGGATTTAAGAATTTGTATTCCTAAAAATCTCATGGGTATTGTTTCTGCTTCTGCTCTGGAGCCAGCTTCAGAGTTCACAGATACCATGTTGTCTCCTCCAGACACAAGGCAGCATTGCCAGCTAGCTGCTCAAATGCCACTTTCTCATGTTCTTCCCACGAGGTAAAGGTGTACTGATGTATAAAGTTTTATCTGTTTTTAAAGAAATTATGATATGTTCTGAATTCTAAGCATCCTTCTTCTGAAAAGAAGTTATTAAGAAAGCAAAAGTGTCAAGACCATACTGGGGAAACCCACAGAAACAGCTGACCTGAGCAAATGGGATCTCAGGGACCAGAGTCTGAGAGCTGGGGAAGCAGCATAAGACTAAACCAGGCTCTCTGAATGTGGGTGTCAGTTGGGGGGTCTGGCCAGTCTATGGGGCCTCCGGCAGTGAACCCAGTATTTATTACTAGTGTACAAATGGATTTTGGGAGTCTATTCCCTCATGGAGGGAGAGATACTCTCTGAGCCTAGATACACAGAGGAGGGCCTGGGCCCTGCCCCAAATGATGTGACAGACTTTGATGATCCTTCATGGGAGGACTCACTCTCTTTAGAGAATGGATGGTGGTTGGGGGGTGGAGAGGGAACTGGAAGTGGTATGTAAAATAAGATTGTTTTAAATTTAAATAAAGATTTATAAAAAAAATATTTAAAAAAATAAAAAGAAATTTCAAGTGGTTTGACCTTCCCTTTGCTTCTGGGAGCAGTCTGTTACCATGACTTTCCATTTGGTTTCCCTTCATCTTGTGGAAGAATTTAGTTAAGATGAAGATTCACTTCAAGCGGCTTCTTTGGGAGTTGTGATGGCTAATACTAACTACATCTGAAACTGATGAAAACCCAAGCTGTTGGCCACTGATTTAGGAGATTTTCTTACTAGATTATTTGAGGCATGAAGATACACCCTAAATCTTGTCTACAAATTCTATTGGCAGCCCACATAAAAGGAAGTAGAGGGAAGCTTTGCTTTTTGCCTGCCTATTCTCACTTGCACTTGAAACTTCATTTACCAGGCTGCCACAGCTGGTACAAACCCAACATCTTCAAGTTTTCAGTATAGAATGAAAATCAACAGCTCTCCAGGACTCCAGGACTAGACTGAGACTGCCAGAGACATCCAGTCTCAAGGACTGAACAACTACTGGATTCTCTGCCTTTCTTTTGGGAGACAGGCATGTTGGACTAGCAGGACTATATTCTGTAAGTTAGTCTAATAACTTCCCCCTTTATTTTCAGTTCTATCTACTGTGCTCATTTAGAGAACTGGGACTAATACAGGAGAATTGAAAACAAATCCTGTAGAAGAATGCAAAACTGAGGCAGATAGACGAATACTAAGAAAATCACAACAAGGAAGTTCTAGGAACAGTTGGTTGTGGCTACCACCTGCACAGGGCTGTGGCACAATAAATAAAAAAATCTAGAGACAGATATTGGGGTTCATGTTTCAAGCTGAAAATCAGAAAAGCATAGTAGTAGGCCACTAGCCATTACCTCTATCTTAGGCTGAAAGGTGATCCTGGCTCTACCAAACCTCAAACTGCAATCCCAGCCTGCTATGCTCTCCTCAGCATGGTTGGAGAATCTTGAGTCTCAGTGTCTTCCTATCTTCAATGTGACTGGAGAATGACTGCTATATTTTCTGAACTATTCCCCGAGGCCATGATTGCTATATGCAAGTCAAAAAACACTACAGATGCCTGAACCCTAATGTTGGGATTAAAGGCATCTGTTCCCAAGTGCTGTGATAACATTTGTGTGAGCTCTTTCTCTTAGCACTGGATCAATTTTATGTAGTCAGTGTGGTCTCAAACTAACAGAGATCTGTCTACCTTTTAATCCTGAGTCCTGGGATTAAAGGCATGTGCCTGGCTTTTATGGCTTGTGGCTGACTTTGCTTTCTGAATGTCCAGGCAAGCTTTAATAAATTATAAATAATATATCACCACATGGGGTCTTTGAAGACTATGACATGTCTCAGAATTTTCCTGAGCAGGGTTCAGGCATCTGTAATATTTTTGACTGGCATACAGTAATCATGGCCTCGGGGAATAGTTCACGAAATATAGCATTCCAAGCTCTCTGCACTCTTCTGGCCAGGGAATAGAATTGAATAGAACTCTCTGGCAGCAGCAGCAGGTACTGGTCTTTGGCAGTTTGTAGAATATTACTCCAGGCTGGTGTTCATCAATGTAAGAACAGTATCTGGGTGTGGGTGGCTGAGGCACTGTGCAGTGATTGGCAGACTTCCTGCCTGACATTAAGGAGAGAAGCACTACATCCAAATTGGTCATTTATCATTTGTGCAATGAGCTTCTCTCCTTCTGGATGTATTTTCTGCTCTTTATACATGATCATGAACAAAATTCATAACAGCATATGTATCTTTATTCTGATGCTTCATCTGTTGGGATTTTGGTTTTATTAATTATGAATCAATCATTTGCCTGTGGAAAGAAAGACAAAAGAATTGTTTTCTGTTGGTGGTAAGTTTGCTCTTCCCAGACACTTAGAGTCCCTCTTAGGCCCAATTCCGTTTTTGATCAGGCTTGGTGATTTGCATCAGGTTCTACTCCCCTGAGGGTCTTTGATGTCTCCTTCCTGCTCCTGGCTTTCTTGTTTATCACATGTGGTATTTGCATATGACATACCTCTTCTCATTTTACTTCTGTTATCCAGTGTGTTTACAAGGTTGTGTTTGTGGTTGAGAATTTTCAGTTTATCTCACATGAGTGTTCATACATGAGGGTACCCTCCATAGTTTTCTGCTTGTTTATGTTAGCATACATATGGTAATGATATCTCCTTTAGTTGACTAGGGATCCTTTGAATTTTTTAGATTTTTGCATCTTACACATGCTTCTGCCATACTTCCTATTATCTCCACCTAACTAGACCATATACATTGTTTCTTCTTTAGACATCTCATACAATGGTGGGTACAATTCTACTATATTATTTTTTTTTCTTTTAAAGACGGAGTCTTCTAAAAATTATTTATGCATTTTTAAATGTGTGAGTGCTCTGTCTTCATGTATGCCTGCATACCAGAAGGAGGCATCAAATCCCATTACAGATGGTTGTGAGCCACTATGTGGTTGCCAGAAATTGAACTTAGGACCTCTGGAAAAGTAGCCTGTGCTCTTAACTGCGGAGCCATCTCTCTATTCCCTAAAGACAGGGTCTTTATCGTCATCAGAGAGACTTCTTCCAGAGCTGGTGGGAGCAGGTACAGAGATCCACAGCCAAATATTAGGTAGAGCTCAGGGAACCCTGTGGAACAGGAGTGGGGAAGAATGTAGGAGGCAGAGGGGTTGAGGACATCAGGAGAACATGGTCCACAGAATCAATTAAGCAGGGCTCATAGATGCTCACAGAGACTGAAGCAACAAACAGGGAGCTTGCATGGGTCTGCCCATGCCCATTTTGTGTTATAGTTGTTTAGCTTGGAATTTTTTGTGGGATTTCTAACAGTGGTTGTGGATGTCTATCTGACTCTTTTGCTTGGTCCTGGGACCCTTTTCCTCCTATTGGGTTGCTTTGCCCAACATTGATATAAGGGCTTGTGTCTAGTTTTATTGCATCTTGTTATGCAACACTAGGTTAACATTCCTGGAAAGCTGCTTCTTCTGAAGGGAAATAGAGAAACAGTGGATCTGGGGGATGGGGGAGGTAGGAGGTACTGGAAGGAGGGGAGGGAGGGGAGGCTGCAGTGGGGATGTACTGTGTGAGAGAAGAATAAATACAAAGATAAAAGGAAAAATAATAAATATAAGGTCTTATGTAACCAGGGTGCCCTTAAACTGACCATGTATTTAAGGTTATCTTTTGATTCTCCTGTATTTAGCTCCAAAGTGCTGGGACTACAGACTTTATGCTACAGGACCCAGTCTATGTGGTGCAGGTGACTGAGCCCTGACCCTGTGTATGCCAGGCAGTCTACAAGTGAGATATATTTCAGCTCAATACATTTTTTAAAAAGCTCCTCTGGGCATTTTTTTTTCCTGTCCTTTTCTCCCACAAATAACGGCAGAGTAGAATGCTTTCCCTGAGTTTAGGAATGTTTTAGAAGCTAATGCTACAAAGTCTACAGTATCATTCTAGAAGTTTTATGTGGTGTGGAGCAGACTTGAAAAACAGCTATGTCATATCTACACAAAGCAGCACTAAATGTGGCTCTTTAATGAGTTTTGGGGACCTGAACTCAAGTCCTACTGAATGTGTGGCAAGTACTTTACTGATGAATAAGCTTTTGCAGCTTAGAGTATTCATTGTGTTGAATAAAACAAAACAAAACGAAAAGAAAACAAACAAACAAACAAACAAACAAACAAACAAAAAACACACACACAACTTCAAGCCACAGATCTACTTGGAGGATCATACAACAAGTGGCTTATAAATAACATGAGAGCCTATGGGTAGTGTTGTGTCAGGCATATTAAGATGGAACTACCAGCTCTGTCATTGTGCTTAAAGCCTTAACACCAGAAATCCACATTGTGACATTGTTTATGGGATACCTGAGATGTTCCTTGCCCTCAATAACATTATCATGCCACTTACTATGAAACACCCCACAACAGACTACAGAAGATACCTGGGTCACTACTTTCTGGAGACTGAATCGTAGCCCCAAAATTAGACTAAACCACAGCTTCCTTCCATTCAGAGCAATGAATCTCAGTTTTCACTCTGTTTATCTGGGTTTCAAAATGCTTCATTGTGACTGCTGAAAACTGTTTTCGTTGGAGACTTCAAACACCAACTCAATGTTCAATCCTAACCACCACCACAGCACTGTTGGCAACTGTTTCAGGCATGGAGAACGTCATTAATGGTGCGTCATGAGTGTCTTCTTGTAGCTGCACAAGAATTGTGCTGCTGGTCATGTCTCCATCTCTCTGTAAATGACTGGGTGGAATTCCACAGCTGTGGTTCATGACATTCAAAATCTTTCATGTTTGGAAACAATCAGCTTTTAGTGCAGTGATAGCAACATGAAATTTATTGTTAAAACTAATAAATCCACCATGGGTGATTCCTCTAGCACTGGGTTCCTATAAAATGGTGCATAAATTCCTGAACATGCTGGGAACATGTTAGAAACCAGAAGAAGAAATCAACTTTTAGCATGTTTTGACATTTCTCTGAGGACTTACTAATTCTAAAGTTGCCTCAAGACAGCAGATACCAAATACCAAGTTTTTAGTAGCAGCTATAGCCATGAAGACTTCCATACTGTGTCAGTGTGTCTCTACTGAGTTTGAAGTCGCTGGTCAAATGGCCATGTTCAGAAAACACATATTACAGCTTATGTCACATAAATAGGAAACATCCTATTCCATATATTGAGTTTGTCCATCTTGGAAGCACATTAGTTCCCCAAAGAGACAGTCTTCTCCCCAACACCTAGACCTTGGCACACCTTCCAGATTCTCAAATTTCATCAGATCACAGAACTCAGAACTCCAGACATTGGGAAGAATTTCCACTGTAGTTCCAAAAACAACTTGCAGAGCCCTTAAGCCCATTGCCAAGAATGCGCATTGGAAATTAGTAGATTCTTCCATTGGCATCTGTCAGAACCCAAATAAGCTATCGATAGGCCTGTCTTGAATTTGACAAAGTCATTATCCTGGGAGTCTTTTACCAAGAGTCTCAATTGTTGATTGGGTTAAACTAAACCGTGCTGTGGTAGGGAGGGAAGTTAACTTGTCCCAGATTATTGTACTTTCCTGCTGGTTACTGGCAGCAGCAGCTTTTACATTATGAATATTAATTCCGAGCTGTCCAAGTTTCCCTTCATGTTTTTTTCTATACATACATAGATTTCATCAGGTATCCTTCTAGCATCCTTCTCTTGAGAAGTCCTATTCTATTTCCATTTGATTATGACTAAGTTGTTCAAGTGATTTTTAAATAGAAAACTGAGAGAGAGAGAGAGAGAGAGAGAGAGAGAGAGAGAGAGAGAGAGAGAGAGAGAGAGAGAGAAATATCTAAAGAAAAAGAAAAAACACACCCAAAACAATCAACACCCTCAAACTAAAAACCAGTGCCAAACACCCAAAACAAACTATGTCTAGGTGGTACCTGGAAGGTTGCCCCAGCTAACAAAGACTACCAAGACTACTTTATTTATAGGTTTGATGAAACCAGCTTCAAGTGGGCAAGCTATGCTGGGTGTCTATCTTTGTCTCTGTGGCCAGCAGAGGAGCAGCAGCAAGATTCAAGGGCTGGGAGTCAAGCTTCTACTAAAGTCAGGCATTCTCATCTGCAGATGGATATGTAACCAGGATCTATATCTTTGTTATTGTTATCACTGGACCCACGGACATTTATGTGTAAGCGCCTCTGTGCAGTGTGAAGTGGATCTTTCAGTTTTCCATGAGAATCTCATGTCTTATTTCACAGCAGTTACCTTCTGAAAATATAAAACCTAGAAAGAGGGAGGACAGTCAACAGTCTCCTGATTCCTCCAGACACCCAGCAATTCACTCCTGACCTCAGTGTGCATTGCTTTACTGGCCGTTTAGGATTTTTTTTTTCTAGAAAAATTAGCTCCTCTGCTTGCAATGCTATCCTTCATCCCCCACCCACTGTTTTGGATCCGCTTATTATTCATGACTCACAACAATATGTTCCTAGTATGTCATAAATCTGACATATAAAATCAGAATATAGTATAATAACTATAACACAATTTTATGAATAGCCATGTAATAGCAATATACATTTGGGCAAGATTTCTGAGTGGAAATTAAAGTAAAACAAATTAAACAAATGATCCACAACCAGAACCCTAGCCCAGACATATGACCTTTGCCTGGGTTTTGGTCAAACTCCAGATTTGGACTGGGTGGCACATCCTATTCACCAGTCAGCCTTGCTGTTTTCACACCAGGCACAGAACCAGTGAAGTAAGTCTACATGGCGAGGTCTCATTGCAAAAGTACAAACAATATGAAAGGTCAAGAAAGGATCTGTCCCACTAAAATCTACCAGTCCTATAGAAATGTTCTCTAATGAGAATTACCTAGATGAACCCTAGGACACAGAACTTAGAATGAGAATCATAAATTCCATCAAAGAATTCAAGGACTCTAAGGAAAACAGGAAGAAGCAGCTCAATAAACTTAAAGAGAAAAAATGCCCGAGTGATGCATAAGAAAACACAAACACAATGGCTGAATGAAATGATGAAAACAACTCAGGATTTGAAAACCAAATTCAAGAAGGAGGCAGAAATATTGAAGAGAACTCAAGCTGGAATGAAGATGGAATTGAAAAACTCAATAACCTGACTAGAAAACTAGGGGTAAAACTAAGTAGAATGGTTCAAGTAAAAGACAGAATAATAGGATTTGAAGACAGAATAAAGTAACTAAACAACGTAAGTAATGGATATAATAGCAGTTTTTTTTTAAAAAATTAATGTGTATTAAGGTGTAATTATGTGAGCATATGCCATTGCCAGTGCTGACTGAGAGTCCAGAATACATGTCAAATCCCCTGGAGCTGGAGTTATAGGCAGGTGTGAACCACTTGATGTGGGTGCTGGGAACTGAACTCAGATCTTCTGGAAGAACAGTTACTGCTCTTAACCACAGAGCCATCTTTCTAACTCTGAAAATGCATAATTATTTTTGCAGAAAAAATGGTATCAACTTTCATAAAATGGGCAATCATCTAATTCCTGAATTTATTTCCTGTGGAAACTCAGTAAGTAAAAAAGGCATAGTTACATGGTTTATGAAAAACAGACCTCTACCATGATATTGACCACTTGAAATATTCACATGCATTATATATTAAATAAGCATTTAATTAATAAAAATGCTTTAGCATTAATAAAAAACTAAATTTGGAGGCATACTAATGACTTTTATTATTTTTCAAATGTGCTTAGAGAAATTTGCAGTGATATGTGTGTGTGTGTGTGTGTGTGTGTGTGTGTGTGTGTGTGTGTATGTGTATTCAACAGATATTTTTATGGTAAATAATCCAGAGTTCTATTTGTTCTATTTTTATTTGAATAGTCAAATTCAACTTGTAATATTTTTAAAATAACTATTGTCACAAAATGAGAAATAAGTTGTTGCATATTATTAGTACAGAAACATAATATGCAGAAAAATGAAATATAGACAATGTGGATGAATCTCTATTATGGAACGAAATAAACCAGAGAGTAAAATGTGTAGAATTCACTAATAGGTAAAATTATCCTGTAAAGGTATAATGCTGATTATGGTAATTTATTGAGAGGTTGACGGTACTGCTGTAAGGAGTAGCTATGAGGCAATCTCTGAATATTGGAAATGTTCTATATTTTGATTGGAGAAGTGATTACAGATTGTGTTGAACTCTCAAGACTTGGCCCTTTATATGTCTATTTTCACAGTGTGAGTGCAGAAATGCATACATGTTATAAATGAATATGAAGTAAGACCTTACCAGGTGACACCCAGCCATAAAAATATAATTAAGGTATAAAGGACTGCCAGGAAGTGCTGGAGAGAGATTGGAAACAGAGAGAGCCCAGTGGGGAATGAGCACTTACTTAGAGAAGGAAGGATAGATTTTAGCAAGTTTCACATTCACAGTGGTGTGATGGCTATTCCCGGTTGTCAGATGGATTGTATTGTGAATGAACTGCAATCCATAAATGGAGGGCACACCTATGAGAGATTTCTGCTTGGTTTGAAGTGGGTGAATCCCCTTCTCATCCAGACCTCTGAGGAAGGAAGAAGAACGCCTTTAATCCACATTCTGAGGTAGGAAGACGCACCTTTAATCTTGGCCACACCTTTTGCTGGAAGCCTATATAAGGGCATGGAAGAAGGAAGCTTTTGCGCTTTGTTTGCTGGCACATCCTTTCCTTCAGTGACATCGGAGCCTACTTCTCCGGGGATTCCAACACATACAGAAGGCCAGCTGAGGCATCCAGCCTTGTGGCCTGATCAGCTTCAGAGTTCTTTGACTTTCCACTCATGCCAGCCATTGTCGGATTGGTTGGACTGCAGCTTGTAAGTCATTCCAAAAAATTTCCATAAAGTTCTGTGACTTTAAGGTGACTAATATAGCTGGTATTAAGTGAAGTTCCCCTGTAGAAAACCTACAGTCCCTTCATATTGTGGAAATAAAATGCTAAAATTAAAATAAATAAGTGTACACATTTAGATTTACAGTAAAGAACAGTTTAAAAATGAACATGACCCTGATAAGGTGAACAGGTCCCAGTGGCAGGCTGGGCAACACAAACTAGATGGGGAAGGAATAAAATAAGGAATAAAATAAAAATAATAAGTGATGCCAAAGCTGTGTGGGAAGGCAATGGGACATGTGAGAGGGTGAAAAGGGTGGGGCTGAAAGGGTGAATATATTGTATGAGATTCTCAAACATTAAATATTAAAGAATAACTATTAACTTAGTTATAGTTATTCAACAACAGCCACAGACATAATTCAATGGAAAAAATCCACAAATAATACCAGAATAACTAGATATCCATAACGAAAAAAGAAGTTTCTGCATGTATTTCATACCCTTTATTTAAAAAAAAAAGCCTAAAGTTAAAATGGAAGCCTGTACAAAATGTATGATAAGTTTTGCTAAGGTAATAATTTGCTTCATAAAATTTATCATTGTCAAAACTGGTGAGGTAGAGATTTCATAGACATAAATTATGAGAGAAAACAGGATAAATTTCCATCAAGGTTGTTACAGCCTTTCTTGCTTCATAAGTTTGGTGACTGGGGCATTGCCTTTAGGTGAAACTGATAAACCCACAGGAGACCCTGAAGATTTCCCAGCAAGTTGTAGAAGCAGAACATGGTGCGTCTGGGTGGTAATCTCAGTTCTGGGGTTACAGAGACAAGCAGAACCCAAGAGCCTCTGGCTAGCTATTTGTGCTGAGTTGGTGAGGTTTTGGTTCAGTGAGAGATCCTGTCTCGAAATATAGTTGGAGCACAATTGAGCAGCTGTTGACTCTGGTATCCAAAAGCTTGTGACAACACATACACGTGAGTATACACAAACACATGTAAAATCTCCCCCAATAAGGTGTATGCCAAGAAGCAAAATAGCACCAAATGTAGTACAGTTTGTGTGAATAAATAAGGAAGAGAGTGAACTCTGTTTTGGAGATAGACCATTGTGCTCGAGTTGTAACTCTGGCCAAGTCACATCTTTAGTCCCACCCTAGACCCCAAAATGAAGGGTTTAGTGCAGCTAAGTAAGTTGAAACTAAATTGAACATCAGCTAAATGTGTGGCCCATCTCCTCTCTGTACCTATTAATGAGAGGCCAAGACAAAAACCACAAGGACCCACCTCATTCAGGAGACTTTCAGGTATGGTCACCAGCTGAAGTCCAAGGCCTCCCCTGTAATTACCAAGTTTTGTCCCAAATCCTGGCAAGTGTACGCTTCCGTTCTTAGCCTTGACAGTTCCAAGAGCAGAACTACAGCTTTTTGGCCCTCATTCTACCTGTCCTGGGATTCTAACCAGAAGGCCCCACATGTAGCTAAATGATGATTCTATTCTAGTATATGCTGTCAGTTGCCTTCCAGCCTTGTCACATAGGCCCCCCTCAGAGTAGTTGAATCGGCAGTGACTCGCATCACTGGTCCAATTCTCCTTGCTTCTACTTGCAGTGAAGATTCAAAGTTCTACTCTAGGAAGTTCCTGGCATTGCACAACTAAGCCTGTAGATGATCACCCACCCTTAGGGCCCCACATGACTCTGGTAACTAGCTACATTTCTCTACATCCTTTAAGAAGAGTATGTGGTGTCTTCAGCAATAGAGTCCTAGTGTCTAGTTCTAGTGGGAAAACAACAGCAGTAGCCACAGCCTATGCTGTTGGTGGTCTTCAGAGGCCTCCCTGACTAACAACTCATAGAGTACTTCTGTTAAAACCTAAAATAGATTTTACAATTAGGTTACAAAGTCTCAGGTTTGATTATGGTTTTTATATGTCTTTAGTTTAGAATGAATTCTTAAGTCAATAGGACCCTGAGTGTGCCTTGAGCATACATATCAATGAGACAATTTCGTGTCTCATTGTGTGTGGGCAAGCACTTTACCAACAGTGATCTCCTGAAGCCTTTGACATATATTTAAAAACTGTTTCAGTCACACTGTTACAAGTCTCAGGATTAAAAAATCCATAAGTCACAGCAATAGAATGATAGACTCTAATACTGGAGGTTAAAGATATCTATAGGAGGCATTAATATGTTAATGTTTGCTATGTAAATTATAATTTTTGTATCCTGACATAATTTTTACTTGAAACAATGGCAAGATGAAACACTTTTAGAACTTTTTGACAACAACAAAAACAACAACAACAATAATAATTTTTGTGTGTGGTTATTCAAGACAGAGTTTCTCTGTGTAATAGTCCTGGCATTTGCTCTGTAAACCAGGCTAGCCTCAAACTCAGAGATTTGCCTGCCTCTGTCTCCAGAGTTATTGAATTAAAGGTGTGCGCCATCATTGTCCAGCCTTGAATATAATTATTAATCTTCAGCCTATTGCTCAGGTTGCAGGTAAAGACCTCTTTGTAAGTTACCAGAGAAATCTCAGACTCCTGGACTTTATTACTTATTGAGGACTAATAGTAATGATGAGTTGTTTTTTATTGTTTATTTAGTAGGGGAGCCAGCACCAGTCAATCCCGTTGTCTCTAAAGGTATTGTTTTCACAGGTATGAGTCACTTTACCTTCAACAATATTTGCCTCTACAGGGACATAATTCTTTTTTTAAATATATATTTATTATTTTTCTTATTTTACAAATTGATCCCAGTCCCTTTTCTCTCCTCTCCATCCCTCCCTCCTTCCCATGCCCCCATCCCTTTCCATCCCCCCTCCCCCACTCTACAGGGAGGGTGACGACTTCCAGGAGGGATCATCAAAATCTGTCAAGTCATTTGGAGTAGGGACTAGGTCCTCCCTCCTGTCTCTAGGTTAAGGGAGTATCCCTCTATGGAGAATATCCACCCAAAGTCCTTTTGTGCACCAGGGATACATCTGACTTCACTGTCAGAGGTCCCTTAGATTGCTCAGGCCTTCTAACTGAGACCTACATTTAGGGGGTCTGAGTTGGTCCAATGCCGGTTTCCCAGCTATCAGTCTGGGGGTCTATGAGCTCCTCCTTGTTTAGGTCAGCTGTCTCTGTGGGTTTCTGTAGTACAGGGACATAATTCTTGATTGTCACCAACTAAATCTTTATTGAATATGTTACAAAGTGCTAGGCACTATCTCCAGACAGCATATCATTCTGTGTGATGGTATCTTCACCTGAGAATGGTTCAGTCTCCAGTCCTTGTCTTACTATTTTGGATTGGGTCACAGTTGATACTGTTGCTTTGTCCAGGTTCTCTGATAAGTGGGTACCAAGGCAAGATAGGGTATGCCATCTGTTAGAGGAAATAAAGGAATTAAAGAAGCTTGGAGAACCATATCCTCACATCTGGCTTTAATATCCCAGTCACATTGTGTCAGCCTGTCTGGAGGAGGAGCTAGACTGTAAATATGACTGATCACCAAGTCCTCTTAAAGAAGGAAGTGGGGTGACCTCATCCACTCTTCTTGAAGTATCTTGAGTGGTGCATTTTTATCATTATTCTAAAGAAATAAATATGAAATGCTAATATTTATCTCATTTGGAACAGTTTTAAAAAGTGAGTGTATTTTAAAGTAAAAAGTTCAAGCCACTTATCAATATTTATAATTTGATGGAGTAAAACACTTAAGAGCTATAGCACAAAGGATAGAAGAAGAAACGGAAGTAATGCCACATAATGTCCTATCTGCTACAATACTACTTCGAAACAAAGTTTGTCAAACTAAAGTTGTATACACCTAGCAACAATAAATAAGATAATAATTTAAAAGATAACATACTAAAAAAATCTAAAACAAAGGTAGGAAAAGAAGAGAGAAAACTAGTAAATATCAGACCAGATGGGATGAATAGAAAGAAATAGGAAGTCTGTAAACTTCACTCAATAATTACATTAAATGTGAGTAGTCTAGACATGCCAATTAAGAGACATAAAAGTTAAACTTGGTGATAAAAAAATCTATCTATCTATCTATCTATCTATCTATCTATCTATCTATCTATCTATTTAAATATGAATCATAACATTACATACAAAACAGATCTTTTCCTCAAAAATTATGGGAAACAGTATGGAGATTACTTTTAAAAACTAAAAATACAGCCACCATATGATTCATCAGCCCAACTACTGGGTTTATAACCTAAAGAATAAAATTATTATACAGAGATGTATGTATCCTTATGTTTTCTATAGCCCCATTCACAATGATCACTTAATAGCCAGTGTCTCCCGCAATGCATGAATGAATAAGGAATATGTAACAATAGAATACCATTTGGCCATGTCATAATCAAATCCTGTACTTTGGTCATTATGGGTGGAACTGGAGATAATTATGTGAAATAAAATAATCAAGGCATAGGGAGAAAAATTCTACATGTTATTACTCATTGAAATTGAAAAATCAATCATTCAGTAGAACACAGTAGAGTAGTAGTCACCAGAGACTAGGAGGTGCAAAAGAGAAGAGAGGTGGAAAGGTATTACATAAAGAACATAGCATGCAGATGGGAGGATTAGTGCTGGTTCACGAGAGCTTAGTAGGGTAACTATTACCTGTAACAATATGTGATAGATTTCACAATAACTAGGAACGTTAACGTTCTCAGAACACAGAAATGTTAGCCATGAGAATACTAGCAGCTATGTTGTTAGGACACAATAGATAGCAGGTCATAGACTATGCTAACAAATATTTTTAGAGCTAGTTCATAATAACTCTTGTCAGCTGCAGAGTGCTTGGCTCTCTTGTGCATGCCCTGGGTTCAGCACTGAAAGCAACAGGCAGGGGGTGGGGTGAGAGAAAGGAGAAAGGAGGGAGGGAGATGGAGAGAGAGAGAGAGAGAGAGAGAGAGAGAGAGAGAGAGAGAGAGAGAGAGAGAGAGAGAGAGAGAGAGAGAGATGGAGGAGAGGAAGAACAAATAACTGAAGTCAACTTAGAACTCCAAATACATTAAGCAAACATTGGGAAAGCTGAAAAAAGATAGAAAAACTGGTAGTTGAAGTTGATGATTTCAACAATAACTGACAGAACATGTAGACAAAAAAATCATCATAGACACAGAAGACATGAATAGTACTATCAACTTGTATGAAGAGAGTGACATTTATACAACATTTTACCCAACAACAATAAAATACACACTTTTTTCAAGTGTACATGGAAAAAAAATCACGAAGACAGACCATATGCCCAGACATTAAACAAGTTTCAATAAATTTAAGACTACCAAAAACATACAAAATATGTTCTCTTCCTACTGTGCAATTAAATTAGAAACTAAAAACAGATCTCTGAAAAATCTCTGCACATATGGAAATTAAACCAACTATACACTTCTAAATAACATAATTGCTGAAAAACAAACCCTCAAGGGACATTAAAGATACTGTAGAGCTAAATAAAAATGAAAAAGTTGAACATTGTATGATTTAACTAAAATTTTTTATACTTGTATCTATATTATAGAAGAAAAATTGAAAATCTTCAATTAATAACTCATATCCCAAACTTGTAAATAGAAGAAAAAATTTAATGTAACTAGAAGAAAATAATTAAAATGAAGTTAAATTAATGTAATAGATGATCAAAGATTAATAAAGAAAAATCAGTAAAATAAAATATAGGTATTTTAAGAGATCAATAAAATTCTTGACAGACCAATCAAGAAAACTATAAAATCAAAACTAATAATATCAATAATAAAGAGAGCCAGTCACTACAGATATTAGACATTAAAAGTAACTAAAGGTTGTGAATAACCATGCTAATAAGTTAACAACTTAAAGATCCTGGAAATTTATTTGAAAAATGAAAATCAGTAAAATTCACAAAAGAAGAAAGGGAAAGTCAAAGTAGTCTTTAATGTATTAAATTAAATTAATTTGTTCTTAAAATCTTTCTAGTGCCTTAAGTAAGACAGCTTCATGCTGAATTCTTGTGAACACTAAAATATAGGTAAAATGTGATGTGGAGAAAGCTGGGATCTGAGGGTATAATTTATTTCTCCCTTTTGAAGTTCCCTTTGTTTTTTCTCTCTTTCTTTTTTTATTTTATTTTCTTGAGTAGGAAGAGTTCTGCCAGTTGTGAATCTAACAAATAGTTACTAAAGTCAGACTTTATACCTTACACAGATCTGTAAGTGTGACATTACTTTCCCTGAGTTTATTTAGGGCCGACATATCTCAGTGATAATAGGCCAACTTCCCCAAGTTCACATAGCTAAGGAATTGCTGAGTTGGGATTTAATTCCAGGGTGGTTCAACATCAAATCTTTCAAAATCTTTCTTAGTTGTTTTTCTCAGTTTTTTTTTTCTTTTTTCTTTTTTTTTTTTTTTTTTTTTCAGGTTTTTCGAGACAGGGTTTCTCTGAGGCTTTGGAGGCTGTCCTGGAACTAGCTCTTGTAAACCAGGCTGGTCTTGAATTCACAGAGATGTGCCTGCCTCTGCCTGCTGAGTGCAGGGGTTAAAGATGTGCACCACTACCGCCTGGCTGTTCTCAGCTTTTTAATTGATAAATTTTCCCGACAGAGTTTTCTTCTCCCTTTACATGAGTTTGAAAGGTTTCATCCTCAACCCTTCTGTTTAAATATTTCTTCTCGGAGCAGTTCCTTGTTCTTTACCACTTTTATTGAGCCGATTTTCTGCTTTTTGTTTTGACCATTTCTCTTTCAGGGTCTGTTTCTGCATGGCTGTATGTTTATTTCTTACTTATGTTTGCAGTTTTTGGACAGAATTTTTATCATCTAGCCTTAGGTCCTGTTCTTTGCCCTTCCTATTCATTTATCCATTCTTGCTACATGTTCATGGTTCTCTGGGCTCAATATTTTAGTCAGACTACAATTTGTGCTTCTTTTCTTTCTGTCCTTCAAATCATACAAACAGTTGTCCTGTCATTCATGATGTCATCCTTTCTTTTCTTTTTCTTTTTCTTTTCTTTTCTTTTTTTTTTTTTTTTTAGAAATGTGTGGTTTTTTTCTTTTTTAAATTTGAAACAAGCTTGTTTTACATGTTGATTCCAGTTCCCTCTCCCTCTCTTCTTCCTCTGTCCTTCCCCCAAACCCCCATCCCATCTCCTTTCTGCTCCCCAGGGAGGGTGCATGGGGGATCTTCAAAGTCTGTCTTATCATTTGGAGCAGAGCCTAGGCCCTCCCCCATGTGTCTAGGCTGAGTATCCCTCTATGTGGGATGGACTCCCAAAGTCCATTCATATACTAGGGATAAATACTGATCCACTACCAGAGGCCCCATAGACTGTTCAAGCCTCCTAACTAACACCACATTCAGGGTGTCTGAGTTGGTCCAATGCTGGTTTCCCAGCTTTCAGTCTGGGGGTCCATGAGTTCCTCCTTGTTCAGGTCAACAATTTCTGTGGATTTCTCCAGCCTGGTCTTGACCCCTTTGCTCATCACTCCTTCCTCTCTGCAACTGGATTCCAGGAGTTCAGCTTGGTATTTAGCTGTGTCTGCTGCTTTACATCAGCTACTGGATGAAGGCTCCAGGATGTCATCTTTTAACACTGTTTTTGCTTTGCTAATTGTACTTCTGGTGAAACCTCATTGATCTTCTTGCCTCAGCCTCTCCCTGTTTAGGCATACTAAATGGTATCGTAGTCTAAATATGTTTTGTCTATAGGTATAGATTTAAGTAAAATGCCAATGTAATTTTTCAAAATGTTTTCTGGTACTGTAAATCTGTTCATACATTCATGGTTTGGGTGCTGCTAGGCTCCAGGGTAAGCTTGTTACTATTATTTTTCTATATGGATAGGGTATCAAACTGCCCTCTAGAGATTAGTGCTGCTCTTGGACCATGTCAGAAAAGATTTTTGTGGTATGGATGGCTGTTAATAAAGAAACCCCAGAGAGCATTGCAAAAGAAGGGGCAGAGAACTGGTAAGAGAAGGAGATCTGGGAGGATCAGAATGGAAAATCTGCACATGACAGGATTGCTGAATTCATGAACTTATAGCAGCTGTGATTGTCTGCTCAAGACCCACACAATTTCAAGACAGTTAATATTTCAGCAGGGAGTATGGAAGGCTTTCCTAGCCCCCATGACTAGCTAAGGATCTATTGACCATTGATAGATTCTGTGGGAAGGAACAACAACAAAAAATACAAAGACTATTTTTCCTTTTTATTGAAAGTAGATGTTTTTCTCATATTATATCCTGATTATAGTTTCCTCTCGCTCTTCTCCTTCCAGTTCCTCCCCACACTTCATTCCATCTGTATTTATTTCTGTCTCTCATTAGAAAAATAGGCTTTAAGGGCTAATAATAAAATAAAATTTAATAAGTTAAAACAAACACTAACATATTGGAATTAGACAAAACAAACAAACAAAAAGACAAGGTAGAAGAAACAGAGACACGCTCATTTTTCTACTCAGGAATTCTATAAAAACACAAAACTGGAAGCCATAATATACATGTAAAGGACCTGGTACAGATCCATGCAGACCCTGTGCATATTGCCTCAGTCTCTGTGAGTTCCTATGTGCTTTGATAATTTTTGAGTTAGAAGACCTTGTTGGGTCTATCCCATGTGGCTTTTACACCTTTTCCATCTCCTCTTCTGCTGACTTCCCTGAACCACAGGGAAGGTATTTAGTAGAGATGTCCTGTTAGGGCTGAATGTTCCAAGGTCTCTCATTCTCTGAATAATGTCTGACTGTGGGTCTTTGTATTCCCGTCTGTTATAGGAGGAAGCTTCTCTGATAATGGCTGAACATGGTACTAATTTTGGTGTAGCAAATAAAATTAGAAGTAATTTTACTGTTACAGACTTTTTTTTCCCCCTCCTAAATTTCAACCACAGTTTTTCCTTCCACCCCTCCTCCTGGATTTTGCTCCCCCAAGCCTATCCCCGCTCATCCATTCCTCCTCTTACAGGGTAAGGGCTCCCATGGGGTGGTCAACAAAGACTGGCCCATTACGTTGAGGCAGGACCAAGCCCCTCCCTGCTGCATCAAGGCTGAGCATGGCATCCCACCATAGGGAATAAGGTTCCAACAAGCTAGCTCATGTACCAGGGATATATACTGGTCCTGCAATCTGGGACCCCTCAGAGAGCTCTAGCTACACAATTGTCTCCCATAACCAGAGGTTCTAGTTCAGTCCCATGGAAGCTCCATGGCTGTTGGTCTAGAGTTTGTGAGTTACCATGAGTTTGGTTCAGCTGTCTCTCTCTCTGTACATTTCCCCTTCATCATCTTGACCTCCCTTGTTCATGTGTCTCCTCCTCCCTCTCTTCAATTGGATTCCTGGAGCTCTGCCAGGTGTTTGATCTCTGCATCTTGTTGCTACATGCTTTTAGTAGAAAAGTAGTATTTGATTTTACCCCTAGTTTCCTGGGCTACCTAGTTTCAGGTTCTAGGTCACCCAGGCAGTGTTGGGTATGGGTTTGATCTCTTGGAGTGGGCATTAAGTCAAATATGATATTGGTTGGTTATTTCCACAAGCTTTGTGGCACCATCACACTAGCATACCTTGCAAGCAGAACATCATTGTCCATCTAAGTGTTTGTGGCTGGCTTGATGTTGAAGTTTCCCTTTGGTACCATGCCCAGTGTCTTCCTGTTCCAAAGACTCTAGAACATAGGTGGGAAGGCTTTGTTTAGCTTTTATATGTTCAATGAGTTGTGTAGGTGCTTTCTTCAGTAATGAGGCCTTATCATCAGTTTGTGGAGAGCAATCATCTATAGTCTTGGGAACAGCCTAGATCATTTGCTGATTCTATGGGACTCCTGTGGTCAACAACTCAGTCCTGGGACTAGAAGCTTGATTGGTGACAAGAGAAGTTCAGTTGTGCTCTGTCTCCCCATTATTTGGTGATTTCAGTTAGATTGCCTTTATATATGTTCATATTATCTATTGTATTAATTTTCCATACTACTTAATTTTAGCTGTCCATCCCCATATTCCTTCCCTCATTCACCTTTTCCTTCCACCTTCCCATGAGTCTCTTGTTCCAGCCACTCCTTATCCATCCATTCTATTTCTTTTTCCTAATGAGATCAATCTTTCCCCCATAGTTCCGTACTCTATATTTAACTTGTGGCTCTATGGATTGTTACCATTATAGCTTGGCTATCATTGACTTAGTAACTAATATCCATATCTAAATGAATATATCCCATATTTATCTTTCTGGGTCTGGGATACTTCAACCAGGATGATTATTTTTTCTAGTTCTATCCATTTGCCTGTAAATTTCTTCTTCTTCTTTTTCGATGGCTGAGTAATACTTCATAATGTAAATGTATCACATTTTCTTTATCCATTCTTCTGTTGAGGGAAATCTCAGTTTTTGGCTATTATGAATAGAGTAGCAATGAACATGGTTGAGCAAGAGTATCTGTCATAGAATGAAGTGTCCTTTAAGTATATGCCCAAGAGTGGTACAGTTGGATCTTAAGGTAGACCAATTCCATCGTTCTGAGGAACTACCACACCGATTTTCATAGTGTCTGTACACATTTGCACTCCCACCAGCAATGGAAGAGTGACCCACATACTTGCCAGCATGAGCTTGTGTTATAGATCTTAGCCATTCTGATGGGTGTGAGATAAAAATCTCAAATTAGTTTTGATTTGCATTTCCCTGGTGGATAAGGATGTTGAACATTTCTTTAAGTGTTTCTCAGTCATTTGACTTTCCTCTTTTGAAAATTCTCTATTTAAATATGTACCCTGTTTTTAATGGGATTATTTGATTTTTTGATATCTAGTTTCTTGAGTTCTTTATATATTTTGGGTATTAGTCCTCTATCTGATGTGTAGTTGGTGAAATCATTGTCCCATTTTGTAGGCTGTTGCTTTGTTCTATTAACTGTGTCCTTAGCCTTACAGGAACTTTTCAGTTTCATTAGGTCCCATTTATTAATTGCTGTTGGTATCCTGTCAGAATGTCTTCTGTGTCAATGTGTTCAAGTCAATTTACCACTTTTTCTTCTATCAGGTCAGATTTTTTTTTCAAGTTTTTGATTCATTTGGAGTTGAGTTTTGTGCAGGGTGATAGGTAAGGGTCTATTTGGATTATTCTATATACAGACATCAAGTCTGACCAGAACCATTTGTTGAATATGCTGTCTTTGCTCCTGCCCCCACCACCAGTGTGCATTTTTGGCTTCTTTATAAAATTCAGGTATCCACAGATATGTGGATTTATGTCTGGGACTTCATTTCAAGTCCATTGATTGATGCATCTATTTTTATGCCAATACCATTTTTTTTCTCCTATAGCTCTGTAGTACAACTTAAAATGGAGATAGAGATACCTTCATCAATTCTTTTATTATTTACAATTGTTTTAGCTTTCACTTTTTTATTTTTGGTGTGTTTGTGGTAATATCTTCTTTGTACAAATAAAACTTGCCTGAAGATCAGAGAGCAGAGAGCTACTAGTTAACCATAGAGGTCTGGAGGTCTGTACAAACAGACAGGAAATGAGACAGCTGGGAGGGATAACCCCTTAACCTAGAGACAGGAGAGAAGTCCTAGTCCCTACTTCAAATGACTTGACAGATTTACATGACCCCACCTGGACAGCATAGCCCTACATGTGGAATGGGGGTGGGGAAGATGGGAGGGAGAGTGGTCAGGGTGTATGTGAGGGGGAAAAGAGGGTAAGAGGGAGGGAAGAAGGGAGGGAGGGAGGAAAAAAGGGAGGAAGGGAGGGGAAACTGGGATCGACATGTAAAAATTTTAAATTATATTATTAATAAAAAATATAAAAATTTTAAAAAATTCCTGTTAAGGGGAAAACTCTTTTTAAATGGAAACTCTTAGTTCCATTCACTCATAATCCAGAAATTGCTTTCTGTGACAGTATAGAAAAAGTAGACATCATGCTCCATAGTAAAATCCTAAGTTCTTTTACTCTAAAATCATAGTATATGGCATAAATAGTCATTATTTTCATTTCTACTCACCATTATATAGGAAGTATCAATGCAAAGGAGAAATAGATGTGAGTGTTCAAGAACAATCATCTTGTCTCCTTTTTTTGCAATGGCATGATTGTACATATAGAAATATAAAAAATAAGATTCACTGTTTATTTTGTATATTTTAGTAAATTCTAGAATCAATTTACAAAATCAATGCACTGGATCAATATATAAAGAGAAACTGTATTTCCAAATTTTTGAAATTTAAATTTTAAGTATTTAAAAAAGAATAAAAGCTATCAAATGCTTAAAAAATAAAAGACCATAAGTCCATTTGAAAAGAAGACAAGAATGCCATTTCTTATCATATCTGTTAACACTTGGCCACAGGATAGAGTTCTTTAACTTCCAGCCTCCTTTCCTACTAGTCCCATAAAATTATTGACACTTGATCTTCAAATAATCCCACATAAAGATATCCAAAACAATTAAAAGAAAAATAGTCATTTCAATAAATTATGTTAAAAACAACTTAATGTCTTTGAAAAAATATAACTATCTCATTCCATATACAATTACTAATACAACTATATTTCTATATATGGTAATTGATTTGAAATTGATCAAAGATCTGATTATAAGAGAAAACCCATAATTCTTTTGAGTGAAAACATGAAAATATCTTTGAGACTTATGAGTAGAAAAAATTAAATATAACAAAGTACTCAGAGCAAAAAGAAAAACTGATATATTGACTATTAAAACAAAATATATGTTCCCAAAAGACATAATTATGTAAATGGGCAAGCCATAGACTTAAATAGTAACTGCTTAATATATTTCTGAAAACAAGGTGGATCCAAATTTCTGTTTTGAAACTTAAATAAGTTTTCTTAAGACTAATGACAAATTGGTGAGAATTCATTTAGTAAAAATGTTTGCCATGAAAACATGAAGACCTGAGTCCAATGCCCAGAGCCCATGTAAAGAAGCCATGTGTGATGGTTCATGTTTGCAATCTCAATTGTAGAGCTGCAGAAACAGGCAGCTCTTGGGGCATCCTGGCTAAGCAGCCTAATCAACCAGTGGACTCCAAGCCAAGCAAGAGAATCCCATATCAACAAACATGGCAGACAGCACCTGAATGACCCATGATGCTGACTTCTGGGTCTACATGCCTGTGCACCCACACACATGAACCTCCACACATGAGGAGACACACATACAGTCAGAGACTGACACTGTTTTAAGTAAGAAAATGAACTGAATGGACACTTCACAGAGGACAATATCCAAATAGCTGATAAACATATAAGAAATCGCTAACACCATTGTTTCTCCAGGAAACTTTATTTAAAATGCTTATAGGACTATTGCAATGCCTAGCCAGCAGAGTCCTAAAGTGAGAAATACTCGCATTACCAAAGTTCATATAGAAAAGAAAGATCCTGGGGGGGGGATGGGGAGAGGTAGCATAAGACAGGAGGGAGAGGGAACTGGAATTGGTATGTAAAATAAGATTGCTTTTAATTGAAATGAAAAAAAGATCCTTACCTAACAGTTGTTGGTGAAAGCATAAATAGTTTTAAAACTTTGTAAGGTAATTTGGTGATAGAAATACTGTGGTCCAGGACACTTACATATATACATTCCCAAGAGAAATAATAGTACATTCGAGACAAAACAATTTTTTGATAACTTTCATGGAAACTTTATTAATATATGTAGATTTCATAAACAAATATCCACTAAGACAACAGTAAATAAAATTGTGTACAGCAAAATATGTACTAAAGAGCAATACCTAAGAAAAATATTGTGATGCCATTCACAAGGAAAGGAGGCAGCAATCAAAAGATAATGTAGTAAGCTATAGGTGATGCTCAATCCCAGAGCACATGTTTGACATGTGCATGACCCTGGATCCCAACACATTCAAAATAAAATAAAGTAAAATGATTAGTAAATGTGCTGTTTAACACTTACTACGAAATGCACACCTAAGCAAAATGGATCTGCCAGGGTAAGAGGGAGAATGTAAGGTATTTCAAGGAAGAGAATGAATGTACTGGAAATTTTACTGGAAAAGAACAGCCCAGAACACTCTGAAATGATGGAAATTGCCTACTCTAGATCTAAGTGGTGCTGTGTAGCCTTACATAGTGAAGGGGAAATCCATTAAACACTTGATATTCATGTACTTTGCTGTATAAGGTCACATTTCACTTTTAAAGGGAATGGACCCCAGTCAGGAGATCGTTAAAGGAAAAAAAATGCCAGCAAATATTTGGAGGAAAGGAACCCATACATACTTCTTGGTGAGAAGGCAAATTGGTCTAGCTACTATGGGAACAATAGAAAAGATCCTTGAAAACTTAAATTAGAATTACTATACTATCCACTGGATATAAAAACCTAAAGGACTCAAAGTCTGCACACAATAGAGATACCTACATGTGCATGTCTCTTACAAGTCATAACAGCCAATGTTATAGAATCAGGTTTGATGCTTATCAATAGGTAGACGGACAAAGGAAATTTGATATACATACTAAATGGAGTTTTATTCACTTACAAAGAAGACCATTCTAGGAACATGGGTGTCCTAGGTAGCACAATAATAAGTTAAAAGAAAAAAGTCAGACACACAAAGGTAAATGTCATAGTTTCCTTTGTATGCATAATCAAAATTTTTAAATAAAAATGGTTTCCTCTCTTAAAGGGAGATATTTGTAAGGAGAGGGCACCTACTAGAAGAAAGTTTGAAAAGAGAGTGCTCCCACTATCTTTATTTATATGTATGAAAAGTCAAAATGAAACCTTTTATTTTGTACAAATAGTATGTGATAGTATTCCTAAATAAAAAAGTAAAAGAAAAAGTTGGGCACTTTTTCATTTGCCTACTTTATACTAATTCCCCACCTTCCTACCCCTAATCCATGTGTCCTGAATTCAGTCTTGCATTCAACCTCATTACTGGATATATAGTTTCTACTGGGCTTTACCTCCTGTGAAAACTTGTACATTAGAATCATTCCAAAGGGGAAATGAAACAGTTTTTCAAACTGCTTTCTCTAATATAATAAGGAGAAGAGAACTTGCCCGAGAAAAATTCATAATTCAAAGTATCTTTCAGAGTTCACAAAGAAGCATTCCTGTCAATGATGTACACTGATTTTTAAAAACATTATCCTTCTAAATCTCTCTATCAAGCTTTGTATCCTTTTACCCAATATAATGAACATAAATCCAAGCCCATCTGTTAGTAAGTTTTTCATACCTTTGAAGCTCCAAATTCTGTATCCATTTATGAAAAAATAATGAATGAATGAAGGTCTTATGCAGCATCTTAAGTCATTAAGGTGTCTGAGAAGGAGCCTGGGTATGCAAGGCTCTGTATACCGCCTTAAGGGAGCACAGGTGCCTGGTTCTTGGTTCCATTGTTCCTATTCATTCTCTTACATCAGGTGTCTTAAAAGCATTTCTTTATCAACGTAATTTTTCACCTCTAATATGCTTGCAAAAATGATACTCCAAAAATTAATCTATGCAAAGCTAAATCAAATCTATGCATTGCTGAAACAAATGACAAGCAGATTTGTTTAAATGCAAACATCAGGGGCAAGCTTTACAAGGGTGAAACTGGCTATGGAAAGGTAGAAAAAGAAAATGGGGCTAAAAGGAAACAAAACAAATATTACCAGAATTCAAAAGCCTGTATGTCAGTCCCAGCTCAAGTATCAGGAGCATGTGTATCTGTAGGTACCCTATAAAACCTTTAGAAATCGCCAGAGTGCAGCACATTATGTGAATAGATAGAATTGGCTTATTTCTTAGCTATATTTTATCATTATCAAAACAATTTCTGCAAAATAATAATTGAGGCAATTGGGCAGACAAATTTAAATATTCTTGAAAATGAGATTTTTAAGTTCCGATATAGTGTAAGAAGCACAGATTTTCACTACTGAAAAATAGTAAGTTTTTAACATTACAAATAAAGCTTTGGATGTTATTTCCAAAACATTGTCATGAGAAGATTTTTCTGCTCAAGGTCTTCTTCAGAGCAATCTTGACATCCTTATTCCTCAAGCTGTAGATCAATGGGTTGAACATGGGCACCACAGCAGTATAGAAAACAGAAGATACTTTTCCCTGATCCAGGGGCAAACTAGAAGGTGGCTTGAGGTACATAAAAGCTCCTGATCCAAAAAAGAGAGACACTACAATAATATGGGAAGTGCAGGTACTAAAGGCTTTGGACCTGCCTTCTTTGGAGCTAATGTGGAGAATGCTAGAGAGGATGAAACCATAAGATATAAAAATAGTAACAATGGGCACTCCGATGCCAATGGTCACAACAACAAAAACCACCAACAAATTGATGAAAGAGCTGTTGCAGGACAGCTCGAGGAGGGGAATGATGTCACACATATAATGATTAATGATGTTGTCAGCACAGAAGGTAATAAACTGTAGGTTTCCCATATGGGCCACAGCCCCAAAAACTCCCATCCCATAGACACCCGACAAAAGATATGAACATACTTGGGGAGACATGGTGACCCTGTACAGCAATGGTTTACAGATGGCAACATAGCGGTCATATGCCATTGCTGACAGGATGTAGGACTCAGAAAAGACAAAGAAGCAGAAGAAGAAAAATTGAGTCATACACCCTGCATAAGAAATGATGTTCTTTCTCAGAACAAACCCTACCAGCATTTTAGGGGTGAGTGTGGTGGAGTAACTAAAATCTATGAAGGACAAATTGAGAAGGAAGAAGTACATGGGAATGTGCAGGTGGGAGTTCAACCCTATCAAGGTGATCAAGCCCAGGTTTCCCACCACAGTGACCACATAGAAACTTAGAAACACGATGAAGAATGGGATTTGGAGTTCAGACTGGTCCGTTAATCCCACAAGGATGAACTCTGTCACTGAGGAGATGTTCTCTGCCGCCATTCTCTTCTGGGAGTGTCTGTGAAGATTAAACAAACAAACAAAAAAGAATCATTAAGAACGGGGAGGACATAGTTAAACACCTTGAAGTACAGGGAAGCCAAAGGCAGGGGGCAAGAATAAAAAAACAAAATATTTACTGACACTAACTATGGGACTCTTTCTAAATGCTGGCTGAGCTGTAGTTTTTTACAGGTGAAGTCACAATGCTACTGAGCCGCTAAAGCGGAGGAATTAAAATCACCTGGCGCCTGAGCTGCCAACTGCTTTGGAGCAGGAAGTTGTGGGTCAGGCAGACACTGCGGATTCTCGGGTTCACCTTGGAGCCTCCCTTTACTGCCTTTAGTCCATCTCCTTCCGGGTGACTCAGTTGGCCTAGAGGAAAGGAAACTGACAGTAGAGCTGTGCAGACAGCTCTACTCTTGCTTCTCTGCATTTAGGATCAAAACTTCTAGTTTATCTTGGTTCTGGTGCAGAATTGGATGGAGAGCTTGCTCTCTGGTTGTTCCTTTGTTGTGAGACTCCTGAACAGTTACGAGGAAAGTGGGAAGCATCTTTCCCTAGCACCATGAACAGCAGGGAACTGAGGTTTTTATTGTAAATCCCAGTGAGCTCCCACAGGACCATTGCCCCAGAGTTTGCCTTCCTAAGGAAATGTTCATTACACCCTTAATGATGCTTCAAGAGGCTTTTAATGAACTGGGTTTTGTTTGTTTTTTTTTTTTTCTTTAAGTTACATCTTCTTGAACATGATTTTAAAAAAAGCATTGAAGGGGAAATACTTTTTACCATCTAGTATAGAGCACTTGCTATATACCAAGCACTGTGCCAGGCATCACAGCAACAATGTATAAATAATGCTGCCTCGTCTATTACTGACCCTAACACATAAGTTAGTGCACTTTTTAGCTAGCAGTATTTAACCATCACACAACGGCTACATACTTCAAATCATCATGTTGTACATAATAAATATCATGTTGTACATAATAAAATCATCATCTAGTGATTTTACAAATTCTGTCAATTTACAAATGAGAAGGCTCACTCTAGAATATGGAGTCCACTTTGATCTCTCCAACTCCAGTAACAGCCTTAATCATTGCCTACACAGTCTCCCTGTCAGTGTCACAAGTTCTCTGAAGCAGTGTCTTTAACTACAAGAATCTAGGGGCTCTTGGTAGATTTTTTTTAGCAGTCATAAAGGAGAGTAAAAAGTACTAAATGCAGGAAAAGTCAGTCAGAGGCTTTCAGACACCCAAAGAGGAGAGTGATCATTTCATTCATGTGACAAAAATCATTTGACTATATCCAAGCAAAGATAAAAACAAGATTACTATTTCATCCTATTATCTGCTCAGGCAGATTAATAGTGATGATTAAAAACAAATGCTTGCCAGATACTTATCACTTGTTAACGTCTGAAAGGCCAGGTATTGTCCCTAAATCTAGCAATAGGGATTTGATGGCTTTGACCAAGAATGCATTGGACAGCTTCTGTGTCACAGAAATTCTTTTGAGCTACTTTATTCTCCCTGAGAGGAGAATAGTACGTTGTTGTTGTTATTATCCCACATTGGAAAATAATAAGTTGTACACTTATAGGGAGGACTTTATTCGAGTGCAAGAAGATAGAAAATGTATATGAAATGTGGAGGGAAAAGACAAGACATGAACAGGAGAAGCTTTGTGAAGAAAAGTTAAACCACTCAGAGAAGTAGAAAATGGAGAAATATTTCAGTTTTAACTAGTTATCTGACATCTGAACATAAGATTTGAGAAGTGTTGTTTGAGGATATCAATTACTCAACTACCATACCAGCATACACTGCTTATTTGACACAAGACTCTCCCCAAGACATCCCATTTTTGCCCTGAAACTTAAAAGCAGTAAGTTAACCCAGAACAGTGAGTGACACTAAAGGGAGAAATTTCTGACTATGGTTAACAGGACAGAACTGTGGAAGACCTTGCTGGGGATTCAGGCAATCATGAGTCAACTCTACAGGTCACTGACTGAGACTAAATTAAGTTCTGATAAATCTCTGTGTAACAACTTACAGTTTACATCCCTTACCAGAGATTAAGGATGATAAATTTCATAGCCAAGAAATAACATCTATTTGAGGAAAGTCAAGCTTTGGTCATCAAAGTATTTATATTAGTTTTAAACCAGTTAAATCTAGAAACTTCTTGGAATTATTTCAAATTTTTAACTCAAAAGTCCATCTCCCTCCAGCCAAGCCTAGCCACCACCACCAAACACATGACAACAGGTATATGTTTTATGGTGAGTGCACATACATCAATGAGGATTTATTAACTCCCAATTCGGTCTCAGCCATAATGGCGTCTCCCTGGCCAAATAACACAACTGTCTACATCTCGAAGTGAAACTAATGATTTGTCTTCTGTTCTTAAGCACACTACACATAATTGAGGAATACAAAATATCAAACTGTTATAAAAATAATTATAATGTCCCACAAAGCAAGCATTCTTTGAGACCATGACAGGTCTCATGACAGGTGGGGGAAAACCTTAGGGATTCATTAATTGTTTGCCTGTCTCTAGGAGCTTTAGCTAGTTCTGCATGCATGATATGACATCAGGGAAAGTTCTTTTAAGGTTAATGGTTCACAAATGGTTTCCATGGTAACTTTATTTCAGTGCATCAGTGTTTTATTTCAAGTTAACCGGGGCTTCTCTATGTTTCTACTGTTAACTTTCTGCAATATAATAAGAGGGAAACAAGGAAATATGTCCTTGATTAAGTTACTGATACAAAACTGTCCCTCTCCCCCAAACTTGAAACTCTGTATAATAGCTTCCTTGCCTGATTTAATATTAGTAGGAAATTATATGCAAGGCATGGATTATAACAAACTCAGTGGGGCAAACATATGCACTATATGGGGCTTTTATACATATGGGGTATGCATTAGCCTCCAAGAATCTGGCATGCCATCAAATAGCATGTGGTGTGCTGAGAATGATGGTGTCCACTCTACACAAGAGAAATCCAAGAACAGATATAATTGCAACACACCAGACAGCCTGTCCAGAGAAAGATGGCAGTTGAATTGTTCTGATCCAAAACAAGTTCAGCTAGACCCTAAGGATGTGCATAGATTAATGTCATCTACAAGACATCTTACTGTAACATTAATTTTAATACATACATTTAATACATGTCAAATGCTAAGTTAAAAATGCAAAGAAATGGCTTCTTTCCCAAAAGTTTGTAATGTGATAGAGGCATTTCCCATCTGTTTCAGTCTCCTTTTCTCATCTTTTGGGTTACAAAACTCAGAGGCTTCAGTTCTCAGTGATCGTACTTGATCATATCATTCTGGGTCTTTAAGGACTGGACAAGAAATAAAAGTCCCTTTGGCAAAACACCAAATGCACAGAACAAAGAAAGAATATTAACAGCTGCAAAGGGAAAAGACAGAGTAACAAATTAAGGCAGACCTACTAGAATAACTCTTGACTTCTCAATGAAGACTTTAAGGGCCAAAGGGGATTGAACAAGTGTTCTATTTACTCTAAGAAACTAGAGATGCCAGCCCAGACCCCTATACCCAACAAAACTTTTGATTGCAGTAGATGGAGAAAATAAGACATTCCACAATAGAACCTAACTTAAACAATATCTTTCTACAAATCCAGCCCTACAGATTTTAAAAGGAAAACTCCAACTTAAAATATTAACCACACCCAACATCTAAGAAAACACAAGGAATATATAATTCCAGACTAGCAAACAATAGATGGGGGAAAGAGGGGAAATGAGAAAAAATAACAAAAATAAGGTAAAATAAAAATTTAAGCCTGACAGTGGTGGTGCACACCTTTAATTCCAGCACTAAAGAGGCATAGGAAGGCAGATGTCTATGAATACAAAGCCAACCTGGTCTCAGAGTGAGTATCAGGACAGGTTCCAAAGCTACACAGAAAAACCCTGTCTCAAAAGAAAGAAAAAAAGGAAGGAAGGAAGGAATGAATAAGGGAAAGAAGGAAAAGAGGGGAGGTGGAAGAGGGAACTGGAGGAGAAGAGGGAGGGGAAACTACAGAACTACAGTCAGGATGTAAAAATAAACATGCTTTAGCATCAAGGATAGACATCATTTCAGGGTAAAAACTCCAAGCAAATGGACCTAAGCCGAAAGCTTTATAACAATTTTAATATCTTCAAAAATAGACCTCAAACCAAAACTAATAAGATAGAATAGGATATGACACTACATATTCATCAATGGAAAAATCCATTAAGAGGACATTGTAATTCTTAACAACTATTTAATTAATGCAAGGGCACCCACGTTCATTAAAGAAACACTGTAACAGTTGAAAACAAATATTGACTCTCACACATTGATAGTGGGAGACTTTAATGGTGTCAGAAGTGGAACTGAGAACTTTCACTTAAAACTTCAGAAAAGCTTAAAAAAATAGTTTTTAGAAACAAAAGAACAGAGACAAGCAAGGCTTTGTGGTAGCAGCATTTTTCTGGGTTGGATTCTGTTTTGCTAGAGACAAACAGATTTGCGCGGTTCCTTTAAGGGAGGTTTCCTGACTCAGCATAAGCCGCAAAAAAAAAAAAAAAAAAAAAAAACCGCACCAATTTTAAAGAGCTCTGATAACAATCCATTGGTGTGTATGAGAGCTGGCAATGGCAGTGATCATATCTCCAAGCCGGCAGCATGCTTTCGGATGCAGCGCATACAAAGACAGTGAGCACAGCTCTCACTACTGCCAGTAAAATAGCCGCCGCCCTCTTGGATAGACTGTAAAAAAAAAAACCCAAAAAACTGTGGCTTTCATTTTAGGAGTGTTGTTTAGCAGATAAAAGACTCGTGGCCAGTAAAAGACTCGTGGCCAGTAAAAGATAAAGATTTAAAGTAAAGACAGATTCACATTAAGAAAAAGTGCTAAAGATTTACACTGTGTTCTAAAATATATGTAGGCTTGGGAGAGAAAAGGAATAAAATGGTTTTAAAAAGACAGAGTGTGGCTGGGTGTGGTGGCACACGCCTTTAATCCCAGCACTTGGGAGACAGAGGCAAGCAGATCTCTGTGATTTCAAAGTAAACCTGGTATGCAAAGTGAATTCCAGGGCAGATAAAAGTTACACAGAGAAACCCTGTCTCAAAATATGTAAAAATAGAAGTAGAAGAAATAGAGTAATAAATAAGCCATGTAAAGATGGAAAGCACAGAGAAACTTTGGATATTGTACACTGTTCTGTTATCTTTAAATTGTTTGATTGCTGAGGAAATAACAACAACTTATAAAAGAAATGCTGCTGGATTAATTTAATTTATATATTTTAAAAATGCTTTGACTCCAAAATTTAAGTTCAAGGACAAGTTACTGGGGAAGAGGATTTCTAATTTTGTTTCCACAGAAAATGAAAAGCTGTGTATTCCTTCCAGACTAACATGGTTTGATCAAGCAAGACCCCCTGAAGCAACGTCAATGGGACACTGCAGACTTGCAGACCACTACAGCCAGGATTTCTGGGTCTTCTTAGGATTCCCCATGACAGCGCCCCCTACCAGCAGGAAGTAGTTTGGAAAGAATGACACCCAAATTCCCAAATATTGTATATAAATGTTTGTTTCCATTTAAGTGGGCTTGGTTATAAATGATTAATGACCACAAACAATCTTTTTAAAGGTGAAAAGAGAATTATGGTATAGATATGAATACTTTGTTTTAGAATGGATTTTCATTTATTGATACAATTTAAGGTCAATTTTGTGATATGTGTATTTCTCCTCTTGTTTAGGTTTTGTGTTTATATAGCTCATTAAAAATTTTAATGTAAAATTTAGTACAGATTATAAAGAGTTACCTATGATAGTCAAAACTTGGAGTTAAATTAGTTAGGATTTCTAGATATGCAGAGATGTATTTGAGATGAATAGGCATTCTTCAAAACTTTCAAAGACCTACAGAATATGGCATTTAAAACGGTTTAGAGTTTTTCTTGACAGTTACACATAGCTGCTCCTGGCAATACCACCTGCATCAGAAAGGAAGATGGTCATAGAAGAAACTCGTTATAAAGTTTGCTTTCAATATGGCAAGACTAGCCATTTGGGCAAGATACTGCTCTTGTCTGGACTGTTTGACTTTATGCTGTATAAACTGGGCATGCAGGACCCACAGAAAAGTGACTGCTGATTCAAGTTGGACATTGCTACAGGATTCTTGCTTCATGAAAGAGGCTGCCAGACAGCCAGACAGTCTACAGGACACAGAAAAAAGTGACTGACAAACTGCCAATACAGGCAGACAGTTTAAAGTTTCCTGCTTCATGAAAGAGTCTGCCAGACACACTATGGCCTATGGACTGAAGATGGAACATTACAGAAGAACTTCGGGTGATTGACCAGGCTGTGAGTTGTCTTTGTCATTTCTAGAGTTTATATATTATCCTTCTGTGGTCTTTGATGGAGTTGAAGACCGATAGTTATGGTTGTAGTTTTCCTTAGTTAGGATTAAAGATAAGTTACATATAAGACTTTGGACTCACAAAGATAGGATAGATGATGGAATATTTTCTTAAATCTTACAAAATGTTAATGGACTAAATATTGTTAACTGTGATTCTTATTTGATAACTGTTGTATGGTATATTTTGCTATGTTAAGGTTAAAACCCTTCTTTTTATTTTAGACAGAAAAGAGGAGATGATTGGAGATGTTATTCAGTAAATAGGTTTCTCATACTGGTTAATGAATAATGGGAAAGCAAGATAGGCGGGGCTAGGAGACAAGGGGAAAAGAGGAAGTAGTAAGGAGGAGTCAACATGGAGAGCCCGGAGAGGTAGGACACCAGTGCTGCTCTGGCCAGTAAGATGAGCCACGTGGAAATACTTAATCATTAAGTATTAATCATTAAGTATTAATCATTAAGACAGAGCTATCCCATAAACAATGATAGTAACTGGCCAACAAGATTGTATCAAATACAGAGTCTCAATGTGTTATTTGGGGCTAGCGCAGCCCCGCAGGGAGGAACAAAGAGTGGGACCAGGCAGGCTGATGGAAAACATACACACTACAATTGGCGCCCAAGGTGGGGCTCGAATCCACAACCCTGAGATTAAGAGTCTCATGTTCTACTGACTGAGCTAGCTGGGGACCAGACCAACTGGCAGGGAAAAACGTACTCGTAACAGACTTTAATACCTGACTCTCACCAGATAAAAACTAAAAAGAGATATGTTAGAGCTAAATGACATTATGAACCAAATGAACCTAACAGATATTTGAACATTTTACCCAAACATAAAAGAATATGCCTTCTCTGTACCACATGCAACTTTCTTCAAAATTGACAACATACTTAGACACTTAAAGCAAGTTTAAACAGATACAAGAAAATTTAAATATCACCCTGCATTCTATCAGACCACCACAGATTAATGCCGGATATCAACAGCAGAAACCTTACAAACTCATGGATACTTACTGAATTAAAATATTGACAAAAATTAAGGAAGAAATAAGACTTCCTAGAGGTGAATGAAATTTAATAAACAACATACCCAAACTCATGGGACACAATAGGCAGTTCTAAGATGGAAGTTTGTATAACTAAGTGCCTACATAAAAAAATAATTGGAGAAATCTTACTAGTATCTTAATATCACACCTAAAAGCTCGAGAATAAAATGAAATCACACCCAAAATGGGTAATGGTAATAAATAATCAAATTCAGTGCTGAAATCAATAAAATAGAACAAACAAGCAAAAAACAATACAAAGTATCAATGAAACAAAGAGTTGGCTCTCTGAGAAAATCAATACAATTGGCAAACCCTTACTCAAATGAACTAAAAGGCAGAGAGAATATTCAAATCAACGAAATTAGAGATGAAAAGGAGAACATAACAATAGACACTAAGGAGATCCAGAGAATCATAAGAACATTCTTTAAAAGCCTATTCTCTATCAAATTGAAAAATCTAATATAAATGAATAATTTTCTAGAGAGGTACCACTTATCAGTATTAAATAAGCATGGCAAACAGACCTATAATCGCTAGGTGAAATAGAAGCCACCATTAAAATTCTCCCAACCAAACAAAGCTCAGAGCCAGATGATGTCAGTGCAGAATTCTACCAGACTTTCAAAGAGTTAACACCAATACTCCTCAAATTACTCCCCCAAATAGAAACAAAAGGACATTGGCTAAGTTATTTTACAAGGCTACAGTTATACTGATACCCAAACCACAAAATCCCACAAAGAAAATTACAGATCAATTTCCCTTATAAATATAGTTGCAAAAATACTCAATAAATACTTGCAAACCAAATCCAAAAACACATAAAAAAGAATCATCCCCCATCATCAAGCAGGCTTCATCCCAGAGATTCAGGAATTATTCAACATACATAAAACAATAAATGTAATCCACTACTTCATAAACAAAATTGAAAGAGAAAAACCACATGATCATCCAATTACATGGAGAAAAGGTCTTTGATAAAATCCAACACTCATTCATTATAAAAGTACTGGAAAGATTATGGATACAAAGGACAAACCTCAACAGCCTTAGGAAACATCAAAATAAATGGAGAGGAACTCAAAGCATTTCCACTAAATCTGGAACAAAACAAGTTTGTCCACTCTCTCCATACCTATTCAACATAGCACTTAAGGTTCTGGCTACATTACAAAGACAACTGAAGGAGAGCAAAGAAATACAAATTGTAAAGAAAGAATTTAAAGTATCTTTATTTGTAGATGGTATGGTAGTATACATAAATGACCAAAAATATTTCACCAGAAAAAACTCCTACAGCTGATAAGCACTTTCAACAAAGTAGCTGGAAACGATATTGTGATTTAATAAGAATCAGGATAAACAATTAGGCCGAACAGAAGTTTATTAAGGGAGAAATAACTCACAACATACGCAGATGCACGCGGCGGGTTCCAGCAGATCCTGAGCCTTCCAGCGTCCTCCACCCAAAAGGGGCGGCCCGACCCTCTCCCAACCTTTTCTCTCCGCTCCCATCCGGCCCTGTCTCCGCCCCAATGGGCATGGCCTAAGCCACAGGTGCAGACAAGGTGAATATCTCGCTACAATTCCCCTTTTAGTCTAAAGAAAAGATTTGGGTTTGATACAAAAATATACAAAACAGTGAATAACAAGTGCACACGTGGTTGCAGGACAATGGCGGCTGGACCGGGAGGCCGGCGGGGAGTAACCTACTGTAACATAATGGTGTCAGAAGCGGGATTGAGAACTTTCATTTAAAACTTAACAAAAGCTTAAAAAATAGTTTTTAGAAACAAGGGAACAGAGACTTCTTGGTAGCAGCATTTTCTTGATTGGATTTGTTTTGCTGTAGACAGAGATTTGCGCGGCTCCTTTAAGGGAAGTTTCCAAAATTAGCATAAGTGGCAAAAAGCCGCCTGGCTTTTAAAGAGCTCTGCTAACAATTCATTGGTATGTAGGAGAGCTGCAATGAAGGTTTACACTGTGTTTTAAAAAATACGCTGGCTTGGGAGAGAAAAAGAAATGGGATACAATGGTTTAAAAAGAAAAAAGGAATTAAATGGATGGATGTAATGGCACACGCCATTAATCCCAGCACTCGGCAGACAGAGGCAAGCAGATCTCTGTGATTTCAAAGTAAACCTGGTATGCAGTGAATTCCAGGACAGATAAAAGTTACACAGAGAAACCCTGTCTCAAAATATGTAAAAATAGAAGTAGAAGAAATAGATTAATAAAAAAGCCATGTAAAGATGGAAAACACAGAGAAATTTTGGATACTATACGTGCTTCTGTTGTCTTTAAATTATTTGATTGCTGAGAAAACAACTACTAATAAAAGAAATGCTGCTAGATTAATTCAATTTATATATTTTAAAAATGCTTTGACTCAAAAATTCAAGCCTAAGGACAAGTTACTGGGGAAAAGGATTTCTATTTTTATTTCCACAGAAAATGGAAGGCTATGGATTCTTTCCAGACTTATGTGGTTTGATCAAGCCAGACCCCCTGAAACAACTCCCCAGGTGATCCAACATTCAAAGCAGTTGAGATAAAGCCTTGCAGACTACTGCCAAGATTTCTGCGTCTTCTTTGGACCCCCATGACAGCGCCCTCTACCAGCAGGAAGTAGTTTGGAAAGAACGACGCCCAAATTCCCAAATATTGTTTATAAATGTTTGTTTTCATTTATATAGGCTTGGTTATAAATGGTTAATGACACAAGCAATCCTTGTAAAGGTAAAAAAGGGAATTAAGGTATAGATATGAACACTTTGCTTTGGAATGGATTTTCTTTTATTGATACAATTTAAGGTCAATTTTGTGATATGTATATTTCTCCTCTTGTTTAGGTATTGTGTTTATATAGCTCATTAGAAAATGTAATGTAATAATTTAGTACAGATTATAGAGAGTTACCTATGGGAGTTAAGTTAGTTTGGATTTCTAGATATATAGAGATGTATTTGAGATGGATAGGCATTCTTCAAGCCTTTCAAAGACCTACAGAATATGGCATTTAAAATGGTTTAGGGTTTTTCTTGACAGTGAGGCACAACTGCTCCTGGTAACACCACCTACAGAAGAAAGGAAGATGAACATCGAAGAAACACATTATGGAGTTTGCTTCTAATATGGCAAGACTAGCCATTTGGGCAAGGTACTGCTCTTCTGGACTGTTTGACTTTATGTTTTAGAAACTGGACATGCAGGACCCACAAAAAGGTTACTGCTGATTCAAGATGGACATTGCTACAGGATTCCTGCTTCATGGAAGAGGCTGCCAGACAGCCAGATAGTCTACAGGACACAGAGAAAAGTTTCCTGCCTTGTTGAGGAGTCTGGAGACACACTATGGCCTATGGGCTGAAGATGGAACATTACAGAAGAACTTCGGGTGACTGACCAGGCAGTGAGTTGTCTCTATCATTTCTAGAGTTTATATATTATCCTTCTGTGGTCTTTGAAGGAGTTGAAGACAGATAGTTATGGTTATAGTTTTCCTTAGTTAGGATTAAAGATAAATTACATATAGGACTTTAGACTCACAAAGATAGGATAGATGATATTTTCTTTAAATCTTACAAAATGTTAATGAACTAAATATTGTTTACTATGATTCTTATTTGATAACTGTTTTATGATATATTTTGCTATGTTAAGGTTAAACCCCTTCTTTTACTTTAGACAGAAAAGAGGAGATGATGGGAGATGTTATTCTGTATATATATTTCTCATACTGGTTAATAAAGCCCTGTGGCCAATAGGAAACAAGATAGGCAGGGCTAGGCGCCCAGGAGGAGGAAGAGGAAGTAGTAGGTAGGGTCAAGATGTAGCCCCGGGAAGGAGCAGAGCCTGCCGCGCGGCTCCCCATAAGACGACCACGTGGAAACACTTAGATAAGTAGAAATGGGTTAATAATTAAGGCAGAGCTAGTCCATAAACAATAATGGTAATTGGCCAACAGGATTGTATCAAATACAGAGTCTCTGAGTGTTATTTGGGGGCCGGCACACCAGACCAGCGGCGGGCAGGCTGGCCGGAAAACAACACGCTCTGGTGCAGCTGTGGGCCTCGGGACAATGGCGGCAGGACCGGGAGGCTGGCGGGGAGGAACCTACCGCAACACAACATTAGCTCACAAGACCAGGTGACCTCCTCTATACAAATTACTACTGAACTGAACAAAAATCAGGGAAACAACTGCTTTCATAATAGCCTCAAAAACCATAAAATATCAGGGTATCTCTAACCAAGCAAGTGAAATACTTGTATGATTTCAGGTCACTGAAGAAAGAAAATAAAGAAGATGGAAAAATCCATGCTCCTGGGTCAGTAGGATTAATATAGTAAAACTGGCCATTCTATCAAAAGCAATCTACAGATTCAATGCAATCCCCATCAAAAATCCAACACAATTCCTTACAGATCTTGAAAGGACAATTCTTAGCTTCATATGGAAAAAAACACATGTGCTGATATCTTGTTTGCACAAATAAAGATTGCCTTAAGATCAGAGAAGCAACCAGCCATTAGAACTCTTGCTTCTACAAAATCCTCAGACTGAAGAAGCCCAGGTCCTGTCTCCTCTTGCCTCCATCCTGGTTCTACTGTCTGAGGTCCCTTAGATTGCTCAGTCCTTCTAGCTGAGACCCATATTCAGGGGGTCTGAGTCAGTCCCATGCTGGATTCCCAGCTATCAGTCTGGGCGGCCCATTAGCTCCTCCTTGTTCAGGTCAGTTGTCTCTATGTGTTTCTGCAACCTGGTCTTGTCTTCTCTCTCTGCATCTGGATTCTAGTTCGACTCAGTGTTTAGTTATAGGTGTTTGCTTCTGTTTCCAACAGGTACTAGATGAGAGCTCCATGATGGTGGATAATTTAGTTGATGAACTCACTATCAGTGAAGGGCATTTATGGTAGCCTTTCCATGGTTGCTCAAATTGTTAGTTGGAGTCATTCTTGTAGGTTTCTAGACCTTTCTTTAGGTTCAGTTTTCTCTTCAAACCAGTAATGGCTCCCTTTTTTATGTTCTCTCTCTCTTTTCTGTCTTCTATTCCTACCCTGACTCAATCTTCCTAGTTGCACGAAACATCAGAATGCACCAGACAGTGGTGGTGCATGCCTTTAATCCCAACACTTGGGAGGCAGAGGCAGGAGGATCTCTGTGAGTTCGTGACCAGCCTGGTCTATAAGAGCTAGTTCCAGGATGGCCTCCAAAGCCACAGAGAAACCCTGTCTCGAAAAACCAAAACCAACCAACCAACCAAACAAAAAACACAAAGCAAAAAACATCAAGATTGCTAAAAATTACAAAGTTAAAACAATTTAATAAAAATAAGCTGTCAGAGAAAGATGTGTAAACAAAGGCAATGTAGTAAGCATTATGATATAATGGATATAATACTAGAGGAAGCTGCTCCTTATTCAGCCAAGAGCCAGGCTCTGAGGAGACTGACAGGGGTAGCTTTCTGATGATCACAGTCAAGTAACCCGTGTTAAGTTATGAATAAAGAACACAATTTAGAATTTTGTTGCACTTTCAGTACGTCATGATCTGTGATAATGGCTTGCAATGGTCCCAAGACCATCTGAATCCTAAAAGAAGATGTAACAAATCAGAGACAAATTGTTCCTGTACAAAAAAACAGGAGTTCTTTGTTTTTTTTTTTTAAGACTTCTATTCTTCAATACTTATGTTCTTCCTCATTACCAGTTATATTATAGGAATAATTGTTAGATTATAGGCCTGTCCCTTTACAGCATTGGTCACCTTAAGAAACCAGATCTCATAGCCTGAAGAAATTAGTCTTCCCCCAACCCAGTTTTCACCCTAGGACTGAGTTGGGAAGCTGTTCTGTCCTGTTAAGATCTCCTAATTTATGATATCTGGCTCATCGTGCTCATAGTCACTTCCACTATGTTGAACTAAATCATTTGGTGTGCAACTTTCTACTGCCCCTGAAGACATATAAAATCAGATATACCCTTCCTGCCATTCTGTGTAGGCAGCTCTCTCTCTCTTTCTTCCTTTAAGCCATCCCTTTAGATGAAGTTCTTCTCCAGGTTTTAAAAGAAAGCCAGTCTTTTCCCCTAAGACCCTGGTATGTTCTTTCTGACAGAGTGCACTGTTCCTTTGTAATGCTTATCTCACTAGGAAGATGATGCTCTCTGCTTTTCTTTAACCCAACCCATTCCTGGATGATAATTATGTGTTGGTTCCTTTCATGAACCTTCATTGCTTCTTCTTTTGTATTTAACATATTTTGTATTTAACAGCTCTATTTCTGCTGGTACCTACTTACCTCTATACATTTATACAATAAAGTTGCAGAAAAGGGCATTTAATTATGTATCTTTTAATAGAAATGATCTGGAAAGGAGGGAGTACAATGAATTGCTGTTGAAGAAAATGATTAGACAAAGAAAGCCCTGAGATATTGTTACCTGTCACTTTAGGTTTCATGTATGTTAAAGATGTTAGGAAACAGAAATTGTTGAAAGAAAATGGATTTATTTGCATTTTAGTCAAACAGGGGTATATGAGGGGGCTGCAGGATGTCTCTCCCCCGTGATTGTGATCATTTTACAACTTACAGAGAATCACCAGACAAAGGTTATAACATATGTAAATTTATGTATGAAATAAGTTAACCAGTCCTTTTGATGTGAGACCCTTCTTCTTGTTCTTGGCCTGGCAGAATTATTTGTTAGGAGTAGATGTAGTGGAGGCCAGCTTCAAGCTCTGACTTCTGCATACCTGCACTATAAGTGTAAAAAGATGGTAGTTTCATAACTAGAGGGAAATATACAATGACCTTTCCACAGATTACTTCTTTTCCTGTCTACTCATTTGTAGAATCTAATACATTTAATCTCATAAATAGAATGAGTTGGAGGAAATAGATAATGTAATTATAATTTCAAAACATGAAAAGAGTTGTTACAAATTAACACCAGAGGAGATGAAAGCCTCAGACATTTACCAATAGAGTAAACAGTAGAATCAATGTAAATCTCAGCCTGAAAATAACTGAAAAATTAAGCCACACCAAAACGTCCATCTACATATCTATTTATCTCAGTTCCCATAACCCACTATATCACATCTATTTTCACCAAAAAGTAACAAGGCATGTTGAAAGACTAAAGTCTAAAGAGATGAAATGAGCAACAGAATCATACTTAGTGAAAATGTTGGAATTACCATTGAAAACTGCAGTTATGCTGAGGGCGTTAATGGAAGTAGCAGAGTAGTGTCAGCAGACAGTGAGTACTATAAGAAGAAATTCAAAGGAAATACTGAGAACCCATGTAACAGAAATAAAGAAAATTGCCCTTGATAGGCTCATAAGTTGATTGGCCATAAAACATATGGTTTTGAAGATATGTCATGGAAATATGTATGTGCCTGGGTAGATCTTCTTCATGCAGTTTTAATCAGGATCCTTTAAACATATTGCTTCTGGCCCGCAGAGAGAGAGAGAGAGAGAGAGAGAGAGAGAGAGAGAGAGAGAGAGAGAGAGAGAGAGAGAGAGAGAGAGAGGACCCCTGCACAGGCTTAAATACCCTTGAGCTAACCAACCCCAGTGAGCCACGTGGACCCTGCAGATAGGCAACTCTAATGCGGAAGCAGACAGGCTGAACAGACTTAACCAATTAAGGGCTTGTTTACCCAGAGAGCCTTCACTAGCCAGAAGGTGTAAGGCGGAAGCCAGCTTTAAGGCGTGGCACTTCGCAGCTCTCTACAGAAATATATATATATATATATATATATATATATATATATATATATATATATATATGGTATGGATGTGTGTAAGTAGCTATGTGAAAGGAGCTTAAGAGCTATGAATTCAGTTTGACTCTCATGTCCTTGTTGGTGGTAAGGGGATAGAGTATACATAAAAATTTGATAAAGGGATATGGACAGAGCTCTGATGGTGTATGGTTCAGCTTTTAGCTGACAGAAATGTTTTCATTTCATTGCTTTGCTATTGGTGATAAACACACAAACAAAGGAAACCAAAAAAGCCCATCACATCTGAATTTCCCATTTGTTTCTTGAGCTTTTTCTCTTTTTGTGGTGTGGTTATTATATTTTTAGATTCTATCTATTGAGAGACTTTTTTCTTTTTTTGCTCGTTGTGAGTCAGTTACTAACCCTTAGAACAGAAGGTACCAGCTTGTTTGCTGTTGGTGATATCTTGGCTTTCTCTGCCTTTGCTCTTTTTGGACACTTAGAGTTGCCACCATGAACTCTGTCCCACTTACCTTGGTTCTATTCTATTTTTGAAAATAAGTTGCAGTTATTAACAACCCCAAGGCTCCTGGAGGAATGGGTGTCTTCTCTCTTGTCCTGGCCTTCATGCCTGTTATTTATGGGGTTATCTGTGTGGTCTATGTCTTATCACTTCACTCCCTGTGTTTGTAAGGGTGTCTCTGACTATGCCTATGTCAGCTAGTCAGTCTGTCCTCCAGTCTACCCTCTGACTTTTCCTGTTTGGTTCCCTGGCATATGGCTGATATGGGCTGAAGTACCTGACTCTTGCCTCTGTCTTAGTGAGCACTTAAAGGTGAGAAGTAGGTTGGGGGTGTATTTAGCACTCTGGTCTGTTCCTGGGTTAGTACTGTAGGCTGAATCTACCCACATAGAATCATATCCAAGCCAAGTAGCCGTCTGCACACTGCTTCTTTTTGTCCATGTCAGCCTACATGTGACGGTCAGCCTACATGTAATACTAGTGACATTTTAAAATTAGTTCTTCACTGTCCCTTTGACTTTCCATCCCCCTACCTACAGTGTCATAAGCCACAATCTTATCCTCCTCATGGGTTCTAATCCAGAGGAATCAGCTGGTGAACCAGGAAGTCCATCTTCCAAGCTCTCATCTCATCAGCTTAGGTGACCATGTTCCCTTAAACAACAAAGGCAGGCTAAGCAGGTTGTATTTATACGTCTGTGCATATACATATATGTATGCAACAATAATAATCAAAGGAAAAGAGGCCATCAATTTCAGCATTGGGGGAATGAGAAGAATTAGAGGAACAGTATCTGGGAGGGGATGGAAACAGAAAGTTGAAAGTGATATAATTCTGTTTTAATTAAAAATGTATCAAAACATAGAAATGAGTTGTATTTCTAGGATTCAAGAACAAAGCCTACACACATTTTCATTTTGGCCCATAGCAAGAAATATGACTGCAAACAATTCTGTGAGAGGTCTGATCTCTGGGCAGAGCAGACATACCCCTTTAAGAGGGGGTATTATTCTCCTAAATGTTAGGACTGAAGTCCAGTAGAGTGTGGGATGTTTTCTCTTCTGTCTTGAAGAGAATGCCTTAAGCTTCGCAGGTTTGGTTTTCACCTGGCTCACAAAACTTATATGTGAGTTAGAAGCAATTAGAAAATTTAAACCTGGGTGCAGATCTTAGTTCTATCTACCACAAAAATATTTACATTAAAAATTAAAAGCCCATATATATGAAGTATGTAATATATTTTTTGAGACAAATTCTCACTATATAGTTGTGGCTGGCCTGGAACTCCCTTTGCAGGTTGGCCTTGAACTCATAGGGATCCACCTGCCTCTGCTTCCCCATGTTGGGATGAAAGGGGTGCACTACTGCACCCTGATCATTTATTTCTTCTTGAGATAGGGTCTTATACATGCCCAACTTGGATTAAAATTTGCCATATGTTAGGCAATGACCTCGAATTTCTAATTCCCTGGCCTCCACATCTCAAGTGCAGGGATTACACTATGTTCACTTTTAAGTAGTGGTTCAGCTTGAACCTATTGACTAAGTCATCTTTTTCCCTTCTGTCCAGCTCCTGTGTCTTATTTCTCTGCTAGTTTTACCCTCAAACTGAGAGTGAAGACTGATGAGTTATTACCCTAACTTCTCTGCTCCCAAGAATATTTTCCAAAAGGAAGTAGGTATTTTTGAAAAAATACAGTCTTTGTTGTAGTTAATTCCTCTGGTTTGAATGATTTGCCTTCTTTCCCACAGGTCATCTTATAATTATCATTCTGGACTCAACAGCAATTAGTTTCCAACATAATTCAACTGGACCAGACGTTTCCATAGTAACAGAGCTATAATGGTACATGGTATGTGAAAATGTAGGCTCAGTAAGTATATGACCAATCATCTGTCATAGAAGCGCATATAATAAAGAATAATTATTCTGCAATTGAAAACTTAAAAAATGGATAATAAACTATTTCACGGATCAATCAATGGGAAGCTCAATGGAGGTTATTTATACATACAGCATTGTTCACGAAATAGATATTTATAACACTGACCACTTAAGACTTAATGCCTACAAACTCATGACAATGAATCATTAAAGGAGTTATACTGTGAGACCTAATAAACCTCATCAACATTTGGGGATTAATTGACAGGTAATTATTTCCTGAATCCTGATTTGGAATACGTGGTCAACACCTGTCTGTGTAACAAGTGGGTCCTGTTTGTGCTTCTTCCTCCATCACTGAAACTTCAAATCTGGCTTATTCTCTTTTTATAAATAATTATTAATACACAAGATTAATGATGCCCTTAAGAGGATTTGTTTGTTTTTATTTTCTATCTATGAGTATTTTGGCTACACGTATGTATGTGTACTGTACATTGTTCTAGTCCTTATTGCATTCCCCCCCACTCCCCCCGCTTCCTGAATCCTGCCTCCTTCCCACAGGTACAGTTTTGCACCTTTTCCTTCACTTAGTGGAAGTCTGAAGCTTTGCTCCACAGACAGTCTGAGCCATAAGAACCTTGAGTTCTGGTTATGGACATAGCAACAAGAAAGATCTGAAATGACAGCAACTGCACGAAGTTTTTGGATGTTAGCAACAAGCAAAAGCATCTCATTGTGAACTTCATTCTCTTTATATCTTGAATCAGAAATGTGGTCTATTTCTTCAGAAATGTAGCCTATGGGGAAAGACACTAAACTGAGAGTTCTAAAAAAATAGCCAACATATACCACAGAATAATAAAGTCTTCTAGGGTCCACACCTGACCTAAGCCCATGGAGTGGTGTGTTCTATTGGGTATATTTTGGGTTTACAAAAAATAAAAAAGAGTCAAGGGTCCTGACATATTTGAAGAAATAATACAGCTTGAGTTAACTTGTGTTAAAGGAACTTTACTGAAACCAAATCCTGCATAGCAGCTTTCTATTCAACATCAGGCCTGTCATTGTACTGGCCAGTCTCACTTTAGGGTGGCTAGAAGTTATATAATACATGTGATGACACTGAAGTGGCCTGGTCATTCTTGAAGATATTGGGAAACCAAACCAAATCAAACCAAACCAAGCCAAGCCAAGTCAAGCCAAGCCATGCCAAACCACACCAAACCAAATCAAACCAAACCAAACCACGATGAAGAGAGGCCAATGTTTAAAAAAAAAAACAAAACAACACAACACAAAACAAAAGAACCATTATGAGAAAGAAGCCTTGGAGCAGGGGCTACTGAGAAAACAAAAACTAAAACAAAAACAAAAAACAAACAAACAAACAAAAAACCACTATAAGAAGCAGGTGCACTCTTTGGAACAAAGCATGAGAACTTGAACAAAACTGACCAGGGATCCTCTGCATTTGACAAGAATGCTCTCCCACTTCCTGGGCCCTGAAGAATCACAAAGGGTTCAGCAGCAAGCCTTTAAATGAGGGACACAGGGATTTGGGGAGGAAGCTCTTTTTCAAAAGGCTTTGGAAGAAAACAGATTGGTGTCAGGAAATGAAGCATCTTTCTAGAAGGCTTATCACCAGGATGCCAATCCTTGTGAAGGGGAGCGGCATTGATCTGGGTGGTCTTGAAGGAAAAATGCAAATTTAGCAAGAAAGCCTTTGGCTTTGGTTTTTGCATCACCATTTTAGAGAAAGAGAAATGAGAAGGGATGATGCTTCCACCCATTTTGTGAACACACATGTGATTCAAGGTTGGAGCTGCCTCAAGGATTAATTTTATAAACAAATAACATGGAAGAAGAGGGCCAGGCTTAACTCTTTATTCTTTTAAAGAACATTAAAAAAATGTAGTGTTTTAGGTTCATGACAAAATTGAAAGATGTTGGATTTTTCCATATCCTCCTTGCCCCCTAGGTAACCTTCTCTATTACCATTATATAGCAGCAGAATGGTGTATTTGTCACAGATAAGACTACAGAGACACGGTTTATACCAACGCTCATTTATGTGAGTATTACACAGTCTATGGATTTGAAGCAATTTATAATGACACATATCTACCATTGCAATTGTTAGGATGGAAAATTTTAGCCCAATTCCCCAGAAAACCCAGGAAGCTGGGAGTCTTAAATCCCAAGCTGATGGTCACCTACTTTAATGTTTATGGTAGTGAATGAACACCCAGAAGCCTTTGCGAAAGCAGACTTCCTGGGCTAAGGGCAGGGTTGGATACTTTAAAGTAATTGGTCTGCACTGGATGCTACGAGGTGATTGATTCACGATGCGTGGGCTTTGCTGTAACCCTATAAGAACTGTCTCAATTTCCTGAGTGGGAGCGCGAGGGACCATGCTCTCGTGGGTCTTACACAATAAACTAATAAACTACAGAGTAGTTTTGCCACCCTAAAAAAAGTTCTCTTCAATAGAGATTTTGTTTTGGATGGAAATGTTGAGAGCCCAAATAACATCCCTGGTAAGGTTCTGAGTAGTGTTCAAAAAGAAATAAAAAAAAAAAACAAAAACAAAAACCAATGATGAAATAGAAGAAGTCTTTGTCCAGAACATGCTCCATGCCAGTCAGTGCCAGGAAATAATACTATCCAATCAGAAACTTCAGAGGTGGGGAATGGGACCTCACAGAAGAGATACTCATCATGGTCAAGAGTCTTTGAAGTGCTGAGCCCTGAAATGGTTATTGTGTCTTAAATAACAAGACACAAGTAGTCAAAAATTTAAAGGTTTGCAGGCATTAATAAGTAACTTGAAGTTAAAATAGTTCATTTCTATGTGTGCTATTGAAAAATTAAGGAGAGATTACTGTTGAAATTCCTCACTTTTGTCTTTGTTCCTTCTTCTTCTTTTTTTTTCTCTCCTCTACAAAGTGTGTATTATAGTTTGGAAGTGGACCATGGCAACAACTTAACATAGGAAAATACCCGAGAAAAAGGCAGGGCCATTGATGAAGGTATCAGCAGTATGTTGAAACCCTATGGTGATTAACGTGGTTATCCAAACCATGGACTGTTAGAGGTTCAACTCCTTTAAGCTGGACCCCTTTGTAAGTCAGCAGGGTACCCCACAGCATGTACTCTGCAGTCACATTGGCTAAAAACAGTTTGTTCCAGCAGATAGGACAGGCAGGGTAAGGGTAGGGAGGCTCCAGACAGCTGCCCTGGAACAGAGGAGTGTCTATGCTAAAAGCAGGACACACTTTGAATAACTTGCCTGTCTGCTGACTGGTAATTACAGGGGGTGGGGGTGGGGTGGGGTTTACCCTTGAGTAGACTCTTATTGGTGTGGAGATCTAACTTTGGACTTTCCTTGGAATTGCTGCCAGGCTGCCCTCCCTAGGCTTTTGAAGTGGGTGGAGTTCTGTGGCTTTCCTACCCTTTTATTATTCCAGTTTGGGATATGGTGGAAAGGGGGAATGTTTTGGGTACCAGGTCACTCATTTAAGTGAGGTGTAATTTGATTTGATTAAAAATGCGTTTAAAGGCCCTTATTTTGTTCTTAGGGGTCAAGTTAGAGATGCGAGACTTAGCTCTGAGTGTTTCCTTCATTGTGATCTTTATCCAGGATGTTCAGCTCTTTGCTGTGACTTATCCCTATATATGGGCCTGAATTTAATACAGATTTTATATTTCAGAACCCAATCTTTTTTTCCCCCAAAAAGTTTCCATTGCATTCTTAGCATCACCTTTATACTTTCATCTTCTGGAACAATCTAGAGTTATATGGCAAGATGATGAACTTTGAAATTTAGACCCCTTAATTTGAAAACCTGCTAGTGAATTTATAAAAATCTTAGGGATGTATCTAAATCTTGGTTTTCTCTTCTGTAACATCAAAAGATAATATTGTATCCCAAAGCTTTGAGGATCAAATAAAATATAGTATGAAATTGGCTTTGAAAAATACTATTTTTAAAAGTGTCAGCTCTTGCTTAAAAATGAGCCACACAGTGTCGGGACTGTGGGATTTGCATTCACAGAGGGAGGATTGTGGAGATGGGGCAGAAGAAATGTGTAGAGCTACACCCTATGTCAGAAGAAAAGTTGCTGTGAACTTCTGTGCCTCCCCTGATCTGATGGAAGAAACTTCCTGAACGGAAGGGGATGCTGACACAGCAGAAGGAGAACGTCTGAAGAAGTTCTACCAAAAGCAGCATTGAAATTTAGTCTATATGCTTTTGAAAAACCATGAGATCAGCACACAGAGGGATTATCAACTCTGAGAAAACAGATTTTCAGTGTGTAAGATTTGGTTACTGGAGTAAGAAAATTTAGGTTTACTTCTTAGGGCTACTGTTTCCTATGAATTAGAAAATTAACTATCTCTATAAATGAGACTCTCCTCACTTATCAAATTAATTTAAGAACACGATATAGTCAATGGAAATCAAAGGTAAATGAGTAAATACTGAGGAAAGCAATGTTAAAGTAGGACTTCATGTTAGAACTTGTTAATGCCATACAGAATGATACTATATTTCCTTAAGGGTTACTTCACCTACCCGACAAACTATAATAAAATTAATTTATACAAAATTTTCGTCTTATAATATAAAATGTTTCTTTTTTTCAGCTCTGAGTTACTGATCAATGCAGTTTTCTTTATCATTATATTTTTGGTTGTGAGCCTAGCCTTTAAGGGCTGAGTCATCTCTCCAGCTCCTTTATCATTATTAAACGAAGGTTTGAAGAAATTGTGAAACCTGGTAAGTCTTCAGGTCCAGTAGGGTGTCACTGACAGGGCTTTGAGGGCCTTGGGTCCCTTAAGCTGATCTGGCCTCTGGTAAAGTTGAAGTCCTTTTTAGGTATCTAGATCTGGTTTGGCCTCCAGTACAGCTGCTGACCTCTTCTGAGGTGTCTAAGACCAGCCTGCCTCTGGTAGAGCAGCTGGAGCTGTTCTTCCAATTGGTGTGGTCTGTGTCTGGGCCTATGGAGTCTGCTGTAGATTGGGGAAGGAATGGGCAGAAGGATGGCGATGAGGTGGGGGGGTTTGGGCTGCTGTGTGGGTCTGGGGGAAGCAGAATCCAGGGGCTGGCAGCAGTCCAGCTGGCAGGCCGGTCACTCATCTACTTGTCAACTGATAAGGGTGCAGCAGAGCAATGATATTCACCTGGAATTGGGGGCAGGTGCTGAGGTGGAGGGTGTGGTCCCAGGACAGGTGGGTCACTCACTGGCTGTGCCTGGTGTGGTCTGTGCTTCTGTAATGGAAGTCTTCTGGGGTTTGGGGCAGGGCTCAGTAGTAGCAAGGACAGGGATTAGCTGCTGATGGTGATGGTCTTGGCCTGGAGAACGGTGATAGGGGACAGAATTCAGGGAGGAGGGCAGTTCTGCTAGTAGGCAGGTTACTTACCCATTCTTATTTTTGTGGCCTGAGCATGCTTAGTGGAGGTCTTCTGGGATTGGGGAAAGGGCCCAGCAATGGGACTGTGGTCTAGCTGGGATCTCATGGGCTTGGGATAGGATCACCAAGTACAGAATCAAGCAAAGGTGTGGTTCAGTCAGCAGGTGGCCACTCACCAGTTCTGGATGGTATGGTCTGTGCCTCATTGGTGGAAGTCTGCTGGGGTTTGGGTCTGGGCCCAGCCGCGGTAGGGTCAGGGACAAGTTGGAATGGCATTGGCGGAGGGGAAGGGTTTTGGGGCAGGGGACAGAATCCAGAGAGGTGTACAGTTCTGTTGGCAGGCAGGTCACTATTATTATTGCATCCCAACCACAGTTTTCACTTTCTCCTCTCCCTCTCCCAGTCCCTCCACTGATCTCTCTGCCTTCCCCATATATTCCTCTCCTGCTCTGTTCAGAAAGGAACAGGCTTCCCATGGAATCAACCAAACATGGCATATCGAGTTGCAGTAAGACTAGGCATCTCCCCTCATATTAAGGCTGACAAGGTGACCCAGTATGAGAAAGAGGGTCCCAAAAGCTGGCAAGAGAGTCAGAGGCATCCCCTGCTCCCACTGTTAGGAATCCCACAAGACTAAGCTACACAACTCTGACATATACATAGAGGGCCTAGGTCAATTCCATGCAGGCTTCCTGTTAAGTCTCTCTGAGCCCCTACCAGCCCAGGTTAGTAGATTCTGTGGGTTTTCTTGTGGTGTCCTTGACCCCTCTCCTAAAATCCTTCCTCTCCCTCTTCCATAGGCTTGCTCAAGCTCTACCTAATGTTTGGCTGTGGTCTTTGCATTTGCCTCCATCAGTTTCTGGATGAAGACTCTCCAAGGACAATTGTGCTACGCAGCAATCTACAAGTATAGTAGAATATCATTAGGAATCATAATGACATTTTTTTTCCTCCAGTCATGTTTTCTTCCATACTAGGTCTCTGGGTTATCCACCCTCTGGGTCCTGGCCCTCCAGGCAGTGTCAGGGGTGGGCTCCCTCTCATAGCATGGATCTCATGCTGGACCAGTTACTGGTTGGCCACTCCTACAATTTCTGTATCACTTTTATCTCAGTAGATCTTGTAGGCAGTATAAATTGTAGATTGAAATTCCAGGATACCTGGGGATAAGTTATTTCACTTTCCTGGTACTCACTATAAAGCCAGTTTCTCAGCTAGAGTGTTTCTATCAGGAGATCAAAGTAAGGACTAGAATTTACAGGCAGGCAGTTTGAGACCCCCTGATGTACCTAGTAGTCGATAAAACATATAATGCTGACCTTCATTTTAGGTCACATATTGTATGCACACATTCACACACACGCAAAATCACATACATTCTTCCTTTAAGCAAAGATATGCACACATATATGGGCACACATATTAAAGATTAAATGAAAAGATGTAGCATTTTGATTATCTATGCCAAATAACTAGTTCTGTTTTGTGTATAGTAACAAACTTACTGAGTGACAAGTTTCTTAAGGAAAAAAATCAGGGCTGGGAAGTCAAGTGTGGGTTTCATAATCAATGTATATGGTTCTAGTCTGGATGGAGACGACTATTAAGAATAAAAATCATACTAATTTTGGTTGCCACTTTTGTATCCTTCAAAGCAGACATAATCAGTTCAGGCTACAGTTTATTTTGCATGGGATATAAGAGACAAAGAAAACTTCCTTCATTTCCTTCTTTGGTGGGCACATAAGCCCAGATAATGCTGGTATCAGAAGAGAACTAAGACCAGACTCTGGCACTTTCAGCTGACTATCACTTTCAGCTGACTAGACATCTGGGTAGGACATGTGTTACTGGCTTATTTCCTTTATGTGCTCTCTAATGCTGGGGCCTCAGGCTCCCCGCCCTTGGCCTTTTTACTGTCTGATCTTCCTGAATTGTTCCAGCCACCTTGATTCTCTCTCCCCTATTTTTATTCTGTTGGTTTCATGTTAGTTTATTTTTTTTTTCTCTAGCTCCATTTATTAGAGTCAGTCTATGCATAAAGTATTGAATACACGTCACTACCAGACATTTTGGGTAGTTACATGACACCACCCTGTAAGCACACGCATACCTGTATAATTTTACATCTAGGTTAAAATTTGAACTTTAGATACAATTGTTATTGCCCACATAGCATCTGATAACACCACTTCTCTTGTGACTTACATCAACAAATAAAGCATATGAAAATACAAATTCTTTTTGAATGGTTCTTTGATATAAGTGCACAGAGCAGTTTACTGAATAAAAACAAAGAGCTAAGGGTCACAGATTTCAGGACAAGCTAGATGATTGGTTTAGATGACTGGTAAAATGGTCTTCCTTCACTAGATGTTATGACTGTAAAGTAAGGGTATTACAGAAGGATGTGTGAGTGGAAAATAGACAATGTTCAAGAGAGCAATTTAGAATGGTTAAAAGCTGGAGCCCTGGAGGTTATGAGGTGTTTGCATATTGAAAAGAATCCCAATTTGAACTTTATTTTTAAGCTCGGCATGGTCACACATATTTGCAATTCCTGAAATTTAGAACCAAAGTCTAAGCCTGGGACACATAGTAAAACCTTGTCTCAAATAAAATAAGACAAGTTTTATTCTTCAGTGTAACCTCTTACCAAAAAGCAATGAAAAATTATCAAAGATACTCTTGAGATCTAAAATTAGTATGTTCAAATTAAAAGTTAATTTTAAATAGAAGGTTGGTATGAAAATGTGGGGAAATTTGCGATAAAGAAAAATGAGACAGAAATGTAGGAAGGGAAGCTAATTACTAGATTAATAAAATTCTATAAGGGTCAACTGGTTGATTTTAATCCTAACAAAAAGTAAATCTGAGGTTTACATGCTTCAGGAACATTTTTGAGTGAAGTATTTTTTCAAATACCAGGAGCTAATAGTGTGAGTGCTGATAGCACACAGCTGGACTCGCATCACAACCATCCCTCTTCCAGGTCTTTGTGAGTAGGCTGCCTAGGTGAGATAGGAGAAATATGGGATGGAAGCCAGATTTGAGGCTTAGAAATTAATGTCTTTATTAGGTTGAGAACATAGGAGGAAACTATTGGGCCATTTACTTCCCACACTGCATTTGACCTAACATGATTGTGTCTATTAGGTGATCATTTTCACTATATATTTCTATTTTCTATCATTCTAAATGCTAAGACTGTCATCAGATAGCATCTGAGGGCTGCAGCATAGATTTTTTTGCTTCATTGTAACCTGCCATATTACTTTCCTGTTGCTATGAAAAAAAATCATAACCAAGGAAACTTGTTAAAAAAGTGTTTAATTTGAGCACAGCTAAGATCTTACAGCTTGATTTGCAAGAGAGAAACAGAGAGAGAGAGAGAGAGAGAGAGAGAGAGAGAGAGAGAGAGAGAGAGAGAGAGAGAGAGAGAGAGAGAGAGACTGGGAATGAATCTTTTGAAGTCTCAAAGTCTGCCCTCAGTGACACACCTTCTCCCACTAGGCCATGCCTCCTAGTCCTTCCCAAACAGTTCCACTAAGGGCTAAGTATGGGGGTCCACCTTCATTCAAACTACTTGCTGTTTTCTTCAACATATTTGAAAAGTGCTTATTTATTTTTAAGATTTTTATGTGCATCCACATGTGCATTCTCTCTTTCTCTTAACACCACACACACACACACACACACACACACACACACACACACACACCAACATCCTGAAATTGTGTTCAATAAGCTATCTCTTATTCCCTTTGAGGTGAGAGTTTGTTTCTTATAATACACATGTTGCTATTGGTTTTAAATGATGTACATTTGTGCAACCTTGTGGTGATATGTATAAGAGGGTTCTAGAGAGCTCTGGACCTTTGCAAGACCTATGTTTTATCTGCTGAACTATATCATTTATCCATAATAAAGGTTTTAAAGTGTAAATAGTCATTCCAGCAAGTGCATACTTGATGTAACTACATCATAGTTAACACATTAAAGATGGTGAGCTACAGTAGTGGATGGAATTATTCCAGGCAATTATATGGGATGAAGAGCTAAAAAAAAAAAATAGGGCTGGAGAATCGAAAAGCTTCCATATTTACTAATAAGGGATGAAGCCATGTAGTGTGATACACATAATTTCATGGACTAGATAAAGCAGGTTTTGATCATTTCATTTTCAGAAGGGGGAAACTCAGGCTAAAAACATTTAGACCTTTCCAGGCCACACAACTCCATGTGTAGTTCTAACTTGACTCCTTGAATTTTAGTACATTAATTCTAGAATAAAACTGACTGACCCTAAAAAGACACTCCACTATCAGAAGCTTGAAAAGTCTGGTAAAATTTTACAGAGAGGGCTTGTGGCTTTCTGTCCAGCAGAGATGTTAAAAAAATAGCAAACGGCCTCGACCATCCTACAATTAGGTTTTTTGAGGCATTTCTGTCCAATAGAAAGTCTGTTGCTTTCTACTGATTAACAAGTCTTCATGTTTAGCATTTACTAAGACATGAACCATTTGACATCACTACCATTACCAAAATCTACCTTCTTCCAGCTAATTGTCTTTATATGATGCCTTGGTATCTCCTTGCATTTCCTGCTGTAACACAACCTTGGACCACGATGTTCCCTTTACCCACCTGGAAAGCACATATTTTATACTGCCAGTGCTAGTATAATTTGCTTTTTAAAAAAATATAGCACATATATTTCTGAGATGAATGTCACTTAAAAATGGATTCCTATTTTAAGAGCTCCAAACTGTGGGCTATGATGAGACTGAGGACTGGGCAGCTCTTAACTTCAGAAGTCTTTTTGTAGCTTTTTGTGACTGAGTAACTTTTCTTTTGCTAGTCCTTAGAGACCTCCTTCTAATGTGTAAAAATCTTGGTACTGGAAGTCATTTTCAACAGGGGTGCACCACAAAGCACAGTTGTCAGGACAGGGGTGAGACGTGTAAGTATAAAATCTTAAAGATACAGTGAAGTTAGGTGTGTATAATCTATATTATTTAGTTTTAGATGTTGACTTAGCTATTTATTTATGGAAAACCTCAAATGAGCTTTGGTAGTATTTGGCAAAAATAAATGTACCCTTGAATTCACTATTTTGAATGTGGGTTTATATTAAACATATAATTTCCTTGTAATTTAGTAAATATTGGTGAAAATATATTTATTTATCATTGTAGTTAATACTGGGCATGCAGAGTAAATAGCCTTTGAACATATGATTTTGACTTTAGTAGCTTGTAACAAAGCTGCAGCTGAGGTAATTGACACCCTGGATTCTTAGTATAAAGAAAGATAAATATTTAAGAGGAAAGAAATACTAATTACCCTGATTTTATTACTGTAGACTGTTACATTCATCAAATTACTATACTCTATCTTATAAGTAGATAGAATTGCAATGTTGATATAAATATAAATCTCGCATCTATTTAAAAGTTAAATAAAGAATTTAATCGAGTAACTATAAGAAGATACAAATGAACAAGGACCTTATGTTTTATTATTCCAAAGCTACTTATTAAATATTGATATCTGATCCTAAAATCTATCCATCATGGTGTTGATATCTCTGTTTATAGATGACATTACTGTGATCCAAACAATTTAAACTCACTCAGGCAATGAAAGAGGTGATTAGAACACAGGGCATTTGGCTACAAAGCCTTCCAGGACAGCCACAGACCTTTGCTCTATTTTAAAACATTAACTGAGTTCTTGATCATTTTTTTGTCTATTTTCTTCTTTCCTTACGAATTTCATGTATATAATGTGTTTTAATCATATCAACTCTGCATTACTCCTCCCGCTCCTCCCTGGCTCCTTCCCTGATCGCCCTTCCAACTTCATGTTCTCTTTTTGTGGCCTGCTGAGTCCAGTCGGCCTTGCCTCTGTGCATGGGCGTAGGGTCATCCACTGGAGCATGAGCAACCTTCCAGGAGCCACACCCTTTAAGAGAACTGATTCTTTCTACCCCCAGCAGCCTGCAATACCAAAGCTCTTCAGCTGGGTGTGGATGCTTCATGAACTCTTCCCCATTTATAGGGAATGTTGACCCTCTCCTTCTAGAGACAATTATGTGCATACAGCTATAAATTCTGTGAGTCTATGAATGTGACAGCCCTGCTATGTCCAGGAAATATCATTTACCAGAAATCCTCCCCAAACCTTGTCTCTCACAATCTTTCTACACCCTTTCCTACAATGTTTTCTGAGCCACAAGGGGAGGGTTATGAAATAGATATATCATTTAGGGACTGGCGATTCATATTTACTCATTCTCTGTAGTCTGACCAGCTATCAGTCACTGTAACTATCACCCACTGTACAAAGAAACTTCTCTCATGAGAACTGAGGGCTGCTTTAGTAGAGATGACAAGTGTGAAGGTAACTTGATTCTATGCCCCTTTAGCAAAATTGCAGCAGTAGCTTCCTCCTTAGTGTCTATAACCTTCCCAGGGTGGGATGATTGCCAGGTTTGAATGGTCAGGGATGAGTTCCAACTTGTGTAGTGGATTGAAAGACTAATCTGAAAGAGTTTGGTTATCTCTAACATCCCTGTGACATTGCAGCAATGGGCATATCTTTGAGAACTGGTCATTGATGTAGCTTCTAGGATTCAGAGCTGGGTAAGACTGTTGATGATTTTGTTTTATTAGTAGCTTATATAGCATCTTTTGGCACTTTAAAACCTAGCTGCTAGGAAGTTTCCAGCCTTATTTCTTCATATTCTATGATACAAGTATGTGACATTGTCAGCAATAGCAAATAATCCCCAAGTTTTGATGGATAATAAAGAACAATGCCAATAGTTGCCTGTTTTGTTTAGAGGGTGATCTATGGGACACCACCTGAAAAATACCTTGGAGGCTAGGATCGTACACTTGACATTTTATTTGATGTGGTACCAGAGAGAAGCATTGTTCTTCTGTGTAAGGTATTTCCACTTAAACTCTTGACACACACACACACACACACACACACACACACACACACACACACACACACACACACACACATTTTTATTTAAGGAAGCTTCTAAAATAGTAAATTTCTACATGGATTTTTTAAAAACATCTCTAGTTGTTTTGATCCCTTTCCTACCCCCTCCTCTGTTCTGCCCTCCCAGCCCCCTTTCCATTACCCACCCCCATAACCCCATTCTTAGCCCTTATTCCATCTGTGTTCTTTTTCCCCTTAAAATTCCCTCATGTCATTTTCCTAGTTTCCTGACTTTTGCAAGTGCTCCAAGTTAATCACCCACATCTACAGATTCAAAGCTAGAATCCACATTTGAGAGCGAACATGTGGTGTTTGTATTTGGGGTCTGGGTTACCTTATTCAGAATGTTTCCCCCTAGATTCATTCATTCTCCTGAAAATTACAAAGTTGTTGAGAATTTTACACATGTGTATAACACATTATAATTACTCTCAGCTCCCATCCTCTCCTTTCCCTTCCCCATGCCTGTCAACTCTCCCCCTCCTACTTGTCCCCTTCCCACCACATTCATGTCTCTTTGCTTTGTTTTCTGACCCATGAGTTTAATTAGGGAAATTTTGTGACACAGTGTGATCTATACATTAGACCCACAGTTTCCTTTTTTTTGTGTGTGTAATGTGAGTGCTTATTTTATTCCACGCTTAGCTCAACCTGTGTCTTCTGTAATCCCCTCTAACATATGTCCAAATATTTTCACCCAAATCGTTATACTGAGAACCTTTTAAAATTTCATAGTTCAAATAAAAACTTTAATGCATAGTATTTATATTTTTTGAGATATCAAATTTAATATATAATTAATATATATATAGTATTATAGTTTGCTCTATATATTTGATTGGTAATAATCAAATTAGCATGCTTGGCTTTTTTGTTTCTTCTAACACCATCGTTTGTGTGTGTTGGGTCTTTGTGTATATTGGATTTATTTTCATATGCTTATGGATTTACTTTCAACACCTGAAAGTTAGGTCTAAATTCTGTTTGCTCTCCCTTTGCTGCTACACTCATAGCTTCTGTGACTGAGGTTTTAGTCACTTTTAGCAGTTAACTCTTTAGCTCTAGCTCTCTTCTTCCCCCATGGTCATTATTGTAGTGAATATTGTAGCCCCTCCACCACAGCAAATGGCATTCTAAACTAAAAGGTTGGATTCCTTTGGCTCACAGACATGTTCTTGTGCAGAGCAGGGTAATAATAGAATCTACTTAATACTATTTTTTTTTATAAGAACTATCTGAAGTAATGTATGTAAAGTACTAAGTAGAGTTCTCACCCAACACACGGTCAGCTAATAAAACAAATAAAATTTATTATTAATATTATTGAATCCATCAGGTGGCTTCCCTCTTGTTTTATATATACACAGTAATTATGTGTAGACCCATGCAGTAAGGATTTGAAGACAATAAAAGTAAACAGAAACCAGGAATACAATAGTAGATGCACAGCTTCTAATAATTTGCCTCCTGGAGCTAAAGCAAACTTCTTGCTATCTTTACACTCTGGGAAGGTTCAGTGGTTTAGGAAACTGTGCATAATCACCCTTTCTGTATGGTGATGGTTGATGTTCTTCAGGTGACTTTCTCAGACTAGAAGTATGAGGGTAAATGCACATGCTTCAGAGATGTTGTGTGCCTTTCCCAGCATCATATAAATAATGACACAATGGAATGTAGTGGACATAGAAAAATAGAAGGAAACAAATAAAGGTGCATTCTACAAAAATTCCTGTTCTGGAAAGAAGAGAGAGCTGCAACAAAAGGGGTGGTTAAGAATAGTTCTTCCTACACTGCTGTCTGCTTGGGCTTCATCTGCTCCTTAGGGAACATGACTTTAGTGAATCCCCTGTTGAGAGGATTTGGAGACATAGTTCCCATGGCAACAGACTTCAAAGTAACATAAATGCAGAAGCACTTTACTTGCTTGTTCTGTCATCCCAAGAAGAATCCTCTGCGATACCAGGAGAAATGTCAACTTTTAATGAAGTCTGAGTGGGATGCCTATGCCCCAAGGAGTCCTTTCCTATGGGTCTTATTTCTGGTTTGTAATAATAGTTTATTTTCTTTAATTGTAAGTTAACAACAACAAGACTGAGAGGAAAGTTGGATTTATCATAATTACCAGGGCAGTGAAACATTTCTAAGTGTAAGGTTTACACTTGAGGTGTAGCTTGTTGTTTTTCCACCTATCTTGCTTTCTCATTGGCCCAACAGTGCTTTATTAATTAACCAGTATGAGAAACATATTTACAGTATAACATCTCCTATCACTTGAGGTCTCTTGTTACTGAGAGGGTTACTGAAGTAAATTTCATTAAAACATTTTAAAAGTACTTGTTTTGCCTGCATGCATGTATGTGTATCGTGGACATGCCTGATGCTGATGGAGATCAGAAGAGAGTATTAAATTTCTTGGGACTGGAGTTACACGTGCTTATGAGCCATCATGTGTGTGCTGGGAATTGAACCCTTGTCCTTTGTAATAGCAGCCACTCTTAACCACTGCACCATCTCTCCAGTCTTGAAATATATTTCACAGTGAGCACTGATATACATACAAATATCACCAACACTCATACCTAACATCCATGACTGATACAGGAGTTGCAATTAGCTTGTTAAATGTAACACGAGCAGCTGCTAACAGGATTCTCTTGACAAAAATGACTAGAACATGTGAAGGACTCCTAACAAGCTCTAATAATTACTGGAAGCCAGGCTGCCTTGGGACTTTCCCTGAGGCCCTGATGTATGGATAAAGAACTTAGTTCCTTGTCTAAAACTAGAAACATATTTGGAAAGGCCAGTAATGGCCTAGGGTCAGGGCCTCAGGTACTGAGGTTTTGGATCATGGTAGTTTGACTTTACTCATCTCTTTGCAGGGCTGTGACAATCAGTTCCAAGGCTGCTGAGCATTTGGTCTGTAGTGCACTAGAGATATCCTGTGTTCTTTTTGTGCAACATTTCTCGAATAGCTTCCTGCTGACTTTGACCCATTTCCCCCATAAAAACTGCATATAAGGTGCTGTACTTCTTAATAAATGTGATTGCATGAGCCATCAGCTTGTACAAAACCTCCCAATCTCAAATTTTCCTGTCTTCTCTTTTAAAAATCTCAATCTTTGGTTCTTCCTCGCAGGAACCTGTTACTGATGAATGGCTTGCTGACCCAGGTTGAATAAGAATGTGTTGGCAGGTTTGTGAGAACCTTCCCGAGAACCAATATGGACAAAGAATGGAAGGCAGAGCACATTTTTAGCATGTGAGGATTTGAAGAACTTTTGCTGAAACTACAAGTGGGTACACACACACACACACACACACACAAGTGAGACTGGAAGGGAAATCTTAACTTGATTTTATAATTTAGGCTTTGTGGTATGATTGAGCATGGGTTTTTGAGAAATAGGGCATTGATGGTGAGGTCAGAAGCAAGGAAAGGGTAAAATAGTGAAGGACCCTGATACTGTCTGAGGGTTCAACTATGTGGGGGAGATGAACCTTAGCTAAAGTTTTTTTCATCATTTTTCATTCTTTGATGCTTTTATATGTATATCCTGAGTTTTCACTTATTCCCTCACCCCTCTTCCCTGCTGAGACATTTCTGCTTCCCAGAAGCACCTGCCTTGATTTGATGTCCTTTATTTGTGATTGCTTGTATGAGTGGAGGCTTATTTACTACAGCTTTGGAGAAACAAGCACGGCTTCAAAGCTCCTCCAGTCACCCTCATTTCTCCAGCCCCCAGTTGCCTCTTTCAATCTACATAACTTTCAGCAAGACTTATCTTTCTCACTCCATTCCTAAATTATATACATTTTATTTTTGTTTCTGCATATCTTAAGAATGCTTAGCAAGTCTTATCCATGCATCAGCCTTTATGCTGGGCTCCTCCATTTTTCTGGATCTAATTTTGCCATTACAACACCTTACAATTATTATCTTTATCCCCATTTTGCAGATGGGGAGATTGAAAGTCAATTGTTACCGAACATCTGTACCAACAAGTCATGTTCTGCATTTATTCCTAATGGTATAAATTAAATAAACTTACTTGCCATCCATCAGTCCGCTAATCCAAGGAACACTAGAGTCAAGAGTGGAGCTGCTGGATGCTTGGTGATTAAATGCATAGAAATTTCTGAGTTAGTCTCCATTTGTTCCAAAGCTGACAACAATTTGAGATCCTACAGCATTCTGATGTTTGATGGGTTATGTTTAAGATACAGTCTCTAGAATATGAAATTCCAAGTAATTGATAAATGCAGTTGCTCATGTTTGATTTTCTGACATGGGATGAAACAGCTCTAGGAAAGGGTGTATCCTCTGAGGTCAGGTAAAGAATCTAATACTTTGTTTAGAACTACTCCCATACCATTTTAAGAATATCTTAGCTGGGGTTTTCACAAAAACCTATGCTGGACATAGACATATGTAGTATAGGTAGTTTATTTTTTTTTAAGAAAAGATCCCAGGACTGAAATGAATGAAATGGAGAAATCAATGCAAGTATATGGTCTTGGTTAACTTAATGGGAGTCTTTGGGATATTGCAAAATATTAGAAAAACAGAAGGACACGTAACCTTAACTAGTACTTGGCAATAACTAGAGTGCCAGGTTTGCACAAGCATCTAGATGACTGATGGGTTATCACATGAATTTCATTTTATGTCTACAGAGACACATGGCAGAAAGTAGGAGATAATTGGTATAGTCAAGAAGCAAAATTCTTTAGCCTTACCCGGGCATAGCTTGTTGCCATAGCAAAAGTAGATCCTTCAGCCAAAAATGATATGTTGAGTAATAGGGAAGGAGGAATGCATATGTCCAATGCAGAACATTTGGTGATGGTGCTTGAACTCAGGGCTTGGTAAAATGTTCAAAGTAGAGGGTAGAGGGACCATAGCTATTAGGGTCAGCGTTAGAAAATTTGTAAGATCCTATAAAAGCATAAAAAGATGTTTTGGATCAGTTACCAAGTGCTTGCTCTCAAAGTGGTAAATTTCTTATCTCAATGCTGGATCACTTAATTAATAAATTATATCTGAATTACAAGTTACAAACAGCACCCGAAGAGCTTTATTCATCAAATCATTGATACTGAGTACTCCATTAAATTAACTGTTCTCCTTCAGCGTAATTTGACAGGGTTACACCTTTGTTTAATATGGTCCATGGAAGCACACCATCTGTATTACTATTGTGGTATTCAAGTCTCTTCCATGCATGACCCTGGGATGGTATGCCAAGTTTGATGCCCAACTCTGTGCCTGATCTCAAAGGCCAATTAGACTTCTAAGGCCATGTAACTTCAGAGGTTGGAGACCCATATTTTATTTTTGATTTTACCACCAAACAGCTCTATGGCTACTGGAGCTTCACTTTTCCCCCTCCTGAAAGTATAGAACTAGATTAGGAGATGCCTGGCTAACTTCTCAGACAACAAGGGGAGAATTTGAAGAGAAATGTTGATTACAATGTCTTATTCCTGGAGATTCTGATTTATTATGTTTGCACTGGTAGATCAGGATCCACATTTTAAACGAAAAGTGCAATTGTCTAATTGTGCAGCTAGAGTAAAATATTTTAAAATACTGTTGTAAATTGACATGGTCCCGAGAGTGAGACTGGACTGTCAGAGAGCCTTGGGCACCGAGGAGGTAAATCTTGTCATAGGAGAGGAATTGGGAAAAGAGCAAAGGAAGAGCAACACCACCGTGAATGTCTGATGGAGAGAAGGGAGTCAAGCTACAGCACTTTCTCTGGCTGGGTATCAATTTTGGAGAAACTGTTCATAACTGATGGTGATTACTCACTAATACTAAGCACAGATTCTGAGAGAAGGCAAGCTAGCTCCTACCACACATGGTACTCTACCGCTCTTGTGATGAATGGAGATGAAGCAGTCTGTTGAACACCCTCCTCCAAACCAGAGCAGCACTTCATTTTTACCCTTTCTGGGTCTTATCATAGATCTAGTCTTCATGATGTCCAAACCATGTCAGAGCTTTGAAAAAAAAAAGATTTCATTGTTTCCCATCAGGAGATAATAAAAGTAGTTTTGACACTAGATTTGGAGTAAGGTGGACCTGGGTTTAGTGTGGTGTCCGTAGCTTAACATCTGGAGAATTACTTCATATCTAAAGTCAGGTTGATAAATGTAGCCCATATGATTCAAGGGTGAAGAAAAATGTACCATTGTGTTTGAGAGCATGCACACGCACGCACACACACACACACACACACACACACACACACACACACACACAGGTATTAGATTCTGCCATGATGGGTTAGACTAAAGTGCTAGGATAACACAGTTTTTTTTTTTTTTAAATGTGCATTAAGTAATGTGTAGTGAACTTTTATTTTCAGTCCTTTACAAAGTAACAAAAAGATGTTAAATGAACACATGCATGTAATTTGACAAAGGGTTTTCTGTATTTTAGGCTAGCCTTGAATTTACTATGTAGATAGGGATGATCCTATCCCCCATCCACCCACCACGTTCATCCTGCCTCATATTCCCCATGCTGGAATTACAGACAAGCATAACCCAGCCTGGTTTATGCTGAACTAGGCATTAAACCCAGAGGGCTTCATGTATGCTAGGCAAACTCTTATCAATTAAGTTGAACCTTCAGTTCCTCAACAAATATTTTTGTTACCAAAAGCCCATTCAATTATTATCAAGGGTGCAAGCAAATTTTTTTTTTTTTACTTTTTTTATAGACTAATATCCAGTGTTGTATTGTGACCCCCAGGGAATCTCAGTCTTCCTACATTAATCAGGTCCCAGGACTCCAAACCCAGAATACAATAGCTCAGCCCTCCTGAAATTCGGAAAAAAAACCTCATGCAGAGCTCTCCCTTGGAGATCTTGTTCTCAACCTTAAGGGGCATTCTGGCATGCCCACTTGCATAGGAAGTGGAGGTGTCTGTTTTTAGCCAGTCTTTGAGCCTTCTAGAGGGGAATACGAGCTGGGCAAAACGTACAGTTCTGGCCACTGGAGCTGAAAGAGGGTGAGTGGTTGGATGTGAGTGAAGATTTGAGAATGATTTCCAAAAAACTCCATCAGTCTTCTGCTCTGCCTGGGAGAACCATTAGCTGGACACCTGGGAAAAAGGTTGTCTCCAGCCTCTGAGAGCTCTTCCCAGAGACTGGCACACCTTTGTGAATTTGAACAGAGGCTGGAGTTAGAGGGGCACAACAGTACAACCAAATCAAAGGCCAGACAGTGCCCCCCACCGGCTCTCTGCCGTCCTCTCTAGTCTCACTGGCGCTTCTGTCTTCCTTGAGACACTGCACTGTGGAACTGCGGCGCAGGCAGCCAGAAACCAGACTGCAGAAATTCAGAAACCAGACTGTGTATGCAATTGTCTAGACCCTGGGAGGTGATGGGGAGGGCAGTAGTATCTCTGGCTTCCCTACAATGATCCTTTTCCCTTGTCTCTCTCTCTCAGCAGAATGCCTCGAGGATGGCAGCTGAGAATTCCTCTTTGCCAGAGTTCATCCTGGCAGGCCTGACAGACCAGCCAGAACTCCGTATGCCTCTTTTCTTCTTGTTCCTAGGTTTCTACATGGTCACCGTGTTGGGGAACCTGGGCCTGATTACCCTGATCGGGCTGAACTCTCACCTGCACACCCCCATGTACTTTTTCCTCTTCAACTTGTCTCTCATAGATTTCTGCTATTCCACTGTTATCACACCCAAAATGCTTGTGAGTTTTGTCTCGAAGAAAAACATTATCTCTTACCCTGGGTGTATGACTCAGCTCTTTTTCTTTCTTTTCTTTGTCGTCTCTGAGTCCTTCATCCTGTCAGCAATGGCATATGACAGGTATGTCGCCATCTGTAATCCTCTGATGTACACTGTGACCATGTCTCCCCAGGTGTGCTTACTCCTTTTGCTAGGTGTCTATGTGATGGGATTTGCTGGAGCCATGGCCCACACAGCATTCATGGTGAGACTGACCTTCTGTACTGACAACCTTGTCAACCACTACATGTGTGACATCCTTCCCCTTCTGGAACGCTCTTGCACCAGCACCTATGTGAATGAGCTGGTAGTCTTCGTTGTTGTGGGTATTGACATCGGCGTGCCCACAATCACCATCTTCATTTCTTATGCCCTCATCCTATCTAGCATCCTCCGCATCAGTTCCACAGAAGGCAGGTCTAAAGCTTTCAGCACCTGCAGCTCCCACATAATTGCAGTTTCTCTGTTTTTTGGGTCAGGGGCATTCATGTATCTCAAACCTTCTTCCCTTTTGCCTATGAACCAGGGGAAAGTGTCCTCCTTGTTTTACACCATTGTGGTGCCCATGCTTAATCCACTAATCTACAGCTTGAGGAATAAGGATGTCAAAGTTGCTCTGAAAAAAACATTGAAGAAAAGTTCATTTTCCTAAGAAAGGGGAATGTTTTGAATAGTCAATCCTTTCCCCTTTCATAGATGGCTGGGTTAGCATGTGTTACACAGAGGAAAATTCCACTGTTTCCTGGATGAGTTCATCTTCTTTGTTTGAAAGGCTCATTAGAAGATTCTTAAAGCTGCTTATATTTAGCAGGCCTTTTGGAGGACCACACAAAATGTGTGTGTGTGTGTGTGTGTGTGTGCGTGCGTGTGTGTATGTATGTATGTATGTGTGAGTCTCTTAGCATACAGCAGATAGACCACAGGTTCTATATTTCTAGTACTGGTTGCCTTTCATTACAACTTACTTTCTTCCTCTCTCAGGCCATGCATGGAACACTTAATTTCAACTGTGAGCTGGGCTAGGATGTTAAAGTCTGGTTGTGACTATAGAAATTTTATGCAACTTTTAAGGGCTAATTTTAAATGGAACATTTTTTTTTGCAAGAAGGTAGGAGGTTTAGGATTTTGTTAAGATGGTCTTGATAAAATCTCCAGAAAGGTTATTGAGGCATTTTATAGATATTAGAGGAAGTATGTTATGACCTACAGAGTAGTAGCACGATACCTCTCAAGATAGTGATGTGGAACCTAGATGTTCCAGGGTTTGGTGATGATGTTGCCTGGAAGAACTTACAGAAAATGTTAAGCTTATGAAGGATGGGCATTTTCTTTTATCAGGAAACAAGACCCTCTGTATCTCAGACTGGTTTCAAACTCACTATATGTTGAGGCTGGTTTTGAACTCTTGATCTTCATGCCTCTGCCTCCCAAGAGCTGGGTGGGATTATAGGCATGCACCACCATGCCCAGCTCAGTGAAAGAATTTGTTTATTATTTCACACAAATTCATTTTCTTATTTTAATATTACATCTATAAAGTTAGCATGGAGAAGTGTGAAGCTAAGGGTTATTGGGTTATCGGTTAAGAATCTAGAGAATATTTTAGGAGCACATAACTGTTTGTGTTACAAAGCATAATAATCAGGTTAGCTCCACTGTGACCAATTAGTGAAAGAAATGTGCATGGAAAGTTACAAGCTTGGCAGTCCCTTTGTGATTTTTCTCAACCACAATCTTGCTCAAACCTGTGCAAATAATTCTTGCATTGTATTTTTAATCATTTTGTTTGATTGGATTATTTGTTTTCTCTGGGGTCTCATGGGGATACCTCCCAGTGAGAGGTGGATAAGCAGATAGATCCCACACTCATAAATTATTAAGCTAATGTCATCATGTGAAACATGGTAGTTACCTTTTGGTTTCTAAGAAACTTATGAATGGTAAATCATCATCATCATCATCATCATCATCATCATCATCTTCTTCTTCTTCTTCTTCTTCTTCTTCTTCTTCTTCTTCTTCTTCTTCTTCTTCTCCTCCTCCTCCTCCTCCTCCTCCTCCTCCTCCTCCTCCTCCTCCTCCTCCTCCTCCTCCTTCTCTTCCTCCTCTTTCTCCTGCTCTTTCTTCTTTGGTGAAGTAATGATATGTGAAATGTTTTGACTCCAGAAGCTATCTTTAGAAACAGTCTCTTCCATCTCAAAAATGAGAAGTTTGGACAGATGTATAGCTTTACCTTTTGGGTTAATGCAGATCTATGAAGATGAATTTACAGGTATGAACATGGATAGAGGAACGTAGAATTTTGACAAATAGAGCAAGGGGGGAGGGAATAGCACCAAGACTCAGAAAAAGCAGAGTCTAGGAAAAGATGGGAGAGTCAAAGTGGTTTTTAGTTTTTACCCAGCAGTTGTGTAACTTTAACTAAGCCATACTGTATTTATGAACAAGGAATTAAATTAAATTAAGGAAGTTAAATGCTAAGCACTCAACAATTCTGTTTTTATTATCTAGGTCTACACTTTTTGTTCATATACCAGCACTTCTAATAATGGCTATTATGTGAGTTTGGGCAGTCATCACCTTTCTGAGTTCATGTATGCCCACATTAAATAAAAACATGTTTGACCAGATCATTTCTACATTCATTTATAGCATATATTTATTTGTATATTAACTAGAGAGTAATTGCTGTATATGAATGCTAATGCACTGTTCTAAATTAAATTACACATTAGGAGATAGAACCTTTGGGAGGTGAAATCATGAGGGTGAGGTCCTCATGAATGGGATAAGTGCCCTCACCAAAAGGAACACTTGACTCATGCTCTTTTTCATAAGGACACTAAGAGACTCTGGCATCATTTAAGGACACATCAAGAAGGTTCAGTCTGTTAACCAGGAAACCAATTCTCTGGTAGGACAATCCATCTATTGATAACTTGACATCTTAGTGCCTGGTGCTGTGAAAAATAAATTGCTTGTAAGCTACACACTGAATAGTTTTTGTTACAGTAGTCCAAACAAGCTAAGAAGATGTTTATAGAATTTATAAACATTACCAAAGAAAACCATGGAGAATACATTTCCACTTATGCTGGCTTTCTGGTCCTCCTGAAGTCTCATCCAGAGTCCATTTTTAGCCCATCCATTTCTTAGCTGTGTATTTTTATACTCAATGCATGTCCAAGTGTGTGTGCATGCCTACATATTTTGCCACAATATTTTTCTTGTTTCTAAGCCATGAGAAGCTTATCTAAAATGTATCTTCTGACAAAAATTAATCAGAAGAGGAAGAAATTGTTATAAGTAAGAATAAATGAATAAGAAAGAAATAAAGATGAATGTTCAGGGTTGTAGTTATGGAAAAAGAGGTAAGGAGAGAATGCAAAATAAAAAAGCTTACCATTGGCTACCAAACTGTTCACACCAAGAAGGACATGGCTCACAGAAAGACTTGTTCTCATCCTTGTCTCTGACTCAACTATCACAGTTGCATAACATTCCATCATAAGGATGTATTCTGTGTAATTAGTAATCCTCTATTATTGTACATTAGGATAATTTCTATCCTTCGAAATGATGCTTGCTAAGCACACTTATATTCACCATGTTTTAAGGCTCTCTTTTATTAGGGTATTACAGTATATCTTTAGATAGTTCTTGAATTATGTAAGATTATCATAGTTACAGATTGTGAGCTGCCATGTGGTTGCTGGGCATTGAACCTGGGTCCTCTCTAAGAACAGCCAGTGATTTTATGCACTGAGCCATTTCTCCAGCCCCTGAATATTTCTTCTTGAAAGTCTTTTCAACTTGTTCTCTTTCTGGGTGCTACTCAGAGAATCCACTGCCTTCCACTTTTGGTGATGGCAACACTCACTTTATTGTCCTCTTCTTTTATACACCTTTCTACTTTATTTCATCATCTGCTGTGATAGCTGTCTGAAAAAGAAACAACAACAAGATGCCTCCATGGTTAAAGTGCCCACTTTTGCAAGCATGAGGACTAGAGTTTGAATGCCTAGTACCCACATAAAAGCCAAGCATGGCAGAATGTGCATCTGTAACCCTGGCATGGGGAGTGGTCAGAGACATTGTTGCTGAGGACTTGTCAACACAACCAACTGGTGAGCTTCAGCCTCAGTGAGAGATCCTACCTCAAAAAGTAAGGTGGATAGTGACTGACAAAAGTGTCTGGATATCAACTTCTGGTCTCTACATGTGCCCATGCGGCTAAGCACACCCCACAGATAAGTACACACACACACACACACACACACACACACACACACACACACACACCCACTTACAAGGGGGAGCAGTTAAAGAAGAATTCCAAAAATGATCAGGTCTCTACATTCAAACACACACACATGTACATCCATGTGTAAATACACACACACACACACACACACACACACACAAGTACACATACCACATATGTACATAGAACAATAAACAAAAAGAAATGAGGAAAAAAACAAAACTGGAAATTTTCCTTCTTTTTCCTTATTTCTTATGTAGTTTTTTTTTCTCTAAATAGTTCATTTTCTAGCAGCAGGGGAGATTCTCTGGAGACTTAGCTTTTGTGCTTATGCACTGTGAGGAGTCCTTCTAGAATAGTGCCCCCCTTTGGTGTCAGCATGTTTTCTGTGTGTTCTCACAATGCTTAGTGCTGGTAAGCTTGGAAGCAGAGTAGAGCCATTGCTTGTTCCCTTTTTTGGTATTCAACCTCACCATAAATTGGGTGCTACATAAATTGTGCATGCAAGTCCCAGCTGTCCTTGTTGACATATCACATCTCCTTACTCCTGCCAGATTAAGACTTGACAGGTAGGCACTAATATCTTTGGACACAAGCAAAGGAGCTTGTAAGTAAGGAGCTGACTTACTAAATAGGGATTAATGTTCTCATTCTTGTGAGAATGTCCATCTCTTCCAGTATAGAAATGGGCATGGTTGGACCCACTGTCCCATTACTGCAAACCCTAATTATATTTTCTCTGTTTACTTGAGACCTCCAACCTGGTGGCTAATGTAGAAATGTCAGTTCCAACCTTCCATACCTTCACATGTTAAAATGAATGGTATTAGATAAGATGATTAAACTAAATCTTTAATTAAACATTGGAAGGATGTTTTATAAAATTCTGAATCGTGATATTCACTTCTCATTCTAAGTAATATCCCAGAAATAACAGGAGAGGAAAACCTCACATTTGTAACTACTGTTTCTCAGAGTTCTGCCTGAATTTCTGCTCTTATAAGATAAATTTTCCGAGCGCAAAGCTTCCAAAATCAGCCAGGCCAGGTGACATACACCTTGAACTCCAGCACTTGGGAGGCAGAGGCAGGTGCATCTCTTTGAGTTCAAGGCCAGTCTGGTGGTCTACAGAATGAGTTACAAGACAGTCAATATTCAGAAACTCTGTCTTGAAAAATAAAAGCAAGCAAACAACAACAACAAAAACCTAATGCCTCCAAAATAATAGCATTTTTTTTCTAACTTAGAGGGTTCAATACTGCTATGTCAGGATATATCTTCATATTTGTTCTTTCAGACATGAATATGTATCGAATACCCTTCTGCAGACATATGATAATATAAAAGTTTTGTCATGTCAGCTGTTTAGTGATTTTATTGGGTATGGCTATTTCTTTGACTTTTAAAAATGACAGTAGTTGTAATGAGCACAAAATATGTTGCTACCTTTCAGCCTTTCCCACAGAATTTTAGCATACTTTGATGACTATTACCAGAGGCTATTATTATTATTTGGATGTTTAGAAAAATGGAGATCTTTAAACCTCTGTACAACTTTCTTAGTTGGAATTCTACAAAGATCCTTTTCAGTCACCTGCCATGTGTATCATTGTGAAAGCATGCATTCTAATTTTGTCTAGTGGAATATTATTCTTTATTAACTGCACTTACTTTAATAGTAAGCTTGCAATGACTTGGCTGAAGGAGCTTTTTTTTACAACTTATTTCTATGTTCTTTTACTATATCTTCATCAGAATTTTGGGATTTTATTTCTGGGAAATCGTGTATCTTAGACCTATCTTGTTCAAAATTTCCCATGTTTAGAGATGATTTGAAACTAAGGCATGAGTGTGAGATAGTATGTACCATACTTAATGTGAATCTGCAATCAAGTATTAGTGGGAAAATATGTTTAAAAAGAACATTTAGATATTTGTTTCTCTGAGCATATGGGGTCTATGTGAGCGGGCAGTCTTCTGGCTCTCAAATATGATGATCCATGTGTGTCACTTGTGGTCCCCTTTTTCCTTATACATGACAACATCTTCAGCTTTCTATTAGAGTCCTGTGGGACCACCTAAAAGAAAGGAATGGACCAAGGATCAGAGGAAAAATAGCCATACAGTTTTCTTGTAAATGGAATTTGACTTGGTTTTCTTCAAGATATAACTCCTTGTTCCATTTGCTTTCTTCCTTCTTTTCCATTTGCAGCAACAGATCCTTTTAAAAGAAAACTTTGTAGACTATCATTATTTGAACATGAAAATAGATGTGTGGACAGGAAGTTCCAAACTAAGTCCTCATGGTTTTCAATTCCTAATATGTTTTTGAGGCTCTACTGCATCCTGTGAATTTTATGTACGGATTCCTACTTAATCTTTATGCAATTGTATGAGAAATTTTTTTCTGTTTTATAGACGAGACAGGCAGAACTTAACAAAGTGAAGGGACCTGCCTAGATTGCACAGATAATAAATGGCATAATGAAGAACTGCATTTGCATTGTGCCACTCTAGAGCCCACATTCTTCACACTAGCTGCCTTCCAGAAGGCTCAATCTGGGTGTGTAAAAAATAGAACATGCAGTGCATATATATGCACCTGTACAAAGTCCAAGTTCCTGTTGTTTTGGGCTGAGTGAGACCCTGAATTTACTCTTACCTGGAAATGATTTGCCAAAAAACATATGTCAAAAGAAAGACACAAAAGATTCCCCCCTCTTTTAGGAGACACTAGGTTAATAGAGTCAGAAAAAAAGTATTATAATATATATGAGGAATGATGGACTACTGTTTTACAGATACCACACTTACATATTCACAAGTTGTTTATTTAAGGTTATATTCCCAATTTCAGCCAGGTGAGTGAACATGTTCAGGGAAGTTGGTGCCTGGAGACACAGAAGGTGTTAAATGAAAGTTGAACAAAATCCCCAGTGATACCTTAAAATACTGAAATTATGCAGTGTTTTATGCTTAATTTAATTTTTAAAAAGCATTTTTGTTGCAAATTTTGCAAAAGCAATGCTCATATGGTAGAAATGTGCGAGATAGGAAGCACTTAGAGAGAAGCAAAAATCTTTGAAAAATAAAGAACTCCATGATCTTAGCACTTAAATATTACCATCCATAGCATTTTGGTGTATGTTCTTTCAGAATATTCACCCCAATCCACTTCCTCTCTCTCTTTCTCCACCTCCCCTCTCTCCCTCTTTCTGTAAGTAGAATAAGATGAACCTGTTTGAAAAAACTTACATATGCATATATAAAACATCACAACAAGTATCATTTTATAATTTTATTTTCCTTCTATAAACATGTAAACAGATTTTAGTACAATTGATTATGTATTAAATTATGGTTTTAATAAGTGCATAACTACATTGTGTTTAATGCTGAAATGGCAATGGGTGCCAAAACTCTCTGATTGTTATAGAGAAAAATAGTATTGTTTCCTCCTTATTAAAGGGCCTTTAAATAACCACATACTCCTCTGATGTTCTAAATTCCCTTTATATATTCTAAGATGAGATTTGCCTTTGATTTATTAGTAGGTATCAAATTCTGTAGTCCTCCACTTGCATGTCTCAAGGTCCCAGGACACATCCGGGTAGACTAACTTTCTTCAATAATGCACACTAGCCATTTAACCACTATTACAATTAAATATAGAGTTATATCCCTTAAATATTAAAGGATCTCCATTTTGATCCTTCTCTTGATTTTGTTTTGCCTTGTTTGCTACTGATTATAATCAAATAGACCTCTCTGGTCCTGTTCTGGTCTCACTTAGGCTCCTCTTTAGGTCCTCTATATAGAGAGGAGCCCTGTGTTCTACCAGATATATAAGGAAGCATCATTTTCTCGATGTCTAATTTCTCCCATTACACCCTAGGAGAGAAGACAGATGGATAGAACTGATGAGGAGCTGGGAAAATGAATCTGGCTCAGTGTGGTCTGGTCCACCCCCTTCCTCTGGGTCACAGCTTCCTACTTCCTATTTAGGACAGGTTCTCAGGACCTTGACTTGCTCAACCATTTACAAACCCATGTTCTCTGGACAGAAGAAAAAGTGTTCTCCATGTTAGTTTAGACTTGGACATAGATGAAACTTGGAGTTTTATCCATGGTGTGATATGCAATGAAAGAATTGTAGGGTCATATAAGAAGTGCACATCCAAGCTATGACTTCTAATCTATTTTATCCTCCACAAAGCTTTTCGTTTCTGTTTGACTCATAATTTCTTGATTATGAACTTATAGAGGAAGGAGAGAATGGTGAACTCTAACATGACCAAATTCTTCTTGCATGTATAACATGACTCAGTTGTTAACATTATTTGCCATTTTCTAAATTTGAAGCATTGGGCTTTCCAATTTATAACCCTCTGCACTTCCCTTTCTAGTTTCTTGTGCCCAGAATACCCTCCTGGTTTTCCAGCTTGAAATCTCTTTGCTATTCAAAACCAATAGTAATGGATTTCTCAAACTATATGATAAAGCAGAGTGTGCATTTCCATAGTAACAACATGATAATTAGAGTCTGTTTTTGAACAGAATTAGCACAAACAACATGCTATTAACTCAAAGATACTTTTATATAAAAGCCTGGGATTTATTTTTCAGTAAAACTATTTTCCACATTGTAAGAAATATAATACTTAATGATTTGAGAATCTCATACATGCATATAGTATATTTTGGTCACAATCACCCCATTCCTCATCTAAACTCCTCTTAGGTTCATCCCTTATTTTGCTATCTCCTCCCAATTTTTGTCTTCTTGTTCTTAAAAAATAAAAAACCCTATATGCTGCCCATATACATGAATGTGAGGCCATCAACTTCAGCATAGTTAATCTACCAGGGGCTACACCCTTAGAGAAACTGATACACACTCCTTCAGAGGCCATCAACTGTCAAAAGCCATCCACAGTTAGGGGTAGATTCTGATGAAGCCACTCCTCCTCTGTATGCTAGAATGCTGATTGGCTTGATCTTGTACAGATCTCAGGCAGTTGCTGCTGAGTTCACGACTGCAGAGGTCCTGTCATGTCTAGAAGACACTACTTCATCCCGATGAATTAGTGTCTTTTAGATCTCTGGCTCTAACAATGTTTCTGCTCTTTAGAGGTGGTCTCTGAGCCTTTCTTGGGGGGGGATTTAACATTGATATTCCATTTGTGTTTGACTACTCCACACTTATCCTGCATGTTGACCAGTTGTGAATTTCTGCTTTAACCACTGTCCAGTGCACAAAAACTTCTCTCATGACATCTCAGAGCTGCACTAATGATCCATGGATACAGAGATATATATTTAGAGGGCAGTTTGATGCTATTTTCATTTAGCAAAACCATAGTTGTAAGTTACTGCCTGAGGCCTCTAAACTCTCCAGTGATGGGTTCTTGGTCATATTTATCAGGTTTAATGAGAAAATTTTGTTGAAAAATGACTGTTAAAAGCAGTTCTAGATATTGATTTTAAAAATGTTATGTTGAATTCCTCACTGTATATTGATTTTCAAAAAGATACATAAAAGCTAGTGTAGTTATTACGCTCAAAGCCTATACACTGACTCTATAATACAAACCAAACTGCACACTTTCATAACCCCCTATAATTTATGCATACTCATCATTTAATCATTAATAACATTAACTACTAGCTATTGGCTAGTAATTGCTTAGCTATTAAACAACCATCTTAAATTTTAGTTTGTTTTTATGTATCTGACATTTTATTTAAAAAGGTGGCCAGACATATACCCAAATGATCGACATTCATGCAATAAGAACATCTGTTTAACTATGTTCATAGCAGCATTATTTGTAATAGCAAGAACCTGGAAGCAACCTAGATGCCCCTCAGCTGAAGAATGGATAAAGAAGGTGTGGCGTATTTACGCAATGAAATACTATTCAGCAGAACAAAACAATGGAATCTTGAAATTCGCAGGCAAATGGATGGAACTTGAAGAAACCATCCTGAATGAGGTAACCTAGTCACAAAAAGAGGAACATGGTATATACTCACTCATATATGGATTTTAGACATAGAGCAAAGGATCATCAGCCTATAATTCACACCACCAGAGAAACTAGGATAGAAGGAGGAACCTAAGAGATTCATACAAGGTCCCTCACAGAAGAGAAAAGAACAAGATCTCCTGAGCATATTGGGAGGGGGGCACTGAGTGGAGAGGGGGTTAGGAGAAAGAGAAGGGGAGGAGAGAAAAGCATGTGGGACTAGGAAGATTGAGACAGGAGAGGAATAGATGAATGAGAGAAAAAGAGAAAGATACCGTAAAAGAGGGAGTCATTATAGGTTTGAAGAGAAATCTGACTCTAGAGAAATGTCCAGATACTTACAAGGATGACTCCAACTAACACTCTAAGCATCAGTGGAAAGACTACCTTAAATGCCCTTCCCTGATAATAAGATTGATGACTAATTTATCCGCCACCTTAAATGCCCTTCCCTGATAATAAGATTGATGACTAATTTATCTGCCATCATAGAGCCCTCATCTAGTAGCTGATGGAAACAGAAGCAGCTAAACACTGAGCTGAACTGGAATCCAGATGCAGAGAGGGAGGAGTGATAAGAAAATGGGGGTAAGACCAGGCAACAGAAATCCACAGAGACAGCTGACCTGAACAAGGGGGAGCTAATGGACCCCAGACAGATAGCTGGAAACCAGCATTGAACTTACTCAGACCCCCTGAACATGGATCTCAGTTAGAAGGCCTGGGCAGTCTAAGGGACCTCTGACAGTGGAACCAGGATGTATCCCCGGGGCATGAAAGGAGTTTGGGAACACATTCCCCATGGAGGGAAACTCCCTTAACCTAGAGGCAGGAGGGAAGGCCTGGTCCCTTTTCCAAAGGACTTGACAGATTTTGTTGATCCCTCTTGGAAGGTATCTCCCTCCCTGTGCAGTGTGTGTGTGCGCGCTGAATGGGATAGGAGGGTGGTCAGGGGGCATGGGAGGGAGGGAGAGGGAACTGGGATCGATATATAGAACAAGAAAAATAAATAAATAAACAAATAGTTGTGTAGAACAACATCAACAACAACAAAAAGCTGGCCAGATATTTAATTGTATGCATATGTCTTTATGCTCATTACAATTAGTAGTATATTTTTTCTTCATTTTATTAATTCTTCGAAAGTTTCATATAATATATTTTGATCAGTTTTGTCCCCTCCCCAAACTCTGTTCAGTTCTACTTGATTTCCTACCTACTCAACTTTGTATCTTGCATTTTTTTAAAGCTACTCCATCTTTTGCTGGTCATGTACTCTTCCACAAGAGCAGAAGGTAAACCTATCAAGGACCATCTCTCTGTCAGTAGCTATCAAATGCCAATAGTTCCCTAGCTAAGACTTCATGACCTCGTTCACTTTCCATGCTGGCCTTTTGTATGGTTTGATCTTGCAACAGGTCTCATGTTTGCTGTCAAAACTGCTGTTAATTCATATGTGCAACTGCTCCACTCTGTTCAGAAATTATGGTTTCCTTGTAGCCACCCATTACCTCCAGCTCTTAATAAAAATACTCTAGAAAGCAAAACCTTTGTTGTTATTTTCCCAGTGTTGAGAGACAACATCCCTTTGGGTGTGCATGAAAGGGAACAGATACCAGGAAAAAAACTTCAACAAAGAGACCAGAGGAATGACCAGGGCAGGTCTGGGTTACTTGACCCCGCCAGATCTTGCTCACTATCTAAAACATGTCCTTTTTCTTTTATATCTGGATGATGTTTTTATATGCAAGCCAAGAACTTAACTTTGTAAAACAGAATTAACTTTGTTGATTATGGTTAGCTTAAGAAAAAGGATGCTTATTGCTAAGAAATGGGGTAGGTCACAGGTTCTTAGAACAGGCTGGTGAGCCAGCTGTTGGAGTGAGGCATGATGGGAAAGCCAGGTGGTGGAACTGTGGCCAAGTCACACTGAAGGAGTGTGTGGTTAAGCTGCACTGATTGCTCCTGCTGGCTCTGCCAGCACCCTGCCTGTGTTTCTAATGGAGATGTTTGTTTTTTCTTCATCTTTGCCAAAATGCAGTGTAAACAGTTTGTGCTTGTAGTTTGTAGGAGTTGTCTGAGAGGAATTTGGAGTCTGGAACTAATAAAGACTTACAGGAGGGCAGATTTCTCACACATGGAAGGAATTCAGAAGTTGGGTAGTCACAGAATATAATGAATTTCATTTCCACTTACCTTCAGTTTTGCAACTTAATTTCAGTTTCTTAGGGAGGTCTTTTCAGACCTTCAAGACTTAACTAGGGTTCCACTTACATAGTTTCACACAAGAGTCAATAATCCTTCCCTGAACGCTAATTGTATTTCAAATCAGTTATGTGTAGTTTTGTTTAGTTCTAGCTTTTTCCTAGATTATATGTCTGAGCCATAGGAACTGTGTCTATTTTGATCACTGACTCCTTTTTAGAGCAGAGAATTGGGTCTAAATTCAGTTAAGTGTTCTGTGTATGTAATTGTCTCTCAGTGTACTTGGGGGACTAGAACAGATGTTCAGATCAGCCAATTTTAAATTTCTTATGTAAAATGACATACTATTTTAATACTATTGCATTTATTTATATCATTGGTAGATCATTTATAATACCTAATACATTGTTGGTGCAATGTAAATTATTGTAGTGCTTGTTTAGGAAATAATAAAAAGAAACAAGTTTGGGTGAGTTCAGTATAGATGGAACTTATTTTTCTTTAAACACTTTTTTGAGGAACTGTTGTTTGAGTCTGTGACATGGAAACCATGACAGCTGAAGGCTGGCTCAGCTGACTGATTTGTTGGGCCTTCTTATTCCTAGATCTGTTACACTGTATCTTTAGTCCATGGTCTCCATACTCTCCGCTGGCATTTACTTCCAGATAATGTCCTCCTACCTGCTCTCTAGTTGACTGATTTTATCTTCTATTTATTTTGTGTACTATGTTGTTTAATGTATTGGTATGGGTCCCAACTTCAATGATTCTATTTTCCCAAATAAATCAGGTCCCAGTTTCAGAGACACTATTTTCAATTTTCATGTCTAAAACTTTTACTTGATTTTTTAAGCATTTTGATGGCTCCCTCATTAAACCTTCATTTGTCTTTGTTTAAACATATTTAGTTCATTTATTTAGTATGCTGCCCTGACATGCTTAGTAATTCTATGAGTAGCAAACACTATAAGGCATGTTTTTTGTGTGTTTGTCATTTATGTAATTCTCATTTACGTTGTCTTATTTTGTGTTTGTTTGATGATTCACACAATGAACTCACGAGCCTCAGATGTTTATCTGAGGACTTGCTTTGGCATTTGTATTTAAGTTACATTCTCCATACATGATTTTTTTTGTTATTATATGTGTAATATGGATTGTTTCTAACCCCATACTTGCAGGTGATTATAGATTCTTAAGAAATAGTTTATCCAATTTTCTATGTACTTACTCACCCAGCCACTTTGTGGCATGCTTCCCCCCTGTCCCCAGATATCTATCCCAAAGGTGGGCATCTGTTAGCTTTCAACACTGGAAAAACAGTCATAAAGATTTTGCTTTGCAGTGTGCTTTGAAACAAGGTGAGAGTTCTTGAACATATTGTACTGAATGAAGTTGAAGGGTGGCAGCAGAAAAATAAATGTAATATGGATATCCTTATATGATCTCTTGTTGGATGTCATGTAGCATCAATTCTATCATGGTCTATTGGTTCAAGACACCCCAGACTATGTATAAAGCCAAGATCTTATCACTACACTGGAAAAATGTTAATCCTGTTACATCAAAAGCAAGTGGGTGTGTGAAAGCTGTGTGTGTGTGTGTGTGTGTGTGTGTGTGTGTGTGTGTGTGTGTGTGTGGTGTTGGTATGGCCGTCTTTGGAAAATACAATCTGCCACATGCATATACATTCCATAGTTGTTATGAACACAGTATTATATTAGAAAACATCCTGCATAATGTTTGGAGCTCTGTAATTGCTCCATATGCATTAATTATCTTTTCTATAGCTTTCCTCCCCTTATGTAAGAAAAATACAACAGTGTTTTATTTTAAGAGATAGATAATGGATGGGAAATAAAAACAGTGTTATTTTTGTTATATGTCCTACTATGAGTTGTCAGGCCAGCAAATACCCATTTTCCAAATGAGAGAATTATGGCACAAGATGTTTAGAAACTTTATGTTTAAACTAATTTCGTAAAATGCTTTTTTTTTTGTTCTCTACTTATTCTTTAAACACTGAATTTAAGCCTAACATATATCTATAACTTGATGAGTGTTTTGCTAACGAGATGCAGCTAAGCAGTAGTCATGTCAGAAACAGAACATGGCCAGCAACCCATCCTTTATATCTCTTTCCAATCACTAGCCTCCGGCTTTCCAGTGAGAAGCAGCAGCTCCACTTCTAAGATCACTGATTAATTTTTTCTTTTTTTTACAATTTGTATGCATATATGTTAGTTTTATTTCTGCTGTGACCAATTATTTGGCAGAAATGACTTAGTAGAGATAAGATGCATTTTAGCTTCTATTTTTCTGGGCCAGTTATTTGGCAGGAAATCTCAGAGGTAGGATGTGGGGAGGAAGAAACCACCCATCCACCTCATGATAGAAGGAAGCATAGAGCCATAGAGCAAGGAAGGGCCTAGTGTCCAGGTGTAATCTTCAAAGGCACAGTTCTAATGAACTACTTCCTCCTGCTACATTTCCTAAAAGTTCTACAACCTCCTCAAATACCATAACCACTTAGGAACCAAGAATCCAATGCTTGAGCCCAGGAAGACATTTTATGTTTAAAGCACAATTCCATAGAGTTATAGGCATACACCATTTTGTGCTTGTTTTCTTTAGTTCCATGATAACTTGATATTACACACTTTCACGGCCAAATAGAATCTTATTTTGTTAAAATCCCACTATTAATTGCCAATTCTAGAGTTGGTTGACATGCAGGTTGCTTTCAGTTTTTGGCCGACACATATAATCCTATAAATATAATTTAGCATGAGTTAAGGACAACCCTATCTACTTGCCAAGCATGCACCTAGCAGTAGAAAATGCTCTTTTTGAAGTTAAACATTGTCAACCAATTTATTATCTTGTTTTTGGTTCCAATGTAGTTTCTCCACACTTAGTTTTCTTTAAAAATCTATTTTAGGTAGGTAGATTGGGTTGCTAGTTTCCTACTTAAAGCTCCTGGCTTCAGTAAATCAGAAGCAGCTTGAAGTTTAAGCCTTTCCTGTGTTTGAAGGCAAAGTGATAATAAATGTACAGGAAGGGTAAGTTTAGTTAAGGAGAACGTTGAAGGGTAAAGAAGGCTGCAGGCAGAGGGTTGACAAAAAGTAGACAAAAGTCAGCCAATCTGTAAGACCATGGAGGCAGAGGGCCTGAATACGTGCTTATGTTCTTTTTAGTAGTGCAAACATAAAGTCTGTAACCCACATTGAGGTATATTTAAGAGAGAAAGGACATTTTATTAATAATTACACAAGGGTATGGGCCTGCTCAGGAAAAGTGGGATTATTTTAGGTAGCTTTGGTGGAAACTTACAAATGTTTCCACCTCTTTCATATCTGAGAGTGTGAAAGGCAGCTTCATTATCTTAATAAGGCTGGGAAGTGGTGGCACACACATTTAATCCCAATACCCAGGAAGTAGAGGCAGGTGGATCTCTGTGAATTCGAGGCCAGCCTGGCCTACTGAGTGAGTTTCAGGACAGGCTCCACAGCTACAGAGAAATGCTGTCTCACTCCCCCCACCCCCTCCAAAAAATGTAGGATAAAACCCTGAAGTACAGCCTATTCCATGGAGATTTGAATGCTCCCCTCATGTGTGCTGAGATATATATATATATTATCTCCTAACATCTCCTAACATATGACCGAGGTTTGTTTGTACCTTTTTGTGGCATAGGTGGTGGTGTCTCACAGTTCTAAGAAACTCATTGACCTAAGAACATTTTATGTGAATTGTTCTCTTTGTTTTCCTTTCTCAGAAGAAATCAGAAATAGCAGAAAATAAGTTTGGTGTCCTTTTTCCTTAAGGTCAATTTAGGCTCTAAGAATGAAAGCAAGGAAAATGAGTCCCTAAACATAGTAAATAATATAGCATCCCCGGAGTACAGGGGAAGTTTGGGTAGAACTTCAGCTCCCCAAGATGCACACATATCTAATCCAGCCTGTAAACAAAGGCAGTTTTATCCCCATAGAGACTGCACTTAGAAAAATTCCCAGGAGAATCTGTCTAATCAGGTTCCCAAGATCACTAAGCTGTGCAACTTCCTGCAATATACCAGCTTTTAGTTCTTGTAAAAAGAGTTATTTATTTCTTGAAGTTGATGGAGTGGGACAATCCAGGGGAACTGTGGTCCATTCCTTGAACACTGCAGAGAACTTGAGTCAGATAAAGCTCTGTTTCTAAGCATCAGGAGAATAAGAAGAGTGAGTATCCATTACTGTTAGATTCTGGATAATAGAAAAACTGCCACATGAAGCTTTGCATTGAGAAGAACAAAGGAGAAGGAATTCTGTCTTTCCTGGTGGGGTTTGATCTAAAAATATACACAAGGGTTCTAGAAAGCATTGACCACTCTGCTGCCCCCCCACCAGAACTGACTCTGAGGTAAGAAAAGGGGTTTGGAGGTGGAAGACAGTATATAAAAAGACAGTAGGGAAGACCTTGGGCTTGGTTTTCTATGTAGGCTGGACCTTTGTATGTGGTTGAGAGAAAGAATCATGCAAAGCATAGTTTCTGCAACAACATTTAACAAAGCCTAAGGCAGAGGACTGGATTGTATTATTGTTTTGAGAGGTCATTGGCAGTCAATTGTAGCCATCAGCTTCCTTATCTATTAAGCAAGAACAGAATCCTTGTTGCCCATGAAAACAGAACAGCTTGGATTTTTAATCATCCCAGGGCAAATTTTTAATCATCCCAGGGAAGAGAAGTCTAGATGAAGGAGAGGCCAAACATACACAATGACTTACCTTTTAGAGCCTTCTTCCATTGTGCATGCTCATGCCTGTTGTTTTCTGTGTGTTTTATTCCATTTCCCAGGCGACTTGTCAGAAGAGAATGACCCTGAGAAACAACTCTGTGACTGAGTTTATCCTTGTGGGATTTTCAGATCAACCACTTTTCCAGCTGTTCCTCTTCCTCTTCTTCTTAGTCATCTATGTATTCACTATGGTAGGCAATTTGGGCTTGATCACCTTAATTGGGCTGAATTCTAGCCTTCATACCCCAATGTACTTTTTCCTCGTCAACTTGTCCTTTATAGATTTCTGTTATTCCTGTGTGTTTACCCCCAAAATGTTGAACGATTTTGTCTCAGAAAATATCATCTCCTATGTGGGGTGTATGACTCAACTGTTTTTCTTCTGTTTCTTTGTCAATTCTGAGTGCTATGTGTTGGTGTCAATGGCCTATGATCGTTATGTGGCCATCTGCAACCCTCTGCTGTACACAGTTATGATGTCTCCTAAGGTCTGTACTCTGCTGATGCTTGGTTCATATGTGATAGGGTTTGCTGGTGCCATGGCCCACACTGGAAGCATGCTGAGACTTACTTTCTGTGACTCCAACATGATCCACCACTATCTCTGTGAAGTTCTCCCCCTCCTACAGCTTTCCTGCACCAGTACCTATGCCAATGAACTTGTATTTTTTATTGTTGTTGGAGTAGTCATCACAGTATCCAGTATCAGCATCTTTATCTCCTATGCTTTGATTCTCTCCAATATTCTTAGGATTCCTTCTACTGAGGGAAGATCAAAAGCCTTTGGCACATGTGGTTCCCATGTAGTTGCTGTTGCTCTGTTTTTTGGGTCAGGGGCCTTCACCTATTTAACAAATTCTTTGCCAGGGTCAATGGAAGAGGGAAGGTTTGCTTCAGTATTTTATACCAATGTGGTTCCCATGCTTAACCCACTGATCTATAGTTTGAGGAATAAAGATGTTAAACTTGCCCTAGATAAAACCTTGAAGAGAGTGCTCTTCTGATGGGTCTGGTGCTATCATTGGCAATTAAATCCTAATAAGCATATTAAAGTACTATTTTCCACAAACAAGGCTTTCCTTCTACTTTTAAAAACTTGATGTCTTTTTGAGGATTATACCATTTGGTGTCACTTTGCCATAACTTTGCTTCTACTACATGCTATTTATTAGATACAACACTAAACCAAAGTGAGAATTAGCCTGATTCCCATTTTTTCCTTTGATTTGTCCAGGAAAAACATTTCTATCTGGAAGAAATTATACAGAGTGGTAGGAGGCCCAGGAACAATTTTATCAAGCTTTATAATATATCCTACCAAAGATCCAAGGTAGAGTTAGTGTCATGGGTAACAATCTTCTAACTCCTGAAGAGGCTACTTGGCAAAGAAAGCTATAAATGTACCCTTTTACAACACACACACACACACACACACACACACACACACACACACACACACACGATAAGGCCTCATTTATATGCCTTGATTTATAAAGGCAAATCAATTATCAAATACTCATTTCAAATTTCTGGTCCTTGGGATAGTAATCAGGGTAAGACGTTTTGTAATTGGTAAATCTCCCGTGCTCTAGGGCTGAGGCAAGAGTAAGAACACAGAATTTCTATGCATTTGCATGATGATGTAACATGCTGTCCCTGTTCTTCCCTGGATAAGTTGAGAACATCATGAAGCTTTGGAACTTTTAGAAGATTTTAAATTTTACTTAATTAGTTTTTTTGAGGTAGTGTCTTCATTTGTAGTTCGACTGGCCTTGGATTTGATAGGGAGCCTAGGCTGACTTTGAATTCTTCATCTTCATCTTTCTGCTTCAACTTCTCTTTCTGTCTCATCTGTCTTCCTTACTGCTAAGACAGAAAGGTGGAAAGTTCAAGGTCAGCTTGGACTTGTGTGCATACATTACTATGTCTGGCCCTCCTTTATTTTTCAAGGTGGATTTAGATTTTATCGTCCCTGAGAAAGTAAGTGTGTGTGTGTGTGTGTGTGTGTGTGTGTGTGTGTGTGTGTGTATTATGCCCATTATAGAACCAGGAAGGAGGTGTAATCTCATAAAACTTCCTATCTTTCAGGGTGTCTGGACTGGATATGTATTTTAAGGGCGATGGACCATTCTGTACCACTATGCTAAATATTTGGCTATTCTATATTGAATAGCTCATGTTTTGAGAAAAGAGCTTCATATAACTTTGGCTATACAGAGGAAGATGAATATCAACTTATGTTGGCCTGAATTGAGGTCAGAATACTTTTGTGAATAGATAGGTATTATTTAAGAAGAAAACAGAATTTGGGGTATTCTTGAGGAGAACCTCTACAAAGCACCATTTGGTGATTTTACTTGGGACACTGGGAAAGTCTTATGAAAGATGACATCTTTATCTTTTATTTTGCTTCTATTTTTCCAACTCTTCTAAAAAACTGGAGAGATGCTTGATGTGTGCTAGTGTGAGAGATAAAGCTGTGAATGAGAGTTAGGCTTCTGCTTGTTACTTCTTTATTGATGCACACACAGCTCCCAAGTGTCCCAGGTGGCACCATAAGATAGATGTCATGGTGGGAGCATAGAGCATCTTCAGTGTGGGGCTGATAGATAAGAGGTTATTAAGACAAACTGTATTTTTTTTGTCAGATATACTAGATGGAAAAGATTACTGAAGAAGGGTGAAAATGTGGGTACCCTGATTATGTCTAGATTATGATGATGGGACTCAATGTTTACGGAGCATATAAAACATTGAATATACTGTATGTGCTATGAGGTGCCTAATGTATAGTACCACTTTTATGGGCTTTTAGCCCAAGCTACTCAGTTCTCCTGGCATAGGTAAACCCCATATTTTATATGGCAATGTGTTTCTGGGCATATGGAACTCTTGGAATATTAGGGAATAGTCAATAATGAAGGACAGCTAAGCATCTTGGAATGTGTATATAATCCCAGCAATCTAGAGGCTGATGAGGGAGGATCTAGAGTGGAAGGCTAACATAAGCTACACAGTGAGACCCTGTCTAAAATAAAAAAAAAAATAGAAAAGAAAAAGAAACAAAGGATTAAAAGTACTACTATTTACAAACCCCTATAATACATGTAATTCCATGTATAAATACACATATATGGTTTTATATATGTGTATATACATGGAGAGAGCACGCATATGTGCTGATGGTGCTCTCTCCAAGGGCCAATGACCACCTAAAAACCCCAATCCCAGACACGAGAAGCCCTCTTTTGAGTTGTTAGCCAGGGCTATTCAAGATAAACCCACAGTGCATAGCTTTTGCTTTTCCCCTAGAATCAGAAAGTAGGTACCTATTGCTGAAGACATCATGCATTTCAGAAACAGGGTCCAGAGACACCTGAGCTGGCACTGACCTGAATGCTCCTTCCATAAGGACTAGCTTTCATGGTACTAGAGGGTACCATCAAAGCTTCCAAAGGAAGGAGGCAACCAACAGTCCTAGCCTATTACGATATCTATGAACAGTATCAAAGACCAGCACCATATGATAACCTTAAGGATGTATGTGTACCTTGGTGGTAAATAGCAAATCTTTAATTATACTTATAGCCTGCTCACTTATAGCATGCTCAACAAGAAGAAAACCATGCCTCATGCTGGAAACCTCGTCAACACTCAGTGCTAGTGAAGTCATGGTTATTAGAGGAGAATATAACCACTGATTTACTAGACTAGCATAATCTGTAACAACAGTCTGATAAACATTTGTCTGTATACCCACAGATAAGTGTAGTCTTTGCCTCTCATCAAAAAAAAAACTTCCCTTTGCAACAGATGGAGGCCACTACAGAAAGCCACAACCAGTAAAAGGCAGAGTTGTGGAACTCAGTCCTAATGGATATGTCTACAAAACACTCCCACATAAAGCTCAGGGACATTGTGGAAGAGGAGGAGGAAATATTGTAAGAACCAGAGAACCAGGGAGTTTGCTATGAGGTTGTATCTCCTAGAAGATACATGCATAAGTCTCACCAACATGTTTGCCAAAACATGAGCTGAACAAGGATTACACCAATGAACACACCAAAGTGGAAGGAGAAAAGCCCATGAGACCTCAACCCTGAAGAAAGAACTATAGGCAACTGAGGAAGGGATGGCCTTCCCCAGAAAAGAAGACACTAGTCAGTGTCCAGTGCCATATGGTCAGCTCTGAAAACATTAAACTATAGAACAGGTTATATTTAGAAATCTATATGTATGCTTATATACATAAGAATACAATAACAGCTACTGAAAAAAAGGATCATGAATTTGAAAGGAAGTTGGGAAGGGCTTCTGGGACAGTTTGGAGGGAGGAAAGTGAAGGAAGAAATGTTGTAATTAAATAAAATTTTTTAAAAAGATAATCTGCTTTCATGTGGGTAAAGGAAAAAAAGTCTATCATGATTGTCATCCACAAATAAGCACAAGGAAGAAGTGAGGTCCTAACATGCGAGGAGAAAGCAACACAGGCAGTAAACATACTGAATTCAGGAATGACTTTTTCTGCACTTATTCTCTATTGGCATTGGAGTGAATGGTGTGAGAGCATAAGTTTAAGTTAGCGAAACATTGGCTTGGATCTTTCGAAAAGCAGTCCTTCCATCCCACAGCATCTAAAATGGCAGAAGCTCACAGGAACTTTTCTTGATTCTCATAACAGCCACTTAAGAGCTATTGTTGCTCCTGCAGAAACTTACTACTATCTTATAAACCCAGAAGGCCTTAGAGTCTCATCAGCTGACCAAAGGTCTTATTTGATAGTTTGTGTTAGTGATGGAGACTTTTTCCTCAATGGTCAGAAATGGGAACAAGCAGGAAGTGCTGCTTTACAGAGGTAGTTGATGTAAGATGTCCTGAAGAGAACTCTTCTGACAGGACCCAAGTCTGCTATCTCATTACTTCACCTCATGTTGATATTCACCAAGGCCATTGTTTTCTCTTTAGAAAGTGAAAGTGAGTTGAGATTCTTCTGAGGTTTTTCTTTGGTATATTTTTCTTGGCTTTTGAAGCATCTCTCCAAGTCACATGGTTACTATAACTACCGATGTGATGCCGAATTTCTAATGTACAATTCTGACCCTGACTGTTTAATTTGTAATTGTCTTTAAATTAAAAGCATCAAAACACTACCAACATGGGTACAGATGGAGAATTTTCTAACAATCAAGGATTGACAGTTCTTTGGAGTATATGGATGAATACATTGCTCTTTATGTCTATGAAGTACTTTCACTCATTCTAAACATGAAAGAGCAGAGATAAGTGAGAGACATCAAATAGTGAGAGGAAAGCCTAAGAAGTACTTAGGAGGTCCTTGGGAATAAAGCTGAGTGCCGTTCTACATTCTGAGGAGCAGATGGGAAGGTGTCTGTGATCAACTTGGTGAGATCCTCATTCTCAGCACAGATCACACTGTCCTATCACACTTCCATAAGTGGAATGCATTTGGCAAGTGTTTCAGCTGCTAGTAGCCAAAAGCTTATTGTTGTGGTGTGAGCATGTAAGGCCTGGAGTCGTGCTGAACACGAATGGCACCTGGACGTGAGCAGTCCAGGACTCATGTGGCAGAGCTGAGTCACCGAGGACATAATCAATATCTTCCTTCTTTTCTTCTTAGATGTGAATTCATTCTCAAAGATGTGTTATGCTTTCCAGATGGCCACTATGATTTTATGCTTTTGTTCATGTTTTAAGCAGAAGGAAGACATGGGAGTGAGCAAGAGAAGCAGAAGGATGCTTTACCTAATCCAACAAGTAACTTCTACTGACATTTTGTTAGCCATTTTACTTGTATGGGAGATGGGGAAACTTAGCATTCAATTGGAGATCATTATCATTCTAGAAAACTTTTTTTTTTTTTTAACAAGTGGGGGAATGGCTACTGTGTGGATAACTAGCAGTTATTAACAAAGGATCAGCTTCTACTTGCCTGGAAGGAACAGATCACTGTTTGGTAACAGATCACTGTTTTTGCTTCTATGGTTCAGTCTAAGAGAGGAAGATCGACTAATTGGATGTAAGACTGAAAGAGAGTAACAAATTGGTTATTGACTAAGATATGCAACAGTTTGGTGCGCAAGGTCACTAAAGTGGCAAGTTATCATGTACAACATGGATTTGATGAACAAACAGAAGATGGAATAGGATGGTATAAAAATTTATCATGTTACTGGGAATTGCATTGAACTTTACTTAGAATTTATTTACTTTCACTTAATATTTTCAGATTATGGTTGGTTATTGGTAGCTGAAACTATGGAAGGTGAACCCACTGACGTAGCTGGAATAATACAGACTACATTTTTTGATCTGCATGTAATAAACTAAAAATTATATCATCAGAAAATAAAAATTCTATTGCCTTTGATAATAAAGTTCTCTACTAAGCTACATTTAAATCACAATAGATATAGAAAAGGACATAAAAATATCATGCAATACATTACAAATTGTGGGATATGTAAAGCAGAAAAATAATCTTACATATTATACTGAACAATGAAAAATGAATTAAGTACTTAAATGGGGTGGAAAGAAACAGTAAAATAAATGAAAGTAAAACAGGGAAGGTGTTAGTAAAACTAAAAGAAAAACTGAGTTAGAAAGCAAACAACAGTAGTGCTAATGCTTTCAGCATGTGTTTCTTGAAAATAATGATGTGGGCAGTATTTGATATCCTAGTGTAGGAAAATGGGAAGAAGTGTAAGTTAAAAAAGACATAGGGTTGGAGGAAATAAAGTATGAACAGCAAAATACTAAATGACAATTTTCATTAATAGTTAAATGGTTATAAAAATCAGTTTTATATGGCAAATTTTGTTTAGATGGAGAAAAAAAGCAATAAAGTTGTCAAAGGTTTAAAACACAAAAATACTAGTTGCAGATGGTTTTGCCCAGGAATTCTACCAAAGAACAGATCATTCAAATACTAAACAAATTCCGAGCCCAGACGAAGAAAAAAAAAAAAACGTCCTTTGAAGTTGTTTTCATGAAGTGAACTTAACATGAGTCCAAAATCTGAAAGACTGCATTCAGAACAGAACTGCAGACAAATCTCACTTCCTGAACAGAAATGTAAAAAGTTATTAAATGTTCAGCATCAGAAAAGAGTAACACATCACATCCACATAGCCTTTACCCCAATGGGTACATGAATAGTACAGTATTAAACTTATCCTTTCAGCTTTCTTTTCCTTCTTCCTTCCTTATACATACATACATACATACATACATACATACATACATACATACATATATACATACATATATGTATATATATATCCATATATATATATATATATATGTATATATGGTTCAATGCAGCGCAGGCTACTCTTGACCTCACTAAGTAGCCAAGGCCAGTTTTGTACTTTGGATCCCCCTGCCTCAGCCTTCCAAGTGCTGAGATTTCAAACATGAGCCTACAACCTTGACTAATATCCATAGATATTTTTCCTTCCTTTTTGGTGTGTACACATGTGCACTTCTGTTTGTGCAGAAATCATGAAGGGCAGAAGTCAGTCTCAGGAGTTGTGTTAGCCACCTTGGTTTTTGAAATAGGGTCTTTTACTGGCTTGTCCTTGAACTCACTAAGCAGACTCATCCAATGAGAGCCCTGGCTATCTGCCCGAGTCTTCCTCCCAATGTTAGAACTACAATTTAAAATTAAAATTGAAATTACACCACACCTGTATTTTTTTTCTGTGAATTCTGGGGATTTAACTCAGGTCTTTATATTTGCATAGCAGGTAATTTACTGACTGAACTGGCTTCTCATGCCTGCTAGTGTTTCCTAATGTAAGTGTTTAACTAATGAACTTTTAATAACTATTAATTTTAGCATGAAGGACTTGTAATAGTTTATAAAATACAGTAATGAACGTGTACATTCATCTGCACAGGAAAGGCCAATTTATGATTAATTCTTGCTAGATTCATTTCATAAAAGGATATTGATAGGAATAACTTAAAGACTGTATCTCTTTTCCTTTCTTTTATTTAAAATTCAGAATTAAAATCTCTATTGGCTTTTTCACCTGTTTCTATTTCTAATCATCTATGATTATCAAAATACTCTAGCCTTACACACAATTTACCAAATTTTATTTTGTAATGCTATATTACAAGTACAATTAAGTTACATTTTGTGGAATGTTAACATTTTAACTGCATTGTTCATGTTTAATCGAAGCTTCTTTTTTCTTGCTAGAATCTTCTGAGATTTGGACACATATTCTAAGCTCCAGACCTAACAGAATCAAATCAAAAACAAACTGAGTATACTATCCAGTAAGGGCTTTTGTTTGTTTGTTTTTAGCTTTCTTTTATTTGTTCTATATGTTCCTTTGCATCCATGTGTCACCCCTGCACCCCCAAATAAAATTTAAGAGGAAAAAAGAGGGGGATAAAAATCTCATCATGAAAGCTGCAGTGTCATGGAAGGCACAGTAAATCCTTTGTGTATCTTTATTTGCAAGTGTTCTTTGCAAAGAGTCATTGGTCTGGTTTCACTGTATGATTTAGACAGTGCTTGTTAAGGATTTGCAAATTAAATGTATTCAAATTGCTTAATTTAAGTATCGATCTAAAGAACATTTTAAAGAGTTTATGGTTATGTAAAATCCATGGTTATACATTTTAGGGTCTTGAAAAAGATTCAAAATATGAATTCGCTGCAAAATGCTTTTTTTTTTTTTTTTTTTTCTTTTCCCCCTTGTCTCTGGCTTGAACAATGTTATTGAGTCACCAGCACAACCTGGTGGCTACTTAAGAGAACTGCCTGGTATAGTGGTTTGTTGTTTGCTGAAGGTTCTCAGTTGTCTCAGTTACTTGTACTGGCCAGACATTGTGTGTGTGTGTGTGTGTAAACCACTTTAAATAGTTTATTATCCATAATTAAAATATATGCAGTTCTGTAAAGCAAATGTAACTCCTTTAAAACTAAACAATGAGCTGATCTACTTACTACCACACTGATTAGAAAGAAGTTTCTCTCTGTAATGTGGGATTATTTTCTGGACAGTGAGAATGGTCGTGCACTCTTTATCCCATTTCTCCATACTTCACATGTTTTAAGAACCAAAACCAGCTGTTATTTTATTTATTTACAACATTTGAAAGCTTGTGGGGTTTACAGTTGATTGCAACCCACTTAATAGAGTTTGAGGAGCTTGTCTTTGTTGGGTCTGTGATATCTTTGAACTGGGGAGGATGGGATGACCTTTTCTTCAAGTAAGCATGCTTAGAGATAGACAGAAGTGGAATGGCTGTTCACCAGAGCTGTCTTAGGCTTTCACCATGGACTTGGGTAACTGCATAAAAAGACCTCTAATCCTAAGATTTTAAGACAACAAATAACTCATTAAGTTGCATCACATCTGAAGATTTCCTACTGCAAGAATCAACCCCTGAGAAACCACCGACACATTTCTGAGAGTCTCCAGAGAGATCAGCTGTCAGTCATCTCACTGGTAGCTTTGCCAGCTTCCTGGGTATCCTTTAACCCTCCCCTGCTACCTCATCTCTCCTTCCCCCTAAATCAGAGGATATCGTTATGGTGGAGGGGAGGCAAGGCGCTCCTGCATATGAGCTTTTGGCAGCTTGAGTTGCTGCTTTGTTTCTCCAGTAAACAGGCTGCAGAATACAGACCCACTCCCCGAGATTCTTTTGCTAGCTCCTGGTACAGAGTCTGCCTTCTGGGTCTTTTCATTTCCTCCTTGCTACACTGATTGACTGCTTTACAGATGCTGGCCACTTTCATCCCCACTTTTATCTTCCACTTTTCTGTATATAAGAAGCATCTAAATGAGGCCTAGAGTTATTCTGAGTCCTCCCCTTGGCTCTCTGTCACAGAACAGAATCATTTAGGCACCTCCGCACCTCTCCTGGAGCGTTTGTTCCAACTAATCAATGTGAATGCAAAACCGATCATATTGCTATGAATTCATGAATCCTACTGGTTTGTCAGACACCATGAAACTTTTTATGTTTTTGTAGTGATATATTATTTATGATTTATTAAAGCTTGACTGAGGATCCAGAAAAGCAAAGTCAGTCTCAGGCTATAGAGATAGGACATTGGTGATACATACCTTTAATCCCAGTAGTCAGAAGCTAGGGCTGGTGGTACACACCTTTAATCCTAGGACTCAGGATTAAGAGGCAGACGGATCTCTGTGAGTCCCAAACCACCCAGATCTATACAATATTGAATTAGTCTAAAATAGAATTATAGCTCATACCTTTAATTCCAGCACTAGAGGGGTATAAAAGACTGGAGCAAATAGTCAGTACGAGGCATTCACTCTCCAGCTTTGCTGAGGAAAAGTTACAGTCTGAGACTTGGAGAGAGATGGTGGAAACAGCATCAGGCCATTCAGCCTGCGGTAGAGGTAAGAAGCTAGAGGACAGCCGCTTTGCTTTTCTGATATTCAGCTTGAAGTATGAACTCTAAGATCAGTTCCTGGGTCTTTTATTAATTCGTATTATAGTCTTCTCTAGATACTGCTATATATGTACTGATTTTAATGACTCTGGTAAATGCCACAACATTTAGTGAGGGTTTACAATAAAATTGTGAACAAAAGGTCTAAACAACAATGAAAATCCAAGTGAATCACAGACAAAAATTATTACAATAGGTTAAAATATGCACATAATATAATAATGTAAGAGGCATTAGATTTACATATTGAGCAAATCTATTTTGGATGCTATTTACCATGCTATGAGTTCAGTAGGCACAGGGAACTCTGATTTGTTTTGTGTCACATGCTAAGTTTAACACTTGCTGCTACCATGAATAACTGAATGACTAAATCATCATCGGCATCTTTATTTGCTCAGGCAATTTAGGAAACTCTCCAGTATAAGAAAAATCAGAGCAGTGAATGTGGTGTGTATTATCTTCAGAAATATGAGCAAGAATTTCTCTGGAGAACACAGCAAAGCTTTCTCAGGCTATTCCCTTTGGAGGGGACTCAGTCTCTATATTCTCCAGTTACACAGATTCAAGCTTCAAAGTTTGTGTTCAGCTGTTTCATCCATATTCATTTCTGAGCCCAGAATAACCAAGATGGTGTCAAAAGATGAAACTGCAATAAATTTAGTTTGAATGTCTTACTTAGCTTTTATTCACAGTTCTGGAATCCAGAAGTTCTCAAAACTAGAACAAGCTCAAAGAACTGCACGGCTACCACATGATCACACATTTATGGACAGAAAGCAGAAGTGATGAATTGGACTGGTTAGGGCTTTGCCTATTTAGCTGCCTGCTTACCAGCTGCCCTGACTACTGAGGTCTCATCTATATTCCCTATGCTGGGGTGTAATTGATTAGGAAGGAATGCTATATGTGGACATTCTTAAGGCCTGAATTTAATTTAAAATGACAATGGGCAATGTGAATTGTATATGTGCACAAAGGAACAGCAGCCTGCATTCCTAAACTCCATATTAGGAGGTCATGTATTTACTGTTTATAATCAATAAACAATATAGCCCACATCCTCCTGGGCTGCTGTTGTTTCCTCTATCTCCTTCTACTGGTGCCTCGGATTGCTGATTATAATCTATTCTCTTCTGGAACTGAATATTGAGCTATATCTTAGCAATTAGCCACTATTAACCAATGTTAACCTTTTGTTATATTTCTTTCCCATTCTAATTATAATTACCATAAAATGTTACATTGTAGACATGGTGTTCTTCCATTAAACTCTTTTCTTCCGTGGTTCCTGCTTCTCATATTACATTATTATGCCTCTATGTTTTGTTTCTCATTTCCTTCTTGCAATATTCGTCTAAACATTGTTTTCTCCATTGAGATTCCCAGCCTCCTAAGTCAATCTTCCTGCTTGGGCATTCATGTACATATGTGTAGAAAATGGTTTTGTAGATTCTTCCAAACTTGAAACACTTCCAGGACAAAGACCTTACTTAAATAATTTTTATCATTTTAAGACGTCAGGGGTGCTTTGATATGTGGGTAGAAGATTTTTTAATTTGGAAATATAAGTAGAGGTTAGTGATGAGGCGGAAGACAATGATCATCCCATGACATATGCTATTTATTAATTTTCCTCTGCTCTACTGTTAATGCTGAAAAGAAGTCCATGAAGTTCAGTGTCAGAGTGAATGTAATTAACACCGTGCTGCATTTAGCTAAGTACCGAAGGATCATGTTGCTCTTAAAAAACTTCCTAAGAGTGTGATTTGAATGTAGTACTAATTAGATAATCTGGGTGAACTGGGCCCTTTGGATCTTATTCTTCCCCATAATTTTTGAAAAATTATTTTTTATTCTTATAGTTTTTAATGGCAACCTCCAAAATGAGACTGATATTTTATGAAAAAAGACTCAGCATTTGGGAGTGACAACAATGCCATTGCTTGCCACAAATTGAACTTAGAATTTTTCATTTTGAAATGTCATATACAAGAAAAGCTATAAAATGATTAATAATTAATTGTGATGTGAGTTAAAACAACTTACAATATTCTTTAAACATTTCTTCACGTTTGTGACTTAAAAATGAACATCTTTTCATAGATATGCCTCTGCTAATTAGTCCATGACTTGCTTTATCATGTAGGAAAAGTAGTTTTATGTTGGCATGTAACAGAAGTGACTCTATGAGTTGGTAGAAGGAAGAGCTGAGCTATAGAGAGTTGGAGTAATGTTGTAAAATCATGATCAGAGAACTAGCAGATGAAGAAATCGTCAATTGTCAAGAGCAGGACACATTTTTTTGCCATCAGTGGGATTCTTCTGCCCCACATAACTATACCACCTATGATCCTGTTGTAGCCACAGATGGTTCCTACTGATTCACTTTGCTTGCATCATTGCAGAAAAATTGCTCAGGTGGGAACATGTAACTTGTCAAGCTTAGGAAAATGTGCCTGTGTTATGGTTAGATGTGTTGAATGTTTCTAATACAGGCTTGCAGGCTGGAAGCTTGGTCTCTGGTATAGCAATGTTGAATAGTGGGGAACCATTTAAGGGGCTGAACATAGTGGGAGATGATGTACAGACACATTCCTTTTTAGGAATTAAAGTTGCCTTTTCCAAATGAATTACTTTTCTCATACGAGTTGTTATAAAGTACACACTTGTCCCTTCAGTGTGGCAGATTTTGTCGTGATGTGGTGGCACAGGCAGGGGGCTCTCACCACAGGCTGAGCAGTTAACACTGCCCAACCTTAGATCTTCAGCCAGAAACTGTGAGCTCAATAAACTTCATTTATAAAAAGATGTCTCACTTATTTGCCATAGCAAAGTAGAATGGGCTATAGCAGTTTGTTTTCTGAGTTCTACATCTAAAGTGCTATAATGTTGTATGTAAATGAAGACTTCATTCATAAATTCACACAATATGGATCTTTACAGTGTACTGTGAAGTGGACAAAACCTTCTTATACTTACTTGTCCTACCCTTCTGCTTGGTCTGCAGGTCTGTTACACAGGGATTACCTGAGATTCTTCACTACGCTTTGAAGTTTAGTCTCTTATGAATTCTGTCTTACTCCCCTGCCCCCAGTATATATTAGAGTTAGGAGGAGGAGCCGAGAAGAGTTTTGGATGACATTATAGATTGATAGAAGAAGCATATGTAAGAGATTCATTGGACACTATTGTAACTGTAACTAGTCTTGATATATTGAATCATTGAACAGACAGCATAGGTGTTAAGTTTTCTCACCACAGAAGTGATTTACGAGGTTAATTGTTAACTAGCTAGGTTTAGCAGTTTTACTACATAGATACTTTAAAATATTATATGTAGTCAATACATGCAATTTTACATGTTAATGAAAACTACATGAATTTGAAGAAGCAAGTGGGGAGACAGTGCATCTAGAATGACATTGTTTAATATTGGTGTGATAATGCATATGAGATCTTTTATAAATGAATACAGTGCCACTGACAGTTAACAACTTACTACTTTGGTTGCTCCAGGGAGGACAACCGAGAAGCTGATGAATGGAGTTGCAAAGGAGACTTTTGTTATTATATTTAAAATAAATTTCTAACTTTTGACCCATACTAATACAATACACACTCAGCAAAACTAGCAACTCAGAACTAGTGTGTGCTATACACATTTAGGTGGCCATGTTCGGTTACTTTCCAAATTCCAAGCAATGTTCTAATATTGTATGTGGAGGAAATAATTTACCACTCACAACAATTATCATTTTAATTTTATAGATGGTGTTAGCAGGGATCAGAGAAGTTGTGTAGCATGTTTAAAAAGAATTCTGGGTTTATTGATTTTTTTTTCGTATGTGCACACCCACACACACAAATTGAGCACATTCTTGCTCATACCTCCCCACTCCCCTTTCTTACATTTCCTTTCCTTAGTTCCCTTTCTTTTTATATCTTATATGCATACACAATTTTATATATCTATATAGACTATCAGAACAACAAATTAGAAAAAAACATGGCATTTGACTTTCTGTGATTAGCTTAATTCAATGAATTATTTTTTAAGACTTGGACTCAACTCACTATTGCTTTAAGTATTTCTGAGGGGTGTTTCTGTAAAAATTTGTATTATTTCTGTATTCTTTTTGTATTGTTTAGACATGTGTTAAAATATGCCTTATCTATAGTGTTTTAAGTTTTACATAATTATATAAACCTGTATAGTGTATGTCTGCAAGTTCACATGGAGTTTAGATCCTTGCTTTCTTATGTCTCTTTATCTTCTTCTATTTATAATAGAATTTTCTTAAATATTTCTTCTACATATATTTAAAATGCACATGACAATAGAAGATCTTTTAGATTTAAGAATGAAATTTAATTTAGAAAACTCAGGAGAAAAAGAAAAGTCTAATATCTTCCTCCTCTTTTTGGTCTATGTTCTTTCTTCTCTCCTGCTACATGAAATATTTTTTGCTTGTTTGTTTATTTTTGTTCTTTGAGACAAGTTTTCATTGTATATCCATGACTGTCCTGAGACTTGCTCTGTAGACCAGGCTGGCCTCGAACTTCTTTCCTTCCCGTGTGCTGGGATTGAAGGAATGCACCACCACTGTCCTGCTCCATGAATTTTTTATTATTTAATTTTTGTTTATATAATTTAAATTCCATCCCATTAGATTTTGGATAGGGGTGTTATATATGTTTTTCTTTTGTGAGCATAGTGTGATTTTCATTAGTTCCTGGAGGATATTTTTACTGATGTAAAAATCATGTTGATAGTTTTCAACTTTGGTACTTGAGGAATGTTTTACTTTTAGCCCTTCTGGTTTTAACTTATCTGTCTAGAACTATCAGTACTGCTATTGCATCTTTTGTTATGATGCTGTTGCTCTTCAAGACTCAGTGTATTTGTATGCCAGTCTTTCCTCTATATTGTTTAACTAAGGAATTCCTGTTTTATTTTTCAGTCCATCAGTTCTCTTTACTTACCATTTGTCTTCTTTACCTGCTATTCCTTCGATAAGATTCTCTATTTCTTACATGAGGCTTCTAGGTTTTTCTTTTATTTCAAATTTACTCAGACATTTTTATTTTGTTACATTTAAATACTTCTTAAATAATTATGTACTTGGAATTAGATGCATTGGTATCTATTCCCTATCTTCTTCTCCCTTCTTCCCTTTTCCCCTTCCTCCATCCCTCCTTTCTTCCCTCCCCCTCAGGTGTAGCCTTCCAATGCAGCTTCTGTAGTAGGTGGAATAATTGCTTTCTTGTTGCTGTAACAAAGCAACTGAAGAGAGGAGGCTTTACTTTGGCTCATAGTCTTGGGATCAGTCCATCACTGTGGGAAGACACGGCATTTGGAGTTGCTCTGTCCTGGACAGTGCAGCTGGAGGTTGTGGCTACTGCTTCTCCTGTCTTGAATTATCAGGAGGCAGAGAGCAAACCAGAAGGGGGAGTCTGCTACAACAGGGGAGGCATGCACACTAGACAGCATACTGGGAGAAATGGAGGGAGAGAAAACTGGTCAGGAGGCCAGAATATATTACATGAGAGATGAATCCATTTTCCATAAAAAAATTTAACAGCTAACATTCTCACACAAACACTAAAATTTTTGTGTTTATCTTTATTTTTGTGTTGTCAGTCCTTTTAGCTATAGGTCTGAGCTATTTGGAAACCAATAGAAAGCTGGGAAACTTACAGTCATACTTTTCTTGTGTTCTGAGGTTACCATTCAGTCTGCCTGATCCTCTTCATATTTCAAATTCTTTGTGTGTGTGTGTGTGTGTGTGTGTGTGTGTGTGTGTGTGTGCGCGCGCATGCGTTTATTGTTATAATAAATCAAGGCTGTTTTGTCTATAATTAGAAATAGGAGTAGGACAAAGAACACATTTTTCATCTTCTTAAAGATGGCTGAAAGGCTAAAAGCACTGGCTGTTCTTTCCAAGGTCCTGAGTTCAATTCCCAGCAACCACATGGTGGCTCACAACCAACTGTAATAAGATCTGGTGCCCTCTTCTGGTGTGCAGACAGAACACTGTACAACATAAATGGATAAATCTTTAAAACAAAATTAAAAGCATTTAAAAGTGTTTGCTAAGATTAAAAGCTTCTTTTCACTTGTTTCAAGAGTCTTTATGATTGAGTTTTGAAGCAGTTTTGTGATTGTTCATTATTCTTAGATAATTTTTTAAATCACTATTATTTTTTGAGATTATATTATTACCTCATTTTCCCTTTCCCATTCCTTCCTCCAAATCTTCCTATGCACCCTCCTTGCTTTATGTCAAATTTATTGCCCTTTTCTCATTAATTATGGTTACATACGTAAATGTATATATCAGAATTTTGACAATGTATCATCCTAGGATTGGACCAGTGGTTCATTTTTTTCTTTCAATTTTGAGCCATAAACAATATCCCTGTAAAGTAAAAGCTCTGACTTTATCTTGGACACAGAGGATAAAAGATCAGCTTTCACCTCAGGGCAGCTGAGGACTCATAAGCAAAATGGATGTTCTGATTTTCAGGCTGTAATGCCACCATGTGTGGGTGGACTTAAAGGTCCCAAGGTGACCTTTCTGACTGTAGAGTCCCGGGAAGCTGTATGCTGCGCACCATAATGTTCCTTCATTGCTTTTGTTTGTCTGTGTGGGAGCAGAAGCTCAGGTCTTCATTTAGTCCCACTGATTCACACTGGTAGGGAAAGCAGAGTGCCACCTGCTGTTTCTCAGTAGAAGTTTGGAGTTTTCCCTGGCTACAGTGGTAGGCATCAGGTTTCCTCCTGCAATGACCAGGCATGATGAAGGCAGGGGTTTAGGTCAAGCTTTCCCAGCAATAAAGATGAGGATCAGGAATTACAAGCTGGGAAAAACTAAAAAAAAAAAAAAATGGTAACAATCTGTGTTTGCATCTTTTCTGTTTATGTTAAGTAAGAAAAAGAAAATCTTTTGGATCTTTGCTTTTTAGTTTGAATTCTAAGTTCTCCCAGGAAAAATATGGAGTTCATCAATACACTTTTTCTCAAGTGCTGGGTTCCTAAACGGTCTTTAGAATTTTAACCATCTGTCCATGTTTATTCATTTTTATTTGAGTAGTTGTTAGTCTTAAGAAAGCTAAAAGAAAGAATGAAGCTCTCAATCTGGCTTGAATCAGATTTCTTATCATTCAAATTTTTGAAAACATCCCTGTGCATCTTCTTATATTTGGCCTGTGTGCAGCTGCTCCTGCATCAGTCCATCTCCGTGCTCACCAACAATGGAAGCAGTTGCTCACAAATCCCTCAGCTGCTGATGAAATTTTCTTGGCTAGTAGAGGAGTATGTATAAGGCTGAAGGCATTTTCTTTCTTTCTTTTCTTTTTTTTTTTATAATTTTTTTAAAATTTAATTTTATTGTTCTTGTTCCTCCCTTTTAGAAACAAGGTTGTTTTACATGTCAATCCCAGTTCCCATACCCTCCCTTCCTCCCATATCACTCCCACAAAACTCCAGCCCATCCCCTTTCTGCTCCCCAGGGAGGGTGTGGCTTTCCATGGGTAGTCTACAGTCTGTCATATCATTTAAAACAGGGCCCAGGCCCTCCCCCATGTGTCTAGGCTGAAGAAGTATCTCTCTATGTGGGATGGGCTCTCAAAGTCCATTCATATACTAGGGATACATACTGATTCACTACCAGAGGCCCCATAGACTGCCCAGTCCTCCTAAGTGTGTGTGTATGTGTGTGTATCTTATTTTACACACACACACACACACACACACACACACACACACACACACACACACTTTATTTTACATATCGAACACAGTTCCTTCTCCCTCCCATCCTCCCATGACCCCTCCTGGCCACCCCTGTCCCATTCCCCCATCCACTCCCCAGGGAGGGTGAGGCCTGCTGAAGGCATTTTAAATACACCTTTAGTCTTATTTTACCATATGGCCTTGGAATTCATCCTTGTAGTTAGTTATAACTCCCTAGTCTGGTAGGAGTCTGTGGATAGCTTCAGATGTGTTACTCTCCAGTGCACCCTGAAGAACTGGACTAGGATATACTTGCTTAAGCATGATTATACCTTCAGGATGTTAGAGTCCCTGAATTTCTGCTTACTTCTTATTAGAGTGACAGTGATCTACAGCTATGATAAATGTAGTGTGTATGGCCATATGCTCACAACTGTGCCATTACTTGATACAGCTCAACTGTTAACACTCGCAAACATGTCCACCTTGGTATGACGGGGTAGAGAATGAGTAGCTGTTGATTGGAGGAACATATGCAAAATGGTCACAGATTCCTGTTGTTCTTATATTTTAGTAGTCAAGTGCATTTTTTTTAGAAAGTGAGTTATCCAAATTGATATAGTTCACTTTTACAAAGAGTAATGATGACATATTACTTTGCTCTGACTTATCCTAAGAACTATAAAGGTCTGTGTTTCTTAGGGAAGAAAGAAAGTTGTTCTTGATTTAAAAAAGAATTTGACAACATCAAGTTCATGCCCCAGTAAGATTTACCACAAACTGGCTAAATTTATATTTATGTCAATACAGGGATAAATAATTAAATTTATTTATATTATTGTGTGTGTGTATGTGTACATGCAACAATACACGACAAGGTCAGAGGACAACTTGTGGGAATTGATCTTGCCTTCTACCACGTGGGACCTGGCAACCACACTCAGGTTTTCAAGCCTGTTAGAAAGTGCTTTGACCTACTGAGCCATCATTCTGGCCCATAGTTACTCTTACAATGAATAAAGATGCTTGAATAAACTTGGCTTTTAAAAAATGGAATACTACTCATAAATAAAAGATATGCATCAACAGTTAAGTTGGACCCAAAGGGCGTTATGCTTAGTGAAAATAATAAAAACCATTTTTGTAGGTCTTATATTTTATAAGACCTGCAAATTGACAGAACTATATTGGTAAAGAACAGGTTAATGTTTTCCAGAGAGTAGAGATTAGCATTAGAGTGAGTGGGTAAGAATAAACACAAATAGTATATACATGCTTGTTAATGAGAGTTGACATAAGATTCAGTTGCCTAGAACTGTGATTAATAGGTTTCTATGTACTTATGTGTATGAGCTGCTGTAAGTTCAGTAAGATCTATAGTTTATTTAGTATTGGTTTTGATATTGACAGTTAAAGAAGAATTTTTTAAATGGAGTCATGGGAATGTTTATGTTATTTTTGTAAATTTCTATGAATTTATAATTATTTCAAATTAAAGAAGTTAAAAATGTCTTTTCAGAAGCAGAAGCACATGCTCAAATATGCAGGGCAGTTCTAAACTCATTACTCATGGCCACCCATGAACAGTGATTTTCTTTTCTTTTATACTTGATTTTAATTGATTGATAGCAAAGATAGATCAAAACCAAGACAATTAAAATTTCAAGGCATAAAAGATTATTTTTTTGCCTTTATATTTTTATTAATTTTATTTAAGTAAAATTTTATTTTATTTAAATTATTATTTTACATAATAATCCCAGTTCCCTCTCCCTCCTGTCCTCCCATTCCCCTCACCACCTCCCTACCCCATCTCCCAACCACTACTCAGGGAGGGTGAGGCCTCCCATGGTGGATCATCAAAATCTGGAAGGATTTAATGACCTGGAAAGTACTCAATAAGTATCCGTTCTTCCCCTTTCCCTCCCTCCCTCCCTCCCTCCCTCCCTCCCTCCCTCCCTCCCTCCCTCCCTCCCTCCCTTCTTTTCTCCCTCCTTCCTCCCTCCTCCCTCCTGTTTTCTCCCTGGAGGGTGAAGACTTGAAGGATTTTTTCCCCCATACAAATGTTTCACTTGGTTGGTTAGAGTTACCTCAAGATATTTAATATGATTTGGGGCTTTTGTGAAATGTGTTGTTTCCCCGATTTCTTCCTCAGATTATTTGTTATTTGTACATAAGAGGGCTGCACACACACACACACACACACACACACAGCACGCACGCACGCACGCACACACACACACACACACACACACACACACATACATACATACATACATATATATATATATATATATATATATATATATATATATAATTCAACCACATTGCTGAATGTGTTTATCAGCTGTAGGAGTTCTCTGGAGGAATTTATAGGGTCACATATATATATATATATATGTATATATATACGTATATACGTATATATATATACATATATTTATATGTGTGTGTGTGTGTTTGTGCTATGATATCATCTGCAAATAAAGATACTCTGACTTCCTTTCCAATTTCCGTTCCCTTAAAGTCCTTCAGTTGTCTTATTGCTAAGACTTCAAGTACTATATTGAATACATAAGAGAATAGACAACCTTGTGTTGTCCCTCACTTTAGTGGAATTGCTTTGAGTTTCTCTACATTTAATTTGATGTTAGCTATAGGCTTTCTGTAAATTGTCTTCATTATGCTTAGGTGTGTCCCTTGTTGCTCTAATCTTTCCAGGAGTTTTATCATGAAGTGGTGTTAGATACCATCAGAAGTCTTTTTTGCATCCAATGAGAGGGTTATCTTTTTTCTTTAAGTTGTTTATATAGTGGATTGAATTTACTGATTTTCTTATATTGAACCTTCCCTGCATCTCTGGGGTAAAGTCTATTTACTTGATCATGGTAGATGATATTTTTGATGTGTTTTTGGATTTGGTTTGCAAGTATTTTATTGAGTAGTTTTGCATCTAGGATAATAGAGAACTTAATTTGTAATTCCCTTTCTTTGTTGAGTATATAGTTTGGGTATCAAGGTAACTGGAACCCCGTAAAATGAATTTGGCAATGTTCCATCTGTTTTTATTTTATATAATAAGTTGAGGAGTGTTGGTGCTAGTGTCTCTTTGAGAATCTGATAGAATTCAACACCATCAGAATTTTTTTTGTGGGGGAGGTAGGAGACTTTTAATTGCTTCTTCTATTTCTCTGGGGATTATAGGTCTATTTAAATTGTTTATCTTATCTTGATTCAACTTAGCACTTAGCACATGGCATCTATCAAGAAAATTATCCATTTCTTTGGATTTTCCAATTTGGTGGTGTACATGTTTTTAAAATATGTCTTATGATTCTTTGGATTTCCTCAGTGTCTGTTGTTATGACCCCTCTTTTTATTTTTGATTTTATTAATTTGGTTATTCTCTCTTCATCTTTTTGTTTGTATAAAGATTTTCAATTTTCTTGGTTTTCTCAAAGAATCAACTCTTTGTTTTATTGTATTGTCCACTTTGTTTTTAATTTTATTTATTTCAGCCTTCAGTTTATTTCTAAATGTCTACTCCTTTTGCGTATGCTTATTTCTTTTTGTTCTAGAGTGTTCAGATGTGCTATGAAGTATGGGATCTCTCCATTTATTTTTATGTAGGCACTTAGTGCTATGAAACATCTTCACACAGTGTAAAGGAATAGATTACTAATGATATTTTGCTATATTTATAGATTGGTGTCTTTTCCAGTTGTCATTATAGACGTGTCCTTCCAAAACTGATGAGAATGGGTGCAGAGACCCATAGCCAGACATTATTACATTGAAAGAGTCTAAATTAGAGACCCATCAAATTCCCAGCACAATTCTTCACTGACCTTGAAAGGATAATAATCAACTTTATATGGAAAAAAACAAAAGATCCAGGATAGCCAAAACAACCCTTTACAATAAAGGAACTTCAGGGGGCATCACCATCCCCGACTTCAAGTTCTACTATAGAACTATAGTTCTGAAAACAGCTTGGTATTGGCAAAAAAAAAAAAAAAAAAAAAAAAAAAAGATAGGTAGAACAATGGAATTGAATCGAAAAGCCTGATATAAACCCACACACCTATGAACACCTGATTTTTTACTAAACAGCTAAAAGTATATAATTGGAGAAGAAAATTATCTTCCACAAATGGTTCTGGCACAACTGGGTGATGGTGTGTGGAAGACTGCAGATAGACCCATGTCTATCACCATGCACTAAACTCAAGTCCAAATGGATCAAAGACCTCAACATAAATCTGACCACAATGAACCTCTTAGAAGAGAAAGTGAGAGGTACCCTTTAACAAGTAGGTACAGGAGACTGCTTCTTGAACATAATTCCAGTAGCACAGACACTGAGATTGACAATTAATAAATGGGACCTCCTCAAACTGAGAAGGTTTTGTAAGGAAACAACACAGTTGGAAAGACCAAATGGCAGCCCACAGACTGGGAAAAGGTCTTCAGCAACCCTACGACAGAGGGCTGATCTCCAAAATATACAAAGAACTCAAGAAACTAGTCAACAAAATACCAAAAAAAAAAACCCTATTAAAAATGGGGTACAGACCTGGAGAGAATTCTCAATTAGAGAAAATAAAAAAGGCTGAAAGACACTTAAGAAAGTGCTCAACATCCTTAGCTATCAGGGAAATGCAAATAAAAACAAATCTGAAATACCATCTTACTCCTGCCAGAATGGCTAAAATTAGAAACACCAATGACAACTTATGCTAGAGAGGATGTAGAGAAAGGGGAACATTTCTCCTGTGCTGGTGGGAGTGCAAACTTGTATAGCCATTTTGGAGATCAATATTGCAGATCCTCAGGAAAATGGGAATCAGTCTACCATATGACCTGGAAATCCCACTCTTAGGCATATACCTAAATAATCCACATCCGTGCAACAAAGAGATCTGTTCAACTATGTTTATATCAGCGTTATTTGTAATAGCAAAAACCCGGAAGCAACCTAGATGCCCCTCAACTGAAGAATGAATAAAAAAGATGTGGCACATTTAAACAATGGAATACTACTCTGTGGAAAAAACCAAAACAAAACAATGGAATCTGAAATTCACAGGCAAATTGATGTAACTTGAAGAAACCCTTCTGAATTAAGTAACCCAGTCACAAAAAGAGGAACATGGTATGTTCTCACTCATATATGGATTTTAAAAATAGAGCAAAAGATCACCAGCCTATAATTCACACCACCAGAGAAACTAGGATACAAGGAGGAATCTAAGAGTTTCATACAAGGTCCCTCACAGAAGGGGAAAGGAACAAGATCTGCTGAGCATATTGGGAGTGGGGAGAGGGGGACAGTGAGTGGAGGAGCTAGGAGAAAGTGAAGGGGAGGAGGGGAAAGCATGTGGGACAAGGAAGATTGAGTCAGGAGAGGAATAGAAGAGAGAAAAGAGTGAGAGAGACAGAGAGAGAGAGAGAGAGAGAGAGAGAGAGAGAGAGAGAGAGAGAGACAGGGATACATACATACATATACATACATAATATATATATATATATATATATATAAATAAAATAAAAGAAGGAACCATTGTAGGTTTGAAGAGAAAATTGAACCTAAAGAAATGTTCAGAAACCTACCAGATTGACCCCAACTAACAATTATAGCAACAGTGGATAGGCTACCATAAATGCCCGTCTTTGGTAATGAGATTGATGACTAACTTATCCACCATCATAGAGCCCTCATCTAGTAGCTGATGGAGACAAAAGTAGACACCCACAGTTAAACACTGAGCCGAAGTGGAATTCAGATGCAGAGAGGGAGGACAAGACCAGGCTATAGAAACCCCCAGAGACAGCTGACCTGAAGAAGGAGAAGCTAATGGGCCTACAGACTGATATCTGGGGAAACAGCATTGGACTGATTCAGGCCCCCTGAACATGAGTTTCAGTTATAAGGCCTGGGTAGTGTAAGGGACCTCGGACAATGGAACCATTATGTATCCCTCGCGCAGAAAAGGATTTTGGGAGCACATTCCCCATGGAGGGATACTCCATTAGCCTAGAGGCAGGAGGGAGGGCGTAGTCCCTCTTCCAAATGACTTGACAGATTTTGTTGACTTCTACTGAAAGGCATCACCCTTTCTGTGGAGTGGGAGAGGGGGGATGTGATGGGAGGTTAGTCAGGAGGCGTGGGAGGGAGGGTAAGTGGAAGTGAGGGAGGGTGAGTCAACTGGAATCAGTATATAAATTAAGAAAAAAAAGAAGTTTTATGTAGGTTAGATAGTCAAATTAGTTTTCAAAGAATTGTCAATGCTGAAGGGATTCACTGTGTGATAGTTTGAACATAGATGTGCTTAGCTGTATGTATTCATTTTTTTCTTAATTGCTCACTCTTTTAACTATCCATAATGTGGCTGAGGGATCTCTGGAGCTTTTCTCTGTCATTTGTTTCATTGGTTTCTCTATGTTTCATTGGACAGTGCTTTTGTTGTTGTTGTTTTATTGTTAAATTTTCCTACATTGTCTCATCTATTGTTAATCCCATTGATGCATCAAACCTAGACTTGAACTTATTTTAGATTTATGGTCAAACATTCAAAGAGAGTGCAGAGACTTACATAGTTTACTTAATATCATATATTTCATAGTCATGAATATAGTACAACATGAAACTTTCTGTTTTAAATCAGCACTGATTAACATGATTGAATATGTCAGTCTTGTAAGGAGTTAGGAGTGAATGAAAGTGGAGTTTTGTATGTCTTAGTGAGGGGTTATCACTTTATATACTTTGCTATAAATGAATTAGGGTAATGTGAAAACAAATGAAAGAAAAGAACTGAAGAGAGAGCTTTGTTGTAAAAGTAGAATCTTTGAACATTAGTTTATAAAAATTAAATGACATTTAATATAAGGTCTAGGTTAGCATTTGACAGAAAAACTCTTCTTGCAATGATATTTGATATAATATACTTTAGGCATATTTCAGGTTCTTTATAAACATAACATTTTTATTAATTTTTAAGAACTCATTTCTAGCATACTTCTCAGGTTAAACTTCCTGAGACTAGATAGGTCATAAGCTCTGTGGAATTACCTATGACTGTTTTTTTGTTGTGGATATAGAATTAAACTGACTCCTAATAAATTTCCATTATACTTCATATCCAGAGATTAGTGCCCCTCTCAACCTTCATCAGAAATGCTTCTTTTGGTGGTATATGGTTATTAAAACATAAACCCATAACTGGAAATTAGGCAGATAACCTCATCGTACCTCTTCTTCCACGTCTAAAGGATCATAATGAAAGCAGGGTTGGAAATATTGCAAGAGCTTGAGGTGATAGATAACTACACTGAAACAATGTTTTCAGGGCTCAACATGTTCACTGTTGAAATAAACCCACAATAGTTGCAACAGTATGCTTAAGACTAGTGTAAAATCAAACTTAATAAAATACAGGCATTGAGGGATAACATGATCATAGAATTCTACCTCAGGTGAGGAACTAATGCCAATTTCGAGGATGTGGCCTCAGAGAGGATACTTATACTCACACAGATACCCCCTATATTCATATACATAATGGCAACACTGACTGAACTCATTAGTTTAAAAAAAATTAGGAAAAAAAGATGAAGTTTTGTGAGGATAAGTGGTAGAAGGTTGGGGAAGATTGCAGAGAAAGAATTCTGGGGTGAACTTGATGAAAACACATTGTATATACATATATATTTTCCAAACAATAAATAAAACAAAGTTGTATACCTCCAATATGCCAATGTCATTACTATTGAACTAGTCCCTAAGTATCATGGCAATAAAACTGGATCTCTTGGGGAACATAAACCTTTCAATTTTTAATGAGGTTCCTAAGATTACAGTCTCATAAAACTCTCTTGGGACATAATCAGTTGGTTCTCTTGATGCTATTTAACAATCACTGGGCTAGAGAGGACAACTTTGAAAAAGTCACCACTGGAAATAATGATCTACAAACATGTTTTTTTCTTAATCTCAATAAATGATGACTCTGACTTTGCCAGTCCAAATTTAATTTCCCTTATCACCAGAAAGGCAAATGTAATAACAACATCATAGAATATATGTGTTGGGTTTTGCACCTTACATCCTTTCAATTCCATGAGTACTTGACCATCTGTGTGAGTAGGGAATAGTCAGTGAAGTCACTTACCAGTTTTTCTTACAGGAGGGGTAAGTATTAAATTGGATGCATGCTTGTTTTTCTTTCTCCAAACTACCTTGTTTCTTCTCTTTTGAGATTATCACTGACCTGTAAGTGGGAAGTGGTTTTCCAAGGTAGAAGACGACAGGGATGCTGCAGAACCAAAAAAGATTACTGGTTCCCTGAATGTTATTCCCTAGTAAATGGCCTTTCATTTATTTATGTTCATTACACCCATAAAATTTAGAAAGAAAAGGCACAGAGAAGTCTGAGCTTGAATTTATCAATTGATTCTGGCTCTTAATCTTAAGTGGTAGTTGGGAGAGGGTTGTGATTTCATTTTAATGTTATGATTTTTACTATTCTCACAGAAATGACCTGGAGAAGAATGACCTCAGAGAATGACTCTTCTGTGAAGGAGTTCATCCTGCTGGGTTTGACACAGCAGCCAGAGCTCCAGCTGCCTCTCTTCTTCCTCTTCTTGGCAATCTATGTGGTCTCCATGCTGGGGAACCTGGGCTTGATCATTCTCATTGTTTTGAATCCTCACCTGCACACCCCCATGTACTACTTTCTCTTTAACCTTTCCTTAATTGATTTCTGCTATTCCTCTGTTATAACCCCCAAAATGCTGGTGAGTTTTGTAAAGCAGAACACCATCTCCCATGCTGAGTGCATGACCCAGCTCTTCTTCTTCTGCTTTTTTGTTATTGATGAATGCTACATTTTGACAGCTATGGCCTATGACAGATATGCTGCCATCTGTAAGCCCCTACTTTACCAGGTCACTATGTCCTATCAGGTTTGCCATTTGATGATGGTGGGTGTGTATGTGATGGGGTTTGTGGGAGCCATGGCCCACACTGGTAGCATGCTAAGTTTGACCTTTTGTGATGGAAACATCATCAATCACTACATGTGTGACATACCTCCTCTCCAGAAGCTCTCCTGCACAAGTACTGCCATGAATAAGCTTGTGGTTTTCATTGTTGTGGGTGTCAATGTCATGGTGCCCAGCCTGACTATCTTTATTTCTTATACCTTGATCCTTTCCAACATCCTCAGCATTCATTCTGCTGAGGGTAGGTCAAAAGCTTTCAGCACCTGTGGCTCCCATGTAATAGCTGTTTCTCTTTTCTTTGGAGCCTCAGCATTCATGTATCTTAAGCCTTCTAATACGTCTGTAGATGATGATAAAATATCTACTATTTTTTATACCATTGTGGGCCCAATGCTGAATCCTTTCATCTATAGTTTAAGGAATAAGGATGTGCATATTGCACTGAGAAAAACTTTGAAGAAAACAGTGTTTACTTAAGTAGAGCCTGTATTTGTTATCGAAGTAAATCTTAGGACATTTGAAGCATAGAAGTAGAGGACTCACTCATTGGTAGAACATTTGCTTAAATGTGTGAGGACCTGGATTTGACCCACTGTCTTGAAAAACTTCAATGACATCAATAACTAAAATAATATAAAAATCCAAAACAAAAACCAAAACAGAAAAGCAAAAACCAGGGATATGAATAGTGTGGAATTAAAATAATGTATTATTATGCAAATTAATTAATTATCAAGGACATTTTAGAAGTAAAGACAGTGAAGGATGATCCTTTTTGTGGTAGAGTGCTTAGTTTATTCTATAATTTTCCAAACTCATATATATTTTTTTCAGTATTGAAAACTGAACAAACACATTTGTGCCACCATCTATCAGTATGTTACACTCTAGTCTTAGAATTGTTAGGATTTAAGTGTACAAAGCTTGATATTATACTTAGAAACAATAAGGTCATGAGATCTTTTAAATGTACATTTTTGAATAGTTCTATAGATTGTGTGTTTGGGGAATAATATTTATGCTCTTTTACATGCTAGGCAAGTTCTCTTCTATGTATCTATATCTTAAGCACAAGTGTGAGATCTTTCACTAGGGTACATCGAGAGGTCTTATGTCACTGTGCCACTGAGGTACTGTTTTCAGTATTCTTAGAGACAATGCTTCATTTATTCAATTTACAGCACTCTGGGGGATATTTGTAGATTTATTTTTGAATGGTTCCTTTGTATATACAAAGGTTCAACTATGGAGGGGAAATGCACTTTTCACTCTTGTCTTTTTATTTCTCTTTAAATAAGTTTGGTAAAGAGGAGTTGATGAGTCTATTGTGATTCCAGGGCTTTCAGACTAAAAAATGAAACAATAATTGTGGTAATTTAGGGTAAAGGGAACATGTATTAGGTTTTCCATTTATGGACTTGAAGGCAACAATGTGCTTGTAAAGACATGCTATGTCTTCATTGGCAAGAATTTGACTAAATAATTTTAGTTGTTATTGTTAAAGGAATTTTGTTATTTCCTCAAACAAATTGTATAATCTTAATTTATTATTAGTCACTCTTTCCATTTAATAATTTTACTTTCATAATATACAATGATTAAGTTTATTGAAGAACAAAGATAAATCGAGCATCTATCCTATTTTAGACATCAAGTTGCCTAGCATTTGGTCAAACATTACAAATGTAGCTCTGAAGAAGGCTGAAGATGCTTATGATCACAGAAGGCTACAGACAAGTAAGGTGGTGGCAAGATTACAACTTGGATTTGTGAATATATAATATTACACAGTCTTGAAAGAATGCAATTGTACTGAGAATAACTGTCTTATTATCTTGGGTGGCCTGGTTGAAGGACTCTTTCTGAGGAGGCATCAGGTGATCTGACTGAAAACATGGTAGCCCACAGAATATCTAAGGGAGTCGCCGAGTAGAGTTTTAGAGGTAGCAACCATCTTGATGATGAGGATGAATGTTTTTGGAAAACAGATGGATGCTATGGATGAAGGCTAAGCAGAAGAATGTGCATACAAGTGTGATGATCAATTAACATGAGGTTGAATTGGGTTTTGCAAGAAAAAGGAGTGAATGTAAATAAGCACAATAAAAGTTTGGGTGATATCAATCAAACATCTGATAGCTTTTTATTTCTTCTTTAATATTCTCAAGCATGGTAAATGTTCATTTATAACTAATCTAGTATCCAGAAAAAATTTTCACAGAAACTTATAGAAGAATAAATTTAAATCATAAATATTTGGGTGTCCCAAAGGAGAGACCACTCTTTACTAATTGTATACACCTAAAAAAAAAATGAGTCAAGGTTGCTCGATGTTAGCTGAAACAGTAGGAAGAGTTAGGTGGCAGCCCTTTGATCCTGTGGCTGCATGAGTTTAGTAAGCTGTGTGTGTCAAATGGAAGCATCAACAGAAATGACTTGGTTTTGAGTCTGAGTTTCTAGTTTTGAGCCTTAGTCTTCTTTGTCTTAGGTTCTGCATACCTAATATTAAAAATTCTGCGGTACACATTACATAAATTTATAAATAATGATACACATTTAAAAAAATACCACATACTTTGTTTTAAATACCATATTCCAGAAACATAAACATGCACTTTTTTTCCACTTAGCTTTCTTGTAGTAAGCATATTACTTGATACTCAGAGCTTCTCAGTGCTTATTTTTTTTTCTTTTGCCTTGAGACAAGATTGTGTTGTGTATCTCAGGGTAGCCTTGAAATTGTCATCCTCTTGACTTTGTCTCTTGAGGTCTGAGATTATAGGCAGTTACCATTACCCTTGGCTTAACAGCTTCTCAGCATTGCTCATGGCCTGCTGGCAGTTCCAGCATAGCTGCCATTGCTGGTATCAGAGTAAACAACTGATCATAGATATTGGTGTTGCCGTCAATCCAGTTCAGCTGGGGTCGAATTTGTGTTAATAGATAGTTGGTGTTAAATTGGGGTAATTTAAGATTCATATATATTTATGAAAATATATTTATTGTCACAGTTATAGTAAGATCATTTCAAACTGTAATATAGAAAGCAAATATAATTTGCCAATATAACAATATGAATCAGCATATGGAGAAAAGAATCAAGAGCATACTTAAAAGTATTTAAGGAAAAATAATTTTTGTACTGGTTGGAATGGGTGTAGCATTTTCCCATGCCAAACAAGCACCAATACCTATGGATATACAGCCAGTTAGAAAGGACTTTATTGGAGAAAAGGTACCATTGTATATACTTAGTTATTATTCACTTAATACAAAGCAATACTTCTCAAGACATAAAGATAACTATAAGTCATAGAAGCTAGGTCATTATATCTGAGACTCATGCACAAAGTGACACACATACACACACAGCCTTATTTCTGAATAAAGAATAAATTGTTGAGTCATCTGTAAACTATGAATGTATATGCACATATAACAGGATCCCTTTGATAAGAATAAGGTAGGAATTCAAAGCCGTAGATTTCAGGCCAGTATTGGTTGACAGCCTCCCTTTTTCTCTTAATGAAATGTAATATGACATCAAGTCTTCCTAATCTTTATATTGCTGTTTCAGTGTAGTTCTACACTGTCTTCACTTTCTTTGTAGAATAGTGGTTATTATGCAGGTGTGTTTTTGCATGAACTCTCATTGGTGTCTAATTCCCCAGGACAGTGGAAAGTAAGAACACTAGGTTATTAGTGATGTGATTAGTTTAAAACTCATTTAAGTTACTTTGTCATGTTAAAGTTTGACCTAAACCAATATGACTAGTGTTCTTAAGAGAAAAGAAATGGGGACACATAATCACTAAGAATGGACAGACATATAGCAATGGCAGACATATAGGAAAGACAACACAGCATTCCTGGAAAAGAGACCAAAATCAGGCAATCTGCTTCCACAGTTAGTAGTCCCACAAAAATACCAAGCTAACAGCTACAACATATATGCTGAAGACCTGATGCAGAACACTGCATGATCCATGCTTACTCCTTGAGTCTTTGTGAGCCCATATGAACTCTGCTTAGTTGATTTAGTGGGTCATATTCTCCTAGTGTCCTCCATTACCTCTGACTCCTACAGTCTTTCCTCCCTCTCTTCAGAGGGGGTCCCATGATCTCTCATGGGAGGGATCCAATGGAAACAGTTTAGACTCTCTCTCTCTCTGCATAATGTTTGGCTGTGGATCTCTGCACATGCTCCCATATGCTGGCAGAGGAAATCTCTCTGATGACAACCGAATGAGGCACAGATTTATGAGTATAGCAGGATATCATTAGGAATCATCCATTGATTTTTTTTTTTGACCAGTTGTGTTTGCTTTCACACTAGGCCACTGGGTTATCTAGTTTCTAGCTTTTGACCATCAAAGTGATATAGTGCATGGTCTTCCTCTTTTCAAATCGGCCTCAAGTTAAATTAGATACTGATTGGCCACTTCCATAAGTTCTCATGGCCATTGCCCAAGTACATCTTTTAGGTTGGACAAATTATTGGTCAAATGTGTTGTGGATAGGTTGGTGTCCATGTTTTGTTTTTGGTAGCATTCAGAGTACCATCCCACATCAAAGAAACTAGAACGAAGGATTCATGCAGCTTGACCTCTCCATGTTCAGTGAGCTGTGTGGATATTGTCCTTGGCAATGGGCCCCTCTGTCAGTTTGCTGAGAGCAACCCTCTGTCCTAGCATCATCCTGGGTTGTTTGAGGAATCTACGTGGAAACACCTCCTCCAACAACTTAACCAATACAACCCAGTCCTTCCAATGGAAGCCTTGTCTGACTCCAAGAGATGACCAGGTTAGACTCCATATCCTCTATTTTAGGAATGAGCAGGCAGTTCTCTTGTTCTCGCCTCCAGTCAGCTCACCTGCCTCCCTGTCTACTGAGTCAGCTCTATAGACAGGCAAGGTGAAGGGTCTGTTCTTACACTCTTATGACCCCAGGACAGCTTTCCTGCCTTCAGTAGGTGTCAAGCATTGAAGGGAGCATCTCTCTCTTACCCATACCACTGCATAGCAAATAATAGGGCCAGCTCTCTCACTCTCATGTCTTCAGGGCCAGTTCATATGAATCCCTGCCAATGGGGTGAACTCCTGTGTGCTGCTCAGGTGAGGTACAGGACTGGCTTTCCAGATTACTGCAGTTAGTGGGTTTAGAGAGCCAGTTCTCCCTAGAGCTGCAGCTAGTGAGGAGTGGGGCCAACTCTGTGCAGCCTTATCCTCACTGTATTCAGGCAACAGTAGTTACAGACATCAACACATAACCAGACATGTCCTTGTCAGCAACCCAGACCATGGCCTACATTGGCTGTATAAGTCACTCAGATCAGGATGGACCAGTGATTTTGAGGCCCTCTGTAGTAACCTGTATTTGTGGGGCTTCAGTCAGATCCAGCTAACTTGCCCAATTTGTACTTTAGGGGGGGAGTGCAAATTGAGAAAAAGGCAGGTAAAGATACTAAGGAAAAGATGGAGACACAGAATAGAGTCAGGAGGGCATTTCAGTGAATACTGAATGCCCCACATTTATTCTTCAGCATTCTAATATAGCCAAACCAAAGAGGGGAAAAAGGCAAAAGACTTCTTTACCATTATACAAGGAACAGACTTACTTCCTTAATACTCCAAACATTACTCCAAAAATACTCCAACCGTGTTTTAGAACAAATCTCTCATAATCTGGCCTTAGACCAAGTCTCTTGTTATTTAGGTAGTAAGCCATACCTTCATACCTTTGGCAGTCACATCTTAGACCTTTAAAAAGAGTAAGGATAGTTTTGAGCTCTCTGACATTAAATTATGATGCAGAGCCTTTTTTTTTTTTTTATCGGTTCCAGAAACCCTCAAAGATCAATATAGCCCAGATCCAGGGCATTCACATGGCCCTTGATGGCAACAGAAGTCTTGGTGATCCTAGGTTCTGTTTTAATTATCTGGAATAATTTGAAAAGTATTGGCACTAACTCTTCCTTGAAAATGTAATGTGGTAGCATTCCATATTAAGACAATCTGGCCCCGGACTTCGTGTGTGTGTGTGTGTGTGTGTGTGTGTGTGTGTGTGTGTGTGTGTGTCATGTGCACACACATTGGGAGACTTTTAATGCTTGATAGATACTCTTTCACTAGGGATTTACATTATTTAAACCACTAGGTCTATTTAAATTGTTTATGTGATCTTGATTTAAGTGATACCTGTTGCAAATATCAATTTCTTTTAGATTTTTAAATTTGGTCAAATATAGGTTTTTAAAGTATGTCCTTATGATTCTCTGGATTTCCTTGGTGTCTATTATACTGTTCCACTTTTTGTTTTTGATTTTGTTAATTTGGATATTCTCTTTCCATCTTTTAGTTGATTTGGATAATGGTTTGTCTATCTTGCTGATTTCTCAAAGACAAAACTCTTTGTTTCATCTATTCTTTGTATTGTTCTCTTGGTTTTTATTTTATTGATTTCAGACCCTAGTTTGATTATTTCTTGTTGACTACTCATCTGGGTATGCTTATTTCTTTTTGTTCTAGACCTTTCAAGTGTGCTGTTAAGTTGCTAATATCAGATCATTCCCATTTTTATATGTTGATATTTAGTGCTATGAACTTTCCTCTTACCACCACTTTAATTGTGGAGTATGTTGTGTATTCATTTTCACTCAGTTCTAGGAAGTATTATTTCTTTCTTAGTTTCTATCTTGATTCATTTTTTATTCACTAGTGAACTTTTAAGTTTCCATAAGTTGCTAAATTCTCTGTTGTTTCCATTGCTGTGGAAATCCAACCTTAATCTGTGGAGGCCTGATAGGATGTAGGGAATTATTTCAATTTTATTGTATCTGTTGAGACTTGATTTGTGTCTGAGTATTTGGTTAGTTTTGGAGAAAGTTCCATGGGGTACAGAGAAGAAGGTATATGTTTTTGTCTTTGGATGAAATGTTCTGTAAAAATCTGTTAGGACCATTTGGCTCATAATGTCGGTTAGCTTCATTATTTCTCTGTTTAGTTTTTGTATGGATGACCTGTCCATTAGTGAGAGTGGGGTATTGACCTGAGGGTCAATATACAATTTAAGCTATAGTAGTGTTTCTTTTACAAACTTTGATGCCCTTCTGTTTAAGGCATAGACATTAAGAATTGAAATGTCATCTTGGTGGATTTTTCCTTTGATTAGTATGTAGTGACATTCCCCATCTCTTTTTTTAAGCTTTGATTTGAAGTCTATTTTGTTACATGTTAAAATGGATTCTTAGGTCCATTTTCTTGGGATATATATTTTAATACCTTTTTACTTCAAGGTAATGTCTGTCCTTGATGTTGAAGTGCGCTTCTTGGATGCAGCAGAAGGATAAGTCTGTAGGCGTGTGTCTTTTTATTGGGGGACTTGAGACCATTGGTATTGAGAGATATTAATGACCAATAATTGCTAATTCCTGTCATTTTGTTGTTATTGTTGTTGTTGTTGGTGGTGGTGGTGTGTGTGTGTGGTGTTTGCACTTCCCTTATTTTCATTTTGCTGATATGAGACTATTCTTTTTCTTTGTTTTTATCACTGTACTTAACATTGTTGGTTTGGAATTTTCCTTCTAGCATGTTATTTGTAGATAAATATTGTTTAAATTTGACTTTAGCATAGAATATGCTATTTTCTCCTTTTATGGCAACTAAAAGTTTTGCTGAATATTAGAGTTTGTAACACATATATCTAGGTACTTCTGGATTTTTGAGTTTCAATTAAAAAGTCAGGTGTAATTCTAATAGGGCTGCTTTTATACATTATTTGGCTTTTTCCCTTTGCAGCCTTTAATTTTATTTATTTGTTCTGTATGATAAGAGTTTTAATTATTATATGGTAAGGGGATTTTCTTTTCTGGTCCAATCTATTTGTTATTCTATATGCTTCTCAGGGAACTCCTACAACTGACAAACACCTTTAGTAATGCAGCAGAATAAAAGATTAACTCAAAACAACCAGTAACCCTCTTATATACAGCTGTTAAATTATATGAGAAAGAAATCAGAGAAAAATCACCCGTTAAAATAGTTACAAATAACATGAAATATATTTGGCTAACTCTAACAAAACAAGTGAAAGACCTGTATGACAAGAACTTTAAATCTTTAAAGAAAGAGATTAAAGAATATATTAGAAAATGGAAAGATCTGCCCTGCTTTTGAATACATAGGATTAACATAGTAAAAATGGCAATCCTACCAAAAGTAAGTTACAGATTCAATGCAATCCCCATCAAAATCCCAGCACAATTCTACACAGACCTTCAAAAAACAATATTCCACTTAATAAAAAAACAAAAACAAAAAAAACAAAACAAAACAGGATAACCAAACCACCACCACCACCACCACCACCACCACCAACACCACCAACACAACAACAACCAATAAGCTCTATACAATAATCTAGAGGTATCACCATCTCTGACTTCAGGCTCTACAGTAGGGTTGTAGTAATGAAAATGGCTTGGTATTGGCATAAAAACAGATAGGTGGAACAATGAAATCGAATCAAAGACCCTGATATCAACCCATACACTTAAGAACACTTAATTTTTGACAAAGAAGCTAAATATATAAAATATAAAGTGGAAAATATAAAATATAAAAATACAGTAATAATATAAAATATAAATGGAAAAAGAAAGCATAATCAACAAATAGTACTGTTACAACTGGATGTCAACATATAGAAGAATGCAAATATATCCATATCTATTGCCATGCACAAAACTCAGGTCCAAATGAATCAAAGACCTCAACACAAATCTATCCACACTGAACCTCACAGAAGAGAAAGTGGAGATTACCTTGAGTATATAGGCACAGGAGACCACTTTGTAAATAGAACACCAATAGCAAGACAGTGAGAACAACAAATAATAAATGGTATCTCCTGAAACAAAGAAGCTTCTATAAAGCAAAGAATACAGCGAATAAGGCAAAACAGCTGCCTATAGAATGGGAAAAGATCTTCACCAACCTTACACCTGACAGGGCTGATCTCCAAAATATACAAAGAACTCAAGTAACTAGACATCAAACTACCAAATAATCCAATTAAAAATGGGGTACAGATCTAAACATAGAATTCTCAACAGGACAATCTCAAATGGCAGAAAGACATTTAAGGAAATACTCAACATCCTTAGTTATCAGGGAAGTGAAAATCAAAAAATTCTGAAATATCTTACACCAATCAGAATGGTTAAGATCAAAAACATTGATGACAGCTTATGCTGGAGAGAATGTGGAGTAAGGGGAATACCTTTCCATTGCTGGTGGAGTGCAAACTTGTGCAGTTGCTATGGAAATCAGTATGGTGATTTCTCAGAAAATTAGGAATCAACATACCTCAGGACCCTGCAATACCATTTTTGGGCATATATCCAAAGGAGGCACATCACACCACAAGGACATTTGCTCAACTATGTTCATAGCAATGTTATTTTTTAACAGCCAGAACTTGAAAACAACCTAGATGGTACTCAACGAAAATGGATAAAGAAAATGTGGTACATTTACACATTGGAGTACTACTCCTCAGTGGTAAGAAACAATAACATCCTGAAGTTTGCAGGCAAATGGATGGAGCTAGAAAAAAAACATCTTGAGTGAGACACAGACCAAGGAAGACAAATATAGTATGTACTTACTCATAAGTGGATACCAGATATAAAGGAAAAGATACACAGCCTACCACCCACAACCCCAGAGAATCTATAACCCTCTGCTACAAATAGCTAACCATTGAGCAGAGCTCTGGAGCACAATGGAAGTGAGGGAGGAGTGATAATGTGAACAAAGTATGCATGACCATGATGGGGAAACCCACACAATCAGCTGGCTCTGATTTCTGTGTTTGGTTTTGTTGGAGGATGCTTTGTTCCTTGGTTTATTTCCAATTTGAATTTTCAGAGAATGTGATTGCTGTGTGTTGTCTGATTTATTGACCTGCTCTGCTGGTGTTCACAGGAAATGCTAATGGGCTTTGGAGGCTGGGGTGCAGCAACAAGTGGGGTAATGAGGTAGGAAGGGAATGGTCTGTGACATCCACAGTATACATGGACAGGGCGACAAGGAAGGCTGCAGCTGTTGTTCATTTGCAGTGCTAAAGAGGAGACATAGGGATTGCCTCTAGAACAGAGAGAATGGAGAAGGTCTGCAGGCAGCCCACCTGGTTTTCTGGTGGTGTGACCTGCAGTTGAGCAGGGAGATTGAAGTATCATGACTAGTGTAGGGAAGGAGATTAGGGAGGGATGGTCTGTGGGATTCACAGGAGATGTGGTCATGGAGGGAGGGAGACTGCAGCAGGGGTTCTGTTGCAGTGATAGGGAGGAGCCCAAGGGATTGGGCATGGGGGAACAGAGAGTGGAGAAGGTCTGACTACACACTACCCAGCCTTCTTTGTGGTCTCATTCTTGTGAAATTCTAAGATTTTTTTTTCTTAATGTATTCAGTCTATTGATCAAATTTGAGAACTTAGAATTTACTTATCCTTGCTCACTATCTGTCATTCTTTGGATTCAGGACATTTGAACAGAACTCTTCTAATAAGATAGATTTCAGTGGAGGGGTGGCTAAATTGAAACATTTCAAGATCTTGAAAATAAAGTGAAAACCCAAGGTATTTACTCAGTGTTTGAATTTCAAATACAATTTTTGAGACGTGAGCTACTAGTGATTTATTTTACAGTTTATGTCAAGGAAATTACTAAAGCATTAATGAACTAAATATATTTTAATAGTTAATTTTAGAAAAATCTTAATTTTAGACATAAAATAATCCAACTTATATTTAGAATTTTTAAAAAATATAACTATATCTATGACGGAAACATCGTATTTAATATTCTAAACACAATACACATGACTTTAATGGTCAAAAGACACACATATCAAATTGACTTTTTACTGATGGCTAATCTCTTTTTCTGATAATTCATTATTGTTCACTAGGTTCAAGTCTATATACATAGGCTATTTTTTTTGAAAGAGGGGCCCAGTGAATCCCTGAAATTTCTTTGTTATATTTACAATCTTGTGGGTTTTTTTTTAATGTTGTAGGATTTATTAATCAACTTTAACAAATTACTTGTTAAATATAGCTTAGGTAATGCTGCAGTGAACCATTTTTTAAAAGATATTACTTCCTTAATATAATACCTAGAAACTATTGGGATAAAATTATGAATATTGCTTGTATCATCATTGATCTATCTTCATGTATTTCTTTTGAAATTCAGAGCTCAAAATAATGTTGATAGGGCCTAATATCTCATTGAGAGGTTTTGTTGTAACTATTTTTCTTAGATGCAAAATGCTATTGTACTATATTTTTAATTTGATTCATGGCAAAGTAAAAATAAGATTAAGTTTTAGAAATTTTCCTAAGTAAAATTTTTAATTAACTCCAACCCTCCTCCCCCAAAAAAACCCAAAAAGATTTTGCCTGATGGTTACAGGGATGGGAGGGAAGGTTGAAGGAGGGGTGAGTGAGGGATAACAAACACTAAGCTGTAAATGGGATATTTACATCACAGTCCCTCACTACAAGGTGCAGTCAGTCATCTTCTTGGAAGAAGGGGCAGAATGATAGTAAGAGCCGAAGAAGTGGGCATTGGCAGGTAAACAGTATCTAGTGGATATGACAATGATGTACAGCAGGGTGCTCTGCCAATGGCCTGTATTCCAGTGCAGAGATCTGAATTTAATCAAGTTGTCCTTCATTCATCTCTGCTATTCTTCTGTCTCTAGTCACAAAATGCTGATGAACTCTGTCTCAGAAGAATGCTATTACCTGTGTGGGGTACATGACTGAGATTGTTTCTGTTTCTTTTTTGTCATGACCTCAATGGCCTTTGATTGTCTGTAGCCATCTGGAATTCATTGGTATATTAAGTCACCATGTTTCCTCGGGTTTGTTTTTTTCTATTTTGTTGCTTATGGAATGGGGTTTGCTGGAGCCTCTGCCCTCACAGGCTTCATGCTCATATCGACCACTGCAATGTCAATGTAATTAACCATCATGTATTTGACATTTTGTCCATCTTCCAACTTTCTTGCTACAGCACCTATGTCAATGCAGGTTATAGTTATCATAGGTGTGGTTATTAACTTTACAGCCCCCAGCTTTCCCATTCTTATTTCCTATGTTTTCATCCTTGCTAAGATTCTGACTTTCAAGTTTACACAAGGAAGGTCAACAGCTTCCAGTACCTGTAGCTCTCATATTTTTGCCATTTATCTTTCTTTGTGTTCACAGCATTCAAGTGTTTTAAGCATTCATCTGGATCTTTGGAAAAGGGAATTTTTCTTCTGTTTTCTACAATAATGTGTTCATGATCAATTCTCCAATTTGTAGTAGATGGATTAAGGATGCGAAAAATGGCACTGGTGAATGCCATAATAAAGTTTCAGAGAAATGTATTATACTTAGAGGTAGAAATATGGAAAGAAGTCAAAGAACTTAATTTTACTATGGTGTTTTACATAAAGAACTGTTTTGTTCATATATGTATGATTTATACCAGTTGCCATATTTGTACTTTAGGAGATTTGTCTAATCATTTTTCTTTCAGATAATCTTGTCTCAGTTTGTTTTGATATTCCTGTCATTGTTCATACATTTCAAAATGAATGATGGTGTCCCTAAGGTACTAATACTTGTATAATTTATTATTACTTGTCTGTAAAAAGAATGCCAGTATTTACCACTTAGCAATATGCTCAGATAACAGCTTTATCAGGTAAACACTGAAATGTTTTATAGAATCACCCTTATTATTGTCAATACTGTTAGATGCTCCAGGCATAACCATGGTGACATGTGTTTATTATGAGCTGTGCAAAGCTTACAGTAGAATCACAGCTGCTTAATCATTTCCTTTTGTTCTATTGTTCCTATTTTTCTGATCTCCAACAAATGACAAGATCTACAGCATATGTCATCTGCCTCTGAGATCCTTAGTAAGACTAATATTTGCATCATCTAAAAGACAGTATGTGCAACTTCATGCTTTATTGCCTAACCAGTAGTAGCAGAATTGTACAGAAATACACGTGTGCATATACTCACAAAGTATTGTAATAAATAGAAGAAGGATCATCATATTATAAAAGTTATATCATCTCGAGCCTGCTCTCATCCCACTCTTGGCTCGCCTATGCCCTCTGCTTGAGGAGTGATAAGAAAAGGGGTCAATACCAGGCTTCAGAAACCTACAGAGACATTTGATGTGAACAAGGAGGAGCTCTTGGACCCCCAGACTGATAGTTGGGAAACCAGCATTGAACCAACTCAGACCCCCTGAATATGGGTCTCAATTAAAAGGCCTTGGCAGTCTAAGGGACCTCTGACAGTGGAACTAGGATATATGCCTGCTGCACAAAAGGACTTTGGGAGCACATTCCCCATGGAGGGATACTCCCTTAGCCTAGAGGCAGGAGGGAGGGCCTAGTCCCTACTCCAAATGACTTGACAGCTTTTGATGATCCCTCTGGAATCCCTGTGGAGTGGGTAAGGAATGGGATGGGAGGGAAGTCAGGGGGTATGAGAGGGAGGGAGAGGGAACTGAGATTGTATGTAAAATAAAGAGAAGTTATATACATATATATATATATATATATATATCAAACTGATAAGAAAAAACACATGATCATCTCACTAGATGCTAAAAAAGCCTTTGATAAAATCCAGCACCCCTTCATGATTAAGGTCTTGGTATAACAGGAACATATATAGACATTATGAAAGCCATATAGAACAAACCAACAGCCAAAATCAAACTAAATTGAGAAAAACTCAATGCAATTCCTCAAAAATCAGGAACAAGACAAGGCTGTCCACCCTCTCCATATTTCTTCAATATGGGATTTGAAGTTCTAGCTAGAGCAATATGACAACAAAAGGAGAACAATGGGATATAAATTGGAAAGGAAGAATTCAAACTTTCACTATTTGCAGGTGATATGGTAGTTTATACAAACAACCCAGAAAACCTCTACCAGGGAACTTCTACAGCTAATAAACACCTTCAGCAAAGTGGCAGTCTACAAGATTAACTGGAAAAAATCAGTAGCCCTAATATATATATACACTATCATAAAAGGACTGATAAAGAAATTGGAGAAACATCACCCTTAACATTTAGCCACAAATGTAAAATATCTTGGGGTAATGCTAACCATACAAGTGAAAGATCTGTATTACAAGAACTTTGAGTCTTTAAAGAAAGAAATTAAAGAAGATACCAGAAAATTGAAGATATCCACTGATTTGGATAGGTAGGATCAATATAGTAAAAAAAGCAATCTTGCCAAAAGTAATCTACAGATTCAATGCAATCCCCATCAAAATCCCATTGCAATTCTTCATAGACCTCAAAAGAACAATATTCAACTTTATATGGAAAAAGAAGAGCTAGGATAGCCAAAACAACCCTGTACAATAAAGGAACTTCCAGAGGCATCACCATCCTTGACTTCAAGCTCTATTATAGAGCATAGTCCTGAAAAAGCTTGGTATTGGCACTAGAATAGGTAGACCGATGGAATCAAATTGAAGATCCAGATATTAACCCACACATTTATGAACATCTGATTTTTGACAAAGAAGCTAAATTTATACAATGGAAAAAAGAAATCATCTTCAGCAAATGATAACTGGATGCTGACTCATAGAAGACTTTAGATAGATCCTTATCTATCATCATGTAAAAAACTTAAGTCCAAATGCATCAAAAACCTCAACATAAATCTAGCCACACTGGACCTCTTAAAAGAGAAAGTGGGAGTTACCCTTGAGTGAATTGATAGAAGACACTGAGATTGACAATTAATACATGGGGCCTCCTGAAATGGAGAAGCTTCTGTAAGCTAAAGGAGATGATCATTAAGACAAAACGGAAGTCCAAAGAATCGGAAAAGATCTTCACCAACCCTACATCTGACAGGGACCTTATTTCCAAAATATACAAAGAACTCAAGAAGCTAGTCACCAAAACACCATACTATCCAATTCTAAAGTGGGAAGAGAATTTAATAGAGAATCCTCAATAGAAAATCCAAAATGGTTGAATAACAGGTAAGAAAGTTTCCAACATCCTTAGCCATCAGGGAAATGCAAATCAAAAGAACTCTGAGATACCAACTTGTTTCTTTCAGAATGGCTAAAATTAAAAACACCAATAATAGTTTATGCTGGAGAGGATGTGGAGAAAGGGGAACACTCCTCCATTGCTGCTGGGAGTACTAACTTGTGTGGCCACTTTGGAGATCAGTATGATGGTTTCTCTGGAAAATGGGTATCACTATACCTCAAGATCCAGCCAAATGGATCTTGGTCTTATACACAAAAAGATACACATTCATCCAACAAGGACATCTGTTCACCTATGTTCATAGCAACATTGTTTGTAATAGTCAGAACCTGAAAGCAATCTAGATCCCCCATATGAAGAATGGATAGAGAAAAAGTGGTACATTTACACAATGGAGTATTACTCAGTAGGAAAAAAAGGAATCTTGAAATTCACAGGCAAATTGATGGAACTAGAAGAAGCCATCATGAGTGAGGCAACTCAGTCACAGAAAGATAATAATGGTTTGTATTCACTAGAATATGGATATTAGACATAGAGGAAAGGACTATCAGCCTACAACTACCCCTCCAGAGAAACTAGGAAACAAGGAGGACCCTAAAAGAGAAATAAATAGACCCCTAAAAAAGAGGAAAGGACCAAGAACTCCTGAGCAAATTGGAAGCAGGAGGGGAGATGGGAGGTAGACAGGCAAAAGAGAAGGGAAAAAGAGGAGGCAAGAGGAGAACAAGATGGATCAGGAAGACTAAACAAGGGAGGAATTGAAGAAAGCAAGAAAAGAGATGCTTAAATAAAGGGAGCCAGTATTGGTTTAAAGAAAAATCTGGCACTAGGAAAATGTTCAGAGATCCACAAAGATGACCCCAACTAAGAATCTAAGCAATATTGGAGAGGCCGACTTTGATGCCCTCCTCTATAATGAGATTGATGACTACCTTATATGACATCCTATAGTTTTCATCCAGTAGCTGATTGAAGCAGAAGCAGACACCAATAGCTAAGCTCTGAACCATACTCCTGGAATCCCATTGTTGAGAAAAAGGAGGGATGAGCACAGCAGTCAAAATCTACAGAAACAGTTGACCTGACCTAGTGAGAGCACACAGACCCTAGTCATAAAGCTGGAGAACCAGCCTTGGACTGAAACAAGCCCTCTGATTGTGAGTGCCGGTCAGGGGGCCTGGGATGTCCATGGAACCTCTATCAGTGGAACTAGTATTTATCCTTAGTGCATAAATGGACTTTGGGAGACCATTCCTTATGAGGAGATACTATTTCAGCTCAGGTTACACGGAGGAGGGCCTAGGCCTATGACAGATTTTGATGATCCCATTGACGTCCTCACTATCCTTGGGGAGTGGGTGGGGTGTGGGTCATTAGGCCCCTGGGAGGATGGGAGGGAGAGGGAATGTGGGGATTGATATGTAAAATGGGATTGCTTTTAAATAAATATTATAAAAATATTTATATCAATTATACTATAAAAGGGATGAGAAACTTCAAAGTATAGTATCTAGTTAATATATGATAATAAAACATTATTCTTAGAATTAATAATGAAATATGGTAAATTCTACTACAACTAATTATAAACAACTTTAGTGTATTATTTTGACACTGGGCTTATGACTTTGCTTAGTTCTTTGTCAAGAGAAGCTCTTGGAGTGTACAGTTGGTGATGGCCTGTGACTAGAAAGTCTTTCTGTACACTGTAGTCGTCAGGCAAAGGCAGGTTTACTATGAGACACTCTAGCCAATGAGTAAACATGATGTGTCTATGTACTAGGGTTGGCCACCTTCTGCCTAATATAGGTTGCTCATAGTCTGTTCAAGGTCTTTTAGAACTGCCCTGTAGGTTCAGATTCTCCTCTGTTCCACTAAATCCTTCCATTTTTCTCTTGTTTCAAGTCTGAGATTTCAACCCTGATTCCTAATCTTTCTTACTGTATTTTTCATAGGCATTTGCCCTAATATGTATTTTCTAAGTCTTATTATTTCTTGATATTATTCTTTAAAAGGATCTTGAAGAGCAGAGGGATAATAGTGGTTTTTTTTTTTTTTTGAATTGGCATGAAGCAATGCTGATTGAATGAATGTCTTGGTTAGAAAACAGATTAATGGAAAAAAACAGTGGATTAAGAAACAGATCCTTAGTTATTTATTCAAATACTTCTGAGTAAAACCAAATTAATTTAATTGGGAAGTAAATCTTCATGCTTTGGTGTAGTTGGCCAATTCAAGTTGAACTCCAGTTTTTCATTCACTTTTAGTTTTATTTTGTTGTAAATAGAGAAAGAACAGGTAGTTGGGTGGGTAAGGAGTAATGGAGAAACTGGGATGATTAAATTATAAAGCATGAAAGTATTAAAAATAAGTAAGCCTATAGAAAAGATTGCTAATGAAAATAGTAATGAGTAATAATGAACAAAAACAATAAGCCAGGAAACTTTGAAAATTTTTGGAGGCTGACTAGGGAAGTCTTAGAGAGTCCTACTCAGAAATATGTCACGAGAAGCAGCTGCGAGGAATCCAGTGAACTGATCATCTGCAGCTGATGCTTCTCTTGTTCTTGTTAGGCAATAATGCTCAGGCGTCAGGTTATTCTGAGATGAACCTGTCAAAGATCAAGTGTGGTGGCTAGACTGCATTAGGCCTCACTATTTATGCCAAGCCTGGTCCCTCCTGATTGGGAGTCTTTGTAAATATTTCCAGCCACCCTTCATAAGATGCTCTAGAACTGCTGTCTATATCTGAGATTTGCACCCAATTCTTACTTCTCTCTCATTTTTCAGGTGTTGGGATTTCATCCTGGCACAATGCCTTCATCACTTACTCTTCTTCCTTTACATTTCATTCTTCAGGAGAGCTTAACACATCTTGCTATTTCAATATTCTTTGGCATCGTCTCCCAAAGAGATACTGCTGTTGTCTGGGTGAGGCTACAATAGTGTGACTTAGTAAAGCCACAGAGTTGATGTTGTAAATGCCAGATTTTCAACCTATAGTGCATTCTATGGATAGGTGGCAAAAAAAGAATTGTGATACATTATAGAGAAGTTCTGGAGAATTACTGATTTTCTTTGAAATTTTTGAGCTAGGAATTTAAGCTAGAAGTTGGCATGCTACTGAAGTGCCAAAGCACTGGGTCCTATCACCAGATTAACAGCAGCTTTAGAATGAGCCCAAAGTTGGGAGTGGAATGGAAATTCGTCTAGCCAAGATGAACAAAGCAAAGAGATGACCCACAAAGTTCTGATGCCCAACTGAAGAAGTGCATCATAGAATCTGCATTCAGTAACTAATGGAACCAGTTGCAAAGATGCACAGCCAAGCACCAGGCCTAGCTCCTGGAGTCCAGTTGAAGAGAGGGAGGAAGGATTATATGAACAAGGGGAAGCAAGAATATGACGAGAAACCCACACAGATAGCTGACCTGAACTCGGTGGAACTCATGACTTTAGACTTTCATCTGGGGAGACTAAATGGGTTCAAACTAGGCCTTCTGCATGTGGGTGATAGTTGTGTAGTCCAATCTGTTTGTGGGAACCTTGGCAGTGGGATCAGGATCTATTCATGGTGTATGAGCTGGCTTTTTGGAGCCCATTCCCTATGATGGGATGCCATGCTCAGTATTCATGCATGGGAAAGGGGTCTGGTCTCGCCCCAAACTATTGTGCCAGACTATGTTGACTCCCCATGGGAGTCTTTACCCCTGAGGAGGAGTGGACTAGGGGTGGGAGGGAGAACTGTGGTTGGAATGTAAAATGAAATAAAAAATTAAAAACTGGAGAAAGAAAAAAAAATCAATTAACAGGCTGGCCAAGTTCTTGGAAGACAATTGATAACAGTGAAGCTTCCAGTGTTTACCTTTCAAGTCAAATGGACTCAAGTTTAATAATGTTCAGAAGTTGTGGACATGTGGAGAAGAGGACAAAGGAGTAAGCAGTTCAAGGTTTCAGGTAGGAGGAATATGTTTCAAGGAGAGTCTATATTTTGTAGCTTAAAATCATTAAAAGAATAGACTTGAGGTGTCTTCATGGAGAAATGGTGAGAGTATGGGGTGATAAACATATTTAATGTATTAATTTCATCACTGCCAAATGTACCCCTCCAAGATACCATCCCACTGTACCCCCACATGTACATGTATACAGTTCTTTTTTTGTCAATGAAAAATCAAGAGCAGAAAAACTATCACCTTTACATACGTATTTTTTGTATCATTGGGACTTTAAATAAAATTAAAATCTTAAATAAGATTTTAATTATTAACAGATCAAAATTTTCAAATAGCTCTTTTACCTGTACACTGGATAGAACAAATTATGACTAGAAACAAGTATATCAAAATTAGAAATTATGAAATTATGAAAATACTATATTTGAGAATATTGTCTAAAAAGTATGAAAACTATTTTGATCTCTCTGGCAAGGATACATTTGAATTTTAAAAATATACATTTGTATAGTACACAGTGAATATGTCATTATTTTGATTTTACTACTGAATATAAAGTAGTTCCTTATAATTAGGTGAATAATTGTAAACGTCTATGTCAAGCAAACTAGGTCATAAAAGAAATCACTGCATGATATTCCATAGGTTCAACCCTTTTGTGGGAAGTTCTTACTCACCTAGCTCCCAATACCTGCTACAAAAGTTTTTATGTAGATTAAATAGTCAAATTTATTAACAAAGAATACTGAATGTTTGGGGGCATGACTGGGTAGTAGTTGTCTGATATATATATATATATATATATATATATATATATATATATATATATATATTTCTTAGCTGTATGCCTTCAATTTTTTCCCAATTGCACACTCTCAACTATTGTATCTCTGAAGCTTTGCTCAATTATTTTTCCATTGATTTCTCTGTCTTTCTTTGGACGGTGTCTTTTTTTTTGTTGTTGTTCTTTAAGTTCACTCAATTTTCTCACATTGTCTCATCTATTGTTAATTCCATGTAGTGCATTAAAACGGTCAAACACTTAAAGAGAACGCAGAGACATAGTTTAGTTAATATGTTTTCATAGTCATGAAAATGTAGTACAACAGGAACAGTGCTGTGTTAAATCAGTACTGACTGATAAGGTTGAACATTTCAGGCCTTTTAATGGCTTCCAATGACATTCCATAGGAAGAGAACCTTAGTTTTAGGATTTCAGACCTTATAATGCACTGTTATAGAATTTCCTCTGATTTAAATCTATGTTACAGGTGTGTGGGAAAATAAATTGGGTATTCTCCTATTTTCAGAAAACCAGAGTGACATTCAGGGATGGAAGATAATTTTTTTATTTGTTTTTTATTTTTTGAGCAACTCAGAGTCTTTACTTGCAAATTAACTGAGGTCCCTTGAAGTGGTAACAGCAACAGAGAGAGAGCAGACGAGGAGAGACCATGGGCAGTGAGGGAAGGGGGTTTCACACAGGAGAAGGCTTGGGGAATTCCAAGTCTTCAGGCTTGGAATTGGCTGCCCCTCTGGGCTAAGGTCCAGAAAGGGTCAAAGCATGTATCTAGGCTAGGGCTAACTACTTCCCTAAGCTTAAAGTCTATGGGAAGTTGTGCGTCTAGACAAGTGGTTACTGCTTCACTATTTCTCTAGTCTGGAAAGATCTATCCCACCTCGGGCAGACATAAAAGCTTGCCCTCTGGAGGCGCTCAGCAGTATCTTTCTTTTTGGAACACTCAAGCTCTCCAGTGCTCTTTAACCAATCAGGACCCGTCATCTCACAAAAATCAAACACTATATCAGGGAAGCATAACCCTGGTGGATAAACCTTAGTAATTTGCTTGACTAGGTTTCCACAGGGGCCTAAAAGTTGCCAGGTGAGGTTTAGGGGTTGGTGTGGGTTACAGGCAGTCCAGGTTGGTGATACTAGGACCAGGAGCAGAGCAGGTGCTAACCTAACAAGGCTATTACGAGGTCTAACCTTAAGTTTGAGTTGTTGAGGTTAGGCTTTACAGTCCAATTCCAGTGTGGCCCGGTACTGTCTGAACAGGCTAGGAGACTCCATCAGTTCTGAATCGGCTACATGCGGGCTTGGGAGTGATGTACCCAGGCGGTGATCCCATCAATTTTAATGGCAGCGGGGTGGTCAGGATCATGACATAGGGTCCCTTCCAGTGAGGCTCTAGGTTCCAGTCTCCTGGATGGAATTGATGTGGAGTGAGAGGTGAAGCCGTCTCATATATCTGATGTAACCTCAGCCAGATGTCTTTAAATCCCAAGGATGTTTCTGGAGAACTGAAATTCCATTGGGGTCGGGTCAAGAGAAAGCCGACATTGATCAGGGCCTGTTGGCTGTGGGTTGGTCGTCACCTGGAACCACGTTCTGGGCCTCAACAACAGTAAGCTCCTTTTCTCTGGTAGTGAGAAGGATCTGAAAGAGCGGCTGGCAGTCGTCCTAGGTAGGCTTAGGAACGATTGACCAAAGTTCTAAGCGTGTACTTCTAGAAGATAGGAGTTTGCACTCACCCCACTGGACGGAGCATGCCAAGAGCCCGTAAATATTCTTATAAAAGTGAATAAGAATGTTCATTACTCATTCTTTTATACATATGTATAGAAATCCCTGCACATGTCAGGTTTAATTGTTTTAAGTGCTTCAGAAGTAGTTCTGAAGAAAACAGCCATATCCCTTTATGTTACAGACTTAGATTAAGAAGCATGTGTGATATGTATGAAGGCAGATGTTATATCAAGAATATACCTTAAAAATAAGAATATAAGATTTCATCTAATGAAGAAAAGTATGGAGAATCCATAGTATATGGGACAGCTTTTCACAGGTTCTACTTGGAGAACACCCAGATTGGCAGGAATAAACTGTAGGTAACACTGTAGTACAGGTGATAAGAAAGAAGAATGAGGAATAATAGAGCAGGAAGAATTGGGTTGGGCAGGAGATGGGAGTGCAGAGTAGAGGAGGGAGCTTGATGAGGGATAACTAAGACTGAAAGACCTTTGAGAAAGTCATGTGTAAAGTACTACTGCACAAGCTTTTGAAAGTAGTTTCATGTCTAAAATGAGTTTAAATAGAAATCCCTTACCATTTGGAGACAGTGTTTCTCCTAGACATCACAGCTGTCAAATAAAAACCTAGAACCAGGAATGAGCTATTTTATGGAGCTGTTAGGCCATTGTTCCCCATATACTCCCTAATAACACAGGCGACTGCCACTGCTTTTGATTATCGCCAAACTTGATGATTACACTCCATTTCAGAATCTGATGATATATTATTTATTATTTTGAAGCTTGCCTGAGGATTCAGAAAGCATAGTCAGATTCAAGTCATAGAAGCCAGGCATACACTAATCCCAGCAGCCAGAAGCTAGGAAGTGGTGGTAAACAACTTTAATCCTAGGATTCAGGCTTAAGAGGTAGATGATCTCTCTGAGTTCAAGACCACCCAGTGATACATGAGATTAAATCAGTCTAAAAGAATAACAGATCACACACCTTTAATCTCAGCACTAGAGGGGTATAAAGGATAGAAGCAGGGTCTTCAGTATTGAGAAGGAGGCATTCATTTTCTAGCCACAATAAAGATAGGAGCATTCATTCTACAGTCATGCTGAGGTGAGGCAGCAGGACCAGCCTGATGGGAGATGTTATTTTGTAAATATGTTTCTCATACTGGTTAATTAATAAAGCACCATGGCCAATAGGAAACAAGATAGGCAGGGCTAGAAGACAAGGAGGAAAGAGGAAATGGGAAGGAGAAGTCAAGATGTAGAGCATGGAGGAAGCAAGACTCCAGCCGCGGCTCCCGGATAAGATGAGCCATGTGGAAATAATTAGATAAGTAGAAATGGGTTAATAATTAAGACAGAGCTAGCCTATAAACAATAATTGTAACTGGCCAATAGGATTGTATCAAATACAGAGTCTCTGAATGTTATTTGGGGCTCACGTGGCGGCGGGACCATGGCGGCAGGACCTGGAGGCCGGCAGGGAGGAAAAATCTGCCGTAACACCAGCCCATTCAGTCTGAGGTGGTGGTAAGAGCTAGTGGCTTGCTGCTACTTTGCTTTTCTATTCTTTAGATTGATGTTTGAACCTCAACATCTATCTCTGGGTCTTTTATTTATCATGTTACATCAGAAGACACCATATATTAAAGTCACAACATGAAGAAGTAAAGCTTGTGTCTACCTAAATTGGCTTCCCTATTTTTTAGTGTTTAAAAGAAAAAAATTTACGGTGACATGTACTTTTTTCTTAAAGAAAACCCATTAATATTTATTATGGGGAACAAGCATTGGACAAAACCAAACCTTCTGAACGTTGATGTTAGTTAGAAGGCCTGGGCAGTCTATGCGACTTCTGACAGTGGAACCAGTATTTATCCCTAGTGCACAAATGGACTTTAGGAGCCCACTCCCCATGGAGTGATACTCTCTAAGCCAAGATACATGGAGGAAGGTCTAGGCCCTCCCCTAAATGATATGACAGACATTGGTACATTTACACAATGGAGTACTACTCAGTGGAGAAAAACCAATGAAATCTTGAAATTCACAGGCAAATGGATGGAAGTAGAAGAAACTGTCCTGAGTGAGGTAACCCAGTCACAGAAAGAGAAGTATGGTATGCACATAGAGCAAAGGTTTACAAGTCTACAATTCATACCTCCAGAGAAGCTAGGAAACAAGGAGGGCCCTAAGAGAGACACACATGGTCCCCTGAGAAGGGGAAAGTGACAAGAACTCATGAGCAAATTGGGAGCATGGGCTGAGGGGGGAAGGAGGTAAGAGAAAAAGAAGGGGAGAAGAGAAGGGAAGAACATAAGGGATCATGAAGACATGTACTTTTTTGTATTCTCTTTTTTATTCTTTGGTAATTTTAATCATGAAAACAAGTGTACATAGATCATATACATCTACATACAATTCTAAACTCTGATCCATTAACTCAAACACTCAGACCTGAAAAGAAGGTGTGATAAATTTACTTGCATTGTATAAAGTCATCAAAGCATTAATTTACCTCAGCATGATTCAAAGGATAGTGAGAAACTAATCCTTTCCTAATAGCTGTCTTTCAACTGTTCTGTATGGTTAAATATATAGCACTATGTATCCTTATTTGAAAGTGGGTCATAGTTTGTGTAAGAATTTGTTAGGTGAGAGTGCCATTGTCCAGCTTTTATAGTGCCATGTGTTATCAAAGGAGAAGTAATGACTAATTCAACCCAGCTGTGAATCCAAGAGCTACAGTAAAGGCTGACCTGGCAGTACATGCTCTCTAGTGCAATCAAAATTTCTAGTGAAATTGGATTTCAGGTTTGATCACAGAGTGTACCCATTCTTAGCATGGTCTCAGGACCTGAGACTAGATGAGTAAGAGGTCTTACAGAAGTACTTAAGACTATTTCTTTGCTGTGGATATAGCATTAAAGTGAACCCTAATAAATTTACATTATATGTTATATCCATATATCAATGCATCACCACCTTCATCAGAAGTGCTTCTTTTGTCAGTAGATGGCAATTAACACAGACCTCCAAACCAGTCAACTTGTAGATAATTAAGAGACTGAGTGCTCAGTTCTTCCTGTGACCTCCACATCACACCGCTTCTCTCAAAACTCAGAGATCATAACAGAAGATGAGCTGGAAAGACTATAAGAGCCAGAAGTGGTAGATTAATTATGTTTTCAGGATCAACATGTTCATTGCTCAAATGCACGCACAGTGGTTGCAACATTATGCAAATATGCAAAGATCAAGCCCACCAAAATCCAAGGATGGAGGGAAGTTACAGTGATGAAGTTACTCCTCTGACTGAGGAACTGCTGATTGATGGTTACTGCTATGAATTTTTCTTCAAGGATGTGCCCCCTGAGAGAATACCTAAAGCCTCATAGACATCCTTACACTCATATACATATTTGCAGTGCTTAGTGGACTAAGTGTGAAAAGAAAACATTAAGAAAAAAGAAGAGATGAAGTTGGGAGGGAATAGTGTCAGGATGATGGGAGAAGAACTGTAGGGAAAGGAAAAACGATTTTGATCAAAACTAATTTTATATGTGCATATAACACTTTAAAATAATAACTACCAAAAAATAGTGTAAACCCTCAATAAGTCTATATCATTACTATTGAACGGGTTAGTAAGCGCCATGGTAGCACAGCCTGATCTCTGAGGGAAATATCTGGAAAACATAAGCTTTCAATTTTTACTCAGGCCCCTGGGATTGCAAACTCATAAAACTCTCTTGGGTCATTACCAGGTAGCCCTTGTGACATCAGTAGATGCTATTTTCCAACCTCTGGGTGAAAGAGCACATCTGGGTAAAGCCAAAAAGCTAGAAATCATGATCGGTACTCATGGCCTCTCAGAATCTATAGGAATGACAGCTTTGGCGTCTGCAATCCAAAATTAGTTTCCCTTATCACCAAATAGTCAAATTTAGTGACTACAAAAAACATTGCTTCCATGGGTCTATACTTCACAGTTAATCAGTGCTACTTGTTCTTGCCCCTCTGTTAGAGTAGAGGAGAGGTAGTGAGGTGACTTGTGAGTTCCCCATGGACAGAGGTAAGTGTTAAGCTGGATGCTTCTTTTGTTTTGTTTCTGTTGTTTTTCCCTCAAACTACCTCTGAGCAATCCAGTGGGTTTTAATGAGCCTTATATCTTCTCTTTTGATGTGACCACTGGGACTGAATTGGGAAAGGGATTATCAAGGTAGAAACAGAACAGACAAGCTGCAGAACCAAAAATGGTCATTGCTGCCCTGAATATTTTCCCAAGGAAATGGCCTAATATATTCTTATTCATGTACACAGGTTAACTGTCATAAAATGTAGAAAACAGAGGCACAGAGAAGTGTGAGCTTGACTTTATCCTTCCATTCAGGTTCTCAGTCACATTTCAATGGGGTATTTTGGAGAGGGCTGGAATTTCATTTTAATGTTACTATTATTACTGTTGTCACAGCTATGACCCGAGGAATGGCCTCAAAGAATGACTCTTCTGTGAAGGAGTTCATCCTGCTGGGTTTGACACAGCAGCCAGAGCTCCAGCTGCCTCTCTTCTTCCTCTTCTTGGCAATCTATGTGGTCTCCATGGTGGGCAACCTGGGCTTGATCATTCTCATTGTTTTGAACCCTCACCTTCACACCCCCATGTACTACTTTCTCTTCAACCTTTCCTTCACAGATCTCTGCTACTCGTCTGTTATAACCCCTAAAATGCTGGTGAGTTTTGTGAAGCAGAACATCATCTCCCATGCTGAGTGCATGACCCAGCTCTTCTTCTTCTGCTTCTTTGTAATTGATGAATGCTACATTTTGACAGCTATGGCCTATGACAGATATGCTGCCATCTGTAAGCCTCTGCTTTACAAGGTCACCATGTCCTATCAGGTCTGCCATTTGATGATGGTGGGTGTGTATGCGATGGGGTTTGTGGGTGGAACTGCCCACATAATTTGTATGCTGAGACTGACCTTTTGTGATGGCAACATCATTGACCACTACATGTGTGACATACCTCCTCTCCTGAAGCTCTCTTGCACAAGTACTGCCATTAATGAGCTTATGGTTTTCATTGTTGTTGGTGTCAATGTCACGGTGCCCAGCCTGTCTATCTTTATTTCTTATACCTTGATACTTTCCAACATCCTTAGCATCTCTTCTGCAGAGAGTAGGTCAAAAGCCTTTAGTACCTGTGGCTCCCATGTAATAGCTGTTTCTCTTTTCTTTGGATCTGTTGTCTTCATGTATCTTAAGCCTTCTAGTGTGTCTGGGGATGAAGATAAAGTGTCTACCATTTTTTATACCATTGTGGGCCCAATGCTGAATCCTTTCATATACAGTATAAGGAATAAGGATGTCCACATTGCACTGAGGAAAACTTTAAAGAAAATATTTGTTTAAGTAGAATAAGTAATTTTTTTGGAAGTAAATCTTAGGATAATGTGATATTTATAATGGAGGACTCCAGGAAGTCCTCTCATTGGCAGAGTATTTGTTCTTATTCCCAAGGCCCTAGGTTTGACCCATGGTGTTGTAAAACAATAATAAAAACAACTAAACTATCACAGATATCAAAAAAATCTACCATGGAAAGGTGTAGAATCAAAATTATTCAACATTATAAAAGTCAATTCAGTTATCAAGGAAATTTCATAAATAGTTAATGAAGGATGATTAACCCATTATCCTTTTAGGATAGAGAGAACAGTTTATACTGTATTTTCCCAAAACTCCATGTATCATTTTTTCAGTATTGAAAGCTGAACAATCAAAATTTTGCAGCTATCTACCAGTATTGTACACTATAACCTTAGACATCAGGAGGATTAGGTATAAAACACTGAATGATATTATGCTCAGAGATGGAAAGGTCAAGAGATTTTTAATTTTCCACATTTATTATTATCATCACCATCATCATCATTATTATTATTAATATTATTATTGCTTTGTAGTGTATGTGTGGGATTATATCCAGGCCCTCTTGCATGCTAGGTAGGTGTTATTCCACTAAGCTGAATCTTAAGCATCACTGTGACTAGGGGACATCTGGAAATTTTGTATGGCTGTGCTCCTGAAATACTTATTTCAGTAGTCTTGGAGACACCGACTCACTGTAGTAAATCTCTGAGAAGATTCTTTGGAGATTGCATTTGAAAAGTCCCTTTATTTTTCCAAGGGTTCAGGTATGGAGGGGAAACACTTTTTCACTTTTTGTTTTCTCTCTCCAATCTTGAGTTAGTTAAGTAAAGCAGAGGTGATAAGTCTTTTGTGATTCTAGTGCTCCCAGACTGAAAATGAAATAGCAATTTTAGTCATTCAGCATAAAAAGAACCTGCACTGGGTTTTCCATTCATGGACTTGGGGACAGGGATGTGAATATAAGGCTATGCTCTGTTTTCAGTGAGAAGAATTTGACAAGTTTACTATGTGATGGATAACATCTTGTTTTATTTTTAAACTACTGTGCTCAAGAGATCTATGAACTAAATTTGCCTTTAATCTGAAAATTTCACTGGCCCAGGGAGAGATAGAATTTTATGGTCCATTCTGATACAATTTTAATGAATCTTTTGTTTACCACAATGGTGACAGGGTTAACTGCTTTCTGATTCTGCTTCTGTAAACAAAGTTGCTTGTAGAAGACAACAAGGCACCTGTAAGACATGTGCTTGCTAAAAGCTGTGATTGCACTTAGGCAAAGATAAATGTATGTTCATAAGTGGAGTACCACCTTCTGATTGCAGGATGTATGTCTACAAATAAATGGTATGTAATCTTATGTGTTTTTCTTTCTTGTGCTTATTGTAGTACATCATGGGAATCTCAACCAGTGTCTGAGAAAAAGTGTTTTCTTTGCTAGAAATAAATTTGTCTTTGGTTGTACTAGTGGATTTACAAGTGACCCCAGGCCCCTAAAAACTAATCATGGGTAGAGTAATTCTCTTTTCCTCAAAATTTGTATAATATTAATTTATTAGCAGTTAATTATTTCTCTTTAATAATTTTACTTTTATGTCTTAGATTTTCATATATAATGATGGGCTTTATTGGAGCAGTAAAAATAGACACAGCATGTTTTCTATTTTAGACACCAATGTGTCTAGGCTTTGGTCAAAAATATAGCTGTGAAGAAAGGTGAAGATGCTGTGATGTCAGAAGTATACTGACTAGTCATGTGGTTAAATAATTACTTTTTGTGTCTGTGAGTCTGTGTCAGGCAAATGATATTTAATGTTTTAAACAAATGTAATTGTGTTGAGAAAAACTGTTTTATCTTTGCGTGGCTGGTAGGAAGGGCTCTTCATGAGAGTGTAGCTGGTGACCTGTTTGATGGTGGGGTATCCACAGAACATCCAAACATAGGGACAAGCTAAGCAGAGCAGTAGACTAAGGAACAATCTTGATGATGAACAAGAATTGTTCTGGAAAACAGGTGAATGCTATGTAAGAGGCTAAGCAAAAGAACATGCGTGCATGCATGCACACAGGCACACACACACACAGACACAGACACACACACATAGATACACACAGACACAGACACACACACACACATAGATACATACATACACAGACACACAGACACACACACACAGATACACACAGACACAGACACAGACACACACACACACAAATGCACACATACACACACATTTGCATATATTTGTACACATTTAAAGGGCAAGGACTTACAAAGTGACATAAATTGAATATCTGTAAGGCCAGATCAGGCACCCTATCCACTATTGCTAGCAGTATTACATGGCGTCATCCTTGTGAGTTCCTGGGAGTTTCCAGGGTACCCGTTTTTTCTCCAAATCCATAATGGTACCTTCTATCAAGATATCTCTTTCATTAATTTCCCCCTCCATCCTGCCACTAATTCAACCACCCAATCCCCCATGTTCCCATCCCCTTATTCCCTATCCTCTATCCCCATTCCCAGTTTGTCTAAGAGATCTCACCTATTTCCTCTTCCCAGGAGATCCATGTGTCCCTCTTAGGGTCCTTCTTGTTACCTAGCTTCTCTGGGTCTGTTGATTATAGCCTAGTTATCCTTTGCTTTACATCTAATTGATATTATGAATGAGTAAATACGGTGCTTGTCTTTCTCAGCCTGGGTACCTCACTCAGGATATTTTTTTTTCTAGTTCCATCCATTTTCTTGAAAAATTAATGATGGCACTGTTTTATTTACTGCTGAGTAATACTCTATAGTATAGATGTACCACATTTTCTTTATCCATTCTTCATTTGAGGGGCATCTAGGTTGTTTCCAAGTCTGGATATTATGAATAATGCAGCTATGAACACAGTTGAGCAGGTGTCCTTGTGATATGACTAGGCATCCCAATTTTCTGAGAAACTGCCACATTTCCAAAGTGGCTATACAGATATGCACTCCAACCAACAGTGGAGAAGTGTTCCCCTTACTCCAAATTCTCTCCCACATAGGCTGTCATTAGCATTTTTAATCTTAGCCATTTTGATAGGTGTAAGGTGGTATCTTAGAGTCATTTTGATTTGCATTTCCCTGATAGCTAAGGTTGTTGAACAGTTCTTCTGTTGAGAATCTCTGTGCCCATTTTTAAATTGGATTATTTTGTATTTTAATGTCTACTTTCTTGAGTTCTTTATATTTTTGAGATCATTACTCTGTCAGATGAAGGGTTTGTGAAGATATTTTCCCATTCTGTAGGCTTTGTCCTATTGATCATGTCCTGTACCTTACAGTTTTAGAAGGTCTCATTTTTATCAATTGTTGATCTCAGTGTCTGTGCTACTGATGTTATATTCAGGAAGCAGTCTCCTGTGCCAATGCATTCAAGACTACTTCCCACTTTTCATCTATCAGCTTCAGTATAACTGGATTTATGTTGAGATATTTGATCCAATTGGATCTTAGTTTTGTGCATGGCAATAGATATGGATTTATTTGGATTCTTCTACATGTTGACATCCAGTTATGCCAGCACCATTTGTTGAAGATGTTATATTTTTTCATTGCATATTTTTGGTTCTTTGTCAAAAATCAGATATTTACAGGTATGGATTTATGTCAAGGTCTTGGATTTGATTCCATTGATCCACATGTTCATTTTTATACCAGTAATAACACCCTTTACAATAGCCAAACTAATATACATTATCTTGGAGTAACTCTAATCAAACAAGTGAAGATCCATATGACAAGAATTTTAAGTCTTTGAAGAAAGAAATTGGGGAAGAGATCAGAAAATAAAAATATCTCCCATGCTCATGAATCAGTAGGATTAACATAGTAAAAATAGTTATCTTACCATCTACAGATTCATTGCTTTCAAATCCCAATTAATATACCAACATAATTCTTTACAGACCTCAAAAGAACAATGCTCAACTTCATATGGAAAAACAAAACAAAACCCAGGATAGCTACATCCTGTACAATAAAGAAACTTCTGGAGGTATCACCATCCTTGACTTCAAGCTCCACTATAGAGATAAAGTAATAAAAACGGTTTTGTGTTTAGCTTTCTAAAGTAGTGTCTCTGTTATATATTGCCTTTGAGAGGCCTAATCTAGTAGCTGATGGAAACAGAAGCAGACAGCCACAGCTAAACACTTATCAGAACTGGAATCCAGACACAGAGAGGGAGGATAAGACCAGGCTACAGAAACCCACAGAGACAGCTGTCCTGAACAAGGGGAGCTAATGGGCTCTCAGACTGATATCTGGGAAACTAGCATTGGACCGACTCAGACCCCCTGAACATGGGTCTCAGTTAAAAGGCCTGGGCAGTCTAAGGGACCTCTGACAGTGGAACCAGGATGTATTCCTGGTGCACGAAAGGACTTTGGGAGCACATTCTCCATGGATGGATACTCCCTTAACCTAGAGACAGGAGGGAGGGCCTAGTCCCTATTCCAAATGACTTGACAGATTTTGTTGATCCCTCCTGGAAGGCATCATCCTCCCAGTGGAGTGGGGGGGCATAGGAGGGTGGGAGACAGGGAGGGAGGAATGGATGGAGGGAGGGAAAGGAAACTGGGATAATATGTAAAATTAAAGAATAAATAAAGAGTTTTGGATGAATAGAAAAAAATTTTAGGACTGAGTCATTCAGTAGATCTATGTGGTGATGTAATGTTTATGATCTAATAAAGATTGCTTGGCAATCAGAATTCAAAGTTAACCATAGCCATAGAAGCTGGCAGTGGTGGCACACACCTCTAGACCCAGGACTCAGGAGACAGAGGAAGATGGATCTCTGTGAGTTCCAGACCACCCTGGGCTACTTGAGAGTGAAACTGTCTAAAAAAGGAAAGAAACTGAACTCACATTCTTAATCCCAGCACTAGAGACACTGTAAGGAGCTCAGTGCAGTCTCAGACAGCAGTCTGAGATTTGGTGAGGAGCAGTGCAGTCTGAAATGCAATCTGAGGTTTGGTGGGTCATCCCTTTCGTCTGAGCATTGGTAAAGGTGAGAGCTCTCTAGTGGTTTGGCTGCTGTGTTTTGCTGACCTTCAGCTTCAACCCCAATATCTGTCTCTGGGTGTTTGTAATTTGTGCTACAAATATATTTCTAGTACCTTGAGAAACCTGCATACTGATTTTTATGTTAGCTAGATGTGTTTACTTTCCCACCAGTAGTGTATAAAACTTCATCTCAGCATTGCTGTTACCTGTTTTCTTGGTGGCTGACATTTTGAATGGGCTGAGTGGAAGCTCATTGTAGTGCATATATGTGGAATTTATGTTTTTTTGGTGATCAGTGATTTTGAACATTTAAAAATGTTTATTGGCTATTTTTGCTTTGTTAATTGGCAGCTGTGTGTACACTTTACTGATCTTTATATTGTTTTGTTTGGTTTCAGTGTTTAGTTTTCTAATTTTTTTTATTATTTTTGTATATTCTAGATATTGATCCTAATTTCTTTGGCTGTCTTTTCATGTTAATAATAACTTTATGATTGTTTCCTGAGCATTTGGAAGCCTTTCAGAAAAATCTTTATCTATACCTATATCTTAAACTATTTTCTCATTGATTTCCCCAATAACTTCCAGATCTTATGTCACAGGTTTTGATGCAGTTGTAATTTACTTTAATACAGGTGAGGTATAGGCATTGAGGTTCATTCTTTACACAGGTCATATTCAGTTTGGTTAGTGCCATTTGTTGAACTGGTTCTCTTTACTCCAGTATACATCTTGGCATATCTGACACCATTAATAGGAGCAAGAACCTAAGCCTTTGGAGATAACATACTGCTATCATTCTGTTAAATGGGAATATGTAAAATGATTCTTAATAATCTTTGCAATACACATAAATCAAGGTTTATATCAGCTCACATCAGAGACTCTTTCTGTAGAAGATTACAATTGATATGAAGACTCTGTAGTGATAAACATGCAGAGAACAAGAGACTTTGTGATGCTCAATTATAAATGGGACATTGATCATACCCCTTCCCTCAGGTTCAGGGATATTCATAGATTAGGGACAGATAAATTGTAAGAGCCTGAGGTGATTTTTAATAACTTCAAGCAAAGAAGCAACTAGTACTAAACACTTTTTGAAAAGCCCTATGGAAACCTACTACTGTAGAAGTTTCATAATACAAATGAAAGGCATTTCAAAGGAGTCACCATATAATGGGGGAGACAATACCTCAATTAGACGTTTCATACCACCAACTAAAACCTCCAGTGCCATGGATAGGTTATATCATGTTAACTTGTTGGCTAAAAGTGTCCCATGGACTGTTCCCACAAAATTCACATGCCATTGCCAAGGTTATTATTACTGCTGTCCTTCACTAAACAGACAGTAAGGTCTTATTGCTGATACCAATTGAACATGAAGATATCTAGCGGGGTCCCAGCTAGAAGATTCACTCCTACTGACCAGAATTCACAATGCTGGGAAGTACTTTGCATGGACTGGAAGAGAGAAATGAATAAAAAAGAAAACCAAACCAAACCAAACCAAAGAAAAAGTTCTTTGCATTTTATATAGACTATATTTTAATGAATCACTGTTGGAAGGCATTGCTGGCTGGTAGAGTGTTTAGTCTGCCATAGCCTGGCAGCTTTCTGTAAGCTCTGCAACATGAAAACTCCCTCCCTCCCTCCCTCCCTCCTTCCCTCCCTCCCTCCCTCCCTCCCTCCCCCCTCCCTCCCTCTCTTCCTCTCTCCCCCTCTCTCCATCAATGCTTCCTCTTCTCTACTTAGCCTTACTGGAGAATGTCACTGGTCCTGGAGGACTGACCTTATCTAAAAGCTGTCTCTAAACCAGATGCCTGATTTATCTCTATCTTGACCCTTGGCACAGATCCCTGCTAAGAAGATTTGTGCTAAGAGTTCTGCTATAGGACTCTACTGCTACATACAAAGCCTTTTGATAGGAAGGTGCCAATTACTTAAATTTGCCTTTGTCCCCAGGCCACCCAATCCTATATATTCCTTACCCTCTGGAATAAACATGTATCCTGCAGGGCTGTCTCTGTTTGTGCTCTTGGGCTGCATACAAATCTTTCTGTTGCCTTTCTGCCTCTTTCCTTTCTTGGATGATGGCTGTCAGGCCAAGAGGGAAGGAGGACCCCTGCAAATCACCAGGTCCTGATCTCTGTTCAACCCCAATGAATGTCTGTCCTGTGGTGAAAATTCAAGCTTGCCCTGCAGAATTTTTGTTCCCTTATTTATTTAGTGGAGTCTAGAGATATTTCACTCCTTTCACTCTGTCTCCCATCTTTTCTTCTGTTCCTACTCATTGCCAGTTTTAATTGCTTCTGTAACTCACCCTACTTCCTTCTCTCTACTGCTAGTCATTTCCTCCTGTACTTTCTGGGTACTGAAGTTTTTTAAAATTTTGTGCCACAAAATTTAATGGCTCTCAATGACCTTCCAAAAGGAAGAGATCTTTGATTTTGACATTTAGGACCTTATTACACTTCACTATTATGTACTATTCTTCTGATCTGAGTGTATGCTACAGGTGTGGAAAAAGACATTGGGCATTTTCAGCAAATCAAAGTGACATTCATGGATGGAAGCTACAGGTTTCTTTTTTATCTGATATTAGTCATGTCTGAGGTTCCTTTTGATGGTCTGTGGTGTTACCTGTGGCTCTACATGCCTGATGGATTTCACCTTGTCCACATAAGTAAAAACATTGGTACTGTTGTTCTTTTGCAGCTGCTATTGCCTAAGAAACATAAACATGAGACTCAGTGCCCATGTGGAGTTTATTGAGAGAGGGGAGAGAAAGGGGGGGTAGGTGGTGGCCAACCGAAAGTGGAGAGAGAGAAAGAGAGAGAGAAAGAGAGGGTCACAGAGAGAGAGAGAGAGAGAGAGAGAGAGAGAGAGAGAGAGAGAGAGAGAGAGAGAGAGAGAGAGCTGAGCTTGGCATACTTGCTTTAAAAGGGGGTCTTGCGCATGCATAACTGGGTCCCCTGCACAGCCAGGTAAAGGCTTGAACAGCCAGGTAAAGCCTGACGTAGTGATGACATGGCCATGGGTGTCCAGCCCATCATCAGGGGTGGGATCTGGAGACTGCAGGCTCCCAACATTCCATCTCTTATTGCTATTAAAAAGGCGGGGGTTGGGTGTGGCCCAAAGGGGTCAGGAGACAGCAGGTTCCCAACAGGTACTATATGTTTTTGCCTGTGGAAAATATTCCGTGTAGTATCCATTATTTATTATTATTTATTCTTAGAGAATAGGGAAGGGACACTAATTTATTCATTCTTCTCTATATATTTATAGAGCATGCCCTGCACATGCCAAGTTTAATTGTTTTAAGTGCTTCAGAAGTAGCTATGCAAAAAACAGCCAAATCCCTTTGATGTTACAGACTTAGAATGAAAGCATGTGTTGATATGTAAGAAAGAAGACATTATAAACAAGAATGTAAGATTTAATCTCTTGATAGAAAGTATGGAGAGTCTATAGCACATAGGATAGATTTTCATGCTTTTCTAATGGAAAATACACAAATTGGCAGGAATAAATTGTAGGTAACACTGGAGTACAGGTGGTGTGAAGGAAGAATGGCGAATAACAGAGAAGGAAGGCTTAGGTTGGGCAGGAGATAGGAGGGCAGAGTAGAGGAGGGAGCTTGACGAGGGATAACTAAGACTAAAGACCTTTGATAAAGTCATGTGTAAAGTACTACTGTACAAACTTCTTAAAATAGTTTTATGTCTAAAATAAGTTTAAATTGAAATACCTTATCATTTGGAGACAGTGTTTGTCCTAGACATCACAGCTATCAAATAAAAACCTAGAACCAGGAATGAATTACTTTTTTTGGAATTATTAGACAATGTATATCCCATAGCTCTCCCAATATTACAGGGTATTGCTACTGCTCTTGATTATTAATAAACTTGATGATTAGACCCTGTTGCAGAAGGTATCAATTATTCATGTTATAATATGGAGAAATAAAGCTTGTGTCTCTCTAGTTACCTACTGTCTAGAATTAAAAAAAAAAAACATTTTTGTCTCCATATGCCCATTTTTGTGCTGACTTGTTTTATTCCTTGGCAATTTCACACTTAAAACAATGGACTTAGATCATGTTCACCTATATACAATTCCAAATTCAAAACACTCAGACCTGAAAAGTAGGTGTGATAATTTTGCTTTCATTATATGAAGTCATCATCAGCATTAATTTCCCTCAGCATGATTCAAAGAGTGGGGAGAAACTAATCCTTCCCTGATAGCTGTATCTCAACTGTTCTGGGTAGTTAAAGAGATAGCAGTATGTATCATTATTTGAAAAAGGGTCATGTCTTGTATAAGAATTTGAGAGGTAAGTGTGACATTTTCCAGATTTTATACTGCTAATAGACTATACATACTTTCAAGAAGAAACTGAACAATCAATTTCATTGAGGTATAATTGAATTAATGCTAACCTGGCAAGACATATCCACTAATACAATATTGTCACAAGTGTTCTGGGAGTAATAAACCAATGACTGCTTTTGGATTGGATTTCAGGCTTGTTCCACAGACAAAACTCATTCCTAGCTTAGTTCTTGCTACCAACTGCTGTGGCTAGATAGGTCACAGACCTCAGGGAAGTACTAGTAACTTTTGTTCTGCTGTGGATACAGCAGTAAATTGACTCAATTAGTGCATTTCTCAACCTTCATCAAAGATGCTTTTTTTTAAGCAGTAGATGATGATTAACATAGGTATCTACAGCTGGTCAACAGGTAGAAAATAAGATACCATGAATGATCAGTCCTAAATAGGAGCTCCATATCAACCCCTTTTCCCAAGTCTCAGAGATGATAAGTGGTTGAAAAATTGTAAGAGCCAGAAGTGATAGATGACTACATCAAAAGAGCATTTCCAGGACCTCATAGTTGTCACAACAGTCAACAGTACCCATAACATTTGTCTAAAATCAAGCTTGATAAAAATCCAAGAATGGAGTGGGTGCATTGAAATGAATTCTACCTCTAGCTGAGGAGCTCCTGGCAGTTGATGGCTACTGCAAGAAATATGGTTTGTTTCAATGATGCAGCCCATGAGAGGCTACCTACTCACAAGTAGATGACTTTATGCTCATATAATAAAGGTAATGATGAGAGAAGTCAGTGAGTTAAAGATACTGAAAGAAGATACGATGTTAAGAGGGAATATGGTAGGAGGATAGAGAAAAGCCATGGGAGAAGAAATCAGGGATGAATACATTGTGTTTATGTATAAAAATTTCAAACAATAACAACATCAAATAAGAGTGTATCCCTCCAATAAGCCAGTGTTATTACTATTGAACTAGTTTGTAGGCAACAAAGCAACAAAGCCTGATCTCTGGAGGAATACTTGGTAATCACAATCCTTTCAGTTTTCACCCAGGTCCCCAAGATTGTAAACTCATAAAACTCTCTTGGGTCATTACCTGGTGACTCTGTGGCATCCGTAGATGTTATTTACCAACCTCTGGGATAGAGAAGACTTTCTGAGAAAAGTCACCAGTGGAAATCATGAACTATAACTCATGGCTTTTCAGAACCTGGAGGAATGAAGGCTCAGGATTACCCATTAGAAAATTAATTTTCCCCACCCCCAAAGAAAACCTAGTAAAAACAGAAAACAATATTTTTTCTAGTGTCTGCACCTTATAGCTCATCCATTCCAGGTGTATTCGCCTGTCTGTGAGAGCAGAGTAGAAGAGTTCCCAAGGTGACTTGAGAGTTTCCTGGGCACAGAGGTAAGCAATGAATTCAATGCATGCTTTTTCCTCCCAAACCATCACTCAGAAATCCTGTGCATTGGCTTTCTTTTGAAATGACCACTGAGCCTGAAATGGGAGGTGGATTGTTGAAGTAGAAGAACAGAGATGTTTCAGAGCCATAAACAGTCATTGTTGTCTTGAATCCTATTCTTAAAGAAATGGCCTGTACATTTATTATTATTTCTAAATATGAACACAACACAAAACAAAACAGAAACATTCACAGAGAAGTTCTTGCTTGAATTTATCATTCGATTCTGGTTCTTAATCTCATTCTAATAAGGTAGTTTATGTAGGCTACAGTTGTATTTTAATATTACTATTTAATGTTACTGTTCTCACAGATATGACCCAGGGAAGAATGGCCTCAGAGAACGACTCTTCTGTGAAGGAGTTCATCCTGCTGGGCTTGACACAGCAGCCAGAGCTCCAGCTGCCTCTCTTCTTCCTCTTCTTGGCAATCTATGTGGTCTCCATGGTGGGCAACCTGGGCTTGATCATTCTCATTGTTTTGAATCCTCACCTTCACACCCCCATGTATTACTTTCTCTTCAACCTTTCCTTCACAGATCTCTGCTACTCGTCTGTTATAACCCCTAAAATGCTGGTGAGTTTTGTGAAGCAGAACACCATCTCCCATGCAGAGTGCATGACTCAGCTCTTCTTCTTCTGCCTCTTTGTTATTGATGAATGCTACATTTTGACAGCCATGGCCTATGACAGATATGCTGCCATCTGTAAGCCTCTGCTTTACAAGGTCACCATGTCCTATCAGGTCTGCCATTTGATGATGGTGGGTGTGTATGTCATGGGATTTGTGGGTGCAATGGCTCACATAATTTGTATGCTGAGACTGACCTTTTGTGATGGTAACATCATCAATCACTACATGTGTGACATACCCCCTCTTCTGCAGCTCTCCTGCACAAGTACTGCCATTAATGAACTTGTGGTTTTCATTGTTGTTGGTGTGAATGTCACAGTACCCAGCCTGACTATCTTTATTTCTTACATCTTGATACTTTCCAACATCCTTAGCATCCCTTCTGCAGAGGGTAGATCAAAAGCCTTTAGTACCTGTGGCTCCCATTTAATAGCTGTTTCTCTTTTCTTTGGAGCTGCAGCTTTCATGTATCTTAAACCTTCTAGTGCATCTTTGAATGAAGATAAAGTATCTACAATTTTTTATACCATTGTGGGCCCAATGCTGAATCCTTTCATATACAGTATAAGGAATAAGGATGTCCACATTGCACTGAGGAAAACCATGAGGAAAAGCATATTTGCCTAAGTAGTAGCTGCATATTTTTATGGGAGTAAATCTTAGGACACATGAGGTTTCCAAGTAGAGAGAGGACCTGAGGGACAACTTATTGGCAGACTGTTTGCTTACATGTATGAGGTCCTGGATTTGACCTACAGTATTAAAATAATTCAATGGGTATAAAAATTACAATAACATAAAAACCCAATTGTAAGAATAGTATAGAATTAAAATTATTTAACATCTTTCAAAAATTAAGTAATTAGCAATGAAATTACAGAAGTAATGTGTAGGGGCCCATTTAGATGACTCTGCTTCATCTTGGATCAAGGTCAGATAATTCAAAGCTGTCCTTAGTAAATCAGAAGACCTAAAGGTCTAAGGCATAGCTACAGTAAGACGTTCAATCTTGGCCTTGTATATCTTATCTAAATAACAACAGACGTGTTCTGAGGTTTGTTTACTTTTGACCCTCCAGGCCAGATAATGAGAAATTAAGTCTAAGGTGTGGTTACCAAATGCTTGCAGAATTAAGGAATAAGACTCTTTGTTCCATGTACCATATTCCTTTTTTTGGTTGGGGTACTTAAGAATGATAAGAATAAACTTGGAGTGTTCAGTATTCAGGGGAATGCCCTCCTGACTATCCCATGTCTCTGTCTTTTTCTTAGTGTCTTTACCTGCCCTTTCTTAATCCACACTCCCCCTCTCAAGTATGAAATGCCACTTGGTTGGATTCAACTGAAGCCCCACAAATGCAGGTTTCAACAATGAAGGATATTTAGCTCATCATCCTTTTTGGGTAGAGTGCATAGTTTATTCTATATTTTTTGAAATCGTAGCATGATTTTGTCCTTATTGAAAACTGAATAAACACATTTGTATAGCCATCTACTAGTACATTCATACTGTAGGCTTAGAAATCAAAAAGGCTTAAGTACAAAGCACTGAATGGTGTTATATTCAGAAATGATATGGTCATGATATCTTTTAAATGTACATTTTAGTATGTGTTTGAGGAATAATATGCAGGCCCTCTTGCATGCTAGGCTAGTGAGCGTCCATTAATCTACATCTAGAAGTCTTATGTTGCTATACCACTGAGACAAAAAATTCAGTAGTCTTAGAGACAGTGTCTCATTTATTTGGTTAGTAACCTCTGGGGATATTTGTAGGAGAGTTCATTTCAAAAGGTTCTTTGTTTCTCAGAAGGTTCAAACAAGGAGGGGAGATGCCCTTTTCATTCTGGTCTTTTCTCTTTAGCTTTACATGAGTTTGGGAGAGAACAGTTGGTGATTCTGTTGTTAATCCAGTACCTGAGGACTGAAAATAAAATTCTTTAGGTCATTCAGTATTAAGGGCAGGTATGGTCCTATTATGTCTTCATTGGGAGGAATTTGACTAAGCAAATTTATTAGTTACTAGTAGAGAAATTTTGTCTTTACTCAAATATGTCATATAATCTTAATTTATTTGCAATCAATCAGTTATTTCCCTTTAATAATTTCCATCATACAGTTTGTTGAAGTAACAAATATAAACTGACCTTGTGTCCTATTTTAGACATCAAGATATGTAGGCTTTAGTTAAACATTAAATACACAGCCAGACATCATACAAAGAGAGTGTCTAAACTGGAGTGCTTTATCTGGTCCCTCTCCTTGTAGCTCAGGGAATTCCAAGAATGAGGGGCAGAAGGACTGTGCGAGTCAGAAGGAAAGAGAAGTTCAAGCAAACACAGTGCACTGAATCAACTAAGTAGGGCATATATGGGCTCACAGGCACTCAAAAGGTCAAGCATGTATCTTGCATGGGTCTGCACTAGGTCCTCTGTGTATATATACGATGTGGCTGTTAGCTTGGTGTTTTTGTGGGCTTCCTAACAGTTTTTTTGTTTGTTTGTTTTTTTGTTTTTCTTTCTTTTTCTTTTTCTTTCTTTTTGGTTTTTTTTGTTTTTTTGTTTTTTTGTTTTTTTTTTTTTTTTTGTTTTTGTTTTTTTTTTTTGCTTGCTCTTGGGAGGCCTTCTACCTATTGGTATACATTGCCCTGCTTTAGTGTAAGGAATACAAGAAAATCCCAACCAAACAAAAACAAAAACAAAAAAGCAAAACAAAACAAAACAAAACAAAAAACTAAAACATATACCTAAGCAGAAAGGTGAAATGCTTGTGATCTCTGAAGTCTACAGGCCATTAAGATGGTGAAAAAAAATAAATTTGGGTTCTGTGAACTTTTATTAGAAAAATTAAACACAATGTTTTAAAGAAATGTTATTGTACTGGTAACAGCTGCCTTCTTAATGAGTTGGGCATTAGGAAGGGGTCCTCGGAGGTATCTGGTGACCTGACTGAAGGCAACATTGCCCTCTGAACATCTAAGCAGAGGGAAGGGCTGAGAGCATCATTTCAGATGTGGGAATGGTCTTTATGATGATCTGAAATGGTTAGGGGAAACAAATGCACGCTATGGAAGAAGGTGAAACAGAAAAGTGTGTGTACAAAAGTGTGAAAAATAATTAGTAAATGAGGTTGAACTGGGGCTTTGTAAGATAAAAGAATGATGTCAAGGAGCACAATAAAAATCCGGGTAACACCAAACATGCACTGGACCTTGTTTTCTTCCTTCCTCTGTATTCGGCACCTCTGTTGATTCATTTACAACCAATCTGTAGTGAAATTCATGAAGCAACAAATTTTAACAACAAACATTTTCATGTTCTGTAGGGGGCGGGATGATGTTTCTTTGCTAGTGACACACAGTTGAAAAACTTGTCAGTGGTGCTAGGTGCCAGCTGAGGCAGCAACAGGGGTTAGGTGGATGTCCCTTGATTTTGTCTCATCCCTTCCACCTCAGTAAATTGTGTCAAATGGAAAGATCAGTGGAACTGTTCTGGTTTTGACTCTAGGTTCTATATGTTTTGTTCTTTAGGGCCTAGGTTCTGCATAACAAATATTAAAACTGTGGTGATAAACATGAAAAGATACGCATTTTCAAAATGCTACATTACATATGGCATCTAAATATCATATTCAAAGGATATAAACATGCATTTTTTTCCACTTAACTTCCCTGAAGTCCACCTCCAACTGCTTATTTTTCTTTGGTTTAACACTGAGGCAGGAATGTATTTGTAGCCCAGAGCAGCCATGAAATTAGGCATTTAAGTATTGAGGTTGTAGGTATGTATACTTCTCCTGGCTTAACAACTTCTCATTGTTGATGAGAGCCTCCTGGTAGTTCTACCACAGGTGTCAGGTATCTATGGAAGCAACTGATCATAGCTATTCGTTTCTCTGTTGTTGTCCATGTTAATTGTCCCAAGCTAACACACAGATGGAGTTAACTCAGTGTTATTTACGATTCATATATATCTGTGAAAAAGTATATTTAATTTTAAAATTGTGAGATCACTTCAAACTATAATATAGAATGGACAGATACTTCTGTCACATAAAACATGTGAGCATATTTAAAAGTAATTAAGGGAATATATATTATATATTAAAAGTGTTTGCCACTTTGAGTGGTTATAGCACCTTCCCAAGTCAGAAAAGCACTAAATACACAGGAATATACCTTCAGTTTGAAAGGATTTTATTGGTGAAATTGTACTATGTGGCGATATTTTGTGATCTAACAAATAAAGATTGGCTGAAGATCAGAGTGTGCAGGTAAGCCATCAGTTAGCCATATAGACTAGGCAATGTTGGTACACACTTTTAATCCCAGCACTAGGGAGGCAGCAGCAGAGGGAACTCTATGCCACACAGGGCTACTCTAGATTGATCCAGTCTCAGAGAGAAACAGAGCTCACATCTTTTATCCTAGACCTTGGGATCTCATGCCTTAAATCCCATCACTAGGAAGGTGAAGACAGGAGTGATAGGGCTGGGCAGAGAGAGGAATATAAGGTGGAAGGAGACAGGAGTTCATCATATTCAGTCTGAGGATTCCTAGGGACAGGATCGACCATTTGTTTGAGGATTTGGTAGAGGTAAGAACTAGTTGCTGGCTGCTCTGCTTCTCTGATCTTTCAGCATTAACCCCTATATCTGTTTTGGGGTTTTTATTATTAAGATCAACTAGTATTCATACTAAAGAACCACCCCCCTTCTCCCCCCTCTGTCTCTCTCTCTCTCTGTCTCTATTAAAATTTAAATTAGAAAAATCTTGTTTTATATATCAACCCCATCCCCCTCCCATCCTCCCATGCCACCCACTGACCCCCATCCCATCCCCTTTCAGCTATCCAGGGAGGGTAAGGCTTTCCAAGGGGCATCATCAGAATCTGTCACATCATTTGGTGCAGGGCCTAGGCCCTTTCTTGTATGTCTAAGCTGAAATATTTTCCCTCTATGTGGAATGGGCTCCCAAATTCCATTTGTAAAGTAGCAATAAATACTGGTCTACTACCAGAGGCCCCATAGACTGCTCAGGCCTCCTAAGTGATACCCATGTTCAGGGGGCCTGGGACAGTCCTAAGCTAGTTTCGCAGCTACCAGTCTGGGGCCCATGAGTCCCCCCTTGTTCATATTAGCTATTTCTGTGGGTTTGCCCAGCCTGGTCTTGACCTCTTTGCTCATGACTCTTCATGAGTTCATATCAGTGCTTATCTGTGGGTATCTGCTTCTGATTACCTCAGCTACTGGATGAAGGCTCTAGGACAGCATTTAAGATAGTCATCTATCTCATTATAGGGGAAGGGCATTTAAGGTAGCCGCTCCACTATTGCTTAGTTTCTTAGTTAGAGTCATCCTTATAAATCTCTGGACATTTCCCTAGTGCCAGATTTCTCCTTAAATCTATAATGACTTCATCTATTATGGTATCTCTTTTCTTGTTCTCCTCTATTCTTCCCCGACTCAATCTTCTTGCTCTGCTCCCTCATGTCCTCCTCCCCCTTCTTCTTCTCCCCTTCGCTTTCTCCTAATTCTCTCTCCCCTTCCCCCACACTCACAATTTGCTCAGAAAATCTTGTCCCTTTTCCCTTCGCCAGGAGACCACACATGTCTCTCTTAGGGTCCTCCTTGTTCCCTAGCTTTACTGGTGCTTCGAATTATAGGCTAATAATAATTTTCTCTATGTCTAATATCCGTATATGAGTGAGTACGTACCATGTTTGTCTTTTTGTGACTGAGTTACCTCACTCAGTATGGTTTACTGAGTGTAAATTTTACACTTGCCTGTAAATTTTCTTTTTATTTTTATGCTGATTAGTACTCCATTGTGTAAATGTAACATATCTTCCTAATCCATTCTTCAGTTGAGGGGAATCTAGGTTGCTTCCATGTTCTTACTATTACAAATACTGCTGCTATGAATATAGTTGAACAGATGTCTTTATTGCATGGATATGGATCATTTGGTTATATGCCTAAGAGTGGAATTGTTGGGTCCTGCGGTAGACTGATTCCCATTTTCCTGAGAAACTGCCATACTGATCTCCAAAATGGCTGTACAATTGTGCACTCCCACCAGCAGTGGAGGAGTATTTTTCTTTCTCCACATCCTCTCCAGCATAAACTGTTGTTGGTATTTTTGACTTTAGCCATTCTGAAAGGAGCAAGATGGTATCTCAGAGTTGTTTTGATTTGCATTTCCCTGATGACTAAGGATGTTGAGCAATTTGTTAAGTGTTTTCAACCATTTTAGATTCCTCTATTGAAAATTCTCTATTGAGTTCTGTACCCTACTTTTAAATTGAATTATTTGGTAACTAGCTTTGGTAACTAGCTTCTTGAATTCTTTGTATATTTTGAAAATAAGTCTTCTGTCAGATGTGGGGTTGGTGAATATCTTTTCCCATTCTGTGGGTTTCCGTTTTGTCTTGTTGACTGTGTCCTTTGCCTTATAAAAACTTCTCAGTTTCAGGAGGTCTGTGCTACTGGTGTTATGTTCAGGAAGCAGTCTCTTGTACCAATTCGTTCAAGGGTACCTACCTCTTTGTTTTCTAAGAGGTTCAATGTGACTAGGTTTATGTTAAGGTCTTTGATCCATTTGGACTTAAGTATTGTGCATGGCGATAGATATGGATCTATCTGCAATCTTCTACTTGTCAGCATCCAGTTAGGTCAGCACCATTTGTTGAAGATGCTTTCTTTTTTCCATTGTATAACTTTAGCTTCTTTGTCAAAAATCACATGTTCATAGGTGTGTGGATTAATATCAGGGTTTTCAATTCGATTCCATTGGTCTACCTGTCTATTTTTGTGCCAATACCAAGCTCTTTTCAGGACTATAGCTCTATAATAGAGCTTAAAGTCAAGGATGGCAATATCTTTGGAAGTTCCTTTATTATATAGGGTTGTTTTTACTATCCTGAGTCTTTTGTTATCCCATATAAAGTTGAGTATTATTCTTTCAAAGTCTGTGAAGAACTGTGATGGAATTTTGATGGGAATTGCATTGAATATGTAGATTGCTTTTGGCAAGATTGTCATTTTGTGACAATGTGAATCTTACCTATCCAAGAGCATGGGAGATCTTTCTATTTTCTGGTGCCATCGTTAATTTCTTTCTTTAAAGACTCAGAGTTATTGTTATTCATGTCTTTCACTTGTTCAGTTATAGTTACCCCAAGATATTTTATGTTGTTTGTGGCTATTGTAAAGGCTGATATTTCTCTGAGTTCTTTCTCAGCCCTTTTATGGTCTCTCTCTCTCTCTCTCTATATATATATATATATATTAGGGCTACCTATTTTTCCAGTTAATCTTATATCCTGCCACTTTGCTGAAGGTGTTTATCAGCTGTAGGAGTTCCCTGGTAGAGGTTTTCTGGGTACGTATATAAACTATCATATCATCTGCAAATAATGAAAGTTTGACTTCTTCTTTTCCAATTTGTATCCCCTTGATCTCCTTTTGTTGTCTTATTTCTCTAGATAGAACTTCAAGTATCATATTGAAGCGACATGGAGAGAGTAGACAGCCTTGTCTTGTTCCTGATTTTAGAGGAATGGCATTAAGTTTCTCTCCATTTAGTTTGATGTTGGCTGTTGGTTTACTGTATATTACTTTTATTATCCTCTTATCCCTGATCTATCCAAGGACTTTATTATGAAGGGGCATTGGATTTTTCAAAGGCTTTTTACAGTATCTAGTGATATGATTATGGTTTTTTTTTCTTTTTCAGTTTGTTTATATGGCAGATTACATTGATGGATTTTTGCATATTGAAACATTTCTGCATCCCTGGGATGAAGCCTACTTGATCATGGTGGTTGATTTCTCTGATGCGTTCTTGGATTCAATTTACTAGTATTTTATTGAGTATTTTTTGCATTGATGTTTATGAGGGACATTGGTCTTGTAGTTCTGTTTCTTAGTTGTGTTTTTGGGTGGTTTATGTACTAAGGTAATTGTAGCTTTATAAAAAGAGTTTGATATTGACCCTTATGCCTCTATTGTGTGAAACAGTTTGAAAAGTATTGGTATTAGCTCTTTGAATTTCTGGTAGAGTTCTGTACCGAAGCCATCTGGCCCTGGGTTATATTTGGTTGGGAGACTTGATAACTACTTCCATTTCATTTGGTGTTATAGGTGTATTTACGTTGCTTATCTGTTCTTGATTTAATTTTGGTAAGTTATATCTATGCAGAAAATTGTCCATATCTTTTAGATTTTCAAATTTTGTAGAGTACAAGTTTTCTTTCTAGTACTTTCTGTAGGGCTGGATTATTGGATATGTATTGTTTAAATCTTGTTTTGTCATGGAATATCTTGTTTTCTCCATATATAGTGACTGAAAGCTTTGCTGGGTATAGTAGTCTGGGTTGGCATCTATGGTCTCTTAGTGTTTGTAGTATATCTATCCAGGACCTTCTGGCTTTCAGAGTTTCCATGGAGAAGTCAGATGTAATTCTGATAGGCCTGCTTTATATTTTACTTGGCCTTTTTGTTTGCTGCTCTTAATATTCTTCCTTTATTCTGTATGTTTGGTGTTTTGATATTATGTGGGAGGGGCCTATTTTGTGGTCCACTCTACTCAGTGTTCTGTAAGCTTCTTGTACTTTCATTGGCATGTCTTTTTTAGATAGGGAATATTTTCTTCTATGATTTTGTTGAATATGTTATCTGAATCTTTGAGGTGGAGTTCTTCACCTTCTCCTATATTTATTATTCTTAGTTTTGTCCTTTTCACAGTGTCCTATATTTCCTGGATATTTTGTGTTAGGTATTTGTTGGAGTTAATATTTTCTTTGGTCAATGAATCTATTTCTCCTAGTGATCTTCAGCACCTGAGACTCTTCCATCATACAAGTCTTCAGCATACAAGACTCTTCCATCTCTTGTATTCTGTTGGTTATGCTTGCATCTGTAGTTCCTGATCATTTACCTAGCTTTTCTATTTCCAGAATTCCCTGAGTATGCACTTTTTATTATCTATTTCGTCTTTCAAGCCTTGAACTGTTTAGATTGTTTCCTTCACTTATCTGGTTGTTTTATCTTGGCTTTCCTTGATTTCTTTAAGAGATTAGTTAATTTCTTGCATTTTTTTTGTTTTGTGTTTTTCTTCATTTCTTTAAGGGATTTTCTCATTCCCTCTTTGAGGGTCTCTATCATATTCATTTTTTAAAAAAAACATTTTTGGTTTTTCAAGACAGGGTTTCTCTGTGTAGCTTTGCAACCTGTCTTGGAACTCATTCTGTAGACTAGGCTAGTCTTGAACTCATAAAGATCTGCCTGTCTCTGCCTCCCAAGTGTTAGGATTAAATGTGCACCACCACCACCTGGCTCATAAAGTTGTTTTTAAGATTATTCTCTTCTGCTACATCTTTGATGGGATGTTCAGGTCTTGCTGGGGTAGAGTCTTTAGGCTCTGGTGGTGTCATACTGGTTTTTATGTTGTTGCATGTATTCTTATATTGTTGTCTTCCATCCTTTCTTTCAGTGGGTACAGGTGGGGCCTCTTTTTCTATTGATAATTATGGGTCCAAGGTTTTCTTCCTGTGGGTGTTTGCAGGTCTTCCTGATGGTTCTCCTGGTTGGTGCAGTCAGGTCAGAGACACTCCCTGTCCAGGTGGGTGGTGACAGGACTAGCACTAAGATGTCAGCAGACTCTGGATGGCTTGGTCCCCTGTGTCAAGTTGACCTGCCCACAGTTCCCAGGCCAGGAGATTCCCAAAGAAGGCAAGTAGGAGGCGGGCCTGAGATGGCCCCTAGCTGTCCTCTTGCCTTGTGTGTGTGTGTGTGTGTGTGTGTGTGTGTGTGTGTGTGTGTGTGGCTTGAACCATTCTTATTTACTAATTTACTTATTCACTCATTTCAAGGCAAGTATGCCCAGGACATCAAGATAACCACAGATCATAGGAACTAGGCCATTATATCTGAGACTCTTGTACAAAATGGCACACACACACACACACACACACACACACACACACACACACACCACTGTTGAGTCATCTGTAAAATAGTAGTGTATATTATATGTAACAGAATCTTTTTTTAATAAGAATAAAACAAATTCAAAGCAGTAAATTTCAGGCCCATGTGGATTCACAGCTGTCCCTTTTCTCTTAGTTATTTGTCACATGCCATCAAGTCTCACTAATCTTGATGTTGCTGTCTCAGTGTAGTTTCATACTGTCTTCACTTTCCTTGTAAAATGGTGAATATTATATAGATGTGTTCCTGCATGAACTTTTGTTGGTGTCCCATTACCCAAGATAGTAGACTACACTGGTATCAGTTTCTTAATGGTGTGACTAGTTAAAACTCATTTAAGTTTATTTGCAATGATGTGAAGGTGGACCATAAGTCAATCTGACTAGTGTACTTGTGAGAAAACAAGTGAGGACACATAAATATCAAGAGTGGACATACACACAAGGAAGGGCCTTGTGACAGCACAGCATAAGCAATGTCATCTGTAAACCAAAGAGAGAAGCTTCAGAAAACACATGCCCACACTTAATGAAGGACTTTTAATTCCCATAGCTTCAAGAAAATCACCTCCTTTAGTTTGCATTATCTTCTTTATTGCACTGAAAAAAAAAACCCATGACAACAACAACAACAAAATAAAGCAAGCAAGCAAGCAAACAAAACCCTAATTTTAAACCTAAGCAAATGACACAGTGGTAAAAATGCAGTTTTAATCTTTGTGTGGCAGGTATTAAACATAGGAGTTAATATATATCATGGTGACCTTGAGCCCTTCCTGCAGTCCCTTTAGGTCTTGAACTGATCATTCAAAGTTGTTAGGGTTATAGGCATGTAACACCAGGCCTAGGCACTTTATATTCTTAAGAGCCTATAGTGAGAAAAAATAAAGTAGAACAAACCAAATGACCTTGCCTGCTGTGGTATCTATACTGTATTACATACTTTAATCCTACACATGAGAGTCTGAGATAGAAAGCTGACCAATTCAATGTGTTCTTGAACCAACCACATAGTAAATTCCAAGCTAGTATGTGCTATATAAGGAGATTATAAACCAACAAATCAATTAACCAACCAACTATCCATCCATCCATCCATCCATCCATCCATCCATCCATCCATCCATCCATCCATCCATCCAACCGAACAACTGAAACAGAAAACAAAACAAAAAAGACAACCTCCCCTAAAAAACCAACCAACCAACCAACCAACCAACCAACCAACCAAACAAACAAACAAACAAAAAAACCAAAAAGAAAGACTGAATATGAAACTGAAACTAATTTTTAAAATATTTCATTTTATGATTTTTTTGAATACATTTTTCTGTGCCTTTGAGCTGGAATTCTTTTACATCTTAAATTTGGTCTTTTCATGGTGTCACAGATTTCCTGGATGTTTTGTGCCAAGAATTTATTGGATTCAACATTTTCTTTGACTGATGAATCTATTTCTTCTATCGTGTCTTCAGCACCCAAGATTCTCTCTTCAGTCTCTTGTATTCTGGTGGTTATGCTTGCATCTGTAGTTCCTGTTTATTTTCCCAGAATTTCCATTTCAAGAATTCCCTTGGTGTGTGTTTTCCTTATTGCCTCTATTTCAATTTTCAGGTCTTGATATGTTTCCTTCACCCGTTGATTGCTTTCTCTTGGCTTTCTTTAAGAGATCTATTGATTTCTTCCAATTTTTTGTCTTTTCCTCAATTTCTTTAAGGCTATTTCTCATTTACTCTTTAAGAGTCTCTATCATCTTCATAAAGCCATTTTAAGGCTGTTTTCTTCTGCTCCATCTGTGTTGCTGATGTAGAAGCACTGAGTTCAGGTGGTACCATATTGCTCTTGATGTTATAGAGTGTATTCATACATTACTGTCTACCCATCTCTTCTTTTAATTGGTGCAGGTGGTGTTTATGTCTCTAGGGGTTGGTGATTACCTTTTCTAGCTGGTTCATGCTGTGCTTGTTTCTCTACATGCTACTGCTCTTGTGGAGGATGTTTGACCAGGGATGTGTGCGATGGGTTCAGAGGGAGTGGGTCTTTAAGGTTACAGTGGCCAATAGGTGGTCACAGTGGTGGGGCAGCCTTGCCAGCAGGATTCCTACTTAGTAGCTGGCTGCTGTGGGTGAGATGGAAGAGAAAATGGCAGAGAATATTCCCTGGAGTTTAGGGCCTAGGAATTAGGATAGTTTACCTGGGAGATCAACCACTCAGCTCTTTTTTTTTTTTTTTTTTTTTTTTGATTGGTTCAGGTAGTGCTCATGTCATTAGGGGCTGCTGCTCTTGCAGGAGGTGTTTGGCCAGGAGAAGGGCAATGGATTCAGTAGTAGTGGGTCTTCTAGGTTACAGAAGACCCACTAGTTCATTGGGTAAGGAGAGTGGAAGAGCAGCCTGCCAGCAGGACTCTTTCCTGTTAGATGGTTGCTAGGTTGAGATGGGAGGAGAAAGGGTAGGGAATGTGGAGTTCAGGGCCTAGATATTGGAATAATTTAGCTGGGAGACCACAAAGGGAGGAAACAAGATGTTTCATGACAACACTTAATTTAAACAATACCAATCTACATATCCAGCCTTACAGAGAGCACTAGAAGGAAAACTCCAACCCAAGGAAGTAAGTTGCACTCAAGAAAATGTAGGCAATAATCCCATAGCAGAAAATTTTAAAGAAAAGAAACACACCACCACTACCACCACCAAATAACAACAACAACAACAAGAACAACAACAGGAATTAATGATCACTGATCATTAATATCCCTCAATATCAATGTACTCAATTCACCTAAAAAGACACAGACTATCAAAATGGATCCAAAAAGAGGATCCATCCTTCTGCTGTATACAAGAAACACACTTCAACTTCAAAGACAGATATTACATCAGAGTCCTGGATTGGGAAAAGACTTTCCAATCAAATGGACCTAAGAAGCAAGCTGGCATAGCTATTCTAATATCTAACTAAATAGATTTCAAACTAAAAGCAGTCAAAAGAGAAGAAAAAGGACATTTCATATTCATCACAGGAAAATCCACCAGGATGAAGTCTCAATTCTGAACATTTATGCTTCAAATGAAAAGGCACACACCTTTGTAAAAGGAATATCTCTAAAGCTTAAATCATACATCAGAACCAACACACTAATATTTTAAGACTTCAACAGCCCACTCTCACCAATGGATAGTTCTGCCATACAGAAAATTAACAGAGAAATAAGAAAACTAACAGAATAGAACATTCTACCCAAACACAAAAGAATATACATTTTCTCAGCATCTCATGGAACCTTCTCTAACATTTTCTACATACTGGATAACAAAGTAAATCTCAACAGATACAAACAATTGGAACAACTCCTTATATCTTATTAGATCATCATGGCTTAAAGATAGAATTCAACAACACAAATTCCAGAAAGCCTATAAACTCTTGGAAACTGAATAATGCTCAACTGAATCACCTGAGGTAAAGGGAGAAATAAAGAAGAAATTAAAGGCTTCCTGGAATTCAATGTAAATGATAGCACAACATATCCAAATTTAATGGATGCTACGAAAGCAGTGGTAAGAGGAAAGTTCATAGTCTACATAAAGAAGTTGAAGGAATCTCACATTAGTGAATTAGCACCATACCTGAAAGGTCAAGAACAAAAGGAAGCAAACTCACTCAGGAGGAGTAGATGCCAGTAAATAATCAAAGTGAGGGCTGAAATCAATAAAATAGAAACAAAGCAAACAACACAAAGAATTAATAAAACAAAGAGTTGGTTCTTCAAGAAAATCAACAAGATAAATAAACTCTTATTTAAACTACCTAAAAGGCAGAGAGAAAATATCCAAATTAGCACAATCAGAAATGAAAAGTCGGGCATAAAAACATACACTGAAGAAATCCAGAAAATAATTAAGTCATACTTCAAAAATCTTTATTACACCAAATTGGAAAATTTAGCAGAAATGGACAATTTGCAGGATAGGTATCACATATCAAAATTAAATCAAAACCAGATAAACACTTAAAGCAGACCCATAACCCCTAAGGAAACAAAGTAGTCATTAAAAGTCTCAAAAAAAAAAAAAAAAGCCAGGACCAAATAGCTGCAGCACAGAATTCTACCAGAATTTCAAAGAAGAGCTAATACCAATATTCCTCAAATAATTCTACCCAATAGAAATAGAAGGAACATTGCCAAACTTCATTTATGAGACTATAGTTACCTTAATACTCAAACAATACAAAGATGCAACAAAGAAAGAGAACTATAGACCAATCCCCCTCAAGAACATTGATTAAAAATATTCAATAAAATACTGGTAAACCAAATCTAAGAACACATAAAAACAAAATCATCCACCATAACCCAGTAGACTTCATCCTGGAGATGCAGAGATGGTTCAACATAGAAAAATCTGTCAATGTATTCCACCATATAAACAAACTGAAAGGAAAAACCCACAGGATCATCTCATTAGATTCTGAAAAAATCTTTGACAAAATTCAATACCCCTTCATGATAATCTTGGAGATCAGGGATACAAGGAATATACATAAACATAATCAAAACAATTTACAGCAAGCTGACAGCCAACAAGGTTGTTTACTCTCTCCATATCTATTCAATATAGTACTTGAAGTTCTAGCTAGAGCAATTAGATGGCAAAAGGAGATCAAGGAAATTGGAAAGAAAAAAGTGAAACTATTGGTATTCACAGATGAGATGATAACATATATATGTGAGCCCAAACATTCTCTCTGGGAATTTCTGTAGCTGATAAACACATTCACTAAAATGGCAGGATACAAGATTAACTCCAAAAAAAAAATTCAGTAGCCCTCCTATATACAAATGATAAATGGGACAAGAAATCAAAGAAACATCACCCTTTACATTAGTCACAAATAAAATAAAATATCTTTTAGTAACTCTAACCAAACAAGTGAAAGACCTGTATAATAAAATCTTTAATCTCTGAAGAAAGAATTGGAAGAAATCAGAAAATAGAAAGATCTCCCATGCTCTTGGATAGGTAGGATCAACATAATGAAAATGTTAATATTACCAAAAGCAAGCTACATATTCAGTGCAATCCCTATCAAAATTCCAAACAATTCTTCACAGACCTTGAAAGAATAATACTCAAATTTATATGGAAAAACAAAAAAACTTAGAACAGCCAAAACAATTCTGGAAATAAATTCTGGAGGCATCACCATCTCCGACTTTAAGCTCTGATGGAGCTATAGTAGTGAAAACAGTTTGATTTTGGCATCAAAACAGACATTTGGATCAATGGAATTTAATAAAAGGAATTTAATTTAATTAATCCACACACTCATGAATACCTGATTTTTGACAAAGAAGCCAAAATGATACAATGGAGAAAGAAAAGCATCTTCAACAAATGGTGCTGGCATAACTGGATGCCAACATGTAGAAGAATGCAAATAGATCTATATTTATAACTCAACACAAAACTAAAGTCCAAGTGGATCAAAGACCTCAACATAATCCAGTTACATTGAACCTGATACAAGAGAAAGTAGGAAGTAGCCTGGTATACATAGGCAGAGGAGACCACTTCCTAAATATAATACCAGTATCACTGGCACTGAGAGCCACAATCACTAAATGGGACCTCCTGAAACTGAAAAGCCTACAGATGGGAAAAGATCTTTACCACCTCACATCTGACATAGGGATGATCTCCAAAATATACAAAGAACTAAATACCAGAATCAAAATACAAAATAATCCAATTAAAAAAATGGGGCACAGAGATAAACAGACTTCACAACAGAAGAATCTCAAATGGCCAAAAGACATTTAAGCAATTGCTCAATATCCTTAAACATAAGGGAAATGTAAATCTAAACAACTCTGAGATACCATCTTACACCTGTTATAATTGCTAAGATAAAAAATACTGAGGACCACTTATGTTATAGAGGATGTGGAGTATGGGGAACACCCCTCTATTGTTGGTGGAAATGAAAACTTGTACAGCCACTTTGGAAATCAGTATGACAGTTTCTAAGAAAATTGGGATTAAATGTACCTTAATATCCAGAGATATCATTCTTGGGCATATACCCAATGGATGCTCAATCACAAGGTTACTTGCTCATCAATATTGATAGCAGAATTATTAGAAATAGACAATATCTGAAAACAACCTGGATGCCCCTCAACTGAAGAATGGTTAAAGAAAATGACAGTGGAGTATTACTCAGCTGTAAGAAATGACATCAGGAAATTTGCAGGAAAATGGATGGAACTAGATAAAACCATCCTGAGTGAGGTAACCCAGTCTCAGAAAGACAAACATGGCATATATTTACTCATAAGTGGATACTAGATGCAAAGTAAAGGATAACCAGACTACAATCCACAGCTCCAGAGAAGCTAGATAAGAAAGAAGTCTGATTCTAAGATGAATGCATGAAATACCCTGGGAAGGAGAAGTAGATGAGATCTCCTGGGTAAACTGGGAGTGTGTGTGGGGGTACTAAAAGGGAAGGGTTGGCACATGAAAACATGAGGGAATGTGATTGTCAAGTTGGGAGAAGGACAGAGTGGGAGAGCAATGGAAGAGATATCTGGATAGAGAGAGCCATTATGAGATTAGGAAGAAACCTGCTCCTAGAGCAACTCCTAGGAATCCACAAAGATGACCCCAGCTAAGACTCCTAGCAATAGTGCAGAGGGTGTCTGGACTGACCTTCCCTGTAATCAGATGGGTAAATACCTCAACTGACATCACAGAGACTTCATCCAGTATTTCATGGAACCAGATGCAGAGATCCACAACCAATCACCAGGATGAGCTCTGAGAATTCAGTTAAAGACAGGGAGGAGAGAATGCACAAGCAAGGGGGTTCAAGACCATGAAGGAGAAATCTATAAACACAGCTAAACCAAATTCATGGGAACTCATAAGCTATAGAATAACAGCCATGGAGCCTCCATGGGACCAAACTAGACCTTCTGCATGTGGGAGACAATTGTGTAGCTGGTTCTGTCTGAGGGGCCCCTGACTTCAGGACCAGTATCTATCCTTGGTGCACGAGTTAGCTTCTTGGAGCCCATTTCTTATTTGTGGGATGTCATGGTCAACCTTAATGCAATGAGGAGGGGCTTGGTCCTGCCTCAACTTAATGGGCCAGGTTTTGTTGACCCCTCATGGGAGCCTTACCTAGTGGGAGAAGTGTATGGGGGATGGGCTGGAGGGGAGATGGAGGGGTAGGAGGAGGGGTGGGAAGAACTTTGGTTATTAACTAAATAAACTTGAAATAAACTTCATTTTATGAAAGAAATATAGTTTTAATAGATGGACAATAATTACACAAATGTAATAGCCAAAATATCATAGGATGATATATATCATTTATCTAAAAGACAATTTGAGGAAGTATGTGTGTGAGAATAAGGAATATAGCCATTTGATGGAGACAACACAAATTTGAGGCTTCCATAGAAAGAAAAGGTTGTTTTCAAAATGGCATTTGAAGACTGAGTTCTTATAGGTTTTTAAAAGAAGGAGAAGAAAGAGGAGGAATACAGGGAGGAGGAGATGGGACAAGAAGAAGCAGAAGAAGAGAAAGAGGAAATAGAGGAAGAAGATCAAGCAGCAGCAGCAGCAGCAGCAGCAGCAGCAGCAGCAGCAGCAAGCTTATAGCAAATACAACATACATTACCTTTGCACTGTTCAGTTAGGAACATTGAATGATGCTGGCCAGTCGTTGGTACTTTGTGTCTATGGTGGGTGAGAATTGTAGTGATCAATAGAAGGCCAAAAGATGACTGAAATCTCATGCCTCATGTTTCTTATGTAAAGAGTTTTCTGATCTCAATCTTGAGACATTTTAATGCTTTAAAAATTATTATTACATGTATTCAGTCTATTGATCTAATCTGAGTTCTTAGTATTATCTTATCCTTCCATGTCTATCATTGGGTAAAGAATGATATCTATCTATCTATCTATCTATCTATCTATCTATCTATCTTTATTGGGTAAAGAACACTTGAACATATTTCTTCTAATAAGATAGATTTCAATGAGTAAAATTATTCCACTTTGGAATAATGGGCCTGCTAGGAATCTTTGAAGTTCTTAAACATAAAACAAAAGCCTTTGTGATTTCCCCGATCAGAACCCCTGGGCTTATACAATCCCACCTCCCTTTCTTCTACAAGACTCTCAGAGCTCAGAGCAGTGCTTGTCTGTGGATCACCATCTCTGCTTCCATCAGTTACTGGATAGAGTATCTCTGATAGTAATTTGGCAAGTCACTAACATGTTTACAATAGACGACCAGTTCAGACACCTTCTCCTTTATTGCTAAAAGTCTTAGTTGGGATCATCCTTGTTGGTTTCTAAGGGTTTCCCTGGCACCAGCTTTCTCCCTATCTCCAAGACAGCCCCCCCCCATCCAAACATCTCCTTTTTACTCTTCCCCTCCATCCTTGCTCCAACAGCTCCCTTACCCAGCTTGCCCAACCTGCTCCCTCTAGTGTCCATCCCTCCAATGCCCGTCCCTGGTTTACCCAGGATATCTTTTCTATTTTCCCTTCCCAGGGAAATCCATGCGTCCATCTTTAGCTCTTCCTTGTTATCTAGACTCTTTGGGGCTGTGGATTATGGTTTGGTATCCTATACTTAACTCATAATAACCACCTATGAGTGGTGGTTTGTCCTTCTGGGTTTGGGTTACCTCACTCAGGATGATTTTTTTTTCTAGTTCCATCCATATTTTATGAAGTTACATTTTTTTTTACAGCTGAGTAGTCCTCCATTGTGTAATTATACCACGTTTTTCTATATTCAATGAGACAGTAGACCTGAGTTGACAAAAGCTCATGGACTCTGGACCGATAGTTATGGAGCCTTAATGGGATGGATGTATGTCCCCTGCATGTGTGTGACAAATGTGTAGCTTAGTCTCTTAGTAAGGCTTCTAACAGTGGGAGCAGGACCTCTGCCTAGCACTTGGCTGGCTTTTGGTAACCTGTTCCCCATGCTAGATTCCCTGGCCCTGCCTAGACTTAAGGAGAGGAGTTCAGTCCTGCCTCAACATGATATGCTAAACTTTGTGCAAACTCATGGGAGGCCTGCACCTTTCCTAATGGAGATAGAGGAGGAGAAAATGGGGAGGAAGGTAGATGGGAAAGGAAAGGGGATAGAATGAGAGGAGTGAGGGGAAACTGGTTGGCATATACAATAAATGAAAAATGTTAGTTAAAAAAATAAAACAAAAGCCTAAGGGATTTGAGTTTCAGAATTTCAAATGTAACTTTTGAGATGTGAGTTACTAATTATTTTTACAATTTATATAAAGGAAATGTTTAAAACATCAATGAAATGGATTCATGTTTTTGATTAATTTTGGAAAAATCTTATGTTACTAAGTGGATAAACATGAAACAGTCAGACTTTAGATTTAGAATTTTAAAAATAAAGTAATACCAATGATATAAACATCTTATCTAATATGCTATGTATATCACTCTAATAGTCAAAAGACACATAAAATTTACTTTTACTGATGACTAATCTCTTTTTCTGATAATTCATTATTGTTCATTGGATCAAAGTCCCATCTTCATAGGCTATTGAGAAAGGAGCCTACCGAATCAAGGGTGAGTTATTAGAATGAAAAAAAAAATCCTCATTTATAGAGTCAGCAAGGCAAGATGGTGGGTGGCTAGTATCCAGAAATGAACAAGAAAAGAAAGTCACAAATCAAAGAACCTTTTAAATACTAGCAGAATCATCAGGTAGGAGAGTGAAACAATATAGAAACCTGTTTGTTGTAGACCTCAGATGCTGTCTGTTGACATTTTTGATCTTTAAGTCAGTATAAACTAGTGGTTAGTTAGTGCATTCCAAAAATATTTTGCCAGATGTTTTTTTTAAAATCTCTTTTCTTAATTCAATCTATTATTTTTCTTTCTTGCTTTTTTAATAAACAGAACAAAACAAGTGCTTCACTATATAGACTTGGATTTTTGATCCATCATCTTAGCTTTTAAATGCTAAGATGAAGACAGTGTAACTGTTGACTAAATCTAATATTCTTAAAACAAAGGGCAGATTAATAAGATAGAAATATAATAGATCATCTTGTCCAAGATTTTGCATGAAATAGAAGATATTGGATACAAAAACTTAGCGATCAAGGGAAACAGTACCTAGGACTGAGAGCGATTGAAAGGGTATCCATAAATGTTATTTCACAGAGAGATAGGGACTAATTACCAACTTGGAATATGAAACTCAGTTAGCCTGTCTATTCTGATTTGTCTTGGCCCTTTTGTGCTATACTCATTCTTCCTGAGTACATACCAAGAACCCTTCTGCAATGGAGTTCTATTGATAAGATAGGGAAGGTTAGACAATTTCTTTATGGTCATCTGACTTACACATAGAAGCATAGGATTGGGGAGAAGAATATTTCTGTTTTATAGTTGATTTTTTGTGGGGGGAGTGATTCTATATTCTACAGCTTAGCTTATGGAAATTTTTTTTGTTTCAATGGTCTATCTAATGTAGTAGAGGAAAGGCTCAGAGTACAGTATGGACAGTTGCATTAGAGAAAGGTTAAATTACCTATAAGTTCTATTTTTTAGAATAAGACTAGGTTACTTGTCAGAAAACATCAAAGCCATAGGAGGTTTTTTAATTAATTTATTTATTTATTTTTGTTTCAAGCATATCCTTTTCTAATCTTGAATTGTTCCTATGGAATATATTACAACATCTAGAGGAATGTTATTGGCCATGACTGATTTATAGGTGGTAATGATGTGGATTATAATACCAGCAGCAATAAAGAGCAGGATTAAGGGATTATGTTCATTCTGTATTACACAGAGGAGCAATGCAGCATATATATATATATATATATATATATATATATATATATACTCACGCTGACTGCCCATTGAGGATGAGAAATCCTGATTTTTCTGTTTAAAGACATGGAGCAGGGAAAGGGGGTATATATATTTTTTTAACATGTCTAGGATTTTTTATGCTACTTTATGTGGATCATTAAATTTAATTAAATAATAATGACATAGTAGCTCTTTTTTCTTTTTTCATATTACCATTATTATAATTATTTACAACACTGAGATTAGTTCAAGAGGCTTGTGTATGCAAAGTAAGGATTCTATCATTGAGCCATATCCCAGACCCACTTTTACGAGATGTATTTTATAGATATCTACAGAAATATGGATATATTAAAATAAATGAACTAGGCTAGAGAAATTACAATTTTGGCATATAGATTCATTAAGAAACAGAAAAATCTGTATTTTTAAACTCAGTTTTGCATGTGTATTTCTTTTCCCTCAACATTTTTGCTTCAAAACCTGTTTTTTTTTTTTTTTTTGAGTGTTTATCTAATAGTTACTGATACAATTGCAAGGACTTGTAGAAAATTTCTAGAAATGACAAATGAGTATGTCTTCGTATTTTCCTCTTGCTGAGTTGTGCAGGGCATAATAGGTAGAATTCTGAAGGGAACAACCTAATAATCTGCTCAGGTAACTAAGTATTCCTCATGGGAAATTACGAAATAAACAACTTTGAGTCTCAAAAGAGAGATTGTTTATATCCATGCTACATGATATAGACACAGGTTTTGTTATTTCTACCCTTAAAAGACTCACTCAATCTGGAAGGGGCCATTAAACAGAGAATAATTTTCTATGCTCTTCTGATGGCTGTTCTTAGTTATCAATTTGACTATAATTGGAATGAACTATAATCTAGAAATGGGAGGCACACTTGTGATCTAGATCTTGAGTCAGGAGGACACATGCCATTAATCGATATAGTGTGGTTAGAAGGTACACCTTCAATCTGTGTCACACCTTCTACTGGAAGCCTGTATAAAGACAATGGGATAAGGAAGGGTTTATTCATCACCTGCTTGTCCTCATTTTGTCAGGCCATCTATTCCTTCTTGGAGATCCCAACAGACTAGGTGAGATACCCAGCCTTGTTTGACTGAGCAGCTACTAGATTTTTGGACGTACCATTCATACCTAGTTATTGTTGGACTAATACAACTTCTGATATTTTGCTAGAATGCTAGTTTATAGGACTCTCACTTCAGGGAAATAATGCATATATGAGATCATTATTTTCTGTTGTAAAAATAATAGAACATTTAAGAAAAATTTATTTTTTTTCTATTCTTTTTATTTATTTATATATATTTATTTTTCTTACTTTACATATCGATCCCAGTTCCCTCTTTCTCCCAACCTTCTTTCCTGTTTCCTTCCCTCCATGTCCCCTGACCATCCTCCCATCCCATCCCATCCCCCCTCCATTCCACAGGGAGGGTGGTGACTTCCAGGAGGGGTCAACAAAATTTGTCAAGTCATTTGAAGTATGGACTAGACCCTCCCTTAAGAGAAATTCTTAAATTGAAATTATGTCATATCCCTGGCATAGATATTTTAAGAGGTCAGATCCAGTTTTGTATTGATAAGCAACATCACTTCATTTTCAGAAATGTAGCTCCCTTAGGCTACTGGAGTGAAAGGGCCCGTGTGGTTCAACAGCAGTGACATATTCAGGTGAACAGAAGTTAGAATTTCATTAATCTCAAAAATATCCCTGAAATCTGAAAGCTATATAAATCATGTGTTCAGGAGACAGTTTATTCCTTAATCCTTCAGAATGACTAAAGAGGCTGGAGGAAATGGTTGTTTAAAGACTTCAGAGTTGTGTCAGTGTTTTCTCAGAGTGGATGCTCATCCTGGATAAGAAAAGAAGTAATAAGGATTTCTCAGGAATTGGAGGCAATTTTCTTTGAGTGCTTTGCTCAGTGGCTTCAGGTAGCAATGGACTCGTAACTGGCTCTGGATGTCTTTTTGGAGTCAGTGACAGAGTTCCTTGCTTATGTGACGGGTTATAACTGTTTCTACAGATCTACTCCTGGTGACACAAATGGCTATGAAGAATGACTCTTCGGTGACTGAATTCATTCTCACAGGATTGACAGACCAACCTGAGCTCCAGATACCCTTATTTGTTGTGTTTCTGGTGAATTATGTAGTTACTGTGGTGGGAAACTTGAGTTTAATGGGTCTTATTTTCCTAAATTCAAACCTGCAGACCCCCATGTACTTTTTTCTCTTTAATCTATCCTTCACTGATTTATGTTATTCATTTGTGTTTACTCCCAAAACACTAATGGGTTTTGTCTTGGAGAAGAATACCATCTCCTTTGGAGGATGCATGAGTCAGTTGTTTTTCTTCGGCTTTTTTGCCCACTCTGAGTGCTATGTGCTGACAGCCATGGCCTATGATCGATATGTAGCCATCTGCCAACCCCTGATGTACATGGTTATCATGTCTCCTAGGAAATGTTCCCTGTTGATCACTGGTTCATATTTAATGGGGTTTATTGGTGCCATTGTCCATACAGGGTGCATGATCAGGCTCAACTTTTGTGATTCTAACATTATCAACCACTACCTATGTGACATCCTTCCCCTTCTCCAGCTCTCCTGCAGCAGTACCTATGCTGATGAGCTTGTGAGCTCTATTGTTGTCAGCACAGTAGTCATTGCATCTAGCCTTATCATCTTAATGTCCTATGTTTTCATTCTTGTTAATGTCACTAAATTGTCATCAGGTAAGGGTTTGTCCAAAGCCATGAGCACCTGCAGTTCTCACATATTAACTGTTGCCTTATTCTATGGATTTGGTATGCTTACACATATCAAAACATCATCTGACGAATCTGTGCCTCAGGGCAAAATTTTCAGTGTATTTTGTACATTCTTGCTGCCCTTGCTGAACCCTTTTATTTACAGTCTCAGGAATAAAGATGTCAAACTAGCTCTAAAGAGAACTATGGGGCGATTCACAGTGAGTGAACCACTGGAGCTGACCTAGCTCGGGGATCCATTTTGGATTTTTCTTACCACTGCAACTTCTTATCATATCCTTTCCAAAATTCTCTTTCCTTTCGTTCATCTTTCTTTTTATATTCTGATAAAGTTTCAACTTTTTTACTTTTTCTCTTTCCTTCACAAAAATTCTTAATTTTCTTATCTGGGAATAAGAAAGTAGTTTTGATCTAGGGACTCAGCCTGAATATGGATCTACTTCATCTTTGTACTAGGTAGAGGCATAAGATGACATAATTTTTATCTCAAGACATCTCTACCTACTACTTATCTATGTACTTTTACAACAAATAAATGTGAGGGAGATTAATGCTTTCTTTTGTTTGTTTATATATTTTTTCCTATTTTTTATTTAAATTTGAAACAAGGTTGTTTTACATGTCAATTACAGTTCCCTCACCCTTCTATCCTCCCCTATTATCCCCTCCAAACTGCAGCCCATCCCCTTTCTGATTTCCAAGGAGGGTGAGGCCTTTTATGGGGAGTCTTCAAAGTGTGTCATATCATTTTGGGTAGGGCATAGGGTCTCCTTCATGTGTCTAGGCTGAGAAAGTATCCCTCTTTGTGGGATGGGTTCCCAAAGTCCATTCTTATACTAGGGATAAATACTGAACCGTTACTAGAGGCCCCATAATCCTCCTAACTAACATCCGTATTCAGGGGATCTTGGTCTTTCTCATGCTGGTTTCCCAGCCATCACTGGGATTCAGGTCAGCTGATTTTGTGGGCTTCTTAGTTACTCAGAGAGGAATTAATAGAGCTTTTTCTCTTTCAGGTCTTTAAAAAAACTTGTGAATTGCAGCAAAAGAGAGAATGTATTACTAAATTGTGGCCACAGTAAAGTTGTCAAAGTTTCTGGCATTATTTATTTCCTTTCAAAATTTTTCTTATTTTGCATTTTGTATCTCATAATTAAAAAAATGACATTATGTGTTTAATTGGAGTAGTGGTCAATTTTATAATTAATGAAGGTTGAACTAGGCTATTTTGTATCCAGACTTATTAAATATCATTAACAATGACAGTGTTCTTTTTGTTTTTGTTTTTTTGTAGAAGGTTGTTTTGTCATAAATACAATGGAATTATGGAATTTGTTACTGCATTGATTGATTACTTTAAGAAACCATAAAATAACATGTAATGTGTAAAGTCATTATTCTTTTGTAATATAGCAAGAAAAATGTTTTCAAAGAACAGTCTACTTACTTCTAAAAAGGAAAACAGAGGTAACAATATAGAGTGATAGAGTACTTCCATCTATATGTTTAAGTGTGGTTCTTACTAAACATGTACATGCACAATACAGATATGTAAATATCTTAAAAATATGTCCAAATACATAAATGCATGTGTTTATGGCACAAATATTGAGCAAAGGGAATTTTTATTTAAATGTTTATATCTAATTTTTTTCTTTTGTTTATTTCCAGGAACCCTTCTTTCCAACTCATGTCAAACCAAATGAAGTCCCCATCTATATGAATGTCTGTGTAACGTGTAATGTTCTTAAATATATTGTTAATATAATTCTTGTTTTCTTTTCTCTGAATTTAACTTGTTTTAGGTGATATAATTAGTAATACAAATCCTAGTGTTTAACTCTGCATCCAATAAAGACAAAGAAAGAAGGATAGAAAGAGAATTGTGAAATGACAGAGAGAGCTAGAGAATTGTTCAGAATGAGTCTGAAAGAGGGGTAGACCCTGGGAACCACATGGATAGTCTGATCCCTGTGCCACTGCAGGCCTTGAGTGTGTTATGATGAACCAACAGTCCACAGATCTGAGACAAGGAATTCTTTGGAACCTAAAAGCTGATCCTGTCCAAGTCTCATTTCATAAAGATAGTGACTCGGTAGACATGAAGCTCTGGGTCCAGATGTTGGTAGAGAACTGGGCTAGGTGGGAAGAAAGATTTACTTTTTACAGCTGTTATGATTCTATGTCAAAGTAGATTATGTCTCAGATCACATAACCTCAGCAATTGTCAACCTCAACCAGTTGAATTGCTTATACAGTTGTTTTCCAACATGATGCTTAGAGACAACATTTTATTCTTTTATATGACTTTGACTTTAAAGTGGGTTAAACTATACAGATACATCAAGATGTGTTAAACACCTACCAAGAGTTGCTCAAAGTAGATTGCTGAAAAGAAGGAGGAAGAATGAAAACTTCAAAAAGGTCATTAAACCTTATGCTGATCTATACAGTAGAATAAGAAAAAAAATGCCTTAGATAATGTCTTTAATTGTTGTCCTTATAGCAGATTATGTATATCAGAGAAGGTCAAAGCCAGACAACAGGTTGAGAAGTTTCCTTGCCTGAGGATGGCCCATATCTTCACCCAGTTTCAATTCTGAACTTGAAAGTTGGAGAAATGTTTTCTTTTTTTACTGGTTTCTGCTGTTGAGGGTTGTCTTTAGAAATGGTGGTCTGTTTATCAAAATGGGTGTCAAAATGCTTAGCTATGAGATCAACAAGGCTTCTACTTCATAAGAATGCATACTTTCACTACAGAACACATTTGATAATTTAGCATGTAGGTCACCTCCTCTTTTCCATGCAACATAATGAAACAACCAGAATTTGAAAATAAAAGACAGTTTGTGAGAGACAAACATATTCAGAAAGAAGCAGTTAAGACCAATTCTGCATACTCACACAAAAGTAACTTGAATAATAAATTTGAATAATAAACTGGAATAATAAGTTAAATGATAAAGTTGACTGACAAACTGCCAATACAAGTGGACAGTTTAAAGTTTCCTGCTTTGCTGAGGAGTCTTCCAGACACACTATGGCATATAGGCTGAATATGGAACATTACAGAAGAACTCCAAGTGATTGATCAGGTAGCATGATATCTCTGTCATTTTCAGAGTTTATATATTATCCTTCTGTGGTCTTTGAAGAGTTGAAAACAGATAGTTATGGCTATAGTTTTTCTTGGGATTAAAGATAAGTTACATAGGACTTTAGACTCACAAAGATAGGATAGATAGAATATTTTTTTTATATCTTGCTAAATGTTAATAGACTAAATATTGTTAACTGTGGTTCTTATTTGATAACTGTTTTGTTATATATATTTTGCTATGTTAAGGTTAAAACCCTTTTATTTTAGACAGAAAAGAGGAGATAATGGGAGATGCTATTCTGCAAATATATTTCTCATATTGGTTAATGAATAAAGCCCTGTTGGCCAATAGGAAAGCAAGATAGGTGGGACTAGGAGGGAAGGAGAATTCAGGAAGAGGTAGTAAGAGATTCAAAATGCAGGACTAAAAGAGCAGAAATCTGGACCCTCTCTCCCATAAGATAAGACCTTATGGAAATACTTAGATTGATAGAAATGGGTTAATATTTAAGACAGAGCTAGCCAGTAAGTAATGCTAGTAACAGACCAACAGCTTCATATCTAATACACTGTCTGGGGTGTTATTTGGGGCTAGTACAGCTGTGGGACCAAGGTGGCGAGAAAACAACTCATAACAGTGTGACCTAGCAGTGGTGTGTGTATGTCTCATTAATGATTAACATAATTTACATCCACTGTGAAACACTGTGTTCCACTGTGAAGAGGTTAGTGGAAATCATAGAATCCCAGTGCCTGTAGTTTTTTTTGAGTACTTTGTATTAGACATATTGGTGTATTAGCTCTTTACTTTTGACCTTCTAATATTAATTCATACTTTTAGATAATTGTACCTATGATCTTAGAAAATAACCACATATTATAATGATTTCCCTATAACTAATTTATTTGAAAGATCTTTTGTTTTCTAAATTTAAATTAGTTTTAATATTTGAGAAAAATTTTACATGTAATCAATTAAACAAAAATCTCAGTGTTAGATTATTTAAGCTATCATGTCCATGTAAGTTTGAAATAATGTTATACTTTCTCTGTTAGAGCAATATTTCTTCCATCTTCAGGTATTTTGAAAGATGGAACTGAGTAGTATAGAAAGTCTCCAAATGAAATCTCAAGCATATTTGGTTATAAAGATGATGTTTAAAATATTTTAGTGGTCTTTGCTGCCTTTCTAGATGGCCTTTATAAAAAAGAAGTGCTGCAAACATCAATAGAAGAACCAGGTAAAATTAAGTTTTCAAACAAAATTTTTAAATAAGAGAGAAATACCACCACTTGTTTTGTCCTGAAATCACTATTGTACATATTTCTTCTGGCTTAATAAGCCATTAAATAAAGACATTAGAAAGTATTAGAAAAGTTCTTCTGTTATGTACCTGAAGATAAATTTTAGTGGACTATACTTGAATATGCTCATCATTATTCTAACTTCATTATATTATTGTCAACAAAACAGACAGTACTTTATTAGTAATATTTGTTCAGAAATGTTTTGTTATTTGTCTTTATTTACTACTTTTTATGATATTTCTATATGAATATAGAAGATTTTGTTAAGGATTTTTTGATTTTTTAGTACATATTTATAGACTATTTATATATGCATTTTAATATGCATATTTTAATATTCTTAATATGCCAGGTTTTTTAACTCCCTATGGGAGGCCCTACTCTTTGGGAGTGGGAGGGTGGTGGTCTGGGAGAGTAGGAGAGGGGGTACAGGAAAAAGAACTGTGGTTGGAATATAAAATGAAATAAAAAATAAAATAAAGATGGGAAGAGCCAGAATTGATAGATGACTACATCAAAACAATATTTTTCATGATATGCTCCGTGACCTCACAGTGGTTAACAATGGTATGCATAAGACACCCGTGAAATCAATCCTAATAAGAATCCTAGATGGTGGGGTAATGAATTGTAGTTTTTCAAAATCTTTAAAAGGCCTTGATTTTTGATCAGGGTTCAAAAAAAAAAAAAGAAAAGAAAAGAAAAGAAGAAGAAGGAGGAGGAGGAGGAGGAGGAGGAGGAGGAGAAGAAGAAGAAGAAGAAGAAGAAGAAGAAGAAGAAGAAGAAGAAGAAGAAGAAGAAGAAGAAGAACCACAAAGCCACAAATAAGCCAAAGAACTAAAATCTGAGGGGAAAAAGAATCGACTCACATGAAATTGCCCCTTGCATGTTCCTTTATTCTTTTTCTGCTCTCTTCTTTTCTTTTTTTCTTTCTGTTTCTCTCTGTTCTCCCCCGTTAATTGGGGGTACAAGTTGATATAAACATGTTTGCAACAGTGATTCTTTTTGTAATACAATGTGAGACTTGAGTTTCTCAGGGTCAACAAGACAGATAAAATTTACACACAGAACAAAAAGCAATAAACTAAAACTGCTAGGAGAAACTTTTAGCAACAATTGCTTAGGGTTATATGGAAAGGAGATGGTATATGTTTAATTTGCACAAGAAACAAAACTCAATGCCTTCTAGTGCTCTGACCTCAGTGGTAGCCAAGCCTTCAAGAAAGTTTACTTTTTCCTGATGATGAGCAAATGAGTAGAGACTCACAGTCAAGCACTGATTTGAACTCCTGGAATCCAGTTGTAAAGAAGGAGGAGTGATGAGCAAAGAGATCAAGACCAGGCTGGGAAACACAGAAACAGCTGACCTGAACAAGGGGAGCTCATGGGCCCCAGTCTGAAAGCCGGGGAACCTGCATAGGTCCCCAAAATGAGGGTGTCAGTTAAGATGCCTGGGCAGTCTGTGGGGCCTCTGGCAGTGGAGCCAGTATTTATCCCTAGTGCATGAATAGACTTTGGGAACCCATTCCCTATAGAGGAATACTTTCTCAGCATAGATGCATGGGGGAGGCCCTAGATCCTGCCCCAAATTATGTGTCAGACTTTGATGATTCCTCATGAGAGGCCTCACCCTTCCTGGGGAGTGGATAGATAGATTGGGGTGAGATGGGAGGTTGGTGGGGTGCATAGGAGGATGGGAAGCAGAAGAACTGCGATTGGTATGTAAATTGAGATTATTTTTAATTTAAATAAAATTTTATTTAAAAAATGTGCTGATTATCTTTGTGGTTATCTTCTAAAGGTAAACAGGAGGGAGCAGTAAATCTCTGAACTAAAATGTTGAGTTAATAAAACAAAAAGTTTGAGAATCTTTTAGTGCAGGGTTAGTTTAGGTTATCATTTCTCTATCTGCCATTGAAGTAAAACCAGAACATGCTTATTTTTTTTTTTTATTCACCTAGGCAGCTATGAATCAACAACCTTGGGTGTGTAATAACTCTATGTCCTTGGATATCTGGGAATGTCTTAGATAGACCACTTTTGCCTAGGCCCTGAATACTAAATGCCTGTCAATAGGGATAATTGCAGAAAGGCAGATCTCTGCTATTACATAGGAGATAGGAACAAGGGCCTGAGAATGGGAAACAGGTCTCACACATAGCTAAGTAATGTAATCAGTAAACTAGAACCTGTTAATGGAGAACAGGTTTTACATATAATTAGGGTGTAGGGTGTGTAATCAGTAAACTCCAAATACATGGGAGAAATTGTTCCCCGTAAATAATTAGATAGTGCTAAACTGTGGGAAGTAAATTCCAAATTTGGTGCCAAGAGGAGTGAGCTACAGAAAGATCTACAGCAAGAAACAGTCACTTTATTCAAAGGACTATGTAACACCAAATACAGCTTTTGTACTGGGTTAATCTATCAAAAGAATTCTTAATTCTTCTGAGTTGTCTCATGATACAATGGATGTATAGTTTCTGTGTGACCTTGTGGCTTGTAGCACGAGTTCCTCTAGGTGAGGAACTATTGGAAGTTGATGGCTACTGTGAGAAACATGGTCAATTCCAACGATGCAGTCCCTATTCACAAGTAGATGGTTTTATACTCAAAACACAAGTAGTGATGAGTGGAGTCAGTGGATTAAAGAAGTTGAAAACAAGGAATGAAGTTAAGAGGGAATATTGTAGGAGGATGGAAAAAAATTTATGGGAAGAAATCAAGGATGAACTTCATCAAAACACATTGTGCATAGGTATAAGGTTTTTGAACAATTACAGCAAAATTAAACAAGAGTGTGCACCTCCAATAAGGCAATGTTATTACTATTGAACTAGTTTATTAACACCATGGTAACAAAGCCTGATCTCTCGAGAAATACCTGGTAATCATAAGCCTTTCAAATTTTAATAGGTCCCTGAGATTACAAACTCATAAAACCCTCTTGGATCATTACCTGGTGACTCTTGTGACATCAGTAGATGTTATTTACCAACTATAGGACACAGAAGATATTCTTGGAAAAGTCACCACTGGAAATCATGAATTACAGATCATGGCTGCTCAGAACCATTAGGATTGAGGGCTCTTGATTATCCTGTACAAAATGGATTTTGTACATGAACAAAATCTCTCACGAACAAAAAGCTAAACCTAGAAACAACAGAAGACAACATTTTTTCCCGCAGCATTATACACCTGACAGCTCATCTGTGCCATGTGTATTTGCCTGTCTGTGTGAGTAGAATGAAGAGTTCCTAAGGTAACTTGAGAGTTCCCTGGGCACAAAGGTGAGCAATGTATTCAATGCATGCTTTTACACCACTGAGAAATTCTGTGCATTGTCTTTTCTCTTGAGATGACCATTGAGCCTGGATTGGGAGGTGGGTTGTTGAGGTAGAAGAACATAGATGCTTCAGAGCTAACAATGGTCATTGGTGTTATGAACAGTTTTTCCTGCCAGCCTGGTCCCATAGCTGTGTCAGCCCCACAAAACACAGCGATGCTGTATTTGATATAGAGCTGTTGGCCTGTTACAAGCGTTTCTTATTGGCTAGCTCTGTCTTAAATATTAACCCTTTTCTATCAATCTAAGTATTTTCACATGGTCTTATCTTACTGGAAAGAGGGTCCAGACTTCTTCCTCTCAAATCCCTACATCTTGACTCTCTTCTCCTACATCTTCCAGAATCCCCTTTGTCTCCTAGTCCTGCCTATCTTGCCTTCCTATTTGCCAACAGCACTTTATTCATTAACCAGTAAGAGAAACATATTTAAAAAATGACATCTCCCATCACATTGGTTCCTAAATGATATTATCAAAGAAAAGGCCTTCTATATATTTATGGTTATTTCTATATATGACCTCCTCCACCTCCAAAAAGAGAAAACAGCGCAACAGAGAAGTCTGAGTTTCAATTTATCATTGATTCTAGTTCTTAATCCCATATTAATGGGGTAATTTAGGGAGGACTAGGATTTCATTATAATATTAGTATTTTTACTGTTCTCACAGATATGACCTGAGGAATGGCCTCAGAGAATGGCTCTTCTGTGAAGGAGTTCATCCTGATGGGCTTGACACAGCATCCAGAGCTCCAGCTGCCTCTCTTCTTCCTCTTCTTGGCAATCTATGTGGTCTCCATGGTGGGCAACCTGGGCTTGATCATTCTCATTGTTTTGAACCCTCACCTTCACACCCCCATGTATTACTTTCTCTTCAACCTTTCCCTCACAGATCTCTGCTACTCATCTGTCATAACCCCTAAAATGCTGGTGAGTTTTGTGAAGCAGAACATCATCTCCTATACTGAGTGCATGACCCAGCTCTTCTTCTTCTCCTTCTTTGTAATTGATGAATGCTACATTTTGACAGCCATGGCCTATGACAGATATGCTGCCATCTGTAAGCCCCTACTTTACCAGATTACCGTGTCCTATAAGGTCTGCCATTTGATGACAGTGGGTGTGTATGTGATGGGGTTTGTGGGTGCAATGGCCCACATAGTTTGCATGCTAAGACTGACCTTTTGTGATGGCAACATCATCAATCACTACGTGTGTGACATACTTCCTCTTCTGAAGCTCTCCTGCACAAGTACTGCCATTAATGAGCTTGTGGTTTTCATTGTTGTGGGTGTCAATGTCACAGTGCCCAGCCTGGCTATCTTTATTTCTTACACCTTGATACTTTCTAACATCCTTGGCATCCGTTCTGCAGAGGGTAGATCAAAAGCCTTCAGTACATGTGGCTCCCATGTAATAGCTGTTTCTCTTTTCTTTGGAGCTGCAGCTTTCATGTACCTTAAACCTTCTAGTGCATCTATGGATGAAGATAAAATATCTACAATTTTTTATACCATTGTGGGCCCAATGCTGAATCCTGTCATCTACAGTGTAAGGAATAAAGATGTCCACATTGCACTGAGAAAGACTATGAGGAAAACCATGTTTACCTAAGTATTATTTGCATTTTTTATGGAAGTAAATTTTAGGACACATGAAGTTTACAAGTAGAGAGAAAACCAAAGGAACAGCTCATTGGCAGACCATTTGCTTACATGAATGGGTCCCTGGATTTGACCCACAGTGTTGAAAAATAAATTAATGACTACAATAGTTATAGTAACAAAATCCCTTAATGGTGAGAATAGTGTAGAGTTAAAATTATTTAACAGTTTTCAAAATTAAATTAATAGCATGAAATTACAGAAGTAAAGACAGTGAAGGATGTAAAGTAAAATCTTATTTAGGGTTGAGTGTTTAGTTTATTCTATAATTTTTCAAAAATGATATGTACATTTTGTCAGTACTGAAAACTGACCAAACACATTTGTGTAGCCATCTACTAGTACATTATACTGTATGCTTACACATCACAAGGGTTTAAGCACAAACTACCAGATGATATTATATTCAGAAATGATAAGGTCATGAGACATTTTAAATGCATATTTTGGAATAGCTTGGCAGTTTGTGTGTTTGGGGAATAATACACAGGTCCTCATGAATGCTAGACAAGTACTCTTTCATTTATCTACATCTTAAGCCCAGTTGTGACATCTTTGCCTGGGCCCCATCTAGAAGTCTTATGATGCTGTACTGCTGAGATAAAAATTTCAGTTGTCTTAGAGACAGTGTCTCATTTATTCAGTTAGTAAGCTTCTGGGGGATATTTATAGGAAAGTTCATTTCAAAAGGTCCTTCTCTCTCTCTCTCCCTCCCTCCCTCTCTCTCTCTCCCTCCCTCTCTCTCTCTCTCTCTCTCTCTCTCTGTCTCTGTCTCTCTGTCTGTTTGCCTCTGTCTCTGTCTCTGTCTCTCTCTCAGAAGGTTCAAACAAGGAGGGGGAATGCCCTTTTCACTCTGGTCTTTTCTCTTTAGCCTTACATGAATTTGTGAGAGAGCAGTTGGTGATTCTGTTGTTATTCCAATGCTTGAAGACTGAAAATGAAACTCTTTACACAATCCAGGATTAAGGGGATTAAAGGAAGTTATGTGAGCATATGGTCCTGTTATGTCTTCATTGGGAGGAATTTGACTAAGCAAATTTACTAGTTACTGGTAGAGAAATTTTGTCTTTACTCAAGTTAGTCATACACTCTTAATTTATTAGCAGTCAGTTATTTTCCCTTTAATGATTTCTACTTTCATACTTTCTCAGAGCTCTACAAAAATGATGCAGTTTGTTGAAGTAACAAGTATAAACTGAGCATCTATCCTATTTTAGACATCAATATTTGTAGGCTTTAGTCAAATATTAAAAATACAACCAGAGATCCATAGCTAAGCACTGGGCTAAACTCCTGGAGTCCACTCATAAAAAGGAAGGGACTATAAAATGAGCACAGGGGTCAAGAACATGATGGGTAAGCCCACATGGGAGCTCACTGACTCTGGACTGACAGCTAGGGAATCTGCATAAGACAATTGTAGGCAGTTGGGTGGGGTCGGCAGCAGTGGAACCAGTATTTATCCCTAGTGCATGGACTGGCATTTTGGATCCCATTTCTTATGGAGGATTACCTTGCTTAACCAAGATAAGGGTGTGTATATGTGTATATGGGGGTTGGTCTTGCCTCAAGTGACATAATTTTTTGATTCCCCATGGAGTGGGTGGGGTATAGGGTGGCAAGAAAGTGGGGGGGGGATGAGAGGATGGGAGGGAGAGGGAACTGGGATTGTTATGTAAAATAAAATTGTTTTAAAAAATGATAAAAAGGAAAAATACAACCAGGCATTAAGCAGAGAGTCTAAATTGGAGAACCTCATCTTTCCTAATAGCTCAGGGAATCCCAAGGAAGTGGGGCAGGCAGAAGGCTTGTAGAAGCCAGAGGGAAAGAGAACCCCAAGAAAACACAGTGCACTGAATCAACTAAGTAGGACATATATGGGCTCACAGGCACTCAAGGGGTCAAGCATGTGTCTTGCATGGGTCTGCACCAGGTTCTCTGTGTATATATATGTTGTGGTTGTTAGCTTGGTGTTTTTGTGGGCCTCCTAATTGTGGGACAGTTGAATCTTTGACTCTTGGGAGGCCTTTCCACCTATTGGTTTGCATTGTCCATCTTTGGTGTGAGGGATAAGAAAATTGAAATTAAAAAATATAGCTGTACGAAAAAAAGGTGAAATGCCTGTGATCTCAGAAGGCTCCAGACTTAGAAAGATAGTGAAAAAATAAATTATGTTTCTGTGAATTTATATCAGAAAAATCATATACAATGCTTTCAACAAATGTAATTGTACTGATAACAACTGCCTTCTTATCTTGAGTTGGACAGTAAGAAGGGCTCTTTTGAAGGTGTCAGGTGACCTGACTGAAGGCAAGATTGCCCTCTGAACGTCTAAGCAAAGGGAAGGGCTGAGAGCATCATTTCAGATGTGGGAACGGTCTTTATGATGATCTGGAATGGTTAAGGAAAACAAATTCACGCTATGGAAGAAGGTGAAACAGAAAAATGTGTGTACAAAAGTGTGAAAAAATAATTAGTAAATGAGGTTGAACTGGGGCTTTGTAAGATAAAAGAATGGATGTCAAGGAGCACAATAAAAATCCGGGTGACACCAAACATGCACTGGACCTTGTTTTCTTCCTTCCTCTGTATTCGGCACCTCTGTGATTCATTTATAACCAATCTGTAGTGAAATTCATGAAGCAACAAATTTTAGCAACATTTTCACGTTCTGTAGGGTCAGAATGATGTTTCTTTGCTAATGAAAAAAAAACTGCTCAGTGGTTGGCAGAGGCACCAATAGGCTTTAGCTAGTTGTCCCTTGATCCTATCTCACCTTTTCTTCTCTGTGAAGGAGTCAAATAGAAAGATTAGTAAAACTTGTATGGTTTTGAGTCTGGATTCTATAAGTTTTGATGTTTTGTTCTTTCTGTCCTAGATTCTGCACAACTAATATTAAAACTACTGCAGTGTTCATTGAAGAAATGGTATGCATTTTATAAGCACTGCATATTGTGTTTAAACATTACAGTCAATAGATAAATATACTATTTTTTTTTTTTTTTGCTTAACTTCCCTGGATTCTACCTCCCACTGCTTATTTTTCTTTGGTTTAACACTGAAGCAGGATTGTATTTTGTAGCCCAGAGCAGCCATGAAAACCTCCTGGTGGGTCCAACATAGCTGCTATTGCTAATATCTATGCAAGCAACTGATCATAACTATTAGCTTTTCTGTTTTTACAATTAATATGGGAGAATTAAAATGGAGCTAACACATGCGTGAAGTTAACTAAGCTATTTAACATTCATATATATCCATTAAAAACTACATTTAATTTTAAAATTGTGAGAACAATTCAAGCTATAGTATAGAATTAAAATATACTTCTGTCACATATATACTATATGTATCATTATATATGTTTAAAATTAATTAAGAAAAAATTTATATTCAAACACACATACACACATATATATGATGTTACTACTTGGAATGGGTGTAGTATCTTCCCCCATGTATAGTATAGTATAGAAAAGCTATATACTCATGAATCTGCCTTCAGTTTTAAAGAATTTCATTGGCAAAATTGTACAAACCTCACATACTAATTTACTTATTCCCTCATTGCAAAGCAATTATACTAAAGACATCAAGATAACCACAGGTCATAAGAAGTAGGTCATTATATCTGAGAGTCATGCACAAAATGTCATATATATTAAAAGCCTTATTTCTGAAGACAGGATAAATTGTGAGTCATCTGCAAAATAAGAGTGTCTATGTACATAAAAAAGGATCCTTTTTAGAAGAACAAACTAGAAATTTAAAGCAGTAGCTTTTAGGACAGTGTGTGTTGACAGATGCCTTTTTTCTCCTAGTGAAATATAACATGACATCAAGTTTTATTAATCTTTATATTTCTATCTCAGTGCAGCTCCATACCGTCTTTACTTTCTTTGTAGAACTGCAGTTATTATGTAACTATGTGTTTCTGTATGAACTGTTTTGGTGTCCCATTCCCCAGAATATTTAATTGTGACAGTACTAAACTCTTAATGAAGTGATTAATTTAAAGTTTATTTACATTTATTTGCAATTTAATGATGGACCCTAAGCCAATCTGACTAGTGTCCTTATGAGAGAAGAAATGGGGACACATAGACATCAAGAGTGGATGTACACATAGGAAGGCCCTGTGAAAACAGCAATAACAAAGTCATCTGTAAACCAAAGAGAGAAGTCTCAGAAAACATATGCCCACACTTAATAAAGGACTCTTAAGCCCCAGAGCTGCAAGAACATGATCTCCTCTTGTTAAAGTCATTCAACCTATTGCACTGCAACAACTTTTTCTTGATAGACCTAAGCAAGTGACACAGTGGTAACAATACAGTTTACACAAACCAGGAAGTGCCTTATCATAGTGCTATATATATATATATATATATATATATATATATATATATATATAGCCATTTCTCATTTTACTTTTGTCTTTGAAACAAAGTCTCACAGAGTTACTCACAAAGATCTTGTGCAAGCCCTTACTGCAGTCTCTTTAGGTCTTGACCTGATAATTCAGAGTTTATAGAATTTAGACATGTAACACCAGGCCCAGCCACTCCTTATTCTTAAGAGCCTCTAGTGAGATAAACAGAATGGAGCAAACCAAACAAACTTTCCACTTGTGGTGTACATACTGTATTACATACTTTAATCCCACATATGGGAGTCTGAGACTGAATGCTGACCAATTCGACGTGTTCTTGAGTCAACCACATAGTGAGCTCCAAGCCAGCACATGTTATATAAGGAGAAGCAAGCAATCAGGCAAGCAAGCAAGCAAGCAAAACAGAAAACAAAACAAAAAACACAACTACATCCTTCCATTGTATAAGTTTAGCTGTTTTCTCAAAAATCAGGTGTTCATAGGTGTGTGGATTAATATCAGTATTTTCAATTAGATTCCATTGATCTGTCTATTCTGTGTCAATACCAAGCTTTTTTCAGGACTATAGCTCTATAGTAGAGCTTAAAGTAGGGGATGGTGATGAATGCCTCCTGAAGTTCCTTTACTGTACAGGGCAAATTTGGCTATCCTATGTCTTTTGCTTTTCAATATAAAGTTGAGTATTGTCCTTTCAAGGTCAGTGAAGAATTGTGCTGGGATTTTGATGTGGATTGCAATGAATCTGTAGATTGCTTTTGGCAAGATTGCCATTTTTACTATGTTTATCCTATCTATCCAAGAGCATGGGAAAGCTTTCCATTTTCTGTTATCTTCATTAATTTCTTTCTTTAAAGACACAAAGTACTTGCTATATAGGTCTTTCACTTGTTTGGTAAGCATTATCCCAAGATACTTTATGTTGTTTTTGGCTATTGCAAAGAGTGATGTTTCTCTGATTTCTTTCTTAGCCCCTTTGTTGTCTGTATATAGTAGGATTACTGATTTTTTTTGTACAATAAAGGACCTTCAGGAGGCATCACCATCCCTGACTTCAAGCTCTACTATAGAGCTATAGTCCTGAAAACAGCTTTGAATTGTAACAAAAATAGACAGGTAGACCAATGGAATAAAAAATCCTATTAACCCACACATCTACAAACACCTGATTTTTCAAAAACAGATAAAATTATGCAATGGAAGGAGGAAAGCATCTTCCACAAATGTGCTGGCACAACTGGATGCTGGTGTGTAGAAGACTGCAGATGGATCCACATCTATTGCCATGAACAAAGCCTAAATCCAAATGAATCAAAGACCTCAACATAAATCCAGTCACATTGAACCTCTTAAAAAAGAAAGTGGGAGGTACCTTTGAACAAATTTGTACAGGAGGCTGCTTCCTGGACAAAACACTAGTAGCACAGACACTGAGATTGACAATTAATAAATGGGACCTCCTGAAACTAATAAGCTCCTATAAGGCAAAGGGCATAGTCAACAAGGCAAAATGGCAGCCCACAGAGTGAGAAAAGATTTTTATCAACCCCACATCTGACAGAGGGATGGTCTCCAAAATATATAAGGAACTCAAGAAGCTAGTCACAAAAACACCAAATAATCTAATTAAAAATTGGTGTACAGAACTAAATAGAGAATTCTCAGTAGAAGAATCCAAAATGGCTGAAAGATACTTAAGAAAGTGCTCAACATCCTTAGCCATCAGGGAAATGAAAATCAAAATATCTTTTAGATAATATTGTACTCCTGTCAGAATGGCTAAAATTAGAAACACCAATGAAAATTATGCTGGAGGGGATTTTGAGAGAGGTGAATACTCCTTCATTGCTGGTGGGAGTGCAAACTTGTACAGCCATTTTGAAGATCAGGATGGTGTTTCCTCAGGAAAATGGGAATCAGTCTACCACAGGATCTGGCAATTCCACTCTTAGGCATATACCCAAAAGGTATACATCTATGCAACATAGACTTCTGTTCAACTATGTTCATAGCCACATTATATGCAATAGATAGAACTTGGAAGCAACCTACATGTCCCACAACTGAAGAATGGGTAAAGAATATGTGATACATTTGCACAATGGAATACTACCCAGTGGAAAAAAATAATGCACTCTTGCACTCTTGAAGTTTGCAGGCAAATGGATAGAACTAGAGGAAATGATCCTGTGTGAGGTAACCCAGCACAAAAAGTGAACATGGTATATACTCATGCATATATTGATTTTAGACATAGACCAAAGGATCACCAGTGTACAATTCACACTGCCAGAGAAACTAGCATACAAGGAGTAATCCAAGAGATTCATACAAGGTCCCTCACTGAAGTGGAAAGGAGCAAGATCTGCTGAGTATCTTGAGGTAATGCCTACCAAGCAAGTGAAAGACATATATAATAAGAATTTTGTGTCTTTAAAGAAAGAAATTAAAGAAGATAACAGAAAATGGAAAGATCTCCCATGCTCTTGGAAAGGTAGGATAAACATAGTAAAAATGGCAATCTTGCCAAAAGCAATCTACAGATTCAATGCAATTCCCATCAAAATCCCATCAGGGAAAGAGTAGAACATGGGGGAGCAGGAAGATTGATGTGGGGGGACAAATAGATGAGGAAAGAGAGAGAGAGAGAGAGAGAGAGAGAGAGAGAGAGAGAGAGAGAGAGAGAGAGAGACGACCGTAAAAGAGGGAGCCATTATAGGTTTGAAGAGAAAACTAACAATCTGAACAACAGTGGAGAGGCTACATTAAATGCTCTTCCCTTATAATGAGATTGATGACTTATTTATCTACAATCATAGAGCCCTCATAGAGTAGCTAACAGAAACAGAAGCAGACACCCACAGCTAAAAACTGAGCCAACTTCCTGGAATCCAGTTGCAGAGAGGATGCAGTAACAAAAGGGAGTCAAGACCAGGCTACAAAATCCCACAGAGATGGCTGACCTGAATAAGGGGGTGCTCAAGGACCCCAGACTGATAGCTGGGAAACCAGCATTGGACTGACTCAGACCCCCTGACAGTGGAACCAGGATGTATTCCTGGTGCATGAAAGGACTTTGGGAGCATAATACCCATGGAGGGGTACTCTCTTAGCCTAGGCCCTACCCAAATGATTTGACAGATTTTTATGATCCCTCCTGGAAAGCCTCATCCTCCTTGGGAATTGGGTGTGAAATGGGATGGGAGGGGTGATTGGCAGACATGGGAGAATGGGAGGGAGAGAGAAGGATGATATGTAAATAATAATAATAATAATAATAATAATAATGTATATTTCTCTTAAAATCTTTGTAATATCCATATATTCTTATAGTAACATTGATTATATTCATTTATACTTAGTTCTTTCCAATTTCCCCTAGTGAGTGGTTGCCTCATCTCACTCCTAGTTACATGTTCTCTTCTTAATGTTTTTTTGTTATCAATAGTCCTCTGGGTTTAATTAGTGTTACTCATATACACATGGGTATGATAATCTTCATGGTGGCTGCATCTGCATAAGGGAATGACTCTTTCTCAGTAGGCATTAACTGCCAAAATTTCTCTTGCCATGTGTTGGCTTTGGGGCCTCTTCCCCTAACCATGCTGAAAGTTTTATTGACTTGATGATGTGAAGGTTTTGTGCAAGTAACGATTTCTGATATAAATTGATGTGTACAGCAGCCACATCTTCTTAAGTAGTCAGTATTCTCAACCATTCCCCACCCCCTTGCTCCCATATTATTTTATTTTGAAAAAGATACCATAATAGTGGGAGTCATTATAGGCTTTAAGAAAAATATGGCACTAGGGAAATGACCCCAACTAACAATCTAAGCAATAGTATAGAGGCCACCTTAAATGCCTTTCCCTGATAATGAGATTGATGACTACCTTATATGCTATCCTAGAACCTTCATCTAGTAGCTGATCGAAGCAGAAACTGACACTCTCAGCTCAACACTGAGCTGTACTCCTGGAATCCAGTTGCAGAGAGGGAGGAGTAATAGGCAAAGGGGTCAAGACCAGGCTGGGGAATCCCATAGAAACTGCTGACTTGAACATGGGGAGCTCATGGACTCTGATATGATAGCTGGAAAACCAGCATTAGATCAACCCAGACTCCCTGAATGTGGGATTAGGAGGACTAGGCAGTTTATGGGGCCTTTGGTAGTGGATCAGTACTTATCCCTCTTAGATGAATGGACTTTGGAAGCCCATTCCACATAGAGGGATACTCCCTCAGCCAAGACACATGGGTGAGGGCCTTGGCCCTGCTCAAATGATATGAAAGACTTTGAAGACTCCCCATGGATTGCCTCACCTTCCCTGGGGAGCCGCAGGGGATGATATATGGGGGGAGGATGGGAGGGTGCAGGTACTGGGATTGACATGTAAAAACAAGCTTGTTTCACATTTAAATAAAAATTATCAAAATGTAAAAATAAGAAAATATATTTTGATATATTATATTTATAATATATTATATTATATTATAAAATATAATATGGTATATTTTGATAAGTTTTCCCTTTCTCAACTCCTCTAAGATCTCCCCACTTCTACTCCCTCTTTATATACATATTTTTTTTCTGCCTCTCCTTAGAAAACAAACAGGTTTCTAAAGAAGAATAATAAAAACAAATAAGACAAAACAAAAACAAACAAATCATAACAAGAGAGAACAAATATATAGAAAAATAGGACCAAAGAAAAGCTCAGAAAACACTTCTGGAAGCACAGACACACATGCTTGCACACACAGAAATCTCATAAAAACAAAACCAGAAGCCACAGTATATGTCTAAAAGACCTATGAGCTTAAAGGAAAAAAGTGCCCTAACATAGCTTTATATGACAAATAACCCCTAAAGATATTATTGAGTTAGTTTTCGTTGACCATCTACTGCTGCCCATGGGGCTTATCCTTAAGTAAGGCTCCCTGGCAAATAATAATTTTTCACTTGAAGTGGTTATCAGTAGGAGATAGCTTGTGTGTTAAGGTTGTAGACATATGTTTACTTTTCCTCTCACCCTAAGATCCCATCTCTAGGTGGTACAGATACCTGCAGTAGTTGTGGCTTCCATCACAGTCTCTGTGAGTTCATATATATATATCAGTGCTCTTATGTTTAGAAGGTCTTGTTTTCTTGGTCATCTATCCCTTCTGTCTCTTATGCTCTTTTTGTCTATTCTTCCATAGAATAGTGGAGCTTCAAGGAGAGCAATTTGAAGAAGATATTCCCTTTAGGACTGAGTGTTCCAAGGTCTCTCATTATCTTCACATTGTCTCGCTATGGGTCTCTGTTTTTGTTTTCATCTACTCTTGGAGGAAGCTTCTCTGATGGTGGTTGAATAAGGAAATGATCTATGAGAAGCACTTAATTTCATTTTATTGCTATGTTCTTTTACTGGAATGGTAGAACTTGGTTTTACCCTCGGTCTATGGCCTATCTACTGCCATGTTCAGTGGCTACTCAACCAGTGTTTGACATTGGTTCTATCTCATGGAGGTAGCCTGAAATAAAATCAGATACTAGTTGGTTACTTCCATAAGCTTTGTGTCATTATTGTATCTGTTTATCTTGAAGAATGGTCATCATTGTAGATCGAAGGGTTTTTAGCCAGGTTAGTGTTTACCTTACTCCTTTGATAGCATTTAACTTTCTCCTTCCAGTACCATGGACATGTGTCTATAGAGGTAAAGGCTCTTGGTAGACACCAGCTTCACTTCTTTTTTCTTCAGTGAGTTGTATAGGTATTCTCTTCAGCCATCTGGCCTTATTGTCAATTTTTGAAGAGCAAAGCATAGCATTTTCTTCAGAATGTGTTGTTTGGGGGTTCTCATGTTATCCATTTGCTTAACAACTTAATTAGATGTAACTCATTCCTGGTATACCAGAATCTTCTTTTGGTGATGAGAAACATCCAGTTAAGACTCTGCCTTTCTTGTTATTTAGCAGTTTCACTTAGATTGACTTTCTATATGTATGTATTTTAGGAAGTTTCTCTACTGTATTATGCTTTGAAGTACTTCCTCAAAAAGCTTTTAGTTTTTCTTGTTCCTCACCATACCTTGCTTTCTATTATCTCCTACACCTTGCTTGATCCTCTTGATCTAGTAATCATGCTATCCACCTTATGTAACGACTTTCTTTCTTCTTCCTAGGGAGATCCATCTTTCTCACTGTATATGTCTTACTCTATCCCTAACCTTTGTTGTTAGGTAGACTGTAGTTTGCTTACCAATTACTTAAGAGCTTTCATCCACATATAAGGGAACACCTATCATATTTGTCTTTCTTTCTTTCTGCCTCCAAGAATTTTCTTGAGCCTTGGTTAGTGAGATGTTGATAGTAATGATTCATCCATAGCTGAGCACTCAGTATGATTTATAGTCTAACCAACAGTTTCAAAAAAATTGAAGTGGAAAAACAACAAAGTTGTAGTACCCATAGTTCTAATTTTCAAAATTTCCTGCAATGCTACAATGATCAGGATAATGTGGTATGGAGTAACTATAGACAAATTACAGAAATAGAACTGAGGGTGAAAAAGTAAACCATAAACTCATGGTCAATCAATATCTACAAAGATGTCAAGAATATACAAATAAAGAAAAATTATTTTACTGTAGATTACCGATAACTCTGGAATGAGTGCATTGTTATATTCAACAGGTCTGCTTTTTCCATACATACTCATAAATAACTCAAAATTGACAAAGTTAAATAAAAGAATGTTGCATAATAATTTTCTTTGAATTGAAAAATATTAAAGGGAAGAAGAGAGAAGCTCATGTATATGTAATGAATTCTCGCAAGTCTAGGATAGCTAAAAATTACAAGGTTCTCAAAGCCATCCTGAGTGTCACAGCAGCAGTAATTACCTGCTACAGGAGGGAGATTGACTAGCTGAGTTTTCTGGAGGACTTTCTCCCACCTGTAGAGGTGCCTGCTAGTTTTGGAGACAGTTCCAGGAATGCAATTTTTGAATAGTCACCTAGACTATGGCAGAGTTTTTGACTATGCAACTATCTTCTCTCCACCCATATTCCCTAAACTATACATCTGGTAGCAAGTCTAATTAACACATGGTTCTTATCTTTAAAAATAAGTTTTAATTTAAATTAAAACAATTTTATTTTACATACAAATTCCGGTTCCCTCTCCTCCTGTCCCTCCTCCAATCTCCCCATTCCACCCCCATCCACTCTTCAGAGAGGGTAAGGCCCTGAGGGATTATCAAAGTCTGTCACATCATATGGGGCAGGACCAAGGCCCTTCCCCCTGTATCTAGGCTGAGAGAGTATCCATTCCTAGGGAATGGGCTCCAAAAAGGCAGTTCATGTACTAGGGATAAATACTGGTTCCACTGCCAGTATTAATCTTGACTGTCCAAAACCCCCAACTGACTTCCAAGTTCAAGGGGCCTAGTTCAGTCAGTAGGTTTCCAAGCTGTCCATCTGAAGTAAGCTCCCACTTACTCAGGTCAGCTGTTTCTGTGGCTTTCCCCAACATGGTCTTGACCTCTTTGCTCATCACTCCTCCCTCTCTACAACTGTACTCCAGGAGTTCAACTCAGTTCTTAGATGCAAATTTCTATTTCTGCTTCCATCAGCTACTGGATGAAGGCTCTATGATGACATTTAAGGTAGTCATAAATCTCATTATAAGAGAAAGGTATTTGTGGCAGAGAGATGGGCAATGGCATGGGGTACTTGCTGATCCTGCCCCAACACATGCTGTACAGTCAAAAGATCACCCTGACTCTGAGCAACACAATATCCAAGACAAGTCTCAGCAATAGTCCAGTATTTATGGTTCTCTATTTCAGGCAAGGACTTGCTTGAGCCTCCTGACAGGCCAGGAGCAGCCCACTTAGCAACAACATGTTCCATATTTGACAAAGACAGAGGTGTAGGCTGCAGGCAGCAGTGCAGGTGAGAGCTAGGCAGCCAGGTCTCTAGTTTCACTTTTCTTGCCCTACTTGCAGTTCTGCTCCACTTTCATGAGACCACTCTTTAAAGGCGTCTTCCCATAGGACCTGGTTTTTAAAAGTTGTACTAGAGTTACTGTGTGCTCTGCCCTTGAGGCCTCCATGGGTCTTTCAGGCTCCTAGGAGCAATTCCAGGGGCTCGATGGTGCCAGTGTCCACTGCCGTCTTTCTGTCTCTCTGGCAAAGTGATTTTCAAGACTTTATGTGTACATTCAGGAACTGAAAAGTTCTGTAAAATATTCTTCTTGTGAGAGTTAATATGAGACTAACACATTTTGTTGAGCAGTATCTTGATAATTCATAAAAGGTCAGTAGTTGTCTAAACTCTTAGAATACTCCCTCACTGGAAGGAGTAAGCTCTCTTTTCACATTATTCTGACTGAGATGTATTCCTTTATATTTTTATGCAGAGGTCTGACAGTCAGGTCAGTATGGGATTAGGAATAGAGCTAGAAAACTGTTGACCAAGAAACTGGCCTAAAAATTAATAAAAATTTGATCCTATGGGAGACCTTAGGAAAAGCTAGTGAAGCTGTTATGAACAGGGTAAAAGATGTCCTTAGTAAGTGTTACATGGCTGTTTCTGACAGACAAAACAAGTGCTCTTGCCTGAAATGAAGAAGGGGTGAACACCTTCTTCACACACACACACATGGTTTTTTTCTAATTCCAGAAAAAAATGTTTCTCTAAACTTAATATCTGTTATGAGCAAAGGAACAACAGCTGTAGAGAGACATTGGACAACAGAAAAACTTCTGGGTTAAATCAGCCTCTGTACTTCAAAGATGTGTTGACCTTGGAATGGAAACCAAGATATGTGCTACATTGGAAAAGGTTTCCACAACAGAAGAGAAGCTATGTATACCATCAAAATTAATTAAGATTCATCTAGAACAGGAGAAGCCTCTTGATAATGAGAGAATATAGCTTGTCCACCAGCGTGACAATCTTACAAATTACGAGGAAAACTCATAAGGGTTGGGGGAGGGGGTTCTGCTTTTGCCTGTACAATAAAATAGAAATCCAGTTTCAAAGAAGTATAAAGATCTTGGATAGCTAGGTGTCTAATGAAGAAGGGAAAGCTATCTAGAAAAAAATTACCAAGCCAAGAAACATTTCACCAATGGTACCAATATTCTCTGCAGGGTAAAAATCTCACTATCTAGACATCTATAACTCATTAATTTTTAGAATGGTTGGCTTTGGAGTTGGAATGTGGCTCTTTACTTCTCTAAATCCAAGCATGTTAAAAGAAAATAATTCAGTTTCTGTCTTATATCAGAAGAGCCACATGGTGTGGTGTCTCATATCAGAAGAAAACCAAAAATCTAGCAACTATGATTATCAAAACTCTGTTATCTCCACAAATTCTTCTCCCCATTCTTAGTCTCTATGATACCTTTCATTGGATACATATTTATAAAAAATTAAATTTTCCATTTTGATATTTACAATGTTTAAATTTTTCACAGTGAATAAAATATTTCCTAACAATCTAAAGTCTCCAATAAGAAGATGGGACCACACAACAATGATTCTACCTGGTTCATAATGATGCCATCTAGTTGATAGCAGCAGTGAAGGATCAGTTTTGGACTAAAAGTGCTCAAGACAATTCCAACTTGGCTAACTGAGATGATCCACCTTCTTACAACACTCTAGCCACAACTTCAGATAAGCCTTATGGTCTACTGAGAAACTGGCTATAAATCTTACAGCTAATCTTTTTTAGACTTAACCATTGTTTTAAATTTTTGTTTTTGTTTTCTCCCAACAGTTGAGATGGATGGTTTTTGGTTTTTCTCATTGTTGGTTATAAGTTATTATAGAGTTGGGGATAAAGTAATAGTAGACTTAGGACTCTTGTTTGGTATAGAAGAAAGGAAGAAAGATAGAATAGGATAATAAGGTAGATTAGTGTACCTACTTCTAAACTATTTTAGCAACTATTAATTATAGAAAATTTGATATAGATTCTTGTATATTGATACATATGCAAAATTATTTTGGTATTCCTGTCGGTAGCATGTTGTCTTCCGCCAGCCCGCCTGCCGCCAGTCTGGTGTGCCGGCCCCAAATAACATGCAGAGACTCTGAATTTGATACAATCCTGTTGGTCAGTTACCATTATTGTTTATGGGCTAGCTCTGTTTTAATTATTAACCCATTTCTACTTATCTAAGTATTTCCACGTGGTCATCTTATCGGAGAGCCGCTGCCAGCATCTTCTTTCTCCATGCACTACATCCTGACTCCTCCCTACTACTTCCTCTTTCCTCCTTGTCTCCTAGCCCCGCCTATCTTGCTTTCACATTGGCACAATAGTGCTTTATTAATTAACCAGTATGAGAAACATATTTACAGAATAACATCTCCCATCACCTGTCTATGATAATTTGTATGTTGACACAAATTCAAAAATATATTTATTATTCTGTGTATGTTCCTATTTCTGTTTACAATGTTTTTGTACAGAAATGTAAAATTATTTTTCTTCCACTATATGTATGTTTTTATATTTGCTTAAGGTGCCTTGTATATTGACACAATTTAAGGATAATTTTGTCATATTGTACTAAATATTTCTATCTCTAATCAAGATATTTTTATATATTTGTTACAATTTCTAGGTAATTATCCCCAGGCTGCATATCATTTTTATGTGAAGTTGTAGTTTGTAAGCTGTATAGGCTATTGAGAATTACAGGTCATAGTCACCCATGTTTGTCATACTTATAGTTAGGTACTCTAGATGCATTCCACATAGAGAGGTAATCATCAAACATTTCTAAGATCTATAGAACAAGACATTTAATAATTTAGAATTTTGTACATGTGAGACATAACTCTTCCTGGCAGCACTGAGCTGTTCCCAAGAGAATGTTGGGCATCAGAGACACTCCATATGGAGCTTGTTTTCTTCTTGGCAAAATGGCCCTTGCCTCAATTGCTTACAGTAAGCACATTGCCCAATCTGGACAAGCAGGATTCAAAGAAAAGTGACTGCTGTACCTTGCCAAGACAGGGTAGGGCAGTCTTTTGAATTTTCCTGATTCTGAAAGTGGTCTGTCAGACATTCTGGGGCTATAGCCAAAGTAGGTTGCCCTAATGTTGCAGAGAGACATTGGATGATTGTCTGTGTAGCCAGTTTTTTTTTCTGTCATTTCTTGAACTTTTTCGAAGTTGCTTTCTTACACTTCCTGCTTACTCAGATAATATTAATTTCATCTCAGGTCTTTGATGGGGTTGAAAACTTGATAGTCACAGTCACTATCCTCTCATATTTTAGCTATGACATTTTAGGTATGAAGCTGTGGCATTGAGGACAGCTGGTGGAATAATTTCTGTTATTGGCCTGGACATTTAATATCTGTTTCTTGCTTGATATTATTATTGTTAGTTGTAGTTCTATATTTGTGTGTTATAATTCTTCCTTTCTTCTGGAAAATATTTAATATATGTTCTTGTTGTATATAGAATTATATATTGTTGTATATAGTATATAGTATTATGTTTAGAACCTTCTTATTTAGACAAAAATGGGGAAGTGTTGTGGGAATTTATTCCACCAATAGCTTTGGTGCTAGCTTTAAGGCATGGCCTGGAATGCTCCAGATGGATTGGTGAGACTGAGAGGAAAACACACTCTATTTCTTGCTCTAGCTTGGCATGGTTAGAGACCCAAGGGGGTAGAAAGAGTCTGTACAGTATCAGTGATGGCTTCAGTATTACCCTGTATCTGTGAGTTTGTCCTTTTAATTTTACCTCTTAATAAATTGGTTTTTTAAAAATACCTTTGTGAGTTCATGCTTCAGAGTAGTGCATGCCTCTCACTCTTTTGCCCACTCTTAGGATTCTTTTCCTATTCTTGGGTTCCCTAGTCCAGTGTTGATTTGAGGGTTTGTGCTTAGTTTTATTGCATCTAGTTATGCCATGTTCAGTTGTTACCCATTTGGGGCTGCTCTTTTCTGAAGGGAAACTGAGGAACTGTGGATCTGGGGAACAGGAGAGGTATATGTGGAGAATTTGGAGGACTGAAGGGTAGGGATACTGCAGTCAGGAGCCATTGTATAAGAGAAACATAAATAAGAAGAAAAAGGGAGAAAAAGTAGTTCCATGGGAAAATATCCTTTAGCACCTTATTTTAACAGAATATTAACAAATATGCAATGCATATTTGATAATATATAAAGAAATACCATAGACTACAGTTGTTGAGGAGGATAATATGTTATGGAATGGTAGGGGATGAAAGAGCTCTATTGTTGCCACTGCATAGGCAGGACACAGTACACCAAGAATTTATCTTTTTCAAGTGTGTCAAGGCAAGAGCAATTTTATTTACCTGAGTAAGCATGTAAACACTGTAAGGGAACAAACACTAATATATTTTTATTCATCTAGCAAATTTCTAACATATTGTGTAAATTTTCTCAAAGCATAAGAGAGATTTTGTATGTTGGAATTATTGTTTGTATAATATGTACCCACACATTTCTGTATGATAAATGAGAAATTTACCACTGATTTATAATTTAAGCTTTTTATGAATCTGTTTTATAGTTATTCATAAGAGGATGCAAATGTAGATAAGCAAGGACCAGAATAGCCTATAGTTTCATAGCGAGGAAGTTAGAAGTTCTAGTGTAATTTGTACTAACTTGAGAGCTTGTTCATATACTATTATCCTCTTCATACTATTTTTGTACAGTATTAACTATTGCTCAATGGTTTATTACTGAAATCATAGGAAAGTTGAAATGGCAAATGAGCATGTCTGCAGATATTTCCTCTTGTGAGTTGTGCAAAGCTTAATGAAGAGAATGACAAAGGGGACTACTCACAGTTATGCCCCAGGGACTAGTTACTCCTTCTGGAAATTTTTAAATTTAGTCGAATGTTTAATCTCTAAACAAGTGATGTTAATTCTAAGGCACAAACTCAATACATCCTATTCTCAAGGGACTAATCCAATATAGAGGATATCATAAAGGAGAGAGAATAATTTTCTGTGCTTCTAATGAGTTTTCTGAGAATCCTTGACACTGGAAACATATATAGAAAAGCTATTTTCTCTTCCTTTCTTCCTTCTTTCTTTCTTTCTTTCTTTCTTTCTTTCTTTCTTTCTTTCTTTCTTTCTTTCTTTCTTTCTTTCTTTCTTTCTTTCTTTCTTTCTTTCTTTCTTTCTTTCCTTCTCTCTCTTTCTTTCATTATTTTTTTTTTTGTATGAGGGAAGAACCATTGTGAAATTCTCAAATAAAGATCATGTCATTTCCCCCTAGGGAACCTCTTCTTGGAAAGTCAGATACATTGTCTGCACTGACTGCAACTATTTGCTTCATTATTAGCAACTTTGGCCCTCTGAGCATGTGAACTCCAATGTGAGGGAATGACCCAGGTGAACCAAGGTGAGCACTGAATGATCTTTATCTTGATATTTCACCTTCAAAATCACAGATATATATATATATATATATATATATATATATATATATATATATATATATATTCCTAGGTTCTGGGGATCATGTATTGCCCTTTTCATAGTTATCATAGTTAATCCTTAAAACTCTTAGTGTAGGAAAGCCTGTAATGCTCAAAGAATCTTTCTGGAGAGATAAACACAGTATGGGTAGGGAGAAGAGGAAATATTCTGCAAGGCTCCTTGTTCTCTCTCTCAGGCATGGAAACCAGTAAAATCAACTCTGCTCTTGGAGTGAATGATGGTTTACAGGTTAATACTTCTTTCTACACTTATTCTTGCAGATGTCACAAGTGATGCAAATGACCATGGAAAATGTTTCTTCAGTGTCTGAGTTCATTCTTACAGGACTGACAGACCAACCTGAGCTCCAGCTACCTTTATTTGTTCTGTTCTTGGTGAACTACATAGCTACTGTGATGGGAAACTTGAGTTTAATGAATCTCATTTACGTAAACTCAAACCTTCACACTCCCATGTACTTTTTTATCTTCAATCTGTCCTTCATTGATTTCTGGTACTCACTTGTCTTTACTCCCAAAATGCTGATGAGTTTTGTTTTGGAGAAAAACACCATCTCCTACAGAGGATGCATGACTCAGCTGTTTTTCTTCCTATTTTTTTGTGAACTCAGAGAGTTATGTGCTGACAGCCATGGCCTATGATCGCTATGTGGCCATCTGTCAGCCACTGCTGTGCAAAGTTGTTATGTCCCCTAAAATCTGTTGTCTGTTGATATTTGGTTCTTATATTATGGGTTTTGCTAGTGCCATGGTTCACACAGGGTGCATGGTCAGGCTCAGGTTTTGTGATTCTAACATCATCAACCACTACATGTGTGACATCTTCCCTCTCCTCCAGCTCTCCTGCAGTAGCACCTATGTCAATGAACTTATGAGCTCTGTTGTGGTGGGTACAGCTATTATTGTATGTTGCCTCATAATCTTTATCTCATATGCTATGATCCTTTTCAATATCATTCATATGTCATCAGGTAAGGGTTGGTCCAAAGCCTTGGGCACTTGTGGGTCTCATATCATAACTGTCAGTCTCTTCTATGGATCTGGACTGCTTGCTTATGTCAAGCCATCATCTGCTGAAACTGTGGGCCAGGGAAAAATTTTCTCAGTGTTTTACACCTTATTGGTTCCCATGGTGAATCCTCTCATTTACAGTCTCAGAAACAAGGATGTCATGCTTGCTGTGAAGAGAACCTGGAAGAAACTCACAAGCTGATTTATCCCGTGGTGCTTCCTCTAGCCCCACCCCTCCCTCTTTGATGTGTATTTTATTTCTGTCTTTTACATTACTTGTATTCTATTAATTTTGTTTAACATTGTCCTTCATTAGCACTAATGGAATTTATAGTATAATACTACTTTTCTTTTTCTACTATACAATATAACTAACTGTGTGTGATCTGTGAGGATATGAGACATCTTCAGATTCAATGTATTTCTAAGATGATCTCAAGTCCATTGTCTATAGAGGTTAAACAAACCCTGGTCAGCTTTTTGGTTTTTAACCTCACTTGAGGATTATATTTCTTAGTAGTTTTTCTTTCATGTCTTTCTTTTAAAAATATTTGTACATTTATTTAAAATTTTATGTATTTTGAATGTCCCTGAGTATATTCTTACCATATGGATTTAGGGGCTTGTTGGGAAATACAGAGAGTGTAAGATTTCTAGACTGAAGAGGGTGTCAGAATAGTTACACACAGTCAGTAGCCACCCTGCATGCAATGGTAAAAAAAACCCCCTCATGTCTTCTGTAAGAACATGAAGAACTATTAATAACTGAGCTCTGTCCATCACTCCAGTCTCATTTTTTTTCTAGCCAATAAAATTCTTGAAGCTATAGACTTTACTTATAGTTCATTTTGTGTTTTTTGTTTATGTCTGTATTTTATAAATCCTTATTTGAATAAATTTGCATATTTATTCAAGGGAATGAGAAGACAATTCTGGATGTGGTATAATTGTCAAAATACCAGAAATTATTTAATGTCATTCTTTTTCTGTCTATTTAGCTTGAAATTTATGATTGAAATCTGTAATTTACTGGGATAAAGTTTTGCTTTTATGATTATCAGAGCATGTATCAGGCCTATTCCTTTACCCCCTTTTCTCTACCCTACCACGATTTTGAGAAATTTTAGCAAACTGACATTTTTGAGGTTAATAGAATTGAAAGTGTCACATTTTTGTCTATGATATGTGGATTCTGTCTATGACTGTTTTTATAAAATTACATATATTTTGGCCATACAACACAGTGTTATAATAATATCTAGGCTAGCTCCGTGTTTCATAGGATGGATATTGATTTTTAAAAAGACAATAGTTTACTTCTGTAAAAGAAACAGCACATGGGATTAAGGCCTATTGGTATAGTTTATACATGTATGCCTTCAATCTCCACAACCAAGAAGGGCCCAACCTCTCTTCCTCTATCAGTCTCTACATTTATATCAATCTTCCACCTAATTCAGGAAATGGTAGCATAACTACTGGATGGCCATTCAACTAATGGTTCACAGTTCATTTTCACACATTACTTTTTTATGCAGTAATACAAGAGAAGGAAAATGATAGTGAAAAAAGATATAACTTCCTGCGACTATAACTTCCCACAATTTCCCAAGAGAATATAAGAATATGGTCCCAGACAAGGTGCCTATATTCAAGAGTTTAGTCTACAAGGTTTTAAAGGTCAAGTTTTAGAAATGCACATCTTCCTACAGAAGCCTCAGAATAATGTGGTGTAAACTTGCTGAGCTACAAGGGGACATTTTATCCTGTTATTTTTGATTAGTGATTGTCTTTCTGGAATGACAGAGGTGATGTGTTTGGCCAAGCCTTTCTGGAGAGTCACGCCACTATTCTCACAGCTTAACATACACTTTAAAAGGCCTTCTAAACATTTTATCTTTATTTAGACAGAAATATAATTTATGCATGAAATATACAATTTATTATTTGCCTTGTATTAGACTTTTTTATTGTCTATGCTGGGTAGGAGATATGTTCTGTAGTGCCCACTGAAAATCCACAGACATGTGGATGATGAATGTCTTAGCTTCCTCAATGAAGTCAGTTTGAAGTTGGCTTCACCAAGGAGTCTGTTTTCCTCTTTACTCTGTATACTGATGATGCTCTCAGGCAGTGCCTTGTGAAGACAATGAGCTAGGTGAGCTCATGAGTATGCATGATCAGCACCTGTCTTCCCTCCAGGAAGGAACATGTCAACTCTAAGAAAATATCTACATGATAGAAGATGCGTTATGCTTAGGGTTCAATAGATCATGAAAGTATAATTTTTATATTAATGTTTTTAAAAGTCTCAGACATTTAATTTAGATATGCAGAATTAGAAAAAAGATGTCTTTAAAAAGTTAAATCAAGACCTGGGCATTGGTGGCTCATGCCTTTAATCCCAGCACTCTGGAGGCAGAGGCAGGTGGAGCTCTGTGACTTTGAGGCCAGCCTGGCCTACAGAGCTAGTTCCAGACAGGCTCTGAAGCTACACAGAGAATCTCTGTCTCCAAAAACAACAAACAAGCAATCAAATAAAAAAATAGAAACAAACAAGCAAACAAAAAGTTAAATCAATCTGCTGAAAATTAGTGTTTCTAGAAAATTAAAATTTTTTATTTATTCTGAGTGTGGTATTCGTAATTACTCCAGTATAGTCTAAATGCCTGGAATATTTTTCAGTTATTCTTTTGTATTCATTACAGCATGTGAATAAACAAGGGTTGTGAAATATGTTTTGTATTTATTCACAAGCACACATGTTAAAAGACAAACACTGTTTCTAAAAGACAATTTGACATAGCCAATACTCACTCATATAAAGGATTGTTACCAGCTAGAAAGTGAATGTGAGGCACCAAGCACATCATATAAAGTGTTGTCTAACTTATTTATTGCAGTCAGCAGTATAGATTGATGCAGAATGAATCAGCAAACAGCCAGGATCAGCTCTGAGCAGTGAATAGGCTTATTTTACATGCATTGTTATTTGTTCTGAAAATGAAATGTCTTATTATTGTAAACAAATCCATAAGAATATTTATTCTTAAAATACAAGCCAGTGATTGATATTTATTTCAAGACAGGGTTTCACTGTATAGTTCTGGCTGTCCTGGAATTCACTATGTAGACCAAGCTGGCCTCATACTCACAGAGATTTGCCTGCCTTTGCCTCCCAAGTGCTGGGATTAAAGAAGTATGCCACTACTGGTGGCCATGCCTATGGTTTTTAAAACAGCATACAAAGTAAATTTAAAACAGAATAGCATCAGTACATATAAGTGCATCTTGTCTCTCTGCAACCTACCAATTATAGATTGGTTATCATTTACTTAATGGCTAATATGCATTTTTTGTAAGTGAATACATACCATATTTGGTCTTTCTAGGCCTGGGTTAACTCATTCAGGATGATCTTTTCTTCTTCCATCTGTTTGCCTCCAAATGTCATTTTTTAAAGCAGCTGTGTAATACTCTATTGTGTAAATGTATCTCATTTTAGTTTTTCATTCTTCTGTTGGGGGATATTTAATTTGTTTTCCGTTTCTGTTTTTATTTTAATTATTTATTTTTTAAATAACGTTTTTTTTTTTCACTTTCTTTTACATACCTACTACAGTTTCCCCTGATTCATCTCCTCCCATTTTATCCATGCTCTCCTTGACTCCCATCTACCCCAAGGTCCTCTTCAGGCATCTTGGCTGGGTAAGGTAATCCAAAAGTCAGCTAAGCACCAGGGACAGGTCCTGATCTCACTACTAGGAACCTTACAAACAGACTCAGCTACATAAGTGTCACACATACACAAAGTGCCTAGGTTAGTCCTAAGCAGGCTCCCTAACTGTTGGTCCAGAGTCCATGAGCTCCCATGTGCTCAGGTCAGCTGTCCCTGTGGATTCCCCCATCATAAGCTTGACCACCCTGGCTCATACAATCCTCCCTCTCTTTCTTCACGAGGCCTCCCAGAGCATTGCCTTGTGCATGGCTGAGGATCTCTGCATCTGCTGCCATCAGTTACTGGATACAAGCTCTCTGATGACAATTAGGGTGGTCACTAGTGTGATTACAGTAGATGGTCAGCCAGTTAGGGCACCCTCTCCACTGTTGCTAAGAGTCTTAGTGTGTCATCCTTGTGAACTCATGGGAGTTTCCCTGGCACTAGTATTCTCCCTAACCCCGAAATAGCCCCTTGTATCAAGATATCTTTCATTATTCTCCTCTATCCTGCTCTCAACATGCCTTCAGTACCCAGCCTGCCCAACCCTCTCCCTCATGCTCCCATCTACCATATCCCCTACTCTGACCCCAGTTTATCCAAGAGATGTCTTCTATTTCCCAAGGAAATCCATGCATTCCTCTTTGGGCCCTCATTTTTATCTAGCCTTGATAGGGCTGTGGATTGTAGGTTGGTTTTCCTGTACTTTACTCCTAATATCCACTTCCAAGTCAGTGCATAGAATGTTTGTTTTCTTGGGTCTGGGTTAACTCATTCAGAATTTTTTTTTCTAGTTTAATCTATTTGTCCACAAATTTAATGGTGTCATTGTTGTTTTTTACAGCTGAGTAAATTCCATTGTGCAAATGTACCACATTTTCCTCATTCCTTGGTTGAGGGGCATCTAGGTTGTTTTCAGGTTGTGGCTATTATGAGTAAGGGTGTTATGAGAATAATTGAGCAAATGACCTTGTCATAGAATGATGTGCCCCAAGATTTGTATAAGTGGGTTTTGAGATAAATTGATTCCCTTATTTCTGAGTTTATTTCCAAAGTTACTAAACAAGTTTGTACTCCCACAAGCAGTGGTGGAGTGTTCCCCTACTTCACATTCTCTCTATTTGATCTTAGAGAATTATCTTTTTGATGTGTTTTGGATTCAGTTCGCCAGTATTTCATTGAATATTTTTACATCAATATTCATGAGTGAAATTGGACTATAATTCTCTTTGTTGAATCTTTCTGTAGTTTGTGTAACAGTATGACTGAACTCATAGAACTTATTAATTTCTTCCAATTTTATTTGTCTCTTCCTCCTCATTTTCTATAAGGAATTATTTTCCATTTCCTCTTGAAGGATTTCTATCATCTTCATAAAGTGATTTTTGGGGTAATTTTTTCATGCTTCAGCTGTGTTGAATTGTTGAGGTCTTTCTGTAGAAGGATGCCTGGGTTCCGGTGGTGCCATATTGCCTTTTCTGTTATTGATTGTGCTTTTACACTGGCATTTAGGAATCTGAATTTGGGGTGGTCTGAATTAGGTGTTGATTCCTGTGTTTCATTATCTTGGATGGGTGCTTTGTTCTTTGGTTTCTGCTTCCTCTTTGGTGCTCTAGCCTAATTGGCCAAGGGTTCTTGTGACTGGTGAGTCTTAAGGTACAGTAGTGTGTCTTTACTGGTGTTTTTGGTGCTCTGGGTGCCGTGTCTAGATCCAGCCTGACCTCAAGTAAAGCTCACGTCTTCTTCCAAAGTTGTAGACTAGAATACGGAGCTCCCCAGTCCCCCACTCTGTGTGTGTGTGTGTGTGTGTGTGTGTGCACAGTCTAGGGTTGTTGTGTGGGTTTTAAGGAATGTTAACAGGCAGTGGAATGTGTTTCACCTGGGGTACCTAGGACAAGCCTGGCCTCTGGTAAAGCTTCCAGGACTATGGGCAAGGGAGAGGGCTATGGGATATGCCTTAGGGATCAGAGTCTAGGGAGTGGGACAACTTGGATGGAGATAGGTCACTCACCTGTTCATCAGACTGGTGTGGACTGTAGCTGGGCAGATGGAATCTGCCAGATTTGTGGGGAACAGTGAGGATGCTGAGGTAGGAGGAGTTTGGTGGCAGAATGGGTCTTGGGGAAACAGAATCCAGGGGGTGGGGGCAGTCCAGCTGGCAGGCAGGTCATTCACATGCTCATCCTCTGGTGCAGACTTTACCCATATTTAGTAACTTTCTAACATATTGTGTAAACTATCTCAAAACATAATAAAGATTTTATTTTATGAATTTCAATTTATTATTTTTTGTACTATGTATACTCAAAAATATTCATATAATAACTGAGAAATTTACCAAGAATCTAAATTTTATGTCAATTTTTATGAATCTATTTTACAGTTTTCATGAAAGGATACACATGTAAATAAGCGAGGATCAACATAGCCCACAGTTATATAGCTAGGAAGCAGAAAATTCTGATGTAAATTTGTAATGACTTGAGAGCCTGTTCATATTGTTTTATCCTCCTCATACAACTATTTTTGTACAGTATTTATCCTTTGTCAATAGTTTATTACTGAAACCATAGAAAAACTACAAATGGCAAGTGAGCATGTCCCTCGACATTCCCTCTAGTAGAGTTGTGCAAAGCTTAATGAAGAGAATGGCAAAGGGGACCACTCACAGTTCTGCCCTGGGGATTAAATGTTCCTGCTAGAACATTATAAATTGAGTAGAATTTTGAATCTCCAAAGGACTTATATTAGTTCTACAGCACAAATTCCACAATTTCTACCCTCAAGAGGCTGAGACAACATGGAGAATATCATAAAGAAGAGAATAATTTTCTGTGCATCTAATGAAGTTTCTCAAAAATCTTGACCTTGGGATATTGGAGACTCATAAAAGAAAGTCATTGTCTTTTTTTATTGTATAAAAAAAATCTTTGTGAAATTCTCAAAGGGCAACCTTGTCATTTTCCCCAGCAAACCTCGTCTAGTGGGTTAGATACATTGTCTGCAGATTGCAATTACCAGATTCATCATTTGCAACTTTAGTCCTCTGAGCACAGTGTGGAGGAAGACACCATTAATTTCAATGTTAGGGAAGGAGCCAGATGAACAAAGGTGAGCACTGAATAGTCTTTATCTTGACATTTTAACTTCAAGACTACAGCTGTATAATCACAAGTTCTGAGGAAAATGAAGGCATTGTTGTTTACAGTCTTAATTATTAGTAAACACCAAATGAAAGAAAGGATGCTTCATGCAAAGAAATTGGTGACATAGTATATAGCACTCCACTTTCCATTTGTTCTTATGTCCAGAGAAATTAACCAGAAACAAAACTTCTTTTGGGGGAAAAAAACTGTAGGGATTAGGCTTTTAATTGATAGAATATATGAAAAAAAGATGTTATTTAGTATTTGATAATGATTATTGGTAAAATTCTTAAATGTTATAAATGGATTAAATGAATTTTCTGGGAGCTGATTTTCATTCATCACTTTTAATGTGATACCTTTCTTTGCTGCTGCAGTTTAAGAACTCGATAGCATGCATGAGATATCTACAGGAAATTATTTGAAAATCCCTTTAAACATTACAAGATTTAATTAATTAAAAATCATTAATATATTTTGGTAAAAAAAATAGAAATTCCCCCAGCATCTTCCAGGATATACATAAGGTGCGTAGGTAAATGAGGAAATAGGTATTCCTAAGGACTCCATGCTTCTAACTCAAGCTTGGACACCAATAAATTCTGCTCTTCCCTTGGAGTAAACATTAGTTCATAGGTTAATATTGCTTTCTACACTTCCTCATGCAGATGCCATGTATAATGCAATGGACTATGAAAAATGACTCTTCAGTGTCTGAGTTCATTCTTATGGGACTGACAGACCAACCTGAGCTCCAGCTGCCCTTATTTGTTCTGTTCTTGGTGAACTACACAGCCACTGTAATGGGAAACTTAAGCTTAATGAATCTCATTTGCTTAAATTCAAACCTTCACACTCCCATGTACTTTTTTATCTTTAATCTGTCCTTCATTGATTTCTGGTACTCACTTGTCTTTACCCCCAAAATGCTGATGAGTTTTGTTTTGGAGAAAAACACCATCTCCTTCAGAGGATGCATGACTCAGCTGTTTTTCTTCCTATTTTTTGTGAACTCAGAGAGTTATGTGCTGACAGCCATGGCCTATGATCGCTATGTGGCCATCTGTCAGCCACTGCTGTACAAAGTTGTTATGTCCCCTAAAATCTGTAGTCTGTTGATATTTGGTACTTACATGATGGGATTTGTTAGTGCTTTGTTCCACACAAGTTTCATGGTCAGGCTCAGGTTTTGTGATTCTAACATCATCAACCACTACATGTGTGACATCTTCCCTCTCCTTCGGCTCTCCTGCAGCAGCACCCATATGAATGAGCCTGTGCATTCTGCTGTGGTGGGTACAGCTATTATTGTATGTTGCCTCATAATCTTTATCTCATATGCTATGATCCTTTTCAATATCATTCATATGTCATCAGGTAAGGGTTGGTCCAAAGCTTTGGGCACCTGTGGGTCTCACATCATAACTGTTTGTCTTTTTTATGTAACTGGGCTACTTGCTTATGTCAAGCCATCATCTGCTGAGACTGTGGGCCAGGGAAAAATTTTCTCAGTCTTTTATACTTTTTTGGTTCCCATGTTGAATCCTCTCATTTACAGTCTCAGAAACAAAGATGTAAAGCTTGCTTTGAAGAAAACCTGGAAGAGACTCGCAACCTAATTTATCCATTAATATGGCCTTTAGCTTCATCCATTCCAGTTTGATGTGCCTTTCTCCTTTTTTCTTGTCTTTTACACTATGCATATTCACTATTTTATTTCTACTTGTCCTTCAAGAGCAATGATAGAATTTATACTGAAACAACATTTTTTTCCTTTCCTTCATGAAAAATTACTCTGTATGTAATAAGAGGATATGTGACATCCTTAGATTCAATGTGTTTAAGATGATGGCATGTCCTTTGCAAATCAGATTAAGAGCCTTGTCTCTATTTTTACATTACTTGGTAATAAAAATTCTTAGTATGTTTTGTTGTAAAAATCATTATGCACTCATTTTTTTAAGTGTGTGTCAGTGTTCCTGCTCAAACGTTTTCTGTACAATTTTGATGTTTTCCCTTGTTTGTAGGGTTTATTATATGTATATTAATTAAAAAAATGGAAAGAAAACTATGGGCACAAAATAATTGTTAACATTCCAACAATTATTTGGTATGGTTCTTATTCTAGGCATTTTAGCTTCAAATTGACAATGGGATTTTTTAAGTCATGGGGATTATTACACAATTAATTACACAATTAATAATTTGCCTTGTATGAGACTTTCTTATTTTCTGTGTTGGGTAGGAAATATGCTCTGTAGTACCCACTGGAAACCCACAGATGTGTGGAAGGTGATTGTAAAAGCTCCCTCAGTGATGCTCCCTGCCCAGCTTGCCGATGGCTTCACTGAGGAGTCTGTTTTCCTCCTGACTCTGTATACTGATGATGTTCTCAGTCAATGCCTTGTGAAGACAATAAGTTAAGTGAGCTCATGAGTGTTATCAGAACCTGTCTTCCCTCCAGAGGGGAACATGGTGACTTTAAGAAAATATCTACATGATAGAGGATGCATCATGTTTAGGGAATCAATGAATCATGAAGATATAATTTTTTAAAAAATATTTATTTTTATTTATGTGCATTGGTGTTTTGCCTGCATGTGTGTCTGCACGAGGGTGTCATATCTTGGTGTTACAAACAGTTGTGACTTGCCAAGAGGGTGCTAGGAATTGAATCTTAACCACTGAGTCATGTCTCCAACTCTGAAAGCATATTTTTAATGTTAATAATGTTTAAAAATTTATAAGAGATTTAACAAAACTGTAGATGTAGAAAAATGATGCATTTGAAAAGTTAAATCAAGCTGATAAAAATTAGTGGTGCTAGAGAGTTAAGCATTTCTATTTATTATAATAGTGATAAGATTGTTGGTTGTTTTTAATTTCTCAAAGTTACTCTGAATATCTAGAGTCTTCTCAGTTTTTTATGTCTAGAAAATAGTCTGATGGGACTAAGAGTAAGCAGGTGTGATGTGCTGTAAAACTATGGCCCTATTAGAAGAAAGGACAAGATGAATATCAATGCTTAATTCATCATTACAGCTCTAACAAAGATACATATTTTCACAACAGCTGTGGCAATTATAGGCAGGATGCAATGTCCACTGTGGTCAAGAGGTAGCTTGGGCTTCTGGTGGATCTTTTGCTTGCTGTACTGAATGAGAACTTTTTCCAACCTTAAATGCCACTTCTGTGGCAGTGGAAATCAGGCCAGAATTCTTGTGGTATCACCTCTCCAGGAAGAACCCTTGATCTATTTTAATTTCAGGATAGATCTAGATAATTCTGTTCATTTTTAGCTGACATTCTCATGGCTTCTTAAATAATTGCAGTGAGATTACTCTAACAGCACAGCTTTCTGGTAATTATATTTTTGCCTTTGATATTTAGAAGTACTTGAAGCTGAAAGATTATCTTAAACAGTTCAAAGTTCAGTGTGACAGTAAAATGGAAGATATCTTGTATTATTTAAATGAAATTATATAAAACATTGTAAAAGGTGTAATCAGTATTTGAAACAATGTCACTGTGCTGGATTCCAATGTAGTGGTGATTACATAGAGTGGAGTGTCATGGTATTCTTTTCCATTGTCTTAACTCTTAAATTCTATCTGTCTTTTTCCCTGTGAAGTTCTCTTTGTCTTCAGGAAGGGTGTGATTCAGAGGTTCCATTTGAGGCTGAGAGCCATCATTCATATATTCTTAGCACTTTGACAAAATATGAATCTCTTAATTAATCTAAATCTCCAAAAAGTAACTTTTTGTCTCAGGCTAGGAGCAACACTAGTCTATGTATGTAAGGATGAACAATTAGAAGCCTGGGGACAGGTGAATTCAATGAAGAATTCTACCAAACCTCCAAAGCAGAATAAATACCAAAATTCTCCAAATTCTCCAAAGTAGAAATTGAAAAAATATTGCCTAATTCTTTTTAGAGTGTCATGGATATCTTAATGCCTAAGCTTCACAAAGGCACAAAAAAGAAAGAAAATTACATACTAAATTCCATTATGAACACAGATGAAAATTTTTCAATAAAATACTTGAAAACATATGCCAAATTTTCTATCACTCTATTAATGTAGTTTTTAATCATTAGGACATTGTGTGTGTGTGTGTGTGTGTGTGTGTGTGTGTGTGTGTGTGTGTACCAGTGTGAGAATCCATACATTAATTTATCCTCTAAGTGTCCATTCTATTGGCTGAAGTTAAAACTTTTTATCTTAAAAGAAAGCTCTGAGGATGTTTCTTGTATTACATTATTTTGCACATATCAGAAATTTTGTAGTAGCATACAAGTCACCAGCCCATACCATGACATATGCTCTGTCCTTTACAATGCATAATAGGCACGGGCAGTATTCATATCCTTGTGTTCTTGCCTTAAGTAAAATATACCAAAGAATAGTTCTATCCATCATCTTTGATCCAAGTGTTGTAAACTTAAGTTCCAAGAAAAAGATTTACCTATGCTAAAGGATTCTGTAAGACAGGAACACTGATTAGAACTCACTATATTGTGCAAAGCAGCTAAGTTTCTAGTCCAGAGTCATATGTCTTGGTCAACTTTTATCCCTCTATATTCATTTGTTTTGACCTGCCATTATTGGAACTAATCATAAAGCAAGAGTGATACTTACTGTGCTCTTATGGAAAGCTGAAGATTTCCTGGGGCTAGGGTAAGAAGGGATATGGACTTGCTGTTTAATGTGTGTATGCTTTCAGTTTTGCAAGATAAAAAGGTTTTGGAGACTGACATTGTATTAGCTATTGTTCTGTTACTGGGATAAAACTCTGTATCCCAGGCAAATTATAGAAGCAAGGATTTATCTTAACTTATGATCCCAGAGGTTTAGTGTTCAAATTTATGAGGACAGTGTGGCAGCAGGTTCCAGGTGTCACTGCAGGAGCAGGAAGCTGAAAGCTCACATCTCAAAATTTAAAAACAGAGTAAAAAAACAAACCAAATAAACAAGGATATACGCCCCAATGACATAGTTCCTCCATCAGGGCCACACTACTTAAACCTCTCCAAACTGCATCACCAACTAAGGACCAAATGTTTAAATGCCTGAGACTATAGGGATCATCTCTTGTAAAGCCCCATACAACTCCTGATGTCAAGAAAATTAATGCAGGAACTCAAGCAGCTAGTCACATCATGCCTACAATCAAGGATAAGGGAAATAAACAAATCAAAGCTTGCTTACTTACTCTCAGGTAGCTTTCTTCTTTTTTTATACTGTTCAGGGCACCCTGCTTATGGAATAGTGCTGACCAGAATGGGTTGGGTCTTCCTACATTGAATAACAACCAAGACAAACCATCAAAGACATTCCCATTGACCAATCTGACCTAGGAATTTCCTCATAAGACTCTCTACTCAGCCCTAGGTTTTGTTCTGTCAGTTGCAATAACTAACACAGAGGTGGATATGAATGAAGGGACCTTGAGTACAGTGTGAAGTTTTGAAGAGTAAAGTCAGTCATCCTAAAACAAACAAAAATTTATACTGTGTTTAAAAGGAATCAATGTATCTAACTCATAATTGGCATTATGGCACTTTTCTGATTTCTGTCTTACCTATATTTCATACCTAAAATGTGAAAATTAGCATTGCAAATGCCTTCAATTTATTAAAATGTCACAATTCATCATAAATATTCTAAAAATTAAGCATGATGTCAATCTTTTTTCTTTGGAACCATGCACATTTAAAAATGAAGATAACTAAGGCTTAATTTTGGATTTTGTTTTCAATTTATTAATAAGACAAGAAAACTTCTTGGAACTACTTCTCCCTGAAAATCATTTAAATATAAGGGAATCCAATATATTTATCAAAGCTCTATTGTAACTGAAATTGTTAAGAATGTATAAACATCTATGTTTAAAATATTTCTTTTACTATTCCCTGCTTCTTTGAAAGGCCAGTGTTTAAGCCTCTGACCTAGATTTGTGTCCTAGTTTTTCTATTTTATATATAATTTTTAATTTAAATTAGAAACAAGATTGTTTTACATTTCAATGCCAATTCCCATCCCCCCTGTCCTTCTCTGTTCCCCTCACCAACCCTATTCCCATCCCCTTTCTTTTCCCCAGGGCCAGGGGGGTTGAGGCCTTCCATAGGAAGTCTTCAAAGTCTGTCATATCATTTGGAACCCTCCTATCCATGTGTCTAGGCTGAGGGAGTCTCCACCTATGTGGAATTGACTCCCAAAGTCCATTCCTATACTAGGGATAACTACTGATCCACTACCAGAACTCCCAACTAACAGCACGTTTAGTAAATACTCACTCTTATATGTTTTTTTTTTTTTTTTTTTAGACATAGAGCAAAAGATTACTAGCCTACAATCGCCACCACTAGAAAAGCTAGGAAACGGGGGGATGGAGGTCCCTCAGAGAGACATACATGGTCTCCTGAAGAAGAGGAAAGGGACAAGATCTCCCTTGCAAATTGGGAGCATGGTGGATGGGAGAGGGAGTTAAGGAGAAGAGGAGGGTAGAGGTGGGTATGATGGAGTAGGAAGATTGAGTCACAGAAAGAACAGAGGATAACAAGAAAAAAGATAGCGTAATAAAGGGATTCATTATATATTTTAAGAGAAATCTGGCAATGGAGAAATGTCCAGAGATCTACAAGGATGACCACAATTAACAATCTAAGTAATAGAGAAGAGGCTACCTTAAATGTCCTTCTCCAATAATGAGATTGATGACTACCATACATGCCATCCTAGAGCCTTCATCTCGTAGCTGATCAAAGCAGAAACAGACACTCACAGCTAAACACTGAGCCAAACTCTCTTGGAATCCACTTGCAGACAGGGAGGAGTGGTGAGCAAAGGGGGGCAAGACCAGGCTGGAGAAACCCACAAAAACTGCTGACCTGAACAATGGGGAGCTCATGGACTTCAGTATGATAGCTGGGAAACCAGCATAGGACCAACACAGATTCCCTGAGTGTAGTGTAAACCGCTGTATTTAAATTTTAAGTGTTGCAATATCATCTAAAAATTAACCAGTATGAATTTTTAAACCAACTGAATAGTCAGCTTTTGTAATAGGTGGTTAAAAAAACCTCTAAGTACAATTTGTATTTGCTTTCTCCAGAGATGTACACTTAAATTTTAATTTTCTAAAGCAGGAGAATTAAATTACATTCAAAGCTCATACTCATAAAAATGTTAGCAAATGTAATATTTTGAAGAATCAAGCTTGAGTTGCAAAAATATTATGGTTATATCCATAGAGGAAAATCATAGAATCTGGATATATTGTAGAAAGAAAAACATGGCAATATTCTTAAAAACAAAATGTTCACATCTCATTTACTTTATGAATTAAACTATGTAACTTTGTAGGATTACAAAAGACAAACATCTAAATTATGAAAAATCAACTGTGTCAATAATCATATTAGCAGTCACAGGCTTACAAAGAACTGGCCATGAAACCAAGCTTTTTCAAAGAGAACAATAATATCTTAAAAATGTACTTCATAAGGTAACTTTTCTATCTGATTTATACACAGAAATAAATCAACTTTAGTCCCTTCTGAAAGGTTGTTCACACTAAGTGGATGCTCATAGCATGAAAGGAGCCTGCAACTTTTTAGCAATTTCAAATTTGTGTGATTGAAATCTCCCCACAGTTACATAATGAGTGAATATATTGTTGGGTGCATACATAAGAATAGGGAACACTTGTCTTTCTGCATCTATTGAAGTCACAGAAATAGAAAGTAGAATCATAGTTACCACAGGAGTAGAGTAGATTAGACAGGGAGTGGTGATGCTGACCATTTGGTAAAATTTCAGTTAGGATAGACACCACAGTTATATAGTCCATGACTATATGCCATAATGCTCCACATTCGCTAAAAGAAGACTTCTAGCCCCATAAATTATTCTTAAGTATGTAAGTTGATGAATATATTAAGTTGCATGGTTCAGTCACTTGTTTCCCCTTAAATAGTATAAACTGTTTACTATTTCCTCTCTCTCTTCTCCTAGTTAGTTCTGCCTTACATACCTTCTCATCTGGATCCACTCACTATATAATGTTTATCTGTGCGATGTATCCCATAACCATTCAGAGTTCTTTCAACTGAAATTAAATTTAAGCTAAATGTCATTTTCATCCATAGTAATTCTTTATACTGATTATAAAAGAATTTATACATTTAATTATTAAATTATTCAACAAGAATTGCCAACTAGAAGCTGTTTCTACCACAAAACATAATGAAGTAAATTATGTTCAGAAATAAGCATCTCATTATTAACAGTGGGTATATTATTTTGAAAATAATCTAATACAAAAGGAAATAGTTTATTCAAGAGGGATATATTTAGAATAATTGTATATGATTAATAAACATTTATATGTATTCTAACATCAGACAGAACATACATGACTAGGGACATGGTAATGGAAACAGGGCTATAGAAATGTATCAGTCATGTTCCTTCATTTGTCTGTTTTTAGACATATGCTACTCTATATTCATGTTCAGGTACTAAATTCGTATTTCTAAATTATCACCCAGTGTGACCTTAGCAATGGTGATGTGTGTATGTCTTGTGAGCAGTGAACACAATCTGAAACTTCTGAAAAATATTTGTTCTACTGTGAAGAGGTAAGTGTAAGTCATTGAATCCCTGTGATTTTCTACAGAATTCCTAATATCGATGTTTTTGGTTTCTCACTTTTGGCTTTTTGATATTTATTCACACTTCTAGAGAATTGTGATGTATGAACCTAGAAAGTAATCCCTTATTAGAATAAACTCTACAAGCAAAACTTTAAAGACATTTTACTGATCAAAATACTTTGTCTACAAATATACTAGATTTAAAAAATTTTATTGTGTGCTCATGTATTGTGTGTGTACATGTATTGTGTGTTCATGTATGAGTTCATGTATATGTGTGTATATGTGTACATGCAACTGTAGCTAGAGGTTGAAACAGATTTTTTCCCAATAATATATTATTTATTGCTTGAAAATGTAGTGCATGCATATAATGTATGTTAATCTTACCCACAATCACACTTGCTCCCCTTCAACTCTTCCCATACATCCCGCTGCATCCTCTTCTCACTTCATGTTCCCTGATTTTTATTTTTATTTATTTTTTCTTCTCTTTTCTTTTTTTTAATTTAAATTTTGAAACAAGCTTGTTTTATATGTCAGTCCCAGTTCCTGCACTGCACCCTCCCGTCCTCCCCTGTTGCCTCCCCCAACTCTAACCCCATCCCTTTTCTGCTCCACATGGAGGGTGAGACCTTCCATGGGGATCTTCAAGGACTGTCATATCATTTAGACAGAGCCCACACCCTCCCGAATGTGTCTAGGCTGATGGTGTATCCATCTATGTGGAATGGGCTCCCAAAGTTCCTAGTATTCTAAGGGCTACCAGAGGCCCTATAGACTGTCCAGTCCTCTCAACTAACACCACATTCAGGGAATCTGGGTTGGTCCTATTCTAATTTCCCAGCTATCAAACTGGAGTCCATGAGCTCCCCCTTGTTTAGGTCAGCGGTTTCTGTGGGTTTCTTCAGCCACATCCTGACCTCTTTGTTCATCACTTTTCCATGTCTGCAACTGGATTCATAGAGTTGGGCCCAGTGCTTAGCTATGGGTGTCTGCTTCTGCTTCCATCAGCTACTAGATGAAGGCTCTAGTTGGGAACATGGGTGACAGAAAAGGGAGTTAGGAGGAAGAGGAGGGGAGAGGTGGGCATGATGGAGCAGGAAGATTGAGTCAGGGAAAAAATAGAGAGCAAGAAAAAAGATACCATAATAGAGTGAGCCATTATAGGTTTTAAGAAAAATCTGGCACTAGGAAATGTCCAGAGATCTACAAGGATAACCCCAACACAGATTCTTTATCTCCAATTTCTCTCTACCTTGTTTGAAGATGTTAAAGTTTTTAATTATCCAATGCATTATCAAAGCAATTTTCTGAATTATTAGTGCATTGTAGAACTGAGCAATGAAGAAGAACAGTAAAGCATCTGTCTTTTATTATAGAAACATTAAAGAACAATTTCTTTAAATTCATGAGGTTTTACATAGCCATAACAAAAACAGTTTCTAAAGCATTTAAAAATTGTACATGCAATGAATTATAATTACAAATGTAGCCCTATATTTTTATATACACATTAGCTTTTTTTAGTGTGATGTTTTAAATTGAAATACAATAACACCCCCTTCCTCCCTCCATCCTCTCCCAGGTCTCCCACTCTCAAGTTGATATCCTCTTATTCTTTGATTAATATTGTTATATATTTTAAAAATTTGTATTTAATGTATATTCATTGTATGAAGTATAAAGGTTTGCTATAAATTCTTTGTTTTTGCTCTAGAAGGTGACTGAGACTTGACCACTGAAAAGTCAAGATGTGGACCTATGGCTTTTCCTGAATGGAAGTCAAATTTAAAAACTCTTTGACTCTGGATGCACTAAGGGATAAAGTGATTGTATAAAATATCTCAACATTCGGGAAGTTCCAGGACCCAACCAGAGCACAATAGACCAGCCTATCCACATGGAACTACCCGTAATGTCCACTTGCCTCGTCTCTGACCCCCTCAGCCAGTCTTCTACTGGAGTTATGGGCCCCTTCCAGAGATCTGCCTATCTCTGCAGGACCAAGAGTTCCTGCGGGCTGGATCCTTGACCCCCATCGCATGGCCCCTACCAAAGAGGCCTCTGCTAGAGTTTGATCTTTGACCCCCATCGCTGGACCCTTGCCTATGGAGAGACCTCCCCAAGAGCTTGGACCACCCAGAGCTACAGACATCGAACCTCTAACCCACCTAAGGCCATAGAGAGAGGGAGAGACCCCCTGCAACACCTACTGGAAGAAGCTATGGGAAGACAGAAATACAAGAAAACATCTAACATCAGAAAGACAAACATAACACCACCAAAATCTAGGGAAACACAACAAAGCAAACGAATCAGAAGAGAATGACTTAAAAAATTATCATCATAAAAATGTTAGAGGCCATCAAAGAAGATGTGAGAAAATCCCTAAAAAATTGGAAGAAAAACAAACAAAAAAATCAGAAGAAATAAATAAATTTCTTAAAGAAAGTACAGAAAGCCAAGAAAAAAACAAAAACAAAAAAAACAAATGAACAAACAAACAAACAAACAAACAAAAAACAGGTGAAGGAAACGGTTCAAGACTTGAAAACAGAAATGGGGACATTAAAAAAAAAAAAACACAAACCGAAGGAATGCTGGAAATAAAAAAACTGGGCAAATGATCAGGAACTACAGATGCAAGCATAACCAACAGAATTCAAGAGATGGAAGAGAGAATCTCAGGTGCTGAAGATAAACTAGAGGGAATAGATTAATCGACCAAAGAAAATAATAAATCCAACAAATCCTTAACAAAAAACATCCAGGAAATGTGAGACACTGTGAAAAGGCCAAACCTAAGAATAATAGGCATAGAGGAAGGTGAAGAAGCCCAGCTCAAGGGTGCCAAAAACATATTCAACAGAATCATTGAGGAAAGCTTTCCCAATCTGAAGAAGGACATGCCCATGAAAGTACAAGAAGCACCAAACAGAATGGAACAAAGAAAAAAGACCTCTCAACATAAAATAATCAAAACACCTAATTTACAGAATAAAGAAAGGAAAAAGGACAGGTAACATATAAAAGCAGACCTGTCAAAATTATACCTGACTTCTCCGTGGAAACGCTCAAGGCCAGAAGGTCCTGGATAGATGTTCTACAAGTATTAAGAGTCCACAGATGCCAGCCCAGGCTACTATACCCAGAAAAACTCTCAATCACTATAGATGGAGAAAACAAGATATTTAATGACAAAGCCAGATTTTCACAATATGTATCTACAAATCCAGCCCTACAGAAAGTTTTGGAAGGAAAACTCCAACCCAAGGAAGTTAACTACGCTCACAAAGATTTAGGCAACAGATAATCCCACTTCACCAGAAACCAAGGGTAAAGAAGGACAAATAAATTCACAATACCATTGCCAAAAACAAATCTAAAACAAACAAATATTAACAATCAATGGTCCTTACTCTCCCTCAACATTAATGGTCTAAACTCACCTATAAAAAGACATAGCCTAACAGAATGGATACAAAGACAGAATTTAGCCTTCTACTGCATACAAGAAATACACCTAAGCTACAAAGATAGACATTACCTGAGGGTAAAGGTCTGGGAAAAGATCTTCTAATCAAATAGATCTAAGAAGCAAGCAGGTGTGGCTATCCTGATATCTAACAAGTTAGACTTCAAACCAAAATTAATCAAAAGAGATGAAGACGATTCATATTCATCGCAGGAGAAATCCATCAACACAAAATCTCAATTCTGAACATCTATGCCCCAATACAAAGGCATCCACTTTCGTAAAAGAAAGACTACTAAAACACAAAGCTCACATAAAACCTCACACACTTTTAGTGGGAGACTTCAACACACCACCCTCACCACTATATAGAACCACCAATCAGAAACTCAACAAAGAAATAAAAGAGCTAACAGAAGTTATGTCTCAACTGAGTTTAACAGACATCTATAGAGCATTCCATCCAAACACAAAAGAATATAACTTCTTCTCTGCTCCGCATGGCACCTTCTCTAAGATCGACCTCATACTAGGTGGCATAATAAACCTCAACAGATAGTAAAGAATTGGAATAGTCCCGATTCTTATCCCAATAGTCCCAATATTTTCCCAATTGAATAATATCTTATCAGACCACCATGCTTTAAAATTGGGATTCAACAACAACACAAATTGCAGAAACCCTACAAACTCATGGGAACTGAACAATGTGCAATTGCACCACACTTGGGTCAAAGAAGAAATAAAGAAAGAAATTAAGGACTTCCTAAAATTCAATGAGAATGAGGACATGACATACCCGAACATATGAGACACATTGAAAGCAGTGTTACAAGGGAATTTCATTGCACTGAGTGCCCATATGAAGAAAACAGGATAGTCACATTAGAGATTTAACAGCACAACTGAAAGCCTTAGAACAAAGGGAAGCAAACTCACCCAGAGGAGTAGACACCAGGAAATCATCAATTTGAGGGCTGAAATCAATAAAATAGAAACCAGGAAAACAATACAAAAAATCAAATCAACAAAGAGTTGGCTTTTCGAGAAAATGAACAAGATAGACAAACCCTTATCCAAACTAACAAAAAGCAGAGAGAGAACATGAAAATTAACAAAATTAGAGACAAAAAGGGGGGCATAACAACAGACACAGAGGAAATTCAGACAATTTTCAGGTCATACTTTGAAAACCTGTACTCAACAAAAGTTAAAAAGTCAAAGGAAATTGACAAATTTCTGGATAACTATCACTTACCAAAATTAAATTGAGAACAAACAACTTAAATAGACCTATAGCCCCCAATGAAATAGAAGCAGTCATTGAAAGCCTTCCAATCAAAAAAAGCTTGGGGCCAGATGGCTTTAGTTCAGAATTTTACCAGTAATTCAAGGAAGAGCTAATACCAATACTCCTCAAATGTTCCACACATAGTTCATAGCAGAATTATTTGTAATAGCAAGAATCTGGAAGCAACCTAGATGCCCCTCAGCTGAAGAATGGATAAAGAAGTTGTGGCACATCTACACAATGGAATACTAATCTGAACAACAACAACAACAAAAATAACAGAATCTTGAAATTTGCAGGCAAGTGGATGGACCTTAAAGAAACCATGCTGAATGAGGTAACCAAGTCACAAAAAGAGGAACAGGGTATGTACTCACACATATTTGGATTTTAGACCTAGAGCAAAGGATGTAATTCACCAGCCTATAATTCACACCACCAGATGAACTAGGATACAAGGTATATTCTAAGAGATTCATTTATGGTCCCTCACAAAAGAGGAAAGGGACAAGTCTCCCAGAACACATGGGAAGTGGGGGGGGGCAGTGAGTGGAGAGAGTACTAGGAGAAAGTGAAGGGGAGGAGAGGAAAGCATGTGCTACTAGGAGGATTGATTCAGGATAGGAATAGAAGACAGAAGGGAGGGAGGGATGGAGGGAGGGAGGGAGAGAGAGAGAGAGAGAGAGAGAGAGAGAGAGAGAGAGAGAGAGAGAGAGAGAGAGAATATAAAAGAGGGAGCCTTTATTGGTTTGAAGAGAAAACTGAACTTAAAGAAAGGTCTAGAGACCTACAAGATTGACTCCAACTAACAATTTGAGCAACCATGGAAAGGCTACCATAAATGTGCTTCCCTGATAGTGAAATCATCAACTATATTATCCATCATCATGGAGCCCTCATCTAGTATTCGTTGGAAACAGAAGCAAACACCCATAACTAAACACTGAGTCAAACTAGAATCCAGATGCATAGGGAGAGGACAAGATCAGGTTGCAGATACACACAAAGACAGCTGACCTGAACAAGGAGTAGCTAATTGGCCTCCCCAGACTGATAGCTGTGAATTCAACACGGGACTGACTCAGACCCTTGAATATAGGTCTTGGCTAGGAAGACTGAGCAGTCTGGGGTACCTCAGATAGTAGAAACAGGATGTATTCCTGGCACACAAAAGGACCTTGTGGACACATTCCCCATGGAGGGATACTCCCTTAACCTAGAGACAGGAGAGAAGTCCTAGTCCCTACTTCAAATGACTTGACAGATTTACATGACACAACCTGGATAGCATAGCCGTACAAGTGGAATGTGGGGTGGGGGGATGGGAGGGGAGGGTGGCCAGGGTGCATGTCACAGGGGAAAGAGGGTAAGACGGATGGAGGGAGAGAAAACTGCGATCAACATGTAAAATTTTTAAATTATATTAAATAAATAAGGAAAAAATAAATATCTCTCCATTTTTATGATTGTAAGTTCTGAACAGGTAGTACTTTCTTTATCTTTGTATTTTATCAATCACACTTCTTTGTTATGAGGGTCCTTTTAGCTGATAGCTCACATGAAAAGCCAAGAAAAACACAAAATTTGACAGTTATTTGGAATTCTATCTTCTATCTATCTAGTGACTAACCAAAGTAATGTCTTTTTGTGTATGCATATAGACACATATGGGATATTTTAAATGAACATTTATATGTTTTTTTCTTAGTGGAAAAGAAAGAAATATTTTTCTTTCTAAATACCAATAACCATTTATATGAATATATACATATGAATGTATGTGTATATATTCACAATATCTATGTATCTACCCTCTATATCTATCTATCTATCTATCTATCTATCTATCTATCTATCTATCTATGTGTTGACTATCATAGGTAATTCTCTAATCTGTACTAAATTATACATTACATTTTTCAATGAGCTATATAAACACAATACCTAAATAAGAGGAGAAAAATACATATCACAAAATTGACCTTAAATTTGTATCAATAAATGAAAATCCATTCCAAAACAAAGTATTCATATCTATACCATAATTCCCTTTTTACCTTTAAGAAGATTGCTTGTGGTCATTAACCATTTATATCCAAGCCCACTTAAATGAAAACAAACATTTATAAACAATATTTGGGAATTTTGGTATCGTTCTTTCCAAATTACTTCCTGCTGGTAGGGGGCGCTGTCATGGGGATCCTAAGAAGATGCAGGGATCCTGGCTGTAGTGGCCTGCAAGGCTGCATTGTCCCATTGATGTTGCTTCAGGGGGTCTTGCTTGATCAAACCACATTAGTCTGGAAGGAATCCACAGCTGTTTATTTTCTGTGGAAACAAAATTAGAAATCATTTTCCCCAGTAACTTGTCCTTGGACTTAAATTTTGGAGTCAAAGCATTTTTAAAATGTATAAATTGGATTAATCCAGCAGCATTTCTTTTATCAGTAGTTATTTCTTCAGCAGTCAAACAATTTAAAGATAACAGAATAACGTACAATATCCAAAGTTTCTCTGTGATTTCCATCTTTATGTGGCTTTTTTTATTACTCTATTTCTTTTTTAACATTTATTTTTACATATTTTGAGACAGGGTTTCTCTGTGTAACTTTTATCTGTCCTGGAATTCACTCTGCATACCAGGTTTACTTTGAAATCACAGAGATCTGCTTGCCTCTGTCTCCCAAGTGCTGGGATTAAAGGCGTGTGCCACCACACCAGCCACATTCTGTCTTTTAAACATAATTTTATTCCTTTTATATCCCAAGCCTACATACATTTTAGAACACAGTGTAAACATTTAGCACTTTTTCTTAATGTGAATCTGTCTTTACTTTAAATCTTTTATCTTTTTCTGGCCACGAGTCTTTTATCTGCTAAACAACAACATTCCTAAAGTGAAAGCCACACTTTTAGCTGCGGTCTATCCAAGATGGCGGCGGCTATTTTACTGCCAGAACTGAGAGCTGTGCTCTCTGCCTTGGTCTACACTGCATCCAGCAGCATGCTGCCGGCTTAGAGATATGATCATTGCCATTGCCAGCTCTCATACACACCAATGAATTGTTAGCAAAGCTCTTTAAAAGAAATGCATTTTTTTGCCCCTTATGCAAATTTTGGAAACCTTTATTAAAGGAGCCGTGCAAATCTCTGTCTACAGCAAAACAAATCCAATCAAGAAAAATGCTGCTACCAAGAAGTCTTACTAGTCTCTGTTCCTATGTTTCTAAAACATTTCTTAAGCTTTTATTAGTTTTAAGTGAAAGTTCTTATTAGCCACGTTGGGTGCAAATTAGTGGCTCATCTTACTGGGTGGCAATGGGGCAGCATGCTACCTCTCCAGGCTCTCCATCTTGACTCCTTCTTCCTCCTTCCTCTTTCCTCCTTGTCTCCTAGCCCTGCCTATCTTGCTTTCCCATTGGCCCAACAGTTCTTTATTCATTAACCAGTATGAGAAACATATTTACAGAGTAACATCACCCATCAGTATTAGATGTTCAATAAAAAAAACAATGTTGAATAACTTAAGCCATTATATCTATAGGAAATTATGAACATGGTTTTCCTGGGTTCTTGGTGTCATCTTTCCTCCATCCTTAGGTGCCTTTTAGCACATGACTGGGTAGTGCAGAAAGTCTACATAAGTAACCTTCAAACATATTATCTTGGTTATAGCTCCTAATTATTTGATTTATTTTCTGGTTTTTTTTTCCTTTATAAAGTCATTGGAACCTGAGAAGTGGCTTAGTAGGTAATGTCATTTGCCACAACCTGAGTTTGAGCCCAGTAACCAACAAGGTCTGAAGAGACATCTTCCTTTTACAAGTTATTTTATGTTCTTCACATATGTATTATGGGATTTTGTGTATGAGTACAAACCTAACCACATCTATAATATAAAAATATGAATTAAATAAACAGGTGGAAAATGATATGAACACCAAGTAAAAAATATGGTGAAATGATAAAATCATAGGGTTTTAAGACAGGGGATAAACTATCACTTTTGTTGTTCCCTGAGATAACTATAATATATCTTCTTGTAGAATAGGTCATTAAATAAAAATATTTAATTGAAAGTATTAACAAAACTCTTTGTCTATTGGCCAGAAAACAAATCTTAGTGAACAGTCCTTTACATATTAGTTAAACTTTGGTATATTGTTTTGATACAAACATGCAGGGTATAATTAATTAATTAAATTTGTCCCAAAATAATTTTATTATTTGTTTTTTTTTTTTTTTTGTACAACGAATTAAATTTTAATGATCATTTTCAGTTCAATTTTGTTTGGAATGGGGGAAGTGCCCCTGAGACGACATTACTATCTAAGGCAGTTAATCGCTGTTGAGGGAGAAAGTAAAATTCCTTTGAGAAGTGGCCACTGATAGGATACTAATGCCCTAATGCATAGTCACATATGCATATACATAGCATTTAGTGGAATCACGGGTTATTAATAACAACAAAGAAGAGGATGTAAAGCTGGAAGAAAGATGAGGTGGGCTCATTAAAGGTATTTGGAGGAAAGCAGTAGTGGTTTGATATTATCAATACATGTATAATGGAATAGAAGTTTTAAATACAAAATATTATTTTACAAATAATTGACATAAATCAAGATAAAAGATAGAAAGGAGATATTTTCACACGAAATTCAGTTTTTGAAGTTACTTTTCAGGGCATTTAAAGATTACTATTAAATAGTCAAAGAATTTAAAAAATAAGAACTTGAAAGATAAAACATAACATTAATAATTATTTATTAAAATATTTAAAACAAGTGACCATGACAATGGGGAATATTTCAAAGGATAGTAATCCTCATTAATTTCTGATGGAATGTAAAATGATGCAAATAATTGGTAATTTGCTAGTTTCTTACAGTAATAAAATGTTATATCTTAATCTATTTGCTCCTCAATTTTCATTCTTGACTCATTTGAAAACACTCTCTTCACTCTTCCAATGTTCTTCAATGTAGTTAACATGTCAGACATTCTCTTTCTTATTTCCATTGTTATGTACAGAACAATTGACAATTTCTAAGGAAATTTAACTGGCTACAACTGACACATGGGGGTGATTAAGAGGAGAGACAGATGTGGAATAGGAAGGGGCCAGGCATGGTGTTCATTCTTTTATTTACAGGGCAGTGACACTAAAAATGTATTTCATTCAACTGTGACCAGAATAGAAATTTGATGTACTTGAACTAGAATGTGAAAAAGATAAAACAACTAACACATTTCATGTCACCTGGACATTTTCTTATGTATAATGCAGTTCTTATACATCATATGCATCATCTACATATAAAAATCACAATGAGATATCACTTTAATTTTATTTAATACTTTTTTGTTGTTGTTGTTTTCTAAATTAATGTCAACAGACTTTTATAAGCAAGAATGTTTTCAATTGTCCACAATTCAAGCTCTACTTTCCTGAGTATATTTTATAGGCATACATAAGAATATGCAGATATCATTATATATACTCAATGATCAGGGAAGTCTACAGTTTCATAGTTAGAGAGTGGAAAAGAATGAATATAAACTCAGGCTGCCTTAGTAGACTATTCCTCTCCTTTCAAAATCTTTGTAAAACATGTTTTTTTTTTTGTTGTTGTTGTTTTTAAATAGATCATGATACAACTGATAAGGTAGCATGTCCCTGAACACTACTGTTGTGCAAAGCATAGAGGATAAGGATAAAGAGGATACTCACAAGTCTTACAAGGGCACTGGGTATCCCTAGTGGGAAATCATCAATTGAGTAGAACATTGACTCTCAAAAGATCTGTTAGTTCTGTGGCACTGAATGCAAGCACAAGCTCACTAATTAAGACTCTCAAGGCACAGATACAGCAGCGAGGAAATCATGAAGAAGATAAAACTTTCCATTAGTCCTAATGAATTTTCTCATTTGAGTGGGACAATGCTTTGGAGATTTACATATGATTGTAATTTTATTTTGTGTATGTGAAAATAAATTTGTCAAGAAATTCTCAAATAAAAACCTCCTGTGTAACACTTCTAGGAGTTCATAAACGCATTTGTGCTGATGTCTGTAACTTTTTATTATTATTGGGCATTTGGCCCTCCCAGTGCAGAAAGAAGGAAGACTAAGAGCTCCAAAAGGAAAGAGGGCTCCAGGTGAATGAAGGTAAGTACAAGACCATCTTTGACTTGAATAAGTACCTTGAAACCCCAAGGTGTATAACTAATGAATACTGCATGAAAGTTCTTATGTATTGCTCCTTTGCAGTTTTATTTGCTATTAAATACTAAGGAAAGATATGGAGCTACATTAAAAATTGGAATGTTTATCTGTATGCTTTCTGGACAAATACACATAATATAGGAATGATAAAGAGGAAATCAACTTTCTTCAGAAATCAACATGAGCATGTGGGGATCTTTGTATGTCTTGTTTGTTCCCTCAACCCAAGATTATAAACCAATAATATTAGCTTATCCCTCTGGAACCAAAGATGAATTTCATGGTAATGTCACCTTCTATTCTTACAGATGTCACCCATGAAGCAAATGGCTACAAAAAATGACTCTTCAGTGTCTGAGTTTATTCTTCTGGGACTAACAGACCAACCTGAGCTCCAGTTGCCCCTGTTTGCCCTGTTCCTTTTGAATTTTACAGCCATAGTAGTGGGTAATTTGAGCCTAATGAGTCTTATCATCCTGAATTCAAACCTTCACACACCCATGTACTTTTTTCTTTTCAATCTGTCCTTCATTGATTTTTGTTATTCATTTGTTTTTACCCCCAAAATGCTAATGAGTTTTGTTTCAGAGAAGAATATAATCCCTTTCATGGGATGTATGACTCAGCTGTTTTTCTTCTGCTTTTTTGCCCATTCTGAGAGTTATGTGCTCACAGTCATGGCCTATGATCGTTATGTGGCTATATGTAAGCCTTTACTATACAAGGCTATCATGTTACCTAGGATCTGTTGTCTGTTGATGTTTGTTTCATATTTGATAGGGTTTTCTAGTGCCATGGTCCTCACAGGCTTAATGATTAGGCTTAACTTTTGTAATAACAACATTATTGAACACTACATGTGTGATATCTTCCCTGTCCTTCAGCTCTCCTGTAGTAACACTTACGTCAATGAGCTTGTGAGTACTGCTGTGGTGGGTACAGCTATAATTTTATGTAGCTTCATTATCTTAGTTTCATATGCTATGATCCTTTTTAATATCATTCATATGTCATCAGGTAAGGGTTGGTCCAAAGCCATGGGCACTTGTGGGTCTCACATCATAACTGTCAGTCTCTTCTATGGATCTGGGCTGCTTGCTTATGTCAAGCCATCATCTGCTGAGACTGTGGGCCAGGGAAAATTTTTCTCTGTATTTTATACTTTTTTGGTTCCCATGTTGAATCCTCTCATTTATAGCCTCAGGAACAAGGATGTCAAGATTGCTGTGAAGAAAACCTGGAAGCAACTTACAAGCTAACTGATCCATTAATTTGTCTTTTAGCCACATCTGTTACAGTTTGATGTGTTTTTGTGTCTTTTTTTCCCCTCGTTCTTTACATTACATTTATTGTTATTTTCTTTCTCCCTTTCCTGGAATAGAATTTATAGACTTTTTACTGTAGCCACATGCTTTTCTTTCATCCATGCAAAATTGCTCTGTATGTACAATGGGAACCATGAGAATAGTACCATGAGAATATGAGACACCCTTAGATTCAATGTGTTTAAGATGAAGGTATGCCCCTTGTATGTATCAGATTAAGAGCCTCATCATATATATAATATATGTACATATATATTATACATATATAATTGTCTGAGAATAAAAATTTTTAGTATGTTTTTTTGATAATGAAAATCTTTAAGTTGTGGGTATAAGGTCTTACTTTTACATAACTTATTATTTTCCTTGAATGAAACTTTCTTAATATCTGTGTTGGGTAGAATATATACTTCATAATGTTCACTGAAAATCCACAAACATGTGGATGGTTATTGTTTACACTCCCCAGTGAGGCTCCCTACTCAGCTTGCAGTTGGCTTCACTGAGGAGTCTGTCTTCTTCCTGACTCTATATACTGATGATGCTCTCAGGCAGTGCCTTGTGAAGACAATGAGCTAGGTGAGCTCATGAGTATGACTAGCTTCCCTCCAGTAGGGAACATGCCAACTTTAAGAAAATATATACATGATAGAGGATGCATCATGTTTAGAGGTCAATGGATCATGAAGGTATATTTTTTCAAAAACATATTTTTATTTTATGTGCATAGGTGTTTTGCCTGCATGTATAACTGTGTGATCTTGGAGTTATAGACAGTTGTTATTTGCCTTGTACGTGCTGGGAAGTGGAACTGGGTCCTCTAGAAGAATAGACAGTGCTCTTAACTGCTAAACCATCTTTCTAGACCTAAAAATATGTATTTTGCATTGATAATGTTTAAAAAATTCTTAAGAGAGTCGACTTAGAACTAAAGATGTATAAAATGATGCATTAAAAATTAAATCAAACTGCTAAAATTTAGTGGACTAGAGAGTTAATCATTTCCAGTTACTATAATAGTGATAAGATTATTGAATATTTTTATTCTTCAAAGGTATTCTGAGTTCCTAATGTTTTCAGATTTCTATTCATTAGTTAATTAAAGTATGTGATAAAAAAGAAAATAAATATGAGTCACATGCACAATATAAAAAATATGATCTAAGTGCTATACTGCACTTAGCATCATATCCTGAAGCAGAACAATTCAGCAAATTATCTCGGCATTAACTGCAAACCTCTGAAAAAAATAGCTTCTAAGTCTCAAGCTGAGGACAGCACTAATTTATGGGTATGAGGATCAACAATTAGAAGAAAATTGACCACAAATTAATTTAGAGAAACAATGGCATTTTGTTGAACTTAAAGCTTATGTCTTCCCTCACAATAAACATTTGAAAAGTTTTATAGTGCTAGATGCATAGTATTTCTCATGGAAGGGACATCAAATCAGATGAGAAAGTGGCTGGTTATTACCCCAATGTCCTCACCACCATTGTATCAGTGAGCATATGCAGCTTGAAAAGTTGTTATTGTAGTATTCATGGTCTATGCTGAATTAGACTTTCAATGACTTTTCTAGCCAGCAGCCTACAAAGCACACATTTTTGAAACTATGCAAACTAGCCAGCCAGGAAGAAGTTTGTATCTTAGCACCAACTCAATTTCTCTTTGTAATATATCCAAGTGTGCACTATCTTCAGAAATAGGATCTTACTATTGAGTTATGGTAGGCAACCAAATGTAACAATATGATACTTGCTTTCCTTTGAAAAACTCTTGGATATTCTAGCCAACACCTAGAAGAAGACAATTTCACCTGGCACTGGGGTTCTTATTTAATGGACCATAAATAAGAGCAGCATAGTAGCTCCTTTTGCTTTGATATGTTAACTTGAAATAAGGTTATATTTGAACTTATTGAATTTTCCATATATGTTAAAATTTATTGTTTATTCAAAGTTTAATAAGTTTTTAATTACATTTCATGTCATTTCAAATAAAAATTGCCTTGCTTATAAATTGAAATTACCTAGTAATATAAGAATGATATGGTACAGACATAAACTCATTGTTGACAGCCTAGCGACAATAGATACATTTATAACACAAATCTTCTACCTAAGGTTCAAGGAACATTACTGAAGGCTGACCTAAAGATTTTCAGAACTGGCATATTGTGCATCTCCATTCTGTAGCCAGCATCATTTGCTTATGTAGTGCCAACCTAGTCCCTGATACCTGATGGTGAATGTCTGAATAAATTTATTTGGCCATGTTGGATACTTGGCTACCAGGGTTGCCTTAAACTCTGCCCAAGTGGATAATTTTGCCATCAATGACACATTCATTGGCTTCAACTACATGGTCTACATGTTCCTGTATGACTCTACCCATGACAATTTTCACAGCATAGTCAAGACTGGCAATGGGAAACTTGTCATCAATTAGAAGGCTATCACAATCCTACCAACATGAAATGATGTTATGCTGGTGCCAAATATGTTGTGAAGCCCCATGTAACTTCATCAACATGGAGAAGAACAGGTCCACTTGAAAGGTGAACCAAAAAGGTTGTCATCTCTGCCCTTTCTGCTGATGTCCCTGTGATGGTTGTGAACCACAAGAAGATTGACAAATCATTCAAGACTGTCAGCAATGCTTCCTGCACCACCAACTACTAGTCTTCCTGGGCAAGGTAATCTATGAGAACTTTGGCATGTGGAAGGACTTATAACCACAGGCCATGCAATCACTGCCACCCAGAAGACTGTGGATGGCCCCTATGGCGAGCTGTGGTGTGATGGCTATGGGGCTTCCCAGAATATCATCCCTGTATCCACTGGTACTGCCAAGGCTGTGGATACAGTTATCTCAGAACTGAATGGGAAGCTCCCTGGCATGGCATTCTAGTCTCCCTATCCCCAATGTATCCCCCATGGATATGACATTGAAAAAGATGCTAAGTGTGATGACATCAAAAGGTAGTGAAGGAGACTTCAAAGGGCCCACTAAAGGGTGTCTTAGTCTACACTGAGGAACAAATTGTCTTCTGCATCTTTAATAGTAACATTCACTCATTTTATTGTTGTTTTAAAATTACCAGTTTGAAATGATTAATTTGTCATGCTTTCTTTAATATGTAAACCACTCTGTGTCATACGTACTGTCTGTATCTGCATTTTCCAATATATGTAACTAATCAAAGAAAATGATGTTATTAGCTTGAGATAATAACTGGGAGGGGCTGGAGGGAAGATGGGGGAAGAAAGGGATGCATCTATTTCTTTTATCTTTCATTTTTATATAATAGGTCAACTTGTTTATTTTCTCCCTTTTATTGAAAACAGATTCTTTTCTCATACAATATATATATATATATATATATATATATATATATATATATATATATTGTTGAGCTATGTTTATTATATTTTTGTTCCAAACTGATCATCATAATTATTTTTTTAAACATTTATTTATTTTATGTTGGACATAATTATACATGCTTTTTTTAAAAAATGAAAACAAACATTTATAAACAATATTTGCAAATTTGGGCATCATTCTTTCCAGACTGCTTCCTGCTGGTAGGGGGCACTGTCATGGGGGGGATCCTAAGAAGATGCAGAAATCCTGGCTGTAGTGGTCTGCAAGGCTGCATTTTCCCTAGTAACTTGTCCTTATGCTTAAAATTTGAAGTCAAAGCATTATATATATATATATATATATATATATATATATATATATATATATTGTATATAACATATATATATATTGAATTAATCCAGCAGCATTTTTCTTTCTTTTTTTTAATTAATAATATAATTTAAAAATTTTACATGTGGATCCCAGTTACCTCTCCCTTCCTTTCTCCCTTCCTTCCTCCCTCCCTTCCTTCCTCCCTCCCTCCATTCCTCCCTCCCTCCATTCCTCCCTCCCTCCCTCCGTCCCTCCCTCCGTCCCTCCCTCCCTCCATCCCTCTTACCCTGTTTTCCCTGTGGCATGCACCCTGGACACCCTCCCCTCCCATCCCCCCACCCTAATTCCACTTGTAGGGCTATGCTATCCAGGTTGGGTCATGTAAATCTGTCAAGTCATTGAAGTAGGGACCAGGACTTCTCTCCTGTCTCTAGGTTAAGAAAGTATCCCTCCATGGGGGATGTGTCCACAAGGTCCTTTTGTGAACCAGAAATAGATCCTGTTTCTACTGTCTGAGGTCCCCCAGGCTGCTCAGTCCCTCCAGCTGAGACCCACATTCAGGGGGTGTGAGTCAGTCCCTTGCTTGGTTTCTAGCCATCAGTCTGGGGGGGCAAGCTCCTCCTTGTTCAAGTCAGCAGTTTTTGTGAGTTTCTGCAACCTGGTCATGTCTCCTCTCTCTGCATCTGGATTCTAGTTCGACTCAGTGTTTGGTTATGGGTGTTTGCTTCTGTTTCCAACAGGTATTAGATGAGGACTCCATGATGGTGGATAATTTAGTTGATGATCTCACTATCAGAGAAGGGCATTTATGGTAGCCTTTCCATGGTTGCTCGAATTATGAGTTGGAGTCAATCTTGTAGGTCTCTAGACCTTTCTTTAGGTTCAGTTTCCTCTTCAAACCAATAATGGCTCCCTCTTTTATATTCTCTCTCTCTCTCTGTGTCTCTCTCTCTTTCTCTCTTCTGTCTTCTATTCCTAAACTGACTCAATCTTCCTAGTAGCACGTGCTTTCCTCTCTTCCCCTTCTCTTTCTCCTAGTTCTTTCTCCATTCACTGCTCCACCCATTTCCTAGTTGCTCAGAGAGACTTATCCCTTCCCACTTTTGTGAAGGACCATATATGAATCTCTTAGAATACAACTTGTATCCCAGTTTGTCTGGTGGTGTGTATTATAGGCTGGTGATCCTTTGCTCTAGGTTTAAAATCCATATATGAGGAAGTACATACCCTGTTCCTCTTTTTGTTACTGGATTACCTCATTCAGGATGGTTTCTTCAAGTTCCATCCACTTGCCTGCAAATTTCAAGATTCCATCATTTTTTCTGCAGAGTAGTATTCCATTGTGAAGATGTGCCCCATCTTCTTTATCCATTCTTCAGTTGAGGGGCATCTAGGGCACTTCCTGGTTCTTGGTATTACAAATAATGCTGCTATGAACATAGTTGAGCACATGTCTTTGTTGCATGGATGTGGGCCATTTGGGTATACACCTAAGAGTGGAATTGCTGGGTCCTGTGGTAAGGTAATTCCCATATTCCTGAGGAAACACCATACTGATCTCCAAAATGGCTGTACGAGTTTGCACTCCCACCAGCACTGAAGGAGTGTTCCCCTTTCTCCACATCCTCTCCAGCATAAATTGTCATTGGTGTTTCTAATTTTAGCCATTCTGGCCGGAGTAAGATGATATCTCAAAGTTGTTTTCATTTGCTTTTCCCTGATAGCTAAGGATGTTGAACATTTTCTTAAGTGTCTTTCAGCCTTTTGATTTCCTTTATTGAGAATTCTTTCTTCAATTCTGTACCCCAATTTTTTAATAGAGCTATTTGGTGTTTTGTTGACTAGTTTCTTGAGTTCTTTGTATATTATGGTGATCAGCCCTTTGTCAGAAGTAGGATTGGTGAAAAAAATTTTACCAAAAAATTTTTGGTCTGCCATTTGGTCTTGTCAACTGTGTCCTTTGCCTTACAGAAGCTTCTAAGTTTGAGGACGTCCCACTTATTAATTGTTGATCTCAGTGTCTGTGCTACTGGAGTTTTGTTCAGGAAGTGGTTTCCTATATCAATTTGTTCAAGGGTACCTCCTACTTTCTCTCTTCTAAGAGGTTCAGTGTGGCTGGATTTATGTTGATGTCTTTGATCCATTTGGACTTGAGTTTTGTGCATGGCAATAGACATGGGTCTATCTGCAGTCTTCTACACACCATCATCCAATTGTGCCAGCACCATTAGTTGAAGATTATTTCCTTCCCCCATCGTATTTTATTATCAGGGGTTCATAAATGTGTTTATTAATATTGGGATTTTCTGTTGAGAAATTTGGTTGCTAAAAATTTTTTTCCTACAGGATCCCATGGAGCAATCATCATCCCATTTCAGCAGGAAGTAATCTTAGGATAACGACGCCCCCTCTCCCCACCCTTGGAATTTAGGGATAATATTTATCTTCATAGGGTTGGTTTTAGTTACTTGGGGTTGAGTATGGAAGGTTTATTTAGACTCGGTTATCTCTTTTAGACAGGAATTGGGAAAGGTATGGTTCAGAATGGATATAGGTAGATTAGCCTACCTTCTTGTGAATTATTTAGTAAGAGTGAGATATTAGTATTACAGTTTACATTGTTATATATTTTTATCTGTGGTAACCTATGTACTGGAAGAATTGAATATTATATTTTGTCATATTGTGTGAAATCTTTCCATTTATGTTTTATGCACATTATTCTTGCCATATTCTATGTATGTATAATTTGTGTTCAAGACATTTTGTATATTGATAAAATTTGGGATATTTATCTTGCTGCCCTTTAGAGCTACCACTTGTCTAGACATTTCTACTCTACCTCTACTTTAGGAATTTACATGTGCAAGTTATATTATTAAGGTATGTATCCGTGCTTTACGCAAAGAAGTTTAATCAGGTTTTTTTAGCTAAGTTCCTGAGTATTACAGATTATCCTCACCCATGTTTCCTTTACCTATGAGATTAGTCAGACATAGATGCTTAATCTCCAATCACTTCATAGACCTGCAGAACATGGCATTTAAATGCTTTAATATTAGTACTCCATTGACATGAGACACTGTTGCTCCTGACAGCACCATGCACTTTCCTGAAAGTATGTTGGACACTGTTGTTGCTTCTTCTGGCGTTCATCCTCGCTTCAGCTATGGCCTCTTGGGCAAGGAACTGCCTCGACCTTGACCACTGATCTGGACATGTGGTCCTATGTGCTTGCAGGAGACAAACATAGATGACTGTTGAACCTTGCCAAGTCAGGGAGACAGCCTTTCTATCTCCCTGCTTTTGTTGTGGTCTCTCAGGTACTCTTGGCCTTAGCCAAAACTGGCTGTACCAATGTTGCTGTGAGACCTTGGGTGACTGTCCACGTAGCTTGCTGTTTCTGTCCTCGCTTCATCTTTTGGTAGTTGCCCATCCGCACTTCCTGTCTACCCTAGTATCACTATTTTCCTTCTCAGGTCTTGATGAGGTTGTAGGTTAAACTATCACAACTATTATTCTCTCTTCCTAGTTAGATATATTAGGTACTAGACTTAAGCTTTCCAGCTTAGGACAACTCTATTGTAACTCCGTGATGCCTTCACCCTAGGATTAGATATGTAGGTCGTTTTGTTCTCTATTTTTCTTTTGTTAGAGCATACTTGTTATTCACTGTGGAGACAGGGCAGGACATGACCTGAGGGAAAGGGCTGGGAAAAGGTTAGGGCTATCTTTTGGTGGTGGATGCTGGAAGGTTTAGGATCTCGTGGAACCCGCCACGTTCATCTGCCTATGTTGTGAGTTATTTCTCCCTGAATAAACATCTAGTTTGCCTAATTGTTTTTCCTGATCCTTATTAAACCACAATAGTTGTATCTTTATGAGGCTTGGGTACCAAAGTGATTGTGGCCTCGTAAAAAGAGTTTGGTAATATGTCTTCTGTCTCTATTGTGTGGAAAAATTTCAGGAGTATTGGAATTAGCTCTTCCTTGAATTTCCAGTAGAATTCTGCACTGAAGCCATCTGGCCCTGGGCTTTTTTTGGTTGGAAGGCTTTTTATGACTGCTTCTATTTCATTGGGGGTTATAGGTCTATTTAAGTTGTTTGTATGTTCTTGGTTTAATTTAGGTAAGTGATAGTTGTCCAGAAATTTGTCTATTTCCTTTGAATTTTCTAATTTTGTAGAGTACAGGTTTTTAAAGTATTACCTGAAAGTTGTCTGGATTTCCTCTGTGTCTGTTGTTATCTCCCCCTTTTCATTTCTGATTTTGTTAATTTGCATGATCTCTTCTGCTTTTTTGTTAGTTTGGATAAACGTTTGTCTATTTTCTTGATTTTCTTGAAAAACCAACTCTTTGTTGCATTGATTTTTTGTATTGTTCTCCTGGTTTCTATTTTATTGATTTCAGCCCTGAAATTGATTATTTCCTGGTGTCTACTCTTCCAGGGTGAGTTTGCTTCTTTTTGTTCTAAGGCATTCAGTTGTGCTGTTAATTCTCTAATGTGACTATCCTCTGTTTTCTTCTTATGGGCACTTGGTGCAATGAACTTCCCACGTAACACTGCTTTCAAGGTGTCCCATATGTTTGGATATGTCATGTCCTCATCCTCATTGAATTTTAGGAAGAGTCCTTAATTTCTTTCTTTATTTCTTCTTTGACCTAGGTGTGGTGCAATTGTCCATTGCTCAGTTTCCATGAGTTTGTAGGATTTCTGTGATTTGTGTTGTTGTTAAATTTCAATCTTAAAGCATGGTGGTCTGATAAGATACAGGGGACTATTCCAAATCTTTTGTATGTGTTGAGGTTTGTTATGCCACCTAGTATGTGGTCAATTTTAGAGAAGGTGCCATGCAGAGCAGAGAAGAAATTATATTCTTTTGTGTTTGGATGGAATGTTCTATAGATGTCTGTTAAACCCAGTTGAGACATAACTTCTGTTAGTTCTTTTGTTTCTTTGTTGAGTTTCTGATTGGTGGTCCTGTATAGTGGTGACAGTAGTGTTTTGAACTCTCCCACTATAAGTGTGTGAGGTTTTATGTGAGCTTTGAGTTTTAGTTGTGTTTCTTTTATGAATGTGGGTGCCTTTGTATTTGGGGCATAGATATTCAGAATCGAGACTTTTTGTTGATGGGTTTCTCCTGCAATGAATATGAAATGACCATTTTCATCTCTTTTGATTAATTTTGGTTTGAAGTCTAAGTTGTTAGATATCAGGATAGCCACACCTGCTAGCTTCTTGTGTCCATTTGATTGGAAGATATTTTCCCAGACTTTTACCCTGATGTAATGTCCTTCTTTGTAGCTTAGGTGTGTTTCTTGTATTCAGCAGAAGGATGAATTCTGTCTTGTATCCATTTGTTAGGCTGTGTCTTTTTAGAGGCGAGTTTAGACCATTAATGTTGAGGGAGAGTAAGAACCATTGATTGTTAATATTTGTTTGTTTTAGTTTGCTTTTGGCAGTGGTATTGTGAATTTATTTGTTCTTCTTAACCCTTGGTTTCTGGTGAAGTGGGATTATCTGTTGCCTAAATCTTTGTGAGCATAGTTACCTTCCTTGGGTTGGAGTTTTCCTTCCAAAACTTTCTGTAGGGCTGGATTTTTAGATACGTATTGTGAAAAATCTGGCTTTGTCATTAAATATCTTGTTTTCTCCATCTATAGTGATTGAGAGTTTTTCTGGGTATAGTAGCCTGGGCTGGCATCCATGGACTCATAGTCCTTGCAGAACATCTATCCAGGACCTTGAGGGTTTCGACAGAAAAGTCAGGCATAATTTTGATAGGTCTGCCTTTATATGTTACCTGTACTTTTTCCTCTGCTGCTCTTAATATTCTTTCTTTATTCTGTATGTTAGGTGTTTTGATTATTATGTCAAGGGGTCTTTTTTCTTTGGTCCAGTGTATTTGGCATTTGGTATGCTTCTTGTACTTTCATGGGCATGTCCTTCTTCAGATTGGGAAAGTTTTCCTCGATGATTTTGTTGAATATGTTTTTGGCCCCTTTGAGCTCGGCTTCCTCACATTCCTCTATGCTTATTATTCTTAGGTTTGGTCTTTTCACAGTGTCCCACATTTCCTGGATATTTTGTATTAAGGATTTGTTGGATTTACCATTTTCTTTGGTCGATGAATCTATCTTCTCAAGTTTATCTTCAGCGCCTGAGATTCTCTCTTCCATCTCTTGAATTCTGTTGGTTATGCTTGTGTCTGCAGTTCCTGATCATTTGCCCAGTTTTTCTATTTCCAACATTCCTTCAGTTTGTGTTTTCTTTATTGTCTTTATTTCTGTATTCAAGTTTTGAACCTGTTAAATTTTTTTTCTTGGCTTTCTGTAAATTCTCTAAGAATTTTATTCATTTCTTCTAATTTTTTTTTGTTTTATCTTCAACTTATTTAAGGGATTTTCTCACATCTTCTTTGAGGGCCTCTATCATTTTTATGATGATAATTTTTAGATCGTTCTCTTCTGATTCATTTGCTTTGGTGTGTTCTGGTTTAGTTGGTGTAGCTTCTCCAGATTCTGTTGGTGTTATGCTTGTCTTTCTGATGTTAGGTTTTTCTTGCATTGCTGTCTTCCCATAGCTTCTTCCAGTAGATGTTGGTGGGATTTCTTCCTCTATGGATTTAGATAAGTCAGAGGTTCCACATCTATAACACACGGAAACTCTATATTTGATATAAATACTGTTGTCCAGTTACTAGTTTTTTATCAGCTATGTCTGTCTTAATGATTAACCCATTTCTACTATTCTAAGTATTTCCACGTGGCTCATCTTACTGGGCGTCCCTGCATGCTGTTCTCTCTAGGGTCTCCATGCTGACTCCTCCTTCCTACTTCCTTTCTCCTCCTAGTCTCCTAGACCCACCTATCTTGGTTTCCTATTGGCCAACAGTGCTTTATTCATTAACCAGTATAAGAAACATATTTACAGAATAACATCACCCATCAGGTGTGTCTTCATTTTCATTGAATTCTAGGAAGTCTTTAATTTCTTTATTTCTTCCTTGACCTAGGAATGGTATAATTGGGCATTGTTTAATTTTCATGAGTTTCAAGGGTTTCTACAATTTCTGTTGTTGTTGAATTCTAATTTTATAGCATGATGGTCTGATAAGATATAGGGGGATATTCCAATTTTTTGTAGCCATTAAGGTTTGCTATTTTGCTGAGTATGTGGTTGAATTTAGAGAAAGCTCCATGTGGTACTGAGAGGAATATGTATTTTATTTTTTGGATGGAATATTCTATCAATGTTTGTTAAACCCTATTGGGTCATAGCTTCTGTTAGTTCCTTTGTTTCTTTGTTAACTTTCTGTCTTATGGACCTGTCTAGTGTTGAGAGTAAGGTGTTGAAATCTCCCACTATAAGTGTATGAGGTTTAATGTGCAATTTGAGTTGTAGTAATGTTTCTTTTACTAATGTGGATGTCTTTGTATTTGGGACATAGATGTTCAAAATTGAGACTTCATCTTGATGGATTTATTTTGTGAGGAAGAAGAAATATCCCTCTTCATCTCTTTTGATTGATTTTAGTTTAAAGTCTAATTTGTTAGATAGTAGGATGTAGTGGGATATTCACTGTGTCTGCTTCTGTGGAACTGACCACACCCATTGAGGGATGGAGCCAGGGGCGGAAGTGATCTGTGGGGCTTGGTCTCGGAAGGAGGCAGAGAAAGCTCTCTTGCTGGTGGGACATGGAGAGAGAAGCATCCTGTTTTAACTACTGTGTTCATCTGTGTTGTGAGTTGTTTCTCCCTTAATAAACATCTATTCAGCCTATTTGTTTATCATGACCCTTATTAAACTGCAATATCTGGTGTCAGAAGTGGGATCAGGATTTTCACGGCACCTGTTTTACCCAGGCACTGCAGCAACCCTTCCCCCATCTTCCCCGAATGGGCAGGTCTCTTGCCTAATCAGGCTGATACACCCTGCCCTAGAACTCCTTTTATCTCCATCTTGGCCCTGAGACTACAGCTCATCTTCCTCCCATTCCCTCAGATTGCATCCACACAGAGCCCTGTGGCATTAGCCCTGCCTTTTGTGTTGCTGCACTAGGCCCGGATTCCACCTGCTCTGTTTGTGTGCTTGCTGGCTCTGGCAGCGGTGGGTTGGCGGAAAATATATGTGCTGCAGTTGCTTGCGGCTCCTGTTATCCCTGTGGTCTCAACAATTTGTACAAGGCTTGTTTCACTCCTTCGTTTAACAAAATTTTGCTCGCCTTAGTTTGTTAAAAGCTATTCTACAGGGACCGGGATCAAAAGGATCCTCTCCTGCTGGAAGCTATTTGGCCGACACTCTTTGGTGGTGCAATTCCCCGGGTAGAACCGGAATCGAAAGGATCCTCTGCTGCCGGATGATTTTTACTGCTACACCTCTGAGTGTAACTATAGCAAGTTGAGATCTACAACTAAAAGCATCAAAGCTCCAGGACAGCAGAATTACACCTAAGGTAATTGTAACATCTTTTGCAACTTAAGCTGATATAATATCTGAGATCAATTGTTCCATAGCTATGGCAGATAATTTTACAATGCAGGACTTTAGGAAATTTTTACTTCATATATAGAAGGAATCTTAGCAGAAGAAAATTATGACTGGATCAATATAAACACCTTTTTCGTAATAGTAATGTGTTTATCATTAATATGATATTCTTAAAGAAATGGTTTGAGACTAGCACAAACAATAAGGAACTTGTACAAACCATAGGAGACTTAGTAACAAGGATTCAAAACATTGAAAATGACAGAACGCAAAACATAGGATGTTTAGGAAAAAAAGGTTCAGGATATTGAAGATGGCAACAGAGAGCTGACAGGTAGAATACAGAACATGGAACATAAAAATGACCAAATAGAAAACAAAATTTGTCCCATGTCTGATGTTGCCTCAACAACCAAAACAGAAATAATGTAATGCATTAACACTCTAGCAGAAACAGCTCATTCCTGGTTGGATGAAGCTACTAATAAGATTAAAAAACTGGAACATCAGATGGAAAGAGTAGTAGATAGAATCTCTTCCATATCTGAGGATAATGGCAAGCTAGCAGATAGAACATTGTTTCTAGAAGGCAGTTTACATGCCATTCAGATAATATCTAAGGATGAGAATATCAAAAACATGGAATCATTCGTAGTTGGAGAAAGTAAGAAACTGACCGATGCAATGAAGGCTCTGGAAAGGGATATGCTTCAAGAAGTTCAGACACTCAAAGAGGCAATGATTAATAGACTTCAGGCTTTAGAAGACCTTCAATCTGATACATCAGAAGAAGAGCTACAGGTAACAGGGCATGAAAAAAACTTAAAAATTTCCACACCATTTAGGGTCAGGGGAGCTTTCCCTGTATCTATTAATGAAAACTCAGCAATGAAAAAAACACCCAAAAGGTGGTGTAGCTTATCAGTGGGAATCAATATGTATGAAAGATTTAAAAAGTATAAAGGAAGCAGTAGTCTCTTATGGCATGAACTCACCATATGTGAAGCAATTAATAGAATCATGGGCAAGGAATAACAAGGTAACCCCTAAGGATTGGGTTCAATTTATATCAGCTGTCCTTGAAAACTCCTCTCAATTAGAATGGAGGGCTTTATGGAGAGAGGAAGCAAAGGCTCGTGAACTTCAGGGCTTAAAGAAAGGTTATGAAGCTCCCAAAGATAAAATTCTTGGTGAGGGTATTTATGCTGACCCAGTAACCCAAGCTGCCTATGATGAACATATCTTGTCTCTATTCAGTACGGCAGCTCTGAATGCTTGGGATACGGTTCATGAACTATGGGAGAGGGTAGAAACTTATACCAAAATAAGGCAAGGACCAAGAGAACACTTCAGTGTGTTTCTAGAAAGGTTGTCTAGAGCAGTACAATTAGAGGTAGCTGACATAGATTCTAGGTGAATACTCATAGAATCGTTAGCCTATGAGAATGCAAATCCTAAATGCAAACAATTGCTTTGGCCTTTAAAAATTCAATCAGTACCTTTGGATGAATGGGTCCTATATACAGCCTACATTGAGTATAATAGCAATAACACTGAAGCATGGGTAGGAGAAGCTATATCTAAAGGTTTGAGAAGTCATCAAGAGAACAGAAGATGTAACTATGGTGACATAGAAGCTTGGATAGGAGAAGCCATCTCCAAAGGTTTAAAGAGATATCAACATGTCAGATGTTATAACTGTGGTAAGATAGGACATCTAAAAAGAAATTGTAGGCAAAGCATCTCTAGAAATAATACTCCCAAGAATGAATTAAACAGAAGGCCTCAGTCTCCTGGGTTATGTAGAAGGTGTAGCAAAGTTAGACACTGGACAAATGAGTGTAGATTGACTAGAGACAAGCAAGGAAACCCTTTACCACCGGGAAACTCCTTGGAGGGGCCTCTCGAAGGCCCCCATTTCAAAGGTGGTTTGAACATTCCTAGTCACAGTAGAGGACAATATCCCACAGGACAGTTAGAAAATCCTTGGCCTATTGTAAAAACTCATACCGCTCTGGATGACAAACTAGTGACAGAAGTAGAATCAGACATGACAGAAGGAAATAAAAAACGTATATTTTGGCAAACCTCAATAAACAGCCAAAGGCCTAGATTGATAGTTAAAATGAATAACAGACTGTTTGAAGGCCTACTGGACACAGGGTCAGACGTAACTATCATAACTAATAAATCCTGGCCTTGAAATTGGCCCCTGCGAGAGGTTAATGTTCAATTCTTAGGGATTGGAACCCTGTCTCAGGTAAAACAAAGCACGAGATGGATTGAATGTGTAGGACCAGAAGGACAGCAAGGAAGGTTAAGACCATATGTGGCTGATGTAGTGATAAATTTATGGGGTCATGATCTATTACAGCAATGGAATACACAGATTAACATTCCTCCAGTATTAGATAGGAACCATAAACGACCTCATGATTGTGGAAAAAATGCTATAAAGTACTATACAAGACAGACACCAAATATCCAAGCTGTACAAAGACAGAATGCAAGTGCTGAACAGAGGAACCAAAAGCCCTACCCTTAAAATGGTTAACAGAGGAACCTGTCTGGGTAGGGCAATGGCCTATGACTTATGAGGAGTTATAAACTTTAGAAAACCTGGTTCAGGAACAGCTAAATGCTGGGCATATCGAGGAATCAACCAGCCCTTGGAATTCTCCTGTACTTGTTATCAAAAAGAAATCTGGTAAATGGAGAATGCTTACAGACCTGAGAGCCATTAATATACTTATCCAGCCAATGGGCTCTTTACAGCCTGGAATGCTGTTGCCTTCTTTGATACCTAAAGAATGGCCTGTTATAGTTATTGATTTAAAGGATTGCTTCTTCACTATACCTTTACAAGAACAAGATGAAGAGAAATTTGCCTTCATGTTACCTAATTACAATAATTCTCAACCAGTGAAGAGATATCAATGGAATGTTTTGCCACAGGGAATGCTAAATAGCCCCATCCTGTGCCAATATTTTGTACAAAAACCACTGGAAATAATTAGTAAACAGTTTCCACAATCTATAAACTATCATTACATGGATGATATATTGTTAGCTGACTCTAAAGCAGACATATTAGAAAAAATGTTTGAGAAAGTAAAGGAAATTTTACCTCACTGGGGATTACAAATTGCACCTGAAAAAATACAAAAAGGAGAGTCTATTAACTACTTAGGATATAAAATAGGTCTACAGGAAATAAGACCACAAAAAGTACAGATCAGGAGAGATCGCTACCAGACTCTTAATGATCTTCAAAAATTGCTAGGAGAGATTTCTCAAGTGCAAACCATTATTGGGGTTGGAGCGCATGATTTGAAAAACTTGAAAATGGCCTAAAAGGGAACAAGGATTTGAATAGTCCACAAATACTATCATCTCAAGTGGAAAAGGAATTAGAATGGGTAGAAAAGAGGATATTAGAAGCACATGTGGACCGTGTGGATCCAAATCTTGACTGTATTCTGGTTATATTACCATCTAGAAAATATCCTTCAGGGATTTTGATGCAGAGAGAGACATCATATTAGAATGGATATTCTTACCACATAAACAGAATAAAAAAGTAAAAACATATATAGAAATGATCTCTGACCTGATTTTAAAAGGTAAATTAAGACTTCGTCAACTAACAGGAAGGGATCCAGCAGAAATTATAGTACCTTTAACTAATGAGGAAATTTCCTCCTTATGGAAAGATAATGAATATTGGCAGAGAGCATGCAGTAATTTTTTGGGAATAATTAGCAACAATTATCCCAAAAGTGAAAGAATCAAATTCATAAAGAAGACGATTTGGATCCTTCCACTCATTGTAAGACAAACACCTATCTCTGGAGTTCCTACATTCTACACTGATGCAAACAAATCTGGTAAGGCAGGATATAAATCAGGAGAAATAAGCTAAGTAGTTCAAAACCCTTACAATTCTGTACAAAAGGCAGAATTGTATGCCATTCTCATGGTACTTATGGATTTTACAGAACCCCTCAATATAGTTACTGACTCTCAATATGCAGAGAGAGTAGTCTTACACATTGAGACTGCAGAATTTATTCCTGATGATACAGAATTAACGTCATTGTTTATACAGTTGCAAGGTACTATCAGAAACAGGATTCATCCTATATATATAACACACATCAGATCCCATGTAGGTCTACCAGGTCCTCTAGCACAAGGCAATGATGAAATTGATTGGTTATTGATAGGAAGTATGCTAGAAGCCTCAGAGTTTCATAAGAAACACCATATGAACAGCAAAGGATTGAAAAAGGATTTTTTTATCACTTGGCAACAAGCCAAGGAAATAGTAAGGAAATGTCCTACTTGCTCATTCTATAACCAAACTACTTTACCACCAGGCAGTAACCCTAAAGGTATAAATAGAAATGAAATATGGCAAATGGATGTGTTTCATTTTGAAGAATTTGGAAAATTAAAATATGTACATCACACTATAGATACATTTTCAGGGTTTCAATGGGCTACTGCTTTGAGCTCTGAAAAGGTTGATTCTGTTAATACACACCTTTTAGAGGTAATGGCCATTATGGGCATACCTGCACAAATAAAAACTGACAATGCTCTGGCATATATTTCCAGCAAATTGAAACAGTTTTTTGAGTAGTAAAACATAAAACACATAACTTGTATACCACACAATCCTACAGGACAAGCAGTAGTTGAGAGATCTAATTGTACTTTAAAGGAAATGCTCCATAAACAGGCAGGAGGAACCAAGACACCCAAACACAGATCACATAATGCTTTATTAACATTAAACTTTCTTAATGCTGATGAAAAAGGATAAACAGCTGCAGAATGACACCGGACAATAGAAAAATCTTCTGAATTAAATCAGCCGGTATACTTCAAGGATGTATTCACCTCAGAATGGAAACCAGGATATGTGTTACGTTGGGGTAGGGGTTTTGCATTTGTATCTACAGGAGAAGAAAAGCTATGGATACCATCTAAGTTAATCAAGATCCGAGTTGAACAAGAATAACATCTTAATGAAGAGAAATGACAAGTCATCCAATAAATAAGGTCCCACGAGATGTGCGGAGACTTCTCAAAGGTAGGGGAAGTGTTCTGTTCTTGTCCTTATAGGAAAACAGAGAACACCTATCTTCAAACAGCCAAGAAACAATGAACATGTAGGTACCTACAGAAGAGAAGACAGCTCTCCAGAAAGAATCACTTAGTGACGAGGAATCTGATTTATGGTAAAAATATTTAAGTCTAGTAAACTGTTTCTATACTGAAATCTATTTCTCTTTACTATCTAGTATTTCTGAAGTCCCGATTCATGTAAACCTGGCTTTGGAGTTGGATTTGGCTTTCCTTCTCTAAATTCAAGCATGTTGTTAAGATTAAATTCACAGTTTTTGCCTTATATCAAGAAGCCAATTGGTGTAAGGCAGAAGAAAACAAAATCTGAGGACTCATTCACTTATTCACAATTTTTTGTCTGAAATCCTAATTTTCTCATTTACATTTTAATGCTTATTGTTGCCTTTCCCTGATGCATATCGTAAAAATTAAAAATTTACCTTGATATTGATATTTAAGTTTTCCACAAGGAATAATAACAGTTCTCAACAGCAATCTTTGAACACTCTGGAAAGGAGATGGGGCCCCAATTGAACATTTCCACTTGATTCAACCTGATGCATCTGGACTACAAATTTCACCCTAAAACCAGTTTGAGACGTCTTTGCTCAGGATAACTCATGACTAGCTAGCTGTATTGGTGCACCTTCTTATTACAACCTGGCCAGAGTTTCAAGTAGAACTCCAGTCAAGCATTTTCTGCCACACAATGAATACCTACATATATTACAGCCAGTTGTGTTGAGAAATTTGGTTGCTTAAAATTTTCTTCCAACAGGATCCCATGGAAAAACCATTGTCCCATTTCAGCAGGAAGTAATCTTAAGATAACGACACCCCCTTTCCCCACTCTTAGAATTTAGGGATAATATTCATCTTCATAGGGTTGGTCTTAGTTACTTGGGGTTGGGTTTGGAAGGTGATACTTAGACTTGGTTATCTCTTTTAGACAGGAATAGGGATGGTTGGGAAAGGTATGGTTCAGAATGGATATAGGTAGATTAGCCCATTTTCTTGTGAATTATTTAGTAAGAGTGAGACATTAGTATTACAGCTTACATTGTTATATATTCTTATTTGTGGTAACCTATGTAAAATTAAGTATATTCCGTTCCTGGAAGAATTGTATCTTATATTTGTTATATTGTGTGAAATCTTTCCATTTATGATGTTTTATGCACATTATACTTGACATATTCTATGTATGTATACTTTTGCTTGTGTTCAAGATATTTTGTATTTTCATACAATTTGGGATATTTGTCTTTCTGCCCTTTAGAGCCCTACCTCTTGTTTAGACATTTTTACTCTACCTCTACTTTAGGAGAGTAAACAATATACATAGTTATATTGTTTAGGTATTTATCCTTGCTTTACTCAAGGAAGTTTTATTCAGGTTTGTTAGCCAAGTACCTGAGTATTACAGATTATCTTCACCCATGTTTCCTATGCCTATGAGATTAGTCAGACATAGATGCTTAATCTTCAATCACTTCATAGACCTGCAGAACATGGCATTTAAATGTTTCTTTATTAGTACTCTGTTGACATGAGACACCGTTGCTCCTGAAAGCACCGTGCACTTTCCCAAAAATATGTTGGACACTGTGGTTGCTCCTTCTGGAGTTCATCCTCGCTTTGGCTATGGCCTCTTGGGCAAGGAACTGCCTCGACCTTGACCACTGATTTGGACATGCGGTCCTATATGCTTGCAGGAGACAAACATAGAAGACTGCTGAACCTTGCCAAGTCAGGGTAAGACAGCCTTTCTACCTCCCTGCTTTTGTTGTGGTCTGTCAAATACTCCTGGCCTTAGCCAATACTGGCTGTACCAACGTTGCTGTGAGACCTTGGGTGACTGTCCAGGTAGCTTGCTGTTTCTGTCCTTGCTGCACCTTTTGGAATTTGCCCATCCACACTTCATGTCTACCCTAGTATTGTTATTTTCCTTCTCAGGTCTTGATGAGGTTGTAGATTAAACTATCTTAAGTATTATTCTCTCTTCCTAGTTAGATATATTAGGTACTAGACTTAAGCTTTTCAGCTTAGGACAACTCTATTGTAAACTCCCTTATGCCTTCACCCTAGGACTAGTTATGTTTGTGGTTTTGTTCTCGATTTTCCTTTTCTTAGAGCACACTTGTTATTCACTGTTTTGTATATAGTTTTGTAACAAGCTTAAATCTTTTCTTTAGACTAAAACGGGAATTGTAGTAGAATATTCACTGTGTCTGCTTCTGTGGCACTGACCACATCCATTGAGAGGTGGAGCCAGGGGCAGAAGTGACCTGTGGGGCTTGGTCTCGGAAGGAGGCGGAGAAAGCTCTCTTGCTGGTGGGACATGGAGAGAGGAGCATCTAGTTTTAACTGCTATGTTCATCTGTCTGTGTTGTGAGTTGTTTCTCCCTTAATAAACTTCTATTTGGCCTATTTGTTTATCCTGACCCTTATTAAATTGCAATAGTAGGATTGCTTCAGCCACTTGTTTCTTGAGTCCATTTGATTGGAAAATCTTTTCCCAACCCTTAATTCTGAGGTAATGTCTGCCTTTAAGTTGAGGTGTGTTTTATGTATGCATCAGAAGGATGGATTCTGTCTTTCTATCCATTCTGTTAGCCTGTGTCTTTTTATAGTTGATTATGACCATTAATATTGAGGGATATTAATGAGGATTGATTGTTAATTTTTGTTTGTTTTAGATTTGTTGTTATTGGTGGTAATATGTGTGGATTTCCCTACAGTTTTCTTTTGGCTGTTGGTAAAGTGGGATTATCAATTATCTATCTTTTTTTGGGTATAGTTGACTTCCCTGGATTGGAGTTTTCTTCCAGAAATTTCTGTGGGGCTGGCTTAATGGATATGTATTGTTTAAATCTGACTTTGTCATAGAAAATCTTGGTTTCTCCATCTGTAGTGATTGAAAGCTTTGCTGGTATAGTAGTCTGGGCTGGAATCCATGATTGTTGGTAGAATATCTACCCAGGACCTCCTGACCTTCACAGTTTCCATGGAGTAATTAAATGTAATTCTGAAAGGTTTGTCTTTATATGTTTCTTGGCCTTTTTCCTTTGCTCCTTTAAATATTTTTTTCTTTATTCTGTATTTTGATGTTCTGATTATTGTGTTGCAGTGGGACTTTTTTGTGTTCCACTCTATTTGGTGTTTTGTAACCTTCTTATACTTTCATTGGCATATCTTTCTTTAGGTTGAGAAAGTTTTCTTCTATGATTTTGTTACATATATATTCTGTACTTTTGAATTGAGTTTCTTCACCTTCTTCTACACCTATTATTTTTTAGGTTTTGCCTTTGCAAGGTGTCCCACATTTCCTGGATATTTTGTGTCAGAGATTTGTTGGACTTAATATTTTCTTTGGCAGATGAATCTATTTCTCCTAGTATATCTTCAATACCTGATTCTCTCTTCCATCTTGCTTCTGTAGTTTCTAATCACTTGCCTAACTTTTTTTTATTTCCAGCATTCCCTCAGACTGAGTGTGTTTGTGTGTGTGTTTATTGTTTCTATTTCAGCTTTCAACCGTTGCACTGTTTGAAATATGTCTTGCAATTTTTCATTGGCCTTTTTCTCTTTTTTTGAAATTATTTGTTTATTCTTCAGTTTCTTTAAGGGATTTTCTCATTACCACTTTGAGTATGTCTATCATGCTGTCATCATTATAATGTTGTTCTTGGGATTGTTCTCTTCTGCTTCATCTGTGTTGGTATGGTCAGGTCTTGCTGGTATTGAGTCTGTAGAGTCTAGTGGCTTCATACTGATTTTTCTGTTGTTGACTGTGTTCGTATACTGTCATCTATCTATCCCTTCTTCTAGTGTGTACAGGTCAGGTCTCCCCCTCTCCTGGTGGATGCAGGACCGAGAATTTCTTCCAGTGGATTCAAGCACATCCTATACTCCAATTCTCTCCTATTAGGTGGTGGTGGGATTCTTTCTGTGGGTAGAGGTCAGACCAGGATGCTGGCAGACTCTGGATGGGCAGGTCAGCCATCGCAACCTCCCTTGCACACAGTGCCCATTCTTCAGGAGGTTTGGAGCAGGGCATCAGAAGGTGGGCTCCTCCTGTGGGTGCAGGAGGGCCCAGGATGTTGGCAGGCTCTGAACGGGCCATTCCGCCAGAATAGGCTGCCCAGAATACGGTTCCCAGTCCTCAGGAGGCTCTGACTAGGATATGGGAAGGCACAGATGTCACACTTTAACCTTTCATTTTTTAAGTTACTGTAGTACTTTGGGACTTTCAATGATGCTGAAAGTAATTTTGTTGGCTTCTACTTCTCTGTGTGTATGGTGGACAAAGGGTAATATGTGTGTGGGGTGGACAAGGACCAGCGATGTTACACAAACTAGCATGAAAACAAATGCTTGTCTAATCCAAATAATAATAATTCCAAGGTTATATGAATAAGTATATGGAATAAAGAGAGGTAAAATAATACCAAACAATTGCCTTTTCTATATCTATGTCAGTTATCACACATTGTGAGAATCATCTCATTTAATTTATATGTTACTCTGTGATGTCCATTTATATTTTATTCTATTGCTATTGCTATTATTTAGTGATGCAGGGAATATATTTATACTTTTATACATGTAAGATGAGAGTACTACTACTGAGATGCAATGCAGACCTTTTCTTATGAGTCTCAGTTTATAGACATACAGACAAATACACTGATACAAATTAAATAAATAAAGGTTAGTGAAGTTACTTAACTATGTACAGATTCAGCGTGAGGAATTTGAAAATTCTGGCTATAAATTCATATATACATATATATATGCATACATATATATATGTGTATCTGTATTATATATCTTCTATTTGTATATTTCAATCTAATTTTTATAAAATATTTTAGAATTTTAATCCATTATCTTCAATGTATTAATACAATCCTTGTTGTTTATAAGAAAATACTAATAAAGCGTGTGGTAATCCCTCAATTTTCTTCTTGAAGTGTGTACAGACAATTGAGATGGAGATTCTAAAAGTAACCACCTAGTACTTTGCCAATCAGTAGTTCTGATGGGATTTATAAACTAAGCAAAACTTTGAGTCTCAAATGAGCTAACATTATGTTTATGAACACGATGTAAACACAGGCTCAGTAATTTTGTCACTCAAGGGACTCATGAAACCTAGGAGGAAATCTTAGAGGAGAGAATAATTTTCCAGGATTTTAAACAATTTCCACAGGACTCTGGAACATGAAATGGGTTATTGCTTAAATGAGATCTTACAATCTCATAAAAATGTCCTGTTTCCTTCTGCAGGTGAAGAGGATCTTCTTTTTCTTTTCTTTATTCTCTAGTTTTTGAGACAGGGTTTCTTTGTGAAATAGTACTGGCTGCCTGGAACCCACTCTCTAGACTAGGCTTGCCTCAGATAAAAATCTAACACCGAAATTGTGTCACATTCCACAGTACATCTTGTAGGGATTTAGATCTTCATAATGGCTGTTACCATGCCCATCATCAAAGATTTTGGACACCTGAGGACACTGGGGAAGGATTGATTTATTGTAGTTACAATGAAGTCTATGTGGAACAAAACTCATCACTGACTCGTCTTTACAATTTTCCTTCAGTTGCAAATCTATAAACTCTGGGCTTTGGATACATTTTTACTATTGATTTATTTAATATCTGAAATATGATTAAGAGTAAAGAAGGGAAAATTTTTATTCAAGAGACAATAAGAGACCCATCATCATTCTATTTGGAAAGACACACATCATTGTTGGGGAAAGAAGAAAATGAGGATTCCTCAGGAATCAACTTGTGTTATGCTTGTATGACTTGCATTATCTTAACAAAACATTGAACTTGCAAATCCAGCAACTCCAGAAATCTCTGTCTGTTAAAAGACACTTTCCTTTTATTTCATATATTATCTCTGTTCCTGGAGATGACACCATGAAGCAAATGGCTGTGGAGAATGACTCTTTGGTGACTGAGTTTGTTTTTATGGGATTAACAGACCGACCTGAGCTTCAGCTGTCCTTGTTTTTTGTTTTCTTGCTGAATTATACAACCACTGTGATGGGAAACTTGAGCTTAATGATTCTCATTTGTCTGAATTCACACCTTCACAGCCCCATGTACTTTTTCCTATTCAATTTGTCCTTTGTCGATTTCAGTTATTCATTTGTCTGTAGCCCCAAAATATTGATAGGATTTGTTTCAGAGAAAAGCATCATCTCTTATACAGAATGCATGACTCAGCTGTTTTTCTTCTGCTTTTTTGTTAATTCTGAATGTTATGTGCTGACAGCAATGGCCTATGATCGTTATGTGGCCATATGTAAGCCCTTGATGTATGCCATCCTTATGTCACCTAGAATGTGTTCCCTGTTGATGTTTGGGTCCTACTTGATGGGGTTTGTGAGTGCCATGGCCCACACTGGCTGTATGATTAGACTCAGGTTTTGTCATTCCAATATCATCAACCATTACATGTGTGAAATCTTCCCTCTTCTCCAGCTCTCCTGCAGCAGCACCTATGCCAATGAGCTTGTGAGTTCTCTTATTGCTTGCATAGTTGTCATTGTATCTGGCCTTGTTATCTTAACCTCATATACTTCCATCCTTTTAAATATTGCTCACGTGTCATCAGCTACAGGTTGGTCCAAAGCCATGGGCACTTGTGGTTCTCACATTGTGACTGTTAGTCTATTCTATGGATCTGGGCTGCTTACTTATGTCAAACCAGCATCTGCTGAGTCTATGGACCAGGGGAAATTTTTCTCAATGTTTTATACTCTTGTGGTGCCCATGCTGAATCCTCTCATTTACAGTCTCAGGAACAAGGATGTCAAACTTGCTGCAAGGAAAACCATGACCAGAATCACAAGATGAGTGAAGAGTTGTGTTTGCAGTAGCCGTTGAGTGCATTGTAAGATCCCCTAATTTTCTACCCCATTACCTTTCTTCTATTATTCTGTTTCCTTTCTTTCAACAATATGGTCAGAATTTCTATTGTAGCACAAACACATACACACACACACACACACACACACACACACACACACACACACACACACACGTCATAAGTTATGATATCTTTTTGGCCTTGTTTTTTATTTGAGACTTCTCTGTATTCTCAGGTTATCCACCCTGATCTTCACTACCTGTACCAGATAAGACTTTGGTCTAACATATTTTCTATACCTAAAGATAATACTTTTTATATTTTGTCTTTTATATTTTCTCTATTAAAATAAATTCATGGAACTGTTTTCAGTCCTTGAAATTATGTCTAGGAAGCCAGGCTTGAAACATTCTAGCACCTTAACTTTAACTGTGGTTTGTTTCTAAATACATATTTATTGTAAAAAATATTATTTATGCAAAAATAACTGAAAGAGTTATGAAGAAACAGACCATTTAACAGAGTTGTTTCATTATTGGTCTAAATAAGGGAGCATGAGAATGATGGTCTAGCCATGTTGCCTATAATACAAGTTTCTTTTCTTTTCTTTTCTTTTTTTTTTTTTGAGCTTATAGCTCCATAAATTTTATTGCTTCACTTGGGATAATTTATTTTTATTTAAATTAGAAACAAGCTTTCTTTTTTTTTAACAAGTCTGTCCCAGTTCCCTCTCTCCTCCTCCCCTGTCCCTCACCAAGGTGAGGCCTTCCATAGGTGATCTTCAAAGTCTGTCGTATCATTTGGAGCAGGCCCTAGGCCCTCCCCTGTGTGTCTAGGCTGAGAGAGTATCCATATATGTGGAATAGGCTCCCACAATCTATTCTTATACTGCAGATATATACTGATCTACTACCACAGGCTCCATAGATTGCCCAGGCCTTCTAACTGACACCCACATTTAGGGGTTCTGGGTTTAATAGCCAAGTGGAAAATAGCAAATGCTCCCACAATAGCATTATTTTTGAAGTTAGGTGACAAGAACAAACAATAAAGTGACACTTCATCCTGTTTCTTTAGATTATTGATCACTCTTTCAAGGATACTGAAGCTGTTTGGTTCAAGCCATTTGTGAAGCATGTCAATATTTCTGTAATAAAGTAATAGTTTAAGAAGCCTATATTATATCTTTCCTATAGAAACAAAATTATCTGTTCACAATAAAATTAATAAAAAGGTATGCACTATAAATTTTTTTATGTATCTAGTGTAGAGATAACAATGTCATTTTCTGTCTAAACTCTGCATGAATCCAGAGAACTTACTCATTAGTTGAGATATAGTTGTTTGGTAACAATGATTATTCAACTGTAATTCTTGTATCTACTTGAATATGATGTTATTTGAAAAAACTCTGAGATGATAGATTAGTAATGAAGAACAAGAACCTTAATTCAACTTGCTTAAATTATTGTTATTAGATATGAAAACACATATTCATTATAATGTTTTATTTTTAAATACAGTATGATTTTCCAAGCGAAGTATGGATTCTGGGATGTACTTGTTTTATTTTCATTTGTTATAGTACAATTTATTAAAATGGTTTGGCTTAATTTTTGATCAGAAGACACATTTTAGTAAAGGCATAGACTGATAAAGACACTGAATAAGTTGCAAAAAGTTGTATTTCAAGGGACCCTTGGAACTTAGCAAGTATACAACAGGAGTCACAGGAATAGAATGTACTCTTTGCTCTGAGTGTGATGTTATAGTCAGGGTATAGACAGGTGGAGAAAGTATGAACAAATAGTCTGGGCTAAGTCTTGTCAAGTCAAATAAGCTGATTTTACAGGTTAATTTTTTAACTCAACCTGGAAAAATTACTGATTAACATTTTATTCAGTCTACATTTAATAATGGTTATCATTGAACTATTATAATCTGATAATAGTAATGAATAAATAATCAAAAGTATAATTTTAAAACTAACATTACAAGAAATTAGGCAAAAGATAAATTTTAAAGATAAACTCATTTGACATTAGTGAGTGTCTAGAAGCACCGTATATATATTTGTTAAAAATATGGATAATCTACCTATATTTCTTATCTAATTTGTGCATCATTATATCACTATTTACATAATTGAAACAGGAAACTTTTTTCATACTCCATATTAACAAATGTTAAGTACATATTAAATCCATTTTGAATAATATCTTTTTTCTTCTTTTTAAAATTATTTTTTCTTAGTTTACATATCAATACCAGTTCCTTCTCCCTCACTACCTCCTTCCCATGCCATCCAACATCCCTTCCATTCCATCCCCTCCTTCACTCCCCAGGGAGGGTGATGCCTTCCAGGAGGGCAACATCTTCAAGTTTGACAGGCAAGAAAAGTATGACATTTGAAATTTCATGATTCTCACACTCTTAACAATTTCTGATTACAACAATTACACTGATAACATGTAGCTCTTAATCTAGGGGTGGAGCCTTGTAAAATCTTCCCCCTGAATATTGGTATGTTGAACAGGTGCTGTCATTAATAGTCATCTTTAGGAAATTACATTGCAAAGATTTTATGGGTAAAGATTTCCTGTTATATTTAGAAGATATCATCTACAGATACTCTGATCTAGCTCTCACAATCTTTCCAACTCCTCTACCATGATTGTCCCTGAGACATGGATGTATAGGTTGCATTGTAGATGTACCAGTTGTAGTTGATACAAATTTCTCTGTTTTTTGATCAGCTACAGATTTCTGTAATAGTTACCATCTCCTTCAGAAGAAACTTCTTTGATAAAAGTCAAGAGTTAAAGCACAAATACTTATATTTGTAGGATCCAGAGGGGTTGAGGACATCATATGAAAACCTAGTCCACAGAATCAACTAAGCAGGGCTCATAAGAGCTCATGGAAAATAAAATGACAAGTACAGAGCTTGCATGGGTTTGTGCTAGTTCCTCTGCACATATGATTATGTAGCTCAATGGCAGTGTGGGTATCTCTGACTCTCTGACCCTTTTCATTCTACTTGGTTTCCATGTCCAGCCTTGATATGAGTATTTGTGCTTAGTCTTAATGAAAATTATTCTGCCATCTTCAGTTGATGGCCCTGGAAAGCCTTCTCTTTGCTGAAAAAAAAATATGGACGAATAGTGGATCTAGGGGAGATGGGAGGTGTGCGTACTGGGAGGAGTGTAGAGAGGGGAATGTGGTTAGGATGTAATGTATGACAGAAGAATTTAGAATAGAATAAATATAATGCAGTTAGAAATATAATTATGTTGGTTTAGGAAAATGGTTGTAGTAATCACTCTTGTGGGGTTTATGATCTCTTTAACTATGGATAGTTGTCTAGGTTTATGGTACTGTGTGAATCCCTTTCCACTGAATGGACTTTCAGTTCAATGAGGTAGCTGTTGCCTATTTTCAAGATAGAATTTCAACTATTGCACCATTGACAATATTTCTTTTCCAGGTTACATAATGATTCAGTTCATAGGCTTTATAATAGGTTCCAGTTATTGATATTTTTCCTTTAGCTTGTCTAGCACCTTCTGATACTATTGTGACTAGTCTCTTTAGGACACACTTAAAGGAGCTTAAGAGGAAAATTTAGAGCTTTATGTGCCTTTATTTAAAAAATAATCAGAAGAATCACAAACAAATTACTCAGTGATACAACTTAAAAATTCGGAAAAGTAGAACAAATATAACACAAATCCAGTAGATGGGAAGAAATAATAAAATCCAGACCAGAAGTTAATGAAATAGAAACAGATGAAACAACACAAAAAAAATCAACAAATCTAAGAGCTGGTTCTTTGAGAATATAAACAAGACTGACAAATCCTTTGTCTGATTAATCAAATTAAATAAATAAGAAACTCAAATTAATCACAAATGAATAGGAAAACATTACATGAAAGAAATTCAGAACATTATAAGGGAATAATTTAAAAAGTTGTATCCCATTAATGTTGAAACCATAAGTAAAATGGATAAATTTCTGTCTTCATTCAAAGTACCAAGATTAGATCAACACATTAACACAAAAGACTCATCACACACCACACACACACACACACACACACACACACACACACACACACACACACACAGAATTGGAAAGCTTAATATACAAGCAAAGACCATTAAGTTAAAACATTTCCCAAACAGTTTGAGACATTAATATCTACAAAAACACCAGTAAATTTGTTTAATTTTGGTCATGTACTATTGGGCATGGAGCCTACCCATGCTGTAAGGATTTAGGCATTGTGCAGGCCTGCCCCTGTCACTGGCAGAATACATTCAGGCAGTACTCTGCTCAGCCCAAGGTTCCATAGCTACTAGTCTGCACTCAGGTGGAAATGACTTTTTTAAAAGAAAGACACCCCCCCCTCAATTACACTCTTTCTTTTTCTTTCCTGTTATTCTCATGGGGCAGACAGGACATTTCCTGTCACCCTCTTCTTTTCTGTTCTCTCTCTGTCTCTGTGCCTCTTTACCTCTATTCTTTTTCCCTTTCTTGTAAAATTTTTCACATAAGCTCAATCTGCATGACATGTCTGTCTCTACTCTTGGTCACCCTCGTCTGCCACGGAATCCACCAAGGTTCCCCTTGCTCATTTTTCATAACACATTTAGTTTATATACCATGTGAAACTCCATTTGAAGAAACTAATATGCCTTAAATTATTAAAGTAAATAAAAACTGACAGTTCCAAACTTCCTTTATAAAACTACCATTACGCTTATACTAAAACCAGATAAAGACACAACAAAGAAAGAAAACTGGAGACCAATAGCACTGACAAACACAAAAGCAAACATCTCAGTAATATACTTGCAAACCAAACACTGCAACATGTTTTTCACTGTGCATATGTTAGTCATTATTGTTCTAGTTTTCCCTAAAATTCTGTTTGTGTTTTTGGATCTCAGCCAGATAACACCTTGGATATTATGATGACCTCAGCTTCTGTTCTTACTGATTGCTACAAACTTCAATTTCAGATATTTTGGAGGACGACAACAACTATAAGCAGCAGAAGTGATCATGAATTTTGTAGATCATTCCTTACTTGAGATTTATTTTGATCTTCTCATGACCAGAATGGGTGTATATGTTTTTAAACTTAGAGTGTTTTTATTTCAGACAAGCCCATTATGTCCATATGATCAATATAAAGTATTTCACATTCTAATAATCTTCCCTCAGTTGACATTTTCTTTTTTCCTTTAACATGAAATGCATTGATGATGTCTCCTGTAGTGGAATATTAAGGATGCTTTATATTTATTTATGCTGTGGAATATTTGTTTAGTGATGCAAAGATGTGTTGCTCTGTGTAGCTGTGTTACATGCCTGTCTAAAACACCAGATTGAGCTAATGAAGAGCTGAGCAGCCAATAGCAAGGCATGAAAAAGGATAGGCAGGGCTGGCAGACAGAGACAACACATAAAAGAAAGAAAAGTATAGAGGGAAATATAGAAGGAGAGGAGGAAACCAGGAGCCAGCTATTCAGACACAAAGGCAGCCACAGAGTAAGAAGTATAGAGGGCTATATAGCATAGAGAAAGGTAAAATCCCAGAGGCAAAAGGTAGATGGGATAATTCAGGTTAAGAAAAGATGGCTATAATCAAGCCAAATTAAGGCCAGGTATTCATAAGAAAGGATAAGTCTCTGTCTGATTATTTGGGAGTTGAGTGGTAGGCACTCAAAGAGTAAAAAGAAAAACAACAACAAAAACAAACCAAAACAAAACAAAAGCTACAAGCTCTCTTGTTTTTTTGTCTCTTACTTTTAATTATGGGTGTGATTCACCCAACTTATTTTTCCTAGTTATTACTTAAACTTTCTTACTTTTCTGCATACTAGTTTGATAGAATTATGAATTAGATTTCAGTTCATTTGAAATAGGCTATGACCTGCTATTAAATTAAAACTGTTCATATCACACTGGATATTTTAAGGAACAGAAATTAAAGGCTGGCCTCATGATTGGTGATAGAAATGTGAATACCATGCAATGTTTGTAGAACTCGAAAGGCACAAAGATTGGATGGGACAATATCAGTATCTCTGCTTGTACCTTATTTTTCTTTAGCTGTGTTTTATCAGTGTCAAATAATATCCTTGAAATTTTGGAAAGGTATCCACTGTAAGTCAAAATACTTTTTCTAAGCATAAATGCTCTATTTCATTCTTATGCCTCTGAAAGGGCAATAACATGAATGACTGGGTATTTTAAACTCAATATCAGAGATCAGTTTTATGCTAATTAAACAAACTCTAATTGTCCATGAAAAAGTTGTTATAGGTTAATTGAATAACATATCACTTACAATGTCAAACTATACTAATTTTCATAAATGTTATTAATAAATATGTTCATAAACTATTTAAAATTTTACTTTATGCCAATATACTCATAATAATTAATGCAAGAAATTCAGTGCTCCTTAAAATTCTTCCATTTTCTTTTCTTATGTTCTTTCCAAACAATCACCATCTTCATCAGTGGCTAGAAGTACATATTTCTTTTGTTCCAATTAGCAAAGTTTTGAGTATTTTAAAAAAATATTTAGCAAAATTGTGTCACTTAAAATGTTTTGTGCTTGCCTTTTTAGTTTGCTTTTTCTTGAGTTTCAATATGCTGCTTAGTATACCAGCATTATTTGCTGATGAAAACACCTTTAAATGAATTTCCACTAAATTATTTTTGCTCTTAATGTTAGGGATTGGATTGTAACGTATTATGTCAATGGAAAAGATTTCTGAGAACTTATGAACACATCCATTGAACACATCTCCATGTATTTATACATATTATGTATTCCCATATATAGGGCATTTGTTCATTGCATGCTGCATGTATATACATTAGAAAAAATTATATATATATATATATATATAATTCCAATTACAGTTTTAACCACTGTAGTATGTATGAAATAGTATGTCATTCATCTTTTATATTTTTGTTAGAACGAACAATACTTAGAAGAATTTGTTTCTTTTTTTTAGCTGTTTTGCTTCATGGAGAGATAAACTTGAATATTTGCTACTTATATAGATTAGGAAGAATGGGTTGAAGCTTTCTTTGTTGGCAGATGTGACTATAATGTAGAAAATCTTAAGTATTTAAAAGAATGGGAATAATTCTTCAGCCAATATCAAGTAAAAGCCATAGGATACTAGTTTAACATGTACAATTCAGTTGCTAAGAGTAATGGTCAATTTGAACTTTGAATCAAAAACAGATTTTGTGAGCACAGAAATTGTTTTTCTGGCTTCACGGACTCAGAACATCATAAAAGACCACAACTGGATCTTATCACTCTTTTCTCACAAGTTGCTTCCAAAATATTTTTCGTGGGAGAAGGGTTCTGCTTTACATGCCTTATTGCTCAGAGTAATGGTCTTAGACCTGGTCTTCAGATCCCACACAGAGATATTTTTCTAAGTCAGGGGCAAGGAAAGATCATAAGCACAGCCACACTTGGGAGACTGTTTCTTTTCTTTCATTGCCTTTGTAGAATTTTATGAACAGTGTTCAACCGTTGGTCTAATGTGTATTATTTAAATCACAGACATCCATAGGAAAGCTACAAATGCTAGGTTAACATGTCGCTGGACACACTTCTTGTAGAGTTGCACAAAAGCATTGAGGAGAAGGATAAAGAGGATGCTCACAAGTCTGCCAAGGGCCCTGGGTATTCCTGATGGGAAATCATCAATTGAGTAGAACATTGAATCTCAAAAGATCCCATGTTAGTTCTGTGGCACTGAATGCAAGCACAAGCTCACTAATTAAGACTCTCAAGGCACAGATCCAGCAGGGAGAATATCATGAAGAAGAGAAAAATTTCCCCAGGTCCTAATGAATTTTCTCATTTTAGTGAGGAAATGCTTTGGAGACTTACATATGATTACAATTTTATTTTGTGTACATGAAAATAAATTTGTCAAGAAATTCTCAAATAAAAACCTCCTGTGTAACACTTCTAGGAGTTCATAAACACATTTGTACTCATGTCTATAACTTTCTTTATTATTGGACACTTGGCCTTCCCAAGTGCAGAAAGAAGGAAGACTAAGAGCTCCAAAAGGAAAGAGGGCTCCGGGTGAATGAAGGTAAGCACAAGACCATCTTTGTCTTGAATAAGTACCTTGAAACACCAAGGTGTATAACTAATGAATACTGCATGAAAGTTCTTATGTATTGCTCCTTTGCAGTTTTACATGCTATTGAAAACTAAGGAAAGAGATGGAACCACATTAAAAATTGGAATGTTCATCTGTACACTTTCTGGACAGATACACATAATACAGGAATGATAAAGAGGAAATCAGCTTTCTTCAGAAATCAACATGAACAGTTGGGGATCTTTATATGTCTTGTTATTTGTTCCTTCAACCCAAGCTTATAAGCCAAAAATATTAGTTTATCCCTCTGGAACAAAAGATAAATGGTAATGTCACCTTCTATTCTTATAGATGTCACCCATTAAGCAATGGCTACAAAAAATGACTCTTCAGTGTCTGAGTTTATTCTTCTGGGACTAACAGACCAACCTGAGCTCCAGTTGCCCCTGTTTTCCCTGTTCCTTTTGAATTTTACAGCCATAGTAGTAGGTAATTTGAGTTTAATGAGTCTTATCATCCTGAATTCAAACCTTCACACACCCATGTACTTTTTCCTTTTCAACCTGTCCTTCATTGATTTTTGTTATTCATTTGTTTTTACCCCCAAAATGCTAATGAGTTTTGTTTCAGAGAAGAATATAATCCCTTTTATGGGATGCATGACTCAGTTGTTTTTCTTCTGCTTTTTTGTCAACTCTGAGAGTTATGTGCTCACAGTCATGGCCTATGATCGTTATGTGGCTATATGTAAGCCTTTACTATACAAGGCTATCATGTTACCTAGGATTTGTTGTCTGCTGATGTTTGGTTCATATTTGATAGGATTTTCCAGTGCCATGGTCCTCACAGGCTTAATGATTAGGCTCAACTTTTGTAGTAACAACATTATTGATCATTACATGTGTGATATCTTCCCTGTCCTCCTTATTTCCTGCAGTAACACTTATGTCAATGAGCTTGTGAGTACTGCTGTGGTGGGTACAGGTATCATTTTTTGTAGCCTCATAATCTTTATCTCATATGCTATGATCCTTTTCAATATTATTCATATGTCATCAGGTAAGGGTTGGTCCAAAGCCATGGGCACTTGTGGGTCTCACATCATAACTGTCAGTCTCTTCTATGGATCTGGGCTGCTTGCTTATGTCAAGCCATCATCTACCGAAACTGTGGGCCAGGGAAAATTTTTCTCCGTGTTTTACACTTTTTTGGTTCCCATGCTGAATCCTCTCATTTACAGTTTTCGGAACAAAGATGTCAAAGTTGCTGTGAAGATAACCTTGAAGAGAATCACAAGTTAATTAAACCAGTAGCACTTCCTATAGCCCTGTCCCTACTGGTTTTTAGTGTCTTTTTTGTTATGTCTATTCTTTTCCTTCCCCACACAGTTATTGAACAGAAACACAATTTCTATTATTGATCTTTTTACTTCTCAACATGATTTGTAAATCTGTGTTTGCCTGTTTCGGGGGTTGATATCCTTAGATTCAAGCTGGTGCTCATTATCTATGACAGGCTAAGACTTATTGGATTATACAATTTCACCTAGTCTTTATTTGTAATCAATTTCTTTCATACTTTTTGGAAACCATTTTAGGTCTATTTCCTGACTTGACAGTTTTATTATCTATAGATGTATTTTGAAAAGGTGAAGAAGACAAAAATTGTTGGTACAGCAGAAATACCAAAGTATCAGGAGTGTTATTTGAGAATGTATCTTATTCTAGGCGTTTAGCTTCAAACCTGTAGATGGGGTGCATAATTTATTGGAGTACGGTTTATTTTATAGTTATTTGAATAAGGATTAGGCATGCTTCTCTGCCCAGTGTCCCAAGTCAATCAAATCTGAAAATACATAAATGCATGTATAGTTTCTTTTGAATTTAATTGAAATTTTTGTTTTTCCTGGATATAGTCATTATGCCTATGATATAGTTCCTAAGAACCTCTTATTTTCTTGGCCACAGAAGAAAAAACAAAGGTCATTGTGTTGTGTAGGTTATTTTCCATGTTGCCTCAAATGGATGCTATGATATAAGCATTTAAGGAGGTAATTTACTCCTTAAAAAAATAAAGCCTGCCTGGTCTAATACTTAGGGATATGATGGATACATGCATACTCTTGTTTGTGATTCAATTCCAAAGAGAAAAATAAACCTCTACTTCTCATCTCCATGTCTCTGTATTTCTCTATACAGCATATGTCATTTGTTGAAAAAATGACTGAGTGACTTTTGTAAGGTCACACAACAAATGATGCAAAGCACAATTTAGTACCCATTATGTATATTATGAAGAGATGTGTGGAGGTGGTTGTCTTAGTGGATAAGGACACATGCAGTTCTTATGGAAGACTTGGATTTGATTTTCAGTCCTATAAGGTAGTTCACTGCTGTCTGTAACTACAGTTTGAGGTGACTCAGTGCCCTCTTGGGGCCTCCATTGGCACCAGGCATGTATGGGCACACATATATACACAAAAGCAAAACACTTAGATACATTTAAAAAAATCTTAAAAGAAACACATGTGAAAGGAACAGAATTCTGAAGAAACAAGGAGTTACATTGTGAGAAATTCTCTCTTTCAAATTAACTGAAAGAGAGAGAGCATGCAAATTAAAATATTTAGATATGAAAAGTGAGGCATAACAGTGAACACTGAGGAAATCCAGATAATTTTCAGGTCATACATTGAAAAACCTGTCCTCCATAAAATTCGAAAATTTAACATAAATGAACAATTGTTCTGGATAGATATCACTTATCCAAAATTAAATCAAGAACAGATAAAAAAAATAAATAAACCTATAACCCCGAATAAAATAGAAGCAGTCATCAAAAGTCTCCCAACCAAAAAATGTCCAGGTCTGCTACACCAGCCCCAGTGGAGATAGTGTAGCAATGCTTAGAGATATCTCAATGGCTATCTGTCCAGAGGTTCGTACCACACGTGGTTATTGCCTCCTGGGGAAAAGTGGTTCAGGTCCCTACAGGTAATTGCTTGGCTGGCTGTTTGGAATGAGTGCTAGATGTGTTTTGTGCTATGATAACAATATTGCCTTTTATTCATGGATATTTTAGCCTGCAGCTCCACTGTTAATTCAGAGATGCCTAGAGAACACTTAGACATAGTTTCAGGAACTAAAAGAGATACAGATCAGCAGTCAATAGATGGATATTGCCCTCTGTACCTTCGGCACCAGATCCTAAGGCGCCAGTTGTGACTTCAGATGTCAGCCCAGGGCCTGATAAATCAATTAGGACTAAGGCTGTAAGAAGATTCCCACAATGAGATCCTGCCTGTAATTAGGCCACCCACAACAAACCTGCTGTGGGATTCACAACAATACTCTAATTTGGGATCTTAGGGCCCCTAAATCAATATTATAAAAGTTTACTATCCAGAGACAAAGATTATTCTCTAAACTTAACAAATCAAATCTCTGATACGATAGGCTGACCACAAGCAGGCCAAAATAAACAGAGGCTCCCAATTATGCACTTGCTTAGAAGTATTTATGATCTCAAACTTCAAAGGGATTTGCTGACATCTATAGAATGCCTGTTTATCTTTAAACTGTGACCAAAGATCTGTTCTTTGAAATTTCTGTATAAAAACCTGATATTCTGAAGTAAACTTTACAGCAGTTTGCAAACCTCCTCAGGTGTGTTTGTGTCTGTCTGTCAAGCCGAAGCCACTCCTGACCTGGTCATCCGAGTCTTGGTCTCCACGCAGACCTGCTACCCACTGAGCAGTCTGTGGCACAGGGCTAGATGGTTTCAGTGCAGAATTCTACCAGAAATTCAAAGAACAGCTAATACAATACTCTTTAAATTGTTCCACACAATAGAAGGAGAAGGGTCCTTACCAAACTCTTTTTATGAGGCTACAATTACCTTAGTACTTAAGCTACATAAAGAGACAATTAAGAAAAAGAACTACAGACCAATATTCCTCATGAACATTGATGCAAATATACTCAATAAACTACTGGCAAATCAAATCCAAGAACACATCAGATAAATCATCCACCATGACACCCGGACAGCAGCTATGGTAGTCATGGAAGAGGATGTCTGTGACTGCAGTAAAAAGTCCCTTGTATTGTTTCCCTAGTTTCTACTTTATTGATTTTAGCACTTAATTAATTATTTCCTGGCATCTGTTTCTTTGTGATGAGTTTGCTTTTTGCTTTTTTTTTTTTTCTATAGATTTCAGCTGTGTTGTTAATTCTTTAATGTGACTATTCTCCAGTTTCTTCATGTGGGCACTTAGTGCTATGAACTTTCCTCTTAGTACTCTTTTCAAAGTGTCCCATAAGTTGGGATATGTTGTGTCTTCATTCTCATTGAATTCTAGGAAGTCTTTAATTTCTTTCTTTATTTCTTTCTTGATCCAGGAATGGTGCAATTGTGCATCATTTAAATCCATGAATTTGTAGGTTTTCTGCAATCTGTTTTGTTTTTGAATTCTTACTTTAGAGAATGGTGGTCTGATAAGATGCAGGGGGTTATTCCAATTTTTTGTACCTATTGAGTTTTGCTATATTGCTGAGTATGTGGTCAATTTTAGAGAAGGTTCCATATGGCAAAAGAGAAGGTATGTTCCTTTGTATTTAGATGGAATTTTCTATATCTGTTGAAACCTATTGAATTATAACTTCTGTTCCATTGTATCTTTGTTAAGTTTCTGTCTGGTTGACCTGTCTAGTGTTGAGAGTTTGGTGTTGAAATCTCCCTTTGTAAGTGTGTGAGGTTTTATGTGTGATTTGAGTTTTAGTAATATTTCTTTTATGAATGTGGGTGCCTTTGTATTTGGGGCATAGATGTTCAATACTGAAACTTCAACATGATGGATTTCTCTCTTAATGAATAATAAATGACCTTCTTTATATGTTTTATTTGATGTTCAAAGTCCAATTTGTTAGATAGTGGGACTATCTAACAAGCTACACATGCTTGTTTCATGTGTCCATTTGATTGGAAAATCTTTTCCCAACCTTTAACTCTGAAGTGTCTGTTTTTGAAGTTGAGGCATGTTTCTTGTATGCAGCAGAAGGATGGATTCTGTCTTCATATCCATTCTGTTAGCTTGTGTCTTTTTATAGGTGGGTTAAGACCATTAATATTGAGAGATATTAATGAGCATTGATTGGTAATCTTATTTGTTTAGGATTTGTTGTTGGTGGTGGTATTATGTATGGCTTTCCTACCTTTTTTTCTTTTGGCTGTTGGTAAAGTGGGACTTTCAATTGTCTATCTTTTCATGGGTATAGTTGACTTCCTTGGGTTGAGGTTTTCCTTCCTGTACATTTTGTAGGACTGGATTAGTTGATAACTGTTATGAGCAGGTTTTTCCCCTCCGCTAGTCTGGTCCCATCACCGCGCTAGCCCCAAATAACACCCAGAGATGCTGTATTTGATATAAGGCTGTTGGCCAGGTACTAATTTCTTACCGGTTAGCTCTGTCTTAATGATTAACCCATTTCTACTTATCTAAGTATTTCCACTTGGTCATCTTATCAGAGAGTGGCGGGCCTGCATGCAGCTCTCTTCAGGCTCTCCATGCTGACTCTTTCTGACTACTACCTCTTCCTCCTAGTCTCCTAGCCCCAACTATCTTGATTTCCTATTGGCCAACAGTGCTTTGTTCATTAACCAGTATGAGAAACATATTTACAGAATAACATTTCCCATCATCTCTTCTTTTTTGTCTAAAATAAAAAGAATGGTTTTAACCTTAACACAGTAAAATGTATTACACAATAGTTATCAAATAAGAATCACAGTTAACAATATTTTGTTCATAAACATTTGGCAAGATTTGAAGAAAATATGTTATCATCTATCCTATCTTTATGAGTCTGAAGTCCTATATGTAACTTATCTTTAATCCTAACTAAGGAAAACTATAAGCATTACTATCTGTCTGTAGCTCCATCAAAGACCACAGAAGGATAATATATAAACTTTAGAAATGACAGAGACAACTCACTGCCTGGCCAGTCACTTGAATTTTCTGTAATGTTCTGTCTTCAGTCCTTAGACCATAGTGTGTCTGGAAGATTCCTCAGCAAAGCAGAAAAGTGTCCATCTGTACTGGCAGTTTGTCAATCGTTTTTCTCTGTGTCCTGTAGATTGTCTGGCAGCCTCTTCCATGAAGCAGGAATCCTGTGGCAATGTCCATCTTGTTTTAGCAGTTACTTTCCTGTGGGCTCTGCACGTCCAGTTTATACAGCATAAAGTCAAACAGTACAGACAAGAGCATTATCTTGCCCAAATGGCTAGTCTTGCCATATTGAAAGCAAATTCCATAAAATGTTTCTTCAATATCTGTCTTCTTTTCTGATGCAGGTGGTATTTCCAGAAGCAGTTGTGCCTCACTGTCAAGAAAAACCCTAAACCATTTTAAATGCCACATTTTGTAGGTCTTTGAAAGGTTTGAAGAATGCCTATTCATCTCAAATACATCTCTACATATCTAGAAAGCCTAACTAACTTAACCATAAGTTTTTATTACCCTAGGTAATTATCCATAATCTGTATTAATTTATACATTACATTTCTAACTGAGATATATAAGCACAATCCCTAAACAAGAGGAGAAATATACTTAATCACAAAATTGACCTTAAATTTGTATCAATAAATGAAAATCCATTTCAAAACAAAGCATTCATATATATACCATAATTCCCTTTTTACCTTTAAAAAGAGATTGGTTGTGATCATTAACCATTTAAAACCCATTTAAATGAAAACAAACATTTATAAACAATATTTGAGAATTTGGGCATCGTTGTTTTCTCCCATCAGATTACTATTGTTTAAATCTTTTTTTTCATGTATATCTTGATTTCTCCATCTTTGGTGATTGAAAGCTTTGTTGTATATAGTAGTCTGAGCTGGCCTCCATGGTCTCTGAATATTGATAGAATATCCAGGACATTCTGGCCTTCAGAGTTTCTATAGAGAAATCAGGCATAATTCTGATTGGTTGGCCTTTTTCCTTTGCTGCCCTAATATTCTTTCTTTATTGTCTTTATTCTGCTTGTTTGGTGTTTTGAGTATTATGTGGCAAGGAGACTGGTTTTTTTTTGTTTGTTTGTTTTTGTTTTTTGTTTTTTGTTTTGTTTTTTTTTTTTTGGTCCACTCTATTTGGTGTTCTGTAAGCTTCTTGTACTTTCATTGGCATTTAGGTTGGGAAAATTTACTTCTATGATTTTGTTCAATAGCTGCCCTTTTGTGTTGGGATTCTTCACCTCTTCTCTACCTATTATTCTTATGTTTTGCCTCTTTGGGTGTCTCATATTTCCTGGATATTTTGTGTTTGAGATTTGTTGGATTTAAGATTTTCTTTGGTAGGTGAATCTATTTCTCCAAGTGTATCCTCAACGCTTGATTTTCTATCTTCCATATTTTGTAATTTGTTGATTATGCTTGCATCTGTAGTTCTTGTTCATTTACTCAGCTTTTCTATATCCAACATTTCCTCAGATGTGTTTATGTTTGTTTGTTTTTATTGTTTCTGTTTCTGCTTTCAATTCTTGAACAGTTAGAATTGTTTCTTGCGATTTTTGGTTTGTCTTTTCTTTCATTTCTTTAAAGGATAATTTCATTTCCTCTTTTAGGGTCTCCATCATTTTCATGAAGTTGTTTTTAGGGTTGTTCTGCTTCATCTGTGTTGGGATGTTCATATCTTGCTGGTATGGAGATACTAGACTCTGGGGGCATCATATTGATCATTCTGTTGTTGATCTTGTTTTTATATTGTAGACTAGTCATCCCTTCTTCCAGTGTGTTCCAGTAGGGTCTCTCCTTCTCCTGTTAGATACAGGACCAAGGTTCTCTGCCAGTGTATGCAAGCAGGTCCAATACTCCCATGGATTTTCTCTTCCTGGGGATGTAGGTGGGACTAGATTGCTGACAGAATCTGGATGGGGTGGTATACTGGGACAGGTTACCCAGTGTCCAGTCCTTAGTCCTCAGGAGGCTCTAAGCAGGGCTCTAGAAGGTAGGCTTCTTCTGTGTATGGGGTGGGACCAGGATGCTGTCAGATCTAAACAGGCTGGTCTGCCTGGGTGGGCTCCCTAGTGTGTGTGAGGACCCCAGGCTTTGGGAGGCTTTGAGCAGGGCCCTGCAAGACAGGCCAGAAAGAGACTCAAGCTTATCTCCTGCTGTGGTTGGAGGTGGAACAGGACACTAGCAGACTCTGGATAGGCCAGTACTTGGGGATGGGCTCCTCTGCACAAAGTCCCCAGTTCTCAGGAGGCTCCCAGCTGGGCACAGTTGAGGCCAAGACAAGAGTCTTATGACCACAATTTCTTCCAAATCACAAAATTGGTCTTGGAATGTGCTTTTGTGCTCATTCCAGGTGTAGTGGACAGGAGTGAGTTTACTTCAGCTATTGTTGTTCATATACCTCTATGGAAAACATATGTTTTTGCCATGTGTAGTTTACCATTGTAATTAAAAACCTTACTCATGTAATTATTCTTGATGCTCAGCATATAAATTACCCGCTGCTCTGAATAAAGTTGTCTTTTTATTATTATTATATTATTTATTTTTCTTATTTTACATATTGATTCCAGTTCCCTCTCCCTCCCTTCCTTTCTCCCTCTCAACCTCCCTCCAATGCCTTCCCTCCCATCCTCCTCTCCCACCTACCCCCACTCCACATGTAGGGTGATGCCTTCCTAGAGGGGTCCTCTAAATCTTTAAGTCATTTGGAGTAGGGACTAGGTTCTCCTTCCTGCCTCTAAGTTAAGGGAGTATTGCTCCATGGGGAACATGCTCCCATAGTCCTTTTGTGCATCAGGGATACATCCTGGTTCCACTGTCAAAGGTCCCTTAGACTTTCCAGGCCTTCTAATTGAGACCCATGTTCAGGGGTCTGAGACAGTCCAATGCTGTTTTCCCAAATATCAGTCTAGGGGTCCATTAGCTCTTCCTTGTTCAGGTCAGCTGTCTCTGTGGGTTTCTGTAGCCTGGTCTTGTCCTCCCTCTCTGCATCTGAATTCCAGTTCTGTTCAGTGTTTACCTGTGTGTGTCTGCTTCTGTTTCCATCAGCTACTAGATGAGAGCTCTATGATGGTGGATAAGTTAGTCATCAATCTCATTATTAGAGAAGGGCATTTATGGCAGCCTTTTTACTGTTGCTCAAATTGTTAGTTTGGGTTAGTCTTGTAGGACTCTGAACATTTCTCTAAAGGCAGTTTTCTCTTGAAACCTATAATGGCTCCCTCTTTTATGGTCTCTCTCTCTCTCTCTCTCTCTCTCTCTCTCTCTCTCTCTCTCTCTCTCTCTCTCTGTCTGTCTTTTGCACCTATATTGCCCCAACCCGTGGGGCCTAGTTATTCGTGGGTTGAGGTGGGCTAGAACCTGAAAATAATGGGAGAGAAAGAAGGAAGGAGACCAAGCAGTGCATTTGTCAAGGTCTAACTTTATTGATGTAAAATGGGTTTTTAAGGCAAAGCTGGGAGGAAATGGGGAGGGGTAGCAAGCAGGGAGGAAATGGGGAGGGGCAGCAGGTAGGGAGGAAATGGGGAGGGTTAGCTTCTGCTAACTCCGGGGTCCTGGTAATTATCCCAGACAGTAAACACCAGACAGTAAACGGCTGCTTGTCTTAGTTCCTGGGCCAGGCCCATCTCAGTTCCGGGCACTCAGTACCTGGAATGAGTGGAAGAGGCTACCTGTTAAGCAGGTTCCTGTATACCAGGATAAGGCTCAATTAAGAGGTCTAAGGTGTAAGCAATTCTGCAAGAGAATGTCACTCAAAGTCGGCTCCCAACACTATATTCCTCTCCTGACTCAATCTTCTTAGTCCCACATGATTTTCTCTCTTCCCCTTCTCTTTCTTTTAGCCCCCTCTCCACTCAATGCACCCCCAATATGCTTAGGAGATCTTGTCCCTTTCCCCTTCTGTGAGGGACCTTGTATGAATCTCTTAGAATCCTCCTTGTATCCTAGTTTCTCTGACAGTGTGAATTATAGGCTGGTGATCCTTGTTCTATGTCTAAAATCCATATATGAGTGAGTACATACTATGCTCCTCTTTTTGTGACTGGGTTACCTATTCAGGATGGCTTCTGCTAGTTTCATCCACTTGTCTGCGAATTTCAAGATTCCATTTTTTTCACCGCAGAATAGTATTCCATTGTGTAAATATGCCACATCTTCTTCATCCATACTTCAGTTGAGGGGCAAGTAGGTTGCTTCCAGGTTCTTGCTATTACAAATAATGCTGCTATTAACATAGTTGAACAGATGTCTTTGTTGAATGGATGTGGATCATTTGAGTATATGCCTAATAGTGGGATTGTCTAGTCCTGTTGTAGACTGATTCTGATTTTCTTGAAGAACTGCCATATTGATCTCCAAAATGGCTGTACAATTTGCACTCCCACCAGCAGTGGAGGAGTATTCTCCTTTCTCCACATCCTCTCCAGCATAAGTTGCCATTGTTGTTCCTAATTTTAGCCATTCTGGCAGGAGTAAGATGGTATCTTAGAGTTGTTTTGATTTGCATTTTGCTGATAGCTAAGGATGTTGAGCACTTTCTTAAGTGTCTTTCAGCCTTTTTTATTTCCTGTTAAGAAATCTCTCTTCAGTTCTGCACCCCATTTTTAAATAGGGTTATTTGGTGTTTTGGTGACTAGTTTCTTGTGTTCTTTGTATATTTTGGAGATCAGCTCTCTGTCAGAAGTAGGATTGGTGAAGATCTGTGGGCTGCTGGTTGGTCTTGTCAACTGTGTCCTTTGCCTCACAGAAGCTTCTCAGTTTGAGGAGGTCCCATTTATTAATTGTTGATCTCAGTGTCTATGCTACTGAGAGATGGCTCAGCCATTAAAGGCTAGGCTCACAATAAAAAATGAATAAAGTTGTCTTTTGCACACACACACACACACGAACACACAGAGCAAATTATAGTGGCACATAAGATATAAGAATTAAATAATCTGAAGCATATGAATAACAATTTGAAGGCCAGCCTGTGAATTCCATTCAGGCTGGATGATGCAGAGATCTTATATCTTAGAAGCAAAGCAATGTGAACAGGTACAATCAAACAAAAACAAAGAAGCAACAACAAAAATAAAATATGAACAAAGACATTGCTGGTAAATCCTAAATGTAAAGTAAGTTAGTATTACCAATACTACAGAGGAAGGAGTACAGGAATCTTGAATTTCAGACTACCCAAGTCACAAGGTAAAAACCATGTTTGAAATAGTAAGTAAATAGATAAAATAAAGCTTTTAATCAGGTGTCTAAACACAAAGCATACTATAGAGTTATAGTCCAGAAATAGGTAGTAATTTTCACTAATAAGAATCTAGTTTACTGGGGATACATTATGTAATCTAAGGAAAGTTATCACTCACATAGTTTTTTATTTATTATATCAGTGGTTGTCTCTTTTCTGGAAGATCATTATTATAGTACACATAATCTATAGCTAAGTAAGCTTTGATAAATTTTCTCTTGAAAAAGCCTGTTTCACATTTTATGGTATTATGAATAACAGCTAATGAGTAGGGAGCCTCCAGCTCAGTCAACTTGATTTCTGTGCCATGTATCCAAAGTGAGTCATGTAGTTAGCATAGGGATCCTATTATCTAGCTCTGGTGGGCAACCAAGAGCAATAGCAATATCCTGTATTATTTGGGAGGCCTCTAGATATAACTCACATAGTGGTATCTAATATTGGAACATGGATTCTTGTTTAGATGACATGACTTCCATATATAGCATAATTGTTCTTTATGAAATTGTCTTTCATTTAAAATATGGATATCCATTTTGGCATTATCAGTTTTTCCTTGTTATGAATTACATTTCTTACTTCTTTGCATAATGGTTTTAATAAATTAAGAAATGTTTTATTTAATTTGAGATAAAGTTTGTATAAGATGAAACTCCTCATTAAAATATTACATTGAATTATCAAGAACACAAATGAAAAGTCAGGCTTGGTTGTCATGGTTGGTAATGGAAATGGTAAACACAAATTCCTTGCAATATTTGACAGAGGTCAAGGGTCAAAAGTTTCCATATGAAGGAATAACATCTTCATTTTTACCTGATATCTATCTATCTATCTATCTATCTATCTATCTATCTATCTATCAATCTATCATCTATCTGTCTGTCTGCCTTCTTCTTCTTCTTCTTCTTCTTCTTCTTCTTCTTCTTCTTCTTCTTCTTCTTCTTCTGTTTTTGTGTCAATAAATAAATACAAAACAGTCAGGCATGGTGGCACATGCTTTTAATCCCAGCAATGGGGAGGCAGAGGTAGGTAGGTCTCTGGGAACTCAAGGCCAGCTTGGTCTATAGAATAAGTTCCAGGACAGGCAAGGCTGTTACACAGAGAAACCCTGCTTTGAGAAACCACCCAAAACAAACAAACAAACAAAACCCCCAAAACATAAACAACTTTTAAAATACATATCTGATGAGAAACTTCTATCAATGATTAGTTAATAACAGTAGAACATCAATCACAAAGAAACAAAAGAATAGGACACAGGCAAAAATGTGAAAAGCCATGTCAGCAAAGAAAGTACGGGATGGCACATTAGCATTTGCAAAACAGTAAATTTCACTAGAAACTAGGAAACTACACAATAAAACAATTCAATATATTACGTCTAACAGGATGATTAACAGGGAAAAAAGAATCTTGATCTAAAAACTTCCTAACATTGAAAAGAATCCTAACATTAAAAAGGAAATGAAAATGGAAATTTTCATTTCTTTAAATGGGAATTTAGAATGAAAGACATTTTGGAAGAAATCATGGCTGTTTCCTTTTTTTATGATTGTAAGCCTAGCCTTTAACGGCTGAGCTATTCCTCCATACCAGCGGTTTCCTTTTTTAATTGAAAACTTTTTCTTTAGATAATATGTTTTGACCATGTTATAATCTCCCAAAATTCCCCCCAGATGCTTTCCTCTTTCTATCTCCCCAACTTTATACTTTCCCCCCCCCCAAATTCCAAACCAAATCAAACCAAACCAAGCATACACACAAACAAAACAACAACAAAACAAATCATCTTATCTCACAATTCATTTGTTTCTAGATACTTATCTTGACTTGAAAATAAATCTGAGGACAGGAAACTTGCATGTGAATGTAGCACCTTTATTCATGTTTCCCAAGACTACCAAGATATCCCTTAACAGGGGAGTGGATAAACAAACTTTAGTATAGTCTATATAAGGGAATTGGAAGAAATTAGCACTAGGTCTTGAGAAAATGTGGAAGAGTCTTAAGCACTGTCTGCACTGCCTGGGTCCCAGGTGAGTCCATTAGCATTATCATGTGGATTAGCTGAACTCCCAGTGCTAGGGATTAGGGAAAGCAGAGAAGGAATAGCAGAAATAGAGTGAAGTTCTGGGACCATGAAACCCTTCTGAATGATGCTATGCTGTTGTATGCATGATGTAACAGGAGGTTTCTCTTCTGCCTGCCAGTTCCCAAATAAACACTCTGAGGCTTAATATTAATTACAAACTGTTTGACTAATTAGCTCAAACTTATTATTAATGGGCTCTTACAACTTAAATTTACCCATTCCTATTAGTCTATATTTTACCACAAGGCTCATGGCTTATTACATCACATCTTGCTTCCCTGGTGTCTGCTGGACTCTCCCTGACTCTGCCCTTCTTCTTCCTGGATCTCTGCTTAGATTTCCTGCCTGACTCTATTTTGCTGATTCAGCCAAATCAGCTTCTTTATTAGCCAATAGTAAAGTAAGTAACAAATCATAATCACAGCATCATGATGCCATGTTGTTTGCAAATCTTGGAGAATCTTGTAGCACAAGGAGTGTTTCTTCTTCTTGAGGTTCTTTGTTAGCTTGCATTGATTGTGTAAACTAATGGTCCTCAGTATGGAATTTTAATGGATGTAAATAAAGTACTTTCACCATCTTTTTCCCCACACCACCCTCTCTTGAATCTAGCTCCTGCACAGAACAGAAGCCATAGTATCTCTATTAATCTACCATTTCACTTGACTTGATCTGCACTTCCATACCGTCTCCTTCAATTATCAAAATTTAGCTCTTATCATCCACCCACAATCTATTTTCTTTCTTTCTTATTCAGTTCTGTACATCTATACTGCTTCCATAAGGCCATTATAGTGAAGACTTTAAGGAACATGGTGTGCAGGTAGAACTATTGGACATAACAGGTTCACAAGAAAAGACCTATTTTAAGCTTTCCTGGAGGAACCTCCACACTCATTTCCACAGTGTCTAGACTACTCTACATTTGCACCAATTCTGTATAAGGGTTATATCCTGTCCAGTTGTTATTCATTTTTTTGTTGTTGTTGATAGAGATTCTAACTGAAGTGAGATAGAATTCCAATGTGCTTTTACATTCTTTTTTTATTTCCTTTTATCTTCCTCTGTAGTCCATGCTGGCACAAAATTCATAAAAATCCACCCTTTTCCAGCATTATATGCAGGGGGACTCCATGTGTGACTTCAACACATTTGATTTGCATTTTTCCTGATAGCTAAGGAGAGTGAATAGTTTTTCATATATCTATTAGATATTTGCAATTCTTTATTGAGGACTAGCTTTTTCAATTCATTTGCTCATCTAATTATTTTGCTTGTTTCATTTTGCAACAATAAGGAACAAAATAAGGGTTTGTGTATGCTGGGCAAACACTCTTTCAGAATGCTTCAATACCAGCTCATACTTGCCTATTTGCTTTTTTATATATTATTATTATTATTATTATTATTATTATTATTATTATTATTATTATTTGTTTTTTCAAGACAGGGTTTCTCTGTATTGCTTTGGAGCCTGTCCTAGAACTTGCTCTATAGACCAGGCTGCCCTCAAACTCACAGAGATCCCCCTGCCTACCTCTGCCTCCTGAGTGCTGGGATTAAAGGCTTATACCACCAATGCCCCGCTTGCTGATAGAATTTTTGTACTTTGTTTTGTAATTGTTTGTATATTTGGATATTTACATACTGTCAGATAAATAGCTAGCAAATATTTTACTTTTATTCTGAATGTTTTTTACTCCAGTTATTTTTATTGTGCAGAAGCTTTTTTAAAATATGTGATTTCATTCATTAATTTAATTGTTTTCTCTACTATTGGAGTCTTATTGAGAATATTATTGACTGTGTTTAGATCTTGAAGGATTTTTTTCTAGAGACTTAAAAATCTCAGGTCTTATTTTAAGGACTTTGATACTTTTTTGAATTGGCTTATGTACAGAGTAAGAGATAGGGATCTAGTTCCATCTTCCATATGTGGATGTCCAGTTTTCCCAAGAGCATTTTTTGAAGAGGATGTTTTCATCACCATAAAATTAGAGTAATTTTGTTGAAACTTAGAGAACCACTGATAGTGAGCCAATAATTATTTCATGAGCCATATTTTTATAACTATACAGATGAATATGGAGCTATAAATATAAATAAAGGACTGGAAAGTTATGTAACCATCAGGTAGTTTCATAGGAACAAAACTCACAACATGGCTTTAAACTCAGGGGGGCTTAAAGTGTCTTCCCTTTTCTTCAATCTCTTTACACAATGTCCTCTGTTAAATGTTAAAGCATTGAATGTTTGCTGATCCCAAAAGGATTTTAAGAAACTCTTATAAACGGCACAATGTTATATCCTTGGTTTTCCTCCAGTATATTTGTTCTTACACAGTGAAAAATTTCCCAAAGGACAACATACAACTCTGTGCTGGGAACTAGGTACTCCTGGGGGGAAATTATAAATTGAGTAGAACTTTGAATTCCCTGAAGAAGATTCAACATTAGGTTTATGGTTTCTATTGTAAATACGATCAGAAATTTCTACCATCAAGGGGTTCTTGCAACGTGGGGAGAAACTATAGAGGTGAAAATAATTTTCTGTGCTGGTCCATTAAATAGGCTGTCATTTGAGTGAGGTGTCATTTGTAGCTTCATATATACATTTTCCTGCCATGTAGGTAAGGAGAAAACTCCAGATAAATTCTCAGGAACAAATTGTGTCATTTTTCACAATGTACTGGGTTTAGAAGGTTAAAGATGGATCTTTTCTTATTCTGATAAGTGCTAAATCAGAAAGTCAGATTCTTGAGGGAAATGGGAAAAAGGGGATCTTGTGCTTCAAAAGTTGTGAAGCTTCCAGAACAAAGGTAAGCCCTAAATCATCCATGTTTTTATAATTTCCCTTGAAATACAAAGCAATACAAATCATGTGATACAGAGAAATCCACTAGATTGCTTCTTTTAGCCCAAATTATTAGTGGAGGCTAAGAATGGGGAAATGATTAGCAATACTGCTATCAGCATTACATCAGGACTGAGTCATTCATTGTGCATAGGGGTTTGAGAAAAAGTGGCAGCCATGCATTTTCTTAGATAATCCTGAGATCAGAGACAATAACTCTAACTCTCTCTGGTGTAATGATACAGCGTCTTTATTGGTGTTATCTGATTCTGATTGGTGTCCCTTCCTACAGATGCTACATGTAAAGCTAATGGATATGGAGAATGACTCTTCGGTGACTGAGTTTATTCTTATAGGATTAACAGACAAACCTGAGCTCCAGCTGCCCTTATTTGTCCTGTTCTTGGTAAACTACACAGCCACTGTGATAGGGAACTTGAGTTTAATGAGTCTCATCTGTCTGAATTCTCATCTTCACACACCAATGTACTTTTTTATCCTCAACTTGTCCTTCATTGACTTCTGTTATTCATTTGTTTTTACTCCCAAAATGCTGATGAGCTTTGTCTCCAAAAATAATACAATCTCTTTCACAGGATGCATGGCTCAGTTATTTTTTTTCTGCCTTTTTGTTAATTCGGAGTGCTATGTGCTGACAGCCATGGCCTATGATAGGTATGTGGCCATTTGTAGGCCCCTGCTGTACACAGTAGTCATGTCTCCCAGGACTTGTTCCCTGTTAATGTTTTCTTCACACTTGATGGGGCTCTCTACAGCCATTGTCCACACAGGATGTATTATCATGCTCAGGTTTTGTGATTCTAAAATCATCAACCACTACATGTGTGATACATTCCCCCTCCTTGAGCTCTCCTGTGGTAGCAGCCATGCTAATGAGCTTGTGAGTTCTGTTTCTGTGGTGGTAGTTGTTATTGCATCTAGCCTTATTATTGTATCCTCCTATGCTTTGATTCTTGTTAATGTTATTCATTTGTCATCATCCAAGGCTTGGTCCAAAGCAGTGAGCACATGTAGTTCTCACATAATAACTGTTGCACTGTTCTACGGATTTGGTCTGCTTGCTCATATCAAACCATCATCTGCAGAGTCTGTGGTTCAGAGAAAATTTTTTTCAGTAGTTTATACTTTTGTGCTGCCTTTGCTGAACCCCATCATTTACAGCCTCAGGAACAAGGATGTCAAGCTTGCAGTGAAGAGAACACTGAAGAGAATCACAGTCTCAGTGAACTAGTGGGATGTTGACATCATCCATGTCTCCAATTTGGCTCTTTCTCATCATTTATCTTCCATATTAACTTCCTTCTATGATGTACTTTCCTTCTCTTCATTTTTATTTCTAATATAGTTTTACAGTAGAAAAAGAATAGTTCTACTTTAATATCTTTTCATCTTTTTCCATGAAATGTAGTTATATTTCTTTTATCTCTATGCATAGGGTGGAGTTACAATTCTCTTGGCTTATTTATGGTCTGGAAATCTGTCTTGTGAGAATGTAGCTCTAGCTTACTCCTGTACACTGTATCAGATAGAGACACTGGGATGATATCTTTTCAATTTTTTTCTATTATTTACTTATTTAGAGAAAGTGATATATGAGTATTATATATATGTCATTTGTAATCCATTTTGCTTCCTCAAATTTCTGTTTCCCCACCTGTGTCTCAAATTCATGACTTCTAAATTAATTTAATATATATGCATACATAATCATATATAATTGCATATATACTTCATTTAGTGTTACTTAAATGTATCTACTTTTAGGGCAACTATTCAGGATCAGATAATCTATCAGATAGATTGTTCCTGGAGAAGACTGAATTCTTTTTTCCTCGGCATCTATTTATTGCCTAATAACTCTTCATCTAGAGGTGAGACCTTGTGAGGTTTCCCTATTCACAGTCAAATGTCAACTGTTGCTCCTGTTATTGCTGTGAAGCTCTTATTTGGGTAACCATGGTTTTGAGACTGTATGAGTAGAATTCCCTTTTGGAAGAAACTATCTCACAGCAGGTGTCCTGGTCTTCTAGCTTTTACAATCTTTCAATCTTTTCTTGCATCCTTGATATTCTCTGAGCCTAGGGTGTAAAGGTTATAATTAATTATGTATTTATCAAAGATGAGCAACCCATGACAAATTGTTCTCTGAATTTTGATCAACTGTGCACTTCTGTAATGGTCTCCATTTGCTACAAAATGAAATGTCTTTAGTGATCTACACTTATCTGTGGATATAAGTATTTTGAGTGCAATAAGAAATTATACTGGTTTGGGAAGTTGACAGTAGTAGCCTCTTGTCTAGGGGCCATAGCTTCACCAGCCCATAATAGGAGGGAATAGACACCAATTCCCTCCTATTATGCAAGCTTTAACATACTTAGACAAATGTTGGTTGTGGCCCAAGACTTATAAGGGCCATCATTGAACCCTTGAAAATGTCTTGCAATGGTGTCCATTGTAGTCATTCATAGGCTTTACAGCTGGGTAGGACTATTGATTGTTTTCCTCTTTGTAATCTTGTATTAGATACCATGCCAGGCCTGAGACCCTTCCTTTGAGTTGTTATGCAAGGGAGCTAAAGAGACTCTCCCCAGTAATTTATTCTATTCCTGTAGGCTTTGGTTGAACTCCTAATTTAAAGGCAAGATTCTATTGATGAAGTTCCCATACTCTACAAACACAGGAGTTGGAAGAAATGAGCTGGAACTGTTATTTTCTTATTTTAAACTAGTACTAGTACTACCAACTGGTTTTTTTTTTCCCCTGATATATTTTACCCGTCCAAGAAATGCTGGGGATTTGATTGTTTTCTAAATAAATTTTGCTTTTCTGAAAGAATTCTGAATATCCATTTCCTGTTCCATGGGTACTAATTTCTTGTACTTATCATAACAAAGAATATGGATGACAAAAGTATGCACTGTAAAGTTATCAGTACTTTGAGAATTTTTCAGTCTTAAAGATATTTCTTTTTTTTTGTGGTTTTTTTTGAAACAGGGTTTCTCTGTGTAGCTTCAGAGCCTATCCTGGCACTCACTCTGTAGCCCAGGCTGGCCTCGAACTCACAAAGTCTGCCTGCCTGTGCCTCATAATTGCTGGGATTAAAGGCATGCATCACCATTGCCTGGCTTAAAGATATTTCTTATTCTGGGGTTTTAGATATCTGTTAATGATACGATATATTCTCTTGGACTAATGTTCAATTTATTTTACAGATATTTGAAGAATTCCTGTCCATAGCTTTCTTCAAACCCAATTGATATAGTTGTGGTGATCTGATCATTTGTCCTGAAGATAAATGGAATTATCAATAGTTTTTATTTGTGAATTTGTCTGTGATTATTTTGAAAAAGTTCTGCTATTGAACAGGGTATTACACACAATGCCAAAAGTTGTCATTTTCCTTATTACATGACAAGAATAATCATAGCTGGAATTATATTCCATTGATCAAATACATGCATTTTTCATAGTTTTAGGTTTGATTGATCATTATAATTATTAGGCACATATAAACATGTATGTAAATATGTTAAGATCATGTTCAGATCCATGCATTTATATTTTAAATAAGGGGCAATCAAGAATTTTTTAATATGTACGTTTTATAACTTCCATTTTTTTTTCTTAGAAAAATACCTGAAATATCATGCCACATCTCACATTTTGAAATATGCTGTTAAACATATTTCTTCTTTTCTTGTACTGTGTCTGCATAAGAAAATAGTTAAAAGATTTGCTTAAGGCTTCATAGTTGATGGTATGAGATAATATAGGAGGAATGCCTGTAGTATCTGGGGTTTCTAAGCATTGTGAATTTCATGAAGGGATGAGAGTATTGAAAGAGAGTTGTAATAGAATATAGAGAACTTCATATTAAGTTTCATAATGAGTCCCAAAGTAGTCATTTGATGGGCAAGGAAAAACCAGCAAGATATCACAAGAATACTGATTACCTGCAAGGGCTTTGAGGCCAGGTTTTTTTTTTTTAATATGCTCATTTTCCATGCAGGAGTGGTTTTAAAGAAAAGTCAGCAGGGTTAGCTGTACAGCAAAATTTCATTGTTTTTTTAGATTAGTGATGCTTTTTCTGACATGACAAGGCTGAGGAGCTTTGCTAAAGACCTTTTTGCCAAGTCATGTTGCTCTTTCATCAACAATTAGGCACTTAAAGAAACCCATTAGACGGTATGCCTTTATTTAGATGTAAAAATGATTTATTAATAATAAAATAATAGAAAACTACAGTCTACATTTTTTGCATATGTTATACTGATGATACTGTTTCATGTTTATCATTATTTTGTCTCATTGTTTTGGAAATTTCATATTTGAGTACTATATTTGTATCATTTCCCCCATATTTTGTTAACTTCAACTAGAATATTCTATATATGAGAGGAAAATAGCACCGTGAAATTTCAAAAGTAAGGTTGCCTAAACAAGACCTAAAAAAATAACACCTAAGTTCCTACCTTTAAAGATATCTGTCTCGTGGGGCAGTGGTGGGCCATGCCTTTAATCCCAGCACTCAGAGGCAGAGGCTGGTGGATTTCTGTGAGTTTGAAGCCAGCCTGGTCTACAAGAGCTAGTTCCAGGACAGCTTCCAGAGCCATAGAGAAACCCTGTCTCAAAACACCAAAACAACAACAACAACAACAACACATGATATCTGTCTCATACCCATTCTTGTAATCTCTCTTTCATATAAACTCCTTTCCCTTGTTCATGACTTTTTCTTTTATTTTTGTGGCTGACTGAAGTTAACCAGGACTTTCTATGTATTTTTGGATTTGGAACTATCTGATGGAACTTCGTAGGATCACTCAAATGTAGACTATGACTTCTCCTCCCTTATATTATGGCAATATCTTGTTTGTGCAAATAAAGCTTGCCTAAAGATCAGAGGGTAGAGCTAGCCACGAGTTAACCATAAAGGTCTGGGGGTCTGTACAGACAAACATAAATTGATAAGACTGGGTGGAAAGAGGGAGTGATATGGCAGAAGGAGACAGGAACTCAGTCTCTTTTCTGCTGGGAAATTGAGTATAAAGTGGCTATGGTTTTGCTCCTTTTTCTCTCTGATCTCTCAGCATTTCTCCCTATATCTGACTCTGGGATTTTACTATTAAGGCCTATTAGAACTCATGTTACATATTAGTGCCCAATTTAAAGGCACAAATTCACAAAAAATAATGACACTTGCCTATGGCTTTGCAGCCAAAGGCACGGGCTGGAGCTGCACGTGGGGCTCCAGAAGGAGCCATCACCCGGCCCAGGTAGATTTTCTTTTCTTTTTCCCTCAAGCCTCTGAATGAGTTTGGGATTTTCCTCTTGTAGCCTCTCTAAACAGTCTATAGCTGCCACCCAATCTCCAGAAGTATCTGGGCTCCAAATTCCACAGGATTTATCTGCCCTAGACTAGCTGGCTCTACCTTCATGCAGTTTCTGCCACACCTACTTCTTTCATTCCATCTCATATGTATCTCTCTCTCTCTCTCTCTCTCTCTCTCTCTCTCTCTCTCTCTCGCCTGTGGTCTTAGGCTTTCCTTAGATCCCCTCTTTGAGGGCTTCCACTCTCAGCTTATGGTTACATGCTACCAGCTGCACCTGTCCTCACAAGTCTGTACACCACCTGTGTTCTCAAATCAGATGTGCTACACAGCTTTAAGCTCCATCATTTTCCTCAGAAATTTGGAAAGAAAATTGGGATTTATTAAAAGAGGGAATTAGTTAAAAGAGAGAGAGCGAGCGATAATTTTTCCCACATTAAAAAGTGGGATAGAATAAAATTCCTTATTAAAATAGAAGGATTTAGGTCTCTGTATGATAATGTGCCATACCGTTTGAAAATGGAATAAATAAACAAGAGGATAACTAATTTGGATGGGACTTAAAGGATGTCAATTATAAACATTATCAGTTATATCATTTTTATTTTATCACTAAAATGTTGATTAAAATGAGTGCTAAAGTACAAGTTTTAGATAAACTTAATAGAACAGATCATAGAGATATTACACCACTGATAATAGAATGTTAATTTTAGGAGCAGAAATAATAATTTGTAAGCCCATAAAGGAAGTGTTCTGTAATAATTATATTAATATGTAAATATTAATGCTGTGGAATATAAAGTATGGCATACGCTAGTATATTAGTAAGGGCAATAATGAACAGAAATTAGGTAGAGTAAGACAAAGAATTGGTATAATAGCAATGGAGTAACATGTAAATGAAGGTATCTTTTCCCTCCTACCAGTTCCCCAATAACCATTCTAAGGCTTAATATCAATTACAATTTTCTGACTAATGGCTCAGGCATATTACTGACTAGCTCTCATGATTGATTTATTCCATTTCCTTAGCTTATATTATACCTGCAGATGGCTTGTTACCTCACATTTTGCTTTATTTGAGGCTACATAGTATCTCTAGGCTCAGCCTTCTTTTTCCCTGTATCTTTGCTTGGATTTCCCACATGGCTCTCTTCTACCTGGCTATTGATCAAATCAGCTTCTTTAAAAAAGAACAGTATGTTTTATAGCAATGATAATGAAACATATTCACAGCATATAGAAGGCCATCCCACATTAGTAACACAAAGGAAGAAAAGATCAATATATGAATTGGAGTTAGATATCATTTGGGTAAATGAAGTTTAAAGCTTACTAATTAGATGATGAGACATTTGGCTACCCTAAGAAAGTCATACATACTTCTGCCATTTACCCACCCTTAATTACATTTATTCAGGGCTCTGGCAGAAAGCATATCCTGTTAATCCTGCCTTCGGCAGTATTAATATTTTGTTTTAGTTAAACAGTATGAATCTTCTGATCTATACAAGTTCTAAGTCAGCTGCCAGGCTCCACCCACAATGAGAAAAGACCAAGTAACATATAAAGGAAGACCTATTATAATTAAAATTGACTTATCAATGGAGACTCTAAAATCCAAAAGTGCTTGGAAAGATGTGCTGAAGACTCTAAGAGACCACAGATATCAGCCCAGAATACTATATCTGGCAATATTCTCAGTCACCATAGATAAAGATAATAAGACATTCCACAATAAACTTAAATTTAAACTATATCAATCTACAAATTCAGCCCTACAGAAGTTATTAGAAGGAAAACGTAAACCTAAGGAGGTTAACTATAGCCATGAAAACACACAGAATAAATAATCTCAGGTCATTAAAATCAAAAGAAGAGAAACATACACACATACACACACACACACACCACTATCATCACCACCACCACCAAAATAGCAAGAATCAACAATCACTTAGTATTCACACCTGTCTCTATCAATTCCCCCATTTCCCTCCCCCCCCAAAAAAAGAGACACAGACTAAGAGAATGGATGTAAAAATTGGGTCTATTCTGTAGCATACAAGTGATGTACCTCAACATTAAAGATAAATATCACCTCTGGGTAAAGGGTTGGTAAAAGGTATTCCAAGCAAGCGGATCTAAGGAACAATCTGGTATATTCATTCTAATACCTAACAAAATGGACTTTAAAACCAAGATTAACCAGTAGAGATAGAAAAAGATACATCATTCCCATACACATATGATATTGGTACTGCAATTCTTAACATCTATGCCCCCAAAACAAGGACAATCAAGTTTGTAAGAGATAACACTACTGAGACTTCAATACCTCACTACTACCAGTAGATAGAATTTAGTCAAAAACAAAACAGAAACATGATGGAGATAAGAGAGGTCATATACTAAAAGGACCTAGCAGATATTTACACATTTCATCTAAACACAAAAGAGTATACTTTCTTCTTTATATCTCACTGAACATCCTCCAAAATTGAACACCTATTCATACACAAAGCAAATCTTAGCAGATGTAAGAAAATTGAAACAGTTCTTGAATCCTATCAGATAACCACAGATCAAAGCTGGAATGGAAAAAAGAACAGAAAGTTTACAAACTCATGGAAACTGAACAACTCCCTGCCCAACGAAAAATGTGTGAAAAAAAAATAAAGGAATTAAAAAATTTCCCGAATTCAATGAAAATGAATACATGGCATACTCAAACTTGTAATTTTTTAATTTTTATTTATTTTTATTTTTTATATTTTGTTGGTATTTCTGAGGCTTAATTTATTATTCCAGGGTTAATTTTTAAGAAAGCAGATATCCACCAACAAAAGCCGTTGGACCACATTTTTCTCAGATTGTATTCACTAAGAATACGTCTTTCACTGATTAATTGTGCCAAGTACAAGTTATTTTTCATGGCCTTGGTCATGGCCAGATGGAATCACAGCCCTCCTTATGAATATTAAAGTGTCTATAGGATACTTATATGGGATAGTATAAGATATCCAAAGAACACACTGCATCTCTTCGTTTTTATTATTAATAATATAATTTAAAAATTTTACATGTCAATCCCAGTTTCCTCTTCCTCCCTCTCTCACTCCCTCCCTCTTACCCTCTTTCCCCTGTGACATGCATCCTGGCCACCCTCCACTCCCATCTCCCCACCCCCATTCCACTTGTAGGGCTATGCTATCCAGGTTGGGTCATGTAAATCTGTCAAGTCATTTGAAGTAGGGACTAGGACTTCTCTCCTGTCTCTAGATTAAGGGGGTATCCCTCCATGGGGGAATGGGTCTGGAAGGTCCTTTTGTGCACCAGGAATAGATCCTATTTCTACTGTCTGAGGTTCCTCAGTCTGCTCATTCCTTCTAGCTGAGATCCAGTGGATGGAACTTGAAGGAACCATCCTGAATGAGGTAACCTAGTCACAAAAAAAGGAACAGGGTATGTACTCACTCATATATGGATTTTAGACCTAGAGCAAAGGATCACTAGCCTATAATTCACACCACCAGAGGAACTAGGATACAAGGATGATTCTAAGAGATTCATATATGGTCCCTCACAAAAGGGGGAAGGACAACTCCCCCAGAGCACATGGGAAGTGGGGGGGCAGTGAATAGAGAGAGAACTAGGAGAAAGAGAAGGGGAGGAGAGGAAATCACATGTGACTAGGAAGATTTGGTCAGGGTAAGAATAGAAAACGAGAGAGAGAGAGAGAGAGAGAGAGAGAGAGAGAGAGAGAGAGAGAGAGAGAGAGAGAGAGAACATAAAAGAGGCAGCCATTACTGGTTTGAAGAGAAGACTGAACCTAAAGAAAGGTCTAGAGAACTACAAGACTGACTCCAACTAACAATTTGAGCAACAGTGGAAAGGCTATCATAAATGCCCTTCCCTGATAGTGAGATCACCAACTAAATTATCCACCATCATGGAGACCTCACCTAGTACCTGTTGGAAACAGAAGCAAGCACCCATAACTAAACAATGAATCTAACTACTATCCATATGCAGAGAGAGGGGACAAGTGAAAGGGATTCTAATAGGCAAGTTTATAGCATTAGTTACCACATATAAGAACTAAAGAGCTCTTATAGTATCAACTGAACAGGACACCTGAAAGTTCTAGAACAAAAAAGAATAAATTATATCCAAGAAGAATAGAAAGCAAGAAATAATCAAACTGAGTTCAGATATCAAAACTATTTTGAGATTCCATCTTACATTTGTCAGAATGGCTAAGATCAATATCACAAGTGACAGCTCATGCTGGTGAGAATGTGGAATAAGAGATCACACTCTTCCGTGGCTGGTGTAAAGCAATTACAGAAATCAGTACAGTGTTCCTCAGAAAGTTGGGATTCTATCTACAACCAGATATAGCACCCTTGAGAATATACCCTAGGAATGTTTGATCCTTCTACAATGATGCTTGCTCAACCATGCTCATTGAAGCTTTATTCATAGTAGACAGAAACTGAAAACAATTTAGTTGTCTCTCAAAAACAGAATGGATAAAGACAATGTGGCACATTTACTCAAATTACTCAGCTGTAAAAAATGTCACAATGAAATTTGAGGGAAACAATTAAACCTAGAAAAAACATCATTCCAATTGAGGTTAACCTTGACCAAGAAAGATAAATATGGTATATGCTTGCTTTTTTGTGGATATTAAGTATTAAATAAATTATAATCAAAGTATAATTCTGAGAGATTAGGTATAGAGGAAATGAAGGATTGGCATGTAGGTTTCTTTGGGAGGGGGTAAAAGAATAGATTTCTGGGTGGACTGAGGGAGGGTCATCAGGAATTAGAAGATAGGGCTTAGGGGAAGGTGTGATGGGCTTGAAGGAGATTCCCTTCCTTCAAGCTTCAAAAGACAGCTAGAATTGAGGGGCATTTGAGGAGTGGTATGGAAACATAGTGCAGTAGAAAATTCCTAAAATATATCAAGGCAATTGCAATGAAATTTCCAAAAAATGAAGGAGATGGAATTCTAATTGGCCATCTCTTGGTATCAAACAAATCTTTCTATAATGGGACTGGGTCACATACAACTATATTGTTGGCCATAGAAGTGCCATGGAAATCTCTGAACAACCCAAACTGTGGCTACCCTCCACAAAGGGACAGTAAAGCCTTTGTAAGACAACACCAACACAACTCATTGAATATGGAGAAGGAAAACTCGTGACCACCTAGAAACTTCACCCATAGTTTCCAGTGTCTTTGTTATGGGAAGATACTCTGCAGGCTACCAAAAGAAAAGCAAATACCAACCCAGCTATAGATCAACCCTTTGATCTATAATCTGCCTGACCTGAAAAATATGTCAGGGGAATGGTTGCACATAACTTGTGGGAATAACCAACTAATGTCTGATTTGAATTTTGGCCCTCTTTGTGAGTTGGAACTTGTAACAATACTTCTTATTTCACCAAGAATTGGGGGTTAGATTGCTCAGTCCTAACTGGGGATTAGATAGCGTAGGGTAATGCCAAATAGAACATAAAATAAAATAAAATAAAATAAAAAATTAAACAAAGTGACTCTTAATGATATCCTATCATCAAAAAAGCTTCTTGCTATAGCATATAGGAACAAATAGAGACAATCAGTCTTTACACAGAGAGTGAGACCTTGGTAATACATTTCTAAATGTGACATTTCCATCAAATTTTTCCACTTAGAGCTCAGGGAGCCCCATGGAAGCAGAGCCAGAAAGAGTGTAGGATCCAGAGATGATAGAACAGGGACTCTAAATCTATCAAGCAAAGCTCATATGACCTCACAGAACCTGAAGCAGCAAGCACAGGGCTGGTATTGGTCTGCACCAGCTGTTCTGCATACATGTTATAGCTGTCAGTTTAGTATCTTTTGGGACTCCTGGATGTGTGATAAACTGGCTCTTTGATTCTAATTTTTGAGAGTTTTTTTCTTCTCTTGGATGGAATATCCAACTTCAATGTGAAGTTTTATTTTTCTTATTTTGCCTTTTTATATCTTCATTTGTTATGTTTGGTTGTTTCTCTTAGAAGTCTGTTCTTTAATGAGACAGCAAGGGAGTGAGGGTTGGAAGGAACATGGAGTAAGCTGAGGGAAGGAAAATTATAATTGTGATATATATTTAAAAAGAAAAAAGAAACATCTTATACACTCAAAATATCCACAGAATATTAAAATTAACAAGTATATTAGGACTGAGAATGCAGTCCAGTGTGTAACAGTACTTGCTATATAAGTGTGAGGTCCAGAGTCTTGATACCAAGTACCCAAGTAAAAAGGACATGTAATATTCATACAAAACAAGATAGATACAAAAATAATTTGTCATAACATCATTTACAGCAAGTATAAAATATAATCTCTTGGCTGTGAGTTAAGGTTGTGTAGAAGAAACTTTATTATATCAACAACAAAACTAGACAATGATTAATTGATCAATCTGCAAGTAGAAAAACAGACCAGGAACCATGCAAATTATCTATACACAATGGATTAATCTTTTGTTTCAAATTGACATATTAAGTTTATGTTGCATGAATAACAAAACCCAGAGACAGATATTGGGTTTTAAAGTGAAGATCACAGAAGCAAATCAGCCAAGCCACTAAAGAGTTCTTACCTCAATCTTTAAGCAAAGGGGGATCCTGTCTGTACAAACCCTCGGCATGACTGAAAAACTCTCCACCAAACCCCCAGACTGCTCTATTTGAGACTGCACTGAGCTCCTGCCTTATATTCTCTCTAATGCTGGAATTAAAGGAGCATCAACCCAAATTCTGGGATCAAAGAGCTCTTTTCCTCTTTTAAACTGATGCACTCTCAAATAGCCCAGGGAGGCCTTGAACTAAGAGATCCATCTGCCTCTGACTTCCAATTGCTGGGATTAAAGGAGTGGTTGCACTGCTTGTCCTTTATGGCTAACTAGTGGCTTAGTTCTGCATTCTGATTTTCAGGCAAGCTGTATTTGTTAGATTACAGACAATACATCATTACAAATTTATCCAGGAAAAAACAGATTGGTATTTTTTGTAAAATTTGATTTTATGTATCATATTAATTTCAAAGTACTTATCCTAATTGTGTACCATGCTTTAGCAACTAATTTTCTTAGACTAATTAGTACTCCTAGAATGTCTTAAAATATATATAGAAATACTTTTGGTGACAACTGGGGTATGTGATCATTGGGAGGAGATATTAATGGGAAGGGGGTGGGGTCCAAGATAAGATACTGTTTCTGTTTCACTTCATGGTGTACAGCACCACAAGGTGATATCTACTTCAAATGCCAATAGTGCCAAAACTGAGATAGTTAATATATATGAATAAGAATGTGGAGTAAAGGGTAGCTAAAACTTATCTGTCCATCTTCATATAACCAGTAGAATTCTAATAGATTTTGTAAATCATTTCATTGAGTCACACAGTGTGATAGCTCTTTTATTTAAAAATATTACCCTATAAATTTTTTCAGACTAAAATTGAACCATAAAGTTACATATTCCATGGAAGAATTCTATGCTGATATAAAACCAAATAATTTTTTAGAAATTTATTTTACAGTTATCTGTAAATAAATGTTAGAGAAATCTGCAGCTTTATAGTTACAAAGTGGAAAATCTGTATTTAAATTTATATTGACCTGAAATGAAAACCTCCTTGTACAAAATTTATGTACAATGTTTCTCATTGATCTAATGCTTATTACTGTAATCATAAGAAATTTGCAAATGCCAAGTCAGCATTTCCCTGGACATTCCCCTTTCAGAGTTGTACAAAGTATAATGAGGAGAATGAGAAAGGGGACCAGTCAGAATTTTGCCCTGAGGACCAGGTACTCCTGTTGGGAAATGATATTATCTTTGAGCATCCAAAACTAGTTATAACACTGCATACAAACATAAACTCAGCTACATCTACCCTCAAGAGCTCATTCAATGAAGGAAGAAATCCCATAACAAAAAGAATAATTTCATGGATTTCTAATGAATTTCTAAGAAATCTTGGTCTTAAGATGAGTATTCTTATTTAAGTCAAGTGATGTTTTAGAGATTCATAGAAGATGATTTTCTTTTCTATATGTGAAAATAAATTTCTGGCAAAGTTCTCAAATACAGATTATATTACTTCTACCTATACTATTCCTAGAGTAGCACAGGCATGTCTCACTGATGAATATAACCTGCATCTTTATTGTTAACTTCAGCTGTCTCCAGACAATGAAGAGAAAGACCGCATGAGTTCTAACAACAGGGAAGGCTCCAGAAAACAAAGGTGAGCAGTAAGTAATTTTGTCTTGACAAATCCCTATGGGTTATATAAATGTTACACTTTTCTGCCCTAATTCCTGGTAAAGTCTAAGAAAACCAGGGGAAATAATGTTCAGAGACATTGAAGTTCTACATGCATTCCCTCTGGATACTTGGAAATAAAATGGATGTAAGGACAGAGGAAGTGGGCTTTATGAATAACAAACAAGAGCAGTTGTGCTATTTGGTCATCATGCTGTGTGTTCACTAAAGCCCAAGTAGTAAGCAATGACTCAACTTCTTCCTCTGGAATCAAAGATGAGTTACTTGTTAATGTCATTTTGTACTTCTACTTTTACAGGTGCAACCAATGAAGCAAATGGCCACAGAAAGTAACTCTTCAGTGACTGAGTTCATTCTTGTGGGATTAACAGTTCAACCAGAGCTCCAGTTGCCCCTGTTTGTCCTCTTCTTGTTAAACTACACAGCTACTGTGTTGGGAAACCTGAGCTTAATGAATCTCATTTGCCTAAATTCACATCTTCATACTCCCATGTACTTTTTCATCTTCAATCTGTCCTGCATTGATTTTTGTTATTCATTTGTTTGTACTCCAAAAATGCTGATGAGTTTTGTTTCAGAGAAGAGCACCATCTCCTTTAGAGGATGCATGAGTCAGCTGTTTTTCTTCTGCTTTTTTGTCAACTCTGAGTGTTACATGTTGACAGCCATGGCCTATGATCGGTATGTGGCCATCTGTCAGCCCCTCCATTACACAACTGTCATGTCCCCTAAGATCTGCTGTCTGCTGATATTTGGTTCTTACTTGATGGGTTTTGCTGGGGCCATGGTTCACACAGGGTTTATGATCAGACTGGATTTTTGTGATTCTAACATCATCAACCACTACATGTGTGACATCTTCCCTCTCCTTCGGCTCTCCTGCAGCAGCACCTATGTCAATGAGCTTGTGAGTTCTTCTGTGGTTGGAACAATTATCATTTTATCTAGTCTCATTATCTTAGTTTCATATGCTATGATCCTTTTCAATATCATTCATATGTCATCAGGTAAAGGTTGGTCCAAAGCCTTGAGCACATGTGGGTCTCACATCATAACTGTCAGTCTCTTCTATGGATCTGGGCTGCTTGCTTATGTTAAGCCATCATCTGCTGAGTCTGTGGGCCAGGGAAAATTCTTCTCAGTGTTTTACACACTTGTGGTCCCCATGCTGAATCCTCTCATTTACAGTCTCCGGAACAAAGATGTCAAAGTTGCTGTGAAGAAAACCATGAAGAGAATCACGCGCTGAGTAAGCAGTGATGCATCCTTAACCCTGCCTCACTACTTTTCCTATCCTTTCCTCTAGTCCTCCTCATTACATTTCTTCTGCATTCTTCTCATCTCTCTAGAGTCGGGAGAAGATTTCTACTTATCCTGCCAATATGAGAAGTAACTCTTGTGTCTATTTTCCCTGGTTGAGTTGTTCTCAGCCTCATTATGGCTCCCAGATGTTGGTCATTGCCTATATCAGATCAAGACCCTATTCTTCTGTCTTTCTGTTCCAAAACTTAATAATACCTACCTTCTGCTCCTTCTCCTCAAGGAAATTCACAGAGTGTGTTCTTTATGTCCTACTTCTTCCTTCCTTCCTTCCTTCCTTCCTTCCTTCCTTCCTTCCTTCCTTTCTTTCTTCCATTTCTGAAACAATTTTTGTTTCTTTGCTTGATTTCTGACAATGGGGATTTTTATTAGTTAAATTAGATTATATGAGAGAGGACAAATATGTAGATACAGCATAGTTGTCAAATTTTTAAGATTGTTTGAGGTCCTACAATGATGTTTTCTTATTCTAGACTTCTAGGTTCTAATCTATAGTGAAACTCTGTACTATATTTAAATAACATATGATTCTTACAAGTCTCTGAGTATGTCACCAGCCTAGCTTCTCTGATAGAGTCCTACAGTACACAGACAATCTGATATTTGGTTATGAATAAAAATGAAATTGTTACTGATCTCTAATATATGAATTTGTCTATGTTTTTAAAATGACAGACTCACATCCAGCTTACATAACACAGGGCCACTTATTCCCTCGGTTGTGTATATATGATGGCTAAAGTCTTGTAAAGATAGTCTATTCACTTTCTCTAAAAATCAAACCAAAGCTGGGCTTAAAAGTGAATCCATGCTTTTGTTTGCGGTTTACTCTCAGGGTCAAATATAAATTATGTAGGCATATTGCTACTTTTTAATGTATCTGTTATCTGTGTAAGGAAATTGTTGACTTTTTAAGGCAACACATCTTATGACTTAAATTAAATTCATACCCATTGTGTTTTTGATGAAGAAATGCAAGTGCAGATAATTGTGAAAAAAAGAGACACAACTTTTTAGAGAGTTGTTTCACAATGCTTTCAGAAGTTGGGATCCTGTCAGAAAATAGACTCACTGTGATGTCTATTATAGAGATAATGCAAAAAATTTGAGATACAGTTAGAAAAATGCACGTTCCTACAGAAACTTCACATTGAAGTGGCACAGTCATGGTTGACACTGTAATAAATATTTTCTTCTTTTTTATGGCTAGTGGTTATTTTTCTAAGATGTTGAGACTGAGGAGAGTGAGTAACTTTCTGTTGAGTCATGTTTACACACACACACACACACACACACACACACACACACACACACATTTAAGGAGACTGCTGTATTTCCACATTCATTTGTACAGAAAAAAAATGAAATTAGATATAAAAATGTCAAACAATTCAAGAGAAAGTTCATGTGGGCAAGAATGTGAAATAAAGAGAGCACTCATCCGTTGTTGATGGGAGTGAAAAATTATACAGCCACTACAGAATTCAGTATGGCAGTTTCTCACAGTTAGCAATCAATCTACTCCAGGAATCAGCTATACCATTCTTGGGCATACACCCAAAATATCCTATCACAAGGACACTTGCTCACCTATGTTCATTGATGCTGTATCTACAGCAGATGTCCCTCAACAGAAGCATGCATAAAAAAATGTGGTACATTTATATAATGGGATGTTATTTGGCTGTTTAAAATATGACATCATGAAATTTTCAGATGAATTGATGAAATAAATTCATCTCATCTCTTGGTGAGAAAAACTAGCCCCAGCAAGACAAATACGGTATGCATTCACTTATATGTGCATATTAGTCCTTAAGTAAATGATAACCAAGCTGCAATAAGCAGAGTGAAAGAGGTTATAATACAATAAGGGACTGTGGGGGTATACCACATGGGAGGCAGGAAATATTCTTTATAGTTGGGCAGCAGGGGAGCTGCAACAAGATGATTAGGTGGATGGGGAAGGGGATGTGTGGAGAGACAACTAGAACTGAGGAACATTTGAGGGATTGTGTGGAAACCTAGTGCAGTGGGAACTTCCTAGAACAAATAACAATAATCCTAATGAATTCTTCAGATGATAGGGAAGATAGAGTCCAAAATGGACAGTTCTTGTCACCAAATGAAAGTTTCAGTGCCTATTCTTTTAATGAGGAAGTTTAGACTCTATTGACTTGAAAATGCTAATTAAAATAGACTAAACTGTGATACTTTATCCCCTGCTTTTAAAATATTACCCCCATACAAACAAAACCTTATTATAAAACAATGACCAAGTAATTTTATGTTTGTCACATAAAATTGAAAACATTGATTGTCATAAACAAAATATTTTTCAGTAATTAATAGGTATAGGAAGTCATAAAAAGTAAATTATTTATAAATAATAATAATTCAGGGATGGGAAATATATAGGGAGTCTGGATCCTGTATGGTATTGTATTGACTATTTGACTATATATATTTGCTGATGAGCAAACAGCTGCTGCTGAGAGACATTAGATTATGAAAATAAGCCAACCTATATATTTTTAAAAAATATGTTAACTTCAAAATGTAAGTCAAAAATATATTACGTTGAGTGAAGGGTTCTGGATTTATATGGATCAAGTTTGATCATGGAAGACCCTCTGAAATTCTGACTACAGACATAAAGAAATAAACCTAGAAGAACTATAAGACAAGTGATGTTACCTGCTCAAACATAAAACAAAAATTCATCTTTGGCTGGCTTGTGTATAACACATAGTATATACTTGTATTAATTTAGATATGTATGTAGTCTAGAGAATGGTGCCCACAGTCCCAAGAGATGGGATATGGGCAGGTTTTGGTTATTCAATGGATGATGAATGTTAGTCATTGTTTAGGGGGGGTTGGTTATAAGTACTTTTTGAACATTAGTGTAAATAAAGCTAAACAAAACTTTTATAAGATCTCTTTTTAAAGGAAAATAATCTAATTTCTGTTTATTTGTAGATTAATATTTAACCCCTCACTCTGGAATGTACTGATAAATATGTTTGAACATTAATTTTAGTATTGTTTTCAGGTAATTTTAAGTTATAAATTAACTTACATTACATATAGTTTACATTAAGGTATGTTAAACACATCAATTTTGGATATAAACGAACAAAAATACATGTCCTTTCATAAGTATGGCTCCATGTATGAGTGGAAATTATGAAGCCATGTTTTCTTAAAATTTTATTCTATTGTACATAAACATTTGTCTGAACAATAGAAGACAAACTGTAATGAAGTAAAGGTCCTACCAACTTTGTATATTTTTAAAGTAGAAATGTCTAAGCACAAATTATCAGTTTTCCTGCCTGATATATGTATAACTCAGCACCGAGGTGCCAATTAATTGATGCCTATATAAGGTTCATGAGACATCATACACAATGTAGGTTTAATTACTTAAGTCATAAACAGTATTGCAATTATTTTGCTTGTGTGAAAATGGGTAAAACTGGAGATCATCATGCTAAGCAAAATATGCTAATGATATAAAAGAGGTTTTATCTGTTTTCTTTTGTATATGGTACATATATAGAGAAATATAAAGGAATATAGATATAAAATGGGTACTATTAAGGAAAGGAGAGGAAAGTGAGTGAAAAGATGGGAAATAAAAAGATTAGAATGAGGAGAATATGTTCTTAGTTTATTAGGTGCAATCCTTATTTTTGTTTAATTCAGAGAGGAGAACATGTGGGATCAGGAAGATTGAGTCCAGGGATGAATAGATGAAAGCAAGAAAAGAGACACTAGAGACATTTCCAGAGACCTACAAGGATGACCCCAACTAACAATCTGAGCAATTGTGGAGAGGCTATCTTAAATGCCCTTCCCTGGTAATGAGATTGATAACTAACTTATCTGCCATCCTAGAGCCTTTATCTAGTAGCTGATGGAAGCAGAATCAGACACCCACAGCTAAACACTGAGCCAAAGTACTGGAATCCAGTTGCAGAGTGGGAGGTGTGATAAGCAAAGGGGTCAAGGCCAGGCTATAGAAATCACAGAGACAGCTGACCTGAACAAGGGGGAGCTCATGGACCCCAGACTGATAGCTGGAAAACCAGCATGGGACTGACCCAGGCCCCCTGAACATGAGTCTCAATTAGAAGCCCTGAGCAGTCTATGGGACCTCTGATAGTGGAACCAGCATGAATCCCTGTTGCATGAAAGAACGTTGGGAGCACATTCCCTATGGCGGGATACTTCCTTAAACTAGAGACAGCAGGGAGGGCCTAGGCCCTACTCCAATTGACTGGACATATTTTGATGATCCCTCTTGGAAAGTCTTACCCTCCCTGCGGAATGGGAAGGGAGGGAGTGTCGGAGGGCATAGGAGGATGGGAGGGAGAGGGAACTGGGATTGATATGTAAAATAAGAAAAAAATAATAAATGGAAAAAATAAAATTACTAAAAATAAGCATAACAAAATTTACTTCCACTATGTAAAGATTTTTACAATAACTAGTTTACTCCACAAATTCATGATTAGTGAAACATTTAATGATAGAAATTATATTTACGTCTCTTTAAATCTATGCCCGGTAGACTAGACAGTCCCTGGTGAAAAGTTTATGTCTACTATGACAAACTGGGATTTAAACATAGACTTTGTTTTTTTTCCTTCCTAGATGAGTGTTCCTTAGGGGATACCTGTTCCTGAATTTCTAATTAGGTCCAAAAGAATTATAAGCAGACCATGATCTCTATTTACATAGTGGCTCTGGAGTGACATCTGTGGCTTCCTATTATTATGTTTGGGGAAATGACTAGTTAAAAGTGTTATTTGCATTTCAGAGTGACTCCCTATTTTCAGATTGTGAAACCTGTGCTATGACATTTTTGTCATACAGGATTTTGTGATGACATCTGGCTACTTTTGTCACATTTGATGCCAATTTACCTCCTGGATAATGGCGATGTAACATATCATCTATATCTATATCTATATCTATATCTATATCTATATCTATATCTATATCTAGCTGTTCAGAAAAGAGAAAAGGTGAGTTCATTCATTCTTTATTCATGCCTCCAAATCATCTTGTGGGTTACAGAGGAGAATAGTTATTACATTGAATAATAACAGCAACAGCAACAAATCAGTAATACATGACTCAGACTCTACATTCTGCCTGCCTCTGTTTCTTGTTCATTGTGTTGGCTTCCTCTTCCATCTGATGGAAAGACAGGCATAATAGGTCAAGGTAACATGTGAAATATGTTGCTACCTTAGTGTGTATTAGCTATTTATTTTATTTTAAACAAAATAGTAATGTACCATGTACATAAATAGCTTATATATCATAAGAATACAGTTTAGGCATTAAAAATCTTTATCACTAATGAAACCCATATTATTTTCTATTTCCTCTTTTGTGCCTATATAGACTTTTGAATGCAAAAATTTCCTCCATACTATGTGAATCTAGGATAGAGTAGAAGAAAATGTGAAAGAACATGGAAGAGCATAATTAGTGGTAAATATTAATATACCACGGATATGCTCATACCTACTATAAATTGTTAGCTGCATAGAGCCTGTAGTAAGCTCTACAAAAACCTTCCAGACTGTGAGGGTTGTCCTTTTATAAGGAATATCTGTGTGGTTGATGCCATATAGGCATTCTCTTGGTCGTCCCAGAAGAACTAGAGTGTGTAATAGAACTAAGGAATGGGACTTGAAGGATCAGATGAAAGAGAGTGCATTTTGTATAACACATCCCGCCACCTAATTTTATCAATGGCTAGGCATGCAGGACAGACATTCTATCTCCATATGGTGAGACAGGGGAAGAATATTATTGTAGTATTCATGTCATGAAGATAAAACAGGCAATAGTGACTCAAAGTTGCTGTAATTGGAGAATGCAATAATATATTCATATGTCAAAGGACAACTTTTGTGAATTGTTCCAAACTCTGCTGAAATTGAAAGCTTAAAAACAGTACTGGTTTGTCTACTAATAAAATGTTCTTGTCTTGTAGACTTTCAGTGATAAACATGCTGGCTGAAAATGGCTCATTGGTGACTGAGTTTGTTCTTGCTGGGTTGACAGATCGTCCAGAGCTCCAGCTGCCCCTCTTTTATCTGTTTCTAATGATCTACATTATAACAGTGATAGGAAACTTTGGCTTGGTCACCCTGATTGGCCTCAACCCTCACCTGCACACCCCCATGTACTATTTTCTCTTCAATCTCTCCTTCATTGATCTCTGCTACTCTTCTGTCTTCAGTCCCAAAATGCTGATGAACTTCATCTGTGAGAAGAATACCATCTCTTATGTGGGGTGCATGACTCAGCTATTTCTCTTTCTCTTTTTTGTCATCTCTGAGTGCTATATGTTGACTTCAATGGCCTATGATCGCTATGTGGCCATCTGTAATCCACTGCTATATAATGTCACCATGTCCCCTCAGATCTGTTCTGTGATATCTTTTGCTGCCTACGGGATGGGGTTTGCTGGAGCCTCTGCTCACACAGGATGCATGCTCAGACTGACTTTCTGCAATGCCAATGTCATCAACCATTACTTGTGTGACATACTGCCCCTCCTCCAACTTTCTTGCACCAGCACCTATGTTAATGAGGTTGTAGTTCTCATAGTTGTGGGTATTAACATCACAGTTCCCAGCTTTACCATCCTCATTTCCTATGTTTTCATCCTTGCCAACATTCTCAACATCAAATCCACGCAAGGAAGATCAAAAGCCTTCAGTACCTGCAGCTCTCACATCATGGCGATTTCTCTTTTCTTTGGATCAGCTGCATTTATGTATCTTAAATATTCTTCTGGATCTATGGAACAAGGAAAAATATCTTCAGTCTTTTACACTAATGTTGGACCCATGCTCAACCCCCTGATTTACAGTTTGAGGAACAAGGATGTCAAGGTGGCATTAAGAAAATCATTGATTAAGTTTCGGAGGAAAGACAGGTATTAATTAGAAACAATAATTCTATAAGAAATCAGAGGACTGAAATTTTATTGTATTGCCTTTGTTTGTCAATGTGACTTTATCTCAATTATATGCATAGTCTGGTAAACCTACTTTTTCTATATCTTATGTGGATAAATTCATTTTTTTCTGTAACTTTGGCATATTTGCCAGGTATTCAAAATAATAGGAAACATTTTTTTTAATGAAGCGATGAATACACAAGCATTTTTCATTATTGTTTTATACTTTGTCTCCTAGGCATTGGCTATTTCTCACAATAAAAAGCACAGCAAATTTTGTTACTAAACCTCAAAATCTTTCACATCTAAAATCAAAAATGGCAAATATTGGATCCTTTCTCGTTTTGTAATAGAATCATGGTTACCATAAGTTTGGGAAGCTGGGTACAAGATGACAAGAAGACTGGAGATGTGTGTGGTGTCAACCAGGAATATTGCATTTCACCTCATTGAGACTGTTTAATCATTTTTATATGATTAAACAGATTAAACATGTCCCCCAACAGAAGGATAAAGGGATAAGATCTCCCAAGCAAATTAGGAGCAAGGGGGGAAAAGAGAGGTAGTTAGGAGAAACAGAAGGGGAGAAGAGGAGGGGAGAGGAGAACATGGGAAGCAGGAAAAATGAGTCAGAGGAAGAATAGAAAAGAGCAAGAAGAAAAGAGATAACTTAATAGAGGGAGCCATTATAGGTTTCAAAAAATTCTCACACTAGAGAAATGTTCAGAGACCTACAAGGATGACTCCAAATAACAATCTAAACAATAGTGTAGAGGCTACTTTAAATGCCCTTCCCCTATAATGAGATTGATGACTTCCTTATATACTATCCTAGAGCAGATGGAAGCAGAAACAGACATCTACAGCTGAACACTAAGCAGAACTCCTGGAATCCAGTTGCAGAGGGGGAGAAGTGATGAACAAAGGGGTCAAGACCAGGCTGGAGATACCCACAGAAACAGCTGACCTGAACAAAAGGAAGCTCATAGATCCTAGACTGATAGCTGGGAAACTAGCATAAGACTGTCCCAGCCCCCATGAACGTGGGTCTCAGTTAGGAGGCCTGGGAGGTATTCCTCTGACAATGGAACCAGGATGTATCCCTAGTGCAGGAACAGACTTCAGGAGCCCATTCTCCATGGCGGGATACTCCTTTGGCCTAGAGACATGGGGGAGGGCCTAGGCTCTACCCCAAATGACTTGACAGATTTTGATGATCCCTCATGGAAGGCCTCACCCTCCCTGGGGGGTGAATGGGGAATGGGATGGGGAATTTGTGGGGGGCATGGAAGGATGGGAGGGAGAGGGAACTGGGATCAATATAAAAATAGGAAAAAAAATTTTTTAAATGTGCAAATAATAGATTTTACATATTCATGATACAAGGAATGTACATGCTACAATTATGTCAGGTGATGAATATTTTATTTAAATTAATCCCTACTTAGTAGATATATACATAACAGCATCATGACTAATAAACAAAATATATAGAATTTTTAGTTACAAATAAAATAAGAAAACCTCATTATTTATGTACATGATTCCTAATTAATGTAGACTATAAGAGAAATTAGGACACAGTCATTAACAAGTAAGCACAAGGCCTGATGGAGTATGTTCCAAAACAACTGTATATTTTAATTAGTAACTTTACATATATTTCATTCAAAGTCATATTTAATAAAACTGGGATTACAGAAACCTGAACACTAAGTCCAGTTTTGTGTGGATTTTGAAGATACAAACTAGTCCATTAGGCTCAGGTGGCAAGCACTTTGACATATGAAGTGATCTCCCTGTCCCCAAACTTGAATATTGAATACTTTTACTAATATGCTATATACTGAATATCTCTTATTCTCTGATTTTTGCCATAAAATGTAATATAATCCTTAAAAGTTTGTAATACATAAGTTATCAGGTCAGTGAATAATTTAGAAAATATGTAATGACAATTGTATTTGTCTTAAAGGGAGAATTGCAGAACATTTTATTCAGTAGAGTTAGCTGCATTTATTGGCACTTAGGTCTCAATAAATCTAGGACTAGTACTTCAGATACAATAGTGAGGATGAAACTCTTTAGTCAACTTGCTATCAACCACTATTGAGAGCCTATAGTTGCCTGGTACATGCCTTTAATTCCAGCACAGATAAAACAGAGGCAGGCAGATTTCAATGTCAGCCTGGTCTGCTGAGTAAGTTTCAGGACAGCCAGAGCTACACAGAAAAACCATGTCTCTAAAAACCAAAATCAACCAACCAACAAACAAAAAATCAGAGCAAACAAAACAACAACAAAAAGAGTTCAGTGTCTCATAGTGTAAATATCCAGATTTTAATTTTAGGTGTGTATATTTTCAGCTATAGTTTAAGGTTTGATTCTTTCCTATTTCATCCCTTGTGGATATAAATAAACATTCACTAGGTTGACTGAAGATTACTAATATCTTACCAAAGCTCTACTATTATCCAATAGTTTTTTTTCCTGTATTTAATTTTGAATATTTTTTTAATTTTCTGTTTATTCAAACTTTATTCTTATGTTTAATCTACTAATCACATTTAGCTTTTTTCTTTTTATTTTACACATTGATCCCAGTTCTCTCACCCTCCCTCCCTCTTTCCCTCTCTCCCATCCTCTCATGCCTCCCTGATGACCCTCCCATCCCGTCCCCACTACACATGTAGGTTGATGCCTTCCAGGAGGAATCATCTAAATCTGTCAAGTCATTTGGAGTAGGGACTAGGATTTTTCTCTTGTGTCTAGGTTAAGGGAGTATCGCTCCATGGGGGCTGTGCCCCCAAAGACCTTTTGTGCACCAGGGATACATCCTGGTTCCACTGTCCGAGGTCCCTTAGACTGCCCAGCCTTCTAGCTGAGACCCATGGTCAGGGTGTATTAGTCAGTCCCATGCTGGATTCCCTGCTATCCGTCTGGGGATCCATTAGCTCCTCCTTGCTCGGGTCAGCTGTCTGTATGTGTTTCTGTAGCCTGATCTTGTCCTCCCTCTCTGCATCTGGATTCCAGTTTGGCTTACTGTTCAGCTGTGGGTGTCTGCTTCTGTTTCCATCAGCTACTAGATGAGGGCTCTATGATGGTGGATAAGTTAATCGTCGATCTCATTATCAGGGAAGGGCATTTATGGTAGCCTTTCCACTGTTGTTCAAATTGTTAGTTGGGGTCAGTCTTGTAGGTCTCTCTTCTCTTGTCTATTCCTCCCCTGACTCAATCTTCCTAGTCACATGTGCTTTCCTCTCCTCCCCTTCTCTTTCTCCTAGGTCCCTCTCCACTCACTGCCCCCCCCACTCCCCATATGCCCAGGAGATCTTGTTTTTTTGCCCCTTCTGTGAGGGACCTTATATGAAGCTCTTAGAATCATCCTTGTATCCTTGTTTTTCTGGCAGTGTGAATTATAGGTTGGTGATCCTTTGCTCTATGTCTAAAATCCATATATGAGTGAGTACATACTATGCTCCTCTTTGTGTAACTGGGTTACCTCATTCAGGATGGCTTCTTCAAGTTCCATCCCCTTGCCTTCGAATTTCAAGATTCCATTCCCTTCACCCCCCGCAGAGTAGTATGCCATTGTGTAAATGTGCCACATCTTCTTTATCCATTATTCAGTTGAGGGGCACCTAGGTTGCTTCCAGTTTTTTGCTGTTACAAATGTTACTACGAACATAGTTAAACAGATGTCATTGTTGCATGGATGTAGATCTTTTGGGGATTTGGGGATTGCCATGTCCTGTGGTAAACTGATTTCCATTTACCTGAGGAACCACCGCACTGGTCTCCAAAATGGCTGTACAAGTTTGCACTTCCACCCTTTCTTCACATCCTCTCCAGCATAAGTTGTCATTGGTATTTCTAATTCTGGCAGGAGTTAGATGGTATCTCAAAGTTGTTTTGATTTGCATTACCCTGATAGCTAAAGATGTTGAGCACTTTCTTAATTATCTTTCAGCCTTTTTATTTCCTCTATTTGAGAGTTGTCTCGTCAGTTGTGTACCCCATTTTAATAGGGTTATTTGGTGTTTGGTTGAGTAGTTTCTTGAGTTCTTTGTATATTTTGGATATCAGCCCTCTGTCAGATGTAGGTTGGAGATCTTTTCCCAGTCTGTGGGCTGCGGTTTCATCTTGTTCACTGTGTCCTTTGCTTTACAGAAGCTTCTAAGTTTGAGGAGGTCCCATTTATTAATTGTTCATCTCTGTGTCTGTGCTACTGGAGTTATGTTTAGGAAGCAGTCTCTTGTACCAATCTGTTCAAGTGAACCTCCCACTTTCTCTTTTAAGATATTCAGTGTGGCTGGATTTATGCTGAGGTCTTTGATCCATTTCGACTTGAGTTTTGTGCATGGCGATAGACATGGGTCTATCTGCAGTCTTCATTCAGTTGTGCCAGCACCATTGTATACTTTTATCTGTTTTGTAAAAAATCAGGTGTTTGTAGGTGTGTGGGTTAATATCAGGATTTTTTATTTGATTCCATGGGTCTACTTGTTTATTTTTGTGCCAATACCAGGCTGTTTTGGGGACTATACTTCTGTAGTAGAGCTTAAAGTCAGAGATGGTGATGCCTCCTGGAGTTCCTTTTTTGTACAGGGTTGTTTTGGCTATCCTGGGTCCTTTATTTTTCCATATAAAAGTGATTATTATACTTTCAAGGTCAGTGAAGAATTGTGCTGTGATTTTAATGGGGATTGCATTTAATCTGAAGATTGCTTTTGGCAAGATTGTCACTTTTACTGTTTTTCCATATATCCAAGAGCATGGGAGATCATTCCATTTTCTTTCTTTCTTGAAAGACAAAGTTCTTGCTATATAGATCTTTCACTTGTTTGGTAAGCATTACCCCAAGATACTTTATGTTGTTTGTGGCTATTGTAAAGGTTGATGTTTCTCTGATTTCTTTCTCAGCCTTTTTGTCGTATATATATATATATATATATATATATATATATATATATATATGTGAGGCCACTGATAGTTTTGAGTTTATATTGTATTCTACTAGTGTATGAAGGTTTTATCAGCTGTAGGAGTTATGTCACTTATGTAACTTATGTAAACTATCATTTCATCTGCAAATAGTGAAAGTTTGACTTTTTCCTTTCCAATTTGTATCTCCTTGATCTCCTTTTATTGTTTTATTGCTTTAGCTAGAACTTCAAGTACAATATTGAAGAGATATGGAGAGAGAGGGCAGCCTTGTCTTGTTCCTGATTTTAGCTTTTATGAGTTTTTTAACATGATGTTTATTGGAGTTGATTTAGAGTCATAGAAAAGTGGTAAAGGTAGTAGAAGGGAGGCAGATATATTCTACATGCAACTCCACTATTATCATGTATTACTGTATATATTTGTGATAATTAATGAAGCAATATTAATATATTGTTATGTAATGCGTCTTTACCAGCCAGCAAGGAAACGTGTAACCACAACTCTTCTTCAGGATTTATTCAGGATTCCTCTGCTTCCATCAGCTTCTTCCCCTTCTCCCATCCCCAGCAAGCCCTTAAATGTGCTCTCACAGCCCAATCAGTTCATGCCACCTGGCGATCCCGGATAGGTCACAGAAGGAGGAAGCACACCAGATCCATCAAGCACTTTCAAATAAGGCTTGTTTACAGCTAAGCTTGAACTACCTGGCATCTAGCCAGGCACCATCTTGGGGCTGTGGCTTCCCACATTGTTATTAAATTATATGAAACATTCAGAGTTATTTGTGTTTCTTCTCTTTTTTTCATTTATTTAGTTAGTTCTTTTGATAAGAACTTTCTCTGTTGCCCATTCTAATCTGCACTTATGATCGTCCTTCCTCCACAGTGCTGGATTGTAGGCATACAGGCAGGCATACATTTCCACCACATTTGGGATTATTTTTGGGTTTTCCTTATCTGTTTCAGGCTCACAGTTAGAGTATCATATTTAACTCATTTGGTGTATTTTCATCAGGCTTCCTGTTATTTGTTGGTTTGTTTGGTGAGTCTCTTCTAGGTAATCAGGCTGTGATTGAACTCAGGTTTCAGAGTGCTGCCATTACAGACCTGTTCGTCCTTGGCTGCAATGATGTTCTTTGTTAGTTTCTGAATTTTGCATATTAAGGTTGAACTAGAAAGCTTTAAAGAGTGCCCTGAACACTCTGAACATCTTGTCCTGTGGAATGCTACAATTTCGGTTGGTGTTTCATTGGGAGAAGCACAGCTGCTGTTCTAATTAATTTTCAGTTAGCATGCAAAAGATATTTCACTGTAACACACACACACACACACACACACACACACACACACACACACACATATATATATATATTATGGTGCCTTGCTTATATTCACCCCATCCACCATTCTCTACTCTTTCTGGTTCTTTTCCCCATCATCTAAATATCCCCTTAAACTTTCATGTGACATATATGTGCATACATATGTGAATATATGTATATATACATAATTAAATTAATTATTGATTGTCATATATAAGATAAATGTAGCATATGGTCATTATTCTCCTCAGCACCCTGCTGTTATCTACTCTTTCTTGGTAAATTCTTTTCTCTCCTGTACTATTTCCTCCTGTAACTTCATGTTTTATTATATATAATATATTAAATATCATTATCTAATTAATTATATCAATGCAATTTTAATTATTTATTTAATATTTAATATGATGTATAATATTAAATATAGTATACATTTAAAACACAGATTGTGCATATAAGAGAAAAAGAATACAGCATTTTTTCTGATTCTGGTTTGGAATATTTAAAACAGTTACCTGCAATTTCACTCATTTCCTTCAGATAATGTAATTTAACTCTTCTTTATGACTGAATAAAACATCATAGTATAAGTGTCACATTTTGATTCTTTATAAGTATTACCTGAACAAGTTTTATTTCTTTTTTATTATTTTAGATTTAGAAGGTATCATAGAAGATAATGTGTTTTATTACGACAATCTGATAAATGTGCATATTTGAACTTCGGGTTTCATTACTGCTCATTACTTCCTCTAGACAAGTCTCGCAAACCCTCTCCTTTACTTTGTGTTGACAGAGTCTTTCTACCTTGCTTTGTTTTTATTATCTGGATGCTTCATATTGATTTTACTCCTCAGATTCTGTGCTTTTTCTTTATTCTTTTCTTGGCAAATATTGATTATACATGGTGATAAGATTCACATAAACATTTTCATTCATAAATGTAATAATTCTGTCACTTGCATTTCATGGTCCTTTACTTTTCTTCCTCCAACTTTTCTTAGGTAGGCTTACTTCTTTCAAGTTGTATAAATATGTGTGTATATTATATTATCTAGAATCTAAAAGAGCATATACATGGATATTTTTCTTTCTAGACTTTGCTTACTTTGCCTGCTGTGATGGTTTCTAGTATTTTCACTGTCATAGAACAACATCATTCTTCTTTATGGTTGAATACACACACACACACACACACACACACACATACACACACACACAATTTATGATATAAATCATCATATATATGATCAACAACTATTATTTCATATATATATGTGTGTGTGTGTGTGTGTGTGTGTGTGATCATAACTTATAGATAAGAGATTGGATTTCAATTTATTCATACCATCCTGTATATATCTGACTGACTTCAGTCCTTGAGGATCCAGTAGTAGAAAACCCCTCCTGACGTGAGTTTGATTATTTAGCACACACACACACACACACACACACACACACACACACACACACAAAGAGATGAAGTATTTTAAAGCAGCGTCTTCAAAATCTGACATCTGGAAGATGTATGCAGCTTGCTAGTACTCAGTTGAGCTCGCACTCTTCTGTCTTAGGCACCTTGTTGATGTTTGTAGAACTATCTTTATTTCAGTTACTTCCTATCTTTTCATTCCCAGGCTCTTCCCTGGCCACACTTAGCTTTGAAGTATAAGGGCTGAGCAGATTCTTTTACCTTCCTGCGGTTCCCACTTCACTTACACCTGATTTGACTAATGTATTGTTTTGGGAGAGTTTACCAAGAGAACTGAAGTTTGGGGAAACAAATACCACATTATATGTGTACAAATAAACATTTATTTATACTTTTAAAACAACAAAGTGGGAGTGAAAGGTGAAAGAGTCAGAGATACCCCATCCCCCCCAACACACACACACACACACACACACACACACACACACACACACACATATACATGCACACACACACACACACTTGTTAAGAGTAGTTTTCCCTGCCAGCCCGCTTGGTCCCAGAGCCACGCTAGCCACAAATAACACACAGAGATGCTGCAATTGATATAAAGCTGTTGGCCAGTTACTAGTTTCTTATCAGCTAGCTCTGTCTTAAATATCGACCCATGTCTATTAATCTAAGTACTTCCATGTGGTCTTATCTTACTGGACAGTGGACCCGGCATTCTCCTCTCAGTCCACCATCTTGAATCTATTCCCTACTACTTCCTTTTTCCTCCTTGTCTCCTAGTCCTGCTTATCTTGCTTTCTTATTGGCCAACAGTGCTTTATTCATTAACCAATAAGAGAATCATATTTATAGAATGGCATGTCCCATCACACACTCCCAGTATTAGAAGTCCCACAACACCACCTAGCTAACAACCATAATACAAAATACTTTCCCAAAAAGGGATTTGCTCTGTCTGTAACCTACACTGGCATGAGTCTTTTGTCTTCTGCCTCAGCCTTCTGGGTACAGTGATTATTAGGCCTATGTTATCATCCCTCTCCATTTGAGTATTTTTCTTTTTGGATTTTAAACATGTAGAATATTTTTACTCATTTTTAAATGGTCTTTATAATAAAATAATAATACATGACAGAATTCGTGATGCAAAAACTGACATGAGGATAGACAGATGTTCCTAATTTTATCTAATTGTTTCTAGTTTGTCATTAGTCTTTATGTTTAATTCAAGGAAGTTTTTCTTCTTTAGAAATTGATTGGATGTAATCTTGCACATACTTTTAAAAATGATTCTGTTCTCTGCAATGTAAACACCCCTGTCTCCTAACTATTCATCCTTGTATGTTTTTGACAAGTCATTTTTTTTTCTGCAGTAAAAGAAGACTATAAGGAGGATTTCCCAGACTGTAAAACTACAAAGAAAAGGTGACCATGCAGTTCCTAGACCCAAATAAGACATAATAACACAAACCCCATACCTAAGGCTCAAGGATTGTCATGGAAGGTATCCAGAAAGATTTTAAAAGTTTCTTCCAGAAAGGATAGGGATATTGTTTCTTTGTACTCTAGACACATGGATGTCTACACAAGACACACAAAGATTACAACAGCCAACATGTCAACATGGATGAAGGAAATTTTAACAAGATCTCATTTATAGATGAAGAACTTTACGCAGTTAATGGGGAACAAACCTTTTTTTTTCCAGGAATGATACTCAAATTCTAAGAGTCAGCCCTAAATAAATACACATAAGATCAATGCTAATTATTAGAGAAAACAGGGCAACAGGATTTATAATATATATATATTAGAAGAAAAGTTCACAAACTTGAGAGATGACAAAAGAGGAACTGGGATTGGAAGAGGGGAGTTTAAAGGAGGTAAATAAAATGTATCTATGTACAAAATCCTCATACAAAAACTAAAAAAAGAACAGTGTTGAATTATTATTACCTAAAGACTATACTATAATAGTCCTCATAGTATATTACTTTTGAAAAAATATAAATAGATTTACTAGAGGATCAACTGGCATTTGACAAAGAGCAGTTATATTCAGTTTGCATGTAACAGTCTTTTAAAAGAGGCTACGCTATAAAAATTTGAAGCCCATATATCACTAGCAGCATACACATGTCTATGCATGCCCTCTTCCCTGCTCATTTGAATTTTCAAGTCTTTCTTTCTTCAACACATTTCTTTCCCTCAATTCTTTTTTGTTTGTTTGTTTGTCTGTTTAATTGATTGATTTTTGAGACAGGGTTTCTCTGTGTTTGATCTTATTATATTTTACTTTGTTATGTTTGGTTATCTCCTGGAATCCAGTTCTTTTCTAATGAGAGATAGAATCAGAGTAGATCTTGATGGGAAAGGAGGTGAGGAGAAACTGGGAGGAATAGAGGGAGAAGAAACTCCATTCAGATAAAAGAAAAAATAGTATAAACAAATAAAAACAAAACCTTGAGTCTTTTCTGAGTTTAACATTTTTTAATGCTATTATCATTAAACTATGACTCATGCTCAAATTAACAAAAAATTTTGCTACTTGTAGGCAGATCACTGTTGTAGGTTTAAGAATGGGGGATGTTGACTTCTCTCCTCTGGTAGTATGCAAATTACCTTCCAGCAGGAGGACAGGACTCAGTAGGGGCTGAAACTTCTATTTGGGCAGCAGCTTAGTTTCCCTAGGTTCAATGGCAGAAACAAGTGTTAGCTTCAGCAACAGGGCTTTACCGGCAGGTTCTAAAAGGGTAACCAGTATTTTTTTTCCCATCTCTCCTCAAGGCACACCCAGTTCTCCTCTCAAGGCTCAGGGATTTATGTGGAAGAGGAAACAGGAAGATTGTAAGAATCAGAGGTGGTGAATGAATCCAAGGAAAGAGTGCCTTCCAGACACAAGAGGACAGATGCGCATATGAATTTACAGAGACTGTAGCAGCAAACCCAAGAACAGGACTTGCTTAAAATTCATACCAGACAAAAACCCAGAAGGGGAAGTGGACCCAAAGTCCTGCCCTGAACTAAGAAGCTATTTGCAATTGATACCTGCTGGGAAATGAAAAACCAGTTTTTCCCAAGGGATTAACACTAATCAACAGCATTTCAGGACATGTCCCATTTGCAAGAGTAGTTGGTCAACACAAAACAAACTTCATATTTTTCTGTATGATTTTTAAATTTCGTTTAGTACTTTTTATCTTATTGTTTTTGTTTTTATTTTCATTTTTGTTTTTTGTGCTTTTTTGAGATAGACAGAGACACCAAGATTACAGTGGATGTGACAAGGCTACAAACCCTCAAAACACGCTTTCTACAGTGAGGCTTTCCCTTTAAAGGTTCTGTATTTCTGGGAAGTCTGTGCTTTTTGAAATGGAGAAGAAAAAGGAATAGATTTCAGGGAGAAGAGAGACTGTGTTTTCCTCAATTTCCTATTTTCTGAAATGTTCTTTTGATAAGAAACTAATATGGATGTACAATGGTGTATGCCCAGTGAATAGGTGTGTAAATACAGGGCAGCTAATTCTCCAATGTTTTGCCAGAGCAAACACTGGAGAAGCATAGGTCTTTCAAATTTTAATCGGGTCCTTAGGATTTACAAGGTCATAAAAATCTCTTGGGCCATATTGGCAGGTGGCTCTTTTGTCATCAGTATTTATCTCCCCAAGGTTAGAGAGGATCCTCTGGGCAAAACCTCTCCATCAGTTTTATCTGTAGCTAATGATTTCTCAGAACCTTGGAGAGCAAACAGTATGTTCTGAATTTGGAAGCTCAGAATTCATTTCAAACTAAAACATCAGCATTAATGTTTCTCTGCATCATATATCCCTAAATCCACCAGATGATCAGATCTATTGGAACCTCCATCACCATTGTGAAAGAGAAGTTAAGAAGGTCCATTCCTGAAGTCTCCAGGCAAAAAGGTGATCTTTTTTTGTTTTTGGAAACCTCCTCCAACAGGGCCAAGGAGTCTGATATGCTGCATCTCCTCATCAGAGATCACCACCATGGAGTCTGAAGGAGGAACTAGGCCGCCTGAGAGAAGTGAAGCAGGGGGGCTGAAGCAGTCTGACCCTTATCCTCACAGAAATATATGTTTAACACACACAGAAATTTATTTAATAATAATCTATAATTAATCTTTTTATTATTTTATTATGAGTTTATATGTATGAGTGCATTTGTTCTATAGCTTTCATATGCAGATCAGACAACAATTTGCAGGAACGTGTTTTTTTTTTTCCCTGATATGGATCCTGGGGACTGAATTAAGTTTGTCAAGCTTGGAGGCAAGTGTTCTTATTGTCTTCCCAGCTCACTATTCTTCTTTCTACATTCCCCTACTACAATAAGGGAATACATATGGAAATGTAAATGGAAATGGAAAAGGGCAGAGAAGGGTATTCTTGAGAGTAATTTTCTACTCTGGATCTTAATATTATTATAGTGTGTGTACTAGGAAAAGCTAGGATATTATTGTAATGTTCCCATTCTTTCTGCTTTCACAGATATGACCTGAGAAGGGATGGCCTTAGGCAATGATTCCGTCACAGTGAAGGAGTTCATCCTGCTGGGCTTGACACAGCAACCAGAGCTCCAGCTGCCTCTCTTCTTCCTCTTCTTGGCAATCTATGTGGTCTCCATGGTGGGGAACCTGGGCTTGATCCTTCTCATTGTTTTGAACCCTCACCTGCACACCCCCATGTACTACTTTCTCTTCAACCTTTCCTTCATTGATTTCTGCTACTCCTCTGTCATAACCCCCAAAATGCTGGTGAGTTTTGTGAAGCAGAATATCATCTCCCATGCTGAGTGCATGACCCAGCTCTTCTTCTTTGCCTTTTTTGTTATTGATGAATGTTGTATTTTAACAGCAATGGCCTATGACAGATATGTGGCCATATGCAAGCCACTGCTTTATAAGGTTACCATGTCCTATCAGGTCTGCTTCATGATGACAATGGGTGTTTACACAATGGGGTTAGTGGGTGCCATGGCCCACACTGTGTGTATGCTGAGACTCACCTTCTGTGATGGAAACATCATCAATCACTACATGTGTGACATACCCCCTCTCCTGAAGCTGTCCTGCACAAGTACTGCCATTAATGAGCTTGTGGTATTTATTGTTGTGGGTGTCAATGTGATAGGACCTAGTTTGATTGTCTTCACGTCTTATACTTTGATCATTTCCAACATTTCCCACATACGTTCCACAGAAGGTAAGTCCAAGGCTTTTAGCACCTGTAGCTCTCACATAATAGCTGTTTCTATTTTCTTTGGAGCCTCAGCATTCATGTATCTTAAACCTTCTCCTATTGGATCTGTGGGTGAAGATAAAGTGTCTACTGTTTTCTATACCATTGTGGGCCCAATGTTGAACCCTTTCATCTACAGTTTGAGAAACAAGGATGTCCACATTGCACTGAGAAAGACTTTAAAGAAGAGCATGCTTATATAGACAGACACTGTTTATCTTATAGATACAGATTTCACTTGCTGTAGGCAATGTATCAATCGATGGAGAGAATCCTAAGATGTAGAAATGAAATTCCCATCATTTTATAGTATAGAAAATTAATTGTGCTAATCAGTTCATAGATCAAGGCATGTAAAGAAGATAGCGAGGCCTTCATTTCTTTAGCAATAGAAAAGTGAATACTTCTATTATTGATCCTCCAGCTTGGTTTTAGTTTTCCTAATTTTTACTTTCTGTTTTTGTCTCACTGTATGACCTAGGATTATTTCAAACTTATGATTCTTTTTTTTCTCAGCCTAAGTTAACTCCAGAAATTGCAAGATTGTGAAGTTTTTATTGTTCTTTCTTATCATTTTTTTTTTTACTAGAATCATCTAGGGTCCTGTAGAGCTGTGATGAACATGCACTGATTCAGTGGTCTTAGAATTAATCTTTCCAAATTTAGCAAACCTCTATTTAGTGTGGAATAAGCTGCTGTTGTGAGAGATTTCTTTCTTTTTCTAATAGAAGAGAAGCAGTGTGAATGTCCCTGTTACTCTGTTTTCTCTTCCCACTTTAAGTTCAAGGATATTTGGAAAAGTGAAGTCAAATTTTCTTATTCCAATTCCTAAAGACAAGAAATGGAATAGAAATTTTCAGTGGCCAAAACGAATGCAACCTAACTCTGTGCACATATCTGACTTCAGGAGCATGGTGAATATGTGGACAGCATATGTCTTCACTGACACAAAGTCTAGCTATACCTTCTAACTCTGAAGGGAAAGCTTGTTCTTATCAGAAATTAATTTATACTCTTAATTAGTAGGTGAATATTTCAATAGCATTGTTTAAGTTTCGGATGTTTATGGGATAAAAAGAAATCATGCAGTTCATATTTGAGGCTTTATGGAGGAGATGGCATGGAGAACACATGTTGCTCTTTCAGAATGAGTGATCAGAGTGGGCTTGGCTAAGAAGGTAGTTTGTGATCTCTGTCAATGGAACAGAGGAAGATAGCCATACAGAGGGTATTTACAGCAAAAGGGGTACCTGGCACCAAGTCTGACAGGCAGTGAAAACCTTGATGCATATAGAAGCAGGAGACATCAACTCAGCTCTGGTACTACATATAAGGACATAGATTTGGAGATTTGTGTGATCCATGAATAAATAATTTAGAAATAAAGCTGGTGTGTCAAGGGCTCAGATGAGTAAGGGAAGAGATGAGTGCTGCTAAAAGAAAATAAAATTTCCTGGGATTTTAACCACTCAAAGGGATATTTCATTTTATATTATTTTTACTGTTTTGAAGCCCTATCTATGTTTATTTTGTACTCACCCTCCAGATACATCAAGCATTTTATTGTTAGTTTGTAATAAATTTCATTATATAATCTACCTCTAATAATATTGAGTTGCTATTCTCTGCATGCAGGACCAATTTCTTCCCCAAGATTTACATGTTTGAACTGTATGATCAGGTACCAAAGTGAAAGCTTTGATACCATCCTCATTTCATCCATATGTTATGAATGTCCCAATATGGTAAGATAAATGAAATTGACATGCTTTTGCCTATAAATTCTGTGAGCTTTGTGCTCTGTGTTCTCTTGAACTTACTTTCTAAATGAAGGGGTGGGCTGGGGTTTACTGGTGGTGATAGAGGAGAATGGGAAGGTGAGGGAACTGGGATTGACATGTAAAATAACCTTGTTTCAAATTTAAATAAAAAGGAGGAAAAAAAACGAGGCTGTATAATTTAACTAATGTGGCACATATTTATGCAACACTGTCTTGTTTCATCTTTTACAAGTTTTGTTTTTTTTATAAGTAAAAATAGGTATTTGCTTTTATGAACTATTAAAAATTTTGCATATAATTTTTTACTTAAATTTGAAACCAGTTTGTTTTACATATCAATCTCATTTCCCTCAATGTCCCCAGTTCACCCCATAAACCCCTATTACACCCCCTTTCTGCTCCCCAGGGAGGGTGAGGCCTTCCATGGGGAGTCTTCAAAGTCTGTCATATCATTTGGAGCAGGGCCACGGCCCTCCCACATGTGTCAAGGCTGAAGAGGTATCCCTCTATGTGGAATGGGCTCCCAAAGTCCCTTCCTATACTAGGGATAAATACTGATCCACTATAAGCGGTCCCATAGACTGCCTTGTCTTCCTATCTAACACCCACATTCAGGGAATTTGGGTCGGTCCTATGCTTGTTTCCCAGCTATCAGACTGGAGTCCATGAATTCCCTTTGTTCACATCAGCAGTTTCTATGGGTTTCTACAGCCTGGTCTTGACTCCTTTGCTCATCACACCCCACTCTCTGCAACTGGATCCCAGGAATTCGGCTACTGTTTAGCTGTGAGTGTCTGCTTCTGCTTCAATCAGCTACTAGACAAAGGTTCTAGGATGGCATATAAGGTAGTCATCAGTCTCATTGCTGGGGAAGGGCATTAAGTTAGCCTCTCCACTATTGCTTAGATTGTTAGTTGAGGTCATCCTTATAGATCTCTGGGCATTTTCCTAGTGCCAGATTTATCTTAAAGCCTATCATGGTTTCCTCTCTTATGGCATCCGTTTTCTTGCTCTTATCTATTCTTTCCCCAACTCAATCTTCCTGCTTCCTCATGCCCACCTCTCCCTTCTTCTTCCCTCTTTAACTCCCTCTCCCCTCCCCCATGCTCCCAATTAGCTTGGGAGACTTTTTTCCCTTCCCCCCCCTTCAGAGGACCATGTGTGTCTCTCTTAGCGTCCTCCTTGTTTCCTAGCTTTTCTTGCTGTGAGGATTTTAGGCTGGTAATCTTTTGATCTATGTCTAAAAACCATATATGAGTGAGTATATACCTTTTGTCTTTTTGTGATGGGTTGCCTCACCCAGGATGGTTTCTTCTAGTTCCATCCATTTGCCAGTTTATATCAAGATTCTATTGTTTTTTTCCTCTGAGTAGTACTCCATTGTGAAATAGACTGTATTTTATCCATCCATTTTTCAGTTGAGGGGCATCTAGGTTGCTTCCAGGCTATTAAAAATAATGCTGCTATGAACATGGTTGAACAGATTCTTGCTGTATGAATGTGCATTTTTTGGGTATATGCCTAAGAGTGGAATTACTAACCACAATACTGATTTCCAAAGTGGCTGTATGAGTTTGCCTTCTCACCAACAGTGGAGGAATGTACCCCATTCTCTACATCCTCTGCAGTGTAAACTGTCTTTGGTGTTTTTTATTTTAGCCATCCTGATAGGAGTAAGATGGTATCAGAGGTGTTTTGATTTGCATTTCCCTGATGGCTAAGGGTGTCGAGCATATTCTTAAGTGTCTTTCAGCCACTTTGGATTGCTCTATTGAGGATTCTCTATTCAGTTCTGTACCCCACTTTTTAATAGGATTATTTGGTATTTTGGTGACTAGTTTCTTGAGTTCTTTGTATATTTTGGAGATCAGCCCTCTGTCAGATGTGGGGTTGGTAAATATATTTTCCTATTCTGTGGGCTGTTGTTATTCTTGTTGACTATCCTTTGCCTTAAAGAAGCTTTTCAATTTCAGGAGGTCCCATTTATTAATTGTTGATCTCAGTGTCAGTGCTAGTGGTGTTTTGTTCAAAAAGTGGTCTCCAGTACGTGTTCCTTCAAGGGTACCTTTCTCTTTCTCTTCTAAGAAGTTCAACATGGCTGAATTTATGGTGAGGTCTTTGATCCATTTGAACTTAAATTTTGTGCATGGTGATAGATAAGGATCTGTCTGCAGTCTTTTACAAGTCACCATCCAGGTATGCCAGCACCATTTGTTGAAGATGGTTTCTTTTGTCCAGTGCATAATTTTAGTTTCTTTGTCAAAAATCAGACATTGGTAGTTGTATGGATTAATATCAGATTTTCAATTGGATTCCATTGGTTTTCTTGTCTAGTTTTGTGCCATTACCAAGTGATTTTCAGGACTATACCTTTATAATAGAGCTTGAAACCAGGGATAGTGATATCTCCAGAAGTTCCTTTATTGTACATGGTTGTTTTGGCTATTCTGCATCTTCTGTTTTTCCATATAAAGTTGAGTATCATTTTTTCAAGGTCTGTGATGAATTGTGCTGGGATTTTGATGGGGATTGCATTGAATCTGTAGATTGCTTTGGGCAAGATTACCATTTTTACTGTGTTGATCCTACCTATCCAAGAGCATGGGAGATCTTTCCATTTTCTGGTATCTTCTTTGATTTTTTTTAAAGACTCAATGTATTTTTATATAGGTCTTTTACTTGTTTGGTTAGCATTACCCCAAGATACTTTATGTTGTTTGTGGCTATTGTAAGGGTGATGTTTCATTGATTTCTTTCTCAGCCTCTTTATCATGTGTATATAGTATGGCTACTGATTTTGGGGGGGTTAATGTTGTATCCTACCACTTTGCTAACAGTGTTTATCAGCTGTAGGAGTTCCATGATAGATGTTTTGGGTCACTTATGTAAACTATATTATTATCTGCATAAAGAGAAAGTTTGACTTCTTCTCTTCCAAGTTGTATCCCCTTGGTCTCCTTTTGTTTTCTTATTGCTCTAGCTAGTACTTCAAATGCAATATTGAAGAGATATGGAGAGAGTGGACAGCCTTGTGTTATATGTCATTTCAGAGGAATCACATTGAGTTTCTCTCTACTTATTTTGATGTTGGCTATTGGTTTGATGTATATTGCTTTTATTATTTTTATGTATGTTCCTTTTATCCCTGAGCTCTCCAACACCTTAATCATGATTGGGTGTTGGATTTTGTCAAAGGCTTTTTCAGCATGCAGTGAAATGATCATTGTGTTTTTTCTTTTTCAGTTTGTTTATATGGTGGATTACATTGATGATTTTCATATGTTGAACCATCCTTTCATCCCTGGGATGAAGCCTGCTTGGTAATGATGGATGACTTCTCTAATTTGTTCTTGTATTCAATGGGCCAGTACTTTATTATTTTGTCATCAATGCTCATGATGGACATTTGTCTGTAGATCTGTTTCTTAGTTGTGTCTTTGTGTGGTTTGGGTACCAAGGTAATTGTAACCTGGAAAACAGAGTTTGGCAATGACCCTTCTGCTGCTTCTGTGTGGAACACTATGAAGAATATTTATATTAGCAGTTCTCTGAATTTCTGGTAAAATTCTGCACTGAAACCATCTGGCCCTAGGATATTTTTTGGTTGTTCTTGATTTGATTTTTGATAAATAATATTTATCCAGAAAATTGTTTATTTCCATTGAATTTTCAGCTTTTGTGGAGTACAGGTTTTCAGTGTATGACCTGAAGATTATCTGGATTACCTCAGTCTGTTGTTATGTCCCCTCTTTTCATTTCTGATCTTGTCCATTTGTATGTTCTCTTTCTGCCTTTTGGTTAGTTTGGATAAATGTTTATCTATCTTGTTGATTTTTCTGGAAGAACAAACTTTGTTACATTGATTCTCTGTGTTGTTTTCCTAGTTTCTACTTTATTTATTTCAGCCCTCAATTTGATTATTTCCTGGGGTGAGTTTGCTTCTTTTTGTTCTAGAGCTTACAGTTGTGCAATAGTTAATTCTCTAATGTGACTATTCTCCAGTTTCTTCATGTGGGCACATAGTGCACTTAACTTTCTTCTTATTCCTGCTTTCAAAATGTCCCATAAGATTCAGTATGTTGTATCTTCATTCTAATCTCAGAAGTCTTTAATTTCTTTATTTCTTCCTTGATCCAGGAATGGTGCAATTGCACATTCAATTTCCATGAGTTTGTAAGTTTTCTACAATTTGTGTTGCTGTTGAATTCTAATTTTAGAGTCTGGTGATTTGATAAGATACAGGGGATTATTCAAATTTTTTTGTACCTATTGAGGTTTACTATATTGCCAACTATATGGTCAGTTTTAGAGAAGGGTTTTCCTTTGTTGCTTTTAATATCCTTTATTTTGCATGCTTGGTGTTTTGATTATCTTGTGGTGAGGGGCCTTTTTTGTAGTCTACTCTATTTGGTGTTCTTGTACTTTCATTCACATGTCTTTCTTTAGGTTGGGAAAGTTTTTTTCTATGATTTTGCTGAATATATTTTCTGCACACTGAGTTGGGCTTCTTTACCTTCTTCTATACCTATTATTCTTCAGTTTGGCATTCTCATGGTGTCCCATGTTTCCTGGATATTTTGATTTAGGGATTTGTTGAACTTAAGATTTTCTTTGGTTGATGAACTTATTTCTCCTAGTGTATCTTCAACTCCTGAGAGTCTCCATTTCTACTATTCTGTTGGTTTAATACTTCATCTGTATTTCCCAGCTTTTCTATTTCCAGCATTCCCTCAGTCTGTGTTTTCTTTACTGTCTTTATTTCAGTGTTCAGGTCATGGACTGTTTGAATTTTTTTCCTTCATTTGTTTGATTTTTTTTCTTGGGTTTCCTTCTTGTTTTCTTTTCTTTTCTTTTTTTATGGTTCGTTTTTTTCTTCCATTTCTTTAAAGAATTTTTTTATTTTCACTTTTAGGGTCTCTATCATCTTCATGCAGTTGTTTTTAGTGTCGTTCTCTTCTGCTTCATCTATGTTGGGATGTTCAGTCTTGCTGGTGTGGAATCCCTAGACTCTGGGAGTGTCATAGTGATCTTTCTGTTATTGACTGTTCTTATGCTGTCACCCACCCTTCCCTTCTTCCATTGTGTGTTGTTGTGTGACTCTCCCTCTCCTGGTGAGTGCAGGGCCAAGGTTCTCTTCTGATGAGTGCAAGAAGGTTCAATTCTCTGATGGCTTTCCTTGTCCAGTGGGTGTAGGAGGGACTAGGGGGCTGGCAGACTACGGAATGGCCAGTCTGTGGGGTGGGCCTCTCTACACACTATCCTAATTCTTCAGGAAGCTCTGAGCAGTCCACTGGAAGGTGGGCTTCCTCCTTGGGTGGAGGTGGGACCAGGAGCTGGCATACTCTGGACAGGCTCCAGTGCTCGAGGAAGCACAGGCCTCAGGAGGCTTTGAGTAAGGCCCCCAGAAAGCAGGCTGTAAACAGGCCCAAGATTATCTCCTACAATGGGCAGAGGCTGAACCTGGACACTGGAAGACTCTGGGAAGGCCAGTCTGCCTGGGCAATCTGCCCTGTGTGTGCAGGCCCCAGGTCTCAGCAGGCCTCAGCTTTTATAAGTTTTATTATAGTATTTCTTAGATGCATATTCTTGCTGTGTAGCATCCCTGAAATGAGCAATTATCTCATACTTCATCACTTATCCATATTGTTGTTGTCTTATTGAGAGGCCAGATACAGCTGTCACTGTGCAAGCTATTCATAGCTATTGGAGTTGTCATTGCAACTGAGTCATAAAAATTGATGATGATGATGATGATAACACATGGTTTTTATAAGGTCATTGCCATTGACTTTTTTGCATATGTATGTAAATTATTTAATAGATAACTGGGTCTACAGTTTTAATGACTTTAATTAAAGAAAATATAATGTGAGTTAAACAAAGACAACAGCCATGGTCATGCCACAGTGGATAGTAAACATGAGAAAAATAAACATGAGGGTTTTAGTCCTACACAAACAATTATAGGCAACTGAGAACATATACATAGACACACATATGTGTATGTATATATATATACACGTGTATATATATATATATTAGTAAATAAAGAGACCAGTATTTGAGAGAGATGGGGAAGGCTTATATGGAAGGATTTGGGGGGAGGAAAGGAAAGGGAGAAATGTATATTTATATTGTGGATTCAAAGAAAATATGTCCAGGAGCTGGAACAATGGTTCAAAGGTTAAGTGCACTTTCTGCTTTTACAGAAGACCTGGATTTGGTTCACAGCAACCACAGGTCAACCCAGAACTATGTATAAATCCAGTCCCAGGGGATGTGAGGCAATCTTCTGTCCTTACTGTTTACCAGGCTTGTGTGTGTGTTATTCAAGCTAAATACTCATAAAATAATCTTTAAATAATTCAGTTACAATATAGCAATGACATACAGATTAGAAGGACACAGAGAAAATAATAGTGGTTGTAAATTGCAATTTATGAAGGAAATTTATTTTACTGGTAGGAAAAATTATTTATTTAGGTATTTGTTGTAAAATAACAATGAAGTGGTTTGGGAGCTTTTAGAAAGCAAGATACACACAAATGGTAAAGTTTTACCCTATTATGTGCCTGAGATACATGTGAAATAGCTATTTGCATTTATGGCTGCTAATGCAGGGATGGTCATTTTCCTTTGGGGACATTGTCACAGGTATGTTGCATGTGCGCTGGTGGATAGCAGCATACAGGTAGCACTAATTAGACATGGGGTTATTAATAACAATAAGAAAGAAAAAATGAAGTTGGGAGGAGGATAGAGTGGGGTCACAAGGAGCATTTAGAGAAAGGAAATGCTGGATGGATATGATCAATGCATGTCTTATAACTGTATATGTATGTATAAAACTTTCAAAGGAAAATATTATTTAAAAGGTAAGTAGAGAGTGGATAGCCTTGCCATTTTCCTGATTCTAGTGGAATCACTTTGAGCTTTCTCCACTTAGTTTGATGTTGGCTGTTGGCTTGCTGTTTATTGCCTTTATTATATTTAGGTATGTTCCTTGTATCCCTGATCTTTCAAAGACTTTTATCATGAAGGGGTGTTAGATTTTGTAGAAAGCTTTTGTGATTCCCTATGGGATGCCTCACCCTCTCTGAGGAGAAGATGGGGTAGGGTGGGGAGATTGTGGGGGGAGTGAAAGGACAGGAGGGAGAGGGAACTTGGATTGGTATGTAAAATTAGATTGCTTTAAAAATAAAAAATAGAAATGCAAAATAAAATACTGACTTCTATGTCGGGAGCCGCATTCGCCATTACAAGATGGCGCTGGCTTCCTGTTTCCTGGTTCTTGTTTACAGCATTAGCTATGCTGACTGCACATGCGCCACTGTATGGTAATTTCTATATGGTAGCTCTCCCTATCAGAGAAGCTATATCATTCGAGCGTTTTGCGGAGCACCAATCACAGACGAATACGTCACCCTGCAGGCTATTTAAGCCGTGCGCATTCGAGGCTTGGGGTCCTTCTCCATCAGCATGTAAAGAGCGCTACAATAAAGATTCTGCTGGACACATCTTCGGTTGCCGCGTCTTCCTTATCGGCAAAGGTTGCGCGCGACAAGTGGTGCCGAAACCCGGGAGCCTGCCGACCCTGGGCGGAGGAACGACTCGAAGGACCCTTGACTGCTCGTCGAAGGAAGATTCAAGCCAGCGGAGCGAGAAGCTGCAGCACTTTTCAGCAAGGTATGACTTCTGTGGTCTGGGTGATCCCGTTTCTTGTTGTTTGTTTCATTTTTCGTTTTATTGTGCTGTCTGTGTTTTAATTGTCATAAACGGGAGAATACTCGCTGCTCACTCTTTTGTGACCTAGCATAAGTGGCCTTAAGTCTCAGGTAAATAACTGAGCCGTCACACCCTCTCCTGTAGATAAAGGAGTTATGGGGAACCAGCCGACCAAGCCTATTGCAGATGCAGCGCAGGCGCTGCTGAAGCAAAAGGAGCTAAAGATTCCAGATAGAGTTTTGCAGAACTTCCTTAAGGAAGTTGACCGTGTTGCTCCCTGGTTTGTGGTCTCTGGGACCCTCTCCAAAGGAACATGGGATAAATTAGGAGGAGATCTTATGCGGGAGAAGGAACAAGGAACTTTAAGGACTGGTGTATGGCCGTTATATAAATTGTTAAAGTCTTGTATTGAAGATGAGAGATGTAAGGAACAGGTCAAAGAGGGACAGAGAGTGCTTTCAGACCATCAGGATAGTCTATCAGAAGCTGAAAAGGGAAAGAAGGGAGAACAAAAGAAAAGGTTCTCCAAAAGAAGTCAAATAAGAATGAAAATGTGCACAGTAAACTAGCAGAGCTAGAAAAGAAAGCAAAACAGCTCGCCGAAAAGGAAAAGGAACTTAACCGACGAGCTAAAGATTTAAAGCTTGTGCCTGCTCCAAAAGGAGGAGCATGTAAGGATTGTGAATGTGAGGATCCAAAATTATACCCTCTCCTCACTGAGTTTAAACATTATACTATAGATTCTTCCTCCGAGGAGGAGACGTCCCCCGGAGAGGAGGATGAGTCTGACCTATCTGGGTCAGAAGGGGATCCAGAGCTGAACCCTGCCGAGCAGGCAGCATTAGATGAGGAAGCTAAAAATTATGAGGCTGGGAGATATGGGCGTACCCCACCTTATGCTCCAGGCTATGAGCCAACGGCACCGCCCTATGATGTTGTACAGCAGCAAAAAATGGCCAAAAAAGGAAGAAATTCTATGATATCAGATAAGGAGACAAGGAGAATACAGGCAGCATTCCCCGTATGGGAGGATGCCCAGAATCAGAGACAACATACGCCATTGGATCTGAAACAATTGAAGGCCTTAGTGGAAGCAGTGCAAACATACGGAGTTAGCGCTTCCTTTACCACAGCCCTTATTGAAAGGCTGGCCTTGAATGCATTGACCCCAGATGATTAGAACAATACAGTTAAAGCATGCTTATCTATGGGTCATTATTTAGATTGGAAGTCCATTTATCAGGAATTGTGTGCGGCCCAGGCAAAGATAAATATAGCCAATCAACGACCTCAATGGAGCTTTGATATGCTCACAGGTCAAGGTCAATGGGCTGTAAATCAGACAGCCTACCTACTAGAGGTTTATGAACAAATAAATAAGGCTGCCATCAGAGCATGGAAAAGTCTACCTAATAAAGGGCAAGTGACAGGAAATCTTACAAAGATTATTCAAGGAACAACTGAACCATTTTCAGATTTTGTGGCTAGAATGATGGAAGCAGCAGGAAGGATATTCGAGGACGCTGAAGAGGCTCCAGCCAAGAGCGCAAAAGAATTACATTGGCAAAATGAGGAAGGGAAAAGAGGAACTATTACCCCATATGTGCTAACCCTCCCTATAAATCTATGGGGAAGAGATGTATTACAACAACTAGATTTTGTGCTCACAAATGACTATTCACCTCAGAGCCAGCAGATAATGAAAAATATGGGCTGCGTCCCTGGTCGAGGCCTTGGAAAACACTTGCAGGGACGTACAAGTCCCCTGCCCTCTAATGGGAAGCAAGACAGAACAGGACTGGGTTTTTCCTAGGGGCCGCTGGGGGAGGCAATCCCCATTCCTTGGAAAACAGAGGACCCGGTATGGGTTCCTCAATGGCCCCTTACCTCTGAAAAACTTGAAGCCGCCAATCAATTAGTCCAGGAACAATTAAATCAGGGACACATAGAAACGTCTCAATCTCCTTGGAATACCCCTATTTTTGTAATTAAGAAAAAATCTGGTAAATGGAGATTATTACATGATCTGCGAGCCATAAATAAACAAATGCAGGTCATGGGCCCCATTCAAAGGGGTTTGCCTTTGTTATCCACCTTACCAGTTCGCTGGAGAATTTTAATAGTGGATATTAAAGATTGCTTTTTCTCTATACCCTTACATGAGCAAGATAAAGTTAGATTTGCCTTTACCTTGCCTAGCATTAATCATGAACAACCTGATGAGAGATACCAATGGAAAGTTTTGCCGCAGGGCATGGCGAATAGTCCTACTATGTGTCAACTTTATGTAGCAAAAGCTATTCAGCCAGTTAGATCTCGATTTCCCACCATTAAGATATGTCATTATATGGATGACATTTTATTATGCCATTCTGATCAAGCCCTCTTGCAACAAGCCTTTAGCATGCTGTCTAATAAGGGCTTATTTATAGCACCTGAGAAGGTACAAGAAGGAGATGTTGGAAACTTTCTTGGCTCTACCATTTATCCTACGCAAGTAAAGCCACAAAAGATTGTTATCAGAAGAGATGTTCTTAAAACACTTAATGATTTTCAAAAGCTTTTAGGTGATATTAATTGGATAAGATCATATTTAGATCTGACTACGGCAGAGCTTAAGCCTTTATTTGCCATTTTGGAAGGAGATTCAGCCATTACATCTAGCAGACAACTTACCGCCGAAGCTGCCCAAGTGTTGGATAAAGTGGAAAAGAAATTGGGCGAAGCTTCTTTAATTCGGCTAGATCCATCTAGTCCATTCCAGTTATGCATCGTTCCCTCACCTCAACAGCCTACAGCTGTGCTCTGGCAGAAGGGACCGCTATTATGGGTCCATCCTCAAACCTCCCCTGGCAAAGTTTTGAGCCATTATCCCACTCAACTGGGAGAAATGGCCTTAAAAGGTCTACAGCTGGTGTTAATTCATTTTGGCTGTGAACCAGAATCTGTTATCGTACCCTATACTGCTTATCAAGTAAATGTGTTATGTGCCACCTTGGATGTTTGGGCGATTCTTCGTTGCACCTTTTCGGGGCATGTTGATAATCATTATCCTAAGCATCCTTTGTTGCAGTTTGTTCTTACTAATGCCATTATTTTTCCAAAAATTACTAGAAGTCAACCGATAATAGGAGCTATTGATGTTTTTACTGATGGGACCAAAACAGGCATTGGCAGTTATGTTGTTAATAATCAGGTGTTTCAAAAATGTTTTAATTTTTCATCCCCACAATTGGTTGAATGTGCTATTGTAGCTGAGGTTTTACGAGTTTTCCCTCAATCTCTGAATATTATTTCTGACTCACATTATGTGGTAGGAGCAGTACAGATTTTGGAAACAGTGGGATTAATTTCCTCAAAAAGTGCTGTTGCACAAGTCTTTGCTGATATTCAGCAATCAATCAGGACAAGATTGCATCCTTTTTTTATACAACATATGAGAGCACATACGCTATTACCAGGACCCATGGCAAGAGCTAATGATCTGGCCGATAAAGCCACTAAAGCAATTTATCTTATACTTAATTTTTCACTATATGTTTACAAGTAAAAGATAAAAATGTCCCTTCACAGTACCTAGTTGCAATAATTCTCAGCATACCTGCACAAATAAAAACTGACAACGCTCCAGCATATATCTCCAGCAAATTGAAACCGTTTTTTGAGTATTATAACTACCTAAGTTCATCAAGATCCGAGTTGAACAAGAGAAACATCTTAATGAAGAGAAATGACAAGTCATCCACCAATGTAGTTCCCATGAGTTGTGCAGAGACTTCTCAAAGGTAGGGGAGGTGTTCTGTTCTTGTCTTTACAGGAAAACAGAAAGCACCCATCTTCAAACTGCCAAAAGACACTGAACGTGTAGGTACCTACAGAAGAGAATACAGCTCTCCAGAAAGAACCATTTAATGAAGAGGAATCTGATATATGGTAAAAAAAAAATATTTAATTCTAGTGAGCTATTTCTATATAGAAATCTATTTCTCTTTACTATCTAGAATTCCTCTAGTCCCAATTTATCTAAACCAATGCTGGCTTTGGAGTTGGATTTGGCTTTCCTTCTCTAAATTCAAGCATGTTGTTAAGATTAAATTCACAGTTTCTGCCTTATATCAAGAAGCCAATTGGTGTAAGGCAGAAGAAAACAAAATCTGGGCACTGTCATTTACCTACAGTCAGTTTTTCTCTCTGAAATCTTAATTTTCCTCATATACCTTTTAATGCTTATTGTTGCCTTTCCCTAATGCATACCGTAAAAATTAAAAATTTTACCTTGATTTTGATATTTAAGTTTTCCACAAGGAATATAACAGTTCTCAACAACAATCTTTGAACACTCTGGAAAGAAGATGGGGCCCCAATTGGACACTTCCACTTGACTCAGCCCGATGCATCTGGACTACAAACTTTACCCTAAACCGGTCTGAGACTGCTTTGCTCGAGACAACTCATGACTAGCTAGCTGTATTGGTGCACCTTCTTATTACAACCTGGCCATAGTTTCAAGTAGAATTCCAGTTAAGCATTTTCTGCCACACAATGACTACCTACATATGTTACAGCCAGTTCTGTTGACAAATTTGGTTGCTTAAAATTTTCTTCCAACAGGATCCCATGGAGAAATCATCGTCCCATTTCAGCAGGAAGTAATCTTAAGACAACGACGCCCCCTTTCCCCACTCTTGGAATTTAGGGATAATATTCATCTTCATAGGGTTGGTCATAGTTACTTGGGGTTGGTTTGGAAGGTGATACTTAGACTTGGTTATATCTTTTAGACAGGAATAGGGTATGGTTGGGAAAGGTATGGTTCAGAATGGATATAGGTAGATTAGCCTATTTTCTTGTGAATTATTTAGTAAGAGTGAGACATTAGTATTACAGCTTACATTGTTATATATTATTTGTGGTAACCTATGTAAAATTAACCTCTGTTCAATATAATTTTACCAAAGCAGCAAATCTTTCTAAAGAATTGTCCAAAATGTTGCAGTTCAATTGGAATGCAAATTTTGATGCAACCCTGAGCAAATTACGTCTTGCAATAGTTCAAATTAATTCCACTCGTTTGGATGTCTCTGTTACACAAGGGTTGTTTTCCTGGATGTCTTCTGCCTTTTCTTTCTTTAAGGAATGGGTTGGTATAGGGATGTTTGGGGTGATGTTATTAGCAGGGCTGCTCCTCTGTTTTTGTTTGCTTCGCAAATTTAAACAACTACAACATGCTAAAAATGTGGCCATTGTGCAAGCTATGCTGGCTGTTGAGCAGGGAGCATCCCCCCAAGTATGGTTAAGTATGCTAAGCCGTTGAGACGCTGTCAGAACTCCAAGCACTCCTGACGGGCACAGGTTCCCATTGCACCAGGGTGTTGTTCTGGACAGACCTTTGCATCTCCCAGGGCTCAGGTTCCCATTGCACGGGATCTCAGATGCAAGGGGTCTCCTTCACTGTGTAATCTCCTTGATCGCTCAAACTGTTGATTCAGCGGGCTGATCGGAAACTTCACAGTGTTAATTGTGGCCTTGCATATAATTTTAAAGAAAGGGGGAGATGTCGGGAGCCGCATTCGCCATTACAAGATGGCGCTGGCTTCCTGTTTCCTGGTTCTTGTTTACAGCATTAGCTATGCTGACTGCACATGCGCCACTGTATGGTAATTTCTATATGGTAGCTCTCCCTATCAGAGAAGCTATATCATTCGAGCGTTTTGCGGAGCACCAATCACAGACGAATACGTCACCCTGCAGGCTATTTAAGCCGTGCGCATTCGAGGCTTGGGGTCCTTCTCCATCAGCATGTAAAGAGCGCTACAATAAAGATTCTGCTGGACACATCTTCGGTTGCCGCGTCTTCCTTATCGGCAAAGGTTGCGCGCGACACTTCTACATTCAAATTCATGTACCTGGTGGCTTTGCTTAATTTTTTGTTATAAGGTAGTATCTAGAACCTTATAATACTTTCTTTGCTAACTCTAGTAAATTAAAAATAAGTGAATACAATTTCAGTATATAGATGACAACTTTCTTTTAATGATACAAAGTAGGATGTTATCCCACATATAGATGACATTGGTGTTTCAATGAAATTATTGTTTTGCTTTATTAATGATGGTTAATACTAATGCATGTCCAGTTATGCTAACTCTTTTTAGTAAATTGACATCAACAAATAGACATAGGGTCATTAATGTAGGAATTATTTTTAAATGAGGTTCATAGTGTAGGTTCTAATCTAATTTTATTGGTTTCTTTATAAGTGGATAAAGTACGAATTCAGACAAGGGCATTCATATACAGAGATAAGGTCCTGATGAGGACACATTGAAAGGCTATTCATTGCTAAAGTAAGTACAGAACACTTCAGCAATGAAAACCTGTGCAAAAACTGACACTGACCCATGAAGAAAATAATTCCAATGTTTTAGTTGCCCAACCTGCTGTATTCTGACCTGGTGTTTTTAGTTGTAGCATTGAATTTTACACACACACACACACACACACACACACACACACACACACACACACATCAGAGAGAGAGGGGGGGAGGGAGAGAGAGAGAGAGAGAGAGAGAGAGAGAGAGAGAGAGAGAGAGAGAGAGAGAGAGAGAGAGAGAGAGAGAGAGAGAGAGAGAGAGAGAGAGAGAATCTTCACAAACATATGTACTGAGAAAAACAAGACAGCTCAAACACAAGCCAAAATTCAAAGTTTGGAAGAACTGGATATTAAGTAGATAACTTTTATTCTTTTAAAAAACTGACATAGTATTTTTTCAGAGTGATAATTTGATGTTTGTTTTCACTCTAATGGACAAGTTGGTGCACACCAAATATGAGATTAAAAAAGGTTATTTGAACCAAAATGAGTCAGCCAACCAGGGAGAAATGGGAAACTGTAGTTTCTCAATGAACATGCACTTGCAGCAGTATTTGAGAGGTTGTGTTCATAGCAAACCAGTTGTTACAGTTGTGATTAAGAATAGCTCAGGGCACTGACTGTTCACCAGTTACTTTCCTACACTTTAGGTGAGAATTGTGGTAAGCAGAAAAGTGATTTTGCCTAGAGTACTTATTATCTTTATTGCAACTTGGCATCCTGAGAAAATTGCTAGGCTAAATGAGAATAATTTAGGTGACCATGATCTCACGCTTTCTGTGTCCATGTCAATATTTTAAGACATTCCTTTCTTATTTCCCACTTTCAGTAAGAAAAAAAATTATCAACCTTGAAGCATTGGTGAACCAGGGTCAATTATAGATACCAATATAAGGTCTCACTGGTATCAGATACTAATTCCATTAACCAGTCCACGTAAGTGTTTCTAATGTAAAATAATTAGGATGCCAAGATGGATAAAGGGTCACAGAAATCATTGTTTAAGATTCATTTTCCAAAAATTTGTAATATTCTCAGACTATAATTTATTTAAAATACAGTTTTATCTTACGTCTATAGTCATTATCATTTTGACAAGAAGAACATTCTCTTTTTAAACTTTCTTTTCAAAACACAGTCTCTCATAACAATTCCCTCTGGAAAACACATCTACTGGGCTGAAAGTGTGGCTTGGCCATGAAGAGCTTGTGCTGCTTTTGAAAGGAACTCAGAACCCTCTTTATGCAGTTCAGCACTGTCTGCAACTCTAACTCCAGGAGATCTAATGCCCTCTTTGCCCTCTGCTTGCACAGCTTTCAGGTGCACAGACTCATACTCATGCATACACCTGTAGGCATAATTAACATGTAACGGCAATTAATGAAAAAAGAGGCCATGAATTTAAAAGAGGACAAGAAGAGGAAACTTGGAGATTTTGGAGGGAGAAAAGGGAAGGGGGAAATTTTCTAATTATGTCATACTCTCAAAAACCAAAAAACTTTAAAATGCTATTTACAGCTGATTTTGTTAAAAAATATAAAAAATAAGGCCTCTTAAGTATGAATAAATATAATCGTGGGTGTCTGATATTCATGGGAGGCCCACCTGCATCTGAAGAAAAACAGTGGAGGAATGGATGGGGTGGAGGTGGGGAGGAACTGGGAAGAAGAGAGGGAGAGGGAGACTGGGATGTAAGAACAAAACAACAACAAAATTGCACTGACCCCTGAACTCCAATATTCACCTATATCACTGAGAAAATTATAATTTTTAAAAGCCCAAGATACCTCAGTTGTATCACGGGCACTATTTCACTGTTAGTATATTGACTTTTGATATGCAAAGAAAATGAATGCACACTTGTCCTGCTCTAAAGATCCCAAATCAAGATAGCTTTCATTTGTGTTTTTCTCAGAAGTTTTCCGAGTTCTTGAGAGTGTGCCTCTGCTTTCCCCCTTTACAGGCAGATGTTGATTCCTTAAGTACCTATTAAGTGGAACACATTTATTTTAGTTACACCAATCACACGACTTCATTGCTTTCTCTCAGTTTTCTTTTTCTTTTCAATTTTCAATTTTAAAAATTTTATATCAATCCCAGATCTCTCTCCCTCCCTCCCACCCATGCCCCCCGACCACCCTCCCATCTCACCCCCAACTCCACAAGGAGGGTGATGACTTCCAGGAAGGGTCAATACAAATCTGTCAAGTCATTTGGAGTAGGAATTAGACCCTCCCTCCTGCCTCTAGGATAAGGGAGTATCCCTCCATGGGGAATGGGCTCCAAAAGTCCTTTTGTGCACCAGGGATACATCCTGGTTCCACTGTCAGAGGACCCTTAGACTGCTCAGGCCTTTTAAATGAGGCCCATGTTCAGGGGGTCCGAGTCGGTCCAATGCTGGTTTCCCAGCTATCAGTCTGGGGGTCCATTAGCTCCTCCTTGTTCAGGTCAGCTTTCTCTGTGGGTTTCTGTAGCCTGGTCTTGTCCTGCCTCCTGTATCTGGATTCCAGTTTGGCTCTGTGTTTAGCTGTGGGTGTCCACTTCTGTTTCCATCAGCTACTAGATGAGGGCTCTATGATGGTGGATAAGTTACTCATCAATCTTATTATCAGGGAAAGGCATTTATGGTGGCCTTTCTACTGTTGCTCAAATTGTTTGTTGGAGTCAGTTTTATAGGTCTCTGGACATTTCTCTAGAGTCAGTTTTCTCTTCAAACCTATAATGGCTCCCCCTTTTATGGTCTCTCTCCCTCTCTCTCTTTTTTTCTCGGTTTGCTTAATTAAGGTAAAGTTGGCTTAAAGATAGCTGTACATGATTAAAGTGGATATATTAAACAAGAGATTATACCAATGGAGAGCAGTTTAGTAGATGTCGGATATGTGTTCTGGTTTGAGTGATGGTATATAAATGCAGACATGGGCTTGGATTACATAGATTATACATAGATATGCACATACATACATTTTCACAATACCCCTGTTAAGCTCCTGGAAGTAGAATAAGCTCTGTTGTATAGTTACCATTGTTGCGGCAGTGTCATTTTCTAGTTATGTTTTTACATGTGGCTTTTGAAGATATCATTTTTGGAGAGTTAATGAAAAGTTGAAGATGATGAATTTATGATCACTTTTATACCTTCTTGTGAACTTATATGACTTTTGAACTTTTATGTATATACCTGATACATTTGCCTATGCCAAAGTGCATGGTCATATACACAAAATTTTGTTTTATTTCTTAACTTATGTGTTTATGGTGAAGATGTGTGTGTATGTGTTTGTGTATGGTTGTGTTTGCATATGTATGCATATACATGTATATGTGCATATGTATGTATATATTTGAGTGTTTGTGTGTATGTGCATATATATGGATATGTATAGTTGTGGGGTTATGTATATGTGTATGTATATGCATGTGTATATGTGTTTATGTTTGTGTATAAATGCTTATACATGTGTATATGCATATGTGTGTATATATGTACACAAGTATTTGTGTATGTATGTAGGTGTGTGTATGTGTAAGTATATATGCATGTGTGTGTTTGTGTATGCATATGTGTATATATTTGTGCATTGTGTATATGTGTGTATGTGTGTATGCATTTATGTGTGCATGTATATATGTGTATGTGCATGTGTACATGTCTGTGTACACACACACACACACACACACACACACATATATATATATATATATATATATATATATATGGGTGTATGTCTGCACAAATGTATGTATGTGTATGCATGTATATGTTATGTATGCATGTATGTGTATATATATATTATATATGTTTGTGTATATGTGTATATGTTTGTATATGTGTGTATTGGTGTTAAGCATATGTTTTGCATGTGCTTAAATGTGTGTGTGTGTGTGTGTGTGTGTTGTTTGTGTGTTTGTGTGTTTATGTGGGGTGCACATGACACACTGGAGATAAGAAAATAACTTGCTACAGTGAGTTCTTTCCCTTCACCCAGTGAGTTCAGGTTATTGAATTCATGTTTTCAGATTCAGCAACAAATGTCCCTTTCTACTGGAATATTTTGCTGCTTCTATCTAGATATCATAGCCTATGTACACTATCCTTTCCTTATATACCCGATCGAAGATACATTAAGCTAGAAGATACATTAAGATATATTAAGATTGAAGATACATTGAGCTAGAAAAATAACCTATGATAACTGAATTTATATATATATATATATATTCTTTAATTTTTTAAGAGTCAAATGACAGCCTCTAGATTAGAAGATGCTTGACATTATTAATCCAATATGGAATTACCATCAAGACTATAAGAAAGCACTCAAAGTTTACACACTAAAAATCCCCTAGTAATCCAGTCAGCAAATGGGCAAATGATATGAACAGAAAGTTCTCTAAAGATCATGCACAAATAGTTAATAAAATCATGAAAAAAGTTGTCAGTATTCTCAGGCATGAGGAAATGTAAACTAGACCAAGGTTCCATCTTACTACAGACAAACCATTACCATCAAGAAAACAAAGGAAGAAACTAACATAACATTAGTGAGTATATGTGAGCCAATGTACCCTGTTAATCTGTTGGTATGATGTCAATTAGTTCATTCACCATGAAAAACAATATAGAAGGAGTTCCAATGAAGTATAAAAAAAGTAAACTTATAAATGAACCATATCTCTGCAGAGATTGTGTTCTTCAAAATTAAAGTCACTTCTATATGATATAGATCATATTGTAAGACGATTCATAAAGCCATGATGTGGAATAAGTCTATATGCTAATCTGTGGATCAGAAGTGATCTGGGCATGGAGGTAGATGCTTATCACCTCAGTCCTTGGTAGGGTTAGGTGGGAGGATTGTGAGTTTAGTGTCAGCTTGCACCAATAGCAAGTTTCAGGCAGGCCAGTCTCAGGTACATAGACATATAATATCTGAAATATTGGGTATTGTACAATAAAAGTTTTATTCAATTATAATTTAGAATAAAATTTCCTTTGTAAGAAAGTGGATAGAATAAATGGTAGGCAGATTAAGTGAAATAAGTCACTTTCACAAAGGGAATAGTCATATCTTTCTGTACACTTGGAGAATACGGAAGGTGGGTATTTGAAAGGGAAAACTATTAGGTATGTGGAAGGGAGAAATGGGGAGGGAGGCAAGAAAGTGTGACCAAAGAGGTAAGATGAAATTATAATGTACATATATATGAAACTGTCATATAGTCTACGACTTTGTACATTATTTATATTTGTTATTAAAAATAGTTAAATTAAAATGTTTGTGCCTATAAAATAATTGGGGTTTATTATTGAATATAATGGTACTCAAGATTACTAAAATTATTAGAAAAATTATTAAATACTACTTTATTCACTAAGAGTAATAGAGTAGAATTATAATTAGTGAATACTGATGACAACAAATCTAGGTGTAGATTATGGGTGATTTTAGAGACACCATATTTGTGTACTCTGGGGATTTGTTTAATCCCTGGTGAAGAGTTCACCTCTATTATCATGAATTGGAGTATGAGCACAAACATCATCATTTTTTTCTTCCTATTTGATCACCTACCAGACGGCATAAAGGACATGCATTTCTGAATTTCAAACAAGGTCTGAAAGATTGAAAAGCCAAAAGCAAATTCAGTGTGTTCTAGGATGCGGTGGCTCTGAGGTCTGGTATGTTGCTTTCCTTCATATCCTCTTGGTAGATACATGACTACAGATTTGAGCTACATCTGGTAGTGATTCCTAGAATGTCCTGGTTGTGAGGAATTCCCAGGTTAAGGAAGAAAAGATTCTTTAGCTGTGTCAGTATAGCTGTGACAATTGCAAAGCCAGATCTTCCAAGTTAGCAGAGGTGAGACTCATGAAGAGTCAGCACTGAGTTGTTTGAGAGGAAAGAGGGTACGTTTCTCTCTCTCAGTTTATCACACTCACACATGCAGGTTAAGGATGGGAGCTATCATATTCGTTAAGAAGAGATTGCAGCTGGGCTCCTACTCTACTGTCTAATTTTATCTCCTTTGAATATCACTTCATCTTTCTTGTAGTGGTGTGGCAATTTAGCAGCTGCAGGTGACACATCAAGAATGTAGCAGCCACTTAGAAGGAAAGATTGTCTCTTATAAAACTTTGATACGCATACAAAAAGATTACACAAGAATACATTTTAAAAATTGTATTTACAAATGTATTTACAAATACTGAACATATATCTTTGGGAGCCTGTTTATAACTGCATTCACTCTTAATTTAGGCTACACATGAAGGGAATGTATAGGAACAGAAGAATATGTTGTTGCATGTGACTCTAAGGTAACAGAGATTTTCCCCATACCTATCATCAATTACTGACACCTTATGTATTTGAAGCAAGAGATCTGAAAGCCCAATAGAGTAATAGCTCTTTTTTCTGGGAACAGAAAAAAGAGCACGGCTCTTCTACAACCATGCTCTCTTCCTGGTCACCATGAGAGAATTTGGGTGTTTAGTAAGTCATTTAAGCAGGAGTAGGAACTGGGAAGTGAAAGGTGAGTAAAATGACTTTAAAGAAAAATCTCATTAAGCTTGCCAGCAGGCTTTATTTTGCTATTCTGTCTCTTTATCTTCTAGTAAGGAGAGTTATACCTCCCGTAGATAAAAGTAATACTGATCCAAAAGGTGGAGGAGTGTGGCAGTGCATTTGGACGATGCAAATCAAAAGAGAATGACAACTATTCCTGTCCTTTACCATGAATTAAAGCTTAAAAACAGACCACAAGGATGTCTGCTAATGAAACTTTTTTCTATCTCTCCAGATTTTCAATGATAAGCATGTTGGCTAGAAATGGCTCCTTGGTGACTGAGTTTGTTCTTGCTGGGTTGACAGATCGTCCAGAGCTCAAGCTGCCCCTCTTTTATCTGTTCCTAATTATTTACATTGTCACAGTGTTGGGAAACTTTGGCTTGGTCACCCTGATTTGTCTCAATTCTCATCTGCACACACCTATGTACTATTTTCTCTTCAACCTCTCTTTCATTGATCTCTGCTACTCTTCTGTCTTCAGTCCCAAAATGCTGATGAATTTTGTCTCTGAGAAGAATATCATCTCTTATGTGGGGTGCATGACTCAGCTGTTTTTCTTTCTCTTTTTTGTCATCTCTGAGTGCTACATGTTGACCTCAATGGCCTATGATCGATATTTGGCCATCTGTAATCCATTGCTTTATAAGGTTACCATGTCTCCTCGGGTATGCTCTATGCTATCTTTTGCTTCTTATGGGATTGCATTTGTTGGAGCCTCTGCCCACACAGGGAGCATGCTCAGACTGACATTCTGCAATGCCAATGTCATCAACCATTACTTGTGTGACATACTGCCCCTCCTCCAACTTTCTTGCACCAGCACCTATGTCAATGAGGTTGTCGTTCTCATAGTTGTGGGCATTAACATCACAGTCCCCAGCTTTACCATCCTCATTTCCTATGTTTTCATCCTTGCTAACATTTTCAATATCAAATCCACACAGGGAAGATCAAAAGCCTTCAGTACCTGTAGCTCTCACATCATGGCTATTTCTCTGTTTTTTGGATCAGGAGCATTCATGTACCTCAATCGTTCTGAATCTATGGAGCAGGGAAAAGTTTCTTCTGTTTTCTACACTAATGTGGTTCCCATGCTCAACCCTCTGATCTACAGCTTTCGGAACAAAGATGTCAAAATAGCATTGAAGAAAGTTGTGGTTAAAGCCCATAGCCGATTCATACCCTAATTAGAAATGAAATAATATAAAAAATTAAAATTTAATTTAAAGAAATGTAATTTTTTACTGTTATTTTCATGAAGATATTTTGTTCATACCAATGTGGTATTTAAGTGTATTGCTCTGGTGTTTGAAATTATTACTGATATTCTTATTGCTTGGTACCACAACAATCAAGTTTAGCACAGAGGCTATACCATATAACTACTCTATTCTTTCAATAATTTTCTCACCTCTTTTTAGGATTGTATGTATGTGAGATAAGGAAGTTCCAATAAAAATGTCTTATCTTGCTTGGATAACATAGCAAACCTTTCCTAGCAGAAGTAATAATAAAATAGAATAAATAGTTTAGCTTTGTGTATAAACTACTGTGACTTATGGGGTCTACTCATCTCCCATCTAGGGGAGATCATGGCTGTCTGTAAATCTGTAGCCAATTCTCTTTCACATGGACTCTAGTGCTCTCTTTGTTATGTCTCAAAAACATCACATGCCACATAGTCTTACTCAAATACATTAGTTCATTTTCTGGTATATATTAAAGGTGGCCAATATCTCCACATAGTGAGGCTCTTCTAACAGGAAATGCTTCTCTGGAGACTTCCTACTGTTCTTCCAATATAATTCTGTGATCCTTTTCAAACTGCAGTCTGAGCTTTTCTCATCTAATTCTTCCACATCTCTTTCAGAGGTCAGACTTTTCCCTCTGATCTGAGGTTTTCCACAGTGGTTCAGCCCTATAAGTACTGTAGTAAGTGGCTTGCAATTGTGCTCATTTTTCCCCTTTGGATTTTACTTTTAAGAACTGAATGATAACATTTATATGAAAAAATTCTAAAGCAGTAATGATAGTCACACCAGAGTACTTTCATTGTAAAAGTACAAAATGACACACAAGCGTTGATTCTTCTCAAATGTACCAAACTCATACACAAAACTTAAACTATAAATATTTATAAAATATGTTTGGGCAAGTTAAGATTCATGTTTTAGAAAACAGTAAATCTAGAAGAGAAAAAGGATAAACAAATAAAATTTAAGGAGTACTTTGTATCAATAAAATATTTTAGGTGTATCAGACTAGAAGAATATTTGCAGGCTATGCACAAAATAAAAGTATATCCAGATTATATAAACAATAAGATTATGTATCAACAATTAAAAGCCATTTAATACCATTTAGTAAGTGGACAAAAGTCTTAACATACACACTATTGAAGACATGCAAGTGGTTGATTCACACATACAAATGTGGTATTCTGGGAGACAGGGTGGCATAGTACCCATCTGTGTGTTACCCATTGGTGAGACCATTGGTGTGGTTCCCATTCAGGATGAACCCCCTAATTAATAATTTGAGGAACAAAGATGTTAAAGTTACCCTGAGAAAATGCTGACCAGGACAAAGATTTGTCTGAACACATGTATCAGGTGCATGTTTTTGGGCACAGAGATAGTTGGTATTCAATTACAATATGTCAGCACTGACAGTTTATTCTATTTATTGTTCTTAAATAATATTTATTATATTTTTTGGTTTTTAGAGACAGGGTATATTTATTGTATTTTTAAAATTTCAACAGATTAATAGAACTATTGGGGACATTTAGAATACAAAATATGATCTTCTGAGATACATATTCATGGTGTAATGAAAACTAGCTTCATGTCTTCTGTGTTACAATAAAGGAAATGTGAGTCTTGCAAACCCTCTTCATGATTCTTCTGGAGATGTTTTTTTTTCTTCTTGACAGTTTATACAATATTCTATGCCTGTAACATACTATATTTGAGAATAATTCTAAAGAAACAATTTATTGCTTTTCTTCTATGACTATGGACTTACATCCCTTCCTCCAGTAATGAGAATTCCTGCGAACAGCTAGGCAAAACAACACTAGTGTGGTGTTTGCTGTTGTCTGTGTGATTTCCCATTTTCTTTGTTATGTGTCTTTTCAGCATCATTAGGAACTGATGCTCCTTCACTCTTCAAACCTTCTAATGAAGTCAACATATCCCCTTCAGTTTCCATTGCCACATATATGAAGGTCTCTTATTAAAATTATCATTTCTCTTTCCCATTCTTTTCTCTAAATCCTCCCATATACTGCTCCTTGGTGTCTTTAAAATTTATGGTCTCCTTTTCCATCAATTGTTGTTACTTATGTGCAGAATAATTCCTAAATACAAAATGCAACATGCTTAATCTGTGCAGTTTTACTTGTATATATGTTTTCAGGGCTGATCATGTGGTATTGGATGGCCAATTTTGTCATTCACTGTGGAAGACTATTTCTCCCATTCTTAATAATCTTTAGTTGCCCATGTATAATGTAAATAGGGATTGTGCTGGTTTAGTTAAAGTAGTAGCTGCAGATTCCCCTACTTGATATATGACTTAACTATTCTGGAATAGTTGGCTCAGTGGCCAGTACCAGACATGATTCCTGTTCTTAGAGAGATGTTAGTGGCCACCAAGTTATGCATGCCACTACTGTACTCCTAAGATTATTTTTTTCCTTTATCCATATATCTTTCCTATCAAGTGTTACTGTAGAGACATTGGTCTGGTTTGAAGCCTCTCGTTTCTGTTACACTATTGATTCATCTCTATTGTGCTTCCCAGGTGAGGGTTAGTAATCATTTTCCCCAAGTGCTGCAGCTAGTGACAAGTTGGGTTATGTCCCCTACCTGTTGCAGGTTTCAAGGGGTAATGGGAAGAGACTGTATTTCCCTTATCCATGCCACCACATGGCAGATGACAGGGGCACAACCTGCTCTCCCATTCTCACACTCTCGGTTCCAGATCACCCATGACCCCATGAACAGTGTCATCTCTACTGTGTTGACCAGGTGTGGTATGGTGTGGGACTCTCTTTCCTGAGTGCTGCAGCAGGTGAGTGGCAGGACCAGTTCTCACTAGTGTTGCACCCAGTAAAGAGTGGAGCCAACTATGTATAGCCCTATCCTCTAGGCCTTCATGGTATCAGGAGCCATGAACCTTGACACAGATCGTGGATGCATCAGTGCGATTAACCCACTCATGGGCATTGGCAGCAGCCCATGCACAGACATCACCATGGCCCTGGGTGGCAATCAAGCCACCCATCTCAGCCTATTCCTCACTACTTTCACTTATTCAGATATGCCTCTGTCTACAGGAAATAAACCATTCTCCCATTCTCCCATCCTCCCATCCTCCCATCCTCCCATTCTCCCATACTCCCATTTTCCCATCTCCCATTTCCCATTCTCCCATTCTCCTTCCCTCACTCCTTACCTCCCTCTGTCTCTCTGTCTCTTTCTGTCTCTCTATTTCTCTGTCTTTCTGCCATACCACACCATACATTTGTTTTAATAGCCCCTGTCTGTCCTTCCTCTTATGGAGCCTGGCTGGTCCCTGTTTTCTCCTTGGAGTTTGAGGTGGGTTGTCCAGGGCCTGTGTATGTGTCTCTTCCTCTCACTCATGCAACCATGACTTACTCTTAGAGTCCAGAATATCACATAGGATCCACTGAATCTAGAGTTATAACCAACTGCAAGTAACTTGACTTGGGTACCAGAAACCAAACCCTTGTCCTCTACAAGAGCTAGAAGTGCTCTTAGCCACTGAAGTGCCTCTCCATACTCTACTTTTGTTTATTTTATACAACACAGTGTATGTAGTTCTAGATGGGGCTATTAGACTAGAAAAATAAACAAATTATACCAAATTAGAAAGTATGAAGTATAAAGATGTTTCTTCATAGGGAATAGGATATTATATAGAAATTCTTAATGAATTAACAAAAGTACGTGCAATTAGAAAAAAATGAGTCAATGCTAAAAATTGAATTTCCATGTATTAATAATGAGCAAACATAAAGGAAATTAATAAAATAAATCTAGATACCAGAATATTGAAAAGAATAAAATGCTGGGGCAAGAAAGATAACTTTTAGTAAAGTGCTTGGTTCCCAAAAATGAGGACCTGAGAAAGTACACTCTAAAGATTGCTAACTCCATGCCATGGCTTGGTTTTTGAATTGAATAAAGAACATTGACTGTGGAAATTCATATATGTGTCTCCTGGATATAAATTCTTTGTGATGTGACCTAATATGATAGTTTTCCTACCTTGATGGGATATACCTTCAGGCAATGAACCCAAATAAGCCATTTCTTAACCTGCTTTTGTTAGGCATTTATCACAGCAACAAGAAAATAAACAGTACAGTATTTAAAAAATGAAAATAATAAGACTCATGGCTGAACAGAGTATTCAAGTAGAAATTTCTAGTGGTGTTTGTAAGTAACAATTTCTCAAGCCATGTAAGTCATTAAAAAGCACCTATTGCATTTCATGAAACACATCACTGAAGGCAACATGCTATAACACTATACACTTATAAGACATAGAATTTGGTAAGCCAAGTATATATTCTGTGGGCAATTCTCACTTAACTGCAGAAAGGAACCTAAGTCTGAGATTATCTACAGAGTCTGAGATGACTGGGGAGATGAGAGTCTATCTTTCTGTGTCCACTGGGGGATAACTTGCCACAGGTTGAAGAGAAAATACAAGACTAATGTTCAATCCCTCAAGACCTAAAGACAGATTATCATTCAGAATGTGACATAATCCCCAAGTTCCTTATTATAACTAAATGATATTCTCAGTGGAAAAGGTAGGCACACTGATGCCACCTATTTATAAGCAAATGTATTCTGTAGGTAAGTTTACATGAAATCCTCAGAGCTATGTCAACTGGCAGTGTGATGATATTATTACAAACCACTTTTTTTCCAGTAAAGACTTGAAACATTAATCTCAAATAATTTCTAAAATTTGGAAATCATCCCAGAAAACTTCAAACATCAAGTCTTTACTAAATCTTGTAAAAATAATGAGATATGAACCCTCAGAATCTGAAATATTTCTACCAGACAAACAGGGATAAATAGAAACCTAAGAGATCTTTAAGGTTTGGACTGAAACTCATAACATTGGGAATGGGTGTGTTTCTGACTTTTTTGCCTGCTCTTGGGACTCTTTTCCTCCTTTTGGGTCACCTTATATAGACTCAATATAAGCGCTTTTGTCTTGTCTTATTGTATCTTGTTTTATCATGCTTAGTTGTTGTCTCTTGGAGACCTGCTCTTTTCCAAAGAGAAACAGAGGGAGAGTGGATCAGGGGGAAAGGAAGGTACTGGGGAGCTGGGAGGAGTTAAAGGAGAGGAACTGTGTTTAGGATGTATTGTATGAGAAAAGAACCAGAGAGAGAGAGAGAGAGAGAGAGAGAGAGAGAGAGAGAGAGAGAGAGAGAGAGAGAGAGAGAGAGGAGGGAGGGAGGGAGGGAGGGAGGGAGGGAGGGAGGGAGGGAGACAGAGAAAGGGGTGGATTCCAGGCATAGTAATGGATTTCCTAATATAGGATGGTTTTTAGCAATGCTGTTTCTTTCCCATCCTATGCAATTTGAGACTAGGAGAAAGTAGCAAAGAAGGCATTCAGGGGGATTAGAGAGTATTGATGGTTATTAGAACTGCAACGTCTCTATTAGGGCTCTTATGGATGACAAGGATTTAAATTTTCAGGATTCATGACTCTGTGACTTTATGAGCTGATACATCTATCTTCTTATAGTTTCATATTACACATTTATCATTCATGCCATAGAAGGGGACAATCTGTAGCAGTAGAAGCTTTAACTTACCAAGGCATCTACTTCAGACTTTGTTAATATAGAGAGCACTCTAGTAAAGAACAAATTAATTGGGAGAAGGTTGAATCATTCTTATTGCATTTTCTTCTTCATCTCTTGCAGGTGTTTTCTTATCAAAAAATAATACTGAAATTTGGTACTGTTGGTCCATGACTGTAAAATAATTTGCTTGTGACATAGTTGGGACTAGCAAAAACATTCCAAGAATATACATCACAGGTAGGAAAAACACATGACTAGTGGATCATTCTCTAATGCAACTCTTTTTCTTGAGTTCACAGACTGCTTTAGAGAAGAATGGACTCAGTAAATGTCTCTTTGGTGACTGAGTTCATTCTGGTAGGATTAACAGAGCAGCCTGGTCTCCAAATGCCATTGTTTTTTGTTTTTCTAGCAATGTATTTGGTCACTGCATTGGGAAATTTAGGTTTGATGATTCTAGTTTTACTGAATTCACATCTTCACACCCCTATGTACTTTTTCCTCTTTAACTTGTCCTTTATAGACTTTTGTTATTCTTCTGTTTTCACCCCCAAAATGTTGATGAACTTCATATTAAGAAAGAATGTCATTTCCTATATGCAATGTATGACTCAGCTCTATTTCTTCTGTTTTTTTGTTGTTTCTGAATGCTATGTGCTGACTTCAATGGCCTATGATCGCTATGTGGCTATCTGTAATCCACTCTTATATAATGTTGTCATGTCCCATCAAGTGTGTTTAAATCTAATTCTTGGTTCATATTTGATGGCGTTTTCTGATGCTGTAGCTCACACTACATGCATGCTGAGATTGACATTCTGTGATGCAAACACCATCAACCACTATTTCTGTGACATCCTCCCACTGCTCCAGCTCTCCTGCACTAGCACCTATGTTAATAAGCTTGTAGCTTATGTTGTAGTCATCATTAACATTATTATTCCCACTCCTACCATTTTTATCTCCTATGGTTTTATCCTTTCCAGCATCTTCCGCATCAGTTCCTCTGAGGGCAGGTCCAAAGCTTTCAGCACTTGCAGCTCCCACATCATTGCTCTCTCTCTGTTTTTTGGTTCAGGTGCATTTATGTATTTCAAACCATCCTCTGCTATATCTATAGATGTGGCAAAAATCTCTTCTGTTTTTTATACCAATGTAGTTCCTATGATGAATCCCTTAATCTACAGCTTGAGAAATAAAGATGTTAAAGTGGCCCTGAGAAAAACCTTGACAAGGTGGAAGATTTGACTGGATACATATATCTTTTGTTTGTTTGTTTTGCTTTGTTTTGTTTTGTTTTTGTGTTTTGAGACAGGGTTTCTCTGTATTGTTTTTGAGCCTATCCTGCAACTAGCTCTGTAGACTAGGCTCTCTTTGAACTCAGAGATTCACCTGCCTCTACCTCCCCAGCGCTAGGGTTATAGGTGTGCACCTCCAGTGCCTGGTTTGGATACATATATCTTTATGCCTACACTTTTGGGTACATGTATAGTCTGTATTTAATCAGCACATTTGACTTACAGCTCTGTGTTTCTCTTTTTATTCTAAGAAAATGAATGTTATAGTTCTTTATTTTTTTTGATTCATTGAACTGTAAGAAAATACCACCAGACAAACTTAAGATTTAGCATGATATGTATGTGTATATAATCATACAACAAATTTTATGTCTTTTTTCTACCATATTATGAGACTGAAAGTATTGAGTGGAAACCACAGAGAGGGGCTCTTTACTGGTCTTATCAATCAAAGGATGCTTCTCACCTTGTGTGATAAAATACTGGCCAAGAACAACTTGGACTAGGGGAATTGAGTCTTTGACTTACATCTCACCATCTATCAGTGAGGGAAGGAAATGGAAAAATACAGACGTGGAGCTAAAACTGAAGCAGGAAAAATGGAGGACTTCTTCTCACTGGCTTGTTTTAAGAGGTTTGATTTGCTTAAATCTTCCCAGGTGGATTACTCCCCACAACAGCCTGACCCTCTCACCAAAAATGTGTACCAAGAAATTGCCTACCAACTCAAATGCACAAGCAAATCTGGTGTAAACAATCCCTCAATTGAGTTTCTTTCTTTTCAGGTGACTTAGATTGTGTTAAGTTTGCAAAACCTAATCAACATATATACATTGCATGATTATGGAGCCTACTCACCCAACCATGCACTCTATCAGCCTTTCTCAAACCTTTTCCTTTTGCAATATCATTTTCACTGAAGAACTTTTTTTTTTTTTTTTTTTTTTTTTGCAAAACCATAGACATTGGTATATAAGACATATAATAAGAAAAAGAATTACAATGGAATTACTGATAACTTAAATAAATTTATTTTAATACAATTTTTTGTTTCCAATGTGTTTCGGTTATAAGAGAGAGACAAAGGACTGTGTGTGTGTGTGTGTGTGTGTGTGTGTGTGTGTGTTATTCATGTGTATATGTGTATGTATGCCTATGTATTTGTGCCACAAAGTACATATGGGGACCCCAGGAAGGCTTTGGTGATAGTCTTCTTTTTTGATCTTCTTTTGGGAATAGGGTTTCTCATTGTTCAAAGATAAGTTTCTCATATTCACTTTCAAGAGTTCACCTATACTCTCACATTAGGAACATTGATATGACAGATTTGAGCTATACATCAAGCTTTATATGGGTCTTGGTAACTGAACTCAGGTCCCCCACTTGAGCAGCAAGGGAAGTCCTCACTGAGCCATTACCTCATCATTGAAGCAGTTTTATCAAAAGTATATCATTTTCTCAGTTTTCAAAATGTAAATTAAAAACAATCTTATTTCCCATACCAATTCAAGTTCCCTTTCTGTCCCATAATACTATGTTTCCCACCAACACTCCATCAAATCCCATCTTCCATACCCCAGGGATGGTAAGATCATCAAAGTCTGTCACAACATTTGCGGCAGGACCTAGGCCCTCCTTCATGTACCTGGGCTGAGAGAGTAACCCTCCATAGAGAATGGGCTCCCAAAGTCCATTCACTAGGGAGGAGCTACTGGTTCCACTACCAGAGGCCCCATAGACTTCCATGGCCTCCTAATTGACACCCACATTCAGGAAGCCTGATTCAGTCCTGTGTTGGTTCCCCAGCTGTCAGGCTGGGTCAATGAGTTCCCACTTGCTCATTTCAGCTATTTCTGTGGGTTGCCCAGCATGGTCTTATCCTCTTTGCTCATCACTTTTCCCTATCTTCAACAGGATTCCAGGAGTTCAGCTCAGTGTTTAGCTATGGGTGCCTGGTTTTGCTTCCATTAGATACTAAATACTCTAGGATGGCATATACGATAGTCATCAATCTCAGTATTGGGAAAAGGCATTTAAGATAGCCTCTCAACTATTATTAGATTGTTGGTTGGGGTTATCCTTGTACATCTCTGGACATTTCCCTAATGCCAGATTTCTCTTAAAACCTATAATGGATCCCTCTATTATGTTATCTTCTTTTCTTCCTCTCCTCTATCCTTTCCCTGACTCAATCTTCCTGCTCCATCATGCCCACCTCTCCTCACCTCTTCTCCCCTTCTCTTTCTCCTAACTCCGTCTCCCTTCCCACCATGCTCCTAATTTGCTCAGACAATCTTGTTCCTTTCCCCTTCTTTGGATGACAATGAATGTCTTCTTAGGGTTCTCCTTGTTTTCTAGCTTTTCTGTTGTGTGGATTGTAGGCTGGTAATCTATTGCTCTATTTCTAAAATTCATACATGAGTGAGTACATACTATGTTTGTATTTATGTGACTGGTTTACCTTACTCAGTATGGTTTCTTTCTAGTTCCATCCATTTGCCTGCAAATTTCAAGAGTCCATTATTATTATTATTATTATTATTATTATTATTATTAATTATTATTATTATTATTATTTTTCTGCTGAGTAGTACTCCATTTTGTAAAGGTACCACTTTTTTTCTCCAACCATTCTTCAATTGAGGAACATTTAGGTTGCTTCCAGGTTCTGGCTATTAAAATAATTCTGCTATGAACATAGTTGAACAGATGTTCTTGTTATATGAATATGCCTGAAGGACAACCATACTGATTTTCAAAGTAACTATGAGTTTGCACTCCCACAGGCAGTAGAGAGAAGTGTGCCCCTTTCTTCACATCCTCTCCAGCATAAACTGTCTTTGGTGTTTCTAATTTTAGCCATTCTGACAAGAGTAAGATGGTATCTCAGAATTGTTTTGATTTGCATTTCTCTGATGGCTAAGGATGATGAGCACTTTCTTAAGTGTCTTTCAGCCATTTTAGATTCCTCTATTGAGAATTCTCTGGATAGTTCTGTACCCCACTTTTTTAATTGGATTCTTTGGTGTTTTGGTAACTAGCTACTCAAGTTCTTTGTATGTTTTGGATATCAGCCCTCTGTCACATATAGGGTTGGTAAGTATCTTTTCCCAATATGTGGTCTGTCGTTTTGACTTGTTGGTTGTGTATATTGCCTTACAGAAGCTTTTAAATTTCAGAAGGTCCTCTTTATGAATTGTTGATCTCAGTGTCTGTGATACTGGTGTTATGTTTAGGAAGCAGTCTCCTGTACCAATTCATTCAAGGGTACTTTTCACTTTCTCTTCTAAGAGGTTCAGTGTGGCTGGATTTATGTTGAGGTCTTTGATCCATTTAGACTTAAGTTTTGTGCATGGTGGTAGATATGGATCTTTAACATGCCAACATCCAGTTACACCAGCACTGTTTGTTGAAAATGCTTTCATTTTTTTCCATTATATAATTTTACCATCTTTGTCAAAAATCAGGTGTTCATAGGTATACGGATTAGTATCAGGGTTTTCAATTTGATTCCTTTTGTCTATCTGTTTTTGTGCCAATACCAAGTTATTTTCAGGACTATAGCTCCATATAAGAGTTTGAAGTCAGGGATGGTGATGGCTCTAGAACTTTCATTATTGTACAAGGTTGTTTTGGCTATCATGGATCTTTTGATTTTCCATATAAAGTTCAGTATTGTTCTTTCAAAGTCTGTGAAGAATTGTGTTGGGAATTTTTATCAGAATTGCATTGAATTTGTAGATTGCTTTTGGCAAGATAGCCATGTTGGCTATGTTTATCCTGTTTATCCTACCTATCCAAGACCCTGGAGATCTTTACATATTTTGGTATCTTCTTTAATTTCTCTCTTTAAAGACTCAATGTTTTTATTATATAGGTTTTTTACTTGTTTGGTTAGCATTACTCCAAGATACTTTATGTTGTGTGTGACTATTGTAAAGGGTGATGTTTCTCTGATTTCTTTGTCAGCCCTTTATCTTGTTTATATAGTATGGCTACTGATTTTTCTGAGTTAATCATGTATCCTGCCACTTTGCTGAAGGTGTTTATCAGCTGTAGGAGTTCCCTGGCAGAGTTTTTCAGGTCACTTATGGAAAGTATCATTGCATCTGCAAATAGTGAAAGTTTGACTTCTTCCTTTCCAATTGCTATCCTTTTTTTTTCTTATTGCTCTAGGTAGTATTTCAAGTACAATATTGAAGAGATATGGAGAGAGTAGGTAGCCTTGCCTTGTTCCTGATTTTAGAGTAAATGCATTTGGGTTTCTCTTTATTTAGTTTGATTTTGGTTATTAGTTGCTTTTATTATGTTTAGGTGTGTTCCTGTTACCCCTGATCTCTCCAATATCTTAATCATGAAGGGATATTAGATTTTGTCAAAGTTTTTCAATACCTAATGAGATTATCATGTGGTTTTTCTTGTTCAGTTTGTTTATATGGTGGGTTACATTGATGGATTTTTTATATGTGTGGACCATCCTGTATCCCTGGGATGGATCCTACTTAGTCATGGTGTATTATTTCTCTGATGTGGTCTTGGCTTTGTTTTGCCAGTATTTTATTGAGGATTTTTACATTAATGTTCATGAGGGATATTGGTCTGTAGCTCTCTTTCTTAGTTGTATCTTTGTGTGGCATGGGTACCAAGATAATTTGTAGCCTTGTAAAAAACAGTTTGGCAATCACCCTTCTGCTTCTATTATGTGTAACAATTGGAGGAGTATTGGTATTAGTGGTTCTTTGAATTTCTGCTAGAATTTTCACTGAAACTATCTGGTGCTTAGGTATTTTTTTGTTTTTGTTTTTGTTTTGTTTTTGGTTGGAAGACTTTTGTTGAATGCTTTTCTTTCATTAGTGGTTATAGATCTATTTTAATTGCTTTTCTGTTCTTGATTTAATTTTGGTAAGTGATATCTATCCAGAAAATTGCCCATTTCTCTTTAATTTTCAAATTTTGTGGAGGACAGGTTTTCAAAGTATGACCTGAAGATTCTCTGGATTTCTTCAATGTTTATTGTTATGTCCCATTTTTCATATCTGACTTTTTAAATTTGCATATTTCTCTCTGTGTTTTGGTTAGTTTGGATAAAGGTTTGTCTATCTTGTTGATTTTCTCAAAGAACCAACTTCCTGTTTCACAGATTCTTTGTATTGTTTTCCTTGTTTCTACCTTATTGATTTCATCCCTCAAATCGGTTATTTCCTGGCGTGTACTCCTCTGGGGTAACTTTGCTTCTTTTTTTCCCTAGAACTTCCAGTTGTGCTGTTAATTCTCTAATGTGACTCTTCTCTAGTTTCTTCATGTGGACACTTAGTGCTATGAACTTTTTGTTTAGCACTGCTTTCAAAGTGTCCCATAAGTTTGGATATGCTGTAACTTCATTCTCATTGAATTCTAGGAAGTGTTTAATTTCTTTCTTTATTTCTTCCTTGACTCAGGAATGAGGCAATTGTACATTGTTCAATTTCCATGAGTTTTTAGGTTTCTGCAATTTGTGTTGTTGAATTCTAACTTTTAACCATGGTTTTGCTCTATTGATGAGTATTGATGAGTATGTTTTTGATTTTAGAGAAGGTTCCATGTGGTACTGAGAAGAATGTATACACTTTTGTGTTAGAATGAAATGTTCTATAAATATCTCTTAAACCCAATTGGGACATAACTTCTGTTAGTTCCATTTTTTTTTTTTTTTTGAGTTTCTGTCTGGTGGACCTGTGTAGAGTTGAGAATGGGATGTTGAAATCTTCTACTATGAGTGTGTGAGGTTTTATGTGCAATTTGAGTTTTAGTAATATTTCTTTTATTAATGTGGGTGCCTGTGTATTTGGGCATAGATCTTCAAAACCGAGACTTTATCATATTTGATTCCTCCTGTGATGTATAAAGAATGACCTTCATCTCTTTTGATTGATTTTAAAATCTAATTTGTTAGATATTAGAATTGTTACACTCACCTTTTCCTTGGGTTCATTTGATTAGAAAAATCTTTTCCCAACCCTTAGGTAACATCTGTCTTTGAAGTTGAGGTATGTTTCTTGTATGCAGCAGAAGGGTGGATTCTGTCTTTGTATCCATTCTGTTAGTCTGTGTCTTTTTATAGGCAAGTTAAGACCATTAATATTGAGGTATATTGATGACCATTGATTGTTAATTCTCTTTTGTTTTTGATTTAATGTTGTTGGTGGTATTGTGTGTGGATTTCCCCCTTTCTTCTTTGGGTTGTTGGTAAAGTGGGATTATCTATTGACTGTGTTTTTGTTTTGGAGTTTTTCTTCCAGAACATTCTGTAGGGTAGGATTATTTGATATGTTTTGTTTAAATCTGATTATCTTATTTTCTCCATCCATGGGGATTGAAAGTTTTGCTGGGTATAGTAGTCTGGACTGGCTTCTGTGGTCTCTTAGTTTTTGCAGAATATATATCCAGGACTTTCTGGCCCTCAGACTTTCCATGTAGAATTCAGGTGTAATTCTGATAGGTTTGCCCTTATATCTAACTTGGCCCTTTTCCTTTGCTGTGCTTAATAATCTTTCTCTATTTTGTATGTTTTGTGTTTTGATTATTGTGTGGCCACAGGACTATTTTTGTGGTCCACTCTATTTGGTGTTCTGGGGGCTTCTTGTATTTTCATTGGTATGCTTTTCTTTATTTTGGAAACGTTTTCTTCTTTGATTTTTTTGTTGAATATATTTTCTGCACCTTTAATTGGGTTTCTTTACCTTATTCTATACCTATTATTCTTAGGTTTGTCCTTTTCACAGTGTCTCATATTCCTGGATATTTTGTGTCAGGGGATTTTTAGACTTGAGATTTCCTTGGTGTATAAATCAATTTTTTTCTAGTTTATCTTCAATGCCTGATATCCTCTTTTACATCTATTGTATTTGGTTGGTAATGCTGGTATCTGTAGTTCCTGATTGTTTGGTACGTTTTCTATTTTCAGCATTGCCCCTGACTGTTTTTTTTTCTTTTTCTATTTCACCCTTCTAGCCATGTACTGTTTGAATTTTGAATTGTTTCTTGCAATTTTTGGTTTGTCTTTTCCACCATTTCTTGAATATTTTTGCTTGTTTTTTCTTTCATTTCCTTAAGGTATTTTCTCATTACTTCTTTGAGGTTCTCTATCATCATCATAAAGTTATTTTTTTACAGTCATTCTCTTCTGCTTCATCTGAATTGAGATGTTCAAGTCTTACTGGTATAGAGTTCCTAGACTCTGGTGGTGTCATATTGATCTTTCTGTTGTTGACTGTATTCTTATGCTGTGGTCTACCCTTCTTCCAGTGTGTGCTGTTGGGGGTCTCCCCCTCTCCTGATGGGTAAAGGACCAAGGTTCTCTTCTGGTGTGTGGAAGCAGATCCATTTCTCTGATGGCTCTCTTCATCTAGTGGGTGATGGTGGGACTTCTGTGACTAGAGGTGGGACCAGGATGTTAGTAGACTCTGTATCAGCAGGACCACTGGGATGGGTTCCTCTTTGCCTGCACAGTCCCCAAGCCTCAGGAAGCCCCAAGCAGGGCCCTGGAAGGCTGAAAACAGGGCCACACTTACCTCCTCTGGTGGGTGGAGGTAGGACTAAGATGCAGGTAGAGTCCAGATACGATGGTCCTCTGGAACATCTCACAATTAGTTCCCAGACCTCAGGAGGCTCCACCAGGGCACTGGAAGTTGGGCTCCTCCCACGGGTGGAGGATGGACCAGGACTCTGGCAGGCTTTGTATGGGCCAGTCCCCCTGGAGAGCTCCCCCTTGTGGGGGCACTTCCCAGATTCAGGAAGCTCCAAGAGAGGCCCTAGAAAGTGGTCCTTAAGCAGTCCTAAGTGTACCTCCTACTGTGCTTGGAGTTGGGACTGGGATGCTGGCAGAGTCTCTATAGGCCACTCTGCTGGAAAGGGTTCTGACACGAATTCATGGTCCCCAGGCCTCAGGAAGCTTCAAGTGGGGCCCTGGAAGGCAGGCAGGAAACAGACCCACACTTACCCCTTCCAGTGGGTGTGGGTAGCGGTGGGACTAGGATTCAGACAGACTGTGGATGGGCTGGCCCACCTGGAAGGCTCCCATGCATGCAGTCCAACATTATTCTTAAATAGTACACGTCTAGTAGGATGTGAGATTGTGGAAATGGTAAAGTTCCATTGTAACTTCGGGCAGCTGTGCTATGGATTCTGTGTTTGCAGATTTGTCAATGTGCTAATGAAAGCTAATTCTTTTGATACCCTTCAGGGTGAATAGACCTTGTAATTTATACTGACAATATCTGAGTAGATTTATTATAAGCAAGAAAATGAAAGAAAACAATATTTCAATATCTCATTCATCCTTTAATTTAATGTAGAAGACAATGGAACCAAAACAGATTATACAACCTTTTTAATTTTAATAGGGCAGACACATCCTCACCGAGAATGGTGGAAGGTGTTGACTGAGAATTCTGCAGTCTACCAAAACTTATCTTTCTTACATGGTGTAGTAGGAGATCCACCAGTATAAACAGGTCCCCAAAGATGACTATTTTGGCTTAGATTTATTTGAAAAGTTGAGTATTTTGAAATTCATGGGAACAAATTAATGCTGACTCTGATGCTCATCAGCCATTAGTAAACTGACATAATAATATCTTCACATCTATTTATCTATTTATTTGCTTGTTTGTGTAGCTGACTATCAATCCTTCTTTCTATGTATATTGAGTGAAATGTCTGGGACTGCCAGTTAGCCTAAATGATTCATAAGCTTCTGTGCTTTCATATTAGCTTTCCTAAAGTTTTTATTGTTTTGTTTTTCCAGACTGTGGTTTCTCTGTGTAACAGTCCTGGCTGTTCTGGAATTTATATTGTAGACCTGGCTGGCTTTGAACTCACAGAGATCCATCTGCTCTGCCTCTCAAGTGCTGGGATTAAAGATATTTGCCACCAATGTTGAGCTGGTTTCTTAAAGTTTATGATGATGTGATCTTGACTGGCCAACATAATTATATTTTTCCTTTACACACTAAAATAATTCAAATAGCTACTGAGATTCCTAAGTTTTGAAAAGGAACTCATTCACTTCAAATGGAACAAATTAATTTAAGTAGAAATTATTAATTTTTTGAATGGAATAGCTATAAAGTTGCAACTCTAGAAGAGTCTTATTCTGGACTTCAAGTCACTTTTGGGGGTCAGTGGTGCATAATCTAAAAACAATGGCATTCACTGAGGAACATTTATGGTAGGGCCAGAAGGGATACTTTTTAAAGATAATGCTTATAAAGTACTAACACATTTGTCTGATAATATCCAAATAAACTGCAAACTGTCAAATTACTTTGTTTAAAATGCTTCATCTAAATGTGTATGCAAAAGGGGGTCATATATAGATACTCTTTAGAATGAATGGAGTCTAATGTATTTTGAATCCACTCAAATTTCATTCAGTCTAAGTTGGATGAACTGAAATAAAACTGTCCAGTCAATATCCAGGGTGCAAGCTCTATCCAAAAGAGAAATGAGAATATGATAAGTATTTGATTAGGGAAGCATAGAATGATCAATAATAAGCAAGTGATCTCTTGATCTGTTTCATCGTTGTGTATAATTTACCTCCCATGAGAAAGGCCACTTTCAAGTATAACAGTTTTATTTTTTCTGCATAGACAAAAGATAATGTCCTTCTGCTTAGAACATACAAACACTAGTGTATCCTGATTAATTGTTTTATATACTTTTTTAAATTGTGTGAGTTACATGAATTTGAAATACATCCTGCTTGCATTTGTTTCCTGGTGTTTAGTGTTTGTCTACCAGTTTCCTAATAGAATAGACAGAATTTATAAATCTTTACTTTTTCAAATATTGAAAGGCTTACATTTGAATATCTAACATATTTTACATTGGATAAAAAAATTCTTAAAGTTTTTATATATGAATATTATATATAAGTCTGTTAAATATACAACTTCAGATCAAAATTATTAATCTTTATAGATAGCATTATATATAATATGTGACATAAGAAGATTTTAATATAAAACCTGTGACTCATTGAGTATATTTTCTTCATAGCTGCTCATTAGACCATTTTTCATCTTTGCATTCCTGCAATTATTAGATCTCGTTGTTGTCCTATATTCCTGTCACATGAACATATATAATTGCATTATCTATATAAAATATTACAACAGAGGAAGAATAAAATTGTATTTGTTTGAGAATGGGTTAATTCATATTTATTTAATTTATATTTATATTATATAATACATTATAACATATAGTTAACAACATATTAATAACACAAATATTATTAATGTATGAATTAACATTAACATACAAAAATATTTTATACAATTTATGTTTATATTATAGAATTAGTTATATATAATTAATTTAATAAGGAAAAGAAAGACAAGGGGATAGGCCATTAATTTGAGATGAAGTTAAAAGGTGAGCATGGGAGTACTTGGAGGAGGGGAAAAGGACTGGGTGCTTGATGCAGTTTTATTTTATTTTCTTAATATAGTCTATAATCTTTATTCATTTATTTTAATATTCTTGATTTTAAAAAGTAAATTTAATTTCATATTTTCCTTTGATGCCTCCAACCCTTCCCATGAACAACTCCTTGATCTCTGTAAAATTAAGGATCTCTATATCTTTAATTGTTTTTACATATATTAATATATTTTCCTAAAGATATAAATGCAACCTTTCAGTCAATATAATAATACTTCTTTGTAAGCGGGTTCATAGCAGGTCACTTGATATTGATATTGGATAACTAATTAGAGTAGTTTCTCTGTGAAAAAGCCATTTTTTTTCCACTCCCAGCATTCTTCATTTTCAGCTCAATAGGGTTGAGGCTCCATGAGTTTTCTTTTCTTTTCTTTTTTCCTTCCATGCTAGTATGGCTCCTGGTGTAATTCTTTTTCAGGAATATATTTATAAAAATGGCATCCACAATGGTTTTGGTGGTTTATCCCTGGGGGTTCCTCGCTATAATCCTCAACAACTTTCAAGTTTCAGACACAGAATTTCATCAGGAGCAGGACCTGTGGGTAATTCTCACTTAACTGCAGGAAGCAGGAGAAGAAGAACCCAAACTCAGATTTCCAATCAGTTCTCAAGATAATTGGAGAAGCAAGAGTCTATCTCTCAATCTGCACTGGGGGCTGTATATTCTCTAGAGTGAATTGAAAAGATGAGTATAATTGTGGGTCCCTCAGGAAATTAGGATCATGATCCAGGGTTTAATAAAATATTCTCAACTCCTTCTTTTATTTAAATGCTCTCCTTTGAGGAAGGGCCTGGACATTCTATCCTTCTTATAAGCCCACACATCCTGCAGTTCAAGGGCCTTTACTCTGCTTCCAGAAAAGTCTGAAAACCTTGATCACAAATAATGTTCTACAATTCAGAAATTGGTACAGGAAGATTAAGTAAGCAAGCTTTCATGTTTGGATTGAAAATTGTGAGTTTCTGAAGTGCAGGTATAGTAACACCTTTTAAAAATTGAACATTTGTTTTTATTTTATTAATAAGAGATAGTTTTCATATAATATATTCTGATTAGTTTCTTCACCTTCACCTCATCTGATATCCTCCTTGCCTCTCCTCCCATCCAATTGAATTCCCTTTCTGTCTTTTACTATATGATAGGTTTTAATAATTTCTTCCCTGTGCTGTTGAAATTAAGACCCAAGTAAAACAAGCAGAAGAAACTCTTCAGAGGGATCAGAGAGGATGTTGGTGACCACTGGAGTTGCATCACCTTTGTTAGGGTTCTCCTGCATGGCCAGGTTTTAAGTCTTCCAGATTCATGACAGTGACAGAGGTGCTGAAAACTTTCTTGCGATGACTCTCTCTCTTTTTTTAAATTGTAGGTTAGGCACATGATTTTATTTTATACCACAGCAAAGGTGAATCTGTAGCAGCAGCCAGAATTGTGCTGTCCAGGCATCTACTTTCAAATTTGTTATAGAGAGGTTCCTAGTAAAGGAAGACAGGAGATGGGAGAGTATGGAACCCTTTATAACATATTCTTCTTTATCTTATAATATCTTCGGAAATCATAATGAAATTCAATATTCATTTCTTTCTGATGTAAGATAATTTGGTTGTGAATGTAATAATTGATTCTGCATGCATAGTTGTGGCATTCCCAGCATACAATCCCAGATGGGAAGGACCCATGACTAGTGTGGATCATCTTCTCATGCAGCTCTATTTTGTGTGTCCATAGGTTCCCTTAGAGAAGAATGGACTCAGTAAATATCTCTTTGGTGACTGAATTCATCCTGGTAGGATTAACAGATCAGCCTGATCTCCAAATGCCCTTGTTCTTTGTGTTTCTAGCAATGTATCTGGTCACTGCACTGGGAAATTTGTGTCTGATAATTCTGACTGTGCTGAATTCTCACCTCCACACGCCTATGTACTTTTTTCTCTTTAACATGTCCTTTATAGACCTCTGTTATTGTTCTGTGTTCACTCCTCAAATGCTGATAAACTTTCTATTAAGGAAGAATGTAATTTCTTACATTGAATGTATGACTCAAGTCTATTTCTTTTGTTTTTTTGTTATATCTGAGTGTTATGTATTGACTTCAATGGCCTATGATCGCTATATGGCCATTTGCAATCCATTGTTGTATAATATTGCCATGTCTCCTAAACTATGTTTGAACCTTATGCTTGGATCCTACTTTATTGCATTTTCTGATGCTATGGCTCACACTGTATGCATGCTAAGACTGACCTTTTGTGATGCCAACGCCATCAACCACTACTTCTGTGATATTCCTTCTTTGCTCCAACTCTCATGTACAAGCACCTATGTCAACAAGCTTGTAATTTTTATTGTTGGAAGCATTAACATTGTTGTCCCTACTTCAACTATCTTTGTCTCCTATGGTTTTATCCTTTCCAGCATCTTTCACATCAGTTCCTCTGAGGGCAGGACCAAAGCCTTCAGTACCTGTAGCTCCCACATTATTGCTGTTTTTCTGTTCTTTGGTTCAAGTGCACTTGTGTATTTCAAATCCTCTTTAGCTGGGTCCATGACTGAAGGGAAAATCTTTTCTGTCTTTTACACCAATGTGGTTCCCATGTTGAATCCCTTGATCTACAGCTTGCGGAACAAAGATATTAAAGTTGCCCTTTGGAAAACCCTGAGCAGAAGTAGGAACTTCTGACTGGATGGGGTTGACTTTATGACTCTTATTTTTGCAGAGTTTCAATTGATGGGTAATATTTTGTTGGAAGACTTCTTTTTTTCCTACAAAATACTCTTATTTTATGTTTTGTCCCGTTTCAACAGGCAGAAACTCTTGGTATAGTCCTGAAACATTAAATGTTTTTCTTTCTTCTTCATTAAAGGAAGTCTGAGTCTTTTAGAATTGCTTTTACTATTTCCAGAGTTTGCCATATTCCAGTTTTGTCATTTATACCATTTTCCATGCTCTGCCTTGTTTTAAAATAGTCATTGAAACAACCTACCCTTACCCCAAGTCATTGCAAATTTACTTTTTTTTAAGCCTCTAACAATAAAAAATATCTTCAAATGGTCAAGTGAAGTAACAATAGGATGGCAGTTTCCACTGCGTGTGGTTTCTCAATAGGAATATGAGCCTTTGAATGTGTAATTCAAACATCTGACTCTGTATTTTCTTTACATCTTCCACTGAAAAACAACAACATATCCCTTTCAACTGCCATTGTAACAGGTATGTCTCATTGGTAACTAATAGCTTAATGAAAACTGTAGAATATTTTAATTTATTCCAGGTTTCAAGCACCCTATTAATTCATATGTTCTTTTAAATATTTTTGTTTTGGAAATATGAGCACGAGAATATATTTCATCTTTGTAATTGAATTATTGTTTGTCTGTGCAGGACACCTGCATCTAGGGTTTTTGTCTAGGGTTGTTTGCACTCGTCACTTTATTTTGAATTGCCCTTTGGTTAGAACAGACATTTTTTTGTTGTTTTTTGTTTGTTTTGTTTTGTTTGTTTCATGTATGGAGTTAAATTCATCTACAAAATTAAAAAATGAAATAATTTAAATGTTTCAAAGGTGTAGTGATTCAAGAAAAGCAGACCTGGAACAGAAAATGTGCCAACAAAAGTTGTTAAACTAGGAGCCAAGAAGACAGACAGTGAGTAAATAAGAAAGATCCTTTCCTTGCAAAGACTCACTGAGACATTCTAAAAATCATCTTACCATCTGAATGCTAACTTTCTTCAGTAGAGCACTGCAACTATTTTCTTGCTTTATTAATCTCTCATTATCCTTCACATGCACAATGACTGTGCATTACTAGTGTTTATAATAATGAAGATTGTTGGACCCTGGTGTTTTGTCTCTGGAATGAGTCAGTGGCCCAATAAGGGAATAGACCTCAGGAAATAGTTATAGGAACACAATATAATACTTTTTAGCAAGGCAGAGCTAAAAAGGAAAAGGGCAATACCTGTCTGCATCATGTTTGCCAAGATTTGGCCTGAATAGAGAGCCATTCAGTATCTGTGGCCTAGATGTCTGTGGCATCAGGATGAGATGATTGCAAATATGACTGTGTTCACCTCTCCTACAGAAAAGACATTTGCTAATCTTCATTGCTGTGAGCATTCCCAGGACTGGTCCAGAAAGAACAGATATGATGCTAATTCTGATTGTGCTCTTTCTCCTTTTCCTTTGTCCTCACATGGACAATATTTAGATAATGAGGCCTCCATTATGTCCTGCAACTAGAAAGAAAGCCAACAACTTATTTTACCATAGTCAGGATAAAATATTGATGAATAGAATAATCATCTATGTATCTATGTTTGATTAGAGCTTGATTGGAGTCGATCAAGACCAGCATTGACAATTTATCAAAACCCAACTTGAGAAAAAAAACTGAGAAAATACATCATTTATGAGTGCTTGTTTAATATGTGTTAATAACTAAAGTAAAACCTGAGTAGCACAAACAACAATAACAACAACAAAATTACCTTACTGTCTGAATTTTGTCCAGTTGTAGGTCTCTGTGTTTATTCCTATCTATGGCAGGAGGAAGCTCCCCTGGTGAAGGCTGCATAAGACACTGATCTATGAGTATGGCAGAATGTAAATTGGAAGATAAGAAATTAGAAACAGTACATTTGCAGAGGTGAGACATATAGGGAGCATGCACAGAAAAATATAGTGATATTAATATATGAAGAGGTAATACTAAGATAGAGGGGATTAAGCATGTAGCAGATTGATTAAGATAGGGAAACTATGAATGAGGTATGATTTGACCAAAATGAGCTGCATGGAGCATCTGCTTAGTTTAAGGACAAACCAAACAAAAAGCCATTTTTGAATAGAATTTCCATTTTGAATAAGGGTCAAATAGTGTTCAAGTTCTCAAGATCCCCCAGACCTCCATGAGTAATGACATCACTGACATCCTGGTTGACAAGTTGAGACATGAATGCTGGGCAAGTCACCCTACCACAGCTGGGCAAATTGACCAATGAGAACAAGATAAATGCATCACCGGAAAAGGTCCCTAGGAAAGGCCCTAATATTTGAATCCTGATTGGTGAAAAATGTAACTCTAACTTGGCAAAGACATTTGTGATTTTTCAGGCTTAAAAGCTCTGTAACATTCTGTCTTGGGGTGGCAGTTCAGCTTCTGAGTCTGTTCTGCTGCCCTGATCAGTAATGGCTTGATTACAATGAATTTTTGTTTTCTGTATTGATTTGGTGTATGAGTTGTGTTGGCTTTACCCAGACCCTATATCATTTAGCACTTAGGAACCAATGATCTTGATTTCTAATATAGCTATAGATATAAATAAAAATAAATATAGATATAGATATAGGTATAGATATATTAAAACAGTGATATGGACATACAGGAATGGAATACTGGGAGATTAGGATTTAAAAGGGGATGGAAATTGAGTATGAAAGAAAAGAGTTATGGAGATGTTTTAACTAACAGTAGGTATGTCACTAGTTTTTAAGTTAATTAAAAAGAGAATTCTGAGTAATGACTATAGAAAATGCATAGGGAATCTACGAAAGACCCCACTGATCAACATGCCTAGTATTGGGGTTGTGTTGATTGTCTATGGTGTCTCAGAGAGGCATTATTCCCAATTAAAAGGTGACTACTTTAAACTTTTATGTATGTAGATGTTTATGCTTCTGCAGTTTCTGCAGTAGTAACTTTCCACATCCTCTGGCCATAGTCCTCATTAGTCATTCCTGACCCCATACTCATGCTTCCACTCTTCTCCCTTATTGCAGCCTGATTCAGTACTTTCATTCCCATCATTTCCATTTCCTTCTTTGCCAAGGTCTTGCTGTAGCCCAGGTTCATATGCTGAGACAGGGAAAGGATATTGGCAAAAGAAGAATTATTCAACCATCAGATAAGTTTCACACAAGTGTCTGGCTCCAAATAACTCGAGTCATCTTTATTTACACTTCAAAAACAATCATGAGTTAAGAGCATTAACCTCTGGCAAAAATAAATATTTTTTTCTAGATTTTACATCAAAAGTCCTTTAAGACAAAAATAAAGTTTAGCATTATGTTAGCTTGGATAAATATCGAGCCAGCCACATCCTGTCCTTACAAAGGTCAAAGCTGATAAACAGGCATACCTTCTTTTTTTTTATTGCTTTGTATTTTTTATATTTATTTTTTTTCTTATTTTACATATGGATCCCAGTTCCCTCTCCCTCCACCCTCCCTCCCATGCCCCCCAACTCCCTCCCCATCTCATCTCCCTCCACTCCACAAGGAGGGTAATGCCTTCCAGGAGGGATCAACAAAATCTGTCAAGTCATTTGGAGTAGGGACTAGGCCCTTCCTCCTGACTCTAGGCTAAGGGAGTATCCCTCCAAGGGGAATGTGCTCCCAAAGATTTTTGGGAATCCTGGTTCCACTGTCAGAGGTCCCTTAGACTGTCCAGGCCTTCTAACTGAGACCCATGTTCAGGGTGTCTGAGCCAGTCCAATGCTGGATTCCCAGCTATCAATCTGGGGGTTCATGAGCTCCCCCTTTTCAGGTCAGCTGTCTCTGTAGCCTGGTCTTGCCCCCATTTTCTTATCACTCCTCCCTCTTTGCAACTGGATTCCAGAAGTTTGACTCAGTGTTTAGGTGTGGGTGTCTGCTTCTGTTTCTATCAGGTACTAGATGAGCTCTCTATGATGGCAGATACAACACTATTGTTTAAAACGTAATGAAGCATATTTTCAGAAACAGAAGTTATTTGCTATAAGATGCCTACGTCCTGCATGCCTAAGACTCTCTATAACAAACCCAACAAGCCTCAATTCCAAAGGAATTTTAGGGAAAATCTTTGAGGGAAAAAGTGGGGGTTCCCATAATAATCACATCTGACAAAGCGACACTAAAACCTGCCAAGAGAATCATCAATATTATGAGAAGAGATTGTACAGGCTGCACTATCTCAGCAGTATTCTGAACTGTCCTAAAGTCTGCTTGCTCTTGCAAAGTGAAAGACCATCTCCACAGATCTTGCCTCATGGAGACTTATTGGATAAGTGCTCATATGCTCATCTGAAACTAGGCTACATGGCTGCTAACATTCTTTCATATCACCAGCATTCTATCCCCGCCAAATTGTAAGCCAACCCCAGGGATCATTTCTCACATTTCCATGTATTCTAACTTAAATGCATAAACATCTGAAGTCTGAAATATAACATTCATATATGGAAGATAATATAAGCTGTTTGTTAGTATGGTTCTGTGATACTCCATTCAGAATGATTATTTCCAACTCCATTAATTTATTCATAATTACCTTTTTTACACTGAATAAAATTCTTTCTTTTACATATATGTTCATAGAGAATTCATAGTTGATAGAGAGCTGTTGTACTTGCTTTTTATCCAGAACCTGCTAAAAGTTTGTATTGCTAAAGACGTTTGTATTACTGGAGTACGTGCTTAATTCATAGGAAATGGAGAAATCAAGCTGGTACTGACCTAAAGCTTCATCCCCACTGGCCAGAGTTCATAGTGCAGGATGCTTCTAAGAACAATCCAGGGAAGAAAAGTAACTAACAGCTTTATCTAGCTGTAAACCTCATAATTACAATAATGACTAGGTAGATATTGTACAATGATGGTACAAATGTTATGAGAGTAGTCTACCTTATGATTAGATTTAAAGCCCATAGTATAAGATAGAAGCTCATACTTGGTAAAATTAACTGAACCTCAAATCCATGACTAAAGAAGAGAATTTAATACTATTATTCCACTAAATATGCAAAGAAACAAATTGTCCCCTATATTTTAATGGGGGTGAGTACATTAGTGAGTTTTTCTTTCTTCTTCCTTCCTCCCTCCCTCTTTTCTTTCTTTTTCTTTCTTTCTTCCTTCCTTCTTTTCTTCCTTCCTTCCTTCCTTCCTTCCTTCCTTCCTTCCTTCCTTTCTTTCTTTCTTTCTTTTTTCTTTCTTTCTTCTTTATTCTTTTTTCCTAGACAGGGTTTCTCTGTATTGCTTTGGAGCCTGTCCTAGAACTCTCTCTGTAGATCAGACAGGCCCCGAACTCACAGAGATCCACCTGCCTTGACTACTGAGTGCTGGATTAATGGCATGCGCCACCAATGCCCAGCTGCTAGTGAGTCTTTTCACCCCCATTAGGGTAATTTATTATCAAACTAATTGTGATTATTACAAAGACTCATTACTCATAAAATCACAGAGAATACTAGACTATGGAATGCTTTGCTGTAAATGGGGGAATTATTCTAAAGACATCCAGTTCAAGATCTATTTCATTGTGTCTTCCATTCAAAGTTATTGGTGTCTTCAGCAATAATTAATTAAGGTTAATTAATTCCAATAACAATATAAATAAATTGTATTTTTTCTTATACTCCAGAATGTTTCATGATGAATAGGGAAGTGTCCCATGTCTGACACAGATTTTCATTTGATAATCCATGTCACATGAGAGGTGCATTATTGACTAGTGCAGGGTAGCTACTTTTTAACCACTCTTTCTCAAGGACAGTGCTGTAAGAGGGAGAGGAGATATTTTTGGAGCCAGAGGGAGTGGACATCTGCATCAAAATATTATTCTCTGCCTATGGCAGTATAATTGTTGTCTTGTCAGAGGGAGGGATGGAGAAGAATTGGAAGGGAGGGAAAGGCAGGTGGGCTTTATCAGAATGCATTAAATGATTACAGGATATTCTCAAACAATAGGAAATTAAAAAATATATTATTACAAAGCAAGCCTTTTCCCTGTGGGCTAGCTTTTATTGTGTAGGCTCCTGGAAAAATAGACAATGATAGTCTTATATAGCACTCAGCTCTGCATTCAATAATAATAAACTGACAGTAGCATGCACCTATTGGTACAATAGTGACATGATAATTGTGGGGCCGTTAACTGGTTACAAATTGGATATGAGGCCTACTTCACTGAATGTAATGCCATGTCTGATACTATAATCCTGGTCAAAAGTCCTAGTATTTTGGTAAATATTCATGTAGTTAAATTGTATTCTAAATTTTTATGTTTATATGATAGACCTAGAATGCTACCAACTGGATCATAGAAACTTCTTTTTGCTGTGGGCTGGAGTCAATATAGAGAAACATAACTGGCCAAATAGCTGAGAATAAGAGATCAAATGATCAGCTCTAAATGTAATATCTTTATTAACTCAATCTTGCTACTGCCAAAGCTCAGGGATACAAAAAGGAGAGGAGATAGAAAAATATAAAGGAGTTGAAATAGTGATGAGTGATATGAAATGCTACTTTCTAAACATAGTCTGGCTATTACATCTATAAGATGACAAAGGTTGTGGTTACCAGCACAAGAGACAAGACCAACCAAATTAGCTACATAGATGGAGTAGATGATATCCAGGTCCTATTCATTTGAAGACCTATAGATAAATGATAAATATTACTAAGGGAAGAATATTGTTTTTTGAATGAGTGACCACTTTTAGGTTTCCCAGGTTGTAGTGAATGGTCCTATACCCATGTACACATTGGCATCAATAGTGTGGGTTGTAGGGAAAAGACATGAAGCTAGGAAATGGGGGAGTTAGGATGATACAAGACAAGTTGGAGGAGGAAATGGGGGATACGTGGTTGTTTCAATGTACAAATGCATGTGAAATTCTCATAGAACAAAAGTGTTATCAAGAAAGTTACTAGCATTCCTTATCTAAACTGATATCCTGAAATATATGTAGAAATTATTACTCTGGCTGAAACTATTCATAATCTTTTCTATTCTCTTTATGTGTTTTGGAATAAGTCCATAATCATAATAATTTCATTCTATTCTTTCAGTCATTAAACATATGTGCTCAGGAATATTTTATGTTCAGTGTCCAAATGAGCATAGCTATTTAGAGACAATAACATTGCTTACTTCCTAGAATATATTTTTGTTATTGTTGTAATTTTGGTTCTTTTGTGACAGGGTTTCTCTCCATTGTCCCAGCTATCCCAGAATTAGCTCTGTAGAACAAGTTGGCCCCCAAATAACAGAGATTAGTCTGTCTCTGAATCTAGAGTGTTGGGACTAAAGGCTTGTGCTACTACCAGACCCAATAGAATATTTCAACTGAACTGTGATAACTGACCATCATAGTAAAAGACTAAGCTAATTGAGTTTGAAAATTATGCATAAATTAATGTTGAATAACATTTTCAAATAATGAGAATGGAAAAAATATACACACGTGAAAAACTGAAAGAAAACAGACATTGAATACCTTTCTCACAATGTAACAAAATTTTCACACAGTGAGTTATATAAATGTAAACACTGAAAATGACTTATTGAAGACAATAAAAGAGAAAAGGTTGTGATTTAGGTTAGGCAGAAATAAGGTACATATTAAAGAAAATTTTATGGGAAAATACGTAAATTGGACTTCATCAAATAATATTTTTTTTCTAAAATATAGTATTGAGACAATGAAATTATAAGCCCAACTACTGACTGAGCAAGATTCTCAGAGAGAAGCTTTCAGTGGGTGTTTAGTAGTAACAAGTAGACAAAGAATTTGATACTTAAATTTTTTTTAAAATATGTATCATTGGCATTCTGTTGGCTACAAGACTTGAAGTCATTTACTCAAATCCTTATAAAATTTCAGAGAAAATAATTAGGGATCTTGGAGTATATTTAGCTGGAAATGCTTAATGAAGATAAAAAAAAAGAAAAGGAATCCAATAAGAGATCCCTCTATAGAGATCAAGATAATTGGGTAAATTGGGGGTTTATATTTTCATCTCCCCAAAAGGGAGTATTTTCTCTAAAGAGAAACTTGCATAAAATTTTGAGTATCTAGGAATCCAGAGCTATATCACGATCCAAGTTGTAAAAACTACTAAATACCTCAGTTCCTTTTTATATTTAAATGGTATCCTCTTGGGAAAGGAGTAACTACACTTATACCCCATTTATAAGCTAGTCGGTTAAACTATTTAAGTCCCATTAAAACCATTGCTTTTCTGGTGTCAATGTAAGAACCATAATAAAGTTATTTCCTCTGCTGAAAGGTCTAATCACACAATATCTTCTGTAGTTAAGTATTTCAAGAGCATATCAGTAATGAGTCTTCATTACATTTTGTTACTAGAAACAAAGTACAATACATTAGAATCCAAAATTACTCTTCTGTATACACTGAAGAGCAAAGGTAAGAAGCCTCTGAAATTTTCCTAATATGCTGACTTTTTGAGTGCATGAACACCCTCCTTAATATGAGATGGACTGTAACATGCTATTTCTTCCCTATCTTGTGTGATCCAGGGACTAATGTGAAATTGTTTTTTGGAGAATGTTAAGAGCAATAGTGGCCATTCAAGTTGGAGGATACCTCTCCAAGGATAGGACTTACACATTTTTAGGTTCATTATTTTCTGTGACTTTGTGTAGTTAAAGGGAAACAAAACAAAACAAACAAAAAACAAAACAAAACAAAACAAAAAACCTCCTAGCTGGATCTCCTGCTGTATGAGAGATTTAAGTGACCAGGGCCTTGACCTCCAGATTTATTTGTGTGATAAGGAGTCTAGCATAGGAATAAACAACATGAGAGAGAATGTTTCTGTTATCTATCCTCATTTATCATTTTTTCATAAATTATATTTACATTTCTTTCACCACAGTCTTTTCCTGTGTAAGATAACTTGGCTATGCTCTTTAAAATTTATGTGTTCAGCAGGGGCCAGTATCATAGATATCCAACCCACACATAAGGAACCATGATAGGAAAACGGGATGATTTTTTAATGAGATCACTTTTCCTGTGTCAGCAGATTCTCTTATAGAAATATGGTTTCTGCAAATGTCTCTTTGGTGACTGAATTCATTCTGGTAGGACTAACAGGCCAGCCTGATCTCCAAATACCCTTTGTTCTTGTGTTTCTAACAATGTATATCATTACTGCATTGGGGAATTTGTGTTTGATAATTCTAATTGTACTAAATTCACACCTTCACACCCCAATGTACTTTTTCTTTTTTAACTTGTCCTTCATAGACATTTGCTATTCTTCTGTGTGATGATATTTATATTAAGAATGCCATTCCTTATATGGGATGTTTGACCCAGCTCTATTTCTTTTGTTTTTGTTTTTGTTTTTTGTTTTGTTTTGGTTTTTTTTTGTCATTTCTGAATGTTATGTTCTGACATCAATGGCCTATGATCCCTACGTGGCTATCTGTAATCCACTATTGTAAACTGTTGCCTTGCCATGTCCCCTAAATTGTGTTTGAACCTTATGATTGGTACATATGCAATGGCATTTTCTGGTGCCATGGTTCACGTGGGGTGTATGCTGAGAATGACCTGTGATGCATACACCATCAACCACTACTTCTGTGACATCCTGCCTGTGATGCAGCTCTCCTGTATCAGCAACTATGCTAAGGAGCTCGTAGTTTTCCTTGTGGTGGGTATCATCACCATCTTCTTCTCTTACGGTTTCATTCTCTCCAGCATCTTTCACATCAACTCTGCTGAGGGCAGGTCCAAAACCTTTAGCACCTGCAGTTCCCACATGATTGTCATTTCTTTGTTCTTTGGATCAGGTGCATTCATGTATCTCAAACCATCTTCTTCTTTATCTATGGACCAAGGAAAAACCTCTTCTGTCTTTTATACAAATGTGGTTCTCACAATGAATCCTTTAGTTTATAGTTTGAGGAACAAAGATGTAAAAATGGTCCTGCGAAAAACTCTGAGCAGATGGAAATTTTGAATGGAGACAACTTGTATCTACCAGTGGTTTAAAGAATGTGGATACTTTATAGTTACTTAAAATGCTTCAAGGGATAACATGTAACCCATTTTATCTCTAGGCATTATTTTGTTTTTAAATTTAGTGTTTAAAATTTACCACATGATACCTTAGAGTATAGATGCATTGTATCATGATTAATACAACTCTTACTTCTTTCATAACCATATAAAAGAAGTTTGAGTCATTTTAAAATTTGTTTTTAATAATTTTAGTCATTTTCTTTACCATTACCGAGATTCCTTATGAGTTTTGCCTTGTGTTAATTAATCCTAAAATTAAGAAAAATATTTTTTTGTATTTCCCCTTTTAATTATGAAGATCTAGTTTTTAGGAAAAAAGAATGATTGGCCAATTGATAAAGTAGAGTGACCCAAGTCTGATTTTTTGTAAGTTGTTGTGGATGTTTTCATTTTTGCTCCTAATGAGTCTTTGGGAATGTAAGTCAGAATAGTGCCTCGTATCCTTTCTGTAGATTCTCCTTTGCAGTGCACATAGCATGTCCCATAAAAACTGTCAGATACATCACAAGTTGCATGTACAGATTTCTACATGTATTAGGAAACAACTCTATCAACCTATCCTATGTGCTACATTCACTTACTTGTATAACAGATACTGATGTTCAGAGAGGACCACTATCCAATAGTTTCAAGTGTAAAGTTTCCCATCATTTTCTGATTTCAAGTTGACCATTAGTACAAACATGTATTCTGAATTTGTGTTATTATTTTTTTTATTTGAGGAATTACAGCTATGTGTCAATAGTTCCATTTTTTAAACTTGATTATGGTTTGCTTCTGTGTGGTATGTACATTTTTCTCTATGGTTATGTGTTTCATTTTATTGAAGATTATTGTTTTGTGTAAGTAGACAAAACCTTTTGGAACAGGGAAAAACCAATAGGTGCTAAACCAGGAATAAAAGAGGCTAGACATTGAGAACCTATGATTGCAGATACTTTTTAAGGAGAATTTGAAAATCATCCCACCTCGTGATTCTGAGTGCCACATAACAGCAACTATCCCCAATGCATGGACATTAACACAGCTTTGGATAATGGGCATTCTTACACTTGAAGATGGATATTTGCTGCATTTGCAGGAAACAAAGCAGAGTAAAGAGAGAGAGCAAGTAGCCCTGGAGACTCTAGGTAGGAAGATAGATTTTAGTTCATGAAAGTTAGGAAAATGATTCCCCCATGACACTAAAGCTTTTTATGAAAATTCCTAGAAAAATTTTAAAGAACACATTTGTGTTGATAGGATAAAGACTCAAGTTACTGAATAGCAAAGTTAAACTCAAAAGGGGCCTGAATACAGATCCTGAGTTTGTTAGCTTTCATGTACAGTTCTCATATGGAATGTATATTGTAGAATGATCAAGGTACAGCTAGCAGATAAGAATTTTTTTTAAAGTTAAAGTTTTAGTGAACAAATTGATATCTTACTGAAATAATAGCTGGATATAGATTTGAAATTGGCAAGATTATAACCTTTTTTATAATAATTAATTTGAAGGATAAAATATGCATAGCAGCATCAAAAATGCCATTTTCCCATTTCTAGCCTGAAACTCAGTATTTAGATGTTTGTGTGTGTGTGTGTGTGTGTGTGTGTGTGTGTGTATTGTTGTTTTTGCTTTTGCTTTGTAACCTTTAAGAGATGTTTTATCTATTTCAGATATTGGGCATTTCTCAATCCATAAATTTTGTTTTTCATTTACATTGACCAATTATTTGTTCCCTCATTACTATTTTGGAAATACTTTTTAGAAAAACACTACTGTTCTTGGGTGGACTTTTAAAATTTATTTACAAACTTTTTTTTTTTTACTTAGTGTTACCTTAAAAATTGATTTATTCATTTTGTCTTTCACTAATGGTCCTTGGTAATAATATTAGTGGTTCAATGACTGGAAAAATTGAGTGTGTACCAGGATAGTTTGAAACATTACTTATACCATCCCAGCACCTGTTTGACATCTTCCCAGCTTTTCTTAGCCATTTCCTTTGCAAGATGGAGATAAGGGAGTCTTATCAAAAGTCTGAATCTATGAACTCTGGAAAGTTATTTTAACACAATCAAATGGATAAGACATAAATTGGTGAAATTACTATCAGGAAGGAATACTTAGCCATTGGCTGGTGAAACTTGCTAGTTATCCCAGATATTTAGGGAGCTGAGTGAAACTGAGGATAAAATTAAGGTCCACTGGGCTATAGATCAGTACCAGGTCAACAGATCAACTTAGCAAGAATATGTCTTAAAATCAAAATTAAAAGAGAGGGTAAAGGGAGGAAGAGATGAAGAAAGCTAGATTAAAGCTCAGTGGTACCTGGTTCTTGGTAATAGCATCAGGGGTCTAAATGACTGACAGAATTGACTGTTTGTTTTATGAAAACGTGCTACATTGAATTCTTTATACAATCATGTTAATGCCAGATTTCACAGTAATTATGCCACAAAATTTTAATTAGGTTTCATATATGTGAACAATAACATTTTAAAGAAAAAAAAACCCTAGTATACAGGATTCACCTTACTAGAAATAACCTAACAGGATCAAATAAAAAAAAGAAGACATAATTATATATTCTCTACATATTTGTATATGAGGTATAAGCATTGATTTTATTTCTATTTTCAGTCTGTATTTTATTACATCATCAGTTAACCTGTTCTGTTATTCTACTATCTTAATAAATTCTTTACTTAATGCACTCTTTAAAAACTTATTCATTTTAAAGGTATACTTTGTGTGTGTGTGTGTGTGTGTGTGTGTGTGTGTGTGTGTGTGTGTGTGTGCACGCACACATGCTAATACCTATGGAGTCTGGAAGCAGTAACAGATGATTGTGAGTTACCTGAGATGGGAGTTGGAAACCAAATGCATGACCTGTGTGCAAGTAGGCAGAGCCCTTAACCATTTACCTATCTTTGTACCCCTTCTTGTGCTTGTTATTGCTTTCATAGTATGGTATTTCAATGGTAGATATAGAACTTATGAATTCACATGCACTGGGCAAGTGTTACACTACTAAGGATCATCACCAGCACATTAAGCTTTCATTTCTGAGTATGTTTGCTACTTTTATTTCCAGAGGAAGAACTTGGCTGGCCTTTCTCAGGCCCAGATAGCTATTTACTCAAGGAATCGTGAGCGGTGTTGGCAAATAAAGATGTTAAACATTGTGTGGATGGTCCGTTGTAAGATTGATGTGAGTAGGCTGGGTTGTCTTCAGAGGGCTTCCAGTCTTTCTCTAAAATCCCAGTTAAGAAAGCTGGAGCTGAATGGGATGTTACTGGCATTAAGACATATCTTTTGGGTCATGAATGCCATCTACACCCTTTTCTATTGGCCATTGTTTCTGTGACCACTCTTGCTTATCACAAGGCTCAGGCTTTAAAAAAACCCCAGCAAAGTACTCCAATTCTCTTCTCAGAACCCATCTTCTTGCAGTAGTCATTAAGTTTACTGCAGTTTCTACAGCTTTCCTAATAACTAGGCTATATCAGTTAGGGTGTTATAAAATATAATTACAGATTGTAAATGAGGTTTTGCAATTACAATTTAAGTTTATATGTTACCTTGTACTTGATAAATTTCTGTTGATCTATATAATGTTAGAGTATTTTGTAGCTCATCATTCTTGATAAGCATTGTTTATAAGAACTAGATACATTAAAGTCAGAAGGTAAAGCCTCCATATATGTGCATACAAACCTGGGTGTGTGCCTGTATGCACCTGTGTATGAACACAGGTTTGTGTGCTTGTGTACAAGCACACATATCTACACACACCCCAAGTATATACAATACAAACACACAAAAACAAGAATATAGAAAAAACATACATGTAGACACACAAATAAATAGAGAGAATAAATATTTGTTTCTTAGACTTGGAGTGGGGTTCACATTTCTTTGTTGGGTACAGAATGAAATGTGACATTGATGGGAGATGTTATCCTGTAAATGTGTTTCTCATACTTGTTAATAAAGCACCGTTGGGCCAATGAGATAGCAAGATAGGCGGGGCTAGGATTCAAGGAGGAAAGAGGAAGTAATAGGGAGAAGTCGAGTTGTAGCCCAGGGAAGAAGCAGGATGCCTGCTGCGGCTCCCCAATAAGAAGACCACGTGGAAATACTTCGATAAGTATTAGATAAATACTTAGATAATAATATAGACAGAGCTAGCCCATAAACAGTAATGGTAATTGGCCAACAGGATTGTATCAAATACAGAGTCCCTGTGTTATTGGGGGCCAGCACGCCAGACCAGCGACTGGCAGGCTGGAGGAAACATACACGCTACATGACATAATTTAACAATAAATGATTATTTGTTCTAAATCATCTTAAATGTGATTAGTAAAATGTGCTGTTGACAACAGTGGCAATTCTGAAAATTAAAAAAAAAAACCCTTAAGATAGAAGGAGAAAATTATTTAAAATAAGGACCAATGAAAAGAGCTCATTCAACACTGACTCTGCGATAAACATTACATTGAGAACCCTGTGGCGATATATTGTTTATGATCTACTAAAGCTGGTCTGGAGATCAGAATGCAAAGCTAGACATAGCCATAGAAGTTGGATACACACCTTTAATCCCAGAACTCAGGAGTCTGAGGCAGATGGATCTTTTTGGGTTCAGGGCCATCATAAGCTACATGACAGTGAATCAATATAAAAAAAAAAAACAGAGCTCACACCTTTAATCTCAGCACTAGAGAGAATATAAGGGGTTCAGTGCAGTCTGAGGTTTGTAAGGAACAGTGCAGTCTGGAGGTACAATCTAAGATATGGTGGATTGTTCCATTGACGTGAATATTGGTAGAGGTAAGAACTCTCAAGTGGCTGGCCACTTTGTTTCTCTCACCTCCACCTTTAACCCCAATATCAGTTAAAGGACTTTTATTATTCATGTTATACAACACTCTTGAAATTTTTATTCAATATTTGACTAAAAGATCTAGAAAGAGTTATTCAGCAAAAAAAAAAAAAAATCAAGTGCTATCAAATTAGATATCTTGAAGAATAATGATTTTTTTTTTTGGTATAGGATGTGGTCTTCTGTGTCCAAAGTTCTAATGAACCAAACCAAAAATTTATAATGTGGCTCTGAGCACACTAGACCTGTCTATCAATCTGAATCCCTGCCTACCTGATCTCTGACCCCCATGGTTGGTCCTCTGCTGGAGTTCTGGGCCTCCTCCAGAGATCCACCTGAGTGCCTGCCTGCTGGGTCTTTGATACCTATAGCCGGGCCTCTACTAAAGCCTGATCTTTGACCTCCATCTCTGGGCCCCTTCCTGAAGAGAGACCTCCTAAAGAGCTTGGTCCACCCAAAGCTACAGACATCAAACTTCTGACCCACTTAAGCCCACAGGGGTGGTGCCATAGATGGAGAGAAAGAGAGATCTCACCTGCACCTACTGAAAGAAGTGATGGGAAGACAGACAGCAACACAAGAAAACACCTAACAATAGAAAGACAAGCTTGACACCACTAGAATCTAGAGACTCTACGCCAACTAGATCTGAACATTCCAAAGCAGATGAAGCAGAAGAAAATTACTTAAAAAGACTCTACATAAAATTGATAGAGGACTTTACAATGATGTGAAAAAAATCCCTTAAAGAAATGGAAGAAAAAAAAATTGGAAGAAATGAACAAATCTCTTAAAGAAAGTAGGGAAAGTCAAGAAAAAACAAGGAAACAGTTCAAGATTTGAAAACTGAGATAGAGACAATAAAGAAAACACAAATGGAATGAATGCTAAAAATAGAAAAACTGGACAAATGTCCAAAAACTACAGACACAAGCATAGCCAACAGCATACAAGAAATGGAAGAGAGAATCTCAGGCACTGAAGATAAACTAGAGGAAATAGATCCATAGAAAAAAGATAATTGTAAATCCAACAAATCCTCAGCACAAAACATCCAGGATGTGGGACACCATGAAAAGGCCAAACCTAAAAATAATAGGCATTGGGGAGGCAAAGAAGTTCAGTTCAAAGGTGCAGAAAATATATTCAACAAAATCTCTGAAGAAAACATTCCCAACCTGAAGAAGGACATGTCAATGAAAGTACAAAAAGCATACCGAATAACAAATAGACTGGACCAAAAAAAAAAAAAAAAAAAAAACCAAACAAACAAACAAAAAAAAAACCAGACCCCCCCTTGCCCCTTGAGACATAATAATCAAAACAACTAACATACAGAACTAAGGAAGAATATTAAGAGCAGTAAAAGAAAAAGGACAGATAACATATAGAGGCAGACCTATTAAAATTAAAGTTTCTCCATGGAAACTTTCAAGCCCAGAAGGTCCTGCCTGGATAGATGTTCTACAAGTACAAATAGTCCATGGATGCTGGCCCAGATTACAATACCTAGCAAAACTTTCAGTAAAGAGAGAGGAAACAAGATATTTAATGACAAAGCCAGATTTTCACAATATGTATCTACAAATCCAGCCCTACAGAATGTTTTGGAAGGAAAACTCCAACCCAAGGAAGTTAACAAAGACATAGGCAATAGAGAATCCCAATTCACCAGAACCCAAGTGCAAAGCAGGACAAATACATTCAGTATACCACCACCAACAACAAATCTAAAACAAACAAGCATTAACGAACAATGGTCCTAACTTTCCCTCAACATTAATAGTCTTAATTCACCTATACAAAGACCAGGCTAACAGAATAGATATGAAGACAGAATCCCTCCTTAAGAAACACATCTAAGCTTCAAAGACAGACATTACCTCTGGGTAAAGGGCTGGGAAAAGAGCTTCCAATCTAATGTACCCAAGATGCAAGCAGGTGTAGCTATCCTAATATCTAACAAGTTAGACTTCAAACCAAAATCAATCAAAAGAGATGAAGACAGGCATTTCGTATTCATCACAGGAGAAATCCAGCAGCACAAAGTCTCAATTCTGAACATCTATGCTTCAAATACAAAGGCACCCAATTCGAAGAAACTCTACTAAAAGAAACTCTACTAAAAGAAACTCTACTAAAAGAAACTCTACTAAAACTCAAAGCTCACATAAAATTTCACACTTATATTGAGAGACTTCAACATACCACTGTCACTGCTAGACAGGACCACCAGACACAAACTTAACAAAAAAAAAAAATCAAAAAAACTAACAACTAACAGAAGTCATGTCTCAAATGGGTTAACAGACATCTACAGAAAATTCGATCCAAACACAAAAGGATATACCTTCTTCTAAGCTCCAACAGAACCTTTTCTAAAATCGACCATATACTAGGCAACATAACAAATCTCAACAGATACAAAAAATTGGAATAGTCTGGTGTATCTTATCAGACCACTGTGCTTTAAAATAGAAATTCAACAACAACACAAATTGCAGAAACCCTACAAACTCATTGAAAATGAACAATGTGCAAATGCACTATATCTAGGTCAAAGAAGAAATAAAGAAAGAAATTAAGGACTTCCTAAAATTCAACGAGAATGACGGCACAACATTCCTGAACTAATGGGATACCTTGAAAGCAGTGCTACTTTCATTCACTTAGTTCATTGCACTAAGTGTCCATAGGAAGAAAACAGAGGATAATCACATTAGAGAATTAACAGCACAAATGAAAGCCTTAGAACAAAAAGAAGCAAACTCACCCCAGAGGAGTAGATGCCAGGAAATAATAAATTTGAGGGATGAAATCAATAAAGAGAAACCAGAAGGAGAAAATGCAACAAAAAGTTGGTTTTTTTTTTCAAGAAAATCAACAGGATAGGCAAGCCTTTATCCAAACAAAACAAAAAGCTGAGAGAGAACATGCAAATTAACAAAATCAGAAACAAAAAGGGGGATATAACAACAGACACTGAGAAAATCCAGACAATTTTCAGGTCATAGTTTTAAAACCCCTACTCCACAAAATTTGAAAATTCAAAGGAAATGGATTAATTTTTGGATAATTATCACTTACCAAAATTAAATCAAGAACAGACAAACAACTTAAATAGACTTATTTCCCCTAATGAAATAGAAGTAGTCATCAAAAGCCTTCCAACCAAAACAAAAAACAAAAAAACCCAAAACAAAACAAACAAAAAAAACCACCACCAACAAAAACAAAACAAACAAAACAAAAAAACAAACAAAAAAACAAACAAAAAACAAAACAAACAAACAAAAAAAACCCCAAAAAACCCAGGGCCAGATTGCTTCAGTGCAGAATTCTATCAGAAATTCAAGGAACAGCTGATACCAATACTCCTCAAATTGTTCCACACAATACAAACAGAAGGTTTATTACCAAACGCTTTTCATGAGGACACAATCACCTTTGTACCCAAGCCACACAAACACAATATCCCCCATAAACATTGTTGCAAAAACTACACAGTAAAATACTGGCAAACAGATTCCAAGAATACTCATAGAAATCATCCAACATAACCAAGTAGGCTTCATCACTGGGTTGCAGGGATGGTTTAACATACAAAAATCGATCAATGTAACCCACCATAAAAACATACTGAAAAAGAAAAACCACATAATCATCTCCCTAGACCAAACTGGAGCCCAGAGATTGGGAAAAGATCTTCACCAATCCTACATCTGACAGAGGTCCGATCTCCAAAATACACAAAGAACTCAAGAAACTAATCAACAAAACACCAAATAGCCCTAGTAAAAAAAAAATGGGTTACAGAACTGAATAAAGAACTATCAATAGAGGAAATAAAAATGCTGAAAAAAAACTTAAGAAAGTACTTAACATCCTTAGCTCTCAGGGAAATGCAAATAATATCAACTTTGAGATAACATCTTATTTCTGCTACAATGGCTAAAATTAGAAAAAACAATGACAACTTATGCTGGAGAGGATGTAGAGAAAAGAAAACACTCCTCCAGTGCTGGTGGGAGTGCAAACTTGTACAGCCATTTTGATGATCAGTATGGCAGTTGCTCAGGAAAATGGGAATCAGTCTAACTCAGGACCCAGCAATCCCCCTCTTAGGCATATACCCAGATGATCTACATCCATGAAACAAAGGCATGTGCTCAACTATGTTCATACCAACATTATTTGTAATAGCAAGAAACTGGAAGCAACCTACTTGCCCCTCAGCTGAAGAATGGATAAAGAAAATGGGGCACATTTACACAATGGAATACTACTCTGGAAAAAAAACAATGGAATCTTGAAATTCACAGGCAAGTGAGGGAAACTTGAAGAAATCATCCTGAATAGGTAACCCAGTCACAAAACGAGGAACATGGTATGTACTCACTCATATATGGATTTTAGACCTAGAGCAAAGGGTCACCAGCCTATAATTCACATTGCCAGAGAAACTAGGTTAGAAGAAGGATTCTAAGAGATTCATATAAGATCCCTCACAGAAGGGGAAAGGTACATGATCTTCAGAGCACATGGGGAGTGGGGAGGAGAGGAAAGCACATGGGACTAGAAAGATTGAGTCAGGCGAGGAAGAGATGAGAGATGAGATGAGACACACACACACACACACACACACACACACAGAGAGAGAGAGAGAGAGAGAGAGAGAGAGAGACAGAGAGACAGAGAGACAGAGAACGAGAGAGAGATTACAAAAGAGGAAGCCATTACAGGTTTGAAGAGAAATCTGAACCTAGAAAACCGTCCAGAGACCTACAATACTGATCCCAACTAACAATTTGAGCAACTGTGGAAAGGCTACCATAAATGCCCTTCCCTTATAATGAGAATGACAATTAACTTATCTACCATCATAGAGCCCTCATCTAGTAGCTGATGGAAACAGAAGGATAAACCAACAACTAAATGCTTAGACTAACTGGAATCCAAATGCAGAGAGGGAGGACAAGACCAGGCTGCAGAAACACATAGAGAAAGCTGACCTGAACAAGGAGGAGCTAATGCACCCCTGATTGATAGATGGGAATCCAGCATGGGACTGACTCTATCCCCTGAACATAGGTCTCAGCTAGAAGGCCTGAGCAGTCTAAGGGGCCTCACACAGTTGAATCAGAATGTATTCCTGGTGCACAAAAGGATTTTGATAGCATTTTCCCCATGGAGGGATACTCCCTTAGCCTAAAGACAGGAGGTAGGGCCTAATCCCTACTCCAAATGACTTGACAGATTTATTTGACTTCTCCTGGAGGGCATCACCCTACATGTGGAGTCAGGGGGGGGGGGGGAATAGGAGTGGAGGGTGGTCAAGGGGCATGAGATGGTGAGAGAGAGGGATTAAGGGAGGGAGGGAAGAGGATTGTTTTCTAAAATAAAAATAAATAAATAAATATATAAAAAAACCAAATATCTTTAGAAAAATTATAATGTATCTAAACATTAAACAAAAAATAAATATTAACATTTTAATTTTCATTGAATTTAATATATTTATAATGAGTAATATGAATTGGAAATTAAGAAAATCTGCATGTATGCTGATGTATCCCAACAAAGAGTAGAAGGTTGTGTGCAACAAAATCTTTCAAACTTTCTTGAAAAGTAATTAATTAATAAGAAATATAAGGAAACACATCCTCATTTATAGGTCAGAAAATAATAGTTTTTAAGCAAAAATGTTCAAATTAACTTATGCATGCTTATCTCAGCTAAACAAACAAACAGCCACTTAAAAGTTGTCCACCGATTTTTGTTTGTTTTACTTGAGTAACATTGAACTTACAACATTAATTTTGATGTTTTCACTTCTTTTCAACTTTTGGGAAGATTTTGAAAAATGTTGCTAGTAATCATTCTTTTTTATTTAATTTAGAAAAAATCTTATTTTATATATCAATCTCAGTTCTTTCTCTCTCCCTTCCTCCCAAGCCCCTCCATCCTCCATTCCATCCCTCTTCTGCTCTATGGGGATCATCAAAATCTGTCACATTTGTGGCAGGGTCTAGATCCTCCCCCATGTGTCTAGGCTGAGAGAGTATCCCTCTATGGTAATGGGCTCCCAATGTCCATTTGTACACTAGGGGCTTAGAGTGTATCTCTCTATGGGGAATGGGCTCCCAATATCTATTCATTACACTATCAGAGGCCCCATAGACTTTCCAGGTCTCCTAACTGGCACCATGTTCAGGGGGCCTGGTTCTGTCCTATGCTGGTTTTCTAGGTCTGTGGTCCATGAGGTTTCCCTTGTTCAGGTCAGCTGTTTCTGTGGGTTTTCCCAAGTCTGGTTTTGACTCCTTTGCTCATCACTCCTCCCTCACTACAACTGGATTCCAGGAGTTCAGCTCAGTGCTTAGCTGTGGGTCTTTGCTTCTTTTTCCATCAGCTACTGGATGAAGGCTCCTGGATAGCATTTAAGGTAGTCATCAATCTCAATATAGGGGAAGGACATTTAGGATAGACTCTTCACTATTACTTAGAATCTTATTTGGGGTCATCCTTATAGATCTTTGGATATTTCCCTAGTGCCATATTTCTCTTTAAACCTATAAGAGCTCCCTCTATTAAAGTATCTTTTTTTTTAGCTCTCCTCTCCTCTTAATAGGCTTGTATATAGCCCTCATTCTTGTTTTGTTTGTCCTTGGTGACTTTCAATTGTTCAAAATATGACAGACACAGTCAGTTCTCTGAAACAACAGAGACAGAAGCCAACTTGACAACAGTAGCCATATCAGTTACATTATAACCTATCCTATACTTCTTTCCACCCTGAGGAGATGGTAGGGGGTACTATGGCTAGGAGTTTTCATATCTTATGGTTTTAACACACATTGGGTAGGAGTTGTGGTGATCTCCAGTCTATATACACATATATGTTCTTACTGGAACTGAAAAGGAGACTACTGAATCTTAATTTCTATCAATACTCTAACTCAGCCTAACATTCTAGATAGTAGCCAAAAAATCTTCTTAGTCCAAAGATTATTTAATATATTTGAAGTACCATGAATCTGTTTCTTCTATAGGTAGAAACCAATAGGTGAGAGTTTTCAACTTTAAGTCCTATATTGACCTAAGAATGTTAACTATGAAAACTGCCAGTCTCAGCTACCATCCTTTTCTCACTAGTATTTGGGATCAGAATACACACTGTGTTGTCCTGAAAGAGCCATGAACTGGCTAGACAGAAAAACAACTTATGGATAACCCATTACTATAAAGTGGCATTGGATGTATGTATATTCATGACATTCATTTCTCAGGGGTATGTTTTCATCCTTATTTTGTGTTGCTACGTCAATAATAGTGCAAGGTAAGAGGGTGGCTTGTTTTCCCTACCAAATCCAGAATGGCTGGTTTCATGGCAGATCAAGATGCAGGGACCTCTTGTCTAATTTTCATATTCTTCACAGATTGAATGAGTTCATTTTTGTGGCTCAATGCTTTCTTAATGAAGTACGATACTCTATTTTCTATTCCATCATCTTGCTGGATTAAAAATGATTCATTTTCCATTTTCTGTGGGGGATTTCCAATCCCTAAAGGGAAAGAAAATGAGTAAAAACCCTGCCCCTAAGGAAATAATGGCATACTAATGTCTAAGGTATAGGTGTAAACCAATTATCTCATATTCATACATTAAAAATACTCTCTTGAGAAGTTTGAGTGATCATCTACTCTGTTTAAAAGTGAGTATATAATAACAATAATTGCATATTAAAATGCTTACTTATCAAAAATAAATATGATAGAAATTTTCCTCTGCTTCTTGAGATGGCTATAAGTTATGAGAACAAGTTATGATTTTTACTTTGGCGATATTAACTCGATATTTACTAGAAATGTATCTATGGTATAATTGCTCTTCCGACCATCCAAGTAAGTAAACAGTGAAGAAACACCAAATTTTCTTTACTGAATAAATGTGAACTTCAGAATTCAATTTATATTATTGTCTTCTTTGAGGATAAATTCCAGAGAGTTAAAATATGTCAGTATTTTTTATAGTGTGCAGTATTAGAATTCAAGTGAAGGTGATATAAGAATCCATTCAAAGTGGGCCGTGAAGTCTATGAAGAGACTTTAGGGACTTTAGGGAAGGAAAATGTTTATATAGTTTCTCCTCCTTGGACAGAACTTCACTACCCTACATTCATTGCTTTTTCTATAACATGGAAGTAACTAAACCATTCCTGATTTTTTTTAGAACAATGTACTGATATCATTTCACTGAAGTCTAACATATGTTAACAGGACCAGCATATGTTGCCAAGGTACATAACTCCAACATTATCACTGAGATAATGAGTCAAGACAAGAAAAAAACAATGATGAGAATAGTTCTTTTTTGGTTCTGCTCTCTCCTTTATCCTTTGGCTTTTGGGAGTCATGTTTTCATAGAAAAGTATTGACAGTCATCTGTGAGATGGGCTTAATATTGTACTGTTATTTACCTTGTTTATAACTGAGGGCAGAAAGATATAAGGGATGGGGTATGGATGAATATAAGGAAAAAGAATTTTCTGGGAACAGAGTTGCAGCTACATATACAAACTTACAGTAGTTGTAAAATCATGCTCAATATCTGTGTAAGTCTAATACAGACCAACCCTAGCATAAAAAGGAGAGTCAAGTAAAAGGGCTTTCCCTTCCTTGGCTTAGAGCTATTGGCAATGGTAAGGTGATAGGAGAGGGAGAATCAGTCTTCTCTAAGAGGGTAGCATGGTAAGTCAACCATCCTTATATTGAAATGCCACACTTCCAAGTATGTGTAACCCAAATTAGCCCAATGAATAAAAAAGAATTTAAAGTACTCTAGATAGTGAGGGAGGCTGAATCTGGTGATAGTTGAGGAAGGGAGGCTGAATATAACCAAATCAAATATGATATAATATTATTTATGTCTGTGGAAAAATTTAAATAAGAGAAATATGACAATAAAGGAAGTAAACTCTGCTGGTGATAATCTATGTTGTGTTAAAGGCAGTTGTGTGAATGGGTGCAATTTCCTCTGACATGATTTCTCTTTGGCTCTGCTCACAGATTCTTTCAAAGAATGGTCCCTGAAAATGGCTCTTCAGTGACTGAATTTATTCTGGTGGGATTAACAGAAGAGCCTAATCTCCAGTGCCCTCTTTTCATCCTGTTTCTAGTGATGTATGTGGTCACTGTGTTGGGAAATCTGGGTTTGATAATCTTGATTGGATTGAATTCTCACCTTCACACCCCCATGTACTTTTTCCTCTTTAACTTGTCCTTTGTTGACCTCTGTTACTCTTCTGTGTTCTCACCCAAAATGTTAATGAGCTTTATGTCAGAGGAAAACTCTATTTCTTATAGAGGATGCATGACCCAGCTTTTCTTTTTCAGCTTTTTCTCTATTTCTGAGTGTTATGTGCTGACTGCAATGGCCTATGATCGCTACATGGCCATCTGCAACCCACTCCTGTATAATATTGTCATGTCTCCTAAATTATGTTTGAACCTTATTCTTGGCTCATACATGATGGCATTTTCTGATGCATTAGCTCATACAGTATGCATGCTGCCACTGACCTTTTGTGATGCAAACACCATAAATCATTATTTCTGTGACATCCTTCCTTTGCTTCAGCTCTCCTGTACCAGCACCTATGTCAATGAAATGGAAGTTTTTGTTGTTGTGGGCATCAACATCATTGTGCCCAGCATTACTATCTTTGTTTCTTATGGTTTTATCCTTTCCAATATTTTTCATATCAGCTCTACTGAGGGTAGGTCCAAGGCCTTCAACACATGCAGTTCCCACATAATTGCTGTTTCTCTGTTTTTTGGCTCAGGTGCATTTATGTACCTCAAACCATCAACTGCCATATCAATGGATGAAGGTAAAATCTCTTCAGTCTTTTATACCAATACAGTTCCTCTGCTGAATCCCTTAATATACAGCTTGAGGAACAAAGATGTTAAAGTTGCCTTGATAAAGACACTGAGCAGGAGAAAGTGTTGATCTGAAAGAAAATTGTCCTTTGTTATATAGTTGATTTAAGATTTGGAAAGTCAATTTCATTAGTTCCATTTGTGTGGCCCATTGTCTTACCCTAATGTTTTTGGTTTTGGTCGTGGTGTTTTATTTTATATCAATTGCTAACAGAGTGAAAAAAATTGAATTCCCTTTCAATAATGTATTTCTGCATTTTGAAGATATCAGTTTTCATTCTTTATCATTGGAATAATTAATTTCTCATTTTCTTTCACATGTATTTAAACAACTTTAGCAGGAAATTTGTGTATTTAAAAATATGATCACTTTCATTCTTTATTCTCATTACAAAAGATCAATGTCTGACAATGACTACATCTTAAAATGCTAGGTTCGCATTCTGTCAAGTAAGTGGAGGGATTCATTTGGCATGGCTTTTAGAAACATGCAGTTACAGTATCTTTCTATTCTGGGCATTCCATCCTCCACTGGAGAAAGCTTTACAAACCAGAAATGGAAGTTTTCACAATAAATTTAAGTTGCCTCCTCACAAGTGCAAGCACTATGAACTAAATATCTTTTAGGAAGGAGCTCTCTTAGTTAATTTGTCAAGCTGAGGTTTTTTTTTTCTGTAATAGAAGACATATTTTTGAGTCAATGAATTTGGAAATGATGATTGATATAGGGAATTTAAACTTCAAAGAAGCATTTGGAGAGTTAGCTAAGCTATGATTATGTTTTTCATGGAAAATTATATTTAATTATGACTTAATAAAAGAGCAAAGATAACCATACTTAAGATACTAAATAAGTAAAAGAAGACTACTACAAACATTTTAAAAAGATACTGAATCAAACTCCAATTAAACACTTTAAAGATACTCTGTAAATATTTTGTTGTTTTATTTTTCCCAACTTCATTAAATTTTGAAACTTAGCATAAATAGTTCATTTGTTATTATGGTGGTCTGTTGTCATAATTATATCCTTGACTTACACTTCAGAAAGGCTATCCATTTATCCATCTGAAACCAATATTAACCTGCTGGATTTTTTATTAACAATTTATTCATATATATTTACATATATTAAATCTACAATATTGCAAATTACTGTTTTTTCTAATAATTCATTTTAAAAGGTTTTATATGTATGTGCCTCTATTTATGTGAGTTTTTGTGTATCCTGGGCATGAAGGAGCCCACAGAGGACAGAACAGGGCATTAGATATTCATGACAGAATAATTTAAGGTTGGAAACTTCCATCTGCGTTCACTGAACTGGATCCAGTATTCTGCAAGAGCAGTAAGTGATTTCAACAAACTGTACAATGTCTCTTGTCCCAATAAAATTATTTACTTTGCTGATTGAACAGTATATTTAGTAAGTAATATTTCTGCTAACTTGTAGCTAGTCCACCTATTTTTTTAATCCACACATTTCCTGAATGTATTGTATTCTTCAATATTCTGTTACCTACTAGTCTTACCTACCTGGAAACAGCTTGGGTTGTCTTAAACTTACTGAGAGTTTCCATTACACTGTTTATCTTTTCCTATTGTAATGTGTTATATTTATCACAAATTTATATATATATGTGTGTGTGTATATATATATGTGTGTGCGTGTGTGTGTATGTGTGTGTGTGAATATGAATAAAGTGCAACTAAAGCTAATTATATCTTTTTAAGTGAATTGTTCTATGTGCATTTACAAAGAAAACTCCTGAGGATATGTATAAAAGAAAACAAAATGGACAAAAAGAATATTGTATTGCCACCCACCACAAAGAGAGTGGTTAAGAAAAGGGAGCAAATAAATGAAAATATTATTTAAAACAGCATCGACACAAATAATGAAAGATGGTGTTAACTGATAACTCTGAAGTATCACCAGACTCATTTATTTCTCATTATATAGTTCGACTCCTATAGTAGCCAGTTCTCCAACATGAAGATCTTGTCTTAGCTTTACCTGGAGGGGTTTATGCTTTGATATTTCTTGAGAAATATAGATTTTGACTTTGAAAATATCTTGTTAGAATCTCCAGACATTTAGAAACTGACATATTTATTATCTTTGATATTTCTTGAGAAATATAGATTTTGACTTTGAAAATATCTTGTTAGAATCTCCAGACATTTAGAAACTGACATATTTATTATCTGTCTGTCTATCATCTTTCTTTCCTTTTAAAAATTAAGAAAAAGTTTTATAGTAAAAAGTTTTTCTCTACACTCAATAAACTTCTAGAGTTAGATCGAAATTTTAAAGCTGTGGATCTTCATATTGGATTTTACCCTTTTACTTTTGAATATAGAATATATTTTTATCTATTTATCCACTGTCAAAATTTTAAAACATTCATAATAGAACTATAAAAATTATTAGCTTTATGTCTACCATCTTTCAGTCTATCTACATTAAACTAAAATTTGGGGACCATGTGTGCTTATCTTTTAGATGGCATTTACCCAGGTATGAGTTGAGAAAAAGACTAGTGCTCTCTTCTTATTTCATGTGGGTTAATTGACTAACCTCTACTTTTATGTAATTTGTAGACTTAGTTTTATATACCTATATATAAAAACCAGGAATTATAAATGTGAGAAAATATGTGATATTTGTCATTCTGATAGTCTTAATTTGCTCAGAATGGTTATTTACAGTTGCATCTATTTCCTTGAAAGTAACATTAGTACCTTGGGAACACAATATTTTATTCAGGCACACCCTTCTCTTTGAGGATTGTACATTCTCCACACTTGGACCAATACTGGACTTCCACCTATCTGCTACCTTCTCTTTAGGGAAATCTATCATTTTGGTTGTTTCTCAGTTTGTTATTCTATTTCATAGAATCTACCCCCCTCCAGGGTTTCTAAACCCAGATGCAAATATACATATATATATATATATTAAGTAAACATATATATATATATATGTTTACTTAGTATACCACAGCATGCTTCAGGTATTCTTACAACACTTTCTTGCAAATATATTTTAAAATATGTTTCTGCTTGTTTCTTTTTGTAAGATTCTTATAGCTCTGTGGATACTTGCATGTAAGTTAGAAAAGTTCTAGACCACTAAGCTGCTTTCTCTAGACCTCTAATATTATCAGCTTTCAGGTGGGATAGATTAAGACACATGGTTATAATATATGGAAAACACTGGAAACACATCTAGACAGTGTCACTGAAGGGTTTAGTGACTAAAAGGTTTAAGTGGCCAGCACATCTCTAGACAGGAAAGGTAACTCCACTAATGATACCTTTTGCCTGATAAGATTCAGGTATACTACTTGGGTATCTATCACTTTGACACTACTGCAAAATTAGCCTGCAGATGAACTTCTCCATCACAACCACTTTCCACTGTGGCCCTTAGATTGTTCTGATTAAAGGATCTTATGCTTCTGTATATGTTTGTCTGTTTCTTTTATTTCCAATATGCCTCCATGAATCCAGATCTGTCACACTACCTTTTTATGTTGCTACTTTTGTTGTCAGTGCCTGCATGCTCCATTTCATGACCCTCATTGTCTGAATATTTTTAGGGATTGCATATAGTCATCCAGGTTTTTTCAACATTTCTGTATGTTGGATAAAATATATTAAATTCCCATGAAGTAAAGTGATACAATACAGACATGCTAACATTCAAGATGTTAGGGCCAGAAGACTGTGAGTGTCAGATCAGCATGACCAGCCTCACCACTCACAGGCCAACCTGGACTATACAATGAGACCATAATACAGGAACATCAAAACTATAAAAAGTAAATTAAATTCATATATATTTATAATTTGATAATGAGTATTTACATTACTTCCACCCTTCCACCCATCACCTTTCCCTACTTACTATGTCTCAAGTCCATGACCTTTTGTCATTATTGTTGTTACACAGACACACACACACACACACACACACACACACACACACACACACACACACACACACACAAGCACACAGGCATGCATACACACATACGTACCTTAATAAGTTCATTTAATGTTTCTTATATTCATGTATTTGTGGATAACCACTTAGGGTAGAATACCACTTGCAATATTTCTATATTATATTGTGAATGTATGAAAGGTTACAAACAGTTTCACTAGACATGCACGCAGGAAACTCCATTTCATTTAAATGTTTAATATTTTGAAAGCTGTCGGCATAGATAAGCTAGTTGTAAACTTTACCAAATGTTTTCAATTCTCAAACTATATTTGAAAAATATATAGCAATAAAATGTCATAAACATTGTATAAGAGAAACATCACCCTGACTTGAAAACTAAAGAGTAATTGTAAGAAGAAACTATAGATCAACACACTTTATGAATGCAGATTTATGTTGAAATTTTAGCAAATTCATGATTATAAAAGTGAAGGATATTACTTAAAAAGTAAATGATAGCATAATCATTTTAATGCTCTTTGAAATTCCTGAAATATAACTAAGTGACTGAATTAAGTTAAATGAAAAAAATTGGGACTAATGGTACTGTGATTGTGACAACAGTACAAATCTTTAAGAGGTCAGATTAATGTGTCATTATTTTTATTTTCTAACCTTGTGGGTCATTATTTATATCCACGCATACAATGAATATACTTTAAATCTATTTACAGTATGCACAAGAGAGAAGGTAAAAACCTGTAGGGATTAAATATGGTGTCATTATTTGATTGACAAATTTATTTATTTTTTATATAGATATTATTATTTTTCCTTATATTACATATCGATCCAAGTTACCCCTCCCTCCCATGCCTCGACACCCCCTCCTGTCCCATTCTCCCACACTCCACAGGGAGGGATATACCTTCCAGAAGGGATCATCAAAATCTGTCAAGTCATTTGGAGAAGGGTCTGGGCCCTCCCTCCTGCCTCTAGGCTAAGGGAGTATCCCTCCGTGGGGACTGTGCTCCCAATGTCCTTTCATGCACCAGGAATACATCCTGGTTCCACTGTCAGAGTCCCTTAGATTGCCCAGACGTCTTACTGAGACTCATGTTCAGGGGGGTCTGAGTCAGTCCAATGCTAGTTTCCCAGCTATCAGTCTGGGGGTCTATTAGCTCCCTCTTGTTCAGGCCAGCAGTCTCTGTGGGTTTCTGTAGCCTGGTCTTGCCTCCATTATCTCATCACTTTTCCTTCTTCTTAGCAACTGGATACCAGGAGTTTGGCTCAGTGTTTAGCTGTGGGTGTCTGCTTCTGTTTCCATCACTTACCAGCTGAGAGCTCTATGATGGCATATAAGTTAATTACCAATCTCATTATCAGGGAAGGACATTTAAGGTGACCTCTTCACTGTTGATCACATAATTAGTTGTGGTCATCCTTGTAGGTCTCTGACATTTCTCTAGTGTCAGTTTTTAAACCTTTAATGGCTCCCTCTATTATGGTATATCTCTCTTTTTTTTTAATTTTTAAAAATTATTTATTTATTTTTCTTATTTTACATATCCATTCCAGTTCCTTCTCCCTCCCTCCCCCCATGCCCCACAACCACCCTCCCATCCCATTCTCCCCACACACACTCCACAGGGAGGGTGATGCCCCAGGAGGGATCAACAAAATCTGTAAAGTCATTTGGAGTAGGGACTAGGCCCTTCCTCTTGCCTCTAGGTTAAGAAAGTATCCCTCCCTGGAGAATGTGCTCCCAAAGTGCTTTTGTGCACCAGGGATACATCCTGGTTCCACTGTCAGAGGTCCTTTAGACTGCCCAGGCCTTTTAACTGAGACCCATGTTCAGGGGGTCTAAGTCAGTCCCATGTTGGTTTCCCAGATATCAGTCAGGGGGTTCATTAACTCCCCCTTGTTCAGCTCAGCTGCCTTTGTGGGTTTCTGTAGCCTTGTCTTTTTACCATTTTCTCCCTCTTTGCATCTGGATTCCAGCTGGCTCAGTGCATTTTACTCTCATCTATTAGTCTGGCAACTCTAACTTCCTGGTCCCACATGTTCTACTCATCTCCCCCTTCTCTTTCTCCTAAATCCCTCACTCACTGCTCCCCCCACTACCAATATGCTCAGGAGATCTTGTTTATTTCCCTTCAGGGAGGGACCTTTTATGAATCTCTTAGGTTATCCCTTGTATCCTAGTTTCTCTGGCAGTGTAGATTATAGTCTGGTGATCATTTGCTCTATGTCTAAAATCCATATATATGGGTGAATAGATACCATGTTTCTCTTTTTGTGACTAGGTTACCTTATTTAGGATGGCTTCTGCAAGTTCCATCTGTTTGCCTGCGAATTTCAAGATTTCATTGTATTTTCTTTTCTGGCTTAGAAGTATTCCATTGGGTAAATGTGCCAGATCTTCTTTATCCATTCTTCAGTTGAGGGACATCTAAGTTGCTTCCAGGTTCTTGGTATTATAAATGATGCTGCTATGAACTTAGTTGAACAGATGTCTTTGTTGTATGGATGTGGATCACTTGGGTATATGCCTAAGAATTGGATTGGTGGGTTTTGTGGTAGACTGATTCCTATTTTCCCAAGGAACTTCTATACTCATCTCCAAAATGGCTGCACAAGTTTGCACCCTACCAGCAGTGGAGGAGTGTTCCCCTTTTTCCACAACCTCACCAGCACAAATTGTCATTGGTGTTTCTGCTTTTAGCCATTCTGATAGGAGTAAGATGGTATCTCAGAGTTGTTTTGATTGTATTTCCCTGATGGTTAAGAATTTTGAGCACTTTCTTCTGTGTCTTTCAGCTGTTTTGCATTTCTTTATTGAGAATTATTTATTCAGTTTTGTACCCCAATTTTTAACAAGGTTATTTGCTGTGTTGGTGACTAGTATCTTGAGTTCTTTGTATATTTTGGAGATCAGCCCTCTGTCACATATGGGGTTGGTGAAGATCTTTTCCCAGTCTGTGGGCTGCCTTTATATCTTGTTGACTATGTCCTTTGCCTTACAGAAGCTTCTCAGTTTCAGGAGGTCCCATTTACTAATTGTCGATGTCAGTGTCTATGCTACTGGTGTTATGTTCAAGAAGTGGTCTCATGTACCAATTTGTTCAAGGGCACCTCCCACTTTCTCTTCTAAGATCTTCAGTGTGGTTTGATTTATGTTGAGGTTTTATGAATGGCAATAGACATGGGTCTATCTGCAGTCTTCTACACATAATCTTCCAGTTGTGCAAGCACCATTTGTTGAAGATGCTTCCCTCCTTCCATTTTATTCTTTTAGCTATTATGTCAAAAACCAGGTGTTAGTAGGTATGTGGGTTAAAATCAGATTTCCATTTGAATCCATTAGTCTACCTGTCTATTTTTGAGCCAATAGTAAGCTGTTTTGAGGACTATCTCTATAATAGTGCTTGAAGTCAGGAATGTTGATATCTCCTGAAGTTCCTTTTTTGTACAGGGTTGTTTTGGCTGTCCTGGGTCTTTTCATATGCCATACAAAGTTGAGCTTAATCTTTCAAAGTCACTGAAGAATTGCGCTGTAATTTTGATGGGGATTGCATTGAATCTGTAGATTTTCTTTTCTTTTTTTGGGGGGGGGCAAGATTGCCATTTTTACTATGTCCCTTCTACCTAGCCAAGACCATGAGAGATCTTTCCATTTTCTTGTGTTTTCTTTCATTGCTATCTCTAAAGACTCAAAGTTCTTGCTATACAGATCTTTCACTTGTTTGGTTAGCCTTACCCCAAGATATTTATGTTGTTTGTGGTGATTGTAAAGGGTGATGTTTTTCTGATTTCTTTCTCAGCCCCTTTATTGTCTGTATATTGTAGGGCTACAGATGTTTTTTTTTTTTTTTTTTTTTTAAGAATCTCTATAGATTATAGCATGATTTCCTTGTATCAGGAAATCATTATTCTTTTATATTCATGACATAATTTAAAAAATTTACATGTCAATCCCAGTTTCCTTTCCCCCCCTCCCACCTACCCACTTTACCCTGTGACATGCACCCTGGTTACCCTTCCCTTCCATCCCCCACCCCCACTCCACTTGTAGGGTTATGCTATCCAAGTTGGGTCATGTAAATCTGTCAAGTCATTTGAAGTAGGGACTAGTACTTCTCTCCTGTCTCTAGGTTAAGGGGGTATCCCTCCATGGGAGATGTGCCTGCAAAGTCATTTTGTGCACCAGGAATATATCCTGGATTGTCTGAGGTCCCTCAGACTGCTCAGTCCTTGTAGCTGAGGCCCATATTCAGTGGTTCTAAGTCAGTCCCATGCTGGATTCCCAGCTATCAGTCTGGGGGCCCATTAGCTCCTCCTTGTTTAGGTTAGCTTGTCTTTGTGAGTTTATACAACCTGGTGTTGTCCTCTCTCTCTCTGCATCTGGATTCTAGTTCAATTCAGAGTTTAGATTTGGGTGTTTGCTTCTGTTTCCAACAGATACTATATGAGGACTTCATGATGGTGAATAATTTAGTTGATGATCTCACTATCAGGTGAGGGCATTTATGGTAGCCTTTCCATGGTTGCTAGAATTGTTAGTTGGAGTCAGTCTAGTAGGTATCTAGACCCTTTTTTTAGTTCAGTATTCTCTTCAAACCAATAATGGCTCCCTCTTTTATATTCTCTCTCTCTCTCTCTCTCTCTCTCTCTCTCTCTCTGTCTCTCTCTCTTTCTCTCTCTCTTTCTCTTTCTCTTTCTCTTTCTCTCTCTCCTGTCTTCCATTCCTTCCCAGATCAATCTTCCTAGTGGCATGTGCTTTCCTCTCCTCCCCTTCTCTTTCTCCTAGTTCTCTTTCCATTCACTGTTCCCCCATTTCCAATGTGCTCTGGGGGGACTTGTGCCTTCACTCTTTTGTGATGGACTATATATGAATCTCTTAGAATACACCTTGTATCCTAGTTCCTCTGGTGGTGTGAATTATAGGATGGTGATCCTTTGCTCTAGGTCCCAAATCCATATATGAGCAAGTACATACCCTGTTCCTCTTTTTGTGACTGGGTTACCTCATTCAGGATGGCTTCTTGAAGTTCCATCCACATGCCTGCAAATTTCAAGATTCCGTTTTTTTTTTTTTTTTTTTTTTTTTTTTTTTTTTGCAGAGTAGTATTCCATTGTGTAGATGTGCCACATCTTCTTTATCCATTCATCAGTTGAGGGGCATGTAGGTTGCATTCAGGTTCTTGGCTATTAGAAATAATGCTGCTATGAACATATTTGAGCACATGTCTTTGTTGCATGGATGTGAGTCATTTGGGTATATACCTAAGAGGGAAATGGCTGGGTCCTGTGGTAAACTAATTCCCATTTGCCTGAGTAACCGCCAACTGATCTCCAAAATGGCTGTATGAGCTTGTACTCCCATACAGTGGAGGAATGTTCCCATTTCTGCACATCCTCTCCAGCATAAGTTGTCATTGGTGCTTCTAATTTTAGCCATTCTGGCAGGAGTAAGATGGTATCTCAAAGTTGTTTTCATGTGCATTTCCCTGATAACTAAGTATGTTGAATATTTTCTTAAGTGTCTTTCAGCCTTTTTGATTTCCTCTATTGAGAATTCCTTCTTCAATTCTGTCCCCCATTTTTTAAATAGGGTTATTTGGTCTTTTGTTGACTAGTTTCTTGAGTTCTTTGTATATTTTGGAGATCAGCCCTTTGTCAGATGTAGGATTAGTAAAAAGTTTTTCCCAGTCTGTGAGCTGCTGTTTGGTCTTATCAACTGTGTCCTTTGTCTTACGGAAGCTTCTAAGTTTAAGGAAGTCCCATTTATTAATTGTTGATCTCAGTGTCTGTGCTACCGGAGTTATGGTCAGGAAGCAGTCTTCTATACCAATTTGTTCGAGGGTACCTCCTACTTCCTCTTCTAAGAGGTTCAGTGTGGCTGGATTTATGTTGAGGTCTTTGATACATTTGGACTTGAGTTTTGTGCATGGCGATAGACATGGGTCTATCTGCAGCCTTCTACACACCACCATCCAATTGTGGCAGCACCATTTGTTGAAGATGCTTTCCTCCCTCCAATGTATTTTTTTAGCTGTTTTGTCAAAAATCTGGTGTTCATAGGCATATGGATTAATATCGGGATTTTTGATTCGATTCCATTGGTCTACCTGTCTATTTTTGTGCCAATACCAGGCTGTTTTTAGAACTATACCGCTATAGTAGAGATTAAAGTCAGGGATGGTGATGTCTCCTGAAGTTTCTAAAGCCCCCTCTATCCATCTTTGAGGGTGGTGAGCTTATAATTTTTGCAACTGCCTTGTTAAATAATGTGGTTCCTTTTTGTCAATAAGCACCAATAAGGAGCTCTTTCTTTAGCTAACCTCTCCATATAGTTAAGTGTGTAATACAACACTTTCTTTCCATGTATATGTACCTATCTATTTCCCTGATCATCATATACTTCTGTATATGGCATAGGATGCTTTATAGTTCTGAGTCTCTGTGGAGTTTCCCTGTTTACTGGAGGTACCCACCATGATCCTCTAAGAAAGTAATGCTTTCTACCATAAATCATAGTAGTAGTAATTCCTAGACTGTTCTTCCTAGCTCCTGGTGAACTCACTGGTTCTTTTCCCTACTAGTCTCTGAATTTTTATCCTTTCACTCTTTACATCCACCAAGACTTGGCCAGGATTGTTGTATTAATTAGATCCATAGAAATCCAGAAAGGTAAGGTACAGAACACAAATTTACAGAATTTGATCACTGTACTGGAACAAATTGTAGAGGCAGGATCCCAGGGACCTCCAGGAGACCAAGTTCTGCAGAACATATGCCTCTGGTCTGTGAACACAGTTTTCACCATGTTACACAGACTCCACCTGAGTTTGCGTGGCTTTTCTCGGTTAATTGTTTTTTAAGCGAAGTTCCAGTATGTCATGTCTCATTCTGGTGAGGGTTTGAAGTACCAATCTAAATAAAATAGGAAACAAAAACATGACTAACACAAACAGTAGCAGCATTATTCCTGCAAAAACAAAATATTGAGTCCAATCTAGAGGATTCAAAGCTTAAATGTTTCTATTTAATTCTGCTAATTTATCTAAATTCCAGGTACCTAAATGACTTTTACTCATTTCTGTAATTTTTTGTCGAAAATTTTCTTTATCATGAGTGACATCTGAATCTTTCCAAATCTCCTGTAGTGAGCTTTGGTGCATTCCCAATTTGCAGTTGTGTTGTAAGGCAATAGAGTAACACAAATATACTGAAAAGTTGCATGACACTTAGTTTCCATATTAGTCTTAATGTTAACTAACTACATATTGTACTAAAGATAAAACTATCCTCTTCCAATGCATTTATCTTTGCCTCCAATTTCTTATCTATTATATGTTGCTCAGACAAAGCCATTGATATATATTTTTGTATTTCATTAACAAATTGGGCTGTATGTATTTTTTTTAACCAATGCAGAAGTTGATACAGTAAAAGAAGTCAAAATTGCTTAAGGCTGAAATTTTTAAAATTAATTCAGCCATAAAACTTTTGAGCCTAATTTAATTTATTCAATTTTGTTAAAGTTTGCAAGGCAGAATTTTCAAACCAAGTATCACCTTCCAAATCTACAGGCAACATAACAAAAGCTGGTCTTTTAACAAGAATCATAAGTGTAAACTCCTTATTAAGTCCTGAATTATCACAATTAGAAAGCTGACAAGAGGAACAAGAAATCCTAAATGACTTTCCTTTTTTTGGTAACATTAATTCTATCCTGATGCTCCAAAAGCATTTCATAAGGATAGGACACATAGGCTCTAACTGCTAGAGGTGAGTGTATCTGTGCTTTAGGTTTCTTTCATAAAATCATGATGGCAGCTGCAGCCAACCAAAACAAGTCTGGATGAACAGCCGTTTCATTAGAATTAGGAATTTCAGAAACTCAAATAGGAGCAACAAACCTGGAGTAAATCAGCATCACAATTTTTCTGGGATAGAATCTGGAGAATATCTATTAAACTTTTCTGAATTATTTTTAAGATAATTGGTATAATCATAGGTAGGAGAGCTAACAGAGAAGTCCCAAATTTGAGTTCCTAATGAGTAAAATTTGGAACCTGATTTGGGGAACCTACATTCAAGCCAAGTAGGGAACATTTCAGTTCCTCCTGTCCAGAACTGATCTTTATCTCTATACTTTTCTAAACAATTAGGCAGATGAATATGAGGCACAGAAACAAAAGACTCATTATAAGTTATATATCCTAAAGTTGGAGTTTGTGATTCCCACATTAACCTTTTATCATTATTTTCACCACGATTAGCAGGATCAGGATCATCAGCCAAAAAAGTTCTATAATTAACAGGAAGACAGCCTAAAGTTGCAGCTCCTCTAAGTGCCAGGCAAACATATTTACAGAATGACATCTCCCATCAGATTTATCCTCATAATTTATACACATGGAGGTGTTTACACCGTGATCATAATCTTGGTAGCCTCCCAAAAGATCAGAACCATTAGTCATTACCTTAATGTGAGCTTTCTCCATCCATCCTACTGGATGAATCAGAGGGGGTTTTGGTATGTAGGCCCAGTAACTTCCCCGGAAGCAAACTGAGGTTGTACAATCAAAAGAGCAAGCATAGCTACAGACATTGTTTTAGCAGAAATAGATTGTTGTTGAGAAATAATCCAGTCCTTAGCTGCTTTGATTAATTTTCTCAGCTGAGTCCAGGTCAGCAGCGATGAGGCCACAGCTGTTGCTTTCTCTATGGTCAGCGAAAGTGCCTTGGTGAACCTCGTGTTTTTGCTTCCTCTTCTGCCTTCAAGACAGGCAGGGCTCACACAGGCTGAACAAGTCTATCTGGAATTCAGATGGGGAAATAGGCAAACTGGGGTGAAACACAGGCATAGCCTTGTTCAGTAGAAATTAATGCATCCGGGCCTTTCTTTTCACATAATGCAAGAGGGAGACTCAGTTTTTAAACTTTCCCAATGTTTCATCATGGGGGAATTCCCTTGCTCATCTGTGTTTAGATGATTTGTAACAAAGAGAGCATAAGTCAAAAGCTGATGGGGAGAGTAATAAGAATTTTCTTTCTTTAGTCTTTGAATTTGATTCTTCAGTGTTTGGTGAGTCCTTTCAATAATAGCTTGTCCTTGGGGATTATAGGGAATACCTATTACATGTTCAATACCCCAAGATAGTAAAAACTGACTAGAAGCCTTGGGGTTATAAGCAGGAGCATTATCTATTTTGATTGTTTAGGGTATTCCCAAGAAGGCAAAATATTGAATTAATGTTGAATTACATCTTTAACTGTTTCACCAGTTCTAGCAGAAGCCATTACTGCATGAGTATATGTATCTACTCTCACATGAACAAAAGATAATTTTCCAAATTCTGTCATATGAGTTACATCCATCTGCCAAATGTCCAGGGCTTTTAAGCCTTTGGGATTGACCCCCAACTTAAGCAGGTGATATACCTGAGGACACTGAGTGCATTGCTTAATAATATCTTGTGATTGCTCCTGTGAGATAGAAAACATTCATTTCAAAGCCAAGGCATTTTGATGATGTAAAGCATGGCTTGCTCTAAGGCTCACATTATAATTTCTTTACTTAGCATATTTGCCATCACATTTCCTCTATTCAGAGGTTCAGGAAGATTAGAATGATCTCTAATATGTCCTATAATTTTTTCTGTTCTATTTTGTAACTTCTGTAAAAGAGGTGAAATTGCTGAATGTCCAGACAGTAGTACTATCTCGATGGCAAGAAATATACTAACCACAAATCTTGAATCTGTATAAAGTTTAAGTATTTCCTGGAAATGTGTAAAAGCAAGCATCATTGAAAAAATTTCTGCTTGTTGTGCAGAAATTTTATCCCTCTGCTTAATTATTGGGGGTGTCCTCCAGAATGTACTACTGATTTCCCATTAGATTATCCATCTGTAAAAATACATCTGTTTTCATTCAAAGGTGTTTTACTCTCCTGTCTGGAAAAAATTATGGCTATTTCTTTACAGAATTATGTATAAGTGGATACTTAATCTGTCCTAAAAGTCCTTGTAAGGCTATTTCCCAATCTTCATATTCTTGTAATAAATATTCAAATTGTCTTTTTATTATATGGAATAATAATATTATAAATTTTTCTACCAAAAAGTTCTTTTGATCTATTCCTTCCTTTGATTATTAATAGAGTACACTTAAGTGAATAAGAGGCTACCATTTTTGGCTAAACATGAGGTAAATGTATCCACTATAACACTCCTTGCTCTAAGCATGGAAGTCCTCAATATCAATAAATCCCATTCCTCAGTATAATCAATTTATTTTATCCTAGTATTATTAGTCATTTGCTTTATTAAACATAAGGCCTTTATTGCATCAGGAGTCATATATCTTTAGGATTTTGGGTCTTTATCCCCATGTAAAATGGAAAATAAGGGACTTAATTCGCCTGTGGTGTTTTAAATAAGGTCTAATCCAATTAATATTTCCCATAGACATTTTTTTGAAAGATAATATAATTGTCATGAATAACATGACCTAGATAATTTATTGGCCTATTACTTTGAATCTTATCAGGTGCTATAATAAGACCATGTGCAGTAAGCTTCTTTATTGCCAAATTTAAAATGTCTTCGGTCTTCTTCTTAGTATCATGGGCTATTAGAATATCATCCAGATAGATCCATATCTATCACCATGCATAAAACTTAAGTCCAAATGTTTCAAAGACCTCAACATAAATCCAGTCACACTGAACCTCTTAAAGAGAAAGTGGGAGGTACCCTTGAACAAATTGGTACAGTAGACCTATTCCTGAACATAATACCAGTAGCTTGGACACTGAGATTGACACCTGATAAATGGGACCTCTTGAAACTGAGAAGCTTTTACAGAAGCAAAGGACACAGTCAATAAGACAAAACAGCAGCACACAGAATGGGAAAAGATATTTACCAACCCTAAGCTGATAGAGGGCTGATTTCTCAAATATCAAAAGAACCCTAGAAGCTAGCTACAAAAACATCAAATAAGCTAATTAAAAAGTGGCGTATAGAGCTAAATGAGAATTTTTAATAAAGGAATCTAAAATAGCTGAAAGACATTTAGGAAAGTCCTCAACATCCTTAGCCATCAGGGAAATGCAAATCAAAACAACTCTGAGATACCATCTTACACAGAATGGCTAAAAATAAGACACCAAAGACAGTTTATGCTGGCAAGGATGTAGAGAAAGGGGCACACTCCTCCACTACTGGTGGGAGCACAAACTCATACAGCCACTTTGGAAAACAGTAAAGTGCTTCCTCATAAAATGGGAATCAGTCTATCTCAAGATCCAGCAATTCTACTCTAGGCATATACCCATAAGATGCACATTCATACAACAAAGTCATCTCTCCAACAATCTTTATAAAAGCATTAGTTGTAATATGTAATATCCAGAACCTAGAAACAACCTAAATGCCCTCAACTGAAGAATGGATGAAGAAAATGTGGTACATTTACACAATGGAGTACTACTTAGTTGAAAAAAATCAATAGAATCTTGAAATTCACAGGGAAATGGATAAAACTTGAAGAAACCCACCTGACTGAGGTAACTCAGTCCCCAAAAGACAAGCATGGTATGTACTCACTCATATATGAGTTTTAAACATAGAGCAAAGTAGTACCATTCCTATAATCCATACTGCCAGAAAAGCAAGGAAATAAGAAGGATCCTAAGAGAGATATACATGGTCTCTGGAGAAGGGGAAAGGGACAAGGTCCGCCAAGCAAATTGGAAGCAAGGGTGATGGGGAGAGGAAGTTTAGAAGAGGAGGGAAAGATTTGCATGACAATGCAGGGAAATTAAGTCAGCAAAAGAATAGAGGAGAGACCCCATCACCCAGTACCCTGCCAGAGGACTGCCCTAAATCCCCACCTGCCTGATCTTTGACCCCATTGATGGGCCTCTGCCAGAGGACTACCCTGAGTCCCCACCTGCCTGATCTTTTACCTCTACTGCCAGGCCCCTGACTAAGAAGAGACCTCCTAGAGAGCTTGTACTACCAAGAGCTACAGACATCAAACTCCTGACTCACCTACAACCACCCAGAGAATAGTGGAGAGAGAGAGACAGAGACAGAGACGGAGACAGAGACAGAGACAGAGACAGAGAAAGAGAGACTCCACCTACACCCACTGGAAGAAGTGATGGGAAGCTGGCAATACAAGAAAACACCTAACAGTAGAAAGACAAGCATGACAAAAATCTAGGGACTCTATACCAACTGGATCTGAGCACACCAAAGCAGATGAAGCAGAAGAGAATGACTTAAAAAGTAACTTCATAAAAGAAATAGAGGCCCTCAAAGATGATATGAGAAAATCCCTTAAAGAAATGGAAGAAAAAACAAAGAAAATATTGGAAGAAATAGAGGAAAAGACCAAGCAAAACATGCAAGAAATGAACAAATCTCTTAAAGAAAGTAAGGAAAGCTTAGACAGAACAATCAAACAGACAAAGAGACAGTTCAAGACTTGAAAACTAAAATAGAGACAATAAAGAAAATACAAACTGAGGGAATGCTGGAAATAGAAAAACTGGGCAAACAATCGGGAGCCATAGACACAAGAGTAACAAACAGAATACAAGAGATGGAAGAAAGAATCTCAGGCCCTGAAGATAAACTAGAGGAAATAGATTCATTGACCAAAGAAAATCTTAACACAAAACATCCAGGAAATGTAGGACACAATGAAAAGGCCAAACCTAAGAATAATAGGCAAAGAAGATGGCAAAGAAGCCCAGCTCAAAGGTGTAGAAAACATATTCAACAAAATCATTGAAGAAAACTTTCCCAATCTGAAGAAAGGCATGCCCATGAAAATACAAGAAGTACATAGAACACCAAATAGATTAGACCAAAGAAAAAAGATCCCTTGAAACATAATAATCAAAACACCTAACATACAGAATAAAGAAAGAATATTAAGAGCAGCAAAGGAAAAAGGCCAAGTAACATATAAAGTCAGACCTATCAAAATAACACCTGACATCTCCATGAAAACTCTCAAGGCCAGAAGGTCTTGAACAGATGTTCTATAAGAACTATGAGTCCACAGATGCCAGCCCAGGCTACTATACCTAGCAAAACTCTCAATCACTCTAGGAGAAAATAAGATATTTAACACCAAAGCCAGATTTTCACAATACGTTTCTACAAATCCAGCCCTACAGAAAGTTCTGGAAGGAATACTCCAACCCAAGGAAGTAACTACTCTCACAAAGACATAGGAAATAGATAATCCCAATTCACCAGAACCCAAAGGATAAAGCAGGGCAACTAAGTTCACAATACTACTGCCAACAACAAACAAGAATTAACAATCAATGATCCTTACTTTCCCTCAGCTTTAATGGTCTTAACTTGCCTATAAAAAGACACAGGCTATCAGAATGAATACAAGGACAGAATCCATCCTTCTCCTGCCTATAAGAAACACATCTAAGCTTCAAAGACACATATTACATCAGGGTAAAGAGTTGGGAAAAGATCTTCCAATCAAATGGACCCAAGAAGCAAGTAGGTATAACTATCCTAATATCTAACAAGTTAGACTTCAAACCAAAATCAATCAAAAGAGATGAAGAAGGTAATTTCCTATTCATCAAAGAAAAAATCTGTCAAAGTCTCAGTTCTGAACGTCTATGCCCCAAATACAAAGACCTAAAGATAAATCCAGCCACACTAAACCTCTTAGAAGAGAAAGTGGGAGTAACCCTTGAACAAATTGGTGCAGGAGACTGCTTCCTGAACATAACTCCAATAGTAAAGACACTTATATGGACAACTAATAAATGGGGCCTCCTCAAAATGAGAAGCTTCTGTAATGCAAAGGACACAGTTGACAAGACCAAATTGCAGCCCACAGACTGGAAAAAGATCTTCACTAATCCTATATCAACATAGGGCTGATCTCCAAAATATTTAAAGAACTCAAGAAACTAGTCACCAAAACACCAAATAACCTTATTTAATAATGGGGTACAGAACTGAAGAGAGAATTCTCAATAAAGGAAATTAAAATGGCTGAAAGACACTTTAAAAAGTGCTCATCATTCTTAGCTATCAGGGAAATGCAAATCAAAACAACTCTGAGATGCCATCTTACTCCTGCCACAATGGCTAAAATTAGAAATACCAAATGACAATTTAGCTGGAGAGGATGTGGAGAAAAGAAAACTCCATTGCTGGTGGGAGTGCAAACTGGGATGGCCATTTTGGAGATCAATATGTGTAACACACCTGCCTCGACCAGCAAGGAAGACGGGACTCCAGGAAGATCTTCTTCATGCAATTTTAATCAGGAACCTTGAACAAGCTTCTTTTGCAGCCAGGGAAAAGCCTGTGCAGGCTTAAATCCCCTTGTGCTGACCAACCTCAGTGAGCCACGTGAACCCTGCAGATAGGCTACTCTAATGCGGAAGCAAACAGGCTGAACAGGCTTAACCAAATAAGGACTTGTTTATGCCAGAGAGCGCTCACCATCGGGGAGGTGGAAGGCTGAAGCCAGTGCCATTTTTAAGGTGCAGCGCTTCACAGGTCTCTACAAATATGGCAGTTCCTCAGGAAAATGGGAATCAGTCTACCCCAGGACCCAGCAATCCCCCTCTTAGGCATATACCCAAATGATCCTCATCCATGCAACGAAGACATCTGTTCAACTATGTTCATAGCAGCATTATCTGTAATATCAAGAACTTGGGAGCAATCTAGATGCCCCTCAACTAAAGAATGGATAAAGAAGATGTGCATATCTACACAATGGAATACTATTCATTCAGAAAAACAATGGAATCTTGAAATTTGCAGACAAATGGATGGAACTTGCAGAAGTCATCCTGAATGAGGTAACCCTGTCACAAAAAGAACATGGCATATTCTCACTCATTGATGGATTTTAGTGATAGAACAAAGGATCATCAGCTTATAATTCATACTGCCAGAGAAACTAGGATACAAGGAGGATTCTAACAGATTCATAAAGGGTCCCTCACAGAAGGGGAAAGGAACAAGATCTTCTGAGCATATTGGGAATGGGGGGCAGTGAGTGGAGAGGGATCTAGGAAAAACAGAAGGGAAGGAGAGTAGAGCATGTTGGACTATGAAGATTGTGTCAGGGGAGACATAGATGACAGAGAGAGAGAGAGACAGACAGACAGAGAGAGACAGAGAGAGAGAAACAGAGACAGAGACAGACAGAGAGGGAGGTACCATAAAAGATGGAGCCTGTAAAGATTTGAAGAGAAAGCTGACTATAGAGAAATGTCCTGAGACCTACAAGACTGACCCCAATTAACAATTTGAGCAACAGTGGAAAGGCTACCATAATTGCCCTTCCCTGATAATGAGATTGATGACTACCTTACCCATAATCATAAAATCCTTACCTAGTAGCTGATGGAAACAGGAAACAGAATCAGACACCCACAGCTAAACAGTAAGCTGAACTGCAATCCAGATGCAGAAAGGAAGGACAAGTCCAGACAACAGAAACCCATAGAGACAGCTGACCTGAACAAGGAGGAGCAAATATGCCCCTAGACTGATAGTTGTGAAACCCACATTGGATTGACTCAGACCCCCTGAACATGGGTCTCAGTTAGAAGGCCTGGGCAGTCTAAGGGATTTCTGACAGTGGAACCAGGATACATCTCTGGTGCACAAAAGGACTTTGGGAGCACATTCCCCATAGAGGGATACTCCATTAACCTAAAGGCAGGAGAAAGGACCTAGTCCCTATTCCAAATGACTTGAAATATTTTGTTGACCCCCCTGCAAGGCATCACCCTCCCTGTGGAGTGGGGAGTGATGGGATGGGAGGGTGATCAGGGGGCATGGGTAGGGGGGAGAGAGGAAAGAAGAGAGGGAGAGGGAACTGGAATAAAAGCAAAACAATTTAAAATAAAATAAAAAGAATAGAGGATAGTAAGAAAAGAGATATCATAATAGGAGGAATTATAGTTTTTAAGAGAAATATGGCTCTAGGGAAATTTCTAGAGATCTACAAGGATGACACCAACTAAGCAATAGTGGATAGGCTATCTTACATGTCTTTTAGGATACTGAGACTGATGACTCCCTTATATGCTACCCTAGAGTCTTCATCCAGTAGCTGAAGGAAGTAAAAAAAAAAAAAAAAAAAAAGAAAAGAAAAAACAATAGCTAAACACTAAGCTGAACTTTTGGGATCTAGTTGCAGACAGGGAGGTGTGATGAGTAAAGGGGTCAGGACCAGGCTGGAGAAACCCCCAGAAACTGAACAAAGGAGTCCAGTCTGATAGCTGTGGAACCAGCGTAGGACTACCCGAGATTCCCTGAATGTGGTATTAGTTGGGAGGACTGGGCAGTCTATGGGGCCTCTGGTAGCAGATCAGTATTTATCCCTATTATATGCAGGGACTTTTGGAGTCTATTCCATATAGAGGGATACACTCTCAGCCTAAACACATGGGGGGAGGGCCTGTGCCCTGTTCCAAATGATATGACAGAATTTGAAGACTCCCCATGAAGGCCTCACCCTCTCTTAGGAGCAGAAAGGGGATTAATGGGGATTGGTAGGGGGAACAGGGGAGGAAGGGAGGGTGCGGGAACAGGGATTGACACGTAAAACAACCTTATTTTAAATTTAAAGAAAAAATAATGAAAAAAACAGAATTTGCCAGACCAAAAATATAAATAAAAAGATATTGTCTGTAAAATAATGTCGACATTAAATCTGCATACATTTTAAGAAAAAGAAACACAATGCTAATTTTGTATAAATTTATCTCTGCTATATATATATTAACTACTAAATGGATAAACAAAGTGTACTATAATTTTCTTCTTTGGATTATTATTTACCTCTAAAATTCAATGAAATATAAGCTTATTCTAAAGTTTGGATAAATCTTGCAAACAAACATATACACTGATTGAAAAAAGATAGGACAGCATATTATGCAATTTTATTTTAATTTCTAAAACAAAGAAATACATAGAAATAGATTAGGATTTTCATGTAAGTTGGAGAGGTATAAGCTGTGAGATTATGAACATAGTTAAATGAAGGAGGAGGACTTGCTATGCCACTTTTCCAAGCTGCTACCCAGATTCTTCCATAACTGACCTGCATCACTGAACATGCCAATGAACCTCTCCCATGAGTAGACTTGAGCTGCCTCACAAATCCCTTACTGACCACAGTTAATTATAACCAGGAGTAAACTGCTCAAAGAACCAGTATGAGGAGATCATAAACAGCATATCCTGATGGTTTAAAAGTAAGCATGGATATCATAGTGGAATAGCTCATGTGACTTTTGTGATAATCTTTCTACAGCAAATATTTTTTCTCACCTACAATAGTTTCTCTACCACCTCTCATGTCCTCATTCTATGTACTTTCACTCTTATTCATAATGCATGCTCAGATCTCCCTTTTGTCATTATTCCTCATTTCACAACCTCATACCATCATTCATATCTTATCTAGAAACCATCCCTGACTACATTTTCCTCCAATCAAAGCCCAAAGCCTCAGTACCTGAATCTTACCAAAGACATAAGTAATGTATGCAAGTGTTTCCTATGTTAAGTCTACCCCATAACTGTAGGAAACATTACAGGATATGTGGTCATTTCTTCTTCTTGACTATAATAATAGCAGAAAACAATTCCTAGTGAATATTATACTGTAAGAAGAATTACATAAAACAATATACAAAGGGAAAATTTAAAAAGGAAAATACATATCTTATTTTATACACAGAACATAACAACAAGCCACATTCTTGGGTAGAAATAAATCCCATTCCAAAAATAGCCCAAAACACAAAAACAAAAATGAAATGAAATAAAAAAGAACAATAACAAAAAAAAGAAAGAAAGAAAGAAAGAAAGAAAGAAAGGAAGAAAGAAAGACCGACCCTTTCTGGGCAACAGTAGAATATTTGTCTTAGTTGTAGACTCCTGCCATTCCCGTGCCAAGAGACCACTGCTAGGAGGGAGGTCCAACTTAAGCCATGCTAAATAGTAGGTAGAATAATTAGTCCATTAATGATAAACTAGGCTAGTCCTTCGCAGATTTCTCACTCCAACTATAGAAGACTTTTTATCATAGTTAGCAAATTTACAAGTCTGTTAAGTTTTCTAAACTATTTGGATATTTTTTTTTCATTCTGTCTCTTTTCCAAGCACACATTATGTAAAACTTTGTCTTTTTGTATTTCTCCAGATTTGGAGATTCTTTCTTTATGCCTTCTCTGGAGCTCCCCTGCCCCTCTTCCATGTAGCTACTAGTCTATCATGGGTCTGAACTTCTTGCTGGCTTAAACAGTATGACTTGTTTTTCCTTTTCTTATCCATTCTTCTCCACCAGGCAGATGATTTATTTTTTCCTTTTAACTCCTAATAAAATTATCCCTAAATATTTCTTTGAGTCCATTCTTCAATTATTTTATGAGACTAAGAGCCCTAAGAGCGGGACTCAACCTCCCTTGAACCAACATGACACACCTACAATATCTACAGTAAGAGAAAACAAAGACATTGAGATAGATAAGATGTCAGAAAAAATTCAAGGGTCTTCATTTGACCATATAGAGGACTCAATTAAGCAAATTCATGAAGCAAGGAAATTACTTTAGGACCCAGACAGAGAAGAAATTGAAAAACATGAAGGAACATTTCAGCAAAGAAATTAACACACTGAAAATATTCTACCAGAGACCCTGGAAATTAGATGATCAGACATTCAAATGGAAACCACAGCTAAAAGCATTGACAACAGATAGATAAGACACTGAAGGCATGTGAAAATATTTTGGTATCAAACAACTGTTCCAAATTTTACCCAATCTTTTCCCAGCGACACTGGCAAAATATATACCTTTACCAAAAGAAAAAAAAACAGATAACAAAAATAAACACAAATAAATATGAAAAAGAAAGAAAATGAAGACACAAATGCAGTAGGAATCAGCATTATACTCTGGGTGTAATCATAGCCAAATTTTAAAAGGGGGCCCTTATTCCATACGTTGATTTACTGAAACAATACTGTAAAAATGCAGTGGATTTAAATGTTAGAAATTCCTAGATTTGAAATCATGACTAATAGATTTATCTGGTCTTAATATTTATGAGCTTTTTTTAGATTAAGGATTACTAGTCTCATTACATTGATCATTCAATGTGTGTGTGTGTGTGAGACTATGATAATATATTCTTATAATATATATATGACTAATGCGACAAAAGAAGGTTTTGAGAATTATATTTAATCAATGGAGAAAGTACTGAATAAGGAATCTGTCACTTCAAAGAGACATAATTGAACACCATTTTTGCAACACCATGTTGAGAAAGAAAAATATAAATTACCCCACTAAGATGAAGAAACAAAATAATGGATCAGGCATTACACATAGAAAATCATGGATTTGTGATGGTTTGTTACAAAGACAGTGTGGTTCTCATCAAATTTTTTTCCTGTTCAGAGTTTTTCTCAGGGCAACTTTAACATCTTTATTCCTCAAGCTGTAGATTAAAGGGTTCATCATGGGGACCACAATGTTGTAGAAGACAGATGATACTTTTCCTTCATTCAAAGATCCAACTGAGGAAGGTTTTAGGTACATAAATGCACATGATCCAAAGAATAGGGAAACAGCAATTATGTGGGAACTGCAGGTACTAAAGGCTTTTGACCTTCCTGCAGTGGTCCTTATTTGGAGGATACTAGAAAGAATGAAGCCATAAGATATAAAGATGACTATACTGGGTACAGTGATATCTTTCCCCCCTACAATGAAAATTTCTATCTCGTTGACATAGGTGCTGGTGCAGGAGAGCTTCATCAAAGGCAGGAGATCACAGAAATAGTGGTTAATGGTGTTCCCATTGCAGAAGGTCAGTCTCAGGATGCATCCAGTGTGGATCATGGCATCAAATATCCCCATCAAATATGAGGCAAGCATAAGATAGGAGCAGACCTTAGGGGACATGGCAACATTATACATGAGTGGATTGCAGATAGCCACATAGCGATCATAGGCCATTGCTGTCAGGACATAACATTCAGAGATGACAAAGAAACAAAAGAAGTAGAGTTGAGTCATGCATCCTGCAAAACCAATAATATTCTTCTTTAGTACAAAGTTCATCAGCATTTTGGGTGTAACAACAGAAGAATAGCAGAGGTCTATGAAAGATAAGTTAAAGAGGAAAAAGTACATGGGGGTGTGAAGGTGAGAGTTCAGCCCAATTAGAAGGATCAAAGTCAAATTTCCCAAGGCAGTGATCAAATACATTACCAAAAAAACTAAGAACAGGGGTATTTGGAGGTCAGGGTTGTCTGTTAAACCCAAGAGAATGAATTCTGTTACCAGAGATCCATTTGTCAGAACCATTCTTCTCTAAGAGAATCTGTAGAGATAGAAAAGAAATGGTGGAAATAAAGTACCACAGAGAATTTAAAAGTGTTTCTTCTCTCATACATGTGACACATATATTGAACATGGCATGAAATCACACATGCTTTAGTCTATGAGAGGCAAAGTCAAGAGGTGCTAACCAAATAGTAAAATGATTCAGTATAAAATATTATTAAGTTCTGGACACCCAGTGTTTGTCATGTTAATAATAATAGTGTTTTGCCATGTATTTGAGTATGAACTGATTACATCTTACAATTGTCTTCTCACTTGATATATGTTATATTTACCTCAAACACTTAAAAGCAAGTCTATTAAGTCTATGTTGTCGGGATACCTATGTACTTAGCTTCACTTTGGGCATTTCACAATGAATAAATTGTTCAAAACAAATTATAAATCATACATGATTTGCTTCAGTTTCAGGGATGTCTCCAGAAATGAATTACATAAATGTAAGACATTAGCATAAATTTCAAAACATCCATACACATAACTTACAGCCTGAGCAAACTGTGCATATATGCACACACACATACACATACATATGTAGTTAATAAAACAATGAGGCCATGAACATGAATGGTAGCATATGAAATAGTTTGATGTAATAAAAAGTTATAATCTTAAAAGATGAAAGAAAAAAATATTAATTTACCATATTTTAGAGAGAAAACAGTAATGTCTCTTTATTACCTGGCTTTGCTATCCCAAAAGACAGTATCAAGATATAAGACTTGGCATTTCTCAGGATCCAAGAATCTGAGGACACAAAATAATTTCTCATATTTCTTGGAAATCTCTCTGAAATGCTGCTTATAAAATGTAATGGGTATCTTTATTTCTCTTACACACCATACAAAATATACTACTCTTCTTGTATTCACTCTTGCTATTGGATAAAACACATGATTTTTTTTTATATTTCACTTTAAATTTTAAATCTTTTTCTGTACTTGCCTGTTAATCCACAGTAGAATCTTCCTCAGTCTATTTCCAGCACAGATGCCAGTTATAAAAATGAAATGAAGTGGTTTATTTTTCATTCTAGGCCATGATATATCTTTAGGTCCTAAGAGAATAAAGCATGACCTTCTCTTAGGGATTGGTATGTCTTCTGTACTTATGCCATTATTGAACTCCCATCTCCCATTGACATTCATCTCATAAGGGAAATCTTGTTTCAGTTATATTTTTTTCTTCCTTGTAAATACTTAACAGTAATATTCCATAGAGTTCCATTAAATTTTCTTATACTTTATTCAAAGTTTTCAAAAAATGTGGAAATATATTTAATGTATTATCTCTCCTGAGATTTGCTCAAACCACTTTTTAGAATTTTTTTTTTACTGCATTTATTTTCAATGAACTCGATGAAACCTAGTCCTCTCTACTCCTTATTAAATACTGTTGTTGATCAGCACTCCCTCTCTACAAAATCATTTTACTATGCTTCACTTTGTATAAGTGTTCCCACAGCTGTGTTGAACTACCCTGACCAACCCAGTTTATACAGGAAGGCATTTTATTGGGAGATTATTACACATTCAGAACACCAGTTAGTCCATGAACATGGCAGGGAGCACTTAGGAGGTGGGCATGCAATAGGAGCAATAGCTTAGAGATCACATTTAATACACAAGTTGCAGGAAAGGCAGCATCTGAGTTGGGCTTTTGAAAACTTAAAGCCCACATCTAGTAACACAAATCCTATAAGATCACAGATACTCCATCAAGAGCACACCTCCTTACCCCTTGCAAATGGTTCTACTAAGCATGGACCAAACATTTAACCATATGATCCTATGAGGGCCATTCTCATTCAGACCTCTACACAATCAACTAAACATTAATGATAAATATCAAAATATTCAAGGAAAGTACACTGCTCAGTCTTTAACTGTACAGTATATTAACGAGGTCATGATTTTTACACTCATCATAATAAGAGTAGAGGGCATGTAGCTAGATAAGTTATTAAGCATCTGTTTCTCAGTTTCATATGTGTAAAATAGGAATGTATAAAATGTTGTGGGATATTTTGATTGCATTTTGACATTTTTGAGACTGCCAATAAAGTTTGCTTTGAAACACAGGATGAAAAAATAGCTACTAGCTAACCAAAATTAGACATAGAAGTTTTGGTGGACCAAGGACAGATAGAAAGACACAAGAAGTATTAGGGCAAACCTTGGAGAGGGTCTTGGCCCTTTCAGATGGAGATTTAGAGAAAGGTGAGTTCATCTGTCCCTTCTCTGCTGCTTTTCTGATCATTCAGGCTCTTATCTTGATATTCAACACCAAAATTTTATTGTTAAAGGATATTTACATGAACATTTCATTAAACTATCATTTATTTTTTTCTGAGAGGTTTTGTAATTAAATAAAAAAGATAATAAGTTGGATTTTTAAAGGCTGCCACCCAGGCTCAGAACAGGGCTGAGAGTAAGCCTACCCCAACATCCACATTATCTATGAGCTGCTGGCATATGCAAAGAGGCCAGATATGCAGATCCAAAGCATCATGATCTCCATGACACAGAGTATCAACAGGATATCTAGGCAGGGATCCATTGAGCCCAGTGCTGATAGTGTAGCAGAAGCCAGAGGCCTTCTTGAGTCAGACCAATGATCTATTGCAAAGAATGCTTACACATAAAGATGCAAGTAAAGGGCATACTGTGTAACTCACTGGACCACCCTACAACTTCCATGCCAAATTTTTTTGCTTGTTTGTTTTGTTTTGATTTTTTACTATAATTTTACATTTCATTGTTTGGGGGATTTCAGAAATGCAAATGGGAGACATGAGGGGACAGGTGGTTAAGTCTGCTTGGGGTGCGTGATGTGAAATCCACAAAGAATAAAAAAAAAGTTTTTTAAAAAAGAAAAATTTTTGGATAATTTTTTAAATAAAAATTTGAAAAAGCTTGTTTTACATGACAATCCCAGTTTCTGCAACCTCCTGTCCTCCTCAGTTCCCCCACACACATACCCGCAAATCCCTATTCTATCCCCTTTCTGCTCCCCAGGGAAGTGAGGCCTTCCATAGGAAGTCTTCAAAGTCTGTCATATCATTTGGAGCAGGGCCCAGGCCCTCCTTCCTGTGTCTAGAGGAAAAAGCATGTTTTAAAAGAAAGAGCATCATTGTACTTGAGGAAATAGTGAAATGTCAGCCACAATCACTAGTGTTCTTGAATTTGGGAAGGAATTATATCCAGATTAAGATATCATTAGTTGAAGACATCACAAGTTGAATTTGTATGTAAATCAAAGCAAATAATGGATATTTCTATCATTATGTATTACTAATTTCAAGAGATGTTGTATGATGTGGAGAGATTACAGGTGTGCATTGTCCGTTTCCACACATTCCAAGCATCAGAGATAGGGATTGATTGATCTGGAACTGGCTTTTTAGATGAAGTTAATTTATATATCTATTTGATACCATCCCTGTGTTCTATAAGAAAATTCTTGGTGTGTGATAACCTACCTTCTCACTTTGATTTATATTTGCTCTCAGAGCATCTATGATTACAAATTGGGTTTTAAGTTATCTGATCATTGCTAATGGACTGCTTTTGAAGATATCAATGTCCCATCAAAAGTTTAGCTTAATTACTTTATCTTGTCTAGTCCTTTGTGATCACACATACCTCTAGTCACAGCAGTAAGAAGGGTGAGCTAGAAGGATTGCAAGATGATGGTTTTCTGTACAGTGCAATGAGTTTCACAGAAAACCTGAAATACATATCAAGATTCTGTCTCCAAAATTATATAAGCAGAAACATGAAATAAGTAAATAAAATTTGAATCTAAGTTTGCATTAAGTTAGAAAATGGTCAGGCTTAGTTTTATTTACAAAAAATAAAAAAGTTTTGTGAAAAATATTTAAAGTTTTGTGAAAAATAAAGAACCTGACGTTTCAATCTAAAATATAATTTAGAAAATACATAAATGATTATGAATCAATTCTTATACATTTTATTTTTTATCTTTAAGGACTAAGGAAGGGTACAGCTTGGTGTTATAGTTCTTGAATAGCACATATGATGCACTGGGCTTATTGGATATATTGAATAAAAAAGTTTCAATGATCAGTACATGGCTTCAGGTAATAATGTGATAATTCTGAACTGAACCTAAGGTGAAGCTAATGCATTATCTCTTTACTTAATGTGGTGTGTAAATACAACATTATCCTGTGAGAAACTAACAGTTTAATGCTCACACTACTTAAAACCACAGTCACTTCACATATAGTAGGTAAAATTTTTATTTGTGGAGTAAGTTTATTTATTGAATTCTTCCTTTAATTTATGTTATGCAATTCAACTATCTTAGTTAAAATTATGACTGTCTTATTTAGGATTTTATTGCTATGAAGAGACACCATAATGACAGCAATTCTTATGAAAAAAAATAAGTAATTGACGGTGACTTAGTGAGTCCATTATAACCATTGTGGGAAGCATGAAAACATTCAGGAAGGCATAGTGTTGTACAGGTAGCTCAGAGTTCTATATCTAGATCCACAGGTAGCAGGAAGAGAGAGTGAGCCAATTGCCCTGGTTTGAGCTCCTGAAACCTCAAAGTCCATCCCAATGACAAATTTCTTTCAATTAGTGCACACCTACTCTAAGAAGACCACATCATGTACTATGGGGCCATTTTCATTGAAATCACCACAATGGCTAATATTTTACATGTTTGAATAATATACTTTATCATGGTATTAGATGTTTTCTTTTAAGCAATGTATACCATTACAACCTTTAGTCTTTCTGTACGTTTCATGATTGTGAACAAAATGTTAATATAATTACAAGTTATATGTGAGAATAAAATTAAAAATCCATAAGTTCAAATTATTAAAAATATTTATTTTTAAAAACTTGGTTTAATTTAATGCCATTTTTAAACTTTTATGTATTACAAATATATTGTATGTTCACCTAATCAAAATTGATACATGAAACTGAATTATAAGAAACTAAAATCATCACTAAATTATAACTTAGCTACAATGTCCTGGAAAGAAATTCTTTTAGTTATTGGCTCAAATTCCTTTCCCATTGCTTGTTTCCAGTGCCAGAGTTTGACGTGATGTCCTAGAGAATGCAAGAGAAAAACTCTACTCTAAGCTCCAGTCCCAGCTCTTTATTAGCTCTAAAATAGCAATGAAGATGTATTTAACAGATTTGACCCAGAAAAGGAGGAAACATGCCCAACCCACTGTAGAGAGCTGCGAAGTGCCACGCCTTAAATTGACGCTGGCTTCTACCTTCCACCTCCCCATGGATGAACACTCTCTGGCATAAACAAGCCCTTAATTGGTTAAGTCTGTTCAGCCTGTGTTACAGCAGGTTTCCCCACCGGCTGCCGCTGGTTCTGCCGCCATTGTCCTGCAACCACGTGTGCCCCAAATAACACTCAGAGACTCTGTATTTGATACAATCCTGTTGGCCAGTTACCATTGTTGTTAATGGGCTAGCTCTGCCTTAATCATTAACCCATTTCTACTTATCTAAGTATTTCCACGTGGTCGTCTTATCGGGGAGCTGCGCGGCAGGCGTGCTGCGTCTTCTGTGGGCTACATCTTGACTCCACCACTACTTCCTCTTCCTCCTCCTAGTCTCCTAGCCCCACCTATCTAGTTTTCTATTGGCCACAGGGCTTTATTAACAGTATGAGGAACATATATACAGAATCACATCTCCCATCAAGCCTGTCTGCTTCCGCATTAGAGTAGCCCATCTACAGGTTCCACGTGGCTCACTGGGGTTGGTTAGCTCAAGGGTATTTAAGCTTGTGCAGGGGTCCCCCGGCTCTCTCTCTCTCTCTCTCTCTGTCTCTCTGTCTGTCTCTTTCTCTCTCTCTCTGTCTCTCCCCCCTCCCCCCACAGGCCAGAGGCAACATGTTTAAAGGATCCTGATTAAAACTGCAAGAAGAAGATCTACCCGGAGTCGTGTCTTCCTTGCTGGCAGGGGTAGGCGCACACAGATGGTGGCCCGTACTGGGAATTTTTCAGATTAGAACTTCTTGCAGTTAGGGCAGTGCTGGCAAGTTCCCAAGGTAAGTTGGGACCAAATTTAAGGCTCTCTGTAAAGAGGCAATAAGGTCTCTGGTAAGGAGCAATGAAGTTCCAGGTTTGGACTAAATTAAGGCCCTCAGTCAAGAGGCTATAAGGTCTCCGGTAAGGAGCTATAAAGTTCCAAGTAAGTTGGGACTGAGTTAATGACCGTGGAAAAAAGTGGCAATAAAGTCTCAGGCATTGAGTGAGCGGTTGTAACAAACCAAAAGTAAAATTTTTAAAATGGGGACTTCTCAGTCTCCTCCAATTTTTCTTGCTCTTCAGGAGCTAATTTTGTCAAAGAAACTTAAAATAAAGAAAAGCACACTAAAAAGATTCCTGAGGGAATGCAATACCATTGCACCTTGGTACGCAGTTTAGGGAGACATCTAGGTGGCATGCTGGGCTGAGGAAGAATTACAAGCCCTCATAAAAGGAGTTCAGAAACAATCCCCTAAGGGGCAGAGGGGGAAGGGAGAGGAGAAATGGCAATGTGGGGAGGGGAGGGACCCTCCTGGAACAATGCCTTAGGCACCTTCTCCTTATCAGAGTGAGGAAGGGCGGGGCCAAGGTACAGGGCATTTCTTTTACCCTGAGGTCTGGAAAGCCTTACAAAATAATTTAAGTCTTGAACAAGTAAATCAGATTGCCAGAAAAACATGGAAGTCATTACCCAATAAGAGAGAGGTGAATGGTAACCTCACTAAGATACTACAATGCCCCATAAAATCATTTTCAGATTTTATGGCCTGTTTGGTAGAGGCTGCAGGGAGAAATTTTGGCATTACAGCAGCCATAGTTGCAGCTATCTCTTTTGCAGTTGTGGATTCAGTCACGGCTACCTTGGCTATGAGTACATCAATGCAGACAGTCTCTAAGCTGAGTGAGTTGTCCAAAAGTATGGCTACTGCCTTGGATACTCAATCCACAATTGGTGCTCATCTAAAAGGAGGTTTAATGATTGTACACCAAAGAATTGATCTGGTGCATGAGCAAATAGATACCTTGTAGCTTCTGGCCCAATTGGGATATGAAATGAAATATCCAAGTTTATGTGTTACCAGCATTCAGTATGAGAACTTTACATGTGCTGCTAATCTGTCACAACAGTTGTCTAGCTATCTTTTAGGAAATTGGTCTGTTGACTTTGATGACCTGATGGCACAGCTGCAAATGGCCATCGTTGTAGTAAATTCAACAAGTGTGTGTTGTTCTTTTGATACAGCTGCTGTGATGCAGCTGCTATGGCCTAAGAAACACAAACACGAGATTGAGCGCCCACGTGGAGTTTATTGAGAGAAGGGAGAGGAAAGCGGGGAGAGAGAGAGATAAAGGGGGCCCCAAAGAGAGCGAGAGAGGGAAGCAAGAGAGAGGGAAATGAGAGGGACAAGAGAGAGCAAGAGAGAGCAAGAGAGAGCAAGAGAGAGCAAGAGAGAGCAAGAGAGAGAGGGACACTTGGCGCGCTTGCTTTAAAAGGGGAGCTTGCGCATGCGTAACCCAGTCTCTGTGGCCAGGTAGCTTGGGCAGTGGGGCTTGCATAACCCAGTCTCCGCCCAGCCAGGTAAGGCCTGACTTAGTGATTATACGTCCCGCCCATCAGAGGCGGGGTCCACAGACTGCCCAGCCTCAACATTCCCACCTCTTATTACTATTAAAAAAGGTGGGGGTTGGGCATGGCCCAACAGGGTGAGTCTGCAGGTTTCTAACAGTGTGGATGTGAGACTGGCTGCCGGATTGTCATCATGGTTCCGGTTGCCATGGATCACCTGAAAAAGTGGGCGGGAATGGGAGCCATGGCTGTATTCTTGTTGCTTATCTCCTTCATGGGCCTGTGGTGCCTTTGCAAGATGAGGTTTGCTCAGTAGCAGTATGCAGCAATGGTTGTCCAGGCATTTACAGCCATTGAGGCAGGACAGTCACCCCAAGCATGGCTCACAGTAATGAACAAGAATTTATCCTTCATGCTCAGGTTGTATGGCTTATCACTGCACTCTCAGTTAGCTCTGAAAGTGAGCAACTCTGAGAAGGCCAAGTCTGGTTGCATGTGGGTTGGTGTCTGAGGCCCCACCTCCAGGAAAAAGATAATGGACAGGTGTGGCACTGACTTGGATGACTTCCAGGATTCAGGGTCATTACAATGTCCACTGCTTTACTGGAGACCAGACCACTACCCTTGCCTGTTGCGTTATTAAAACAAAAAGGGGGAACTGTAGAGAGCCGCGAAGTGCTACTCCTTAAAGTGGCACTGGCTTCCGTCTTCCACCTCCCCACGGATGAACACTCTCTGGCATAAACAAGCCCTTTATTGGCTAAGTCTGTTCAGCCTGTCTGCTTCCGCATTAGAGTAGCCTATCTGCAGGGTCCACGTGGCTCAGTGGGGTTGGTTAGGTCAAGGGCAGGGTCCCTCGGCTCTCTCTCTCCCTCTCTCTTTCTCTCTCTGTCTCTCTCTGTCTTTCTCTCTCTCCCTCTCCCCCCCCCCCCACCACAGGCCAGAAGCAACATGTTTAAAGGATCCTGATTAAAACTGCAAGAAGAAGATCTACCTGGAGTCGCGTCTTCCTTGCTGGCAGGGGTAGGCGCATCCAACCCACCTTTTGTGTGTTCTAAGTTTTTGTGTTACCCTATAGTTGAATACTAGTGTCATATAACTTTTAACTAACCAGAAATGCCAAATTGAAAATGGTGATGCTGGTAAGCCATAATTAAGATTTGAACTGAGTTCACAGAATGGTAAATAAAAGAAGACTACAAGGTGTAGTCTTGGAACAATGCTTCAAAAAGATTAATAATATTTTCAAATAATAATATTTAGGAATATATATGTATATACTTATATGAATATATGTATATTCTTGCAATGATTTCAAAGATAAAGGAGACCATGAATTTGAGTGAGAGAGGGGAAGAGTATATGGGAGGAAAGAGAAGGAAGAAACATTGTAACTATATTACAATCTAAAAAATAAATTAAAATAACAAAAATGACTCTTTTGTTCTAAATTGTTTTCTATTCAGTAACCTGCAATTACTCTGATGGGCCTGCCTTTCTATGTGACTTTGTGTTGTTCTCTTGCTGGAGGCCACTATGATTTAATACAGCAGATGACAATTAATATTCAAGGTGTCAGTTCATCAGAAAGCAATTCTCTGATGGGAAATTTCATTTAATCAAGGCTATACGACTACAAACTTTGGAATATCTTTTGCTTCTGTTTGCTATTACATGTGCTATTACAATAATTCCCTAGTAGCTATGGGGAATCTCCCACTGCCTGTATCTAGTATATGTGTATCTCATGAACACATTCCAATCTATTGCCATTTTTTAAGTGTGGATTCCCAAGAAGATGACTCCTCTTTAAGCTGTATTGTCTGGTTGATATTAATAATGTTAAGTTTTATGGAGTTGTGATGAATAATTATGAATACAGAGATGCTACTCAAATTAAGTGTTATAATTTCCTCTTAAGTGCTGTCTTAGATTACAGCTTATCCTGACATTAAAAAAATACATCTCTTCCACTGCATCCCTCCTCACCTTAGCCATCTCATTCCCTCCTGTTTTCATCTCCTCTCCCAGCGGAGGCATGGAGGGATGCAGGGGAAGAGCAAAGAAAATGATATTTTAATAGTGAGAGCCACTATGGGTTTGGGAAGAAAGCCAGTGCTTTCTCCCTACAAGGAGAATCCACAAGGAAATCCCCAGCCAAGAGTCCTTGCAGTAGTAGAGAGAATGCCAGAATAGGTCTATCCCTGTAATAAGATTGATGAGTACCCCAACTACCTTCACGGAGCTGTCATCCATTACTTGATGGAACCAGAAGCAGAGATCTACAACCAAGAGCCAGGCTGAGCCCCAGGAATCCAATCAAAGAGAGAGAGGAGGGACATATGAGCAAGGGACTATGATGGATAAAACTACAGAGACAGCTGAAACAAGCTTGTGAAAACTCTTGAACTATAGACCTACAACTGTGGAGACTCCAGCAAACTGAACCAAACCCTTCATATGAAGATTATAGTTGTGAATCTTGGACTAGCTGAGGGACCCCTGGGTTAGGACCATGATACTAACCCAGTATATGAGCTACTTTGTTGGAGCCCATTCCTTACGGTGGATGCCAAGATCATGGCAATAGGACCATGATTATCCCAGTACATGAGCTAGCTTGTTAGAGCCCACTCCCCATGATTGGATGCCATGCTCAGTCTAAATTCATGGAAGAGGGTCCTAGACCTGTCCCAACTATATGTGCCAGACTATATTGCCTCCTCATAGGAGCCTTTACCCATGAAGAGGAGTGGACTGGGGGTGGGCTAGGGGACATGAAATCAGTAGGAGGAGGTGAGGGATGAGGAGTGGGAGGCAGAACTGTGGTTGGAATGTAAAATTAAAAAAAAAGAAAAGAAAGAAAGGAAGGAAGAAAGGAAAATAGCTGTATGTCCCCAACTGTCAAGGTAGCTTTAGGGCACATCAAGTGCCTTGCTAATGGTTTTTAAGATAAACTATTCTTTAAAAAAACAGTCTAAGGATGGATATATACATACATACATACATACATACATACATACATACATACATACATATATATCCTGATCTGTTGAACCAAGGAAGCGACCTAATTACTGTCTCCTTGCTATGTCTGGTTGGTGTCCGAGGACAGTGATAAACTCTTTATACAAATTCCTAACCTCAATTAAATGACATTTGTGGATACACCATGAGGAAGGATTCTTTAACTGGCCAGGGCTACAAAAATAATCTGACTTCATATCCCTGACAAAGAGTTACAAGTTTCCTTTTTTATGGTCTAAAGTTACATACTGGACAGAAAAATATATTTTGAGATTTAAAATGTTTGTGGTATCACATGCCTTGGAAAGTGCTGGATAGAGCTAATACTAAGAAATTTACAGTAACCAGCAGCCCAAGCTAAAAAACTTACAACACAACACATTGATCTTTGTGAAAAGACAGCGTCAAGTCTGAGAAAGCCCAGCAATTACAAATGCTATCTACAAAATGTTAACTTAAAATGTTTATGTACTACAAAAAGTTAACTTAAAATGTTTATGTACTCAAAAGTACAGAATATAGTAAACATTTTCCTTATTTATCTTGTTCTCTGTTACAAGCATTATTTCCTGCCAGCCAAATTACAGAGCTGTGTCAGTCCCAAATCAACACACAGAGACTCTACTAGTTATAAAGTGCTTATTTTTCACTAGATCTGTCTTAATTATTAACCCATATCTATCTATTGCCATGAGGCTGTGGCTTACCCATATGTTTGACATGGTTCTACTCCTCCAGCATCCTACATCTCAACTGCTCTCTGCCTACACTTCCAAGAATCCTCCTTTTCTGCTAGTCCCACATATCATCCTTCCTTATTGGCCACATTAAGAGAAATTGGCCAATAAGAAAAACATATGCACAGAAGACATCCCCATTAAGACTCCTTAATAGTTCAGTTTTATAAGGCTACCTTTATAGATAGGATAACAAAAATACCAAAAATACTTCTCTTTTTACTGCCTACTAATTAGGGGGTTGACTGAAAGTGCTCTTTTCTTATTCTGTAACAGGTCATCTAAATTTATTGCATTGTGAGTTGTTGGGATGAGTCTTGTTCTTATCATTTACTTAGAGATGGAATGTGGTCTTAAAATGTAACTCTTATGTTGTCTAAAAGCTTTTGCTGAGTATTTATAGCAAAGGATTTTTACATCATTATGAGAGAAACATCACAAGGGAAACATCACGAGAGAAGAATACCAACATGTATGAGAAAGTTAGAAGGGAAACACCGAGAGTAAAGATAGAGTTAGAAAGAGAGATACTGTAGAGAAAGCAGAGAATATAACAAAGGACTGTCAGGATGGAAATATGACAGAATCAAAAAGGAATTAATCAGAATAGGTGTGAGTCTATAGCTTTCCCAACTCCCTCAGAGAAAGTCTTTGCAAGCTGACTTCATGGTGCATTTCTTTGAATACCCTAGGTAGTCTAGGCTCTGGCTATCCATAGACTGTAGTGATTTTTGTATATTTCAATATACTGTTTTTTTAATACTATATTTTTAAATATAATTTGATATAGGAGTTTCTTTTCAACACTTGTTACTTAGAATTCTAAATGCCTATTTTATCTCAGTGTGCTTTATTTTCTCTACATTTAGGAAATTGTCTCCTGTAATTTTGTTGAAAAGATTTCTCTGCATATAACACAAAATTTTTTGTTGTCTATGTTCAACATTCACAGATTTCTTTCTTTGACAGTGTTCCTAAATTTATATTCTCATCTTCTTATTTTACTTTTGTCATAGTCTTTCAACTTGTCTTCAGGTGTCGATTTCCACCCGCTCTTTGCTCCATTCTATTTATTTGACCTTTACAGATACTTTGATTTTATATACTGATCTTTTCATTTCCAGTCTCTGAGTTTTGATTTTCATTGATAGTAGAAAAAATGCATTAAGTAAAATTTTTATACAATACAAGTTTTCTTATCTGTATACCTTTTTTTGTTTATGGTTATATTGAAATAGTTACATTGTTAATTTTATGTCTCCAGAAAGAATGATAAAAATATCTTTCTTTCCTCCTTTTTCTACTGGCAGATTTTTAAAGTTTTTCTACTCAGTTTTTTTTTTTTTTTTTTGGTAATTTGTATACATGTGTAGTGGTTTCTGAGTATTCTTTCCCATCTCTAGCTCTTCTCACTCCTCTTCCACACCCATCATTGCACTTCCATTCCTCTATGTTTCTTTGTTTGGGAACCATAGATGTTAACTAGAGACTCCCATCTGACCACAGGTGTAAACTATCCATTGGAATATTATGGTCTCATCTGAGGGTATACTACTAAAACAACTCTATTTCCCCCAGCATTTGCCAATAGCCAATCATTTCCCAGGAATGGATACAGATTTATAGGACTTTCTTTCATTTATAATTGACTGCTGGCAGGCTCAGTATTGTACAGGGCCAGTGTAGGAAACTGTAGTTGCAAAGAGCTCATGATTACAAAGGAATGTCATACCCAAAAGACAGGATTATAGAAAAACCACTCTGATTTTTTTTTACTTTTAGCCACTTTCCATTCCATCTTACTTTATGTATCCTGAACCTTGGGGTTTATATGTGGGATATAGATATCCTGTCTGAGACTGACCACACCAGTTACTTATTTTCATCACTGTTCATTATAAAAAAAGATTCTTATGATCAAGTCCTGGAATAGCACTTGTCTAAAACTTTTGGTAGAAGCATAATCTTTAAGGAAATAATTTCAGATTATATCATCTTATCCACACAATAGTAATAGGTTCTCCCCCATGGTCTTGACAGCCATGATTATTTACAGATACTCTTATAGCTCATGAATGTTAAAAATCAACTTAAAATATGAAAAATTACAATAGAGAAAAGATAGAATTTTCAACAAATGATCCTGGAAAAACTGCATCAACATGTATCTGAATGGAACCATTTTAATTTGTACATAATCCAACTTCTTTTCCTTTTTTTTAATTTAAATTCGAAACAAAATTGTTTTACATGTCAATCCCAGTTCCCTTATGTTCCCATCCTCCCATAACACCCCCACCAAACCCCAGCCCATTCTCTTTATGTTTCCCACAGAGGTTGAGGCCTTCCATGGGGAGACTTAAAAGTCTGTCATATTATTTGGGGAAGGTCATAGGCCCTCCCCCATGTGTCTAGGCTGAGAAAGCATCTCTCTATGTGGGATGGGCTCCCAAAGTACATTCATATACTAAGGATAAATACTGATCCATTCCTAGAGGCCCCATAGAGTGCCCAGGCCTCCTAACTAACACCCACATTCTGGAGATCTGGTCAGTACTATGCTGGTTTCCCAGCTATCAGACTTGTTCAGGTTACCTGATTCTGTGGGCTTTGCCAGCCTTGTCTTGACCCCTTTACTCATCATTCCTCCCTCTGTAACTGGATTCCAGGAGATTGGCTAGTGTTTAGCTGTGGGTGTCTGCTTCTGTTTCTGCTGTCATCAGCCACTAGATGAAGGATTTAAGGTGGCATATAAGGTAGTTGTCAATTTCATTATTATGGAAGGGCATTAAAGGTAACCTCTTCACTATTGTTTAGTCATTGTAGATCTCCTGGCATTTCCCTAGTGCCAGATTTCTCCTTAAATCTATAATGGCTCCCTCTATTATAATGCCTCTTTTCTTACTCTCTTCTAATTATTTGCCTGTTTCAACCTTCCTGCTCCCTCAAGCCCACACCTTCCCTCCCCTTCTCCTTTCTCTTTCTCCTAACCCCCTCTCCCCTCTCTCGTTGCTCCCAATTTGCTCAGGAGATCTTTCTCATCCCCTTTCTCCAGGGATCCATGTATGTCTCTCTTAGGTCATTTTTGTTTCCTAGCTTTTCTAGTATAAATTGTAGGCTGGTAATCCTTTGCTCTATGTCTAAAAGAATAAGTACATATTGTGTTTGTCCTTTTGTGACTGGGTTACCTCACTGAGGACGGTTTCCTCTATTTCCATTAATTGCCCTGTGGATGTCAGGATTCCATTGTCTTTTTCTGCTGAGTAGTACTCCATTGTGTAAATATACCAAATTTTCTACAACTATTTCTGAGTTGAGGGGCATCTAGGTTGCTTCCAAATTCTGGATATTACAAATAATGTTGCTATGTATATAGTTGAACAGATGTCCTTTTGTATGAATGTGCATCTTTTGGGTATATGCTTAAGAGTGGAATAGCTGCATCTTGTGGTAGACTGATTCTCCTTTTTCTGAATAACCACCATACTCATTTCCAAAGTGGCTGTATATGTTTGCACTACTACCAGCAGCAGAGAAGTATTTCCATTTCTCCATGTCCTCTCCATAAACTGTTTTTGGTGTTTTATTTTAACCATTCTGACAGAAGCAAGATGGTATCTCAGACTTGTTTTGATTTACATTTCCTTGATGGTTAAAGATGTTGAGCACTTTCTTAAGTGTCTTTTACCCATTTTAGATTCCTCTATTGAGAATTATATATTTAGTTCTGTACCCACTTTTTAATTGGATTATTTGGTGTTTTTGTAATTAGCTTCTTGTGTTCTTTGTACATTTTGGAGACAAAGCCTCTATAAGATGTGGGATTGCTGAGTATATTTTTCCATTCTGTGAGCTGCCATTTTGTCTTATTGACTATGTCCTTTGCCTTACAGAAGCTTTTCAATTTCAAGAGGTCCCATTTATTAATTGTCAATCTCAGTGTCTGTGCTACTGGTTCAGGAAGTGGTCTCCTGTACTAATTTGTTCTAGGGTACTTCCACTTTCTCTTTCAAGAGGTTCAGTGTAGCTGCATTTATACTAAGGTCTTTGATCCATTTGAACACAAGTTTTGTGCATGGTGATAGATATGGATCTATCTGAAGTCTTTTACATGCCAGCATGCAGTTAAGGCAGCATTATTTGTTGAAGACAGTTTTTTTTCCATTGTATAATTTTAGCTTCTTTGTAAAAATCCAGGTGTTCATAGGTGTGTGTGTGTGTGTGTGTGTGTGTGTGTGTAAATATCAAGATTTTCAATTTGTGTCCTTGGGTCTACCTGTCCATTTTTGTGCCAATGCCAAGCTGTTTTCAGAACTATAGCTCTACAATACAGCTTGAAGGCAGGCAAGGTAATGCCTCTGAAAGTACCTTTATTGTACAGGGTTGTTTTGGATACCCTGGGTCTTTTGTTTTTCCATATAATGTTGAGTATTATTTCTTCAAGGTCCATGAAAAATTGTGCTGGGATTTTGATGAGGATTGCATTGAATCTGTAGATTGCTTTTGGTAAGATTGCCATTTTTGCTATGTTGATCCTATCTATCCAAGAGCATGGTTAATCTTTCTATTATCTGGTATCTTCTTTAATTTCTTTAAAGTCTCAAAGTTCTTATTATATAGGGCTTTCACTTGTCTGATTTGCATTACCCCAAGATATTTTATGTTTATGTGGTGATTATAAAGGGTGATGTTTCTTTGATTTCTTTCTCAGACGTTTTATCATCTATACAGTAGGTTTACTGATTTTTTTTTGAGGTAATCTTGTAGCCTGCTACTTTGCTGAAGGAGTTTATCAGCTGTACTAGTTTCCTGGTAGAGTTTTTCTGTTCATGTATGTAAACTATCATATCATCTGCAAATAGTGAAAATTTGAACCTTTATTTTTCCAATTTGTGTCCCCTTGATCTCCTTTTGTTTTTTTATTGCTCTAGTTAGAATTTCAAGTACAATATTGAAGAGGTATGGAAAGAGTGGACAGCTCTGTCATGTTCCTTATTTTAGAGGAATTACATTTGAGTTTCTCTGCATGTAGTTTGATGTTGGCTGTTGGTTTGCTGTCTATTGCTTTTATTGTGTTTAGGTATGTTAATGTTATCCCTGATCTCTCAAATATCTTAATCAGGAAGTGGTGTTGGATTTTGTCAAAGGCTTTTTAGCATCTTGTGAAATGATCATGGGGGTTTTTCTTTTTCAGTTTGTTCTATTGTAGATTATGTTGATAGATTTTCATATGTTGAACCATCTCTGCATCCTTGGGATGAAGCCTATTTGCTTATGGCAGATGATTTCTCTGATGTTTTCTTGGATTCGATTTGCCAGTATTTTATTGAGTATTTTTGTTTCGTTGTTCATTAGGGGTATTGGTCTGTAGCTCTTGTTCTTAATTGTATTTTTGTGTGGCTTTGGTACCAAGACAATTGTAGCCTTTTAAAAAGGGTTTGGAAATGAACATTCTGCTTCTCTTATGTGGAACACTGTGAGGAGTATTGGTATTAGCTCTTAATTGAATTTCCAGTATAATTATTCACTGAAACCATCTGGTACTGAAATTTTTTGGTTGAGAGTCTTTTGATGGCTGCTTCTATTAATTAGGGGTTATAGGTCTATTATAGATCTATTACTTCTGTTATTGATTTAATTTTGGTATGTGATATCTATAGAGAAGATTGTCCATTTATTTTAGTTGTTTTTTTTTTTTTAATTTTGTGGAGTACAGGTTTTTAAAGTATGGCCTGAACATTCTCTGGATTTCCTCAGTGACCATTTCTATGTCCAAATTCATTTCTGATTTTGTTAATTTGCGTGTTCTCTCTCAGCCTATGGTTAGTTTAGACAAAGGTTTATTTATCTTGTTGATTTTCTTGTAGAACCTAGAAATTGATTCTTACATTGATTCTTTTATTGTGTTTCTAGTTTCTACTTTATTTATTTCAACCCTCAATTTGATTATTTTCTGGTGTCTACTCCTCCGTGATATTTTGCTTCTTTTTGTTCTTGAACTTTTACTTGTGCTGATAATTCACCAGTGTGACTCTTCTCCAGTTTCTTTCTTGGGCCCTCAGTGCTATGAACTTTTATCTTAGCACTGCTTTCAAAGTGTTCAAAAGTTTGGGTATGTTGTGTCTTCACTGAATTCTAGAAAGTCTTTCTTTATTTCTTCTTTGACCTGGGATGGTAAAATTGTAAATTGTTCAATGTCCATGAGTTTGTAGTTTTTCTGCAACTTGTATTGTTGAATTCTAACTTTAAAGCATGGTGTTTTGATACAGGGGGTTATTCCAATTTGTTTGTACATATTGAGGTTTGCTATATTGTTGTGTGTGTGGTCAAGTTTAGAGAAGGTTCCATGTGGAGCTGAGATGAAAATATATTCTTTTGTGTTTGGATGGAATGTTCTATAAATATCTGTTAAACATAATTGGGTTATAATTTCTGTGAGTCCCTTTGTTTATTTGATAAGTTTCTGTTTAGTGGACCTGTCTAAGTGTTGAGAGTAGGGTGTTAAAATCTTGCACTATAAGTGTGTGAACTTTTGTGAGTCATTTGAATTTTAGTAATTTTTTTTTTTACAAATATGGGTGACTTTGTATTTGGGGCATAGATGTTCAGGGTTGAGATTTAATCTTAATGGATTTCTCCTATGATGAATATGAAATGACCTTCTTCATCTCTTTTGATTGATTAAGTTTAAAGTCTAATTTATTAAATATTAGGATTGTTACACCTGCTTGTTTCTTGGTTCCATTTGATTAGAAAATTATTTCCCAACCCTCAACTATGAAGTAACCCTGTCTTTGAAGTTGAGTTGTATTTCTTGTATGCAGCAGAAGAATGGATTCTGTCATTGTATCCATCCTGTCAGCCTGTGTTTTTGTAGGTGAGTTAAGACCATTAATATTGAGGGATATTAATGGCCATTGAGTTTTAATTATTGTTTGTTTTGGATTTGTTGGTGGTGGTTTTGTGTGTGGATTTTCTCCCTTTTTTCCTTTGTCTTTCAGTCCCTGGATAGGCAGGTCTGCCTGGATGGGTTCCTCTGTGAATGCACAGTCACCAGGCCACAGGAGGCTCTAAGCAGAGTCCCAGAAGGCAGGTGGGAAATAGGCCCATCCTTACCGTTTCCCTTGTGTGAAATTAGTACTAGGATGCTGGCAGACTCTGGATGGGCTGGTCTACCATGAGAGGTTCCCCTGTGTACAGTCCCTAGTCATGAGGAGAATCACATACAGTCAATTCGATCCACAAGAAAAGCTTGAGTCATGTCATCTTTACCCAGCTTTTCCAAGCTCTCCACTCAGCTTCCTGTAGCAGTACTCGCTGAACACCACACACAAAAAAAGGTGACAACTTCTCTTTAGAATAAAGCCTATAACTCCTGTTTAAAATTTTAATCAACAAGAATACAGAGATTAAAATTACTTGAAGATTCCCTTTTATTCTAGTCTGGATATTCATTAGCAAAGATACTAACAATAATAAATGCCAAGGCAAATATACATTGCTGGTTGGCATTTAAACTGGTACAATAACTTTAGAAATCAGTCTGCAGTTTACTTAGAAAACTAGAAATAAGTTCATCTGAAGGGATTTCTTCTTTTTGTTGCGCTCATCACCAAATGAGACAGCAGGAGTTTCTCATAGTTCACTGGAATAATATACTTTGATATGAACAAAGTAGAGGCTTTTCCAAACTCCTTTCAGAGCACAGACATAATACACAAAAAAGACATGAGATGATAGTGTTTACATTCTAGACTGGGGTTTTTCTTTTGTTCCTTAGAGACTTGGCATTAAACACATGTGCTTCTCTTTAGTGGCTGTACTTCTGTGTTTGAGCCAACATTGAACCCCATCTACCAATATTTTTCATATCTTAAGGGAATTATATTGTGCAGTTCCTTTGTTCATTGTTCCTCCTTGCTTCATAGCAGAATGCACGGATTCTATTCCCAGTGTTCCTTACTACCTTATCATTATTTTTTACCATGGAATGCTGAAAATATATATATCATGAGAGTTCTCCAAATCACTTTACAAAATAATTTACTGTTGCTATGTTTTGATCTTCATAATCAAGATATGAAGTCCTCAATACTAAGCATGAGCTTTCCCATTCAGTAACATCCATAGACACCCAAGTCACATTTAAAATATTGCATCATTGCCAAGTCACTTCAATAGTCACATGACATTTCTATGGTGATTTTCAGTTTAGTTTTTACATGATGCACTTTATAGATGAATTCAATATCTATCCTCATTTTAGAAAAGGTATGATACCCAGGGAGTTACTGATAGAATCTACTTAACTAGTTTATACATTTTCATACAATAAGAATTATAAAAAAGATCATGTCTTCAGTTATATTGTGATTATAAAACAGAAAATAATAAAAATCAAGTTACAATAAATTCCTACATATGGGATATAGTGAAATGTCAGCTATAAATATAAATCCTACTGATTTTATGAAGCAGTCATTTCTTGATTCACTTATCATTAGTTCAAAATATCCTATGTCAAATGTATTTTTCATTTCAAATTAAAGATTAGATTATTTCCCTCTCAGAGATTTCTAGACATAGAAGGGTAACTTTGTAATGGGGTAAATAATAGCTATTTTTTTGAGGAACATGCATTTAGATGTGTAATTGAGGAAGAAGTGGTATTTATGAACAAATTCAAGCTTTTTAAACTTCTGCAATAAAGAACACCATATAATTTATATATGTCACAGAAAAGATAGAGTCTGTGAACTGTTGCTATAGATAAACTTGGTGGTATAGGTTTATAACCTTCCTACTTGGGAGGCTGAGATGAGAAAAGAAGATATTCAAGTTGTTCTTTGCTACTTAGTTTGAGGCCAACATAGGCTACATAATATATTTTTCTCAAATAAAAAGGTAATAAGAAAATATACACAGAGAAGCCAGTAACACTAGTTATCCACATGTAAATAAAAGAGATTTAATTTTCTCATCCTGTAAAAATCAACATGAATTGTTTAAAAGACTTAAATGAAACACTTGAAAGTTTGAAAAAAATAGACAAACTCAAGGTGAAAATTCCAAAACACAGAATCAATAAATTTCTAAATAGGTACTTTATTTTCTGAGATCATAAATTCCTTCCCATTCCTTTCTCAACACACTCATATATTCCTACTTGTTTTATTTTAAATTCATGTATCAAAAGTCCTATTTATATATAGGTCTTAAATTACACAGGCCTAGAAAATAAAAATTGTCAATAAGTTTGATTCAGTTAACTGCTTTTCCACATCAAGAGAGATACTTATAAAGAATGGAGTGGCTGTGTTTGCCAGTCTTGCTTTAACATGAGATCAGTATTTGGAGTGTATAAAGAAATGTTAATCAATAAAAGAAGAGAAAATGACTAACATAAACACACACACACACACACACATACATTTATTCTTGATTAAATCCAAATCAAATCTTCATGATATTCTTTTGTTTTTAGAAGATTTGTTTCTCCTCATTTTTGTTTTAATTTTAATTTTATATATCCATCCAATTTCTTCTCCCTCCCTTTTTCCCTCCCTCTTTCCCTCTCTCCCACCCCCATGCCTCCCTACCACCCTCTCCTCCCATTGCTTCTACTCCACATGTAGGGTGATACCTTCCAGGAGGGGTCATCTAAATATGTCAAGTCATTTGGACTAGGTACTAGGCCTTCTCTCCTGCCTCTAGGCTAAGAGAGTATCCCTCCATGGAGAATGTGCTCCCAAAGTCATTTTATGTGCCAGGGATACATCCTGGTTCCACTGTTCAAGGTCCCTTAGACTGCCCAGGCCTTCTAACTAAAACCCATGTTCAGGGTATCTGAGTCATTCCAATGCTGGATTCACAGCTATCAGTCTGGGAGACCATTAGTTCCTCCTTGTTTATGTCAGCTGTCTCTGTGTGTTTCTGTAGCCTGGTCTTATTCTCCCTCTCTGCATCTGGATTTCAGTTTGGCTCAGTGTTTGAGGGTATCTGCTGCCGTTTCTATCAGCTACTAGATGAGGACTCTATGATGGTGGATAAGTTACTCGTCAAACTCATTATCAGGGAAGGGCATTTATGGTAGCCTTTCCACTGTTGCTCAAATTGTTGGTTGGGGTTAGTCTTATAGGTCTCTGAACATATCCCTAGAGTCAGTTTTATCTTCAAACCTATAATGGTTCCCTCTCTCACTCTCTCTCTCTCTCTCTCTCTCTCTATATATATATATATATATATATATATATATATATATGTATGTATATATGTATATATATATGTATCAATTTTCTTAGTCCCACATGCTTTCCTCCCCTTCCCTTGCTCTTCACTCTCTCTCCACACGCTGCCACCCCCACTGGGAATATTCTCAGGAGATCTTGTCCCTTTCCCCTTCTGGGAAGGACCTTATATGAATCTCTTAGAATCCTCCTTGTATCCTAGTTTCTCTGGCAGTGTGAATTATAGGCACGTGATCCTTTGCTCTGTGTCTAAAATCCATATATGACTGAGTACCTACCATGTTCCTCTTTTTGTGATTGGGAAACCTCTTCAGGATGGTTTCTTCAAGTTCCATCCACTTGCCTGAGAATTTCAAGATTTCATTGCTTTCTTACGCAGAGTAGCTTTGCATTGGGTAAATGTGCCACATCTTTTTTATCCATCCTTCAGTTGAGGGGCATCTAGGTTGCTTCCAGGTTCTTTTGACTAAAAATAATGCTGCTGCAAACATATTTGAACAGATGTCTTTGTTGCATGGATATGGATCATTTGGGTATATGCCTAAGGTGGGAATTAGCCAGATCCTGTGGTAGACCGATTCCCACTTTTCTGAGGAATCTCCATATTATTTTCAAAAATGGCTGTACAAGTTTGCACTTCCATCAGCAGTGGAGGAGTGTTCCCCTTCTTCAATATCCTCTCCAGCATAAGTTGTCATTGGTGTTTCTAATTTTAGCCATTCTGGCAGGAGTAAGATGTCATCTCAGAGTTGTTTTGATTTGCATTTCCCTGATAGCTAAGGATGTTGAGCACTTTCTTAAGTGTCGTTCAGCCTTTTTGATTTCCTCTATTGATAATTTTCTATTCAGTACTGTGCATTTGCCTTACAGAAGCTTCTCAATTTGAGGGGTCCCATTTATTTATTGTCAATATCAGTGCTTTCCTCTTCTCATTTTATACTTTTAGCCACTTTGTCAAAAGTCAGGTGTTGGTAGGCATTCTTCTAACCTTTCAAATACCTACAGAATATGGCTTTAAAATGCTTTAGGGTTTTGCTTGACAGTGAGGCACAACTGCTCCTAGCAACACCACCTGCAACAGAAAGGAAGATGGACATTGAAGAAACTCATTACGGATTTTTACCCCCATATGGCAGAATAAGTCATTTGGGCAAGATACTGCTCTTGTCTAGACTGTTTGACTTTGTGCTGTATAAACTAGACATGCAGCATAGAGAAAAGTGACTGACAAACTGCCAATACAGGTGGATGATTTAAAGTTTCCTGCTTTGCCAAGGAGTCTGCCAGATGCACTATGGCCTATAGGCTGAAGATGGAACATTACAGAATAACTTCAGGTGACCAACTAGGTAGTGAAATGCTCTGTCATTTCTAGATTTTACATATTATCCTACTGTTGTCTTTGATGGAGTTGAAGACAGATAGTTATGGTTACAGTTTTCCTTAGTTCAGATTAAAGATAAGTAACATGTAGCACTTTAAACTCAAAAAAAATATAGGATAGATGATGTAATATTTTCTTTGAATCTTGCTAAATGTTAATGGACCAAATGTTGTTAATTGTGGTTCTTATTTGATAACTGTTTTGTTATACATTTTTGCTATGTTAAGATTAAAACCCTTCTTTTCATTTTAGACAGAAAGAGGAGATGATGGGAAATGTCATTCTGTAAATGTATTTCTCTCATTGGTTAATGAATAAAGCAATGTTGGCCAATAGGAAAGCAAGATAGGTGGGACTAGGAGACTAGAAAAATGTGTGAAGTAGTAGGGGGTAGATTCAACATGTAGGACATGGAGAAAACAACTTCAAGCCCTCTCTCTGGTAAGATGAAACCAAGTGGAAATACTTAAATTAATAGAAATGGGTTAATACTTAAGACAGAGTTAGCCAATAAGAATCTATTAACTGGCCAACAGCATTATATCTAATACAGTGTCTCGGTGTGTTATTTGCGGCTAGTGCAGCACTGGAACCAGGCTGGCAGGAATCCCAATCATAACAGGATAATACTCAACTTTATATGGAAAAACAAAAGACCCAGGACAGCCAAAACAACCCTGTACAATAAAGGAAATTTAGGAGGCATCACCATCCCTGAATTCAAGCTCTACTGTAGAGCTATAGTCCTGAAATCAGCTTGATATTGGCACAAAAATAGACAGATGGACCAATGGAATCCAATTGAAAGCCCTGATATTAATCTATGAACACCTGAATTTTGACAAAACAGCTAAAATTATGCAATGGAAGGAGGAAATCATATTCAACAAATGGTGCTGGCACAACTGGATGATGGTGTGTAGAAGATTACAGATAGACCAATGTCTATCGTCATGCACAAATCTCAAGTCCAAATAGATCAAAGAACTCAACATAAATCCAGAAAGATTGAACCTCTTAGAAGAGAAAGTGGGAGGTACCCTTGAAGAAATTGGTACAGGAAACTGCTTCCTGAACATAACACCAGTAGCACAGACACTGAGATCGACAATTAATAAATGGACCTCCTCAAACTGAGAAGCTTCTGTAAGGCAAAGGACACAGTTGACAAAACCAAATGGCAGCCCACAGACTGGGATAAATCTTCACCAACCCCACATCTAACAGAGGGCTGATCTCCAAAATATTTAAAGAACTCAAGAATCTAGTCACTAAAACACCATATAAATAACTTTTTTAAATCTTTGTTTTAGAAAAAAACATTCTGAGTGAGGTCACCCAGATCTAGAAAGGCAAACAAGGTATATAGAGGAGCTAGATAACAAGAAGGACCACAAGAAAGACATACATGTATCCCACTAGGAAGGGGAAATAGAGAAGATCTCTTGGGTAAATTTGGAACATGAAAGAAGGGGAGACTAGAAGGGGAGCAGATGGGGATGAGACGAGAGGAAATGAAGGAGAACATGAGGGAATGTAATGGTCAAATTAGGGAAGGAGAGATGGAGAGCAAGAAAAGACATATATCTTGAAAGAGGGAGCCATTATGGGTTTTGTGAGAAACCTGGCACTAGGGAATCCTGAAACCCAGGAATCCTTAAGGATGATAAGACTCCAAGTATTATTGGAAAGGGTGCCTAAACTGCTCTTTCCCTGTAATCAGATTGGTGACTTCCTTAATTGTCATCATAAAACCTAGTAACTAATGGAAGCAGATGTAGAGATCCACATCTAAGCACTGGGCCAAAATCTAGAAGTCCAGTCAAGGAGAGGGAGGATCAATAAAATGAGCAATGTGGTCAAGACCATCATGGGGAGACCCACAGAAACTGCTGACCCTAGTCAGTGGGAGCACACTGATGGCTGCGGAACATGCATAGGACCAAGCTAGGCCCTCTGAATGTGAGTGACAGTTGTGTGGCTTGGGTACTTTATGGGACTAGTGGCACTAGATTAGAATGTATCCCTGGTCCATGAATTGGACCCTTTGGTGAGATAACTTGTTTACCCTTGATACAGGGGAGAGTGTCTTGGTTCTGCCTCAAGACGATTCTCCATGGGAGGACTCATTCTCTCTGAGGAGCTGGTAAGAGTGGGGTGGAGGGAAGATGCGTAGTTTTGGGTTGGGGGAAGGTGACTGGAGCAGAGAGTGGGAGTGGGGATTCAGGGAGATCTGTGATTGGAACATAAAATAAAAAGATTATCTTAAATAAAAATCCCTTTATTTTAAAACTTTAAATGATCTCAGATTATATCTTCTTGTATAAGAGATCTTACGAACATCTCTGTAAAACTTGTAGACCTGATAATTAATTTCAATGATGTAGCTACATAAAAATTTATCATCCCCAAATAAGTTTTCTCTCTATATACAAATAAGGAACTTACTTACCAATAAAGAAATTAGGAAAAAATTGCCATTCATATCAATTTCAGAAATGCCTAGTAACAAACCTAAGTGAAGACCTAAGGACCCCATAATTGAGACTTTAAAACTGTGAATTAAATATTAGAGAATGGGAAAGCTAGTGATCATGTATTAGAAGAATTACTACTATCAAAATTGCTGTGTTACCAATATGGATGTGCAGATTAAATGTATGTATCATAAATTCTCAATAATAGCATCCATAGAAATAGAGAAGTCCTAAAACTAGAATAGAAATATAAAAGATTCTAAATATCCAGTAAAAATCCTAAAATGACAGAGCAATGCTGATGAAATAAGAACACCTGTTGTCATGGCATACTATATATCCACAGGAACAAAACCATCATGTACTGCAGATGCTTTGACCAATGAAATAGAACAGGTGATTTATCTCTAGGTATGTGACTATTGACAATAATGTTAAAACACATTGCAGAAAACATGGCCTCTTCAACACAATGGGCCAGAAAATTGCATATTTATATGAGAAAGAGTACATCTTGATGACTTTCTGATACTTTATACAAGAATAAATTTAATATAGATTCAGATATTAATGCAAGTTCTGAATCTTTGTTGTTGATATAAGAACAAATAGAGATATTATACATGTAGTAAGGACTCTGAAAAGGTCTCTGAGAACTTTAGAATCAAAGATAAAGTTGTAAGACTTCATGAAATTAAGTTTTCTGCCACATCAAATAAAACCATCATCAGAGTGAAGAAACAGGATGCAGAATGGGAGAAATCTCTGCCAACTCTTTTTCTAACAGGCCATTGATATTTATACTATGTAAAACTGCAAAAACAATAAATGTCAATACATAATTATTCAGTCAATAAATGGATAAATTAATTAAACATCCAATTTTTAATAGTATAATACAGGATGTGTGTGTGTGTGTGTGTGTGTGTGTGTGTGTGTGAAACTGTTCAGCATTCTTAGCCACCATGGAAACACAAGTCAAAACTATATTGAAATGCCTTCTTACATCAGTCAGAGTATCTATTGACCAAAAATACCAAACATCAGCAAACCCTGTGGAGAATGGAATATAAGTAAAATACTTATTTACCATGGCTGGGTATAGAAATTATTACAGCCATGATGACAGTCACTACAAAACACTATAAAACATAACTATCAATTTCTGCAGCTGTATCACTCCAGCCTTACAGATTTTATTGCCTTAGTTCCCTGGTCCTAACTCAGAAACTAGGAACACAGTGTAATGAAAATGATAGTTTATAACACAGTCATGTTGGGCATTCTCAAGGGGTAAGAGCGGGAGTTGATCAACATGACTGTTGTAAAGCAGAGTGTTTATACATAGGAATGTAAAATAACCAGAGACTGCTGTACTGGCTTGTATTTTAGGCAGTGTTTTTTCAAAACCTTCTAAGTCAGACAAGGACATTTTCCTATCCAGGTGGTTGGCAAGATACTTGGATTAAATTTTATGTGATAGGACAGTGATGTGCCCATTTTCCATCAGAAATTTTCTTGCTGGACAGAAATAATATGACCTTATGGAGAGATATAATATCATGTACCACTCCCAAGCCATAAATACAACTTGAGTTTCAATCAGATGACAACTTACCAGAGTCCTGCAGTTTAAATTCTTAATTATAGAAGATGGTGATTAGAAGGAAAAGCTATGTCTATGAAGACCTCCAAGCCTGCTAATATCTAACTAGGGATATAACATTCTTTTGTATATCCTCAGAAGAATCAGAGACAATACCCCACCAAGCACTTTGTACATCCATGTTTATTATAGTACTAGATACAAGATTCAACAAATGAAACATGCCCAGATCCCACCCATCAATGGTTGAATGAATGCAGAAGATGTGGTATTTATAAGCTCAATGAAGCTAATTAACCTGTAACAAAGAACTCTATGTTAGCTGTAAGAAAATAAATAGAACTGAAACCCTCTGGTTAAATTAAATAAGTGATACTCAGAATATCACCTAGGCCTAGATATATATCATATAAAACTAAAAGAAATAGATTATGAGAGAGAAAGAAAACTGATGGTTCGGGGCAGAGGAGGAGTGGAGCATAATGTAAGGGAATATAAACACAAATAGCATCTTTCTCCTCATTTGTAGAATATAATGTTAAATATGTATGTAACCATATATGGATATATGAAAATTCCATGACATCAAAGATGATGGACGACTTTACAATGCTAATTAGCAGGAGGAGAGTGCAATTATTTGTTAATAGAAATTAAGTGGTTTAAGGCATTATTTTGTTTGTTATATAAATTATACAAATAAAAGTATAATTATGAATAAAGGATACACTTAAAAACTCACTGAACAGATTACTTTCATATGAGGAATCAACTACAAGCACAACCATAGCTGTCTTGAGTAATCAATTAAAATGTCTTTCTCTGGGATGAAGTTAATGTTTAGTTATGTATCTTCCACAAAATAAACTTTAGCCATAGATAATATTGTGGGTAATTCTATCAAATGTTCATTGTTTAAGCAAAAATCTACAGTTGGTATACAAAAAAAAAATGCAGTCATCAGATATAGCTGATAGCTCCCTGGAAGAAAATAAATATAGATACAGTACTCATAAGGGCTAGGTTTCCACATTTACCAATAGAGCAGGTAATAAATAACAGTTATATTGCAAATGAAGGAATAAGTAACTTCCTATTAATTAATTATAGTTAATTAATTAATTGATTAATTTTACATCCTGCCTACAGTTTCCCATTTCTCATCACCTCCCAGGCTCTCTCAATCTGTTTCCACCACTTAATCACTCCCCCTCTGTCTCTGTTTAAGAAAGAGCATGTCTTCCACAAGTATCAACAGAACATGACAAATCACTTGTAGTAAGACAAAGTCCTTCCCCACGTGTTAAGTCTGGGCAAGGTGTCCCAGAATGAGGAGTAGGGTCCCAAAAGCCAGTAAAGGAGTAGAGACAGTCTCAGATCCTGCTGTTAGGAGTTTCACATGAGGACCAAGCTACAAAACTCTACATATATGTAACTCTCATAACAGCAGATATGACACAGAAAATGTTCTCAAAAACAACCCTCAATAAAGCTATTATGTAATATATAATTATGGTATTATATATATATACATATATGTAATTTAACAATTTGTTGCTCTAACTCATTCCATAGACTAAATAATTAGTAATAATCATGAAGACAGCAGCTGCTAGTTCTAAGTACTATTCACAGTCAAGCTATTTGAATGTGGTCAGGGTCTTACTGCTGCATTTACTGGAGCTTCCCACAGCTGTTTGGCCCCAAAGAAACACATTGACACTCTATTAGTTATAAACCTGTTGGCCAATGACTAGGACTTCTTATTGGCTGGCTCTATCTTATTTATTAACCAATTTCAATTAATCAAAGTATTTCTACATGGTTTCATCATATCTGTGAAGGGTCCAGACTTCTAACTCTTTGGTTGTTCACTTGGCAAGTGTTCTATTGGACCATCTCTGCCTACTTTTCCCATAATTCCCTTGTCTCCTACTCCTGCCTACTTTCCTTTCCTGTTTGCCAAACAGTGTTTTCTTCATTAATCAATAAGTCAAACATATATAAAGAAGGACAACCTCCACCATGCAGCAGCATCTAAAATGAGAAGAAGACACAGAGCCTGAGGAGCAGTCATGACAGAAGGATGAGAATGAGCAGTGGAGGGAATCCATTTATGTAAGGAACCCATTTTCATAAAAAGAAATCCCGTTATTCAAGAACTTCACTAGTGAAACTAGTACAGCAGCTATAATGAACTGATCATCTCTTAAAAGCACTCACCTAGCATTTAAAATTAACAATTACTTATCAAAATGTCTGTGAGGGGAGGAATTTAAATCTCAGTAAAGCCAATGCCATTTACTCTTGCCATCAAGGAGTATTTGAAAATGAAACATTTCAAGGCTGTTATCATACAAGAGCACCCAAAGCCCAAACCTCAGGGACACCTCAAAAAGATATGTGAGTCAGAGATTTTCTTGTCTATATAAAACTGTTTCATGACATCATCTTTTGATTATAATAATAATAATATATAATTATAAATAATTATATATTTTAGGAGTGTGAATTTGTGCACATGCACACACACACATACACACACACACACACACACATGCACACACACAGTCCAACATCAACTTTATTTCCTCTGGCACCATTCACCTTGCTTTCAGATAGTATCTCTCTTTAACTAGAGCTCCATGATTAGAATAAGCTTAATGGCTAGTTAGCTTAATATCTGCCCATCTCTGACTGTCTGCTGCCGGCATTAGAAATGCCTTCCATCACACTTAGTTTTTTTTGCCAACTGTACTATCTCTTGAAACTGAGCAATAGAATATTTGCAGCCAAATTCTTCCAGTGAACAGAGAAAATGGGTTTTGACACTTGAGTATATAGAAGTACTTAAAAGAGTAAAAAGGAAGTAAATATTAGTACTTTAAAATTCATTCTGAAAGTTCTATTGACCTTCCATCTTGGCATTCTGTGCCTGAAATTACTTTGAAATTTTGTGTTTAAAAAATCCTATGTTATTAGAAAAATGTGATCCCTTCCACTTCAGTGGTGGAGTCATTCAAAGAGGTCTTCCCTGTGTTGTTAATAGTCTTATTCGAAGGAGATAATGCACTTGGCTCATATCAATAATCATTAACCAAGTCATTAAAGATAATTTTCATATAAAGGATGTGCTGCCATGAATTTTTCTCATTGAGTAGGCTTCAGAACCATCTTTAATAAGACACAGATAGCCTCTGGTTCTTAGTGTTATCAATGAGAGAGTGATGCCCCTGAGCTTTATTTTGCAAAGCCCTTACTTGATAGCCCTCAAAGGTATGTCACATAGCAGAAATAGTCTAGTCTGATCACAGTTCTTCCAAATTCTATAAGCTGTTGTGGATGAGGTCCAGTTGTTTATTATATAATAAGTTTTCTTGAGTATTTCAGCTGTCACAGTGAAGTTCACACAGCATTCAAGATACATATATTTGCTTTCATTTTAAAAGTGGTGCCATAACCCACTTGGATGGATAAAGTAAAAAGCTTGACAATAACAATGGATGTTGAAAATGGGGAGAAAGTAGAAGATATTACTCTGGATAGCTGTTTTATGCTATAAAAACAAGTGTTAACATAGCAACTGAGAAATTTACTTTTAAATATGTACTGGTAAGCACTGAAAACTGTGTCCATATAATGCATTTGCCTCTATATACATATTACACAGATATTCATAAGAGCAATATTCACAAGAAATAAGCAAATTTTTAAAAAATGCATATCAATCAATTAATTTATTAATGAACAAGATGTGTCATATGTACTCATCTATTTAATTTAACAAAGAATAACATACTGACTTATTCTATAATGGATAAACCCTTTGGATATATCTGTTACATTAAAGATGCTAATCCACTGGGTGTTGGTGGCACATGCCTTTAGACCCAGCACTTGAGAGGATGAGGCAGGCAGATCTCTGTGAGTTCAAGGCCAGCTTGGTCTAAAGAGGTAGTTCCAGGACAGGCTCCAAAGCAATGCAGAGAAACCCTGTCTTGAAAAAAAAGATGGCAATCAGAAAAGTGAACATATGTCATTTCACTTAATAAAATTTTCATAACAATAAAAATCTATACAAATAGGAAGATTAATTTTTTGGGGGGGTAGGCAGGTATTGGAATAAAATAAATAAAATTGCCTCTAAATAGATCTAATATTTACTTTTAATGATGATAATACTTGGGGGAAATAGTTAAAATATGATTTATGATTTGATGTGAAGCTGACTCTGTGGAAAATAATACATGTCAGAGAGTATAAACCAGGTTCAAAGCAAGTATCTGGGGAGATCATAGACCCTGGGCAGAACCCATTACTGATATTTTGATAAATGAACAGCTCACCTGAAATATACATGTGTATGTTATGCCCCCAGACTAGTGATACTCTTAGCCTTTATCAGAACAGAGAATGGTTAATATATGTGCTGTAGAAGAGTGTGGCAAATGGATGACATAGGGGGAGGAAGAGAGTTTAATAACTAAGGAGAGTTGAGAAAGTAAAACACAGGACACTTAAAATCACTTCTACTTTTGACTTGGCTGATTTTCCACTAGATGATAACTGGTCATAGTCATATATCACTAACCGTAACTAACAACAGCAGCTTACTGAATGAAAAATCTATTAAATCATTCAGAATATGACCAAAACATTTTCATTCTTTGTATACTGGGAAGATACTTTTTTCACTGTAATTTGAAAGTTTAAACTTTCTGACTAATACAGAAACATCTGCTTTTTCATACACTGGCAAAGATGAATCCTATGACTTCCAGTTGAACTATCAGCTATGTAGCCTTCAATGTGATTATGTCTGTCATGTAGTAGTGGCAGTAGCAGTAGTAGTAGTTTTATGAAAAAGGGATAACTCTGCTTTGTATGTAGTCACCCATACTTCTTTAGATTCTAAATATAAATGATAATAATGATTACGGTAATAGTTCAGCTGGTAAAATACTTGCCTTGAAAGTAAAAGAACCACAGCTATATCCCCAGAACCAATGTGTAAATGCTGGGTATGGTGGTATTGCATTCATAACAAGCACTAGGAAGGTTCCTAAAGTGCCTTTGATACCTAGTTTGGTATTATTTGTATACTAAAAACTTGTCTCAAAGGAGGTGGGTGGACTTTGTTAGAGAAGGTACACACACACACACACACACACACACACACACACACACACACACTCACACACCAGCAACATAAACAACTAAAGTAGAACAACTAAATATTTTTAGTTTGTCTTTAAAATGTAAATACAAGATTGCTGAGAAATGAAGTTTCAGTGCACTGTATCCCAACTGTGATATGGGTTATATTTAACAGTCAATGTTGAAAGAAGGGATTATGGAGGACTGTCATATAAAAATGACATGTGGTCATTGAAGAAAGGAAAAAAGAAGCAGGGTCAGACTATTTGACCCACAACTTAAAAAATAAACAATGACAAATAAGAATTACACTGCCCAAAGTTATGTTGACATTTGTTATTTATGTAATCCTTTTTAGGACCTATTAGAACCATTAATACTTTTGAGAATAAAGTCTAGAAACAATGAAAGGGAGAAAGATTTACAAGTACTGTTGTTCTCAAATTACTAAAATGGTGAAGAACAAAGAAAACCTACCGAAAATAAAGGAGGTTACAAATTCCCCTCCCTCTCTGTGATAGAAAAAAAATGCAATGAGAAAATTAGGAAAATGTATTAACCAATAAACACTAACTCTTGGTTATATGCCTACAGGTATAAAGATGCCATGCTGCGATTAAAACTTTCTTTTGGTTAGAGTCTTTTTCAGAGCAAGTTTAACATCTTTGTTCCTAAGGCTATAGATTAATGGGTTCATCATGGGTACCACAATGTTATAAAAGACAGAAGATATTTTTCCCTGATCCATAGACCCAGCTGAGGAAGGTTTTAGATACATAAATGCACATGATCCAAAGAATAGAGAGACAGCAATTATATGGGAACTGCAAGTGCTGAAGGCTTTGGATCTGCTTTCAGTAGAACTAATTTTGAGGATGCTGGACAGGATGAAGCCATAAGAGGTAAAGATGATGACTGTGGGCACAATAATGTCCTTTCCTGCTACAATGAACAGCTCTATCTCATTGACATAAATGCTTGTGCAGGAGAGCTGCAGCAAAGGAAGGAGGTCACAGAAGTAATGGTTGATGATGTTTCTATCACAGAAGGTCAGTCTCAGGACACATCCAGTGTGGATCATGGCACCAGAAAACCCCATCAAATATGAACCAAGCATAAGATAAGAACACACCTTAGGAGACATGGCAACATTATATAAGAGTGGATGGCAAATGGCTGCATAGCGATCATAGGCCATTGCTGTTAGCACATAACATTCAGAAATGACAAAAAAACAAAAGAAATAGAATTGTGTCATACATCCTTCATAAGAAATAACATTCTTCTTTAGTGTGAAGTTCATCAGCATTTTGGGTGTTATAACTGAACAATAGCAAAGGTCTATGCAGGACAAATTAAATAGGAAAAAGTACATGGGGGTGTGAAGGTGAGAATTAAGCACAATTAGCACAATCAAAGCCAAATTTCCCATTGTTGTTATCATGTACATCACCAAAAAGAGGAGGAACAAGGGTATTTGAAGGTCAGGCTGGTCTGTTAATCCCACCAAGATGAATTCAGTGACCAGGGAAGCATTTTCCAGAGCCATTCTACTGTAAGAAAATCTGTAGGAACAAAAACAACAACAATGATGACATCAGGTAACATAAAAGAACATGCCCCCAAAGTTTCTACCATATTAGTGAGGTATCTAGTAGATATGTCAGATATTGATCAATTTGAAACAAATAAGCCCCTTCATGGTACCACATTACTCAATGTCATCATAGTTACAGTATCAGACTTTCACCACTAAGTACATTAAAGAGCATTAACAACAGTACATAAAAACTGACTTCACTAGTGTTATAGCTAAAATGACTACTAGAAAAACTAAAGTAGAAGAGAGGAACAGGTTGTGTCAAGACAAATTGCCCCTTCTCTTTTTACTATTGTGTCCCTGACTAAGCTTCTGCCTTAGGCTAAAAGAGGCTATAGCAGCATGGCACTGACATTCATCTAAATTAGACCTTTGTGCAATTGGAAATATAAACAAAAGAACCTAATTCTAGGAATAGCCAACAAAGTGGACTCTGTTTCCTCTCTTGTGATTTAAAGAGGACTGGCAGGTGTTGGTGGATTAACTTCTTAGACATAAAAACCAACAGTTTATTGGGTATGCTTCAAAATGTAGCAAGCCTACACAGGCAATACCTAGAGAACTACCTATTGCACCAAGAGTGAGCTAAAAGGATCACATTAAAAGTGCTTTTAAAGTGTGGCTGAATCTCTCTCTCTCTCTCTCTCTCTCTCTCTCTCTCTCTCTCTCTCTCTCTCTCTCTCTCTCTCTCTCTCTCTCTCTCTCGTTTGTACGTGCACATTTTAGTGAGCATGTGCATGCATGCATTTTCCAAGCATCTGATTTATACGAAAATAAAGAGGATAGGCCAAATGGAAAGTAAACGGTTTTTGGAGGTTAATGTGAACCATATTGCAAGTAGTAAGCCCCAGTTGGATTATCTCTGTCAAGGTTGGGCGTTGGTGACACATGCCTTTAACCTCAGCACTCAGAAGACCTATTCTACAGAACTAGTTCCAGGACAGGCTCCAAAGAAATACAGAGAAACTCTGTCTCATAAAACAAACAAACAAACAAACAAACAAACAAAAACCCACACAAACAAACAAAAATAAAGAGCCATAAAAATAAGGACTCTTGTGATCTTGGGGTCAGGTCTGGGACTAGCCTGTAGTTCCTGGAAGTCAGCAGCAGTCCTGATGTTAAGTGTTTGGGATTCCCAAACCTTCATTGTAAAAAATTACCTAGAGGAACTCTATTTTCTCATCTCTTATTGATGGTTCCCTCTCCAGTTTAGAAACAGCCTTCTCACAACAAAACCATACATTCAGAAGTGAGACGTATGTGTTGAAATAAAACCTGTTGATTGTGACACTACATGCAATTCCTGTTTTAATCAACTCCACAAACATCTTCTGTCAAGTTTTCAGGACATTTCTCAGTGAATTTTATGACTGCACATATTAGGAAAGAAAGGAAGATCTTGGATACTGGGCTTCAGCTCAACATGAAGCCTTTCTTGTAAACTTAATAAGATCTAAACTTAAACTAGAAAAAGCTTCATAACATCCATGATATGTGCAATATAAAATAGATATAGCCATTAAAACAGGAAATAGAATGTTGTTTACTAGAAGAAATGGGAGCAAGGTTTATTGTTTTGTTTTGTTTTTTGTTTTGGTTTTGTTTTTTAAATTGGTAGAGGAATCTCAAATGTCACTGTATAAATTGTTGAAAAGGAAGAGTTACAGATCCAAGACCTTGATTTTAAACATACAGGGACTCTATAATAAAAAGAAATCCATTCAATTGGGAAAGATGCCTAGACCTGGAAATATACTATTCAACATGTTAACAGAAATAATGGCCCATTGTCAACCTGAATTTGTTTAAAAGTTATATATCAAGATCATTTATACACACTAAAACCAAGTAAAATTATGTCTGTACACAAAAAAAGCCATGTTTGAAGTAGTTTTATTGTTGGGCAATTCTCAGGTAACACATGGGTCAAAACAAATGTCTTATATTATCATGTTTAAACGTATCTCAGTGAGAGTATTAATGATAAAGTAAAATATCAACATAGAATTCAAGATTTACTCACTTTTGTTGACAAAAATTTTCTTGCTTATTTGCCAGTTTTATTTGCCCTGAAATCCTAAAGAGGACTTAAATTTCCTTGATTCCAAAGTGATGAAGCACAAAATTAAAATCCCATAGTCTCTTGATCATAATTCATAAAGCTACTCCCTGACACTCTGAAGAATCACAGGAAAGCAAATGGGTGCTCTTTTTATCACACTGTCCACTGGGTGAGATACCAGAACATTTGACCCAATTTATTACTATTTACAACTTCTCTATGGGTAAGGAAGTGGCTTTTCTTTTTTCCACAGAGGCCAGATATAAAGGAGAATTAAGGTTACTTCATTTACAAGCTAGGCAATGGTGTGTGTCTAGATCTTTAGGGACCATTTCTCTACTCAGGTACACCTTCTTCTTTAGGGATTGTGCTTTCTTCTTGATTGAACCAATAATGAACTCCCATCTGCCAGTCATCTTACATCTCTTAAGGGAAATTTCCTGCTTTTGTTATTTTTTTTTTATCAGTTTCCACATTCTTTCATGGTAATGTTCCAGAGAGTCTACTTCCATTGTAATTCTTTTTTTTTTTTTCAGGAAGTCACATTTTGGATTATTTTTCTTATGGTCTTGTTTTGTTTTTAAAGATCTGAAGCAAACTTTTTAAAAGTTTAAGTAAATTCAAAGTAAAGCCACCCACTCTCCCTTATGTTTATTAAGATGGAAACTACTTTTCCATGTCATTCTGTACGCCCAAGCTTTCTTATTGTGTTACAAACGTGTTCCTTATTATTAGTAGGAACAAGTGAGCCCCTGCTTTCAGTCTAATTCTTAGATGTGACAAGTACTTGTGTGTGTGTGTGTGTGTGTGTGTGTGTGTGTGTGTGTGTGTGTTTCACATTTGAGTATTGTTTAAATGTATGCTGTATGCACATGTGTAACATGGGAGGGTGTCAAAGGTCCTGTTTTATATCTCTCTTCTTAGGTCTTTGGAGATATTATCTTACTAAGCCTGGAGGTGGTATCCAGCCAGCATCATCCAGCATTCTTTCTGTCTCCACACATACAGCTCTTGTGTTATAAGCATCAATATAGCAAATCCTGGATTTATATTATTGTTGGTGCTGAACTGCACACTTATACCTTATGCTTGTACAACAAATACTTATACTAAATGAAAGATCTCTCCATTCCCAGCTCTAAATAGTTTAATAACATTATAATTTTTTCAATGTTCCTTTCTATAAAGAAAATCAATTAAGTATATCTTAAAGTCAACAACAACATATTATCAACTATATCATCTTTAGCACTTTTATTAAGCTTTAAGTATAAAACTTCATTATTTAAAATAATTCCTTCCCCAAATTTCCTTAAGTAAAAAGAACTCATAAAAACATATGTATTTTTCTAATGAAACAAAAAGTTTTATTTATATTTTGATTTGTTGGTTGAAAACTTAACAAGATAATTTAACATGGATATTCCCTTTAGTTATAAAATTTATAACAGTGTAAGAACACCCCTGCTCTGAAGAATTAGGAACAATGGAAATGCTATTTGAACATTTTTAAATATTGCCCATTGTATAAGAAAAGTTTTTTTTTAATCCAAAACAGGAAAACAACTGGTGAAAGAAAATTGAAAGAAATAAAATTTTGACATGAAAATCAGGGTTGCCATAGGCCAACATCTAATCACAATGTACAAAGCAACAACTGCTAATATTAAATTTCATAACACTTAAATACAAAGTTACAGTAAAAACACTAAAGTAGTGGATAATTTTGTAGCAGAAAGCTTTCTATTGTTTTTTGATTACTAATCTTCTGTGCAAGTATCTTTTGGTCAGTTCCAAAAGAAAAAAAGAATGGAACCTCCTATTCTAGAAAAGAAATATAATAATTTGGGTTTGACCACAAAATTTCCTTCAAATTTCTTGACTTATTCATTTGTTCAACATTTGGATGTTTAAATTTCCTCAGCTGAAATAGCAGGTTTTAGTGTCTATAGATCTATACAGAATTAGCAAATTGGAGGTCAGACAACTATATTTGTTCCCAGATATACTGAACTACAGAAATTAATTCTTCTTTATTATCAATAGTTTTAATCTATCCTACATAGGGAAATCTAAAAATTTCAATATATCTAAGGCCTTTTAATTTGGAGATTTGAATAGTAGGGTATTTAATTTTCATTATCATTTAATTTCAATTATCATTCTTTTTCTGAATTAATTAATTTCTATGTGTGGTGTGTGTGTGAACAATAGCGCATGTGTTAAACTCAAAGCATAACTTTGAGAATCATCTTTCTTTTTTTTTTCTATCATGTGGCTAGTAGGAATTGAACAGAAAAGGCTTTACCTGATGAGTCATATCATCTGACCACTATTTTATTGTTTTGATTCCACCCAAACATAGCCATTCCCTTTTCACATTCCAGCATTATTAGCACATGCCTGTTGTGGGCTGAAAGCTTTGAACGTGGATGATAATGCAATGCCTGACAGAGATATGTATTTACATTGAAATGTATCTTCTAAACCCTGTTAGAGAGAGAACTCATATTCTGGCTTTGTGTCTGTTCAAGCATGGAGAAATATTGTTAGGCTCCTTTCTTTCCTATACTGCTATTCTTAAACAGAAAACACATGAAAACATGACGAATTCATATTTTTATTGTTTTTGTACAAAATCAGACTTAGCTTAATCACTACAAAAGTAACCATTAATTTATTTTCTGGCTGAAATCAAATCAACATTTATCCTGGGAAATATTTTAATCATAAAAACAAAGACAGAGTTCAAAATAGAATTGTTCTTCTTCTTCACATTTACTGACACAAAACTAATAAATATTAAGTGCATTTAAAAGCAATAACAGGGCACCCATTAACTTAAGAATTCTTATTACAATAACTGTGACACTTTAATTATAAACCTTGCTGCACATTAGTATAACTACCCAGATTATAAATATATATGATATATCTAATGTGATGGTTTTGGCACAATGATGAATCTAGAGAAATATAACAAGAAAACTACATGTTTATAACAGAAAAATTGGGTTGTATTCAATGGTCTTTGCAGAGCTTTCTCTGTATTGTGGATATTCATTTTGAAGTTCAGTAAAGGAAATTAATGATAGAAGTATTTCATTTCTATATTTGGTGTAATATAATAAAAGCCTCACCCCATTTATTAGAAAAATATTACCTTAGCATTTCCTTATTTAATGAATAATTTATCTTCCAAAAAAGTATCAATAATGACAATAAAAATGCATTGGATTAAATCTTCCTTAACATTGTAAAACATATATACTAAATAATCAGGAGAAAGGAATTGCTATTATTAACAAAATCTGAAATGTAATTGAGAATATATGCACTAGTTACATAATGAAATAAAACATATTTTTTCTACACTTTTAATAAGCAAAAAGATAAAATTTCCCATAGCTACAGACAAGGAGAGATGCAGTTACTATCATAATTTCCACCTGCTCAGGGTTTTTCTGAGGGCAACTTTAACATCTTTGTTCCTCAAGCTGTAGATTAGAGGATTCATCATGGGTACAACATTAGTATAAAAGACTGAAGAGATTTTTCCTTCATTCATAGACCCAGCTGAGGAGGGTTTAAGATACATAAATGCACCTGATCCAAAGAACAGAGAAACAGCAATTATGTGTGAACTGCAGGTGCTGAAGGCTTTAGACCTACCCTCAGCAGAGTTGATGTTAAAGATGCTGAAGAGAATGAAACCATAAGAGATAAAGATGGTGATACTGGGAACAATGATGTTGATACCCACCACAATGAAAACCTCCAGTTCATTGACATAGGTGCTGGTGCAGGAGAGCTGCATTACAGGGAGGATGTCACAGAAGTAATGGTTGATGGTATTTTCATCACAGAAAGTCAGTCTCAGCATGCACCCCGTGTGAGCCATGGCACCAGAAAATGCCATCAAGTATGACCCAAGCATTAGGTAGCAACATATTTTAGGGGACATAGCAATATTATATAATAGTGGATTGCAGATGGCCACATAGCGATCATAGGCCATAGACATTAACACATAACACTCAGAAATTACAAAAAATGAGTAAAAATAGAGTTGGGTCATGCACCCTATGTAAGAAATAATATTCTTATTTAATATGAAGTTTAACAGCATTTTGGGTGTAAACACTGAAGAGTAACAAACGTCTATCAAAGACAAATTAAAGATAAAAAAATACATGGGGGTATGAAGATGTGAATTCAGTCCAATTAAAATTATCAAACCCAAATTCCCCATCATAGTCACTATATACATTACAAGAAACAGGAAGAATAGAGGGAGTTGGAGATTGGGCTGGTCTGTTAACCCAATCAGGATAAATTCAGTCACAAAAGACCTATTTCCAATAGCCATTGTTTTTCATTTGGAATTTGTAGGGACTGGACAATGTGTTACATTATAAGAGAATTTAGCTCTTCCCACATTATAATTCTTGCCATCAACTTATATTCACCCCAATCTCAACCTGTAGAATCTGCCTATATCATGACAGTGAATGCCATAGTTTCTCTTATTACATTCTTTCCAAGCTAAACATGCCAAAATATCTCAGCTTCTACACTTGATTTTAGCCAAAAGGCCAAGAAACGATATCGGCTTCTTAATTACTGAATGAAGCCTGAATCAATTTCATGTAAACATGACTGTTCACAAACCAAAGTATAAGGAAGGTGTATGTAGACAGGAACACCTTTATCTCATCTCATTACTTCTTCCTTTACTTGATTAGCTTGCTTTCTAGGAAAAAGAATAGTAGAAGATATTATCATTCGTGTTGTAGTCTGTTCAGAAGAGATAGTTACATAAAGACAATCAAAACAATGCATTATCCTTGCATAGATAAATGCCCTGACTACAGACCTAGTTCCTAAATGATGTGTGTCACGGAGTCAAACTTCTAAGTCTACTTTTAACAGTTCAGTACTTGAAGAAGAAATTCATTTATACTGTGTTTTTAAAATATCTCCACTTTCTATCTGGAACTTATTTATGTCAACTTTACTTATTTTTCATGATTTTATAAATGAGAAAATAATGAACCTGTCATATATCCCCTAACTTCCATCATAAACAAGGGCATTAAGGTTCATAATGTTCATAAACTCACCATTGTTGAGCCAGAAAACATTGGTGGCTGCTTATTGTTGTTGAAATGGAGTTTTCAAGATTTATACTTTATGGAGTTTTGTTGCTGTTGTTACTAAGACTTAATTCCCAAAGTGCTGTGGAAATATTTTTGAATGGTAGCTTGCATTTACTGCTCATGATCTTTTACTACTTATTCATAATGGTGAAAGTCTTAATATTGGTCTATTTGTCACTTTTCAATATGGAGAAATTTTGATGTGAGTGTACCAGGCTTTAAACAGAATAAAAGCTTGTTGGTTCTCATCCCTTGAGAATAGAACCTTGATATAATAATGGAGTAGAAGTATTTTATTTACACACTGGACTAAGATCTCTCTTTAACTTCCAAGGGACTCACAATTTTACTGAAGTTTTTCATTTACCCTTGGGCTTGTACAATTCCCAAGACAAACCTCAAAACAAGATCCCATCTCCATATTGTTTTCACATCTGAAGGGAAATGTGTTCCATTGTCTCATTCCCACCCATGTCATAAGAAAACAATGTTATAAATCTTCTCTTATATATTTCCTACATCCTTTGTCTGAAATATTTCAATAATTTCAGTAGCCCACTTCAATAGTCTCTCATTGAATATGCTATTTTATAAAATTTCTTCCTTCCAAAGTTGTTACTTTTATGATTAGAAATTACAATCTGAAGGTCCTTTTCTGAGAATATAATATAATTATTCTATCAGTTAAACTTCCTTCACTTTGTGATCACAATTTCTAAAATAATGATGGTAAGAGCACATATTTCATCAGGTTTCTATGAACACTAAATGAAATACCGTAAGTAAATTAGTGATAATATGATGGCACATGGCAAATATCTAAAACAACAAAATGTCTTGCTATTGCTTTTTGACACCAAAATAACCAGATGAAAAGATCCTATATCTGAAGAATAAATTTTAGCTGAATTATGTAGAGAAATTAGTCTTGAAAAGAACAAGAAACCCTCTCTACTGTCTAGGTTTCAGAGAACTGAGAAACACTATGCAGGCTAGATAGAAAAAGGCATTCATGGTATTGCACACTGATGGACCATGCATGCAGCAATGCCAACCTGCAAGGCAAGATGTCCCACTGGTGTGTGTGTGTGTGTGTGTGTGTGTGTGTGTGTGTGTGTGTGATATTTTACATAAAAGTCCCATTTCGCTCTCCCTCCTGTCCACCCACTGCTCCTACCATTTCCCTATTCCATCCCCCCATCTACTCCTCAGAGAAGGTGAGGCTTCCCATGTGGAATCATTAAAGTCTGTTACACCACCATTTGGGTCAAGACCAAGGCCCTCTCCCTGTATCTAGGCTAAACAAGGTATTCCTTCATAGGTAATGAGCTCCAAAAAGCCAGTTCATACACTATGAATAAATACTTGTCCCATTGCCAGTAGCCCCAAAGACTGCCCAAACTCCTCAATTGACTCCCATATCAGGACACATACTTCAGTCTTGTGAAGGTTCTCCAACTGACAGTCTGGATCAGTGAACTTCTACTTGCTTATATCACCTGTTTCTACTGGTTTCCCCAACATGGTCTTGATATCTCCCTCTCTGGGCTCCTGGAGTTTAGCTCAGTGCTTAACTGTGGATTTCTGCTTATGCCCTCATCAGTTACTAGATATATGCTCTATGATGGCATTTAAGGTAGTCATCAATCTCATTATAGGGGAAAGACATTTGAGGTACTTTCTAGTATATGTCCAATGGTGGTATTACTGGGTCTTGAGGTTCACTCAGGGCAAGCAGCACATGGATGGCACCACCCACTATAGGCTGGATCCTGCTCAAATGATCACTAAATGAGAAAATTCCTTACAGCTGGAATTTCCTCAACTGAGTTTCCTTCCTCTGATGACTCTTACTGTGTCAAGTTGACACACAAAATCACATACATACATATGTACATACATACATACATACATAAATACTTGGAATTTTTGGAATTATTTATGAGCTGCAATTCAACAATGGCTAGCTATGAATGGTAAATCCAAGAATCTAGTAGGTGCTCAGTCCCATGAGGTTGTGTGTCTCAGCTAGTCTTCTGTATATGCTGTAGTCCTGAAGAAATAGGCTCCAAAAACAGTGAAGAAATTAAAGTGGTGACAAAACAAGGTCAAACAGGCAAAGAATTAATAATTCTTTCTTTTCTCCATTGTCCTTATATAGGCTTCCAGGAGAATGTGTTCATGGCCATTATTGTCTTTCAATCTCATATCTGGATTAAAGGCATGCCTTGGCCCACCTCAAGGTTGAAATCAAAAGTCTATGTCTTCCGGCTTCTAGATTTAGATTGAAGGAAGACATGTTGTCTCTCTGCCTCGAGATCTGGATTACATATATGCCCTCCACTTCTGGATTATAGTTCATTCCAAATACAGTTTAACTGATGAAAAAGAATAACCATCACAAAAGGTGTAACCAATTGTTCACTATATTGGATTTGTATACTGTTCCATAGGAGGGATTACTTACCTGCTACTATAAACATACCCAAACCCATAGGTATTGTGGCTCTAATCCTAGGGGGACACAGCTGTAACCATTTATGTTTATTGTTTAATATATTTGTTATAAAGATAATAGTTGGTTACTTTTTTACAATTAAATATATAATAAATATAATACATTATAAATGCATTTAATATGTTTATTATACAATGTTCATGTTTTCAAATGGTCTTTTAAATATTTATATCCATAGATTTATACTGCTCTCAAGCTTGGTCAATAAAGCTTCATGTTGCAGAGGATAGTGGCAATGCAAAGACATAACTGCACAAAGTGCTAAGAGTAAACGACCATGAGTGCTTTGCCTTACAGAGGACGTCTATATAAACCCTAACCTTTCAGGTAAAGTTCAGGAATGATAACAGAATAGTTATGGAAAGAATCTAAGAGCTTGAAGGGAAGGCAAAGAATTATGAAATGCTACCTTCTGAATATAATGTCATCATGCCACTTATAGATATTTATCTATAAAGAAAATGGACTCTTCTTCCCTCACCAGTGATAAGTTATCAATAGCTCCTCTGTTAGTGGTAGGTGTGAAAGAATCATTCTATTGTAAATGATGGAATTTTTATTGGATTTCTCTTATATGGATACTTCTCAGGCAGCCAAAATTACTTTGATTTCATTTAGTGCAACAAATCTTTTGTGGATAGAAAACATTCTTTTGAATCATTCTGTGGAAATTTTATAGAAAATGACCCCCAAAAGGGATGATGCTATTAGGATGTGTGACCTTGTTGGAGGATGTATATCACTGGGGGGGGTAGAATGGGGCTTTGATGTTTCTTTTGCTGAAGCATCCTCAATTTGCCAGTTGACTTACTTCCTGATCCATGCAAGACATAGCACTCTCTGCTCCAGTACTACATCTGTATGACACCATGCATTTCATCTTGAAAACTCCAGACTTGAAAACTGAAATAGAGGAAATGAAACAAACACAAACAGAGGGAATACTGAAAATTGAAACACTGGGCAAATGATCAGGAAATACAGATACAAGCATAACCAACAGAATACAAGAGATGGAAGAGAGAATCTCAGGTGCTGAAGATAAATTAGAGGAAATAGATTCATTGACTTAAGAAAATCTTAAATCTAACAAATCCTTAACACAAAACATCCAGGAAATGTGGGGCACCATGAGAAGGCCAAACCTAAGAATAATAGGCATAGAAGAAGGTGAAGAAGCCCAGCTCAAAGATGCAGAAAACATATTCAACAAAATCATTGAAGTAAACTTTCCCAAACTTACGAAGAACATGTCCATGTAAGTGCAAGAAGCATAAAAAACAGTAAATAGACTTTACTCAAGTAAAAAGACCCTGCAACACATAATAATCAAAACTTAACGTACAGAATAAAGAATGAATGCTAAGAGCAAGTAAGTAAAATGGACAGGTAACATATAAAGGCAGACCTATCAAAATTACACCTGACTTCTTTATGGAAACTCTCAAAGCCAGAAGGTCTTGGATAGATGCTCTACAATTACTAAGAGTCCACAGATGCCAGCCCAAGTTACTATATCTAGCAAAACTCTCAATCACTCTAGACTGAGAAAACAAGATATTTAATGGCAAAGCAAGATTTTCCCAATACATATCAACTACAGAAAGTTCTAGAAGGAAAACTCCAAAACCAAGAAAGTTAACTATGCTCACAAAGACCTAAACAATAAATAATCCCACTTCACCAGAACCCAAGGGTAAAGCAGAGCAAAAATATATTCACAATACCAGTGCCAACAACAAAACTAAAAAAAAAAAAACAAGCATTAACAATCAATGGTCCTTTCTTTCCCTCAATATTAATGGTCTTAACTCACCAATAAAAAGACACAGACTAACAGAAGGTACAACAACAGAATCCATCTTTCTGCTGCATACAGAAACATATCTAAGCCTCAAAGACAGAAAATACCTCAGGGTAAAAGGTTGGGAAAAGATCTTCCAATCAAATGGATCCAAGAAACAAGGAGGTATGGCTATCCTAATATCTAACAAGTTAGACATCAAACCAAAGAGATGAAGATGGTCATTTTGTATTCATCGCAGGAGAAATCCATCAGCACAAAGTGTCAATGCTGAACATCTTTGCCCCAAATACAAAGGCACCCACATTTGTAAAAGAATTGGCACTAAAACTCAAAGCTCACATAAAACCTCACATACTCATAGTAGGGAACTTCACCACCTCACCCTCACCACTAGACAGGTCCACCAGTCAGAAACTTAACAAAGAAACAAAAGAACTAACAGAATTTATATCTCATTTGGGTTTAACATTTATCTATAGAACATTCCATCCAAACACAAAAGATTATACCTTCTTCTCTGCTTCATATGGAACCTTCTCTAAAATCAACCACACAAGGTGACATAACAAACCTCAAGAGATACAAAAAAAAAAAAAAAATAGAATAGTCCCCTGTATCTTATCAGGCCACTATGCTTTAAATTTGGAATTCAACAACAACACAAATCACACAACACAAATCACTGAACAAATGCACCATACCTGCGTGAAAGAAGAAGAAAAGAAAGATAGTAGGAAATTAAAATTTAATGAGAATGAGGAACAACATATCCAAACTTATGAGACACCTTGAAAGCAGTGCTACATGAGAAGTTTATTGCACTAAGTGCCCATATGAAGAAAACAGAGGATAGTCACATTAGAAAATTACTACCACAACTCAAACCCTTAGAACAAAAAGAAACAAACTCACCCCAGAGAAGTAGACAAGGGAAATTATCAATTTGAAGGCTCAACTCAATGAAGTAGAAACCAGGAAAACAACACAATAAATCAATACAACAAAAATTGGTTTTTTTGAGAAAAGCAACAAGACAGACAACCCTTTATCCAAATAAACCAAAAGCAGAGAGAACATGCAAATTAACAAAATCAGAAACAAAAAAAGGGACATAACAACAGACACTGAGGAAATCCAGAGAATTTTCAGGTCATACTTTAAAACCTGTACTCCACAAAATTTAAAAATGCAAAAAAGTGAACAAATTTCTGGATAACTATCACTTACCAAAATTAATTCAAGAACAGATATTCATTGGAAATAGACCTATAACCCCTAATGAAATAGAGGTAGTCATCAAAAACTTCCAAACCAAAAAAAAAAAAAAAAAAAAAAGCCCAAGACCAGACAACTACAGTGCAGAATTCTATCAGAAATTCAAAGAAAAGGTAACACCAGTACTCCTCAAATTGTTCCACACAATAGAAACAGAAGGTTAGTTACCAAACTCTTTATGTGGCCACAATTACCTTGGGAACAAGCCACACAAAGACACAACTAACAAAGAGAACTATAGATCATTATCTCTCATGAACATTGATGCAAAAATACACAATAGAACACACCAGAAAGTCATCTACCATGAACAAGTATGCTTTATTTCTAGGTTTCAGGGAAAGTTCAACATGAAAAGATCTGTCAATGTGATCCACCATATTAACAAACTGAAAAAGAAAAAAAAACACATGATCATCTCACTAAATGCTGAAAAAGCTTTTGACAATTCTTCATTGACGATAATAATCAACTTTATATGGAAAAACAAAAGACAAAAAAAGAGGATGTGGAGAAAGGGGAACTCTCCTTCACTGCTGGTGGAAGTGCAAACTTGTACAGGCATTTTGGTGATCAGTATGGCGATTCCTCGGGTAAAATGGGAGTCTACAATAGGACCTGGCAATCCCCCTCTTATGCATATACCCAAATGATCCACATCCATGCAACAAAGATGTCTGTTCAACTATGTTCATAGCAGCATTATTTGTAGTAGCAAGAACCTGGAAGCCACATAGATGCCCCTCAACTGAAGAATGGATAAAGAGGATATGACACATTTACACTATGGAATACTACTCTACATAAATAAATCAAATCTTGGAATTCTCAGGCAAATGGATGTAACTTGAAGAAACCATCCTGAATGAGGCCACCCACTTATATGGATTTTAGACATAGATCAAAGGATCACCAGCATATAATTCACATCGCCTGAAAACTAGGATGCAAGGAGAATTCCCTTACAGAGAGGGGGAGGAACAAGATCTCTTGAGCATAACGGGAGTGAGGGTGCATTTAATGGAGAGGAAGCTAGGAGAAAGAGATGTGGAGGAGAGGAAAGCACATGAGACTATGTGGGACTATGTCAAGGGAGAAATAGTGAGAGAGGGGGGGTGGGGAGGGGAGAGAGGGGTTGGGAGAGGGAGCTACCATAAAGAAGGGAGCCATTATAGGTTTCATGAGAAAACTGACTCTAGAGAAATGTCCAGAGACCTACAAGTCTGACCCCAACCAACAATTTGAGCAACAGTGGAAAGGCTACCATAATTCCCCTTACCCAATAATGAGATAGATGACTAACTTATCCACCATGATAGAACCCTCATCTACTAGCTGATGGAAACAGAAGCAGACACCCACAGCTAAACATTGAGCCATACTGGAATCCAGATGCAGAGACATAGGACAAGACCAGGCTACAAAAATCTACAGAGAGAGCTGACCTGAACATTGAGGGGATAATTGGCCCCCAGACTGATAGCTGTGAATCCAGCATTGGACTGACTCAGACCAGCTGAACATGGGTCTCAGTTAGAAGGCCTGGGCAGTCTAAGGAACCTCTGACAGTGGAACCAAGATGTATCCCTGGTGCACAAAAAGTACTTTGGGAGCAAGTTCCCCATGGAGGGATACTTCCTTAACCTAGAGACAGGAGATTAGGTCTAGTCCCCACTCTAAATGACTTGACAGAATAGATGATTCCTCCAGGAAGGCATCACCCTACATGTGGAGTGTGTGTGTGGGTGGATGGGATGTGAGGGTGGTCAAGGGGTGTGGGAGGGTGGAAGAGAGTGAGGGATGGAGAGGGAACTGGAATCTCTATGTAAAATAAAAAAATAAAATTGTGATGTCTCCTCTTAGAACCAAAGGTTTGAAATCCTCAGAGACTTACAGAATCCTGAAACACAACAAGGGTAAAGGCATGCAATAAAACCAATTCTCTCATAATGAACTATCTTGAACTTTCTTTGTGCTGGTGCTCTTGTCTTTCTGAAACATCTTTACTGACATAGCTCCAATATCTATAAATTATATATTGTTCTTACACAATAGATTACTAAGAAAACCAGGAATATTAAACATTTAGGGGCTTCTAAGTGAAGGAGGTAAAATAACTATTTTCTGTTCAGTAGACTGAGGTTGGATACTGTTAATGAACTAGTGACTTTTTGGTTTTCTGTGGAGGCAGAATTCATCCACCTTTTGTGATAGAGGCAGAGTTCATAAAGTACCCCAGAATATTTATCCTAGACTCTTCCCTCCTTACATTTCAGTTAACAGAACCCATCATTAGGAAGGATATAATACCTACTTTACAGCTGGCTGGCCTCAAGGACATCTTTGTCACATCTGCATTAGAATCTAAGACCTTTAGCCATATAAACACCCTCAATGTCACATGTACTTTTTAAAGGAGTTTCTAAGTAGTCACATTTTAAGCTTTATTGTGTACCTGTTATGGAATGATTGTTGGCTGAAATCAATGAATTGGAATGATTGGTGCTTGAAGCTTTTCCCAAAATTGTACTGTGTTTTAAATACACTGACAACAAAATGGCCAAGTCTGATCCTGGTTGACAAAATGAATCTGAACAAGTTTTTCATTCTCAACTCTTCACAGATAACTGCCAGCTTTGATGATTACAAGGTCCTTTTTAATAAAGGTAGGCACATGTTACAGTTGCTTTGAAATATTTATTGATTATTAGATTCTCTAAAATGGAGATTATTCATACATATATTTTCTCTTATAAATGTTTGCTTTTTGAGTTTTGAATGCATATACAGATAATGTTAATATAATTTAAATGTTCTTTTATTTGTAGAAAATTGAAGAATATACCATTTTTAATTATTTTAACTTGATGTAAATGTCTCTCCAGACATTATTGTGTTTCTCATTTGAATAATTTTTCAATTCAGCAGGCAGTTCTTGATTTCCAATCTCATGCGAACCAACTATGAATACTGTAATCTTTCTTCTTGACTGTAAATGGTTATATTGCACATACTTGAGAGATGATATAGTGTTTCCATTTAGTGTCTTGGACATTAGGCTTGTGAAGAAGGTTGATATTGAAGTCCAAGGATTTCATGAGTACTCTTTCATTTCATTTTATACTATTCCAAGAAACAATGAAATTCTCAAAAGTATCCTGGAGTTTGGGGTGTTGAAATTTCAGGAAACATAAGTGTTACAATGTTACAGTCAAGAAGTTTCTTCTTGATGATTTTAATTGTACTTCTCACTTTCACACCTCCATGTAGTGTTTCCTCTTTAATTTGTTCTTTGTAGACCACTGTTACTTTTCAATGATTACACCAAAAATGATGAAGAGCTTTTAACTGAAGAAGAATGTTATCTCTTATGCAGGATGCATGACCCAGCTGTACTTGCTTTGCTTTTTGAGAATTTCTGAATGTTACCTGCTGACATCAATGGCTTATGATCTCTATGCTGCTATCTGTAATCCACTCTTGTATAATGTTGCTTTGTTCCATAAAGGATGTCCCTATTTTATGCTCGGTGGGACTTTAGGGAACCATGATCTATACTGGATGCATCCTAAGGCTGACTTTCTGTGACAGGAACACCATCAACCACTCTTTCTATGATCTTTCCCCTGTGCTTCAGCTCTCTTATCCCAACACTTATATTACTGAAATAGAGATTCCTATTGTAGGTGGGAAATGCATTACTGTGCCCAGTGTCATTATCTTTACCTCTTATGGCTTCATCCTCTCTAACATCCTTCAAATGAGATCCACTGAGGGAAGATCTAAACCTTGAGCACCTGCAGTTTACACATTCTTGTTTCTCTGTTTTTTGGATCATTTGTGTTTATGTATCTTTAACCTTCCTCAGTACGTCTATGAATCAGGGAAAAGTGTCTTCTGTCTTTTATACCATTGTGTTTCCCATCATGAACCCCGTAATTTATAGCTGGAGAAAGAAGGATGTTAAGGTTGCCTGAGAAAAACATTTATCAGGATGAGGCTTTGACCAAATTAAAATGCTTGCCACAATAGTTTTGTCAATGAGTATATCTATGGCTTTAATCAAAACCACCTTTTTATCCATTTTTTTAAAAAATCTAATCATTGGTAAAATATTGGTATATTTTTCTTTTTCCAGGTGATTTTTTGGTACAAATTTTCATTGATTTTATACTATTGGCAGGATTTTCTTTCATAATTTTAATTAAAAATAACAGTAATCAATTAAACCTCTTTATGTTATTGTCATTATAAGCTGTATCCCCAAAATAACAAATGATCTATCAACAGACATACAAAGTAATCCTGCAGAGGGAGGGCCTAGTCTCTACCCCAAATGACTTGACAGATTTTGATGACCCCTCCTGGAAGGCATCACCCTATCTGTGGAGTGTGTGGGGGGGAGATGGGATGGGAGGTTGATCCGGGGCATGGGAAGGTGGGAGAGAAAGAGAAAGGGAGGGATGGAGGGAGGTAGGGATGGAGGGAAGGAGAGGGGGAGGGAAAGGAAACTGGGATCGGTATGTAAAATAAGAAAATTTTAAAAAAAAAGTAATCCTGCATTGTCCATGTATTAGTGTGTCCCTTTGTAATTCAAATGCTTCATGATCCATGTGTTTTTATTAATTGGCTATTAAATACAACCTATATTGCAACTATAAATAATATTCATTTGACTTTCTTATGACAGTCAGTGTCAGTGATCCTATATTTAATAAATATTTGATAAATATTAACCAGTTAATTTTATGAGGAATATACACACACACATATCAAGAGAGAGAGACAGCGACAGAGAGAGAGAGAGAGAGAGAGAGAGAGAGAGAGAGAGAGAGAGAGAGAGAGAGATATTTAGGGGTTATACTACCTCTCTACTCTACAAAGCTTTGGTAGAATTTTTATCTTTAAATGATATCATCTATCAGCAGATTGGACAATGATTGAAAATGTGGACCTATTTTTACTCTGGGAAGAAATCAAGGACAATTTCAGGAGCTAATGTACTGAGTTACAGCTGAAACTCAATGGATAGATTCCTATACCAATTCCAGAATATGTTATTGTGAACAGTACTATAATAATCATGAGTGTATCTCTAACTATATTTTAGGCTAAACTAGATTCCTTAAACATCTAACAATCATTTATGTGTTAGTGTGTTTTTATTCTTTGAGGTATGTTTCTATTTATTTTCATAGTTACATTTCATGCTGCAGGGCAGACTGGTTATTTTATCACATCTTTGCTATTATTTATTATTTATTCTTCTTGATTATACACATTGCTAGATAAAATGATGTATCAATGTATTTTGATTTCTATTTTGATTACTATAGGTATTGAATTGGGTGTGTGTATTAGACTCTTGCACTTATTATTTAGATAACTATTAGATTCTTTTGAACATTTAATTACTATATTACTTTTTTTGGTTATTAACATGTTTGAGTTCTTTAATATATTCCAGTTACTGAGTTTTGTTGAAGGAAGAGCTGGTAAACATATCTCTTTATTGATTATTCATGTTTCTTTTTCTGTGGAGAAACTTTTTTTTAATGAAATCCTATTCATCATTTTTTGCTGTTGTGTGTGTTGTAAGAAAATGGCCCCATAGGTTCATATGGAGTGAGTGACACTATTAGGTGTCACCTAGCTGAATTAGGTGTGTCTTTGTTGAAGGAAATGCTTCACCAGGTGGGTGGGCCTGACTGGTGACTCAGTGTCTTCCTGCTGCCTGCCATTCAGTATGTAAAATTCAGAGCTCCTTCTCCAGCACCAAGTCTGCTGCACATTACTATGCTATGTAACATGAATAATAAAAATCCAGAGACAGATACTGGGGTCAAGCTGGGGGATCAGAGAAGCAAAGCAGCCAACCACTAAAGAGCTCTTATCTCTATGAAATCTTCAGACTGCAAAATCAGGGTTCCTGTTTCATTCAGTCTTATATTCTTCCCTACTGCTGGTGTTAATGAAATATACAACCACCACCTGGTCTCTATGGCTAACCAGTGTGGGTGCTGGGATTAAAGGTGTGTGCTACTTATAACTGGCCTGTATGTCTGACTAGTGTGTCTTGGTTTGCACTCTGATCTTCAGGTAAGCTTTATTTGTTAGATCACAAACAACATATCACCACAATGCTTGCTGCCTTGAACCATGATGACAATGGACTAAAGACAGCTAATTATCAAATTATTAAATGTCTAATAAACAAAAAAAGAGCCCATGAATTGGAAAGGAATAAAGGAGCAATATTTGGAAGGGTTTAGGAACAATGATGTAACTATATTATAATCTCAAAAAGTAGATACTGTAGAATAAATTTATACCAGTAAATAGAGGATAGTTACAATGGGAATAATATGGCTAGAAAAAAGTTTAGGCAGACACACACATTCACACACACAGACACACGTGATAGAGAAAGAGAGAGTTCTCATAATCTCAAAAATAAAGAAATGATTGTTAAATATACCTATTCAGAAATTTACCGACTCTGTCTTGAAATATTTCCCCTTACGTTTCCACATTATCTTCTAACTTTCAAGTGTTTCATTAATTTTTTTCATAAATTTTATGTTAATTTCTGTACAGGATGAGAAAAATATACTTCTATTTCTTTGCATGTGGACATCTAGTTTTGCCAGCCTTAGTGTGTTCTTTTGCTGTTACTGTTGTGTTTTCATCTGTTCTAAATGTGGAGACAAGATTTTATATATCCAATATTGTATCAAACTAGATATTCAAAAATACCTTGAACTCATTAACCTCCCATTTCTCCCAATCTTTGGAGTGAGGATGTTGCAAGTATATGCCACCATGCCTAAATTCAGCAACAGTTCAATGGCTTTGTTTTTGCTCTGATAGTTTTTTATGATATTTTTGTCTTAAGTAAGATGTCTTTAGCTGTAAGACTTTAGTTTTATATCTCATATTCTATTTTATTGATCCATTTGTGTGTCTCTTTGTTGGCATTATGTTGTTTCACAAGCTATGTTTTTATAGTATGAAATGATATTAGGTTTGCAATATCATCGGCATTGCTCTTTTTATTCAGAGTTGTTTTAATATTCTGGTTCTGTGTTTCAATATGAATTTGTCAATTTTTCACTTCTGTGAAGAATAACACCTTAGTTTTTATGCCTGGTGCATTGACGTCTTTTGATTAAAAGTCCATGTTTTACATTTAATATTTGCTAAGCCACAAACATGGAGGTCATTCAATCTTCCTGCATCTAACTCATTGATTTCTTTGATGTCTTGCAGTTTTGACATTAGTTGATTTGTACCTTTTTGCTTAACTCTTTTATATTTTTCTTTTATTAGAGGATACTGAACTAAATTGTTTTCTTGATCTGTTTTGCAGTGGATTCATTATTGGAACATACAACTGCTGCTTTGCAAGTGTTCATTAGATCTTGGAGACTTTCTTCGGTCATATAGATATGGATCATATTATCGGCTGGTAAAAATTCTATATGTTGCTATTCTATTTTTTCACTCTTATTTCTCTTGCCTTACTAATCAGTAGATTCTAATTATTATATTAAATGAAAGTTGAGAGTGGATATCTGGTCTTCTCCTTTCAATAGAGGGAATGCTTCCAACTTTTCTGTATTCAGTATGACATTGCCTATTCTATGCATATTAGTTTGATGTGAGATAAGTATTTTTCTATTGTCCAGGTATTTTATTAGGAAGATATTTGGAATTTGTTAAAATATTTCCACATCTATTGAAATCATCATATGATTTAGCCATATGCTTTCTATTTGCTATATTATTTTTAATAATAGTATTTTTAACATAATTTTTATTGAATCTTTAGGAATTTTACATCATGCACTCCAATTCTGCTCACCTTCATTCCTTCCATATCTTTCCCCAATCCCCTGGAGTTGCCCCACAAAAGAAACGAAACTAAACAACCAAACACACAACCATACCACACAGATCTGCATGGCTCTGGCTGCAGCATGGCTCCCAGACTCCAAAATAAGGCACACGTTGTGCCTCAGAACCCAGTCCCCAGTGTGGGCCCTGGTGGCCACATGGGCCACAAACTTTAAGAAAGAAACAGGCTGCAGTAGAACCATGAGCCCACATATGGTTCTTTGCAGTAGCATGGATCTGGATACCACCATGGCCCCAGGCACACCACTGAGATCAGCATGGTCCCAGTGGTAGAGTGATCCTTATACAACAACATAGTTCCAGGTGGTGGCCCAAACCCCAGGAATCCACATGGCCTTCATGACAGCAGGAATCAGAGACATCAACACAGACACTAGAGTAGGGCCGTGGACTCAGACACAGGCCCTAGCTGCTGCCCTTGCCTGGATGTCATCATAGCACCAGATACCAGGGCTTGACTCTTAGATCTATGTGGTTTTAGATTTAGCGTGGCCACTTGGCACCAACATGTTCCCAGGTGGCCTAACAGATTCTAGGTGACTACATGGTCCTTTGCTGCAACAGGAGTCCCAGACATTGACTCCAACAATGTCTGCTATAAGGCCAAAGACCCAGACATGGCCCTTGGCAAGAGCTTGGGCCTGGATGACAGCTTGGGCCCTGGATAGTAATATGCTATATTTTAATATAGGCTGTGTTTGTTAAACTATCCTAATGTAATTAATATGATTATTCTGTTCTGTACATTTTTCAATATGTTGGTGAATAATGGCTTTAAAATATTGGTATATTAGACAATATTTTTGATTTCGATTATATTTTGTATGGTTTTGATACAGGTTAAAGGTGTATTTATAGAATTAAATTAGATATTTTCTGACCTTCTGTCTATGGAATAGGTTTTCAAAGTGTTAGTATCAGTTGTTCCTTAGTGTTCTGGTATAGGTCAGGCATGAGTTCAAATGCCCTGCAGTCTTCTTTGTGGAAGAATTTTATTACTGCATCAATCATTATACACTATTTTCCATTAATTGTTTTAGAGATGGGTTCTTGTTCAATTTAATATGTCATATTCAATATGACATTCATACCTTTCTTATGTGTAGATGGAAGTTTCTGTCCTGCAGCTGGTCAATCCCAAATAAACACACAGAGACATGTATCAATCATAAACTATTTGGCTGATGGCTCAGGCTCCTTATTGGCTAACACTCTCTTTCTTATTAACCCATTTATGTTAACATGTGTATTTCCATATGGTAATGCTCAGGGCTCTTGCTTTTTTGGCAGCTATATGGCATCTCCCTGGCAACTCATCCTCTGTGTTCATCTTCTCCCAATTCTAGTCTGGTAGCCTCACCTATATTTCCTACCTGGCTACATACTGCCTGTCTCTTGGCTGGAACAGTGAGAAAAATATATATTCACAGCATACAAAGGGAGATCCTCCATCATCTCCCCTTTTCTGTCTAAATAAAATAAAGGGTTTAAGATTAATATAGTAAAATTATATATAATAAAACAGTTATCAAGCAAGAACTATAGTTAACAATATTTAGTGCACTAACATTTGACAAAATTTAAAGAAAATATTCTATCATCAATCCTATCTCTGTGAGTCTAAGATTTTATATGTAACTTATCTTTTATCATAACCAAGGAAAACCATAATTATAACTATATGTCTTTAACTTCATTAAAGACACCAGAAGGATAATACATAAACTTTAGAATTTACAGAGACATCTCACTGGCTGGAGAGTCACCCAAATTTGCTCTGTAATGTTGGGGCAATCTTCTTCAGCCTATAGGCCCAGAATGTCTGGCAGACATTTTACAAAGCAAGAATCTTTCAAGTTCAAGCAAGAAAGTTCAACAGTTACTTTTTTTTGTAACTTGCTCATCTAGTTTAGACAACATGCTGTCAAAGCAGTCCAGGAAAGAGCATTTTCTTGTACTAATGACTCTTTCTGTCATATTGATGGCAGACTTTATAATGCTTTATAATGAGTTTTTTCAATGCCCATGTTCCTCTGTAACATAATTGGTGTTTCCAGGAAAAGTTGTGTCTCATTGTCATGATAATTCTTAATAAACCATTTTAAATACCATATTCTTTAGGTCTTTGAAAGGTTTTGAAGAATACCTATTCATTTGAAATATATCTCTACATATCTGAAAACCTATCATAACTAAGTTTTGGCTCTTATAGGTGACTATCTATAATCTGTATGTAATTACACATTGCATTTTTAAAAGAGCTATATAAACACAATACTTAAACAAGAGTAGAAATATACATATAACAAAATTGACCTTAAATTTGAATAAATAGGACAAATTATAAACAATATTTGGAAATGTGGTGTAGTTCTCTACAAACTGCTTCCTGTTGTTTGGGAGCATGATCAATCAGTCAATCTCAAGGGGATCCTGAGAAAACCCAGAATCCTGACCAAATACTGCCTGTGTTGGTCTACGAGCTTGCATGGTCTCAGCTGTTTTGGATGTTGTATCACCTTCATCACAGCTTCAGGGGGTTTTGTTGATCAAGCCATAATAGTCTAGAAGGAATCCACAGCTTTTATTTAATCTTCTATGGAAACAAAAGCATAACTTCTTTTTCCAAAGTAACATGTCCTTAGATTTAAATTTTGAAATTAAGTCATTTTCAAAGTATATAGGTTTAATTAATTTAGCAGCATTAATAATCAAATGTTTTTTTTTTTTTAGCAGCTGTTGCTCCTTCTTCAGCAATCAAACAATTCAAAGACAATACAATAACATACAGTATCCAGATTCTGTGTATTTTTCATTTTTATGTGGTTTTATTTTTTAAACTATTTCTTTTACTTTATTTTTTTGGGTTTTTTGAGACAGGATTTCTCTATGTATCTTTGGCTGTCCTATAACTCACTCTGTAGATCAAGCTGGCCTTGAAATCAAAGAGATTCTCCTGCCTCTGCCCCAGAGTGCTGAGATTAAGGGCATGTGTCAACGTGACGAGCTACTCTATTTTTTAAGGACTTTATTCTTTTTTCTTTTCTCTCCAAAGCCTATGCAAATTTTTAAACAAAATGTTTAAAAGTTTTGTTCCTCTGAATCTGTCTTTGCTGTATATCTCTTTTCCTGACCAAATGAGTCTGCTATGTAGCATGGCTAAGATTAAAGTGGCAGTTGGCCCCACCCTATCCTTGACTTTCTGACAGTCTAGCTTCATATTGGAGGTACTGGTGGGAGCTATGCTTATAGCCACAACTACGCAGAGTTTCCAGGTTCATGTCACCACAAGAAGCATGCTGCTAGCTGCTTTTAAGCACCATTTAATTGTCAGTCAGCTGTTTCTGCCATTTCTCACATTTTCTGGAAGTCATTTGCTCATACTTTCTGCTTGCTCAGTTAATATTATTTCCTTCTCAGGTCTCTGAGGGAATTGAAGACAACGTAGTATGGTTATAGTTTTCATTGTTTACCAGACTCAGCAAAGAATCTCACTAAAGGTGAGTGTAATAGGTTTGAAATAGTTTAAAAGATATTTTCGTGATGCAAATTAGAATAGAAAGTAAATTAGGTACATTACTTTGGATTTATCCAGAAAGAATACATAATGGAGCATTATTTTTTGAGTTTGTCAAATATTAATGGACTCAATATTGTTAATGTACTTATTGCCTGTATGTATTGTATGTACTTATTGAATATAGTTTTTCTTATATTAGTAATAACTTTTTTATTTTTAGACAAATAACGAGGGATATGGGGTGATATCTTGCTTGTACAAATAAATCCTGTCTGAAGGTCAGAGAATGGAGCTTGCCACTAGCTAACCATACTTATGGATTTAGAAAAATTTTATATTATAATTATTTTATTATTTCCCCTGAACAATTTTCTGGTTTCCACTGATAGATGAGATAATATCCCGTTTTATTTCCACGGTTAAGGTCTGTTTATCTTTTTTTTTTTTCATTTGCCAGAAAAATTTACAATGTTGTCATTATTTTAAAACATTCATTACATGATCCCACCTGAATAGCATAGCCTACATGTGGAATGGGGATTGGGGGATGGGAGGGGAGGGTGGTCAGGATGCATGTGAGGAGGGAGAGAAGGTAAAAGGGAGGGAGGGAGGGAGAGGGAACTGGATTGACATGTAAAATAAATAATAATAATAAAAAACATTCATTGCTTCTTGACACTTTGTAATGTTATTTTATAAACTCAGTCATAGTTGGGTGATGATTTTATATTCTTATTATTCAGTTTTATATATCTATCTTGACCTAGTGAGTACGTAATATAGGACTTGCAGTTAGATTAACATTTTGTTCCCAATCATGAAGAACACAGAAAGAATAAATGTTTCTTGAAGGAAAATATTTAATACCACAATAATGTATATTTTTCATACAAAAATAGAAATGAAATTGTTGAATAGTAACATAAATTAAAGGAGATATTAAAAATAAACTTATTTTAAAAATAATTTTTTTATCTATTATATATGGAATGACTGTGATTTTAAGTAATGTGATGCATTAAAACGTTAGTTTTACAAAGGATACTGGCATGCTTACATGTCAACTTTTAAAAAAGATAGCACATTAGATTTATCTTAATTTCAGTTAAGCATTGAGATATTAATTATTGCAGCCTTACATTGCCATTGACACTTTTTTATTCAGTGATACCTAATAAACCCAGAGTATCATAAGGGATACTCATGACATATACCACTGAGCTGTATCCTTAGCCCTTGAGAACAAACAATAAATTTTATAGGAATTGATTCACAATCATTCAACTATTGTCTAAAATATATATTTTAATTTATAACAACAGGATTGTCACAGTTCACAAAACCTTAAATATTTACTTTCTTATTTTTTGTAGATAAAACTAAACCTGACCATTTACTGAATTAATGCACACTTAGACTCAAGTTTTATTTATTTTTTTGTTTGTTTGCTAGTTTGTGGTTGTTTTTAGAGGCAGGAATTCTCTGTATTGCTTTGGAGCCTATTCTGAAACTAGAACAGTAGACCAGGCTAGCCTTGAACTCACAAAGATCTGCCTGCCTCTTCCTCCAGAGTGCTGGGATTAAAGGTATACTCCACGAACACCCAGCAAGTTTTATTTACTTATCTCATATTTCTGTTTGTAAAATTTTGGAGACAGAATCTTTCTATATATTCCAGGTTTTCTCTAAGACTCATTGCACTATACAGAAAAAAATAACCTTGTAATCCTTCTACCTTGGCCTTCTTACTGCTGTGAGTAGTGGCATATGTGACCACAAAGGATTAGACAAAATATAAATAGGTTGAATAAAGTAAATTGATAGGACATTGATATCTTCAAAAGCAGCCCCTTAGCAATGACCAGATAATTTAAGAACACATTTTTTTTTAAATCATTAATGCTTTGGAAGCAAATATAATACACACACCAGTCATTTCTCTTATACAATCCTGGGAAGGTTTCAAATAGATCTATAAATTAACTTCACTTGGAAAACAAGTTTCAGAGCAATCCCCATCTCTGATGTTTGGTATTTGTGGAAATGGACAATGTATAGCTATAACCTTCCCAATATCATATAAAATCTATCTCAGTAATATAGATAACAGAAATTTACATTGTTTGCTTTTAACTTATATACATACTCAGTTTATATTTTCAACTAATGATATATCAATCTGGACATAATTATTTCCTAAATCCAAGAGCCCTGGTGATTGTGGCTGACATTTTACTATTTCCTCATGTGCGCTGATATTCTTTCTTTTATTTTCCCAAAAATTATTTATCTTTTTTCACTTAATTACAAAATGATCAGATAAAATTCATGATGGTTTAATCATTTCTAACTTACACAAATGAACTTCAGAAACAGATACTTAGTATGTATCAATGGTGTAAAAATCATTGGCAGCGTTAGTATACTGTTATATTTAAGGTCTGAGCAATATATTGAATATCTCAATATGTATTATAAATATTTAGTTGGTGTGTGCAGTGGTTTAAATGAGAATGTTCCCTTGAGTATCATATGTTTGAATGCTTCATCCCCATTTACTGGAATTGTTTGAAAATTAGGAGCTGTGGTCTAAGTGAAGGAGATGTGTTATTGAGTTTGCAAAAACCCAATCCAGGCTCTACTTTGCTTGCAACCTGTGGATCATATGTCATCTTACAGTTACTGCTGCAGCACCATGCCCACCAGCTTAAAGATTCCTGCCATGTCATTTATTGACAAAGTGATAATCTGAAGGCTCAATGAGCCCCCAATAAAATGTCTTCCTTTATAAATTGCCTTGGTCATGTTCTTTCATCACAACAATAGTAACACTAACTAGTTATGAAACATACTAAGTGTCATTTTGGAGGGTGGGAGTGCTGATCAAAATAGAGAACTTAACTCAGGAGCAGTGGTGACTTGGTAGGTTTGATCTAATTCACTGAAAATAAATGCAATAAGAGACACAAGTTTGAAAAAGGAATGGGTGAATTTCAGGACAGATAATTCATTACATATATTTCCACTTTCTTGAAAAATTTGAGTAAAGTATAAAGGAAGTTTGAATGAAACCTGTGGGACATTACTGCTAAAGATTAACAAAACAAAAGTAAGCAAAACAAAGGATTTCCCTTATGAGATGTAGTTCAGTTGGACATGGGAGTTCAATAATGGTGTAAATACAGAAGATGTACCAATCCCTAAGATAAGGTGATACCTTATTCCCTTAGGAGATAAAGATATATCATGGTTTAGCATATAAAACAAACTACCTCATTTCCTTTTTGTAACCAGCATCTGTGCTCTGGTAAAGACTGAAGATTCTACTGTGGATTAACAGGCAAGTGCAACATAGACATAAAGTATACAAAATCTGGTATGACATCTAGTGGCAAGAGTGAACCCAGGAAAGCTGTTTACTTTGGTTGTAATGCTTCAGAGAATTATGGATTCATATTTTACTTTATGAGTAGCATTTCAACTAGTATTCCAAGAAATATATGAAATTAGTTTTATGCTTCAGATTATTAGAATCCAGAAACATCAAGCCTCCTGGATCAATATCATTCTTTAAGGGATAGCAAGGGTAGGAAATAAAAAGAGACAACTGTCTCTCTGAAGTATGGAAAAGTAAGTTTAAAGATACTTCATTCTTTGAGATTGATATGATAACATCATTTTCTCCTCCCATCAAACACACCTTCCTGCTCCTTTTCAAGTTCATAGCCTCTCTCTCTCTCTCCCTCTCTCTCTCTCTCTCTCTCTCTATATATATATATATATATATATATATATATGTGTGTGTGTGTGTGTGTGTGTGTGTGTGTGTGTGTGTGTGTGTGTGTGTTTGTGTGTGTGTATGTGTGTGTTATGTAAGTATATTTTTATAAATAAATAAGCACAACTTGCTCAGTCTATATATTATTTGTAAATATGTTTTGAAATCCATGCTAATGTCTGTCTTTTATGTAATTGCTTTCTTGAGACATCCCCAAAACTAAAAGAAATCATATATGATTTATAACTTGTTTCACACAATTTATTCACAGTGAGATGCCCAAAGTAAAGCTAAGTAACAAAGGCCTCTCCTCCATACAGACTTGCTTTCATGTGTTTGGGGTAAATATAAAATACATAAAGCAGGAAGACAGTTATAAAAGGCAATCAATTCAGACCCAAGTATATAGCAAAACATTATTAAGTTTTAATAACATGCTGAACATCAGATCTTCATAAATTAATAACATTTTATAACTGCATAATTTAACACTTTGGTTAGAAATAACCAGGTGAGTGATTTTTCAGGTATTCACAGTGTATGTGTCACATGTATGAGAGAAGAACAAACACTTACAAATTCTCTGTGGCACTTTATTTCCACCATTTCTTTTCTATCTCCACAGATTCTCTTAGAGAAGAATGGTTCTGACAAATGGATCTCTGGTAACAGAATTCATTCTCTTGGGTTTAACAGATAACCCTGACCTCCAAATACCCTTGTTCTTAGTTTTTCTGGTAATGTATTTGATCACTGCCTTGGGGAATTTGACTTTGATCCTTCTAACTGTGATGAACTCTCACCTTCACACCCCCATGTACTTTTTCCTCTTTAACTTATCTTTCATAGACCTCTGCTATTCTTCTGTTGTTACACCCAAAATGCTGATGAACATCGTACTAAAGAAGAATATTATTGGTTTTGCAGGATGCATGACTCAACGCTACTTCTTTTGTTTCTTTGTCATCTCTGAATGTTATGTCCTGACAGCAATGGCCTATGATCGCTATGTGGCTATCTGCAATCCACTCATGTATAATGTTGCCATGTCCCCTAAGGTCTGCTCCTATCTTATGCTTGCCTCATATTTGATGGGGATTTTTGATGCCATGATCCATACTGGATGCATCCTGAGACTGACCTTCTGCAATGGAACACCATCAACCACTACTTCTGTGATCTCCTGCCTTTGATGAAGCTCTCCTGCACCAGCACCTATGTCAATGAGATAGAGATTTTCATTGTAGGGGGAAAAGATATCACTGTACCTGGTATTGTTGTATTTATATCTTATGGCTTCATTCTTTCTAGTATCCTCCAAATAAGGACCACTGCAGGAAGGTCCACAGCCTTCAACACTTGCAGTTCTCATATAATTGCTGTTTCCCTATTTTATGGATCATGTGCTTTTATGTACCTAAAACCCTCCTCAATTGGATCTCTGAATGAAGGAAAAATATCTCTTGTCTTCTATACCATTGTGGTCCCCATGATGAACCCTTTAATCTACAGCTTGAGGAACAAAGATGTTAAAGTTGCCCTGAGAAAAACTCTGAACAGGATACAGTTTTGATAAAAACCATATTATTTCAAGATAGTCAAGGTATAGTCCCTGCTTTGTTATCTAGATTTTCATCATAGTGTGGTAAATAGTGAGGTACATATATATGTTTCTTTCTATATTTTGACATGTTTTCTTAGTTTCCACATAGCTGTCATCTGTCCTTTTGGTACTTAAAAATTTTAAGACCAATATTTATTAATTGTAGACCTTTTCATGTTATTTTAGGATTTTCTCTGGAAAACAAAAAAAGTAGTCTGCCAGTGAATAAGAAGTAACAAAGATTACTAAGCATTGCTACAGACCACAGGATTATTCATTGAGGGATCAGCTCACACTTCAGGGGTCAAGCATCAGAGTTTGCTTATCTCTTGAAGGCCAAGCCTCATTTAGCAGAGTGAGGAGGAATATTGTCACCAGAGATGCATATCTTAACCTTATCTGCAAGATGATAAGCAACACTGCCTTCTGAGTGTGTCAGCTGTCCTTGAAGATTCTTGTGTGAAGAGATCTTTCTGTCACATTACAGCTTAAGGATTCTTCCCACAGCACTACAGTATGTTGTTTATTGGGTACATATCCTCTGGGTGGTCTGGAAGATGAATTTTTCATTTAGATTTATAATTTTGATATATGGAATATATTTTAGGATATGCTTCATAACTGGTCTATTTGTCCCACAAGGACTGTGGACTCTTAACAGCCTGCCTTGTTCTCTTGCTCAGACTACTACACAAATTAGCTTACTTTCACCTCAGAGCAAGTTCGAATTTAACTGAAGTCTTTTTGTGAGAAGAAAACTTTACAGCTTACACAAGGTCCGAGTCATGTATATCAGCCAAGGTTACTAAGAAAAGCATGCTAATTCTTCCTTTCCAATCTACTAACAATATGTCTGTGTCTAAAGTTGTCATTGGGTACTGTGCCCTCCCTGTCTGGTCATGGTTTTGTTCCCATGGCCTTGGACCTTTAAGTTGCCATGGTAAATGGCTCAGATCCTTATCATTTGCTCTAGAAATGTGCTTTTGACCAATGAAAGAATTTTCTTTATCACTTCCGGGCTCCTGAAGAAGAATTTTCGGAATGGAAGAAGAAGCTAGCATCAGAGGCATTGAGAAGTCAGAGGTAGGGCAGGATTATAGAGTAGAAACAACAGTAAAGAACAAACAAAAAGCATATCACTCAAATTGTGTGTGAACTTACTATATAGATATTTTACCCCCTCCCTTGCTCCTGAGAAACATTTCACCTTTCTAACCCTGGATAGGGTCTGCAGCAGGTCTCACAGAACTTACACATATTTTGACATTTTGAAATTCAGCAGGAGCAATCCACTGTCTTTCATTTTTAAATCTTTGAATTTCAAAATGTCATTAAATAATAAGTTCACAGGAAGTCCAGTACTTTTTAATATGAACTCAATGCACTACATTTTAAAATATAATTTCCTTAATCATTTTTCTTTTAGAATTGTCTGTGGTTTGATCCCGAATATAATGTTAATTAGCACATTTGTTTCTTTTTTTTTGTTTCTAGTACTTTTTATTTGTTTGTTTTGAAAACAAGTAAATACAACCCCTCCTTGCTGCTTTTGAAGAGCAGAAGATTCTGGCTAGTGCAGCTGGGAAAGATTGCCTGAAATCTAGAGCTGGTATTTCTTTCCAAAGGATTTTGAAATGCTTTTTGAATTTTACTGATCTGTTGACAGTGCTTTGTGCTGTAATTTCTATTTGAATGACTTATTATTTCATTTCCCAAGTTTCTGATAGTTTCTTTTCAGAGTCTTGAATTCCTTGCTGAGCTTTTCTTTCATGCCTTTCAGTTTCTTCTCTGTCTGGATCCTAAACTCGTTTCCTTTCACATACCTACTTAATTGTGTTCTCTTTGTAAAGTAAGTCTCTTGAGTTGTTTCTGACATTGTAGGTACTTTATTTTCTCTCATTCGAGGTGGTGTTAGTGTGTCATGCTGTTTCAAGGGAGGTTGAGAATCCTCTTTGGATCCATAGTCTCATAAAGTATGTTAAGAACAGAATTAAAAGAAAATTTGTAGACAATTTTTAGAGTTAAAAAAAAAAATTCAGAGATAACAAGGTCTTATTTGCTTCCTGGTAGAGAAGAATGGAGAAGAGAAACAAAGCAAACCAAGCTGTGTAAGCCATATTTAAATTCAGACACCTGGCAAACTAGCAGTCACATAGCAGGGGAGGGCTCTTGAGAAAGAGTAAAGAAAGAAGCTCCAAATTTTGAGGAAAGCTAAAACCTGAGGGATAACATGCTTAAAAAAAAAAGACAGAAAGATTAAAATGAGAAGTTGTATTTTCTGAATAATTTAGAAAAGTTGACAGACTTGTGAATTTGCATGGCCATGACACAGTAAGCAAGTACAGTAGGATTAAGAATCTGGGAAGACTAGCCTAGTACCTCATCAAAGGACTAATTATTCTATCTACTCTTTAGTATGGCTTGAGTTGTCCCTCCTTCTTATCAGTGGTTTCTTGGCAGGTAAATGATCTGGCTGAACTGTGAGATCTCCAACTAAGACAAATACTCTATTCCTAAGATTCTATTCTCTTGACCAGAAAGTTTTTTGTTATTGTTCTTGTTGTTCTGTTTTGTTCTTTTGAGGGATAGTTTTTGAGTGGGCTTTACTTCTGCCCAACAATGTGGTTTGTTGTTGTTGTTGTGTTTTGTGTGTAGAATGGGTTAGATGTGTGTTCTATTTTAATTTTTTCCTTTGTTTATTTCCTTGTGTTTTGTGGGACTACTATATAGTCAATTAGGAGAAATGGCTGCATATACTGTAATGTGTCTCCTACAGTCCTGGGGTAGACTTTAGCTAGGAGATGCCTGCACACATTACTACTGTCTTTGGTAAGACTCAGGTACTGAGGCTTTTGGCTTTAATTGGAGGAAAATGTAGTCAGGGATGGTTTCCAGCTAAGATCTTAATGATGGTATGAGGTTGTGAAATGAGGAATAATGAGGAAAGGGAGATCAGAGCATGCATTAAGAATGAGAGAGAAAGTACTTAGGTTGAAAGTATGAGAGGTAGTTGAGAGACTAGTATCTTTATTGTAGGTGCATAAATGAAGAAAGTAATATTTTGTCATAGAAAGTTAATCACAAATTCATTTCTGCTGAGATAAAAGTTAAAACACAGTAGCTTACTAAGTAAAGTACAAAATTACCAGTAGTTTTATTGAAAAATACTGGAAAAAATCTAAGTTTCAAAGTGACAAAAAATGATAACGTAAGACAGAAGATATTATATCTGTATTTCTTCATAAGGAAATGGTATGTATTCTCCACTCCTTAATTGTTGTTGGGGTATGCATCCACAAAGGGAGGGTGAACTTTTCTGTTAGGTCAGTTGTGCCCTTCTAGAGGAGAAGGATTTCTCTGTGTGTAGATGGCATTGGGCCAGAATTTCCTGGCCAGTATCTATCTGCTTCCAAGCAAATTATAACTTTGTCCCCAGTGAGCAGGAAATGAATGTTATACCAGCTGACTATCTCACAGTGTGTGACTATACTGGTCATCTAGTAATGTGTGTTTGCAGAGCATGTTCTACACTCCTCTGAATGCTTCCCATGTGCAGCTCACACCCAGCAACAGCTGTCTCAAGTTCATATCACCAGATATACTTCTGCTGCACATTCCTATCAACTCTGATATCCATACTTGCTTTTAAACTACCAGGATATTCTGTTTATCAATCTCTTTATGTTGATTCTTTGAGAAGTTTACTCCTGGTGATAATTAACTGGAGTCATGATGTGGCTTCAGCTGGTTGTGCTCCATATCAGCAACATTGGTGGCAGTAAGGGACCTGTAAGGCAGCTTAAGTTCACTCATGGGAGAAGCTCCTTGTCTGTACAGTGATGCTGCTCAGTCTATGGAGGAATCTGGGTAGCAGCTTGGAAGAGCAGCACAGCAAGTCCTTCTCCTACATTTAACTATGTTTGTCTTCTCATGGCTTTTATCTTTCCATCTTACAGGGCAATCCGAATCTCCTTATTTCTATGGATTACTCTGTTCTAGATAATTAATAAAGTAAAATTGTATACTATCTTGTCCTTCCTGATGGGCTTCTTTCTTTTAGTTTATATGTTAGTAAGATTTATCCACTGTTTATCCATGGCTAAATAATATTCTGAAGAAGGGATTTAGCACATTTTGTTTATCCATTCAGTAGTTAATATATAGCTATGATAAGTTTATGCAAAATGAACCTTATGTTATTTTTGGGTGGTATTTTTGTTTCATTTTATTTTATTTCATTTTGTTGTGTTTTGGGATTCTTTATTTTATTGGTTTTCTTGTTTTTGTTTTGAGAAAAATCAAAAAATTGAATTTCTGAAGTGAGGAGGATCAAAAAGGAGTTAGGGGAGTAAAATTGATGAAAATTAGTTATATGAAAGATATTTCAGTAAAAGCATAAAACCCAAATATTTAGTGACTTAAAACATTTCTAATAAATACACATATAAACCTAACCAGCCTTAATACATGGAGAGGTGCCTAGTCTTCCTGCAACTTGATATGCCATGTTGTTTTGATATCTATGTGAGACCTGCCCTTTCTTGAACAGTAAGAGTGGATTAAAAGTCAAGAACAAAGAAAAGGTATAGGGTAGGGACTGGGGGACTGGGAAGAAAGAAGGGAGGGGGAACTATGGCTGAGATTTTAAATAAATAAATAAATAAATAAATAAATAAATAAATAAATCAAAAGCTCATATAGTTCTGAAGATTCCTATGTCAATATGAAGTTTATTTACTATGAAACTTCTGGCTGTAATGTAGTTTTTACTTATACTTACTGGTTTGTTTTGCTTAAGGAAAATTTCAAAATGTCTATTCTTTATTTTTTCCTTTTTAGTTAATAAAAAGGGAAGGTCATAGGACTCTAGCAGATTAGTCCTTTTAAAGAGTAAAGATGGTCTCATGGACCCATGTCTGCATCTCTGATATATGTTCAATGTAATTTTTAAAAGCAGTGGGAAAACTGTTTTGTTTTGGAGAACAATATTTTCTTGAAGGCAAACAGTTTATTTTACATATCACAATTTAAAAGTTATCTGTTTTTGGCTTTGTGCCCAGAAGTAAAAAAGCCAGACCACTTGGTAGACGTACTTTCAGTTTCTGAAGAACCTCCATTTTGCTGTTTATAATGGGTTCCTAATGGAATATATGAATGGATAACTTGTTCTTAGCTTTGTTCAGTGCATGCAGTGTGAATGAATAAGTATCATAACTCTGATTAATGTGTGGACTAATATTAACAAAATCTATACCTTTCTTGACAATAAAGATAAGATAATGTTGCTGAAGACACTTTAATGGCTACACTATTGCAACTTATCTCAAATATTGACAGTTTCACTGTTTCTTTGTATGCTAAACAGGAAGACGTGTTTGAAAATTTAGTTAAAGAGAAGTTCAATGGGGAAAACTTTTATGTTGGTTAATTTTAATGTGACTTTAGTTTTTATTCATCTGATTTAATTAAATAATTTAGGTAGACAGGCATAAGTGGCTTCAAGACCATTGGTGATGAACCACTCCTTAAAGGAGAACTCTCACAAAGAAACTGCCTATAAGCATATCAACTAGTAAAAGCTTCAATGACTATGGCAAGTTTGGAATGTTGCTCATCTGCTAGTCTAGTTACAATAAGTGTGGGGCTATATTCAGCCCCCAAATAATCATTACTTGCTCACCTCTGTATAAGACCTAACACCCTGATAAACTTAAAAATCCCTGGGATGTATTAACTTGACAAAACTCAATTCTCTAACAATGAAAGGGCTAAAAAATGTCAGCAGTTATCTTGCCTGTGCTTATAATCTACTTAATGTTACTATCAAAGTATTTTTAAATGCCTTGAATTATAACTTTGTTATAATTAATAAATACTCTATAAACCTGCTTCCACATTATAAAAATTGTATTTGCTGAAACCCAAATATTTTTTCTCAGGCTCTAATCATCCATACTTGGCTTCCTAATAAAATATTTCATGTTTCCTTAAACATACACACATACTTCATAATACAAAAATGACATTTTTTAGTTTACAAAGAACAAAGTATTTATTCACTGGATCCTTTGCAAATAAATAAATAAATAAAACTTTAATAAATTTTAATTTGGTATGTTAAGTGTCATTTGATTTAATTATTAATTTATTTTACTTTTTATATACTGTTTTGATGTTTTTATATTATGGTTGCACTGTATAGTCCAGGATGACCTGAGAATGGTGAGGCTGGCCATGCTGACCTGACACTCAATCTTCTGGCCCTAAACTCTTGAAGGTAAGCATGTCAGTATTGCGTCACTTTACTTGATGGGATTTTAATATATTTTTGTTAACATTCTGAAATGTGAAGAGGACCAGAGTGACTGCATGCAACCCATAAATAATATTCAGGTGGTGACAGTATCAAGTATCCAAGTACACAGACACTGAGAACAACATAAAAAGTAGAGGGACTGTTAGATCAAGATTCATGGAGGCATATTGGAAATGAAAGAATAAGACAAATATACACAGAAGCAGAACTTTTCCTTCAATCAGAATAAGCTAGGGGCCAAAGACTTCCTGTGAGAGTAGTGGCTGCTGGCACGTGGCAGTGGCACAGGGGCATTGAGGATTTTCTGCAGTGGAAAGGAGTTGTGATGGAAGATTTCCTCTGCAGGCTAGTTTCCCACCAGTGCCAAGGTGCTAGACACCCGTGGCCAGAAGCTCCAATGATCCTCCCAGCCCCCAGGTGTCATTAGTGAACTTAACTTTCCTGTCCAAAGCTTCACAGGTCACTCAAGACTCAAGTCATTAACCCTTCAGTGACAGTGTCCTAGACATGTTTCCTATGCACCCCAGATACAAGCATCTATCTTAATCTATCCCTCCTGTCTGAAAGCTAGTTACATAAGGAGGTTTAGAGAAAGCAGCTCAGTGATTTAGAACTTGTCTTACCTGCATGCAAAAATTTACAGAGCTATATCAAACAAACAAAACCAAGCAGAAAAATATTTAAAAATATATTTGCAAGAAAATCTTGTAAGAATACCTGAAGTGCCATGCATTGGTAGTGCACGCCTTTAGTCCCAGCACTTGGGAGGCAGAGGCAGGTGGATTTCTGCCAGCCTGGTCTAAAGAACTGATCCTGGCCAGTCTCCAAAGTAATACAGAGAAACCTGTCTTGAAAAACAAACAAAAGAAAGAATACCTGAAGCATGCTATGACATACAAGGGAAAATCTTTACAGCTGGATTTAAGAAATACTGGAATTCTAGGGGTAGATGAAATATCATTAAGGACATGGTTAAAAATTGAGAAATAACTAAAATAATAGCCTCCCTGAAGAGAAGGTAGCTGAAAAGTGAGTACAACATTGGCTCAAGTATGGAGAATGTATAATTCCCAAAGAGAAGGGTATACCTGAATGAAATAGATTCCCCAAGGAAATAAAGGACAATCTTGAGTAAGCATCTAAATGCCATCATCTCATCTCCCTTTTGTATCTGCCATGTATTTCCTGGAAAGAAGCTAAGAAACACTCCATCTTATTTATAACTAATTTCTTTATGTAATTAATCTCAGATGTCTGGTGTTTCTTTAAGACTGGAGGATGACTAAACTGAAAGTGGTTTAATATTTTATTTTTCTTTATGATTACAATTATTAAATACAAACAGCAATTCAAAAAGGTGTCCAGGGAACCCAAGAAATTAATTTTATGCTGTATCGTTTTAGAGTAAAAGGAAACAGTGCTTTGGAGTCTGATACTGTCTTTCTTGAATAGTAGGAACATATGCCAATGAAAGGGGTCCATAAGATTTCTCCCTTCAATCGGGTAAGTTTCAAAATCTATTTACACTAAAATCTCAAATTGTATTGAACACATTTATTGAGGAACAAGTAATATGTAAAAGAGGATATAATGCGTAATACTCTCTTGACCACATATCTTTGGTGAGATCATCCAGAATTGAGGCTGATTCACGTATGCCTCTCCTCTATGTTGACACATATTTGTGTGTTTGTGTAAGTAAACCTGTAATGAGAAGATAGCTGACAGTGAATTTTCTTACTACATCACAATTATTTGATGTTAATATGTTGAACATTAAATTTCTAAACCCTTTTTATTTTCCAAAATTGAACTTTCTTCTATGGTACTAGTTCCAGCAAGCAACATTCTTCTGTCCATTTTGGGGATACATAAATGTTTATAGAGAAGATGATGCAATATTTCTTCTAAAGTGAGGTTGTTTTTGTTGTTGTTTTGTGTTTTCACTGTGGCTTTTTATCAAAATGAGTTCAACAATAAATAGTATGTACTTTTCTATTATGAGAAATTTTAAGGTTTGATAGAAATTTAGAGAAAAATGTCCTAGATATACAAATAGGAACAGTGAGAGTCAGAAATGAAAGTTGCAGTGCTTTATTCTATATATAGCACTTATATAACACATTGAAATTTCTCTAGATTTATGAATTTTTGTGACACTTGCTCTATCATAACCAGTTACAGACTCAATTTCTTCTGCTTGATATTAGGAATACTATTTATGATCTTAGGTTTTCTAAATGCCAATCTGGATATAGGTTACCACCAGTTTGCTAAAACTTTTTCCTGTATCAAGAACAGACAGAGCCAACAAAGGAATTATTAGAAGAGAGAAAGACAATTAGGTCCTTATGAATTGAATTTGCCTTTTGCCCTTGAATTTTCAAGGAACCAAATTAGTGTATTAGCTTATTGGGCTAACTAATACACTGAGGTGTATTAGTGAAGCTCTTTACTGTATTTAACCTCTGAGATGCTAATTAAGGAAGACAATGTTGTTCTTTATCATGGTAGCACATAAGGCAGTCTCTAGACTTCAAAGTTTTTTGCGTTTTGACATTCAAACAAGAAACTGTCATTTGAAGAGGCAGATGTGTCTTTAAATTCTTTTCCTGAAATTTCATTTGTTTTTCTGTCTCCACAGATTCTCAGAAAGAAAAATGGCTTTTGAAAATGATTCTTTGGTAACTGAATTCATTCTCTTGGGGATAACAGACCAACCTGGCCTCCAAATACCATTGTTTCTCCTCTTTCTGGTAATATACATCATCACAGCATTGGGAAATTTGACCTTGATCATTCTAATTGTTCTAAATTCTCATCTCCACACTCCCATGTACTTTTTCCTGTTTAACCTGTCTTGCATTGACCTCTGTTATTCTTCTGTGATTACACCCAAAATGTTGATTAACTTTATGCAAGAAAAGAATGTTATCTCTTACAATGCATGTATGACCCAGCTATACTTCTTTTGTTATTTTGTCATTTCTGAATGTTATGTGCTGACTTCAATGGCTTATGATCGATATGTGGCTATTTGCAATCCACTCTTGTATAATGTTGTGCTGTCTCCTAAGGTGTGTTACTATCTAATGCTTGGTTCATATTTCATGGGACTTTCTGGTGCCATGATTCACACTGGATGCATCTTGAGACTGAACTTCTGTGATGGAAACACCATCAACCACTACTTCTGTGATGTGCTTCCTTTACTGCAGCTCTCCTGCACCAGCACCTATGGCAATGAGATAGAGCTGTTCATTGTAACAGGAAAAGACATCATTGTGCCTACGGTCATCATCTTTACTTCTTATGGCTTCATCCTGTCCAGCATCTTCAAAATAAGAACCACTGAAAGCAGATACAAAGCCTTCAGCACCTGCAGTTCCCATATGCTTGCTGTTTGTCTGTTTTTTGGATCAGGTGCATTCATGTATCTCAAACCTACCTCAGCTGTATCGATGAATGAGGGAAAATTCTTTTCTATTTTTTATACCATTGTGGTTCCCATGATGAACCCTTTAATCTACAGCTTGAGGAACAAAGATGTTAAAATGGCTTTGAGAAAAACCTTGAGCAGGAGATTATATTAACAAGAAACTGAATTCCTCCAAGCCTATCATTAAAACATGGAGAGGTTATATGTTTGCTATATATTTGAAATGATATTTTTGTATTTAAAATATTTTATTGTGCTATATTTAGTATGCTCTGCTTAAAATATTTTAATATCAGTTTTCTTTCTTATATTTATTGAAATTGAGAATAATCTTGTTTTCATCATTTTATATAGATTTTGTTTATTCACTGTGTGCAAAAGTGATGCTTTTCTAATTTTATCTATTCTAGGGTAGAATTAAGTAGCTCTTCCTTCTTGTTGTTTGCTATTACAGACCTCAGCACAAGTAATATAGAACAGTTTTCTCACTGATTAAAATAATATTAAGTTATCTGCATGTGTATGTGAAAAATGGCCATTAATTGCCAATTGAAATGAAATATGAAATCCTATTTGTGGCTCTGTGTTATTCTTTGATCCACTACTGGATATGAATATATTACCTTTTTATCCTAGTCTTTAATAAGTATAGGTACTTCTGCATTGACCATTATATTGTTGATTTATATAGCAGGCATACATGTGGAGCATGGAATTTTACTACATTTTTTATGTTTGCCTTGTAAATATGAACAAGCACATTTTATTGCTAAAATACATAATTTTGAAACTCATGTGATTGTTTCCATAATGACATGGGATTCTTTATATATGTATGTATATATATATATATATATATATGTATATATATGTGTGTGTGTGTTTGTATATATATATGTATATATATATATATATATATATTATTTTACATATAGATCCCAGTTCCCTCTCCCTCCCTCCCTCCCATGCCCACCGACCCCCTTCCCATCCAATCCCCCTGCCATTCCACAGGGAAGGTGATTCATGACATGTGATTCTTAAAGAAAGTCCACAAACCTTCAGGCACTTGATTTTAAGCTCACCACCATTTTTAATATACCTTCCACCTAAAGTGAAATATGATAACTTATCTTTAATGTATGCCTGCTTTCTTTGCTGATGACCTATACATTCTCTTCAGCATTTTTGTGACAATCATATTTATTCAGTAAACTGCTGCTCACTCTTTTTTTTTAAGTATTGTGCTAATTAAGTTAAAGATGATGAATTAAGAATAGGGTCTGACTTTTCTTTTGGAAAACAAAAAAAGAGCTCAAGATGTTTTAAGAGGCATTTAGATAAAGTATTGGGAGGGGTAGAAGTTAAAGGTAACAGATCAAAGATATACATTCAAGAAATATGAAATATTTGCATGTAAAATGTTAAATAGAAATTAAATACAAAGTGATCAGATTTTGTGTAGATTTTTAGATGAAATTTGGTACCTGATTATTTTTTAAAACTTACATACTTAAAAATGTTTGATTGAACATTATGTTTGATGAATGGAGGTGTGATGAAAATGTTTGTCAACTTGACACATTTTAGTAGAGGGAGCATCAACTGAGGAAACATTATATCAGGGTGACCTTTAGGAAAATCTTTGTGGTATGTTCTTGATTGTTCGTTGATGAGGGATCATGTTCAATGCTACCCTTGGGCAGGTCTTGGGAGATATTAGAATGTGGTTGAAAGTTAGCCTGAAGAAGAAAAATAATTATTATCTCTCCATGTAACAAGGTCCCTATCTTTAGTCTCTGCCCTGACTTCTTTCAGTGGTAGATTAAAGCCACAATAATTCTAAGATAAAATAAATCCTTCCACTCCAAGTTGATTTTGTTCTTGGTCTTTTATCATAGCAAGACCAAGCAAAATAGGACAGTAGGTAACACGATTTTAGAAAATTATGAGAATGCAGAGATTTTTTTGTGGCAGTTTTAGTAGACATCAGCTTTAAAAGACAAAATAAGTTGAAATAGAAAAATTATTTAGGAATATTGAACTTTAAAATAGGAACTCTTAGTTTCTTCTTGGGAAATATCTAGATGTTGATTTACATTATTTAATACTAAAGAAAGTCTCTATTTAAAGTACAGAAGGAAGCAGATAAAACTAAATCAACTCTATTTCTTAAATTTGTTCTCATTCTCATATAGAATAAAGATTTTAAAACCTTACTTGAGCTGAGAAAGTAAAGCAAATTTGAAAAGAACATATATATATATATATATATATATATATATATTTCCCTTTTTTAAATTTAAAACAAGCTTGTTTTACATGTCAATCCCAGTTCCCTCCCCTCCTTCCCCAACCCACATCTCATCCCTTTTCTGCTCCCCAGGGAGGGTGAGGGATTACATGGGGGAATCTTCAAAATCTGTCATATCATTTGGAGCAGGGTCTAGGTCCTCCCCCATGTGTCTAGGCTGAGAGAGTATCCCTCTATATGGAATGGGCTCCAAAGTCCATTCTTATACCAGGGATAAATACTACTCCATGGTCTGCTTAGTCCTCCTAACTAATTTTTTAAAATAATCTTTTCTCATTTTACATACCAATCCCAGTTCCCACTCCCTTTCCTCCTCCTACCCCACCCCCTGCAGTCCAACTCATCCATCCCATATCCACTCCTCAGAGAGGGTAAGAATTCCCATGGGGAGTCAATGAAGTCTCTAACATTGTTTGGAGGCAGGACCAAGCTCCTCCCCTATACATCTGGGCTGAGCAAGGAATTCCTCAAAAGAGAATGGGCTCCATAAAGCTTGTTCACGCACTATGGATAAATCCTTGGGGAAATAGACAAGAACTTTTGAAAAGTATATTTAGTGTATCACTTATATTGTAGAAAAGTCCTTCTGAGAGGATGATGAGATTTAGGAAAATATTAAAAGAGCATGGTAAGACCCGAAAAGTAAAAGCAATTCCCTGAAAAGGTGTTTTCCCCCCCTCTGGAAATATTACAAGGAGAAATGAAAAGAGAGCCCATAGGGGAAAGGAGAGGACCATAAATCCTGTAAAATACTCAACCAGTGTGGACTGCCAACCACAGTGCTTCACACTTTCTCTAAGGCCCGTTTGTGTTTCATAGATTGTAATTCTATGTCTGTGTCAGGGAATGTGTTCAGGAATCCCTTAAACCGCAACCAGTGCACCTGCTACAGGTCATTTTCCTCATAAGCAAACAATAAAGTGATTTATAACTACCTTTTAATTTTGCTTCCTCTGGTCTTATTAACAACATTTTACTCCTGTTTATACTGAACTTTATAATCATATATGTACACCTATATGTGCATATATATACATGTTTGCACACACACATATATATGTATACATGTATATGAACTATACACAGAGAGACATACTTACAACCTCTTGTTTTTTATGAAATCCATGTGTAACTTCAGCTATAAGTCATAGGAACCCACTTACCTCTGTCTCAGTTCATTAAGGTGAAAACATTTGTCATATTTATCCTTGGTTTCCATAGAAACTAAATGCTCATTACAAGAATAAATACATATTGACCTAATTAGCCACTGCCTCTGCATAGACATTGGATCAGACATTTATATCCAAGAAATTCACAAACGTACACCATTTTGATATTTGTGGAACATAAAAGCTATGAAGTTCTACAAATATGTTATGTATACCCAACAAAAACTATACAGGATGTAACAATTTGAAAGTTAGATTGAACTTTGGCATGTGGCATATTTACATTTCAATACACATAATTTCCAAAAAATCTATAGTTTAAAAATTAGCTACAAAGATCAACATGAAATGTTTTCATTAGTCGACAATTTGCTTTTTCTGTCACTGTCAGTGGATGTTTCAACATTATTTTACATGAACCCTTCCTAAAGGAAGAAATTTATGTATTGTGCTTTTGGTAGAAAATATGTATTATGAATTGAAGTCACAGTAAATATAGAGAGTCTAGTATACATCTCTCCATGTGAGTTGGAGATTGGAGAATCATCAGTATGACTAACATCTTTCTCAGGTAGAGTAGTGCCACTTCTGTCCAAGGTCAATGTAGAGAGAGATGCTAATGGTACAATCGGCCAAAGGAGAGGTGATCGGTAGTTTCTTCAAAGTGTCTTATGTATTAGTCTTTCTGACTCTCAAAAAGCAATTGGAAACTCAAAAAGAAAAGAGTTTCCTCCTTCATAATACACATATCCTAATGCTTAGTGATATTTACAAGTAATTTGAAGTCAATTTAAAATTGACTTCAAAATTTAAAATTGGTATAATTCAATGAGAAGAGAGTTTTAATAAAAGATAGTTTAGACCAAGTTGGCCTGTGGGCATAGCTGTAGAGATAAGCTTAATTATACTAATGGGGTAGCATAATTCCAGGACTGTGGAGGAGTAGACAAAAGGAGTTGAGTATAGAGATACACACATTCATTATTTCTCTGCTCTTGATTGTGATAATAAATAGCTACCTCTGGTTTTTGCTTGGATTCGCCCACAATGATAACACTTTGTACCTTAAAATTTCTGTTGTCAGTCAGAAGATGGTGGTACACACCTTTAATCCCAGCATCTGGGAGGCCAAGGCAGACAAATCTCTGGGAGTTCAAAGACAGTTTGGTCTGAGGACAGGATCCAAAGTTACACAGAGAAACCCTGAATTGTAAAACCATTTTTATTCTTTTGTTATTATGCTTTATCAAAGCAACACAAGGGACACAAGAACAAAGTGGTATAGTGACTTATGTAGTGTAAAGATATAGATAAAGTGCAAAATCTAAAGTGTATTGAGACTGCTATTGGACCCAGGGACTCAGAGTGTTTCTTGATATTAGAGAGCCATCAGAATTAAGGAATGAAGCATTACATGCTACTTGACCTGACAAGTAAATTTTTAAAGATTTCCAAAGTTTTGGCACACCTCACAACTTCAGAGTGAAACTTGAAGCAGTGTTCAAAGTCTCAGGGCACTCAAAGAGTCAAATGGTGACTTGGAATAGAGGATGAAATCTTTTCACATTTGCTAACCTCAGAGAGTCATTAGCAGTGAGTAGAAAAGCTTTATCTTTCACCTTGACTTAAGAAAGTACCCAGAGTAGGATCTTAAGTGCCAGCACACTCAGTGGCAGTATGGGCAAAATTCTTGATATATTTTCTCATATTCAATTCTTGCTTTTATTTAATTGACCCAGTCTTATTATTAGAAGAGTTGATGATTTCCATAACTAATAAAGTAAAAGTACTTAATAAGGAAACATAATACATGAGTTCAAGTCACTAGAACTCACATGAAAAACCAGATGTGACTATATACACATTATAGTCTATATACACATAATATCTTCAAGATTTTGGGGGATGTCCACCAGCCTAGCTCTATGATTAATCAGTGACCCTTTCTTAATGAATAAGACAAAGAGATATAGAAGAGAATATAAGAGGTCTTCCTGTGGCCTTCATGCATACATACAGCCCCACACTCCAAACATATAGAACATGACATACCCACTTACACCCATACACACAAAATTTAAAAAGTAAAATGTTTGAAATCCATGTAATTACATTATTGGTTGATTCATTCTTTCTTTCCTTATCCCCTTGTCACTTTGTGTTGCTCTGTTGCTCATTGATTCCTAGGCTCTATTTATGATACAAAATACCTATACATCTTGATATAACATCAATACCTAAAAGTAAATTGTAGTAGAAAATTTCCCACACTCATTTACTATTTGGCAAAAAGATACTTTTCATACAGTAATGTTATACAAACCATAAATTATGTACTATCTTATTTTGCAGAAAAGGTTTGACAGTACTTAGTATAGTGTGGGAAATATATTTTGATTCAACTTAATTGATTTTGTTTCTCCAGTTTTTAGGGGATATTGCACTTTTGATATTGGGTCTCACTATGTAGCTTAGGTTACCATGAAAGTTAATGGACATGGCAAGCTGGCATGGAAATAACAATGGACTAGAGGTGGTCTCAAAAAATCCAGCATATAAGAACAGGTCTCTTCACCAAGATTTAAATGACTCATAATAAATTTTAAGAAATGCACTGACATATAGAGACAGTATAGATGGCTACACGAAACCCATGAACAATGTTTAAATACGAGAGTCCTATATTAGAGCATAAAATTGAGTCCCAAATATCACAAAATGTGCTTTTTTGACTTATACGATAAACAAATATAAATCAATGTATCAAATGAAAATGACTTTGTACTGGTCATTGTTCTTTCTACAACTGAAAAAAATGTTACAAGCATATGACCACAGTAATCTCATATCTGGTACCTGATAGATATGAACAGTTGTAGCTTGCACATATCCAGAATTTCCATGTCCAGTATTCTTATTAGCACCAACAGTATAATTTATGTACAGGATACAAATATACTTTGAATTTAGAATATTTTAAACTTGAGATGAAATAATATGCTCATAGCCTTTCATAAATCAGAGTTAATTTATGGTACTATTTCATTCATTAGTTTGACACAATAATCCAGAAGTGTCATAGTGTGTCTATCCTTCATAAGTTAATAAGAAGAACCAGAGGCAAAAATTATAGAATAACTTTTTCTAAATTGTTCTATTAGGGAGTATAAGTTGAGGATTCAATCACAGAACCTGAAAGCATTTATAAACTGTTTTAATTTTTTAACATATAAAGGAATAACCAAGCAGTAATTCTCAAGTCAAAAATGTGGAAATGTACAACATATATATATATATATATATACATATATATATTTAGTGATTTTGAAGGTATTTGAGTAGCTGAGTAGTGAAGTATTTGTCTAATGTTTACAAGGTTCTAGGGCCCATCCAAAGAATAGCAAAGCAAAGGTAATTATTATTATTTTTTAAGAAATTAAGGAAGATAATGCATATTCATTTTGTATTATTTTGAGAAAGTTACAAAGCCTTGGGAATAAGATTTTGAAATATTAGCATTAATATATAAAATAAAGATGAAGAAACAAGCAGTAAACTTATTTATGATAAGAAGATATTAAAAGATTGGAGTTTAATATTGGCTCAAAAGGACATGAAATTCCCAAAGAGAAGTTCATGTATAGTTAAAATATTAAGTCCCCAAGGAAATAAAAGTACATCATGGTCTAGCATATAAATGTAATCACCTTACTCCCTGCTTTTATGTATGTGATATACTTGTTCAGAAGAGACTAAGAAACTTTTTACCTTGAACATTTCCAGTGGAAAATGAAATGATACCTGTGTGACTTGTTTGGAGTCTCACAGTAGCATGTGTGATAAAAGGAATATTGTTTATTTTCATTCTGACACTTCTGTAGGTAAGATACAGCATTATGGATTGTGAGCAATGCATCAGAAGTCATCCTGGAATTAGATTTCTTTTATAGAATCCTTTTGAAAAATCAAAGAAACTAAAGGTTTAGAGCCCATATTACCCTTCCAGGATAACTTATGAATATCAATGATTAAGTATCATCAAGTTTTTTTTCTCTTATATAAGGTAAGTTTAAAGTCTATTCCTGATATTGCTTTCCTTTTTTATAATAGTATTTATTAGTAGTATTTACTATTTTTATTGGTTATTGTTAATAAGTAAAAACAGCATATATGATAAGTAAGTACTCATTACCTTACATTTAAGTTGTATCCTGTAGCAAACACAAATATAGACTATAGCATCCCATCCTTTATTGTTTTAATTTTGCTTAATTCAGATCCCCAGAACCTGTTTATAATGCACAATTGAATCTCCTTTCCATTTAGCCCATGTATCAGACCTTTACTCTACAGGTTCCAGTCACCATATTCCTACTCAGTTTCTGTGTATACAACCTTTCTAGATTGTACATATATGGAAGATAGAGTATTTTTCATCAAGTGTGCTAAATTTTAGGTTTAAATATGGCTTCAGCTTAAGAAGAATCTGAAGATCCTTGGTTTACCCTTTTCTGACCCTTTTGTTCAATTTTAAGATACAAGTACAAATTCTGGAAAGATAATCAGTACATTAGAAGACACAGTAGACACTCCATTTGTGGTGTCTTACTTAGTGAACTGCTTCTCCATGGACAGATCTCATATTCCTTTATATTCTTGAGGTTTTTGAGACACTGGCAGTAACTTAAGCATTCCTAGACTCTATTTCTTTCAATTCTTGATTGAAACAGAATTCTTGATATTAAGTTCACACAGTTCAACTGTGGTCAGCATCCTATTTTTATTATATTTGTCAATATTTTGAGTAGCCTGAAGAGAAGAGGGAATAAGTAGTTCTATCCTGGTCATTCCATTTCACATTTCTCTCAGATTAATTAATAACATTAACATAAAAGACCCACAGACTCAGCAATATGCACAGTTATAAATATATTCGTTTATGTGTAACTGAGATTCTTACATGGGGAAGTGATTGTCATTTCATTTCATGATAATGGGAGATGTTTTCCCTGATATCAGTTTGTTCTTTCCAGACACCCCTGCTTGTATCTCAGCATTATGAGAGAAGATATTATTGGAAAATCTATGTGGTTCTTCTGTGTTTCTACAGATTCTTGAAAGAAGAATGGCTCTGGCAAATGGTTCTTTAGTAACTGAATTTATTCTCTTGGGCTTAACAGACCAGCCTGAACTTCAAATGCCCCTGTTCTTAATTTTTCTAATAACATATATGATAACTGCATTTGGAAATTTGGCCTTGATTATTTTAATTGTGTTAAATCCTCATCTTCACACCCCCATGTACTTTTTCCTCTTTAACTTGTCCTTCATAGACCTCTGTTACTCTTCTTTGGTCACACCCAAAATGCTGATGAACTTCATACTAGAGAAGAACATTATCTCTTACACAGGGTGCATGACCCAGTTCTACTTCTTTGGTTTTTTTGCAATTTCTGAATGTTATGTGTTGACAGCAATGGCCTATGATCGCTATGTAGCTATCTGTAATCCACTATTGTATAGTGTTGTCATGTCTCAAAAGACATGTTCCTATCTTATGCTTGGTTCATATTTCATGGGACTGTCTGGTGCCATGATCCACACAGGTTGTGTCCTAAGACTGGCCTTCTGTGATGGAAACACCATCAACCACTACTTCTGTGACCTCCTCCCTTTACTGCAGCTCTCTTGTACTAGCACATATGTCAACGAAATAGAGCTGTTCATAGTAACAGGAAAAGACATCATTGTGCCCACAGTCATCATCTTTACCTCTTATGGCTTCATTCTCTCCAGCATCCTCAAAATAAGATCCACTGCAGGCAGGTCTAAATCTTTCAGCACCTGCAGTTCCCATATAATTGCTGTTTCTATGTTCTTTGGATCAAGTGCATTTATGTATCTCAAACCATCATCAGCTGTATCTATGGGTGAGGCAAAATTCTCTTCCATATTTTACAGCATTGTGGTCCCCATGATGAACCCTTTAATCTACAGCTTGAGGAATAAAGATGTCAAAGTTGCTTTTAAAAGAACCCTGAACAGAATGTTTTAGTCATTATCTAGTCTCCTTATAGATACAACACAAATTCTCCATGTATAATTTTGGAGGTACCTTTATTTCATTGTGCTTTCTTAATAAAGAGATAGGAATTGGATATTGACTTCTTTTTAATTTTTATAATAGACTGTTTCTTCTAATATGTACATTTATCCTCATATCTCTTTAAGAACAATATTACATATATTTTAATTTGTTAATTATAATTATAATCATTCAAGGTTTTTATGCTTCATTGCCATCATATTTATTTGTGGTGTTTATACTTTTTGCAAGACCAATCAATCATATTTGCTACTCAAAACAGTCACTCAGTATCACACTCTAGAATCTTGTTTTTGTTTGTACATTGGGTGACAAAATATGCTTTTTAGATATCTATGTTGAATATGTATGTATGCATATATACTTATATACTTATATATGCATATGTTATATATATATATATTGTGTGTGTGTGTGTATGTGTATTTCCACACTGACATGTAAAACACCTGCATTATATATGTAAATAATATGTATTATACATTTACCTGTGAGTTATGTGACATTAACTTATAAATACAAACCCACACATTTACAATTTAAAAAAGACTTTTATCATGTGAATGGACTACTGAAGCTCAGGTAAGTTAACAATTTACAAAGTCTTGCAAGGTTTCTTAATTAGAGTTTAAATCTTGAAGGCCCTGTATTCATGCCTACCCTTTCCCCCTATAGTTTTAGTTTTATTTCACTAAAATGAAATATGAGACAACATGTCTTCCTTGGGATTTGTCTGTTGTATATTGTTTTGGAATCTCTATATTTATTGTGCTTTTGTTACATCATTATTCCTTTTGATACAATATTCCTTTTGTGGGAAGAGATTTCTGTGGGACATGCTTTTAACAAAATGGCACCTTCAACATGGCTAATAAGAACTTCCAATTAAAATTTAACAAAAGCTTAAGAAAGGGTTTTAGAAACAAAAGAACAGAGACAAGCAAGGCTTCTTGGTAATAGCATTTTTCTCAGCTGAACTCTTGTTTTGCTAGAGACAGAGGTTTGCTCAGCTCCTTTAAGGGAGGTTTCTTGACTCAGCGTAAGTGGCAAAAAACTGCAAGGCTTTTAAAGAGCTCTGCTAACAACTGAATTGTGTGTACAAGAGCTGACAGTGGCAGTGACCACATCTCCAAGCTGGCAGAATGCTGCTGGATGGCAGCGTAGACCAAGGCAGTGAGCATAGTTCTCAGTTCTGGAGATAAATTTATCCCTGCCATGTTGGATAGACCACTGCTAATACATCTGTGACTTTCATTTTAGCAATGTTGTTGTTTACCAGATAAAAGACTCATGGCCACAAAAAGATAAAGACAGATTACGATTTAAAAAAAACTTCTAAAGGGTTACAATGTGTTTTAAAATATATATAGGCCTGTGAGAGAAAACGAAACAGGATAAAAAGAATCACAAAAATCAAGAGAGTAGCTGGGTTTAGTGGCACATGCCTTTAATTCTAACACTTGGGAGACAGAGGAAAGCCTATCTCTGTGATTTCAAAGTAAATCTGGTATACAGTGTTAATTCCAGGACAGGTAAAAGTTACACAGAGAAACCCTGTGTCAAAAAATGCAAAAATAGAAGTAGAAAAAAATGGAGTAATAAAACGCCATGTAAAAATGGAAAGCACAAAGAGTCTAGATACTGTATACTATTGTATTGTCATTAAATTGTTTGACTGTTGAGGACATAACAACAACTCTTAAAAGAAATATTGCTAGATTAATTCAATTTATATATTTTAAAAATTCTTTGACTCCAAAACTTAAGTTACTATTAAAAAGTCCTGCAAGAGCAGAATTATTTGTAATCTCAAGAACTAGGAAGCAACCTAGATGCTCCTCAGTTGAAGAATGGATAAAGAAAAAATTTGAGCCTAATGACAAGTTACTGGAGAAAAGGATTTCTAATTTTGTTTTCACAGAAAATGAAAAGCTGTGGATCCCTTCCAGACTAATGTGGTTTAATTGAGCAAGACCCCCTGAAACAACGTCAATGGGATGATGCAGCCTTGCAGACCACTACAGCCAGGATTTCTGTGTCTTGTTAGGATTCCTTCATGATAGCGCCCCTTACCAGCAGGAATCAGCTTGGAAAGAATGATGCCCAAATTCCCAAATATTGTTTATAAATGTTTTCATTTAAAAAGGCATGTATAATTATGTCCAGCATAAAATACACAAATGTTAAAAAAAATAAGAAAATGTGGTACATTTACACAATGAAGTAGTACTCAGCAGAAAAATAAAAACAATGGAATCTTGAAATTCACAGGCAAACTCATGGAAATAGGAAAAAACATCCTGAATGAGTTAACCCAGTCACAAAAAGAGGAACATGGTATGTATTCACTCATATATGCATTTTAGACATAGAGCAAAGGATCACCAGCCAACAATCAACACTGCCAGAGAAGTTAGGATGAAAGGAGGACCCTAAGAGAGACATACATGGTCCCTCATAGAAGGGGAAGGGGACAACATCTCCTAAGCAAGTTGGGAGCAGGGGAGAAGGAGTTACGGGAAAGAGAAGAGGAGAAGGGGGGGGGAAGAGAACAGGAGGGATCAGAAAGAGTGGGTCAGGGAAAAATAGAGAAGAATAAGATAAGTCATACCAGAATAGATGGAGCCATTAAAGGTTTAAAACGAGATATGACACTAGGGAAATGTCCAGAGACCTACAAGGATGATACCAAATAACAATTTGAGCAATAGTGGAATGGATAAGCAATAGTGGACAGGCTACCTTAAATGTCCTTCACTGATAATGAGATTGGTGACTACCTTATATGCTATCATAGAGCCCTCATCTGGTAGCTGATGGAAGCGGACATCCACAGCTAACCATTGAGGTGAACTCATAGAATCCAGTTGCAGAGAGGGAGAAGTGGAGCAAAGGGGTCAAGACCAGGCTGAAAAACCCACAGAAACAGCTGACCTGAACAAGAGTGAGCCCATGGACCCCAGACTGATAGAATAAGACCAACATAGACCCCCTGAATATAGGTCTCAGTTAGGAGGCCTAGGAAGTGTATACCTCTGACAATGGAACTAGGATGTATCCCTAGTGCAGCAAAGGACTTCAAGAGCCCATTTGCCATGGAGGGGTACTCCATTAGACTAGAGACATGGAAGAGGGCCTAGGCCCTACCCAAAATGACTTGACAGATTCTGATGATTCCTTCCTCATGGAAGGCTCTCCTCTCCCTGAGGATGGATGGGGGATGGAATGGGAGATTGTGGGAGGCATGGGAGGATGGGAGGGAGAAGGATCTGGGATGTTAAAAATATTGTAAGATGGAGAATAATTTATGAAAACAAAGGTACTGAAAATAACCTTTAGCAGCAAAATCCTAAGATAAAAAGTCAAGGAACCAAGTCACAAAAAGAGGAACATGGTATGTACTCGCTCATATATGGATTTTAGACAATGAGTAAAGAATCACCAGCCTATAATTCACACCACCAGAGGAAATAGGATACAAGGTGGATTCTAAGAGATTCATATAAGGGCCCTTACAGAAGGGGGAAGGGAAAGTTCTCCAGAGCACATGGGGAGTTGGGGGGGGGAGTGAATAGAGAGGCAACTATGAGAAAGAGGAGAGGAGAAGAGGAAAGCACATGGGACTAGGAAAATTAAGTCAGGGGAGGAATAGAAGAGAGAAACAGAGGGAACAAGAAGGAGGAGAAGAAGGAGGAGAAGAAGAAGTAGAAGAAGAAGGAGAAGAAGAAGAAGAAGAAGAAGAAAGAGAGAGAGAGAGAGAGAGAGAGAGAGAGAGAGAGAGAGAGAGAGAGAGAGAATAGAAGAGGGAGCCATTATAGGATTGAAGAAAAATCTGAACCTAAATAAATGTCTAGAGACCTACAAGAATGACCCCAACTAACAATTTGAGCAACAGTAGAAAGGCTACCATAAATGCCCTTCTCAGAAAATGAAATCAACAACTAACTTATCCACCAACATAGAGCCCTCATCTAGTACCTGATGGAAATAAGCAAACACTCACAACTAAACACTGAGCCGAAGTAGAATACAGATGCAGAGAGAGAGAGGACAAGACCAGTCTGCAGAAACACATAGAGACAGCTCACCTGAACAAGGAGGAGCTAATGGGGCCCCAGACTGATAGCTGGGAATCTAGCATGGGACTGACTCAGACCCCCTGAACATGGATCTCAGCTAGAAGGACTGAGCAGTCTACAGGACCTCATAAAGTGGAACCAGAATGTATTCCTGGTACACAAAAGAACATAAGCGGGTACATCTCCCATGGAGAGATACTCCCTTAACCCAGAGTCAGGAGAGAAGTCCTAGTATCTATTCCAAAAGAATTGACAGATTTAGATGACCCCTCCTGGAGGGCATCACCCTATATGTGGAGTAGGAGTGGGTGGGAGGGGAGGGTGGTTAGGATGCATGTGAAGGTGGAAGAAAGAGAAAGAGAGAGGGATGGAGGGAGGAAGGGAGGAAGTGGGAACTGGGATCAATATGTATAATAAAAATAAAAAATGAAATAATATAAAATAAGTCAAGGAAGTATCCTCTAATTTTTCTATGTTATCGGTTTATTATTAACAAAAGTACTTGAATGCATTTGTATGTTCAGCTGATCTACACTATGAATGTAAAGAGTAAAGAGAGTGTCATGCTTCTTGATACTAGTCTTCAGTTGAGCAGTGGACTTTTGCATGCAATATCTGCTTGAACTGTATGACACTTGTATTACAGAAATAGGATCAGACTATTTATGCACAGATGGCAGCTGTTCTCAGTGGCATTGTCTGAAATATTTCCAAACATTAAGAGACTATCCCATGGTCATTTGTGTTCTTTCCTCTTTCTTTTTGTATATGTACATCAAGAGGAAAATGGCAAGGACCCATTTATATAATGAATCTTTAATATCAATGCAGAGACTGATTTCAACAGAATCAGAAAAGAGACAGGAGAAGGGTAGGAGAAGTTGGTAAAGTTGCATTCACAGTGAAGAGAAAAGACTCTGAGGTGCTGGTACTATTCAATTTATGGAGATGCATGGTGCCTTAAGATAACTGCCTTACTCAGATGGAAGTCTACATTATATATATTTATGTTTATTAACAGTGATTTTTAACACTAATAAGATACCAGCTATGGTCAGGGCTCTTTATCAATTAAACAATATATTAACCCCCAATCAAAGACACAAAATAACACTTCAATATTTTGGATTGTTTGCCAAGTATAAATGATTCATCTATGTAATGGCACACAGAGAAAACATAGTAGGCAATCTAGATTTACCAGGGTATGACCTATTCTTTTTAGCAGACATAAAATTCTACATTAAATATGTTGAGTAAATGGAAGTCATTGTTCCACACATGCTGTGATGGCTAGTTTTATGCCAACTTGACACAAGCTAAAATCATTGGGAAGAGGAAGCCTCAACTGTGAAATTTTCATCACCAGACTGGTCTGTGGTCAAGTCTGTTGGAAATTTTTGGCAGGATGATTAATGTAGGAAGGCTTTGTTTATCTTGGGCAGTGACACCTCTTGGAAGGTGGTCCTGTGTTATAAGAGAATGCTTCTGTACTAGACAGAAAGAAAAAGCCCATAAGTCATGATCTTCTGTGGCCACTGGGTCAGATCCTGACCCCAGGTCCTTTCTTCATTTCTCTCAGTAACAGATTATCATCTGGAAGTATAAGATAAAGTAAAACCTTCCCTCACCAAGTTGATTTTTATTTAAATACATTGTTTGTTTTGAAGTTAGTTACATCATTTCCCTCTCTATTTCCTTTCCCTTATACTTCTTCCAATATATTCTCTTTTTCCTCTTTTCAAATTAATAATCTATATTCCTTTACTTGTTGATACACACATATGTGTATATGTATGTGAATATACATGCTAAGTTATAAAATTACAACTTGTCCTGTCTGTATAATGGTACTTATATGCATGTTATCCTGAATGATCTTATTACACTAGATACCAATTGCTATGCTCTTCTCTGGGAAGACCATTTTTCCCTCTCTGCTCTCATTATTCTTTAGTTACTGCTAATACTTTGTCTAGGGTTTGAGGTCCACTGGGCTTTCCTCACTCTATGTTAGCATATCTATTTATATAGGCCTCATTCAGAACATGGTTAGACACCATGTTGGTGAAACTTTATCGGTGTAGCTTCTGACATTTCTAGAATATACAATCTTACAACAAACTCTCTGTTCCTCTGACTTCCAATTTTTTTTCACCTGCTTTACTGCAATGGAAATAAGCAAACACCCACAACTAAACACTGAGCCGAAGTAGAATACAGATGCAGAGAGAGAGAGGACAAGACCAGTCTGCAGAAACACATAGAGACAGCTCACCTGAACAAGGAGGAGCTAATGGGGCCCCTTATCCTTCAGGAATGTGTTGTAGATGTATCAGTTGGGACTTGAATTAACTCTGAACTTGGATTTTTTGTAGTTTTCTATAAGGGTTGCCCTCTTTGCACAGAGAGGTTTCCTTAATTAGGCATAATAAATGCACTTATCAATGTGCAAAAGGAGAAATATATACAATCTAGTTAGACTTCATACTGGTTTATTAAAATGACAATTTTAGGTTCTCCTCTGTGACCTCACCAGCTTTCAGTAGTTGGGAAGGTTTCTAGCACTGGGCATGATTTTCATCTTCTTGAGTGAGTATTGAGTCCAATTAGATTTGTTGGATACTGCCATAGTATTCACAGCACTACTGCACCATTCAAGTTATCATGACATGATCTTCTGGTCATTGTTGTAGTTTACTGGTATCATAGTGGGATAGGACTGTTGTGTGTTTCCTTCCTTGCATGGATCCTTTTGATACCATTAAAGCTATTCCTTTTAATTTTTAAAAATAAAAACATTGATGATGAGGGTTGTCATGATAGATATGTAATAAAATAAACATGTCAGTTTCTAAATGTCTGTAGACTCTAACAAGATATCTTCAAATCAGTATCTACTTTTCCCTCAAATATCAAAGTATAAAATCTTTTAGGGAAGAATAAGACAACACCTTCACTTTGTGAATCTAGCAATAGTGGGATCCCAACAAAGTCACATAGAAAAATAAAAAAGAAAAAAGAGGATAGTTCTGTTGATTTCAGTTAACTATCCATTATTATTTTTATATTCTGTTTATTCATTATCTTATGGGGTGGCAATGAAACATTCCTTTTGTCTATTTTCTTTAATATACTTCCTCAGGATTTCTCTCTACAAATATGCAAAGGTCAATTCACTTAAAAAGAATTAGATTTCAGTTGAACTTTATGCATACAACACACATATAAATTAATAATAATTTTAACACATGTTATAACAGGAAAAATAACCAATTTAATGGAAACCTGTAAAGAAACTCTCTCCAAACCTTAGGCAATACAACAGTGTTTCCAAGAAGATAGGACTCATAGGTGATAGGACAAGAAAGGATGATATACTACAGTCATAAACAGGGAAACTTGTGGACCAAAGATTACAAAATGCATAAACTACAAAATAACATAGATATTACTTACTAGACACTCTTTTCATTCCACAAAAATATATATAACTTTATTGGGGCAGGAGACATAGCTCAATTGTTGAAAACATTTACCGCTCTTGCAGAAGACCTGGGTCCAGTTCAGTGAACCCACATGGACACTCATGTAACTGTCAGTAACTCTAGCCCTGTACTTCTTATGCCTTCTTCTGGTCTCTGGGCTCGTAATGCCCACAGTATACCTAAATTCATACAAGCACACATACATACACATAATATTTTTAGAAATAAAATTATAAACAAGATAAAACACCAAACAATATTGCCATATATTTACATACATTTCATATCTAATATATGCATGAATAAATTGTTAATATTAAATCAAGCAGGTTAATATTGGTTTCAGATTGATAACTGGATGCATTACTGAAGTTCAAATTAAGGATTTAAAAATGACAAGACACACACAAAAGAGTAGATTGTTTATGCTAAATTTCAAAATATCAATAATAAGTGTAAGGGCTAAGAGACCTGCTCAAGCACTTACACAAGTCTCCAGAGGTGAAATGGTTCTCAAAAGCAAGGGAGGGGGTAAAAGATTTTTATAGTAACTTCACACAATCTGAAGCCATGTTCTTTATTTCATGTGCTCTTTATTGTTCTCTTTCTACTCTAATAACTTTTCCCTCCTTCTGATTTCTCTATGTTTCTACTTCTAGCTTCTTCTTCTATAGTAAAATCTCTTCTCCTTCAGAAACCTGAAGTGATAAAGAAGTTTCTCATTGGTCAAAAGCATATTCCTAGAGGAAGTAATAAGCTGAGCCATTTACCATGGCAACACAAGGGTTCAAGGCCAAAACCATGACCAGACAGGAGAGGGCACCCAATGATAACTTTAAGACACAGACCTATTCTTAGTAGATTGACAAGTGAAGAATTGGCATGCTTTTCTTAGTAACCTTGCTAGACATTTGTAACTCTGAACTTGTGCACACTGTAAAATCTTCTTTTTACAAAAGACTTTAGTTTGAACTTGCTCTGAGGTGAAAGTAGGCTAATTGTATGCAGTAGTCTGAACAAGGCATGGTGTTACAAGTCCACAGTACTTGTGGGACAAATAGACATGGTTATGAAATGTGTCACAGTATATGTTCTAAATATCAAAACTACTTCTAAATGAAAAGTCCTCCTCCAGACCATACAGAGAATATGTGCCCAGTAAACAATTAACACATTGTAGTGAATCAGGAAGAATCCCCAATCTATAATGTGAGAAAAAGTGCTCTTCGCATAAGGATCTCCAAGGGAGAGAATTGGCAAATTCAGAAGGCAGTATTCCTTATTGTCTTGTAGATAAGATTGGGATATGCATCTCTGGTGACAATAATCCTCATTTCCTTGCTAAATAAGGAAGCAAGTGTCTTTCAATAGATAAGCAAACTGTGAGGGACTGATCCCTGAAGTATGAGCTGTCCTCTCACTGCATAATTCTGTGTTTCCTAGTAATAAGTAATATCTTTGCAGAAGGATGATTACTTCATAATGTTTGCATACATAAGTGAGCAACTTGAGTTCTACTGTGTCCCATTTCATTTGTGATCTGAAAATGGGGTCTCCTTCATCGGGGGTATGGAATGACCAGGGTATTAACATACTGTAATTGAATTGTTTCTGAAGGTCATTACCATGTGACCCCCCCCACACTTCCTTGACATACTGTAGTCATTAAATAACATCAATCTTTCTTCAATGGAAGAAAAGGTGAAAATTGTATTTTCAAATACACAAATTTCTCCACTAAAATTATTAATATATATGTGAAAGAAAAAAAGATAAATTAAACATGCCAATGGTAAGAAATGGAAGTCATTATCTTTAAAAAGCAGAAATAAATATTGAAAGGAGACTCAAATTTTTTTCACTCTACTAACAACAGCAAAAATGGGCAAGATAATGGACACACAAATGGAACTAATGAAACTGACTTTCCAAGTCCTATAACTGCATGGCAAAGAACACTCTTTCAGGTCAACACTTTCTCTTTATCAGTGTCTTTATCAAGGCAATTTTAACGTCTTTGTTCCTCAAGCTGTATATTAAGGGATTCAGCAAAGGAACTGTATTGGTATAAAAGACTGAAGAGATTTTACCTTCATCCATTGACATGGCAGCTGATGGTTTGAGGTACATAAATGCACCCGATCCAAAGAATAGAAAAAGAGCAATTATGTGGGAACTGCATGTGTTGAAGGCCTTGAACCTACCTTCAGTAGAACTGATATGAAAAATACTGGAAAGGATGAAACCATAAGAAACAAAGATGGTTATGCTGGGCACAATGATGTTGATGCCCACAACAACAAAAACTTCCATTTCATTGACATAAGTGCTGGTACAGGAGAGCTGAAGCAAAGGAAGGATGTCACAGAAATAGTGATTTATGATGTTTGCATCACAGAAGATCAGTCTCAGCATACATAGAGTGTGAGCCATGGCACCAAAAAATGCCATCATGTATGAACCAAACATAAGGGTCAAACATAATTTAGGAGACATGACAATATTATATAGGAGTGGGTTACAGATGGCCACATAGCGATCATAGGCCATTGCAGTCAACACATAACACTCAGAAATGCCAAAAAAGCTGAAAAAGAAAAGCTGGGTCATGCATCCTCTGTAGGAAATAAAGTTTTCTTCTGATATAAAGCTCATCAACATTTTGGGTGAGAACACTGAAGAATAACAGAGGTCAACAAAGGACAAGTTAAAGAGGAAAAAGTACATGGGGGTGTGAAGGTGAGAATTCAATCCAATCAGGATGAGCAAACCCAGATTTCCCAACACAGTGACCACATACATCATCAGAAACAGGATGAAAAGTGGACACTGGAGGTTGGGCTCCTTTGTTAATCCCACCAAAATGAATTCAGTCACCAAAGAGCCATTTTCACGCACCATTCTTTGTTAAAGGAATCTGTGAACACAGCCAAAAAGAAATTATGTTAGAGGAAAATGCAGTTACTCCCACAACAGTCTTTCATAAACATACATTATTACTAACAGAATTTATTCCTTTAATTTTGATGATTCTCTTGTACATATTATTCTCTCACACACAGATATAACATTATTTTTTATCAATTTTAATCATACCCCCCCTTCTCTGCCTACCAAATTTGTACTGTTTAAAATTCTTTATCAGGCTAAAATCTGTTTCCCACACATTCTTGGAAGTGTGATCTTCCACTGGACACTACCTTCTTAGAAAAGACTTCGGCTCTCCATCTCCCAGGAGCTTATACTTACAAACTGCTTTTAGTCAAGGGTGGGATTTCTTGGCATACTCCCCCTTCTATGCTAGGATTTACTCTGGATTGGTTTTGTACAGGTCCACTGAATGTTGTCACAACTACTTTAAGCTTGTGTGTGCAACTCTCCTGTTGTGTTCCGAAGACACTTTTCCTTTGTGTTCATCTATGCCTTGACTCTTATTCTTTTTCTGCTCAATAATCAGCAAGGCAAATAACAACGTACAGTATCAAGCCCAGCTCATATATGACTGTCAATACTTTTCTATGAAAACATGACTTCTGAAAACCAAGTGATAAGAAAAGAGAGAGCTTAACCACAAGAGAATCATTATCCCCCATTACTGGTTTTCCCTTCTCTTGAATCTTTCTCTCAATAATGAGATTGGAACGATGTATCTTGACAAATTATGTTGACCTCTAATACAGATTAGACTATCACTAATTTAGATGAGCATAGGGTTCTAAAAGAGTTAGGAGTTACTTTAGAATGTTGTAGCTAATTATCTTATCATAAAAACTAGCTGTAAATGGAGAATAGAGGTTCTGTCCAAGGAGAAAGTACTGCTTAAAGCTTCTGCCTTCTGAAGATCCCCAATGTCTCCACACCATACTGAACAGATTCTTAATACCATTTTCACTTGAGTCTCAATAGTAAATAATATGAAGTGTAGTGACTTATATCTCTGGAATTTAGTTTCAAAAGAAGATAATAATGTAAATTGAATTCAAAATTTCTCATTTATTAAGTAAAAAATATGACGTTTCCTCATTGATTACCTACTTAGAAGGTCCTGGAAGAGTGATTATATCACAGATACATTTCTAGTATCTTCAGCCAGCATCACCAAACTAGAAATCATAATTTATTAATATAACTTAAAGCTATCTCAAGCAGAGGAATAAAATTTTTAGCACATTTGCCTTTGATAAGTAAGAGTTTTAACATGTCACTAATATTATCATATTTTCAGTTATAAACAGGGCATGTGATTACTCACACTCCTCTAGGGATTAGTTTCTATGTGTAATAGGGAGATAATTGGTTTACCTTGGACATTAAATGTCATTATTTCCTTAGGGGTTTGATGTTTTACTCAAGTATTCCTTCCCTTTAGGAATTGGATATCCTACAGGATTAATGAAAAATAAATTATTTCTAATTCATCAAGATACTGGAGCAGGAAGTACAAAATTCGACTTCATTAACGCAGTAACTGAACCACAATCATGAACTCATTCCAATAGGAATAGACATGTGGACGTGGACTTGTGATCATCACAGCCCCTATCTCCCAAAAGGCATGACACATGAAAAGTCCTAACCATATTACTCCTAGCATCTTCCCAGGCTACAAAGAAGTATGGGATATGTCATGATGCAATTTATCTTGATAGAGCAGTGTTGTTGATCTCTGGTATCTGTTGGTTCAGAGCACTGACTTTGTCATATTCTGAACACCTGGCAGCCAACTGTCATAAAACAAAAGTGTGAGTGTTACATTCAAACATAAACAATTAATTAATTTCATTATTTTTCAAACTATTCCCATAAGTTGAAGAGAAGCAAAGTCATTGGAATTCATATTATAAGTTCAATGTTACTAAAGTCAAAAATGAAATCCTTCCATGAACCCCTTTTAACTTTTTCTTGAACTCAGAAAAGTATGTTTGGGTTAATTTGGACATAGGTGTTTTAAAAATATTGTTCTCCAAACTATGAATGAGGATGAGGGTATCTTTCCATATAATTTTCTTTTTATCTTATATATTTGTGTTTTATTAATTTCTTTCAACAAAATTTGGTAGACATTTTTATACAAAAATTTCTACTCTGTTGGGACTTATTGATGTGTGTGTGTATAAAATTTTATTTTCATATTATTTACTATTAGTATATGAACATGCAAGTACCACTTACATGTTGACATTTATACTTAATTACCTACAAATTAAAATATTTGTTTTTGTAAAAAATGCAATATATTTGTCTAATACATTCTTTATATTTTCATTGGAAATAGATTCTTCTCTCATATAATGCATCTAGACTACAGTTTTCCCTCCTTCAAATCCTCTTGACTCCCTCTTACCCTCTGCATCTCCTTTTCTCTATAACTACCCTCTCTCCATTCCTTTTTAGAAATGCACAAGCCAGACAGGAAAAACATAATATAGTAAAACAAAACAAAAGCCCTCTTATCAAGGCTGGACAAGGAAGAAATGAGTCTCAAGAGTAGTCAAAAAAGTCAGAGATATATAATCTCCCACTACAAGGAGTCCTACAAAAAATCAAGCATAACATATAAAGGTGAAGAACTCTGAAGCAATCCTCTTGCTTGCTGCCTCATTCTTTATAAGCCCATGTGAGCACTGGTTTGTTTTTGTCAATGGGGTACATTTTCTTGGTGTCTTCCATGCCCTATGACTTCTATATTCTTTTCTCCCCCTGTACCACAGGGTCCTGGTCTCTAAGGTGAGGAATCCAATGGAGACTTCCAATTTAGACTGACTAACTATAGAATGTCTGGCTGTGAGTTGCTGCACCTGTCTCATCTTCTTTCAGGGAAAGCCTCTCTGATGACCACTGGACAAAGCACTGATCTATGTGTATAGCAGAATCTCATTAAGAATCATTTAATTGTTTTTTTCCAGTCATTTTGGTTCTGCCACAAATCTCTTGGTTGCCCAGTTTCTGGTTCCCAGTTATCCTGGGACCAATTTGACCTTTTTTTATGTTCAATGAGCTATGTGGGTGTTTTCCTCATTAGCAGAGCATTCCTGTCAGTTTTCAGAGAGTGATATTCTGCCCTAACATCAGCTTAGGCTATTTAAGGATCTCCATGGACCTACTTGTCCAAAAACTCAAAGGACTGTAATCAAGCCACTACAGCAAATGCCTACCTGACTACAAAGATGGCCAGGTTAGACTCCTTATTCTTCATTACTAGGTATTCTCAATATGATCACCCTCATGGATTCTAGAAATACTCTACCTCACCTGGATTACACAGTATCCCTGAAAGGTCTATCAATTCCATCTGCCTCACACTCCCTACCTGTTTCCTCCTGCTCCCATCTCTACCCATCATAGTCCACTTGTAGAATCTATTTTATTTTCCTTTCACTTTCTATGCTCTGCTTATAACCCTTCTCATTACTAAACCTGTCTGGGTCTATGGATTGTAGCTTAATTGTCATTTATTTAAGAGCCAATTTCTACTCATAAGTGAATACATAACATATGGGTCTTCTAGCCATTTAAGTTTCTTCTGTTGAGACTTCTCTGTTTAGATCTGTAACCCATTTTTAATTCCATTATTTGGTATTTTGGTCTCTAATTTCTTGAGTTCTTGTATATTTTGGAGATCAGCTATCTGTCAGATGTGGGGTTGGTAAAGAGCTTTTTCCAGTCTGTAGGCTGTTGTTTTGTCTTACTGACCACATCCTTTGCCTTACAGCAGCTTCTCAGTTTTAGGAAATTCCATTTATTGATAGTTTCCCTCAAAGTCTATGATACTGTGTTATATTTAGGAAACGGTCATCTGTGCCAATGTATTCAAGGCTACATCCCACTTTTTCTTCTGTCAGGCTGTTTTTTTTCTACTTCCATCCTTTTGTTTTAAAATTTCATGATGTCACTTTTTTAATCTCTAAGTGATACTCCACTATGTAAATGTACCACATTTTGTTTATTTTATTTACTTTAATTAATCTTTAATTTATTTTATCTTAGTTTTTCTATCCTTCTTATTTTCCCAATAGGTCCCCCTTACCCACCTCTGCTTCCCATTTACCCCATCTCCCCTTGAAGTTAGGAAATCCTGGTGCCAGAGAAACCCCTAGGAGTCCACAAGGATAATTCCAGATAAGACTCCTAGCACTTGTAGAGAGAATATCTGAACTAGCCATCTACTGTAGTCAGATTGGTTACTACCCTAATTGTCTTCAGAGATACTCTATCTAGTTATAGACGCAGATGCAGAGAGCCACAGCCAGTCACAAGGCTGAGCTCTGGAAGAGGAATGTACCACATTGTCATTATCTATTCTTTGGTTGAGAGACATACAGTTTTTTTCTAGTTAATGGCTATTATGAATAAAGTTACTCTGAATGTAAATGAGAAAGTGTCCTTGTGGTAGGACAGAATTACCTATGGATATATGCTCAAGACCGATATCACTCAAGACCGAAAATTCTCAATTTTCTGATAAAACACCATATTAATTTCCAAAGTAGCTCTAAAATTTGTACTCCCACTAGTAAAGGAGGAGTGATCCACTTGTTCCACATCCTTTCCAGCTTGAGCTGTCACCTGTGTTCTTTTTTTTTTTTTTAATTTTAGCCATTCTGACAGATATAAGATAGGAATCTCAAAGTAGTTTTGACTTGTACTTCCCTGATGACTAAGGGTATTGAACATTTTTTAAAAAGTATTTCTTAGTCATTTGATTTACCTCTGTTCTTTGTTTTGATTTGTACCTCATATTTAATTTAATTTAATTTTTTTGTTTTTTAATTCTTCATATATTTTGGATATTAGATCTCTATTGGATAGAAAGTTGATAAAAAAATACTTTCCCATTCCATAGTCTGGCACTTTGTCCAGCTGAATGTTTCCTTTGCTTTCCAGGAGCTTTCTAGTTTAATTTATTATTTGTTTATCTTAGTTCAGAATTATACCCACAAGACAAAAGTTCCAATTTTAAATTGTTGACATGGATAAAGAATATATATTTGTACTAATAGTCAACTTAAAATTGGGAACTAATAGTAAACTTTACAATTTATCTACTGGGTTATCATTAAATCATTGGCCTCTTCCAGCATCAGTATCTGTTAGTCACATTAACTGAATATTAGCAACCTTGCATAGACTGATAGAGTTGTTTCCTAATACAAACATAAAACAAAGGGTGTGTATGCAACCTGTGATGTATCAGACAGTTCTTATGGAACATAGATGATTTAGGAAGATATTTATACTAGAACAAAAAAAATGTATAGAATATAGGCAAGGCATCAATCTGACTTGCATTCCCAGTGACACTCTATGAACAAAAATGAAACCCCCCCATCAGTGACTGAATATCAGGTTTCTTTTATACTACTTAATCAATTGCAGAACCATTCCCCTTTCTAGAGAAACTGAGAACTTCATAAAGATAAGGGGAAAGCAAAAATATCTTTCTTAATATTAGGCTGATAATTATGATTTATTAAAGCTTGCCTTGAGATTCAAAAAGCAAAGTCAGCCACAATCTATAGAAGCTGAGTAATGGTGACACAAATCTTTAATCCAAGAACTCAGTATTAAGAGGTAGATGGATCTCTGTTAGTTCAAGGCTATATTGACTACATAAAATTGATCCTGCTCACACAAAGATGATCTCAGCACTTGGGATCACACACCTTTAAAACCAGCATTTTGGAGGTGTATAAGAGAGGAACAGGGTCTCCGCGCTGGGACTCAGTCTGAAAATTAGTCTCTAGCTATGTTGAGGAGAGAGAGCAGTCTACTGAATCTAAGGAGCAGTGAAGTAGGGAGTAGTTAGGATCTCCCCCTTTGGTCTGAGCTGAGGTAAGAGCTAGTGACTGGTGATTTTGTTTCTCTGATCTTCAGCTTGAAGCTTGAACCACCAGCCCCCAAAAAGATATAGCTATGATAAAAAGGTAGATTATTGAATCTATTTCTAAAATGTATAGGTATTATAAAATTAAAAGGTAGATTATTGAATCTTCTCTTAAAATGCAGCTAATAGTTTCAAATATTTTATATTGGATTGTACTTTGTATAATATATATATAGATATAAATTTGAGATTAATTTTTAGATATATATTTTACATCACTTTCCAATCTTGTTCAAGGTATTTACCTACACAGCTCATCTATCTATGTAATGCAGATTTCTAATTCTTGAAAGTTATTATTTCTAACTATATAAGATAATAAGGAAATGTATGTGAGTAATTAGTCACCTATTACAACCAAACTTGATGTCACATTAGGTATATTTTCAAGGTCACACAGGAGTATATTTAAAAAGACAAGTCATTTTCAAACACTTCAGAGACCTACAGAATATGCCATTTAAAATGTTCTAAAAACATAGGTTTTTTTTTTTATGGCAACAAGACATGTTTGTTCCTGGTAGCACCAGTCTACTTCAGAGAAGATGAAGAACATCAAAGAAACTCCACAAGGAGTTTACGTTCTTTGTGGCAAAAGTAAGCCCTGGTTGAGAAAATGCCCTTGCCATGGACTGTTAACAACATGCTGTCCAATCAGAACAAACAGGACACAAAAGAAAATGACTGAAAAACCTTGCCAAAACAAGGCAGAACAGTCCTTCAAAATTCTACTTCAGGGAAAAGTCTGTAAGAGATTCTAGGTCTATAGGCCAAAGATGGATGCCCCAACATTGCAGATTAACCTTGAGTCACTGTCAAGGCAGCCAGCTGTTTTTATAATTTCTCATTATTTTTTTTTTCTGAGCTTGCTTGCTTACAGTTCCTGCCTACTCAGTTAATAAAGTTTCCTTCTTGGGTCTATGATAGATTTGAAGACTATTTAGTTTAGTAATAGTTTTCATCCATCATTTACAAGACTTAGAAAAGAAATTAACAAAGAGTTGTAAAGCACAAAAGTCTGAAAAATATAAAAAGATAATTTGATATTGCAAATTAGAATATAAAATAAATTAGGTACAAGACTTTAAACTCAACAAAATAGGATAGATGATGAAATGTTTTCTCTGAATTAGTCAACTGCAAATGGAATAGACATTGTTGAAGAACTTGTTTCCTGTGTTCATTGTATATACTTGCTGCATATAATTTCTCTTATGTTAGTTGTAGCCTTCTTTTTGTATTAGACAAAAAAAGGGAATTGTTGTGATGAATTAGTTATTATTTATTAAAGCATGCCTGAGGATTTAGAAAGCAAAGTCAGTTACAGCTATAGTAACTGAGCAGGCGGGGCAGATACCTTTAATCCCAGGGCTCAGGAGAAATGCAGATGGATCTCTGGTTCTAATACCACCCTGGGATACAAGAGAGTGAATCAGAGTTCACACCCTTTAATCCCAGGACTCATGAAACATATTTAAGACAGGAACATGGTCTCAGAGCTGGCACTCATTCTCCAGCCACACTGAAGATATAAAGGCATAGAGTCACTAGCCATGTTGAGGAAAACATAGCAGTCTGAGTAAATCGGAGGAGTAATAAAGTCAGGAGAAGTTTGAGGATTGGCCCTTTGTCTGAGCTGTGGTAAAAGTTAGGGCTAGTGGCTAGCTGCTTTGATTATTTGGTCTTTATTTTGAAGCTTGGACCTTAATATCAGTCTCTGGGTCTTTTATTTTTTATGTCCCATTAGGCTTAGTTAAGAACAAGGCAGAAGTAAAAAAGAATCTTGGCAGTGGTGTAAAAAAGAAAATGACTTACTCTAATAATATTAAAAACAAGTTTTCAAATGATTTACATTTTCTTTATTAGGATATGAAAGAAATAAGAGTGGATTAATCAAGATACTATATATATGGACTCCAAAATATCACACTGTAAAGTTAAATATTAAACTATAAAAAGGAGTAATGACTAGGGAGAAATATATAATAAAATGTCATCTACTAAACATTTAAGTTACTACAAAGTATCAAAGTTTCCATTCAATTTTTTAAATTATGAACAGAATAATTCTTATGGAGAAAAATATAATAAAACATCATCCAATTAACATTTTAAGCAACTACAAAGTATTTGCATGCCACATAACCATAAGCTGGATGGTGGTGTTGCACTTCTTTAATCTTGGCACTCAGGAGGCAGAGGCAGGCAAATTTTTGTGAGTTCAAGGCCAGCCTGATCTACAATTTGAATTCCAGGATAGCCTCGGCTACACAGTAAAACCTTGTCTCAAAACAAACAAACAAACAAACAAAACAAAAAAAAGGAAAAGGAATTTCATCTGGTCAGAGTTTTTCTCAGGGCCATTTTTTACATCTTTGCTCTTTAACCAGTAGACTAAAGGCTTCATCATTGGAACTATATTGCTATAAAAAACAGAAGAGCTTTTTTCTTTTTCCACAGATAGAAGAAAATGGTTTGAGATTCATGAATGCATCTGATTCAAAGAAAAGAGAAATGGCAATCATGTGGAAACTGCAGGCACTGAAGGCCTTGGACCTGCCCTTAGTGGAGTTGATGTGGAAGATGCTGGAGAGAATGAAATGATAATAGATAGAGATGGTGATGCTGGGTGCAATGATGTTGACACCGGCCACAATCAAAACAAAAGCTCATTAACATAGGTGTTGGTACAGGAGAGCTACATCACATGGAGGATGTCACAGAAGTAGTGGTTGATGGTGTATGCATCACAGAAGGTCAGTCCCAGCAAGCACCCCATGTGAGCCATGGCATCAGAAAATGCCATTGCATATGAACCAAGCATAAGGTTCAAACACAGTTTAGGGGATATGTCATCTCTGTACAAAAGTACATTACAAAGGCCACAAAGCAATCATAGGCCATTGATGTGAGGACATTACATTCATAAAGAAAAGATCTTCACCAATCCTACATCCGACAGGGCTGATCTCCAAAATATACATAGAACTCAAGAAACTTGTCAACAAAACACCAAATAACCCCATTAAAAATGGGGTACAGAATTTAATAAAGAACTCTCAATAGAGGAAATCAAAAAGGCTGAAAGACACTTAAGAAAGTGCTCAACATCCTTAGCTGTCAGGGAAATGAAAATCAAAACAACTTTGAAATACCATCTTACTCCTGCGAGAATGGCTAAAATTAGATACACCAATGACAACACTTAAACTGGTGAGGATGTGGAGAGAGGAAAACACTCCTCCACTGCTGGTGGGAGTACAAACTTGTATAGCCATTTTGCAGATCAGTATGTCAGTTCCTTAGGAAAATGGGAATCAATCTACCACAGGACTCGGCAATATTCCTCTTAGGCATATACCCAAATGATGCACATCCATGCAACAAAGATATGTGCTCAACTATGTTCATAGCAGCATTATCTGTAATAGCAAGAACTTGGGAGCAACCTAGATGACCCTCAACTGAAGAATGGATAAAGAAGATATGGCACATTTACACAATGGAATACCACTCTGTTGGAAAAAAAAAAAAAAAACAATGGAATCTTGAAATTCACAGGCGAGTGGATGGACTTGAAGAAACCATTCTGAATGAGGTAACCCAGTCACAAAAAGAAGAACATGGTATATACTTGCTCATATATGGATTTTAGACAGAGAAAAAAATGATCACCAGCTTATAATTCACACTGCCTGAGTAACTAGGATACAAACAAGGAGGATTCTAAGAAATTCAGATAAGGTCCCTCACAGAAGGAGAAAGGGACAAGATCTCCTGAGCATATGGGGAGTGGGGACAGTGAGTGCACAGGGAATTAGGAGAAAGAGAAGGGGAGAAGAAGAAAGCATTCAGACTAGGAAAATTGGGCAGGGGAGGAATAGATGAGAGGAGACAGAGAGAGAGAGAGAGAGAGAGAGAGAGAGAGAGAGAGAGAGAGAGAGAGAGAGAGAGAGAGAGAGAGAGAGAGCATAAAAGAGGGAGCCATTATAGGTTTGAAGAGAAAACCCAACCTAGAGAAATGTCCAGAGGCCTACAAGACTGTCCCCAACTAGCATTTTGATCAACTGTGGAAAGGCTACCATGAATACCCTTCCCTTAGATAATGAAATCTATGACTAACTTATCCACCATCATGGAGCCCTCATCTAGTATCTGATGGAAACAAAAGCAAACATCCACAACTAAACACTGAGTGGACCTGGAGTCCAGATGCAGAGAAGGGGACAAGACCAGGCTGACCTGAACAAGGAGGAGCTAATGGGCCCCCAGACTGAAGTCCTGACCAATCTATGGGACCTCAGACAGAAGAACCAGCTCGTATTCCTGGTGCACAAAAGGACTTTGGGGGCAAATCCCCCATGGAGGGAAACTCCCTTACCCTAGAGACAAGAGAGAAGGCCTAATCCCTGCTCCAAATGAAGGAATAACCCTACAGAGTGGGGTGTGTGGGAGGGGTGGGTGGTCAGGGGGCATGAGAGGGAGGGAGTGAGAGCAAAAGAGAGGAAGGGAGGGAAGGCATATGGGAGGAAGGGAAAAAAAATGGGATCAATATGTAAAATGAAAAAAAGAACAATTAGACTTTCCAAACACATTCACTCTGGATATACATTACTAAACACATAAGTAACAGGTTTTTGAAGATCTGACTAATTTGTTACATCTTCCAGAATGAATTATGTCACAAGAGGCATTTGTAGAAGCCATATTTCTTCATGAGAATCTGCAGACACAGAAAAATGATCTCCTTAGAAACTAATCCTCCTTTCTATCATGAGTCTTTCCCACTATTGGTGTGTAGGTAGAGGATGTGTGAAACTAGCCAAACCTGAGCACATAAACCAAATTACCTTACACAGGGAAGAAGTGTCAGAAAAATATTAAATATCATTTCTAGAAAAAAAATGCTAAGTGAGAATAACTGAGAATAAAAACATTTTTCTCTCATGAAATTTATTTACCTCCACTAGAGTCCACCCCACACAAATTAAACTGAAAGCCAGGGCCACAGCCATGTAATGCTAGACCATGGACACATACTTATCTGTAGGAATGAGGTTATGAGATTTTTAAAATTATTATTTATTTAAAATTTAAAAATCTTATTTTACATACCAATCCTTGTTTCCTCTCCCTCCCATCCACCTATACCACCTACCAACCTTCCATTCACCCCCATCCACTCCTCAGAGATGGTGAGGCCTGCCATGGGGGATTATCAACCTCCACAAATATTTTAGGAGCTCAATTTAGATTAGGAATGTAACCTCCCCTTGGTAACAGTTTTTGCTATTTGAGATTTCTTTTAAACACTGAAGTGACCATATATAGCCCATTTCCCCTTCAACTTCCTTCATATCTTCCAAACATCTCTATCTTCTTATGCAATGTTTTATCCTTATAACCCACTTATCCTTTGTGTACATGGCTATAGGGTTATTCAGTAAAGTTTGGAAAACCAACCAGTGATCACTCTCTGAAAGACAAATGTTCTTCCCTTACTAGCATCTATCATAGGTCCTTGGTAAGGATTAGGGCCTGGAATTCTCCCCCATCTATGCAGCAACTTTGGTTAGCTTGTGTAGATCTTGTACAGACAATCAAGAGAAAGTTTACTAGTGCAGTAGCCACACTTTGTCCAGCAAGCAGAATTTAGTGTCACTCATCCTTATGTCCCGACTCTTTTACTTATTTATTTGCCTCCTCTATTTGTATTTCCCGAACCTAGGCAGTAGTTTGGAGAGTTAATAAAGATCTTAAAAATGCATGTTTCATCATTCAGTTTCTTTTTCTCAGCACTTTGGCCAATTATGTTTTTCTGTATTGACTGAAGTCAACAGCAAAATTAAACTTCATGGCTATTTACCAAAATACTAGGGCTTTTCACTAGGGATAGAGTCAGATATAGCAACTCTACACTATAGAAGAGGAGGCAGAATGATTGAAGACTCAATGGGGATGGAAGACAACAAGGAAACAAAAATATTCTGTACACTTAAGACTGACAGGCATTTGAAAGAACAGAAACTGAAAGCATGCACAAGTAATGCACAGGTTTAAATCAGATGCGATCTCAGCACCAAGACAAGTCCTGGTCTTTAGCCCAGAAACTATCTCCAACTGATAACTGCTTACAAAGTAAAAACCAGTTTTCTCCAATAGCTTTACTATGTATACATACCACACTTGAGGGCAGGCCCCATGACCAGCAGCATATTGCCAACAAAAAACAAACGGTGGTATTTTTGATTTTTTTTGTCCTATAGGACTTTCACTTATATATTATGGTTTCATAGTTTGTGTGTTTTTGCATCTATATCTATATATCTATATCTATCTATATATCTATATATCTATATATCTATATATCTATATCTATATCTATATTTCTTTTGAGCATTCTTTGGAATTTTTGTGATTTTTCTGTTCATTTGTTTGTTTTGTCATATTCAGGTTATTTTATTTTAGATAACTATTGGTTTTCTATTGAAAGAAATGAAGGAGAGTTATGGATTGAGACAGTTGGGGGATCTGAGAGGATTTGGGGGAGGTGAAACAATAATCATTATATATTACACAAAAAGAAAAAAAATGAGTTGTTGAACTGTTATCAAAAGAAAAATGCAGATAAAAACCTTTTAAAAGTATTCACATCCTGAGCCATCAACATAATGCTAATTAAACCTCCTTTAAGATTTCATTTCTCTCCATCCAAAATGGTCATCATCAGGAATTAAAAGTACAACAAAGGCTGCTATGGATGTAGGGAAGGGGGAATCATTTTACACTATGGGTGGGAGTGTAAATCAGTGCAACTGATGTGGAAATCTACAGTGTTGATGGGAGTGTAGACTACTGCAGCCAATGTGGAAATCTAAACAGTTGATAGGAATGCTGACCAGGGTAGCTGATGTGGAAACCATTCTGGAGGTTTCTCAACAACCAGAAACAGATCTACCATATGACTGGTGATACTACTTCTTGGGATGTCCCCAAAGGAGTTTACAACTTTCAATTGTGATAAATGTACATTCACATTCATGGCTCCTCTCATCACAGAAGACAGGATTACAAACCAGCTCATGTTGATAGTATTAACTCTCATAGACAGTTTTTACCCATGCTGAAATCCCTCTATTTTTCTATAACTGCCTGTGTTTTTCATGTTATTGTACATAAGTAGTCATCACTACCTGTGGGGCTGTGAAATTTTGGCAGTGCATTTTCTTCTAAACACTCTTATTTTTAAATCTTGACTCTGTGTATTTGACCCACTTGAAGTAAGTGATATACAATGTCTGTAAGGATTCAATATAATTTTTTTAATGTCTACATTCAGTTACCCTAATTGAAGAAACTATCACCCACCCCCAACAGACAATCTTAGGAAGTTCTTCAAACCCTTTATTTTTAAACCTTTATCTGAGCTCTTGTTTCTGGTCTTTCTGTGTTATTCCATTTTTATGATTATCTACCCTTATTGTTATACCACATTGTTTTGATTATCTGAAGAGTTTTGCAATTTGGAAATGGGAATAATCAAGATTCCCTGGGATATTCATGGTCCAATGAGAATCTTATGAATATTATTATTAAAAATGTAACTGTGATGTCATAAGGATAGCACTGACTATTGAAAGTATCGACACAATAATAGTATAAGTTTTCTGAGCAGTTAAGAAAGGCTAAGGCTATGGTTCAGGATGGTTATATTGCACTAATTTCTTTAAGCAGTGTTTTTGTGGTTTTCTTCTACAAACTTTTCAGCTCTGTGGCAAATTTGTCAGTATTTAGTTTTTGTTTGAAAGGTGGGAATGTGGATATCCTAGTGGATATGAATGCACAAGTGTGTGCAGGCACACAGATGTGAGAGGGCAAGGGAATATGTATTGTTTGACTGTGAAACCCAGCTGTCAATTTATGTATAAATTTACACATAAACTTCTTTTAGTTGTGTTATAAAAATTTCATTGTACAAATCATTTAGGTCTTTTATTATGAATAGTACAGTAATTCTTCTGAATTTATTCTTTGACATTTTTGCTTGTAGAATTATTAATTTTAATTTTTAGTAAAATAGATATGAAAATTAATGTACTGGGGATGCATCTCAGTGGTAAAGTATAGACTAGTGCAAATGAAGCCTTGAGCTTAACCACTAGACTTTATTCATAATAATTCTTCTAAGAAGCATTTGAAGAATTTGAAAGAAGACTTCACTGAGATAATAGAAGAGGTTAAAATGAAGTTTTATACAAATGGAATGAATAATATACTCTCCTTGTACGGTACTAATATCAAATAATTTTATTATACTTCACTCCTTTAATAGACATAAATGAATATTCCTCCTTAGGTGTGGTGAACAGGAAGTCTCTGCCTAGTATAAGTCCAGATTGCCCTACAATTTTACATTGTCTCTGCAGATTTGCTTCCATGAGATCTATTTTGCATTATGAAATTTGATCACATACACTTGTGCCTGTATTCTTGCTTAAGGTTGCTCTCTATTCATATAAATAACTTCCAATCATAGACTTCTAAAATTATTTGAGAAAATCAAGCTATGGATGTATATAGGTGTGTATATAAATATTCTAATAGTTTTATAAAAGCATGGGATATAGAAAGTTTTGATGAAATGAGAAGTTTATAATGGTAACCTGCTTATGTACTTCCCTTACTTTTTTTGTGGTAGGCAGATTTTACCCCAAGGAATAACACATATTATGTGAGCACTCACCAATAACAGTTTTTCCTCATGTTTTTTTCGTATGTAGTTTGCTAAGTTACCCATGCTGGCCTTGACCTACTGAGTTCTTTCTCTATTAAGCATGGATACACATACCTATTTTATGCTATTTTTTTTAATTTAAATTTGAACAAGCTTGTTTTACATGTTAATCCCAGCTCCCTCACCCTCTCCTCCTTTCCTGTCCCTCCACCAACCCCCATTTCATTCCTTTTCTGTTCCTCAGGGAGATTGAGGCCTTCCTTGGGAAATCTTCAAAGTCTGTCATATCATTTGGAGCATGGCCTAAGCCCTCCCCAACGTGTCTAGGCCGAGAGAGTATCCTTCTATGTGGAATGGGCTCCCAAAGTCCATTTATATGCCTTTTGATGATTATTCTATCCAAGAATCTTTTATACTATGTTGAAACAACTTCCCAGCCTGGTCTCCTTTACAGCTACAGCAAATAAGTGAAGCCTCATTATCTTCATATTGCCAAAGTAAGGACAAAGAAAAGAAGGAAAGTGCACAATTTGTCTTAGAAAGGTATTTGTTTCATCTTGACCTGTCCTAGTACATCTCACTGCAACAAATTCTGGCAGATGTCAGTTCTGCAGAAGGGTATACAGTCATGTCTGCCTGATGTTATAGGCATTAGGACCACAAATTTGTTTTACTATTGTTCATAATGCTAAACCGATATATGAAATGTGATCATTCCCCTTAGATAGGGAGAGATTTGTTTTTAAAAATACACAGGACTCTATTGTCCTCCCACAGAGTGGAGGGACTTTATCTAAAAAGAAAAGTTATGTCACCATTATACCAACATTTTAGGTTTCAGGTGAATAGTTTAAAATGACTTCTGACTATGAACATTTCATCTGATCTTGTTGACTTACAGAAGAGAAAATTCCAGCTTTTCATGGGATATGTGGAAATAACATTTGCTCTTGATAATGTTATTGTGGCAGCATACTCCATTTTGGTGGTATTTTGCTCATTTAGCAAAAAATTCCATGTTGGTAATCCCAAATGAAAGTCAAGCACAATAGAATGATTTTCTGGTCTCCAGATGTTCCTTTGGGTTAAACTTTTCTTCATTGTCAATTATCTTGAGTTTTTTTAAACCTATTTCCATCACAGAGAGATGTTTCAGTCCTCACACTATTTCTATCTAGTTCCAGAAAAGATAAAATAAGACACAGAAAGAGGTTTCCACTGCCTAGCTTCACTGTCTGAAGCCTTCTTCCTAATTAGTGTGTTCTTTATTCCTTGACCTTCCTTTTTCACTCTACTTGAACCCAACAAACACAGCCTGTCTTGATTTCCCAATAAAAATCTTCATTACTCAAAACACTACTAATGCACAGTCATTGTGGGTATGAAAAATAATGTGATATTAATAAAGCAAGGGAATAAACTGCTATACAAAGGAAAGTTAAGATTCAGACAGTAATATGATTTTCAGAACCCCACAGTGATGCTTTGAAACGAAAGACTCCTATTCATTCACTGTATGTCTTCTTGGCTCCCCATTTAACAACTTTTGTTGGCACATATTTTTTTTTTATTTAATTACTAAGACAAAAAGCATTCATATTATTCTATTTTTGATTTTGTAGACTAACTCTTTTTCTTACTGCAAATAAGCCAAAATTAATAACAAAAACTAATTCAAAATAACCACTGCAAAACTAGACACATGTGTACTAGACAAACAATAATGTTTCAAATCTAAAATATACTCTTTATGTTAATATTTTGTAAATAATAACAGTAAAAATATGCAAAACCCATGTGAATTAATAGTACACTTGAAACCTGGAACCATTAGGTATTTCTAAACTTTTAATGAAGCTATTGATTACCAACAAATCATATTTGTCCCATTGGCAGCTGAAAAAGATATGTTGTTAGGTTGCTTTCCAATGGAAGATGTGTAGAAAAGAACAGAATCAAATGTTTGAATTTCACATTCAAAGGCAAACATTCAAAATGAGAAAGATACATGCAGTGGACAAAGCATCCTTACGTTACTTCATTTGTCATATTGAAGATCTATTTTAGTTTATAGGAGGCAAAAATAAGTTTTTAATGAATGGACATAATAGTAAGCCCTTTTAGTAACATAATTTTAAATAAATAGAATAGAAAATGTTGAAAGTGACTAAAAGCAAACAATGAAAATATTTAAAAAAATCTAGAAGACTAAAATTTCTTTTTATGATTAAAAATGGAGCAAATTAGTTTTCATTATTTAGACAAGAGTGTCTTCCTATGAAAATCTAAAAAAAAGACCATAAAATAAAATATTAGAATGTTTTCTAGAAATAAAGAGGTAATGTCTTCTGCTGAAGATTTTCCATAAATAGAAACTATCTCTGTGCCCCAAATAAGAGCCACATATAATTAACCACATATAATCAAAAGTTCCTTTTGCTCAGGCTTTTCATCAGGGCAACTTTAATATCTTTGTTCCTCAAACTGTAGATCAAGGGATTCATCATGGGAACTATATTGGTGTAAAAGACAGAAAAGATTTTCCCTTCAGTCATGGACCCAGCTAAAGAGGATTTGAAATATACAAGTGCACCTGAACCAAAGAACAGAAAAACAGCAATGATGTGGGAGCTACAGGTACTGAAGGCTTTGGAACTGCCCTCAGAGGAACTTACGTGAAAAATGCTGGAAAGGATGAAACCATAGGAGACAAAGATAGTTGATGTAGAGACAATAATGTTGATGCTCACAAAAACAAAAATTACAAGCTTGTTGACATAAGTGCTTGTGCAGGAGAGCTGGAGCAAAGGAGGAATATCACAGAAGTAGTGGTTGATAGTGTTGGCATCACAGAAGGTCAGTCTCATCATGCATACAGTGTGAACCACAGCATTACAAAGTGCAATAAAGTAGGAACCAAGCATAAGGCTCAGGCATAATTTAGGAGAAATGACTACATTATACAACAGTGGATTACAGATTGCCATGTAGCGATCATAGGCCATTGAAGTCAACACATAACACTCAGAAACAGCAAAGAAGCAAAAGAAATAGACTTGGATCATACAATCCATGTAAGAAATAATGCTCTTCCTTAATAGAAAGTTCATCAGCATTTGAGGAGTGAACACAGAACAATAACAAAGGTCTATAACGGACAAATTAAAGAGAAAAAAGTACATAGGAGTGTGGAGGTTAGAATTCAGCACAGTTAGGATGATCAAACACAAATTTCCCAATGCAGTGACAAGATACATTGCTAGAAACAGAAAGAACAAGGGTATTTGGAGTTCAGGCTGGTCTGTTAATCCTACCAGAATGAATTCAGTCACCACAGAGATATTTACCAAGTCCATTCTTCTCTAAGGAAATCTGTGGACACACAAAATAGAGAGCTGCATTACAGAATGATCACCACAAGTCAAGGGTCCTTCCCATCTGGGATGTGTACGTTGGGAATATTTCTTGTAGCCTGTACTAATCAAGTAGAATCGACAAACTATCTTAACTCAGAGAGCAATTGACATTGAATTTCATTATGATTTCTGAGAAAAATATCACAAGATAAAGAATACACTAAAAAGATTTCAATCTTCTCCCATCTCTTGTTTTCCTTCTCTAGAGCTATTCCCACAACAATAAAATTGGAAGCAGATGTCTAGGCAGTGCTGGTTGCTGCTGCATATTCACCTATGCTGTGGTATGAATGAAAAAATACATGCCTGATGAAACTAAAAGAAAAAGAGAGAAGCATGGAGGAAATGTTTTCCCCCTATGTCACAGGGTCATGAATCAGGTTTGAGTTCTGACCATGCATGACAACTCCAGTGATGATGTTGCCACTCCAGTGGCCCATACCTACTAACACTCTCTTATCTCTCTGAATGTTTTCTACTGTTGCATTCCCTTGGGCCTCATTTTGCCCAGCAAATGGAAGAAACTTGCTGAAGTCCATCATATTTTTATATATTGAGAGACATAAAAGGTGAGGGTTTGTATGGAAGGAAAGTGGGGAAGATCTCAGTGAAGCTTGTGGGACAGATAACTGATATCAGAATATATCATATAAAATATCTTCAATAAAATGAAAATATGTGAATATTAATCAAATAAGAGAAGACAGAAGAAAGAAGAAGGGTATTCATATACCTGGAATTCAGAACTCATAATTGTCAGTCCAAACCTTAGAGCAATCTTATTTTTCCACTTATCTGTTTACATGGTCAGGTATTTCAGACACAATGGTGTCAGATCTTTCAATTCAAAGAAGATATGCACACAAGACTTAATTTTCCCGAACCAATGTCTGAATTGTAGAACATTATTTTTGATTAAGGCTTTAGGTCTTTTCTGGAAGCAGAGAAAGGCACCTTAACTGCAGAATGTGTGTGATTATAAGAGCAGAAGAATGTCCAGGCTCTTGCTCAGAGGAAAGCATTTATAATGAAGAAAGAGCTGAGGAAATTGTACTATACCCTGGACCACAATCCTTATTTCCTGAGGGACCCACTATTATACTTATCCTTTCCATTCACTCTAGAGAATGTATAACCACCAGTATAAATTGAGAGATAGATTCTTGCCTCCCAGTTATCTTTAGAGCTAAAGGAAAATCTGAATTTGGGGTTCTTTCTCTCTTGCTTCCTGTGTTAAATGGGAATTTACCACAGGTCCTGAATAAATTCTGTGTTTGAAAGTTGTAGAGTGTTGTCTTGAGTCATCTCCAGTACTGAACTTACAGAAACATCACACATGCTATTTAAAAAATGCATTCCTGTACAAAGAAGGTACCAGGAGTCATGTTAACATAGAAGGTCGAAAACTCAAGGGGCCTCCACCCCTGACAAACAACTGAAGATAATTAAATGATATTGGAAGTGCTACAATTGGTCTTTGTTAGCAATAAAAAAATGCTGCAGTGGTCAGCAATGAACTCATAAAAGTAAGTGAATAATTACATATATTGAGAGTTTGTATTTACATATTTACAATACATATGAATAATATAATAACAATAATTAAAGAAATAGAAACACCAAATTATAGAGAGATCAAGGGGGTGTGCATGGGAAGGGTTATATTCAGGAAAGGAAAATGCAATCTAATTGTATTTTAAGTTTTAAAATATTAAATAAATAAATACTCTAAAATGTTTTGATAAAATCGAATAAAATACAAATGAATCATTTTCATGTTTTCTTTCTTTACTCCAAGAATTCCCCCGTTCACCAACTAACTCCCTCAAATTAACTAAATTGATAACCTCTTTTTTATTTTTATTGCTACATATATGCAAAATTGTGTAAATCAGCCTGGTCTCTGTAAGAGAAACACCATTTTTCCTCCTGGTTGTTAATAGATTTTATGCTCATGCATGAAATTTTAGATGTACATTTGATATGAATGTAGGAGAACAAAGAGGGCTTATAAACACTGGGATGTAGATACGAAAAATTAGATGTGAATAGGTATGGTAGAAATATGATCAATGAGTTAATGGTTTTATATAAAAATATTCTCATGTCACGTTATTACTATTTACAATAAATATATACAATGTCAATTTTGAAGGTTAATAATCTGATCTCAAGTTATCTATTAAACAGCATTATATTTAATATTCATAGATAAATCTTCAAGAACTTTTATCTAATATAAAATATTTAAGTTATTCAAAAATAAGCCTTTCAATATTTGAAAATTTAAGAGAATTACAAAATGTTTGTGTGTTCTATCAGGAAGTCTGCAGACAAAGTTTTTATACTTGGAAACAAATACAAACAGGATGTATTAGAGATTTACATATCTCACATTGTGCAATAAAAAGTATATTAATCAGGATACTCAAGTGTTTGTACATTGTAAGCTGAAGGACTTTGTCTCTTCAGAATTAATAAAACCATAATAGTTAAACTTGACCTTTCTACTGAGAGGTAAATGATACACAAAAATGATGAAATTGATTGAAAGGTGGCTTGTCTGTTTTATTAATAATTCCAGAATTTCAGACTTCTTTGAGAAGCTTTCATTTATTTTTTGAATAAAGTTGGCTCCCTGGCTATTGGCTGGACTGCTTGGCTTCCATTCATCAAACTGAGAATGAATGGAAATTAAAAGAGAATATTAAACATATATTGGACTTCATTCATTATAAAAAGTATCTAAATGTGCTCCAATTGGCATATACATTTGGATGAAGCATTTTAAATAAATATGTTGCCATTTGTGGATTACTGAGGTATTTTCAAAAATTCTATTACTTTAAAAGCACTATCTTCAAAAGGTGTACTTCCTTGTCCAATTATAATTGTACCCCAGTGAATGATGCTGTTATTAGAACGTTCATCACTAACCACCAAATGTATGTTCTCTGTACGCACTTGAAGTCCTGCATGAGACTCTTGTAGGGTTGCAAGCATTATAGCTTTTCCAGACAGAAAAAATAAAAATTTCCACCAAATTGATATGCTGCATAGGACTCCTACTAGTTTACTGTGTAAAAGAAAATTAAGTTGACCATATCAAGACACCACCATTTTAAACTTGAAATCACAGAAGCCTATGAATTATTTGGGCTAACTGCAGTCCCAGACATTTGGTTCAATACGGATAAACAGAAACATTTATTGGTAGCCAGATACAGAAACAGGTAGACAGAGAAATAGATATGAAGGCATAATTATATCAGTTTATTAACATCAGGTAACCATAAAACTTAACATTGACTTTCTCTATGCTGTCAATGTACACATCCTTTCCAGTATTGATAAGCCAGTATCTGCACCTCTCAGGACTTGCCAGTATTTGTGTGTTTCTTGTCCTTTGTAAGGAAGATCAGATAAACCTTCAGCATGCTCAGCCAGTACCTCCCACCATTCTCAGTGTCTACCTTATTAAAAAGTTAAAACGTTATATGATTTTCTTGGTTTCGTTGTCTTCTACAGTATCTTGAGAAAGTACGTGACAATAGAGCATTGTTTACTTTTCTTTTTGCTTCTAATAAATATATACTCAGGTATTCTCTGTAAAAGCTAGGAATGTTCATTAACTCAAAAGAGTTTCACAGGAATCGGCTTCCATTAGCACTTTATTCACACTGACAAATCTGCATAAATAGTATCTGTAGTGTGGCCAGATGAAGTTATAAAGACAATTTTGCCATTTCCACAAATTCTATGTTACATTATTAGTATTAAAAATCATGTTAATAAAATACTTGGCTGGCTGTTTTCCCTCATTTTCATTAAGAACATGAATATATATTTTTGTCAAATACTGGAAAATAGTTCTTTAAATTATCAAGTAATTACACACTAGATTTACATTTTCCTTTGCTTATGAAGTTTCTTACTTTGCAGTGTTAATGCATCTTTGAAAGTGTAATTTAAAACATCCAGTACGTCTGAGGTCCCTTAGACTGCTCAGTCCTTCTAGCTGAGATCCATATTCAGGGGGTCTGAGTCAGTCCCATGCTGGATTCCCAGCTATAAATATGGTGGCCTATTAGCTCCTCCTTGTTCAGGTCAGCTGTCTTTGTGTTTCTGCAACCTGGTCTTATCCTGTCTCTCTGCATCTGGATTCTAGTTAGACTCAGTGTTTAGTTATGGGTGTTTGCTTCTGTTTCCAACAGGTTCTAGATGAGGGCTCCATGGTGGTGGATAATTTAGTTGATGATCTCACTATAAGGGACACACATTTATGGTAGACTTTCCACGGTTCCTCAAATTATTATTTGGAGTCAGTCTCGTAGGACTTTAGACCTTTATTTAGGTTCAGTTTTCTCTTAAACCAATAATATATCCATCTTTTATGTTCTCTCTCTCTCTCTCTCTCTCTCTCTCTCCTGTCTTCTATTCCTACCCCGACTAAATCTTCCTAGTCGCACGTGCTTTCCTCCCTTCCCCTTCTCTTTCTCCTAGTTCTCTCTCCATTCACCACCCCCCCACTTCCCATGTGCTCTGGGGGATTTGTCCCTACCCCATTTTGTGAGGGACCATATATGAATCTCTTAGAATACACCTTGTATCCTAGTTCCTCTGGTAGTGTGAATTATAGGCTGGTAATCCTTTGCTCTACGTCTAAAATCCATATATGAGCCAGTACATACCATGGTCTTATTTTTGTGACTGGGTTACCTCATTCTGGATGGTTTCTTCAAGTTTCATCCACCTGCCTGTGAATTTCAAGATTCCATTATTTTTAACTGCAGAATAGTATTCCATTGTATAGATGTGCCACATCTTTATCCATTTTTTAGTTGAGGGGTATCTAGGTTGCTTCTAGGTTCTTGCTATTACAAATAATGCTGCTGTGAACATAATTGAGTACATGACTTTGTTGCATGGATGTGGATCATTTGGGTATATACCTAAGAGCAGAATTGCTGGGTCCTGTGGTAACTAATTCCCATTTTTCCTGAGGAACTGCCATATTGATCTTCAAAATGGCTGTACAAGTTTGCCCTCCCACCAGCAGTGGAGGAGTGTTGCCCTTTCTCCACATCCTCTCTAGCATAAGTTGTCATTGGTGTTTCTAATTTTAGCCATTCTTGCAGGAGTAAGATAGTATCTCAGAGTTGTTTTGATTTGCATTTCCCTGCTACCTAAGGATATTGAGCACATTCTTAATTGTCTTTTGGTCTTTTTGATTTCCTCTATTTAGAATTCTTCAATTAGTTTCTTGAGTTCTTTGTATATTTCAGAGATCAGCCCTTTGTCAGACATAGGGTTGGTAAAAATCTTTTCCCAGTCTATGGGCTGCCGTTCGGTCATGTACACTGTGTCCTTTGCCTTACAGAAGCTTCTAAATTTGAGGAGGTCCCATTTATTAATTGTTGATCTCAGTGTCTGTGCTACTGAAGTTATATTCAGGAAGCAGTCTCCTATACCAACTTGTCCAATGGTACCTCCTACTTTCTCTTCTAATAGGTTCAGTGTTGCTGGATTTATGTTGAGGTCTTTGATCCATTTGGACTTTAGTTTTGTCCATGACAATAGACATGGGTCTATCTGCAGTCTTCTACACACCATCTTCCAATTGTGCCAGCACCATTTGTTGAAAATGCTTTCCTTCCCCCATTGTATTCTTTTAGCTGTTTTGTCAAAAATACACATTAACTCACACATAGGTGTGTGAGTTAATACCAGGATTTTTGATTCGATTCCATGGGCTATTTATCTATATTTGTGCCAATACCAGGCAGTTTTCAGGACTATAGCTCTGTAGTAAAGCTCAAAGTTGAGGATGGTGATGCCTCCTGAAGTTCCTTTATTATACAGGGTTTTTCTTCGACTACCTTGGGTCTTTTGTTTATCCATATAAAGTTGATTATTTTCCTTTCAAGGTCAGTGAAGGATTGTGCTGGAATTTTAATGAGAATTGCATTGAATCTATAGATTGCTTTTGGCAAGATTGCTATTTTTACTCTGTTGATCCTATCTATCCAAGAACATGGGGTATCTTTCCATTTTCTGGTATCTTCTTTAATTTCTTTTTTAAAGACACAAAGTTCTTATTATACAGGTCTTTTCCTTGTTTGGTAAGCATTACCCCAAGATACTTTATGTTGTTTGTGGCTATTGTAAAGGGTGATGTTTCTCTGATTTCTTTCTCAGCCTCTTTGTCATCTGAATAAAGAAGGGCTACTGATTTTTTTGAGTTTATCTTGTATCCTACTAGCATTTTGAAGGGGTTTATCAGTTGTAGAACTTCCCTGGTAGAGTTTATTGGGTTGCTTATTTAAACTATCATATCATCTGCAAATAGAGAAAGTTTGACTTCTTCCTTTCTAATTTGCATCCCCTTGATCTCCTTTTGTTGTCTCATAGCTTTAGCTACAACTTCAAGTACATTATTAAAGAGATATGGAGAGAGAGCACAGCCTTTTCTTGTTCCTGATTTTAAAGGAATTGCCTTAAGCTCTGTTTATTCAGTTTGATGTTGGCTGTTGGTTTACTGTATATTGATCATATTATGTTTAGGTATGTTTTAGTTATCCCTGCTCTCTCCAAGACCTTTATCATGAGAGGCTGTTGAATTTTGTCGAAGGCTTTTTCAGCATCTAGGGAGATGATCATATGGTTTTTGTTTTTCAGTTTATTTGTATGGTGGATCACGTTGATAGATTCTCATATGTTAAACCATCACTGCAACCCAAAGATGAAGCCTACTTGGTCATGGTGGATGATTTCTCTGATGTATTCTTGGATTCGGTTTGCCAGTATTTTATTGAGTATTTTTGCATCCATGTTCATCAAAGATATTGGTCTGTAGTTTTCTTTCTTAGTTTTATCTTTGGGAGGCTTGGGTACCAAGGTGATTGTGGCCTCATAGAAAGAGTTTGGTAATGAGCCTTCTGTTTCTACTTTGTGGAACAATTTGATGAGCATTGGGATTAGCTCTTTCTTGAATTTCTGGTAGAATTCTGCATTGAAGCCATCTGGCCCTGGCTTTTTTTGATTGGAAGGCTTTTGATGACTGCTTCTATTTCATATGGGGTTATAGGTCTATTTAAGTTGTTTGTCTGTTCTTGATTTAATTTTGGTAAGTGATAGTTATCTAGAAATTTGTTCATTTTCTTTGAATGTTCAAATTTTGTAAAGTACAGGCTTTCAAAGTATGACCTGAATGTTGTCTGGATTTCCTCTGTGTCCAGTGTTATGTCCCCCTTTTTGTTTATGTTTTTTTTAATTTGCATGTACTCTATTTGCTTTTTTGTTAGTTTGGATAAGGGTTTGTCTATCTTGTTGATATTCTCGAAAAACCAACTCTTTGTTGCATTGATTTTTTCTTGGTTTCCTCGTTTCTATTTTATTGATTTCAGCCCTCAAATTGATTATTTCTTGGAGTCTACTCCTCCGGGGTGAGTTTGCTCTTTTTGTTCTAAGGCTTAGAGTTTCACTGTTAACTATCTAATGTGACTATCCTTTATTTTCTTCATATGGACACATAGTGCAATGAACTACCCTCATAACACTGCTTTCAAAGTGTTCCATAAGTTTGGGTATGTCATGTCCTCATTCTCATTGAATTTTAGGAAGTCCTTAATTTCTTTCTTTATTTCTTCTTTAACCCAGGTGTGATGCAATTGCACATTGTTCAGTGTCCATGAGTTTGTAGGGTTTCTGTGATTTGTGTTGTTGTTGAATTCCAATTTTAAAGCATGGTGGTCTGATAAGATACAGGGAACTATTCCAATTCTTTTGTATCTGTTGAGGTTTGTTATGTCACCTAGGATGTGATCAATTTTAGAGAAGGTTCCATGTGGAGCAGAGAAGAAGGTATATTCTTTTGTGTTTGGATGGAATGTTCTATTGATGTCTATTAAACCCAGTTGAAACATAACTTCTGTTAGTTCTTTTGTTTCTTTGTTGAGTTTCTGATTGGTGGTCCTGTCTATTGTTGAGAGTGTGTTGAAGTCTCCCACTGGTGCACTAAAGGACCTTGCATACACATTCCCTTTGGAGGGATACTCCCTTAACCTAGAGACAGGAGAGAAGTCTTATTCCCTACTTCAAATTACTTGACAGATTTACATGACACCCCCGGGATAGCATAGCCCTACATGTAGAATGTGGGTTTGTGGATGGGACGGGAGGGTTGTCAGGGTGCATGTGAGGTGGGAAAGAAAGTAAGAGGGAGGGATGGAAGGAGAGATTGAGGGAGGGATAGAAAACTGGGACCAACATGTAAAAATTTTAAATTATATTATTAAAAAAAATAGAAATAAAAGAAAATGGAAGTCAGTGAAGCCAGAAAAAAGTAATGTGGAATGTCCTTAGTAGTTTTAATTAAATTTTTTTTTGGTTGGAAATATAATCTTTATTCAAAATTTGACTTACATTTGACATGATTTCTTATGTTCTGTGTATTTTATTTCAGTATTTTATTTCTGTGTAAGTTATTGGTAATATTCAATTATAAAAAATATTTAGTCAAGCTGATATATTTACCTCTGGGTGAATGATTAAGATTTTCCCAGTTTGTGACTACTGTAAAGGAAAGAAATGGTGTATCATACTACACAAAAATCTTATTTATATTTTTTAGCAAATAACTCAAAATGGAAAGATTAGATTATTGAGTACATAAAACTCAAATGTTTTAGAACATAGATTTTTTTCATATGTATGATGTGTGATAGTTTTTTTTTGCTACATAGTTGATGCTTCCAGTCAGGAATTTTAATATGCATTCTCCTGTTAACTAATGATATAGTAACATTATTAGACTCTAAAAATCCTGATACATTTTAGTTACACACTTATGATCTAGTTCATTCTTGTGATACATTTCATAGATGAAGATAAAAGGATGTAGATTAGAATTATATAATGTAGGGAGCCGTTACAAGTACCGCTGGGTAACTGTCAAAACCGTTGGTAGACAGAAGAGATGCGTATGCGCTGGGTAACTGTCAAACCCTGGGTCCCTGCCTCTCCCGTGGCGTCATATGGGCCGATGAGCAGCAGCCAGTCAGGGGGTGACACGTCCAAGGCAGAGGCTGCTAGCCTATATAAGGGATGGGTTTTGTGTGTTTGGAGTCTCTCTTTCCTGTAAGCTTATGCTCTCCCTCTCAAGAGCATTAAAGCTTTACTGCAGAAGGATCCTGAGTGTGCCGCGTCGTTCTTGCTGGCGAGACAGTAGCGCGGGACATCTGGTGCCGAAACCCGGAATCAAGACCTCATCATCGTCAGCACCACGGAGACCCCTTGGCTACAAGGAGGATTCAGAACTGCAGGTAGATACGCTCGGAGAGGTATGTCTTTTCTGGACTTTGGCTTGGGACTGTTGCCACCTTGGGACAGTAGTGTCGAGGCTTTAGTGCTTGTCCTTGGGGTCATTTTGATCTTTTCCGCTATCCTGTTAGCAAAGTGTCAAAGTACCCTTGAGGAGGTCCAGAATAGTATGTCAGAAACCGAGCGTAGTGAGAGGTTGGGCGCGCGCAGAAAAAAAACCGTCCACAAGAAGGAAAAAGGCCCCCCGGTGAGTCTAGTGACAAGGGGGGTGTATCCGCCAGATCACAGGGATCCCTCCCCCTGCTGTCAAACCAGAGAGAGGAGCTGGCTTTTACCCTGTACGTAAGCTTGAGGCCTTAACTCTTGATAGCTCCAATGATTCTGAAAGCTCAGGGGATGAGGTCTTAGATACTGAGGAAGAAGCTGAGCTAGATGAGGAGGCTGCTAAATATGAGGAAGAAAGATACCATCCAGATGACCATATGCAAAATAGCAAAAAACCTCGGAGACGGCCGTTTCAAACGGCCCTCTCACAATTTCGAGAAAAGAGGGACTTTAGAATCTCAGCAATTATTGTCGCCATTGTGGCTACTACTGTGGTCACGGCAGCAGTGACAGCCTCTGCCCTTGCACTATCCACCTCGGTGCAAACTGCACAGGCTATTAATGGCTTGTCGGCTACTGTCTCCAAGGCCCTGGATAAGCAGGCCTCTGCAAATACTCAGATACAGGGTGGCCTGATGCTGGTAAACCAGCGCATTGATTTAGTGCAGGAGCGGTTGGACATGTTGTGGCAGATGGCCCAATTAGGCTGTGAGCAAAAGCTCCCCGGCCTATATGTCACCTCCATCCAATATGAGAATTTTACCAAAACAGCTAATTTGTCTAAAAGCCTTTCTCAGTTCATGTTGCAGAATTGAACCTCCGAGTTTGAGCAGACACTTCGGGACCTGAGAGCCGCTATTATCCAGGTCAACTCCACTCGTCTTGACTTGTCTCTGACGGAGGGATTGTCGTCATGAATTGCCTCAGCTGTTTCTTATTTCAAAGAATGGGTTGGGGTGGGATTGTTTGGTGCAGCCGTTTGTTTCGGACTGTTGTTGCTTCTTTGGCTGGTCTGTAGGCTCAGGGCTCAAAATAAGAGGGACAAGGTGGTTATCGCCCAAGCGCTTGTAGCTTTGGAACAGGGGGCTTCCACAGATATTTGGCTAACAATGCTTAAGCAGTAGGCCGCCGGTCAGACAGCTCTTGCACACCCAGAGCATAGGCTCATTGCACAGGGTAGAGTGTCTGGTCTGAGCAGCCCATGAGGGATGCCGAGCAAAGCATCGCACAGAGAGTTGCCTGGCTCTCTGGGAGGCATGTTGTCCTGCATAAGGGTTGCCTGCCCTAGTCTCCCTTTCCCAGAAAAACGGCAGAGGACAGGTCGAGGTCACTTCGGGGTGAGTTGACAGCCCCATAGCGACTCTCGCACATGGTCTTAATTTTTGATCTGGGAGGTACAACCTCTGTCTTTATCCCTCGTTATATGGGTGACCTACCTTCTGAAAATTGGGAAGCCTCATTAATTCTGTTCCTATTAATTGACTCTGTTTAAAATAAATAAAAAAGGGGAGATGTAGGGAGCCGTTACAAGTACCGCTGGGTAACTGTCAAAACCGTTGGTAGACAGAAGAGATGCGTATGCGCTGGGTAACTGTCAAACCCTGGGTCCCTGCCTCTCCCGTGGCGTCATATGGGCCGATGAGCAGCAGCCAGTCAGGGGGTGACACGTCCAAGGCAGAGGCTGCTAGCCTATATAAGGGATGGGTTTTGTGTGTTTGGGGTCTCTCTTTCCTGTAAGCTTATGCTCTCCCTCTCAAGAGCATTAAAGCTTTACTGCAGAAGGATCCTGAGTGTGCCGCGTCGTTCTTGCTGGCGAGACAGTAGCGCGGGACAATATAACATGTAATACCATACAGGACTTATTTGGGGGAACATTTGATTATACATTATATTGTCTAATTAGTTCCCTTTTTCTGTTTTTTTTAAATCATTTTATATTGTGTCAATATAAAAAACAAACAACAACACACAAAAAACAACAAAAACAAAACAAAACAAAACAAAACAAAACAAAAAAAAAAAACATCTAGTATGTTCTGTAACCCTTTCCTGGAATGCAGCATATTTCCATTAATTGCAAACCTAAGAAGTATGTCACAGTCCTTAAACTATCACAACTGTCTCATTTTTCACCTACAAACAATGTATTATGTTTCTGTTGTACAGGTTTTGCATGTCTAGATGAAACTATACCAGCATATATTGCACTGTTCCTATGTGTTTACTGTATGTGCAGGATACCAGTGTGATGAGAAAATTAAGACACCGAGTGAGAAATGAAGAGACTAAATGATATATAGCCATCCCATGCTCATAAATTTGTAGTTTTAAAATTCTGAGAATGGTCATCAAAATTAGTATACAGATTCATTAATGGATCAGTGAATAAATAAATCACTTGTTGCACAAGTGTTAGAACCTGAGTTCATGTCACCAGAATCCTATATTAAGCCAGATATGCTAGCAAAAATCTGTTATCTCTATTTTCCTAAGGTGAGAGTGTAGGAGAGGAGAGGAGCAGAAAGACGAGGAGAAGATAAGAGAGAAAAGGGGAGGAATTTTTGGCATTTAATGGTCCCTTAGCCTGAGAAAATTATCAGTGAACAAGAATCAGCCCTATTCCAAAACAAGATGAAAATGGAAGACTGACATCCCTATGATTTCAATCAATGGGTATTTACACACACACACACACACACACACACACACACACACACACACACACACACACACACTTTGTCATTTTTTTATCTCACACACACCACAAACAAGTTAAAGAATTCCCAAACTAGTGCATTAGTGGGTTTGTAAAAATGTAGTTCATATATGCTGGTTAGTTTTGCCAACTTGACACAAACTAAGACACCTGGGAAGAGAGAACCTGGGAAGAGGGAATGCTTCCATCAGATTGGCTTGTCGACTTGAGTTTGGGAACAATTTCTTGGACATGATTTATATTGAGAGGGCCCAGCCATTTGTAGGGAGTAGGGTGTAAGCAGAGGAAGCCTTACAAAGCAAGGCCTGAGAATAATCTCCTTATTTTCTCTGCCTCATTTCCACTTCCCTGTTCTTGTCTCACTTCCTCATTGATGGATTCTAACCTGCAAGACAAAGAAACTACTACCTGCTCTAATCTGCTATTGGCCAGGGTTTTTATCACTGAAGCAGAGAAACACCCTTTGATTGCTTAATACCAGGAGACAGTTCCCTTGTGTATTTCCATTCATTAATTTTAGTCTCATATTATGATGAAAATTAAAATAGAATTTCTACTTCATCATTATATCATACAAACACATTTTAGCACATTGTGCTGAATCTTAGACTTTTGTCTGGTGATATTTTTGGCCAGTTTCATAAATTGGAAAAAGAGAATTAAATTAAAAACACATTTTCTAAGAAGAAAAAGTAGAATACAAAGCTGTCAATCAAATGTGTTAACTGAATGGACATTGCATTTGTATTCATACTTACAGGAATGAAGACACATGTATCCAGTCAAACCTTCCACCTTGTCAATGTTTTCTCAGGAGAACTTCAACATCTATAACCTTTGAGTATACTCCCATTAAGGTGGGTCATTGTATCTCTTGGTAGTGTTCTAAGAATTTATAGTCTTGATGTACTCTAATAAAAAATAATTTTGCTTATTTTGTGTATGTACTTTGTGTCTCTTTCATAATTTTATGACCAAGGCACAAAATCTGAAAATGCCCTGACTGACAACTAACAGTCAGGTACTGTGCTGGTTATTTTCTGGTTACAGTGATAAAATGCCTGACAAAAGCAAGTTAAGTGATGATTTATTTAGTTTCATGTTTTGAAAGTATAAATTATCATATTAGGGAAGCTATGTCAGTAAGAACATGAGGTAGCTGGTAATATCCAACCTATGACTAAGAAATAAGGATATGAATTCCACTGTTCACCAGGGGTTCTTTGTTCACTTCAAGGATAATATCTTTTTTTTAAAAACTTCCTTCGTATATATTATTTGTGTTTTCCACATCATGTCTCTTGATCCCACCCATTTCCCCACCAGAATAAAAACAAAGTAAAATTTAAAGGAAATAAAAGGGTGGAAAGAAAATCTTGTCATGGAAGCTGCTATGACTGTGAGTGATGCAGGAAAACCCTTGATCAGTACATTTTACACAAACGATCATTACTCTGGTTTGAGACCTCTATATCTGCCACACTGTCAATGCTGTGCCCTCATTGGGACTCTTCTGAAACATGCTGTTGTTGGCCTATGTCCTGAAGATCCTGTAGCTCTAGTCCAAAGTACCAAGCCTAAGCACCCTACCAAGTTCTCTGACACAGCAGATCATGGATGGGGTGAATGTTGAAGCCCATCATATGTTAAGAAAGATTTAAAAGGTATGGATTCAGAATGGAGGGGAGGATCTCTGAGGAGTAGGGAAAGAGGAAAATGTAATCACAATATATTATATGAAAAAAATTCAAAAAACAAAAATTAAAGCAAATATTCAGAGAAAGAGAGAGGGGTGATTTCAAACCTCGAAGCTTGTACCGCACCCAACCTCGACCAACAAGGAAGACGCAACTCCAGGAAGATCTTCTTCATGCAGTTTTAATCAGGATCCTTGAGCATGCTTCTTCTGACCCGCAGGACCCTGGGGAAATGCCTGCACAGGCTTAAATCCCCTTGTGCTAACCAACTCCAGTGAGCTACAAGACCCTGCAGATAGGCTACTCTAATGCGGAAGCAGACAGGCTGAACAGACTTAACCAAATAAGGGCTTGATTATGCCAGAGAACGCTCACCCTTGGGGAGGTGGAAGGCAGAAGCCAGTGCCATCTTTAAGGTGTGGCACTTCGCAGCTCTCTACAGTTCCCCCTTTTTGTTTTAATAACGCAACAGGCAAGGGTAGTGGTCTGGTCTTCAGTAAAGCAGTGTACATTGTAATGACCCTGAATCCTGGTAGTCAGTCAAGTCAGTGCCACACCTGTCCTGGCATCTTTTTCCTGGAGGTGGGGCCTCAGACACCAACCCACATGCAACCAGACTTGGCCTTCTCAGAGTTGCTCACTTTCAGAGCTAACTGAGAGTGCAGTGATAAGCCATACAACCTGAGCATGAAGGATAAATTCTTGTTCATTACTGCGAGCCATGCTTGGGGTGACTGTCCTGCCTCAATGGCTGTAAATGCCTGGACAACCATTGCTGCATACTGCTACTGAGCAAACCTCATCTTGCAAAGGCACCACAGGCCCACAAAGGAGATAAGCAACAAGAGGACATCCATGGCTCCCATTCCCGCCCAATTTTTCAGGTGATCCATGGCGATGGCGAACCAAGATGACAATCTGGCAGCCAGTCCCGCATCCACATGTGTTGAATTTACTGCAATGATGGCCACTAGCAGATGTACCATTAAGTCATCGAAGTCAGCAGACCAATTTCCTAAAAGATAGCTAGACAACTGTTGTGACAAATTAGCAGCACGTGTAAAGTTCTCATACTGAATGTTGGTAACACACAAGCCTGGATATTTCATTTCACATCCCAATTGGGCCAGCTGCCAAAATGTATCTATTTGCTCCTGCACCAGATCAATTCTTTGGTTTACAATCATTAAACCTCCTTTTAACTGAGCACCAATTGTGGGTTGAGCATCCAAGGCGTAAGCCACTTTCTTGGACAACTCATTTCGCTTAGAAGCTGTCTGTACCAATGTGCTCATAGCCACAACAGCCATGACTGAACCCATAACTGCAAAAGAGATAGCTGCAACTATGGCTGCTGTAATGCCAAAATCTCTCCCTGCAGCCTCTATCAAATGGGCCACAAAACCTGAAAATGGTTCCATGGGGCCTTGCAGTATCTTAGTGAGGTTACCACCCACCTCTCCCTTATTAGGTAATGACTTCCATGTTTTTATGGCAATCCAATTTACTTGTTCAAAACTTGTATTGCATATCCTGTCTGTTGATTGGCAAAGTGTCCCTGTCCAAGCAACATGTCCCTGTCCCATGCTGCATTTCTGGCTGCCAGGTTAGTTGCAGCCTGCTCATTGGCATACTCAATTAAAAAGGATTTCCAATCCAGATACTGTCCAGGGCTTAGACATGCTCGAGCCAGTGCACTCCAATCACTAGGAGTCATGCTATACCTATTTAGGGCTTCAACTTGAGCTACAGTAAAAGAAGCTGCAATTCCATATGTTCTCACTGACTCAGCAAAAGCCTTGATGATCTTAAAGTCTAAAGGCTCCTCATATCTATTGCCTTGGGCATCCTGGAAAACTGGATAGGCCAGACTTAAGTCATTTTGTATGGCTTTCCAGACCTCAGGGCAAAAGGAACACCCTGTACCTCGGCCCCACCCTTCCTCACTCTGATAAGGAGAAGGCATCGATGGCGTTGTCCAGGGAGGGTTTTCCTCCTTTTTACATAGCCATTTCTCCATTTCTTCCCTTCTCCATTCTTTAAGGGATTGTTTCTGAACCTTTTCTATGGGGGCTTGCAATTCTTCCTCAGAATCTGTTTCATCAGTACCTGACTCTCCTGTGCTCTCAACCTCTTCTGATCTTTCTTCTTGTAACATTTCTAGCGCAGCTTTCCCTTTTTCCATCACCTCTTTACAGTACCTATGGTCTTCAATACAGCTATGCACTAACTTCCAAACAGGTCGGACTCTGGACTTTAGAGTCCCTTGTTCCCATGCAAAATCAAGATCCCTGCCTAACTTGTCCAGCACGCTACTGTGAGGTCTCCTGAAACTGCAAACCAAGGCGCAATGGCATCACACTCGCTCAGGAATCTTTCTAGTGTGTTTTTCTTTATTTTAAGTTTCTTTGACAAAAGTAGCTCCTGAAGAGCCAGAAAAATTGGATGAGACTGAGAAGTCCCCATTATAAAATTTTACTTTTGGTTCATTACAACCTCTTGCTCAATGCCTGAGACTATTGCCGCTTTTTTCTGCGGTCTTTACCTTGGTCCCAACTTACCTGGGACTTTATCACTCCTTACCATAGACCTTATCGCCTCTTTACCGAGGGCCTTAACTTGGTTCCAACATACCTTGGGAACTTACCAGCACTGCCCTGACTGCAACAAGTTCTGATCTGAAGATTCCCTGTACGGGCCACCATTTGTAACACACCTGCCTCTGCCAGCAAGGAAGATGCGACTCCGGGAAGATCTTCTTCATGCAGTTTTAATCAGGTCTTCTGACCTGCAGGGCCCCGGAGAAATACCTGCACAGGCTTAAATCCCCTTGTGCTAACCAACCCTAGTGAGCTACATGGACCATGCAGATAGGCTACTCTAACACAGAAGCAGACAGGCTGAACAGACTTAACCAAATAAGGGCTTGTTTACGCCATAGAGCACTCACCCTCGGGGAGGTGGAAGGCGGAAGCCAGCACCATCTTTAAGGCATGGCACTATGCAGCTCTCTACAGAAGCTCAATTACTTTTCCATTTATTTCTGTTCATATGTATAAATAATTTAAATTCAAAGGTTTCAGATATTTCAATCCAAAGAATATATACACCAGACTTAATTTTCCTGGGCCAACTTCTGAATTGCAGAACATTATTTGTGATTAAGTATTTGAGTCTTTTCTGGAAGCAGAAAAAAAGCCTATTAACTGCAGATTATGTATGATTATAAGCAGAGCAGAAGAAGGTCCAGACTCTTTCTCAGAAGGAAGCATTCATATTGAAGTAGGAGCTATGGAAATTGTGTTTACCCTGGGTCATGATCCTTATATCCTGAGGAACCCACCATTATACTCATCCTTTCAATTCACTCTAGAGAAAGTCCATTCCTGGTTCAGAGAGAGATATACTCTGTCTCCACAATTATCTTGAGATTTGAAGGGAAACCTGACCTTGGGGATCTTGCTCTTTTGCTTTCTGCTGTTGAATGATAATTGACTACAGGTCCTGCTTCTGACTTAATAAGTTCTGTGTCAGAAGGTTAGAGAGTATTATCACAAGTTGCCTCCCGTATTGTGCTACCAGCACCATCAAAGATACTATTTAAAAAGTATATTCCTGAATGAAAAGAATAAGAGAAGATATCCTAATATGGGTGTAAGTCTTAAGTGGGGCTCAACTAAAGATTAAGAACTAAAGATAACCAAAGAATGTTAAGAGAGTTACAAACAGCATTATGTAGGGAAGAAACACATCCCAGATGGTTATCTGATATCAAATGGTTAGCTGTGAACTCATATAAGGAAATAAAATTATATGGACTTAAGTTTAGAGAGAGCATGGGAAGGGCTGGAGTGTGGAAAAGAAAAGGTGAGTATTTGTATAATTATATTTTAATTTTAAAAGACAAAAAGTTAAATAAAAACTCCAAAAGGTTTAAATCAATAATGAATAAAGTAAGATGTAAATGAATTACTTTTCCAGTATTCTTTCTTTACTCCAAGCATTACTCTGTTCACCAAATATCTTTATTGATACATACACACACACACACATATATATATATATACATATATATATATATGTATATATATATATATATATTTCCCTCTAAGTTAACAAAATTGGAGAAACCCATAGAATTAGCTGATCTGAACAAGGGGGAACTGTTCCCAGACTGTTCCCAGTCTGATAGCTGGGAAACTAGCATAGGACTGACCCAGACTCCCTGAATGAGGGTGTTAGTTAGGAGAACTGGGCAGACTATGGGGCCTTTAGTGATTGATGTATCAATATTTATGCCTACTATACAAATGGACTTTGGGAGGCCATTCCACATAGACGGACACTTTCTCAGCCTAGACACATGGAGAAGCTCCTAGGCCCTGCCCCAAATGGTATGATAGACTTTGAAGATTCCCCATGGAAGGCCTCAACCTCCCTGGGGAGCAGAAAGGGGATAGTTTAAGTTTGGTGAGAGTAATAGATGACTGAAGACTGAGGGAACTGGGATTGACATGTAAAACAACTTTGTTTCAAGTGTAAATAAGATATAAAATAAAATAACAAAATTATTCATCTTTTTATTGATACATAATATATATATGCAAAAATATGAAAATCAATCCAGTCTTAGTAATACAAATATCATGGTTTTGCCTCCTTGCTAATAATTTTAAATACATAATGCAATTTTGTATGTACATATGATACAAATAAACAAAAACAGCTAATAAACAGTGGTAAGAAAGAAATTTGATCTTTGAGTCCTAGGTTTTTATATGAAAATGTTATGTCACATACTACTATTTAAAATAAATATATACAATGCCAATTTTGAAGATTAATAATCTTGACCTCAAGTTATATACTTAACAGAATTACATGATGAATAACACTTTATTTTAAAAAACATAAAAACAAAAACAAAAGCAATAAACAAAACAAAACTTTATGTGCTTTTCTTAAATCTAAAACATCTAAGGTATCAAAAACTAATTATTTCAATTTTTACTAAAGTAGATTGGGGGGCCTCTGCTACAGGCCTCAGCTGGAGAGTACCAGGCCCAGGCTAGATCTGTCTATCCTTTCAGGAACATCCTGAGCCCCAGCCTGCTGGATCTTTGACCCCCATTGCCAGACTTCTGATAGAGGTGAGTCTGGGACCAATTTGGGTTGAAAACCCCCTATATCCTTCCCTGGGAACTCCCTAGATTGGCCCTGAATCTCACTCCATCCAGTGTCCTGTCCCCAGTAAGAGCACTCCTGATGCTCTGGTACATACCCACCCACCCCCACCAAGAGTCTGCCCAACCCCTACCCTGTGCCATACTCTGCCCACTGTCCCCCACTCTGGTTGAGCACTGGGAGAGAGGGCAGATCCAACAATCTTGCCACCTTCGGGGAACTTCCTGGAGCTGCTCTGAGCACACTAGACCTGCCTATCCATGCCATGTGGGACCACCCTGTATCCCCGCCTGCCTGATCTCTGACCCCCACCATCGGTCCTCTGATGGAGTTCCAGGCCCCTCCCAGAGATCCAACCATCCCCTTGGGGCCATCCTGAGTCCCTGCCTGCTGGATCCTTGACCCCCATCACTGGGCCTCGGCTAGAGAGACCTCAGCTGGAAAGTGCCAGGTCCTGTCTATATCTGCCTATCAGCTCGAGAACATCTTGAGTTCCAGCTTGCTGGATTTTTGACACCCACATCCTGGCCTCAGCTAGAGCTTGATCTTTGACCCCAATCACGAGGCCCCTGCCTAAGGAGAGACATCCTAAGGAGCTTGGACCACCCAGAGCTATAGACATCGGACTTCTGACCCACCTAAGCCCACTGGGGGAGTACCATGGAGAGAGACCTCACCTGCAGCTACTGGAAGAAGTGAAGGGAAGATGGCAATACAATAAAATGCCTAACAATAGAAAGACACTCATGACACCACCAGAATCGAGGGACTCTACAATAACTAGAACTGAACACCACAAAGCAGATGAAGTAGAAGAAAACGACATACAGATATGCTCATAAAAATGATAGAGGCGCTCAAAGACGAAGTGAGAAAATCCCCTAAAGAAATGAAAGAAAAAACAAACAAAAAATTGGAATGATCAAATCTCCTAAAGAAAGTACGGAAAGCCAAGAAAAACTAGTTAAACACGTGAAGGAAATGGTTCAAGGTTTAAAAACTAAAATAGACACAATAAAGAAAACACAAACTGAAGGAATGCTGGAAATAGAAGAACTAGGCAAACAATCAGGAACTATAGACACAAGAATAACAAACAGAATGCAAGAGATGGAAGAGAGAATCTCAGGTGCTGAATATAACTAAAGGAAATAGACTCATCAGCCAAAAAATAAATAAACAAATAAATAAAATCGTAAATCTAACAAATCCTTACCCAAAACATCCAGGAAATGTAGGACACCATGAAAAGGCCAAACCTAAGAATAATAGGCATAAAGGAATGTGAAGAAGCCCAGCTCAAAGGTACAGCAAACATATTCAAAAAATCATTGAAGAAAACTTTCCCAATCTGAAAAAGAACATGCCCATGAAAGTACAAGAAGCACACTGAACACCAAACAGACTGGACCAAAGAAAAAAGACCACTTGACACATAATCAAAACACCTTACATACAGAATAAAGAAAGAATATTAAGAGCAGCAAAGGAAAAAGGCCAGGTAACGTACAAAGGCAGACTTATCAAAATTACACCTGACTTCTCCATAGAAACTCTGAAGGCCAGAAGGTCCTGGATAGATGTTCTACAAGTACTAAGAGTCCATGGGTGCCAGCCCAGGCTATTATACTCAGCAAATTCTCAATCACTATAGACGGAGAAAACAAGATATTTAAGACAAAGCCAGATTTTCACAATACATATCTACAAATCCAGCCCTACAGAAAGTTCTAGAAGAAAAACTCCTACCCAAAAAAGTTAACCACACTCACAAAGACAAAGGCAATAGATAATCCCACTTCCTCAGACACCAAGGGTAAAGCAGGGCAAATATATTCACAATACCACCACTAACAACAAATCTAAAACAAACAAGCATTAACAATCAACGGTCCTTACTTCCCCTCAACATTAGTGGTCTAAACTCACCTATTAAAAGACACAGCTAAAAGAATAATTACGAAGTAAGAATCCATCCTTTTACTGCATACAAGAAACACATCTAAGTTTCAAAGACAGACATTTCATCAGGGCAAAGGGCTGGGAAAAGATCTTCCAATCAAATGGAACGTAAACACACCTATAACCCCTAATGAAATAGAAGCAGTCATCAAAGGCCATCCTGCCAAAAAAACCTGAGGGCTAGATGGCTTCAGTACAGAATTCTACCAGAAATTCAAGGAAGAGTTAGTACCAGTACTTCTGAAATTGCTCGACACATTAGAAACAGAAGGTTCATTACCAAACTCGTTTATAAGGCCACAATCACCTTGTTACCCAAAGCACAAAAGACACAACTAGGAAAGAAAACTACAGACCAATATCCCTCATGAAAATTGATGCAAAAGTACTCAATAAAATACTGGCAAACTGAATCCAAGAATACATCAGATAAATTATCCACCATGACCAAGTAGGCTTAATCTCTGGGTTGCAGGGATGGTTTAACATAGCAAAATCTATCAACGTGATCTATGATATAAACAAACTGAAAAAGAAAAACCACATGATCATCTCTGTAGATGCTGAAAAAGACTTTGACCTAACTATCTAATAATTGAGCAACAGTAGAATGGCTAGCATAAATGCCCTTTCTTGACAGTGAGATCAATGACTAACTTATCCACCATCATGGAGGCCTCATCTAGTAGCTGATGGAAACAGAAGCAAACACCCACAACTAAACACTTAGCCGAACTGGAATCCAGACAGTGGAACCAGGATGTATTCATGATGCACAAAATTACTTTGGGGGAACACACCCCATGGAGGGATACTACCTTAACCTAGAGACAGGAGAGAAGGCCTAGTCCCTACTCCAAATGATGTGACCGATGTACATGACCTCTCCTGGGGGGCAACACCCTATATGTGGAGTGGCAGGGGGGATGGGAGGGGAGGGTTGTCTGGGGACATGAGAGGGTGGAAGAGAGGGAAAGAGGGAGGGAGAGAGGAGAGAGGGATTGAAGGAGGGAGAGGGAAGTGGGATTAATATGTAAAAAAATAAAGAAACATAAACAAATGTAACACATCTTTACACAGTTAAGGTAATATTCTGTGGTATAATCAATTGCAATATACCTTAGAATATTATTTCAAAACGGGGAGGTTGGTATTTTGTGGAACTCTAAACAGTAGGACCAAGGAGTGTCTCCGAATCTTACTGTATATTGGAACCCTACTCCTCATATGGGGTTACCTTTCTCAGCCTTAATACATAAGGCAGTGCTTAGTCTTATTGAAAATTGATATGACATGTTTTGTTGATGCTCAGGAATACCTGCCCTTTCCTAAACAGAACAAGGGAGTTGATCAAGGTGTGGTAGCACACAAGTGGGGATTGGGGGAGAGTGTTAGAGGAGTTGGGAGAGGGGATACTGTAGTGGGGCTGTAAAACAAATAAATTTATTTTAAATAAAAAAATGCCAGGGCACTGTTCTGTTCCATTCAGTTTCACTGCCAGGTATGCTAGTAAAAAATAAATTAAATTAAATGTTTCTTCATTAAATCCTTGATTAATTAATTTACTCAATATTTTATTGGAAAGAGGCCAACCTTCCTTTCTATTCAAGCATAGCATAAATGAACATTTAAATAAAATTGATTGTTGCTTTTAAAACAGTTAAGGTCTATAAACCTCTGTGAATATATATATATATATATATATATATATCCCATAGATAGCAGCATACTAGATGTATTAACAACTTACTGGCCTTGAGCTTGAAGAAAACCTTCACATCTGCTCTGTAGCTACCTTTAAGTCCTAGGTTTTTTTCTCCACCAGATCAGAGAACGAGCTCTGCCAGTGTTGCCAGCATCTGATTTTGCTACCCATATACTGCACACAACAGAGATCAGTTATAATGTGGAGGGAGAAAAATACAGGAAATGATTCTGTTACAACCTGTTCGACAAGTGAAAAATAATTCCATTACTCATAAAAGAGAAACTGTGAGGACATTGATATTTATTATACATTTGCTTATACATGTGTAAGCTTCATGTGCATTTTATCTATTATACCTTAAAACAGTCCAGGAGATAATTATACATTTATACTAATTTTATAGATTCAGGGATACAAAATTTAGTAGGAAAAATATTAGTAGAAAAGTGTGTACTGTCTCTAGGTGTAGCCTATAGACCAACGCCAATGCTATAATATAGTGCTCAGAATTTTCTTGTTAGTCAGATTTAACAGAAAGGATGCTCTTATTGAGCAAGCTCGTTAAGAAGCTGAACAACATTTTATATCATTTTTGGATAGTGCAGTTGCAGCATTCAACCTCACAAAGCAAATCCTGTGACTTTGACTGTCTTTGGTTGTTTCTCTGGTTAGACCATGCAGAGGGAAAACCTAGACATTGCTCTAAATTTTAAACAGAACACTTTCATCAAGACGTAAGAAGAAATTCCATAGTTCATTGAGAATTTTCAGTCCATCACTTCCTCATACAATTGTACCTTTATAGCTTGAACCTAGATCTGGGCAGGTCTTACTGGAAGTTTGACTGCAGCTGCTTTCACTTTCTTTTATAGCTGCTATAAGCAGAGGGGTATTGAGGAAGTAGATGAAAACTGCACTCTCTGAGAGGAATCCTAGCTCCTGCATCTAAAGGGTAAGAGCCTCTTATGCTAGCCAACACCACAAAAATTCTAAGTGCCTTTTAGACAGAATCCCAGGAATCTGGAGGTGGTGATGTGGAAACTCTTCCTAAAGATTTTTCTAGGTTAATAGTCCACACATAATCTGGTATTTCAGGTTCGTATTTCCTCTCCCTTTCTTCCTCCCTTCCTCTTCTTCTTACTCTTTCTGTATCTCAAAAAGTAGGTTTTTGTTGTTGTTTTGTTTTTGTTTTTTCTTCTCAGATTTAGGTAAGTCTGTCCCAAGGAAATGGAGCTTTCATTCTCCACCCACCCTGATCCATTGCATTTCATAAACCCTTCTCTATTGACATCCAAGAGCTTGAAGTTGTGCCTTTGGTAAACATCTGGCACTGAAGGTCTTAGACAGAGTCTATGGATTAAGTAACTATTTCTATTTATTCCATGCTGCAATAATTTTTCTGGGCTTGAAGCATAGCTTCTTCCTCTCACTGAAGCAGTAGCCATCTGGGTGTGGCTAGATGACTCACCCTGCTTCCTGCCTGCAATTGAGCTGGCACTAACTGAAGTGACTCTTAGCTCTATAGCTATAACTTTTTAAGGCTGTATCTTATTGACCCCTGGAGCCAGTCTTTTCCACAAGACCTTTGAACACTTGCCACAAACTGCAGACAAAGGAAGGATCAGAAGAGTGTGAAACATTCATTGAGATAAATTTGTTCTGATAGTGGAAACAGGATGTATCCCTGGTGCCCAAAAAAAACTTTGGGAGCACATTCCCCATGGAGGGATACTCCCTTAACCTAGAGGCAGGAGGGAAGGCCTAGTCTCTACTCTAAATGACTTGACAGATTTAAATGATCCCTCCAGGAAGGCATCACCCTACATGTGGAGTGGGGGTGTGTGTGGGATGGGAGTGTGGTTCAGGGGCGGGCATGGGAGAGTGGAAGAGAGGGAGGGAGGGAGGGGTGGAAAAGGAACTGGGATCGATATGTAAAATAAGAAAAATAAATAAATAAAATAAAATAAATGTTCTGAGGTTATAATCAGGAAATCAATGTTTCATTGTAGGGAGCCTTGTCCTCACTCCTCTCTCAGCCTCCTGCTGGCCACTGCTAGCCTGTGATCTCTGCTGCCAGACACAGTCCATCTTTCAGCTGAGCTACTCCTGGGTGAGTCTCCTGTTCTAAGCTTCCTACAGCTGCCAGTAGAAATTCTTCTTCTCCACACTCCTCTACCTGCCCCCAGGGAAAGTCCTTCCCAGTGCTTGCTGTCCTCTTCTTTCTTGCTTAGCTGCTACTTCTGTGTTGCTGCCCAGACCTGAGTCATTCTAATGCTGTCAAGACTTTTCCAATAGCTCAAAACAGCAGGTGTAGAAAATAGCCCATTATTCGATAGATTTGTGTGACGGCTGTAAGTTGTATAGAAAAGGCCAACTGATATCAGGGCTACGGTTTCCAGGGAGACTAAGAAGCCTGGGGATATAGCCTCCCACCAGGTCTAGGGTTAAATAGGGAACTCAGGATTGTTAACATGCTGGGAGTTCTTTTGCACTGAGCTACAACCCCAGTCTGAGAATTTTAAATGGTCATTAGGATCAGCCTGAAGGACCTAGCCACAGCCCTCTAAAGCCTTCAGAATTGCTGAATTGGATTGCCCAGGGATGGGAAGCTGATCCTTCAAGAGGGTTTTCTCGCTTGTAAATCTGGAACAGCTAGGCTTCAAGGGGACTGAAGAAGCCAGTAGTGACACTTTGGGTTCTTAAGATGGATTTCCAGTGAAAACCACCCTCGCTGGGGTTTAACACTGTGGTCACAAACAGTGACAGCAGGGAGAGGCAAGCTAGCAAGTGCTCAGGTTTAGAAAATCCCAGAACAGCTTCCAGGTTTATTTGCGACCATGATTGGGATTAGCCCAATCTCTAGACTCTCTGGATGAAATAATCATCTTAATAATAACTTGATACAAATCAATCCATGTCTTTGTCTTCATATTACATGCAAGATTGTACAGAAGCATAATTTATGGAATATATTTAGGAAGTCCATTTTAAAAGAAAAATATTATACATATATTATCTTATACATGAAAGTGTTATTTAAAATATATAATACCAATCAATTTATCTTTTGAAGAATTTATAGGTGTATGCAATACATTTGATTTTATCACCTTGAATTCTACCTTCTAGCTTGCCCTGACCAGTAAAAGTCCCTCTTCCAAAAGCATATCCCTTTATTTTTCTTAACCTATTGTATCTAATAGTGCTGCCCTTATGTACATAGGTGCTAGGTCATCAACTGGAATATGGGCAACCTATCAGGGATCAAATCCCTAAAGAAAACAAAAAAGACTGTTCCTCTGCAAAGAGATTACAGACACAAACCTCCTCAGGTAGGTTTTGGACTGCATGTGTTGAAATATTGACTGGTTTGAGGGTACATGTCTTGTACAGGTAACAACAACTGCTTTGATTTCATGACTACAATGGCTCTGTCATAGACAAAAGACAGTGATTAACAGTAGTCCTCTGTGACCTCTGGCTCTTAGAAGCCCTCTGAGCATTGGCAGGAATGTGATAGATGTTAGGAGGCAGACAAGATGATTTCAATGGCCACTTAGAGCTAAGAAGATCAAAGTCATTTATTTACTGTCTGCATTGGACCGGTAGGGAGCCATGTGACAATATCTTAAAAATATATAAAAAAATATAAAAAACAAAACCAGTGGATAATTTCAATACTAATTATTAAAGGAAAGTGTGTAAGTAAGAGGAATGTAATATAGGATGGCATTTGAATCTCACATGTATTCATGGGAAGACCTGGGAATAGGGCTGAAGAGGTGGTTCAGACTTTAAGAGCTCTGCTTTCTTTTTGGAGGATCAGAGGACAAGTTCCAGATCCTATATGGCAGCACAGAACCATCTGTAATTCCAGTCTCGGTGAATTCATTATCCCATGCTTTATGTAACATGTTATGTGTATGAGTACATTACTGCATGTGATGCACAGACATACATGCAGACAGATACTCCTACATATAGCATAGAAATAAATAAAATATGAGGAATGACTCTTATTTTGAGTGGGGAATGCTGAGGGTTAGTTATGGAACCTATCCAAATCCCTGTGGGCAGTTCATTCAACACATGTCATAAATGTGGAATGGTGTTTGAAGCACCTTGAGATATTTAAAGTCAATAGACACTTAGAGCTTAACCACCTGAACAACATTATTCAAGAGTGTCACCACTGCCATCTCTCCTCCTTTTAACTATATATCATTATTCCCACACTAAGAAGTTGAAACTGCTTCTTCAAGAAAGAAGGACATAAGTGGCAGTTTCTGATGGTATAATTTCTAACATGGACAGCTTAATGATGTTTCATTTCCACAGAAACGTGTTGTCACCATGGAGCATCACTGTGGTCTAATCACTGGCAACAAGGAGCCAGGTAAGCCTGACTTACCACACTTCATGATGAGGTCATTGTACCCAGCACAACTCATCATTTATGGTATCACTGTAGTAAAGTTTGTTGGTCTCCTAAATACTGATATCTTCCCCAGTGCCACTGAAGAGCATCTCAGTAACATTGTCCATTAATGACTTTGTGACTGATGTATCTGCAACCTTAAATTATGAGAATAAGGAAGAAGTTCCAGTAGAGGCAATATTTGTGTTCCCCATGGATGAAGACTCTGCTGTCTACAGCTTTGAAGCATTGGTGGATGGGAAGAAAATTGTGGCAGAATTGAAGGAGAAGATGCAGGTCTGAATGAAGAGTACATTATCTCTTCTCTTCTTACTTTAAATTGCATTCTACTTTTATCTTTGTAAATAATTCATGAGTACAGATGCTGACTGTTCTTTCTTTCATTCATTTCTACTTACCATTTTCCTAAAATCAGTAAGGCAGAAGGAATCAAACAGAAGCTACCAGGATAATTGTGAAGTTCACAGGATCTATGACACACCCTCTAAATATTCCACATTTTCTTGAATTTATGTGATTTGATTTCAACCCTCCCTGCCCTTGCTACAGGCCTATAGCAACTATGAGGATGCCCTCTGCCAGGGCCACCAAGCTTATTTACTGGAAGTGGATAACTACTCCAGGGATGTCTTTTCTTGCAATGTTGGGAACCTCCAGCCTGGGGCTAAGGTGGGAGTTACCCTGAGGTATGTGCAGGAACTGCCTCTGGAAACAGATGGTGCCCTGCGATATGTGCTCCCAGCAATCTTGAATCCAAGATACCAGCTCTCTGGTAAGTAATTTCTGCCTTTGAAAACCAGTGGTAGAATGGCTGGGGGGATATGCCAAATTGTGTTTGTGTTGGAAATTGTTGCCATGGAAAACCAAATTAATTTTTTTTTTATAGAACAGTCAGCAAACAGTTGTTTGAATGTAAAGACTCCCATAGTCCCTTTGGAGGACCTGCCCTACACACTCAACATAGTTGCCACCATCACTTCCCAGCATGGCATTGAGAGGATCCAATCCAACTGCTCCTTGAATCCTATTCAGTACCTTGCTAGTGACAAGACTTCTGCTCAGGTGAATAGTAAGATAACACTACTGTCAGTCCCCTCTGTCTTCATCATTGGCTTAGTTCTCATTGAACCTTCTACATCCCCCTTACTTTTTCTGTGCACATTTGGAGAGACACACTATCTACCTTCTCTGAGCTGGTAAAGTGTAGATCCTTTTTCATACAGTCTTTTGTACACTACTGATTGTGTCTTGATGGAAGAAACCTGCAACCCTGAACTCTGACTTTATCTCAGAGCAGTGGCAGTTCTCATATGGCTACTCTGCTCCTCTCCTCCTCAGGTTTCCTTGGCTGAAGGACACAAGTTTGACCGGGATGTGGAACTCCTGATTTACTACAGTGAAGTACACAGCCCAAGTGTAGCTGTGGAGATGGGGATGCAGGACATGAAGCCAGGTATTTTCTATCTCCCACTATGGCCCCTTTCTAAGATGCAACTCTCAATTAGTTCTGATTTTCAATTTTCTGTCCATGATTAGTGTATAGCCATTGAAATACTGATTTTCACTTTCACATGGAAAAATGACAGGGCTTAAAAATAGGTAGCTGATGGAAATAGAAGCAGACACCCACAGCTAAATACTGAACCAAACTGGAATTCAGATGCAGAGAGGAAGGACAAGACCAGGCTACAGAAACCCATAGAGACAGCTGACCTGAACAAGAAGGAGCTAATGGGCCCCCAGACTGATAGCTGAGAAACCAGCATTGGACCGACTCAGACCCCCTGACCATGGGTCTCAGTTAGAATGTCTGGGCTGTATAAGGGATCTCTGACAGTGGAACCAGGATATATCCCTGATGCACAAAAGTACTTCCCCATGAAGGGATACTCCTTTAACCTAGAGGCAGGAGGAAGGACCTAGTCCCTCCTACAAATGACTTGACAGATTTAGATGACTCCTCCTGCAAGGCATCACCCTTCCTGTAAATTAGGGGTGAGGAATGGGATGGAAGGGAGGGAGAGAGGGCAGGAGGGAGAAGGAACTGGGATCAATAAGTAAAGTAAGAAAAATATAATCAGGTGACTATGTCCTACAGGCTAATTTACATATATTCGTACATAATTTGAAGGAAAGTATGACCAGATAATTCACAAGAAAATATATGGCCTATTATCAACATATGACAATGACTGGTCTTACATAAATGGCAAATATAAGTAATTCAGTAATGACTTCTCCTTTCAGAGGATCAGTGATGTCCAAATATGATATAGTTGTATCCTTCACATGGTATAGTGACTTTACACTATCAGAAGTGTTGAACAAATCAGTTTATATCAACTGTTTTGAAAGACTTTGGGCTGCAAATAGTATATATTCATTTTGACAATTCTGATATTTGTAACATTTCTTCTGAAATAAATTTAAAAGTCTATATAGTATGCAGATGATATTGACTGATATTATAATGGTATCAAATATTAAATGATAAAAAATATAATGTAGTCACTATTTGTGTCATCAGTTACATAAGTTATCATGTCCTTATTATAATAATATACATTAACACACAGGTGAATTTAGATATAGTCTCTAAATAACAGAAAAAGAAAAATAGTTATAATTCCTAATAGCCTTATAAAATAATAGTTGCATTAGGAAAACAACTGTATTATAGTATAGGCAATGTAAAAATAGTTTTTCTATATGAATAATAATTTCACTTTAAGTAAGTAGGCTTTCTTGGTTAATTCATCACAACTGGATGTAATCTTGCTGCAAGTTCTTAGTTTTTCATCTTATGATGAATAGTGGCCAAATTTAACAAAACATTAGTTTCTGATTTTCTGTGTCCTGTAGAAATTGACCTCTGAAATGATCACACGTATCCAGCGCACATTCTTCGCATCCCACTTGCTTTTTTCTTAAACTACACTTAGCTTTCCATTGAGTTGTGTTTCTTATCTACATCTACTGATTGCCATTTAAAACATTTCCTTCTATGTATACTCAACTTTTTTTTAAAGCTGGCACAGCTCACATGCTTGTTTTACTTTCATTGGCTTTTCTGGCCCATTCTGCACTTAGTTGTAGGGGTCATCACCCAACTCAAGAAGGGCACTATAACTATTCATTTCCTCGTTGGGTATATGGCAGTTCCTTGCTAGCCTATTTATTCACAATGTGACATCTGAGCTTGGGCTTTGCTGAAGGAACTGTAAGCACTGTGAGAACTTTACCATGAAGCTAGATTTCCATACCTAATCCACACCAATACAACATTATCAATATTTGACAAAGGTTTTCATACTGAACCACATGTAGGGGCTTTTTCTTCTTGCCTCACTATTTAGCCACTCCCCTCTGAGGCCACTAAGTGAAATCCTAGCTTCCTCATTTTTCTAATAACTTCCTCATCTCTCTGTATTTGTTGTTGATTTCTTCAACTTCTTTTTTTGGGCATCATAAAATATTCAAACTCATACTTGTTCTTCAATCAGGAATACTTTTTATCTTAAGTTGTTGCAACTTAATATGTAATAAATGAAGTTCCAGTTTCTCCCTTTCATCGACATTTGCTTGGGTCCATGAAGATTTCTTGTCTCTTTTCTGTGATCAGATTTTCAGGCTATCAAGAGACATAGCTGGTCATGCCTCAGTCTTGGTAATTCCTTCCATCTTTGATCCCTAGTTCCTGCTTCCCTGGGCACATATTTTGCCAGATGAGTTCTCTTCACATATCCTTCAGAAGTACAAGGAGCTAAAGGGCAGCTTAGCTCACTGAAATCCTTTAATGTGATCATGATGCACAGAAATGCCATGAAATAAATGATGGGTTACTTTTAGATTGTACAATTACAAAAAATTTATAAAAAACAATGTATAAAATTATAATTATCATCTCAGTGTAAGTTAAGCCTTACCCTGAATTCAGTAAGCACATTGTATCACCTAACCTTAAAATAACCTGATACTACCATGAAATGTGAGAAGAGGAAGCTGAGGGTAAGAAATAGAGGTGCCCATTTATGAACAAGGAAGCTCTGCTTTATGAAAGTAAAGTCACTTGAATTGGTTTGAAAGAACTAGTAGACACCATTCATGGAGTGCTGACCTCTACCTATAAGGCCTTGTTCTCAATTGTGTAGATGTCCATTACCACCAATCTCATGGGCTTCTCAGAAGAGTTCTAGAGTCATGATAACATGATAACCTGTCTTTCAGGGTGGCGAGAAATCTACCTTATATATTAATAGCAATACTACTCTTACATAAGCTGTATATCTAAAGATGGAGAACTGGTTCATATTATAATGTTTTCACCCAATTTTCCTAAGGCAACGTCTGAGTAGCCTGATCTTAGAATTTGTCATTTTAAGCATTAAACATATGAGTGTTATTTTCCCACAAGGATCCAATTGAAGATGTAATCAGTGACCCATGTGATCACTTTCCCATTCATAAGATTTGAAGAGATTACCTCTGATAAGAATTTTGCCTGTATCTTTATATCATGTCCTATTTAGTTTAGATGCCTAGATTTTGCACACACACACACACACACTCCTATGTTATTGTCTGTAAACTCCTACCATATTTACTTACCTCTTTCTTCTGTTCTGCTTCACTTTATGCTGGCAATTCACATTTACTCCGGTGCACACAGCACAAAAAGTGAAAACAAGGGGTTTATATTTGAGCTTTTCAGTTCTTCATTGAAGTGATTGGGTCTTGGGAACTCCAGGACACCTGAGATTCTTTGTACCTTACAGGGTTCTTCTTATTTCTGTACAGATAGTTTGATGGGTGCTCCATCTGCAATGGTGAGTTTCTATCCAGATCTCCCAGAATTGGAGGCCTCAAAGGCTTGTGGAGAATTTGTGTTCCTCATGGACCGCTCTGGGAGTATGGATTCCCCCATGAACAACCAGAAGGATTCTCAGCTACGCATAGAGGCTGCCAAGGTAAAGCCAGATTCTTCCGTCTTCAACTGTGTAGGTGAGGATGATTGGGAAGGGCAAGAATAGGGCCAGTTTTAGCTGAAGGTCTGTTTTCCATCTGATTAATAATAAGTACCGCCACTCTGATCTCAGCCTTGAAATACAAGGTGGCATGAGATGATGCTTTATTATACCATAAGTAATTAGACTGGGGTTGGTATGTTGTATAGAGCTCTCTCTCTCACTCCACCTCCTTATTTTCTTTCACCTTCAGGAAACTCTGTTACTGTTGCTGAAGAGTTTACCTATGGGTTGTTATTTCAACATCTATGGATTTGGATCTTCCTATGAAAAGTTCTTTCCGTAAGTTTTTGGGAAGACCACAGACTGTGAAAGAATGTTCTTTAATGAAGGGCTTCACTTTTAATCTGACTAGTGCAGAGTAGTCCTGTGTATTGGGGTTCTCAGCAGCAATTTTTGTGAAAGTCATTTTTGTGATAAGAACAGCAATGTGTGCTACTGTCATTAGTTACGTGTTGCTTGTTTCCCTAAGGGAAAGTGTGAAGTACACTCAGGAAACAATGGAAGAGGCAATGAACAGAGTGAAGGATTTGAAAGCAGACTTAGGGGGTACTGAAATCTTGGCAGCACTCCTCAACATTTACAAAGGACCCTCCATTCCTGGCCATCCCTTACAGGTGAGCTTTGGAACCAGGCTAGTAGGGATAAAAACAGTGAAGTTTTTCACTAACCTGATCACTCAGTTCTCCCATATACAATTGTGTGAATAGTGTATAAACTTAAGTTATCTACCACACAGTGAAGAGAAAAAGGCCAGAGGTAGGATTTTTACTCTATTCCATAGGGCAGTCAGTCAGCCCTCTTTTGTAGTACCACAGAATTTTAAGATGAAAGAGAGAATACAGAGTGTGAAATTTCCAGGAAGTGAGATTCTTTCATTTGAAGAGTCTTAGTGCCAGCATGGAACAAGTGAAAGAAGAGCACTATGATCCCCACTCCTGAGTGAAGAAGATACAAAGACTAGAAGTAGTTGTGGGCCATGAGGCCCAATGCTGTTGTCTTCTGATGAACTTAACACAATCTCAATGAATGCATATTTTCTCCAGATCTTTATCTTCACAGATGGAGAAGTTATGGACACATTTAGAGTCATTAAAGAAGTTAAGTTAAACAGCAAGAAGCACAGGTATGGGGAGAGTATGTTTTCTATTGTTCTGCTGGACCCCAAGTAGTACCACATAAGACTTGTTCCACACAGTATCACAAGATCCTAAAGAGACAAAGTGACTGGAGAATTTTCCAGCTAACCCACTGACCCTTTAATTTCTGTAAAATAATAGAAAGTAGTTTTCCATTTAACATTGATACTACAAGGTCATTTTTCCTTAATTTTTCAAAGCTCTGAAGTATATATTAAATTATGTCTTCATTATAAAGGTATTGACAGCTTATAATAGAAAGTTACTCAAATCATTTTTATCTGGGCAGATGAGTTGTCACAGTATGCATTCTGTGTATCCATCACAGGTTCAGAACTGTTACCATCAGTCACTAGTTTAAACCTAGATCAAATGAATTTTTTTGTGGATTATGTTTTTGTATCATATTGATTTACATGGTATATGTCTTTCTATATACCTCACCTTTATTATCTCACCAGTTTGTTAAATGTATACATAATTTGCATGTAACCATAGTCAAGTTGCATAAGTGTATGTTTTTCCATGAAGTAGTTCAGTGTATTTTATGTTGATGCTCATAACCATGGATTTTTATTTGGACTCTGTAGTGATTATATTACATATAACAAGACATCTCCTGGAGATTTTATTTATATAGGAAGATATGCATAAGGTAAAGGCACATATTACCATCCTGAACCCCAACTCCACTCAATGTACTTCAAGTTTATTTTCATCACAGATATTTGGTAATCTTGTTCTGGTTATTTTGTCACTGAATTTTAGTGCATTGGCTGTCAGGCTTCACACACATCATTTATTTAAAGATATTTGGATCAGGTTAAACACATTTATATCTTCAAATATATATATGTGTATATATATACATATATACATATATATCCTTTCAAAATTCTTTTTCTTGTACTTTGAAATGGATAATCTGTAATTAATATCTATATTTAGCAGTATATATACATTATTTATCAGGTATTCCTATCTGTACAAAAATTAATTCATCAGCTTTTGTCTTTTTCCTTTAGTTTCTAGTCATTGGCTTTGCATAATGAATATGTGAATTTCAGGAGATATTTGAAAACACTTCCAGATTTCTGCCTTATATTTTATACCCTATTAATTTTTGGAGTCAAAATAGAAAGTGTGTGTGTATATGTGTGTGTGTGTGTGTGTGTGTGTGTGTGTGTGTGTGCGTGTGTGTGTGCGTGCATGAGTGCGTGTGTGTATTCAATGTGAACTCCTGGAGTAGATATGTGATTAATAAATGACAGTTGAATTTCAACAAATGAACTTCATCATTTGTTGAAGTAGGTGGTGATTTTATCCTTTATCATTTTATATATCTATGTACAGCTGGCTTGAATAATCTAGTCTGGTATTTCTTTGAGTAAAACTCACGTTGTTTTTCTTGAACTTTGTTTATGAGTTCTTTAATATCGGAATCTAAGAACTTGTGTATTTCCCCTCTAAGTTGTCTGCGTGACAAAAACATGGAAACTCTACTAATCTTTCTTTTCTATTGACTTGAAAATTCTAAAATCAATAGTGACTGCTTTATAAGTTATTGAGAGGGAATAAAACTACAATATAAACTTTGATCCTTTTGCTTACATACTGAATACACTAATTCTATGGTCCCATGTCACAGATTTGTGGCTGATGAGTTATAATAATGAAAAGTTCATAGATACTGAATATATCAGCCAAACTTCCAGTGTATTTACTTGACTATTTATATTTTAAAAAATATTTATGTATATTTACTTGACTATTATGGAAATTCATAGATTAAAAAATAAATAGAGCATAGGATATATTTTGTAAATTTTCTGAGCCCTAGATGTTAATTAACACCACGAAACTGAGCCTTTCTCCATAAAAGACTTGTGACATTAAATTGTGACACTTGTTTAAGCATTTCTTAAAGCTCATATAAATAAAGCCTGATTTACATATAAAAATAGCATTACACTGACTTTGAAGTAAATGCTTTACCTCTTCACGAGTTTTTGAGCAGCCCATGTGAACTGATAATTCTGCTATGGAGAGCCTATTTCTAATGTTCATCATTTCACTGTTGCAGATGTTTCTCATTTGGAATTGGAGAAGGAGCCTCCACCAGTTTAATCAAAGGCATTGCCCGAGTATCAGGGGGCACTGCAGAGTTTATTACAGGCAAGGACAGGATCCAGACCAAGGTGAGAGCTGGCCAAGGGACCAGAGTTGCAAGTCTAGAGTGACTATGAGGCAAAACAGGAACCCTACTGCAAAAGATACAATTTCATGAATCTCAGGCCATACACTTAATGAATCTGCTTCATACCTTGTTAAAAATGGTTCCATTCTAATATCTAAAGACTAGCATCTGATATCTGATTGTGGTAGCTGCAGAGAAAAGATAAATAAAATGGGTGGGACTTTGGAAGACCAGAGAGAAAGAAGCTGCTCTGTCTGAGATTGTAGTCTCTACTTTTAGCAATTGAATAGAAATACATTCTCCATGCAAAAGACACAAAAGAAAAGATAAGCATGTGTGAGTGTGTGTGTGTGTGTGTGTGTGTGTGTGGGTGAGTGTGTGTGTTAGAGATAATGGTATAAGTTCATATTCCTTCATTAGTTATGAATATTCAAGATATCTCTGATTATATTTCTAAGCTTCTCCTCCATGTTGTTCATATCCCTTCTCTAACTCACTTTTGCAGAAGTCTCATTAGTAAATATTTCTCTCGCATACCTACACTTTTACATCTCTCAAATGTAATTTTACATCCATATAACTAGAGAAGAATAGCATTTCTCTCTTTGCATTGGTGAGTAGATATGACTGAGTCTTCTCTCCTCCAACAGGCTCTTGGGTCTCTGAAGTTTGCTCTAAACTGTTCGGTGGATGACTTCTCTCTGAGTTGGGAATTGCCTCCTGGTCTGTCAGCTAGCATGCTTTCTCCAGAGCAAACTGTTATCTTTAGGGGTCAGAGACTAATTATCTATGCCCAACTCATTGGGACTATGCCTGTAAGTAAATATTATTGTTCATTCTTTTACTTGGTGGGACACTGTAACAGTAGTTTTATAACAGTATGTTTCCTTGGAATTTAAGCAAGATATGTCACTTGTCAGGCAGCCAGCTTCCTATCCTCTCCTTCATGCCAGGCTAGCTGATTCACTGAGCTGAGGAGTTTCTCTAGTGCTCTCCATTTTCCTGGTTGTGAGTTTGCTTTGTCACTCCTGCTTTCCTCTTATTTGTAGCAAGTGGAGACCTCTGGAGAAGTGTGCCTCAAGTATACACTCCAAGGCAGGAGTCTTGAAAACAAGGTGGCATTCTCCCTACAGCCCAAGACAAACACCAGGTAAGACCTCAGCTTTGCTTTTCCATCTCTACACTTCTCCACCTCTCTCTTCTCTCATCTTCTCTTCCTTTGACTCACTGACTTGGTAAGGCTTGCTATTGTTGCTAAGTGACACATTCACCATAGCAACTCTTAAAAAGAAAAACACTTAATTAGGTCTGGCTTACAGTAAAGATGTTTAGACCATGATTGTCATGCCAGGAAGCATAGTGGCATGCAGGCAGACATGGTGTTGGAGAGGAAATTGAGAGTTCTGCATCTTGACCTCAAGGCAGCAGAAAAAGAATGCCACACTGAATCAAGATATTGAATGGGTTATTTACATGGTCTGGAGCATCTGAGACTTCAAAGCCCACCTCCACAGTGGCACCCTTCCTCCAACAAAGCCATACATACAAAAATATGGCCACACCTGCTAATAGTGCCAGTCTTTGAAAGTCATTCTTTTTCAAATCACCCTTTCTTTTTCTCTGCCATTCTTGATGATTCAGTCATTCCAGTCACTGACCTTTACTGTTTCCTCTAATCTCTCCTTTTTCTGATTCATTCATCTAAACTCTTCATCTCTGCATTCCCTTTCAGCTGCAGTCCCTAGATTTTAGGAGACTTTGGTACTTTATTTGCAGTTACTTTTCTTTAATTTTGTGCCGTGTCTTCTTTCAGCTTCACCATTCATCGTTTGGCTGCAAAGTCCTTGATTCAGATGAAGGACTTGGGCTCCAATGAGGCCTCAAAAGCAGAAAAAGATGATGTGTTGAACATCAGCATTCAGTCTGGAGTCCTCAGCTCCTTCACAGCTTACATTGCAGTAAACAAGAATCTCAACCAGCCAGTGCAGGGGCCTTTGGATCACAGAGTGATTCCAAGGCCAGTAACTTTTCGAAATTTTCCTGAGATATGTATACCTGAGTTTGGTAAGTTTTATTACAATTTAAATTTAAACTTATTTATAATGATTCTTAGATATCTAAGTACATAATATAAACAATGATAGGTTTAATAATCTAATGAATTTAAATTTAATTATATTTCTTATAGTTTCCATGTTTTCTTTCTCCATCCACAACTAGAATTTATGGCTTGCCTTACATTTTCTAGAGACGTAGATTGTGTCCAACTGGGGCAGAGATTTACTATAGAAATACAGAAGAACATTGGGACACATTACAGTACAGAAACATCTATAAATATTGAGTAATCAAATCTTTTAATTTAAATATAATTTCTCCTCTTCATGACAATCAGTCAATGGCCATATAGATAGCAGATGACTAGATTTCGTCTGATAATGTTAGTGGTGGAAGAGTGGATGTAAGAAAGAGGTGGAGATCTGAAAGAGCTACAGGGGTTTATTAAGAAATGAAAAAATGTTAGCATCATTTTTCTGGGATGGCAGAGAGTCCAGTTGTATTTGGTCCTTTTTTCAGTAAGCATAAGTACTAATTAGAGGACTAGATTTTCTGAATAATTTACAACAATTATCATCAACTTAAAAGTGGAATAAATAGAGTCCTGACTTGATTCTAATGTAGGATTTTGAAATAGTTCTGATGATTAAAAATTATGGTTATGATTGAAGATATTGATGAGGAATGTAATTTTCTTGATTGAAGTTTAGTTTGACTAAAAAATGAAGATGAAGGAAGGTATTATATTTGAAAAATAGAAGAATCCAGGACTTAGAAAATGCAGTTTATATCAATGACTGGTATTAAAATAGGAAACCCTAAGTTAAAACACTAGAAATATGAGTATTGTATTTTAAAAATAACATTAAAATATTTCTTATAAACAACTCTGAATGATACCAATGACTTGAGGGTATGAGAGAGGGGTGTTAGAGCCATAGTCACTGGATCTGAGGAAGGCATGATCTTTGCATTAAGATGTTGCATGGTCTACTTACATGGATAATAAAAATTCTCAACTGGAAGTCTGTGGTATGACTTTTTGGTACTTTAGGTACTGGTAGGAGGTGACTTAAATAGATGATTAATAGTAGTGAGACAATTACCAACCTCACCTTTTAAACATGGATGCTTAGGGTACAGTTGAGCTTCTTTTGAAAGGAACAAAAATTAAATAACTTTTTACATTAAGATGTATCTGGAAGAATCTTTTATACTGCAGGAGAACTACAGCTGTGCTTGCTCATCTCAGGTCAAGAGTTCCAAAAGTCTCAATAGAAAGTAGAAAAGGGGTTTAGAAGGTGAGTGTCTGTATTGGGTGAGGCCATACTGGAGAATAACACACTGTGATTAGTGAGTGAGGGCAATATGGATGGACCAGTTGATATCTCTAATCCTTACTTTTAAAAGAAATATTTATTGGTGCAGAACACAGAGGATATTGCAGTCTGCATTGTGCATTTGTGTGTTTCAGGTTATAGGTCACTTCAATCAAGCATGAGACTACATGGATTACTTTCTGAAGATAACATGTCACCACTTTGTAAGCATTTCTAGAGGTCTATGAGAGTTTATTTCTAGGAAAAGTTTACTTAACAATTTTTTTTCTATCACAGATAATAAACCTCTTTATGCCTGCTGTTCATATGAGAGTGTGAAAGATACAAAATCCATGGGCATGATGAAATGCTTAAAACCCTCCACCAAGAAAACCAACTTGCAAAATGACCACAAAGGTGAATTGAACCTTAAATTGTGTCTCTGACTTATAGTAGCCATAAACTAACATTCCATGCTCTTCATCTTAGACCTTTCTCTACCTATGGGGCAGCAGGAAGGAGGTGAGATTTGACATTGCCGTGTATCTGCCAGAATGAGTCTAGCTTCACTAATCTACAATACAGAACTTGATACTTTCCAATCTACTGTAATAGAGTAGCTTCTAGTTCTCTGAGTTCTCTAGGAAATCTCTGCCTACACAGTACACCTGTCATCAGGGCTTGACCCCAGCAGACTCTGTTGCAGTTGTGTTCAGAATCTATAGCAAATGGTCACCCATCATAGATTAGAAATAGGGGACATCCTTCAGAACCCTCACTACAGCCTCCTGTTCAGGAGACTGCCTCAAGTTGGCTGTGATCCATAATTTCCCATTTCATATCTCTTTCAGTTTTATACAAAGTTGTTAGAGAAAATCCTGTTCTGCACCTGATTTACCTACAAAAAGCAAATGGCTCCTGGGAACTGGATAAGGATCTGACTCAGATCCTGGGCACTAGTTTGGAAGAGGTGAAGGCTGCAAATCCTACCAAGGTGAGATGCAAAGTGTAACAAAGGAAACCGAGTATGCTTCATTATGGCAGGAACATAATTAGAATTGAAATAACCAGGGCCAAACTGAGAAATAAGATTGTAGATAAGGCAAAAGTCAAATTAATGTGTAGTATATAGCACATGAAATTATTTCAGTTTAAGCCTGAGCATAAGGAACATGTAATTAGTAGATTAGCTGCTGTAAGGCATGGTCAGACAAATAGATGTCAATGGGAAAATAAGTTCTTTTTTGTATTAGTTGTATTCCCTTAGATGTATTTGTAAAAACAAACATTTTTATCTTCATACTGTACCAGATAGTTTTTAAAGAACTTAGTATTAATATACTTATGTTTTCTCAATTCAGTTATTAAAGGCAGGTTCTATTTATGTAGCTATGCATAGATGAAGAAACAAAACATTTAGAACATGAATACTTTGCACTACTCAGTGCAGAACTAGATTGAATGCTAGAATGCCCTGTCTGCAGAGACTCCAATAACAGACCCAATATTGATATTTTAATGTTCTCAAATATGCTAAATAAGAATTTGAAGTTTAGCTTCAAATATTTGCAGAAAAAAATCTCTTCAATAAAACATGTGACAAATTATGAAGAAGAAATAAAGTTCTGAGTTATTAAAATGTGAGACACAATTAAATATATGTCACATGTTCTATAGTTATATCACTTGTACTATATATTCTAGTAATGCCTGACTATTAAGCCTATGAAATGTGGTGAAAACACGTGAGATGTAATTATTTTTAACAGAGGTATCTATGCTGTAAAATACAAACTGACTAAAATATTTAGGGTGATACTATGGAAATATTTTATCAAAGTTGTTTCACATTGGCTGCTTGAGAAAATAATTCCTTTAAACATTTTTAAAACTATTATTTGCTACTAGCTGAAGACATTGTTCACTAGTAAAACATACCTCTAGAATATAAGAGGTCATGAACTGAATCTAGTAAAATAGTATATTAAGGATGAATAAATATCACATGTTGATATCTGAATTTCAATTGGAAATTTGAAAATTTAAAATGATAGATCCTCTGACTGGATATAGATTGCTTATAAATAATACTACTGAATAAGAAATTGATGTCAAAATACAAACATAAATTTGAAGTCACTAAACTCTGCATGTTTACTTGTTAATATAAATGAAGATACAGATTAAAGTTTATCAATTGGTGGATGATAAAACAGTGGTAAACAGGGGAATCACAAAAACCTAAAATCTCTGATAATGAGTTTTAAATTTTTGTGAAAAACAACAGCACTGACAAAAAATTATGTGACACGAATAAATTCAAGAATTGCTTTTGTTTCTTAATCCTTGGCTGTATGAATAGAAGACTTGCAGACTGACTCAAAAACAGTTGCACAGTGAACTCAGAGGTGTCAATGTGTCCACAGGCAATGTGAAACAAAAGATCTGAACCAAGATACCCCAGGAAGTGCTTCATTCTTGGGCTATAATTATAGATTTTTGTAAGTCATCTATCCTAAGCTGGGACCACCCAGGGCTACGTTTTAAAAATCAGAATAGGTTTTACATATAGTCTTGAGCAACATGCTTTTGGATTCTTATTACCTCAGTCTAGGCATCCCTCATAGAAATATGAGTGGTGTCTAATAATGAGCCTACATTAAAATCCATCATTACTAAAAAACTAATTTATAAAAAAAAATCTTTTACCTTTTGTATTACTCGCATTTATGTTTTGAAATGTGTTTTTGATTCTTTGTTATGCAATTTGTTGTTTAGTTTTTTGTGTGGGGATGTTTTTGGGCATGCGAGGATACAATGAAAACTTAATGATCACAATAACTTAAAAGAAGTAAAATATTACAATTTTGCCTCTTTGTATAGTCTAATAATTCTTGTACTGGTTATTTGGGGTATCTTGAAAAATGTGGTGCTGTTTACACTGGATTTACAACATAAATCCTTTTCTAAGTGGTAATGGAATATTGTCTTGAAGTTCTATCAGTCTGTATTTTAAGGGTAGTCCAGGGAATTCTAGAAAACGTAAGTTAGGGAATAATAAGGAAGGAGACAGTAAACCTCTGTGCTTCCTCTTGAGTGTCTTCCTGCCCTGCCTGGATCATCACAGAAGTTTCTATCTGTTTTGCAGGATGAAGACCCCTCAGCCTGGGCCACAGTGCTGGCTGTGATCTGGCTGCATGCCAATGGGAAAGACGTGAAGTGTGACTGGGAGCTTCTGGAAAGGAAGGCAGTGGCCTGGCTTTATAACCATGCAGGTAGGAGTATAGCTCCCTCTCTTCTCCCTTTCCAGGTTTGTTTCAGAGTTATGCCTGAAAGTGTACCAAAGGGCGAGTACTAGAAAGTCCACATAATTTCCCCTACCATGGTATCTCAGAGCATTGTCTGTTCACTCAGCTAATCCTTCCCCTTCAGGATTAAGATGAAATGTGTGCTTGGTGGTTGAGAAAGGCTGCTCAGAGGGAAGGAATATAGATGTGGATGCTTAGCTGAGTAAGACTAAGCCTAGACATGTAGCCAGTACTCAGATATTTATTGTATTCTTATTGCTGTGTTCCCATGGACAGACTAGACTATAGGAGAATCAGAACAAGAAAGGGCGCAAAGCCAGAGTAGTAGCTCCAGAAGGTAAATCAGGGCTGAAGGGTATGAGAAGAATAATTGAGGAAGGCTCATGAAAAAGCCTCCCTCTATTCCCCATAGTATAGTTCTGACTTGGTTTTCTCCTTCACAGATTCCTCCATCCCCATGCTAGTGAAAGCTGCCAATCATTTCCTGAAATTGTCTGTGACTCCTGATGTCTTTGTCTTCTGAGAATGCAACCCAAGAACATTTACTGGCTAAGACTAAGTTCCTGCCTTGTTTCTTGGCTGGTTTAATATTCTGCATTACTGTTATCCACTGTCTTTGTTCTTCCAGGATCATCAGAACCAAGGTGATATGTTTTGTATTTGAAAGAACAGAAATTAAAATGAAAACTGAAAAGCAACATAATGATAAACACAAGCTCAAAAAATACAGAGACAAAATCTATGCATTGCACTATTGTAGAATGGCTATCTTGAATAAATTGTGCTAATATTTTACACTCCATGTCAAAAATGTGTTCATGTCAAAATGAATATATATCTCTATTTCCATTTCCTAAGTAACTTTGTTTAGTAAATACTAGGATATCATTGTTTCTACTTAATCTCTAAACAACTTATAAGATGGTAGCATGTCCTCAGACGTCTGTGCTATGATGTTCTTAACAGGTTTCAACAGAAGTGTTAGAGAAGAGCGTTAAAATTAAAATGATTATATCCATCAATGCTCTTTTCTTTTCTGCCACTGTGAGAAAACACTTGAGGGAAGTTAACTTCATGAAGAAAAAAAAAATGGATGGGGGATGACCTAGTGGGTAAACTGCATACTTACAAGCCTGAGGGCCTGATGTTGGAACCCCAGGATCTATAAAAATAAGATTGATATTAGAGCTGCTTATGATCCCAGCACTGGCAAACACAGAGAAAAGATCCCAGGATCTCACTAGCCAGCCCATGTAGACAATGGGTGAGCTACAAGCTCAGTGAGAAACTGATTTCCAAGTAAATGGAGAGGGATATAGGAGACACCAGTTCTAGTCTTAGCAGTTACTTATAATTTTGCTACTGTAAATTGCAAATGATGAACTTGGTAAGTCTACAACAGGAGAAAGTTAAGAACAATTAGCAGACATCAGGCAGGCAATAAAACATCCTGAAATCTGGAACAACTTTCAGAAGCGACTATGCAAGCACAGTTGAGGCAGACAGCTAGAGTTCCTCCTTTACAGTCCTGGGCAGAGCACAGTATCTACTTGGGTGAGGCTGCTAAGAAAAAGCCACAAATAAAGGTATAAGATAGACAGAAATACATCAGTAATGTGGTTGTTTACAATGTCTGAGTGAAATGACCAGAGAGGACTTGCTGAAAGTCATTCTAGAGTTCCTGATCCAGAGGTTCCTGGTAAACTATCTTTGAAAGGGCTTCCAGTGTCTTCTTCCACATATCACAGGATAAAGAATAGAAAACAAAATGATTTATAGTATACCTGTACTCAGATGTCCTTTTTTTTTTTTAGCTTACTTAGCTGTTTGCTGTTCTTCTCCTATCTTCTATCTTGACTCAGCCAAAGGAATCTTGGAGGACAGGAGATAAACAATGCTAATTTGTGATATTGGCAGTCCATCTTATTCTTTGAGTCTCAGAAGAAAAATTTTCTAACCTAAAGAAGGGCATGCCTATAAAGGTACAATAAGGTTTAAGAAAACCAAATGGATGAGATCAGAAAAGAAATACTAATTAAAACACTAAACAGATAGAATGAAGAGATAACATTGAAAACTAAAAGGGAACAAACTAAGTAATATATAAAGGCAGGCTATTAGAATCTCCCCAACTTGTCTATGATACTCTAAAGCTACAAGTGCCTGCATTTATGTCTTGCAGAGACTAAGAGATAAGAGGTGCTAGCCGAGATTACTATACCAAATATTAATTTCAATTACCATAGATAGAAAACAAGATATTCCATGATAAAGTCAAATTTAAACAATATCTGTCCACAAATCCATTCCTACAGAAGGTTCCATAAGGAATCTTTCAACCCAAGGATGGTAATTACACCTATAAAAACACAGGGAATAAATAATCTCACACCAGAAACCTTAAAAATTGAAACACACACACACACACACACACACCACTACCAACATAATAGCAGGGGTTAACAATCGTTGATGATTTATATCTCTCAATATTAAATGGATTCAATTTCTAATAAAAAGACACAGACTAACAAAATGCATGCAAAAACAGGTTCCATCCTTTTGTGGCATACAAGAAAAATACTTCAACTTCAAAAACAAACATTACTTCAGAGTAAAAGGTTGGAAAAAGGTTTTCCAAGCAAGTGGACCTAAGAAAAAAAGTTAATGTATCCATTTTAATATCTAACAAAGTATACGTCATACTAAAGTTAATGAAAAGAGATAAAAAAGGACATTACATACTAATCAAAGGAAATTCAAACAGGATGAATTTTCAATCCTTAACATCTATATGCTAAAGAAAAGGGCACACTCATTTTTACAGGAAACACTCCTAAGTTTAAATCATATATCCACCCTCAAACTTTGATAGTGGGCGACATAAATAACCCACCCGCAGCAATGACAAATCATTCAAACAAAACTAGAGATGTATTGGAGATAACAGACATTATGAACCATAGAGATCTAACATATTAACAAAACATGTCATCCAAACAAAAAAAGAATTCAAATTCTTCTCAGCACTTTTCAAAACATTCTCTCAAAATTGGCCCCATACTCAATCACAATGAAAGTTTAAACACATATAAGAAAATAAGAATGAAGCCCTACATCCTAGCAGTACACCATGAATTGAAGGTAGACTGAAAATAGAAATTACAAAGCCAACAAACTCATGGAACATGAACAGTTCCCTGTTGAATAACCATTGGCCAAGACAGAAATAAAAAAAAATAGACTTTTAGAATTCAAACATATATACAAGAATATATGTACAGGATATACCCAGACTTACATGGCATGCTGCAAATGGTGATAAGAGGAAAGTTCTCACTACTAAGTGTTCCATAAAGATTGTGGAGTGAGTCCTTTTTTTGTTTTATTTTTTACTTAGATTAGAAACAATCTTATTTTACATATGAATCCCACTTTCTTCTGCCTCCCAACTTCTCATACTCCCACTGACATTCACTTTCTGTCCCCCAGGAGGGTGAGGCCTTCCCTGGGTTATTATCAAAGTCTGTTACATCATTTGGGCAGGGCCTAGGCCCTTGCCTGTGTGTCTAGACTGAAAGATTATCCCCCAGTGGGGAATGGGCTCCCAAAGTCTATTTGTACACTAGGGATAAATACTGATTCACTACCAGAGTCCAGACCTCCTAACTGACACCCACATTCACTGGGTCTGGGTCAGTCCTATACTGACTTCCCAGCTGTCAGACTGTTTCTGTGGATTTTCCCAGCCTGGTCTTGACCCCTTTGCTCATCACTCCTCTCTCTTTGCAACTGGATTCCAAGAATTCTGCTCAGTGCTCAGCTGTGTGTGTGTGTGTCTGCTTTTGCTTCCATCAGCTACTGGATGAAGGCTCTAGGATCTCATAAAGGTAGTCATCAATCTCATTATAGTGGGAAGGAATTGAAGGTAGTCTCTCCACTATTGCTTAGATTCTTAATTGGGGCCATCCTTATAGATCTGAGGACATTTCCCTAGTGAAAGATTTCTCTTTAAACCTTTGATGGCTCACTCTGTTAAAGAATCTCTTTTCTTTCACTCCTCTGTTCTTCCCCTGACTCAGTCTTCCTGCTCCCTCATGTCCTCCTCTCCCCTCACCTTCTCCCCTTCTCTTTCTCTTAACTCCTTCTCCCCTCCAACTATGCTCCCAATTTGTTCAAGTTATCAGTTTCACCTTCTGTGGGGGACTAATGTATGACTCTCTTAGGATCCTTCTTGTTTCTTAGCTTTTAAGGGGGCGTGGATCATAGGTTGGTAATCTTTTGCTCTATGTCTAACATCCATGTATGTGAGTATATACCATTTTTTGTGTGTGTGAAAAGAAAATCATCCTCAATATGGATGGTTTCTTCTAGTTCTATCCATTTCCCTGGAATTTCAAGATTCCATTTTTTCCTGCTGAGTAGTATTCCATTGTGTAAATGTACCATATTTTCTATATACATTATTTAGTTGAGGGGCATCTACATTGCTTCCAGGTTCTGGCTATTACAAATAATGCTGCTATGAACATAGTTGAACAGAAATGTTTGTTGCATGAATGTGCATCCTTTGGGTATATGCCTGAGAGTTTGTTAAAACTCAGGTGTTTGTAGTTGTATGTGTTAATATCAGGGTTTTCAATTCAATTCCTTTGGTCTTCCTGTCTGTTTTTGTGCCAATACCAAGCTGCTTTCAGGACTGCTGCTCTATAACAGAGCTTGAAATCAGGGATGATGATGACTCCAGAAGTTCCTTTATTAAACAGGGTTATTTTGGCTGTTCTAGGTTTTTTGTTTTTTCATATAATGTTGAATTTATTCTTTCAAAGTCTGTGAGTAATTGTGCTGGTATTTTGATGGGAATTTCATGGAATCTGTAGATTGCTTTTGGCAAGATTGCCATTTTTACTATGTTGATCTTACCTCTCCAAGAACATACAATATCTTTCAATTTTCTGGTATCTTCTTTAATTTCTTTCTTTGAAGACACAAAGTTCCTTTTATACAAGTCTTCATCCCATTTGGTTAGAGTACCCCAAGATATTTTAGTTTCTTTGTAGCAGTTGTTAAGGGTTATGTTTCTCTAATTTCTTTTTTAGCCCATTTATCATCTATATATAGTATAGCTCCTGATTTTTTTTAGTTCTTCTTGTATCCTACCTCATTGCTGAAGATGATTATCAGCTGTAGGAGTTCCATGGTAACTCATGTAAACTCTCATATTATCTGCAATAGTGAAAGTTTGACTTTCTGCTTTCCAAATTGTATCTCTGTGAGCTCCTTTTATTATTTTATTGCTTTATCTAGAATTTCAGGTATCATATTGAAGAGATATGGAGATAGTGGGCAACCTTGTTTTGTTCCTGATTTTAGAGGAATGGAGTTTAATTTCTCTCAATTTACTTTGATGCTGACTGTTGAGTTACTAAATGTTGCTATTATTATATTTAGGTTTGTTCATGTTATCACTGATCTCTCCAAGACCTTTAGCATGAAGGGTGTTAGACTTTGTCAAAGGCTTTTTTCAGCATCTAGTGAGATGATCATGTGGTTTTTCTTGTTCAGTTTGTTTATGTACTGGATAACATTGATAGATTTTCATATTTATATGTAGAAACATCCCTGCATCCCTGAAATGAAGCCTATTTGATCATGATGGGTGATATTTCTGATGTGTTCTTGGATTCCATTTGCCAGTATTTTATTGAGTATTTTTACATCAATGTTCATGATGGATATTGGTCTGTTGTTGCCTTTCTTAGTTGTGTCTTTGTGTGGCTTGAGTACCAAGGTAATTGTGGCCTCAAAAACAGTTTGGCAATGAATCTTCTGCTTCTTTTGTATGGAATACTTTGATGAGTATTGGTATTAGCTCTTCTTTAAATTTCTGGTAGATTTCTGCATTGTAACCATCTGGCCCTGGGCTTGTTTTTTTTTTTTCCCCATTGGGGTTTTAGCTTTATTTTAATTGGTTATCTGTTCTTGATTTAATTTTGATAATTAAAATCTGGAAGATTTTCCATTTCCTTTAGAGTTTTAAATTTTGTGGAGTATAGACTTTCAAAGTATGCCCTGGTGATTCTCGGAATTTCCTCAGTGTCTGTTGTTATGTTCCCCTTTCCTTTTATGATCTTCTTAATTTGCATGTTTCCTCTCTGCCTCTGCTGTTTGGCTAGTTTGCATAAATGTCGTTCTTGTTGATTTGCTTGTAGAACCAACTCTTAGTTTAATTGATTCTTTATATTGTTTCTTTATTGACTTCAGCACTCCAGTTGACTATTCCCTGGTATCTACTTCTCTGGGATTAGTTTGATTCTTTTTGTTCTAGAGCCATCAGGTGTGCTCTTAATTCTCCAGTTTCCTCATGTGGACACTTAGCTTTATGAACTTTCTTTTTATTACTGTTTCAAAGTGTCCCATAAATTTGGGACACTGAATTCTAGAAACTCTTTAATTTCTTCCTTGACCCAGGAATGGTGCAATTGTGCATTGTTCAATTTCCATGAGTATGTATGGTGGTCTGATGAGATACAGGGGGTTTTGCCATTCATTTGTACCTATTGCTATATTTTGGTTTTGAGAAGGTTCCATGTAAAGCTGAGAAGAAGGTATATTCTTTTGTGTTTGGATGGAATGTTTTATAGATGTCTGTTAAACTTAACTGTATGCCATCTCAGCCTCAACATATGGGGGAGGACCTAGACTCTGCTCCAAATAATATGACACACTTTGAAAATCCCCCATGAATGGCCTCACTTTCCTTGGTGAGCCATAAGGATCTAAGACCCTCTCCTGCTGGGGTCATCAGTAAGCAGTTCCTAGTCCAGGAGATTTAAAGAAGGGCAAGTGGAAGCAGGTCTGAAATGGGCCCACACTTATGTCTCCTCTTGGGTGTAGGCAGAGCTAGCACTTCAATGGCAATAGACTTTGAATGGCTTGGTCTACTTGGGCAGTTGCCCAGCATTCAGTCCCCAGTCCAGGAGACTTAAAGAAAGGCAAGTGGAAGCGGATCTCAAGTGTGGTGCAGTGCTATCCTAGAAATTCAACAGCACTTCTGAACGTTATAGAACAACAAGAGGCAAATGCACCTAAGAGGAGTAGACTGTAGAAAATAATCAAGCTGACAGTTGAAGTCAAAAAATAGAAACAAAGAGAACAATACAAAGAATCAATGAAGAGTTGCTTCATGAGAAACACAACATAATAGACAAACCACTATCCAAACTAATCAAAAAGCAGAGACACAAATTGACAAAATTAGAAACTAAAAGGGGAGCTTAGCAACAGAAACTAAGAAAATTCAAAGAATCATTAGGTCATATTTAAAACACCTATATGTCCTAAAAGAAATGGACAATTTTCTTGATAGCATAATAAAAGCACTCATATCAAGCCCATATCAAACATCAAATTAAATGGAGAGAAACTCAAAACAATTCCAGCAAATCATGAACAAGACAAGACTGGCCACTATATACATATGTATTTAATATAGTGCTTGATTTTCTGGCAAGAAAACAAGAAAACTAAAATATCTTGGTGTAACTCTAAATAAGCAAGTGAAAGACCTGTATGACAAGAACTTCATACAGTCTGAAAAAATGGAGAATATATCAGAAAATGGAAAGGTCTCCCAAACTCATGGATTGGTAGGGTTAACAGTAAAAATGCACATCTTGCCAAAATTAATCTATCTATTCAGTGCATTTCCTACTGAGATCCCAACACAATTATTTACTGACCTTGAAAAGCAATACTCATGGGGGAGGCCTGGGCTCTGCTCCAAATGATATGACAGACTTTGAAGATTCCCTAAGGAAGGGAGAGGGTGGGGGTTGGTGGGGGGATTAGTAGAGGACAGGAGAGTGCGGAAACTAGGATTGATATGTAAAACAAGTTTGTTCCTAATTTAAATAAAGATTATATAAAATTAAAAATAAACAATACTCAACTTCATGTGGAAGAAAATAAAACAGAAATATGGGATAAATAAAATAATAAAATAACTTCTATATGTATCACTATCCTTGATTTTAAGTTCTATTACAGGGCTGTAGTAATAAAAAACATGTTATTGTCATAAAAAGAGACAGGTTGATCCATGTAATGCATTCAAAGACCGAGATATAAATCTTCACACTTATGGAGCCTGATAGTTTTGTGGTGATATATTATATATGATTTATTAAAGCTTGCCTGATAATTCAGAAAAGCAAAGCAGTCAGCCGCTAGATCTTACTTCTACCTCAGCTCAGACTAAACTGGAGACTTTTAACTGCTCCTGACTTCCCTGTTCCTGAGATTCACTCAGCCTACTATGCTTTCCTTAATGTGGCTAGAGACTCCTCTGACTGACTACTCAATACCCCACTCTTATCTTTTATACCTCTCTAGTGCTATGATTAATGGCATGCGTTCTGTTTTGTAGACTGATTCAGTCTCATGTATCCCTGGGTAGACTTGAATTCAAAAAGATCCATATGCCTTTTAACCCTTAGTCCTGGGATTAAAGGGATATACCACCACTGCATGATCTCTATGGCTTGAGGATGTGTTTGCTTTCTCAATCTGCAGGCAAGTTTTAATAAATCATAAATAATATATCACCACAATTTTTGAAAAAGAAGCCAAAATGATACAATAGAAAAATGAAAACTGTTCACAGGGCATCTGGGATCCTCCCAGTCTTGCCTGTCACTCTGACATAATGAGTTATTGAAATCTTACAAGGTCTTTGCCTTAAGGTTTTTGCTAAGGGTTCAAAAAGAGATGCCAAGATAAGTGTAAGATCTAAGTCTGAGGGCTACAGAACAAAATCTGTTCATATCACATTCATTATATACATGTGTTCTTTATTGTTCTTTCTCTACTGTTCTCTATTCTAATGCTTTATCCTTATCTTTTATAATTTCTTAACTCTAATGCTCTGTCTCAATTCTAATCTCTGTTTCCTTTTTTTTCTTTTTCATCTCCATTTTCCTACTTACTTATTCCTTCTACATTCTTATCTTTTCACATTTCTGCTTATTTCTGCCAGCTTTTTCCTCAAGCTTCTACCTCTCTTGTCTTATCTACCTAAATCTCTCTTTCCTCAGAGGCTTGAAGCAAAACATAAGAACTACAGAGTTAGTTTTTCATTGGTCAGAAGCACATTTGTAAGTTAAGGGATACAAGGAGAGCCAATGCCAAGGCAACACAAGGTCATAGGAGCAAAATGCAACCAGAGATGAATGGCATAGGCCCAATGACAACTTTAAGAAACAGATCTATTGCTAGTAGACAGGCAAGTGAAGAATAGGCATGCTTTAATTTTCTTAGTAAGCTTGGTTGGACATCTGTAACTGTAAAGTTTCAAACTTACAATCTATTTAAAAGGCCTTTAGTTTACACTTGTTCTGAATTGAAAGTGAGCTAATTATATGCGGTTATTTTGAGTAAGAGAACAAGGCAGGCTATTAAGTGTCCACAGTCCTTATGGGATAGATATATCTGGTTAGGAGGCATGCCATAGTATATATTTGATATACCAAAATTATATAGTCAAAGAAAAGTCATATTCTAGATCATCCATAGATACTGGGCCAGCAGATAGAATATTGTCCTGAGATAAACACACAAGCACTGGGAAAACACCCAAAGATATTCTAAGGAAAAAATAAAGTTCTTATGGAAAAATGAAGTAGTTCATGAGAGAAAGTAAAGACAGGGGCAACTGGTTCCTGTAGCCAGTGATCCTATGGTATTTCCAAGTGGGTCTACTTCATCAGGAATCATGCATCTGGTAGGTCAACATGTAAAACAGTAAACACTGACAACTGTTCTTGTATAGTTTAAGAAGTGTGTAAATCTCTCTATGACAGAGAGTAATGGGGGTAATGAAATCTCTGCAGATGATTGGAAGAATGATAATGATTTTGAAGTGAATAATCAATAATTTATGTTTATATTGCATCAGTATTTATATCAATAATCTATACTTTAAATCAATAATTATCATATATATGTATATATATATATGTATATATATATATGATAACTAATAAGTAATACATTAGGCAAATGGGTGAGGATGTTTTCCCAGTCTGTGGGCTATTGTTTGGTCTTGTCAACTGTGTCCTTTGCCTTCAAGAAGCTTCTCAGTTTGAAGAGGTTCCATTTATTAATTGTCAAACTTGGTGTCTGTGCGACTGAGGTTATGTTCAGGAAGCAGGCTCCTGTATCAATTTGTTCAAGGGTACCTCCCACTTTCACACACCATCATCCACTTGTACCAGCACCATTTGTTTAAGATGCTTTCCTCCTTCCATTGTATACTTTAAGCTGTTTTGTCAAAAAGTAAGGTGTTCGTACGTGTGTTGGTTAATGTCAGGATCTTTAACTCGATTTCATTGTTCTACGTGTCTATTTTTGTGCCAATACCAGGCTGTTTTCAAGACTATAGCTCTATAGTAGAGCTTGAAGTCAGGGATAGTGATGCCTCCTGAAGTTACTTTATTGTACAGGGTTGTGTTGGCTATCCTGGGTCTTTTCTTTTTCCATATAAAGTTGATTATTATCCTTTCAAGGTCAGTAAAGAATTGTGCTGGCATTTTGATGTGGATTAAATTGAATCTGTAGATTGTTTTTGGCAAGGTTGCCATATTTATTATGCTTATCCTACCTAACAAAAAGCACATCTGTCAGAGGGCCGATCTTCAAAATAGACAAAGAACACAAGAAACTAGTCAACAAAACACCAAATAACCTTATTAAAAATGAGGTACAAAACTGAATAGAGAACTTTCAATAGAGGAAATCAAACAGCCTGAAAGGCACTTAAGAAAGTGCTCAACATCCTTAGCTATCAGGGAAATGGAAATCAAAACAACTCTGAGATACCATCTTACTCCTGTCAGAATGACTAAAATTAGAAATGCCAATGACAACGTATGCTGGAGAGGATGTGGAAAAAGGGTAACACACCTCCACTGCTCATGGGAGTGCAAACTTGTACATCCATTTTGGGAATGTGTATGGCAGTTCCTCAGGAAAATGGGAATCAGTCTACCACAGGAGCAATCCCCCTCTTAGGCATATACCCAAATGATCAACATCCATGCAAAAAAGACATGTCTTCAACTATGTTCAGGGAAGAAATAGATGAGAGAAAGAAAAAGGAGGGAGATACTATAAAAGAGGGAGCCATTATAGGTTTGAAGAGAAAACTGAACCTAGAGAAATGTTCAGAGACCTACATGACTGACCCCAACTAACAATTTGAGCAACAGTGAAAAGGCTACCTTAAATGCCCTTCCTTGGTAATGAGATTGATGACTAACTTATCCACAATCATAGAAACTTCATCTAGTGACTCATGAAAACAAAGGCAAACACCCACAGCTAAATACTGCAGAACTAGGATCCAGATGCAGAGAGGGCAGACAAGACTAGGGTAGAGAAACCCACAGAGACAACTGACCTGAACAAGGGGGAGCTAATGTGCCCCCAGACTGATAGCTGGGAAACTAGCATTTGATCAACTCAGACCCTCTGAATATGGGTCTCAGTTGGAAGGCCCGAGCAGTCTAAGGGACCTCTGACAGTGGAACCAGGATGTATACCTGGTACACAGAGGGATTTTGGAAGCACATCCCCCATCAGGGATATTCCCTTATTCTAGAGGCAAGAAGAAAGGCCTAGTCCCAACTCCAAATGACTTGACAGAGTTTGTTGATCCCTCCTGCAGGGTGTGTGGAGTTGGTGGGGGGAATGGGATGGGAGGGTGGTTGGGCTCATGAGATTGATATGTTAAATAAGAACATAATAAATAATAAAAATATTTAAGGCAATTTGATAACTATTTAAATACCTTGCAGGTGCAATTGTAAATAATTTTATAATACCAGGGAGGAGTGATCTAATATATTATAGTATACAGAAAACTGTGCCCAGTAAAAAATTATTATACTTTAATGTTCTAGGAAAAATTCCCAAGTTGTAATATGAAGAAAAAAGTTTTTCACACAAGAAGTCTGCATTAAGGACGGCTTAACACATTCAGAATGCAGTAAACCTTATCACCTTGCTAAATAAGGTATCTCCATCAATGTGCATTTCTGGTGACAATATTACTCATATTCCTTTGCAAAATGATTTCTATATCTTCATGAAATATGCATCTCTGATGGGGCAATCCCTGAAGTATGCACTGAACTCTCACTACATAAATCTGTCTTTCATAGCAGAGATCATGCAAATCTGAGTTGCCTGGGTTGCTACCTAGGTTCATGGTGATATCTAAGTCCAGGCTATTACTAAGACCCATATCTGGGTCCCTGCTCCTATACCAGCTGGGTTCTGTGTTTGTGTCCTTAACCCATGGTATCACCAAAGGCCACATGGATGCCCAGGGTTTGGACCATAACTTGTGTCTGGGGACTGTATTACTTTCAGGACCATGACAATTTAGTTTGTCTGCACAGTCACATGTGGCCATTGTGTTGTTTGGGCCTGGGCTGCTGCTGTGGACCATGTCTGGGTCTATATCAATGTGGATCCCTCCTGTTACCACATGGTGCTGAGTGGATGCCTGGGGTATGGACAGCCACCCAAGATTATGTGCATGTCTTAGGCCCTTTGCTGTCACTAGGACTATACTAATCCTGGTGGCCTGTACTACCACAGGGCAATGATGATGTAAGAGCCCAAGCTCCTCCTAAGGACATGACTAGGTCATGTTTGTGGTGCAGCTTGGGTCTGGGATGATGTCCATGGCTCATGAGCTATTTGTGTTGAAATACAAGGCCCATGCTGTGCTGGCCCCAACCCTCACTGACCCTGAGATAGTTGACTCTGCCTTCAATGGACACTTTAGCAGGAGAGCTATTCCCCACTCCACCAAGAAAACACTGCCATGCCCCCCACACACACTTGGAAGAGATGGCCCCACCCCTCACAGTAGGCATGGAAGAACTGTCCCTGATGGTATAGACCTAGAAGACAGGGCTCTACCCCTTACCTGATTAGGTTGTCCCAGTGGCCCTCCAGTTTGCCTGTCACCCAGAACCATATCCTGAGTCTTGGGTTGGCCTACCCTAATACCTACTGCATCTATGACTTGCCTCTGTATTATATGAATGGATTGGTCTTGCTGAACCATTAGGCCAGGATCTTCATGGCTCAGAGCAACAGTAAGATATCTAAGAGGAGTTTCAGGGCAGGTCCAATGAAGATGATGTGTCAGAGACTTTGAACCAGATCAATGACTCATATCAATGAACATTTTGGTAGAGGGTCTAACTGGATAAAAAGGTACATTGTGTGACATCAGCTTCTCTGATGCCAGTATCATAAATGAAGAGGGGTTGAAACACAGAGGAATAAGGTTGTTTTTTTGTTTTGCTTGTGTGTGTGTGTGTGTGTGTGTGTGTGTTTTTGTTTTTGATTAATTTGGGGGACTTGCTGCAGGGGTGAGGTTCAGATATGGAGGGACTGGGAAATGAGCAAGATTGGAGTGAATGATGTGCAATTCCCAAAGTATCTATAAAGAATCACGTTATAAAAATTAAAAATGTCACTAAGAGGAGATAGAGATAGCATTGACTCCACAGATGGCTTTGGGAAAGGTATTGATAGATGGGGGATGTCATTTTATACATTGTTAACATATGTTTCTCTCATTGGTTGATGAATAAAACACTGATTGGCCAGTAGCCAGGCAGGAGGTATGAGTGGTGCTACCAGACAAGGAGAATTCAGGGAAGAAAAGAGGCAGAGAGAAGCTGCCTAGTAGAAACCATGTAGCTACTGGGAAGATAGGATAATGGGTATTCTATAGTAAATAAGGCCATGTAGAAATAAATAGATTAATAGTTATGAGTTAATAATTAAGAGAAAGCTAGCCAGTAAGAAGCCTAAGCCACAGGCCAAACAGTATATAATTAATATATGTCTCTGTGTGTTTACTTGGAGCTATCCTGCTGTGGGACCAGGTGGAACTTGATCTACAATCGACAACCTAACAGTAGTCACTTTTCTGACAAATTAGTGAAAGTTATAGATGGTTTTATTTCATTGGTTTCTTTGAGTGTTTTGTGGTTTTCTTGTATACACATTTCAGCTCTGTGGTCAGTTCCTCAGTGTTTACTTCTTGTGTGTGGGGAATATGAATATTCCAGTGGGTGTGGGTACAGAAGTGTATGCAGGCACACAGGTGTGCAAGGGTAAATGCATCTTTACTTATGTAACTGAAAAAGCAAGTTATCAACCAAGGCATGCCTGAGTTGTGAGCAAAGGATTCATTTGTATAAATGCATCCATTTCTTTTAGTAAAGTTATGTAATTTTCATTGTATGAAAATTTCAGGTCTTCTATTATGAATAGAACAGTAATTTTCACTATTGTATTCTCTGAATTTTTTATATATGGAATTATTAAATTTTATATAAAATTTGTATTGTTAGTAAGTGGAAATGAAAATTATTGTTCTGAGGATGCAGCTGAATGGTAAAGTATTTACAGGCACAAGTGAAGCCTTGAATTTGATTCCTACCCTATAAAGATAATAATTCTTCTAAGAATATTGTCAAAGATATAATTGGGAGAAGACTTCACTTAGATAACAGAAGAGGTTAATGTGAATTTCTATAAATGGAATGAAAACTATACTATCCTTATACAGTATTAATATGGAATAATTTTATTGCAGTTCACAAATCTATACAACCTGACTGAACTCAGCCTTCCCTTCTTTAATAGGTGTGAGGACTCCTATTTAGTTGTGGTAAACAGGATGTCTCTGCCCTAGCTGAGTTTAGATTTCTCAATAATTTTACATTGATTCTGTAGGTTCACTTCCATGAGATCATTTTGTACTATAAAGATTAATCATAGACAGTAGAGTACCTTTGCTTCTTGTTTGCTTGTTTGTTCACTGTTCACAAGAATAACACTCTAATCAAAACTTTGTATGGACATTTAATGGTGAAAATAGGATATACACATGAGTAAACAAATATTATTTATAAAGCAAGTACTATGGCAAAAATTTTAATGAAATGAGCAGTTTATAATTGTCATGTGCTTATGTAATAAAATATGAATAGGAATCTTATTATTCCTCCTCATGTTTTTGTGGTACTCAGATTATACCCCAAGGATTAAGACATATTAAGCAAGGACTGAACAGTGACATTTTCCCTCAGCCTTTTTCTTATGTAGTTTGCAAAGTTACCCATGCTGGAGCCTACTCCATTAAGGAAGGATACACATACATTTTGATGACTATTCTATGTATCAATCTCTCATCCTGATTATATTGAAATAACTTCCCGGTATCCTTTACAGCTGCAGGACCTAAGTGAAGCTTCATTATCTCCATATTGCCCAAGTAAGGACAAAGAAAAGATGGAAAGTGCACAATTTTTCTTGACCTGTCCTGGGGCATTTCACTGAAACAAACACTGGCAAATGTCTGTTTTGCAGGAGTGTATACAGCCATCGTTACCCACTGTCATAGGCATTTGTATCATAATGCTACTGTTCATAATAATACATTGATATATGAGATGTGATCATTCCCTTTAGAAAGTGAGATAACTTTTTTTTAAAAAAAATTACAGGATCCACTGTCCTCCCACATACTGCATAGGACAGTCTCTATCTATAATAGCTATTGCATTTTTCAATTTTTTGATGACTATTGTAAAATAATGTGACCATAAACACTTTTCTACTCACATTTGTTCACAGAAGAGAAAAAGCCAGTGCTTTAAACAGTTATGTGTTAATAATGACTTTGCCCTTGATACCTTGATTGTGCCAACACAGTCTATTTTAGTGATATTTTGTTTATTTTGCAGAGAAATTCCATATGGGAATCACATATAAACACGATGGAATGATTTACTTGTCTCCTAATCTTTCTTAGGGTTATACTTTTCTTTCCTGTCAATTAACTTAAGCATGTTAACCTCTCCAGAGTGATGTTTCAGTCCTCACAATATTTCTAAGAAGTTCCAGAAAAGATAAAAGAGACCATAGAGTGAGGCTCCCATTGACTCCACCAAACTGTCTGAAGCTTTCTTTCTAACTAGTGTCTCAATTACAACTCATTCTTTACTCTTTGACTTTGTTGTCCTCACTCAATTGAACACAAAAATGTAGCAGTCTTCATTTTTCTATAAAGCAATCTTCATTTTCCAAAACACTATTAATGCATGGTCATTGTGAGTGTGATGAAAAATGTGAGATTACTAAAACAAGAGAAATGTTTTAAATGATATACAAAAGAACATTAAGTTTCAGAAGGCAATATGATTTTCAAAGCCTCTCAGTGAGTCTTTGTAGGAAAAGGCTTTTATTTATTTACTGTCTGTCTTTTGTTTCCTCATTTAGTGGCATTATTTGGCACACTTTTTGTCCCATATCTTCTCTTTGATTTCTTTGATTACTAGGCACTTAAAACACTAAAATTATTACCTATTTTAATCTTTTAGATGAATTCAGCTCCTACTGTAAAACAAACAAAAACCATACAAACAGAAAAAACAAACAAAAAAGAATAATGCAAAATAAAGTTACCACTGTGACAACTCTAGACACAGGTGTCCCCTATAGACAAACCATTATAAAGATTAAAATCTGTACAATATAATTACGCTAATATTTTCTAAATAGTAACAATACATATGCAAAAGGAATATGAATTATTATCCCTGAAACCTGGGACCATTAGTAACTTCTAGAGTTTTCATTAAGTTATTGATTACCAATAAATCATACCTGTCACATTGGAACTTGAGAGATGTGTTGCTTTCCAAAGGAAGATATACAGAAAAGAACAGAATCAAATATTTGAATTACAAAAGATATACATTTGAAATGAGAAACCCATACACAGTGGAAACTGCCTTCTTCTTAATGTTTTTTTCATTTGACATTTGGAAGATCTGTTTTGATGTCTAATAAGAAAAATAATATATTTGTAGTCAATGGGGGGGCAATAGGTAAGTCTATTCTGTAGCAGTATTTAAAAATAAGAAACAATAGGTAATGGTGGAAATGAGAAAAAATGAAGAAGACAAACTCAGGAAATATTAAAGTCAAATCTACAGGATTCAAATTTCTTTTTACAATAGAAAAGTGAGCGGGTAAATTTTTGTGATTACACCAAGGGTTTTTGCCTGTACTAAAGCTAAACTAACAAGAACAAAAACAAAATAAATTAAAACAAAAATATAGGAAGTATATAAAAGTAGAATATTTTCTAAGGAGAAAAATAGTAAAGTTTTCTGCTGAAATATTTCCCATAAGTAGAACCCATTTCTTTCCACAAAATAGCAGGCATAAAGACAACCCTGTACAATCAAAAGATCCTGCTGTTCAAGGTTTTTTTAAGGGCAACTTTAATATCTTTGTTCCTCAAGCTGTAGATTAATGGATTCAACATGGGAACCACATTAGTGTAAAAGACAGAATAGATTTTCCCTTCATTCATAGACTCAATTGAGGAGGGTTTGAAATACGCAAGTGCACCTGAACCAGAGAACAAAGAAACAGCAATGATGTGGGAGCTGCAGGTACTGAAGGCTTTGGACCTGCCCTCAGAGGAACTGATCTGGAAGATGCTGGAAAGGATGAAACCATAAGACATGAAGATAGTTAATGAATAAATAATGATGTTCATGCCACCAAAAACAAAAATTACAAGTTCATTGACACTAGTGATCGTACAGGAGAGCTGGAGTAATGGAGGAATATCACAGAAGTAGTGGTTGATGGTGTTGGCATCACAGAAGGTCAATCTCAGCATGCATACAGTATGAGCCACAGCATTACAAAATGCGATGAAGTAGGAACTAAGAATAAGTCTCAAGCATAATTTAGGAGACATGACAACATTATACAACAGTGGATTACAGATTGCCATGTAGCGATCATAGGCCATTGAAGTTAACACATAACACTCAGAAACAGCAAAGAAGGAAAAGAAATAGACTTGAGTCATACATTTTCTATAAGAAATTATATTCTTCCTTAATATAAAATTCATCAGCATTTGGGGAGTAAACACAGAACTATAGCAGAGGTCTATGAGTGACAAGTTAAAAAGAAAGAAATACATAGGGGTGTGGAGGTTAGAATTCAGCACAGTCAGAATTATCAAACACAAATTTCCCAATGTAGTAACCAGATAAACTGCTAGGAACACAAAGAACAAAGGTATTTGAAGATCAGGCTGGTCTGTTAATCCTATCAGAATGAATTCAGCCACCAAAGAGACATTTACTGAGTACATTTTTCTCTAAGGAAACCTGTGGACCCAGAAAATAGAATATAATTTGACAATGGTCCACACTAGCCATGTGTTCTTCACAGCTGTAATGCGATGTTTGGAAAAGTTTTTTCTAGCACAGACTGACTATGTAAAATTGGTTGGTATAGTCACAATCAAATTATCTTGTTAGAAAGTAATTGGTATTAAATTTCTTTAGGATTTCTGAAAAATAACAAAAGATGAAGGAAAAGAATACACTAAGAAGGATTCAACTTTCTCCCATCTCCTGTGTTTCTTCACTAGAGCACTCCCTATAACATTAAAATTTTAAGCAGATGCCTGCACATTGTAGTGCTGGTCCTTCTGCAGATTCACCTTTGCTGTGGTATGAATAAAAAACATGTGCCTAACCTACAACTAAATGAAAAAGAAAGAGTCATTGAGAGAATGTTTCCTGGCCTCCTTCACGGAATCATGAATCTGAAAGGCTTGAATTCTGACCATGTAGGAAAACCTCAACAATGGTACTGCAACTCTAGCGGTTAACACCTACTAACACTCCACGATCTCTCTCAATGCTTTGTAGTGCAGGTTTCACTTGAGTCTCATTTTCCCACGAAAAGGGAGATACTTACCGAAGCAATTATATATTGAGAGATATAAAGAGTGTATATTCTGATGGAAGGGAAGTTGGGTGGGGACCTCAGAAGACTTGGGAACAGGAAACAGCAGTCAGAATATAGTATAATAAAAACCTCTTCAATAAAATAAAAATAGTATTTATTCATTTTTAAAAGTCAGAGGAAAGAAGGAGGGCTCTTAGTAAACCTGGAATTCAGAGCTCATGACTTTCAGTCCAAACCTCAGAAAGCTGTCTTATTTTTCCACTTACCTGTTTATCAAGAAACAGTTAAGATGCAAAAGTTTCAGATTTTTCAATTTAAAGAATATATATTCCAGACTTAATTTCCCTGGGACAACTGCTGAATTGTAGAACATTATTTGTGATTAAGATTTTGAGTATTTTCTGGAGACAGAGAAAGATTACAGGATGTGTGTGATTATAAGCAGGGCAGAAGGATGTGCAGTCTCTTCCTCAGAGGAGAGCATTTATATTGAAGAAGGAGCTGAGGAAATTGTATTACACCCTGGATCACAATTCTTATTTCCTAAGGGACCCACAATTATATTCTTCCTTTCCATTTACTCTAGAGAAAGTCTATGCCCAGTGCAGAGAGAGATAGATTCTGACCTCCACAATTACCTGGAGATTTGAAGGGAAATCTAAGTTTGGAATTCTTGTTCTTTTGTTTCCTGCAGTTAAATGATAATTGTCCACAGGTCCTGTGTCTGAATGTTGCAGTGTTGTAGGAAGTTACCTTCAGTGCTGTGATGCCAGAAACATCACTGATGCTGTTTGTAAAAATGAAATTGTGAGCAAAATTGTTCTAGGAGACATGCTTACATGGAAGGAGGAAATCTCAAGGGTTCCCAAGCCCTGATGAAGAACTGAAGACAAATGAGAAATGCTTGGAATGGTATAAATAGTTCTTTTAAAGGGAATAAACATACTCCAAAGAGTCATCCAATACTAAGTGGTTTACAATGAACTCATACAAAGAAGTGACATTATATGGATGGAGAGATTGTATTCATATGTGTATGAATATATATGAATATATAACAGTAATTAAGGAAATAGATGCCATGAATTTTAGATGAGCTAAAGGTTATACATGGAAAGGGTGGGAGGCAAGAAAGGGAAATTGAAAACATTATGTAAATATATTTTAAATTGAAAAATTAAAGTATTAAAATTAAAGAACTACTTTACCAAGTTTTAGTAAAATATAACTGAATCAAATTTCCTAGTTCTCTTTTCTCATGGTTACTAATTATATCACTCTAAATTAATGGTCTCTTATTTTATTGATATATATATATATATATATATATGCATTTATACACATACATATACATTCACAGATATGTAAATTAATCCACTCTCAGTAAGACAAACACCATATTTCCTCCTTATTCTTATTAGATTTTGTATGCACACATACAATTATACATGTACATATGACAGAAATGTGGGTGAAAACAGAGGCCTAGTAAACACTGTGGGGCAGAGATGGAAAATGAGATATGAGAAGGTGTTAAAAATATGTTTAATGAGTCAAACATTTTATATGAAATCATTCTGAAGTCACATATTACTATTTAAAATGAAATATACCACCCCAATTTTGAAGATTCATAATTTTTATTTTAGTGGGTTGAGACAGGGTTTCTCTGTATTGCTTTGGAGCAGGTCCTGAAACTAGCTCTGTAGGTCAGACTGGCCTCTTTCTCATAGAGATTCACCTGCCTCTGGCTCCTGAGTTCTGGGATTAAAAGCATGTGGCAAAAATGTCTGGCTTTGAAGATTAATAATCTTACCTTCAAGTTTTATATTCAATAATATTATGTGTAATATCCATACACAAAAACTTCAGGTGCCTTTATCAAATGTAAAATATCTAAGGTATACAAAAAAATCCTTTCAATATTTGAAAAAAATAGAGACATACAAAATGTATGTGTTCTAGTTAGGAAGACTACAGACAAATATTATACACCTGGAAACACACAAAAACAGGATATACTACAAATTTATATAGATCACACCATTCATAAAAGTTCATTGGTCACTATACACAAGTTTTTGTATGTTCTGGGATGAAGGACATTTTCTTTTGTAGGCTGAATCAATGAAACTGTGACACTTAAAACTGACCTTTCTCCTGGGAAGTAAATTATAAACAATGCTGAAACAGATTGACAAATGGTTTTTCTATTATAAATCATTCCACACATCCTTAAGAATCTCTTATGTTATCATTTATGTTTTTAATAAAACTTGCTCCCTGTGTTTTGGCTGGATTGTTTGAGTCAGTTCATCTAACTGAGAATGTATTAAGTTTGAGACAATAGAGTATATGTTGAAATCCATTCCTTCAAATAGTATCTAAATGTGTTTTCATGGCATACTGGCATACACATTTGGGTGGAACATTCTTAATAAAAACTTAATCATTTTTGGTTTACCTAGATACTCCCAGAAAATTGTATTACTATTCTAAGAAGTATTGTCTTTAAAAATTGCCCCTTCTGGTACAACTGTAACTGCACCCTAGTGAATGCTGCATTTTTTAGATGGTGTAACACTAACTACCAAAGGTATGTTCCCTTGCTCTTTCTTGAAATCCCACACAACACTTTTCTAGGCTTGCAAGCTTTATAATTATTCCATGCAATAAATTTAATAATTTCAACTTAAATCAATCTGTTCCATTTGAAATATATGAGCTTCTTTTTGAAAGTTAATAAATTTAAGTTACTGTCAATTGTTCCTTACTTGTTTTAATGTGTAAAAGAATATTAAGTTGACCAAATCAAGATAGCACCATTGAAATCTCAAAGCCTATGTATTATTTGTGTTAAGTAGCAATCCCAGACATTTCATTATATATAGGAAGACAGAAAGGTGAATCAAAAGCAAGATACAAAAACAGACAGATAAATAGATGTGAAGATATAATTATATCAACACAGTCTTTCTCTATGATATCACTGTGTATATCTTTTCCAGTATAGTTAAGCCAGTATGCACATATTTTGGGGCCTGCCAATATTGGTGGGTTTCCTATCCAATTTAAGAAAGGTCAGGCTTAGTAGACTTCTCAGAATGCTCAGTCAGTGCTTCCCACCATTCTCAGTGAGGCTGTGTCTGCCTTATTAAAAAGGAAAGGAATTATAAGACCTTTTTTGTTTTTTTATTTTCTACATTAAATCAAAATGAGAATGTGATGTTTGAACATTTTTTTAAATTTTCTTTCTTTGCTTTTAGTAAATATACTCATGTGTTCTGTGTATAAATTACAAAGGCTCATATACTTTATAGAGTTTCAAAAATCAGCTTTCATTAGCACTTTATTAATATTGGCAAATGTGCATTAACTGAATATCTAGTACATCTGGATGAAGGTATAACAAAACATTTTCATTTCCACAATTTCTCATCCTATTTGGCACATATAGTGTTTAAAAATAATGGTAATGAAATCCTTGACTGGCTGTTTTCCTTCATTTTCATTAAGAACATGCATAATTTTTTGTCAAATAATGGAAAACAGTTATTTAAATGGTCAAGTGTATTCATACTAGGATCTCATTTCTTTATTATTCATGAGGTCTCTTATATTTTCCTTGTGTGTTGTCTTTGAATGGCTACTTTATGGCATCTGCTCTCTTCTATACATCCCTACTGTAGAGCATAGTATCTCCTTCATTTGCCAATATAACAGATATGTCAGGCTCTATTAAGACAACCACAACATCTCACTTTGGACCTACAAGTGATGTGTTATGTTTCTGTTGGACAGGTTTTGTATATGTAGATTAAACCGTTCCAGAATAAACTATAGTGTTACAATCTACTTGCTGCATGTGCAGGACACCAGTATGATGATAATTTTAAAGACACTGAATATGGAATGAAGACACCAAATGGTATAAAAAAGTCCATACTCATGGACTTTTCAATATTGTGAAAGTGGTCATAATACCAAAAGCAATCTAAAAAATCTATAAAATTTCCATCAAAACTTCAAGCAATTCGTCATAGAAATTGAAAAATCATGAGTCCTCGCCCTATATACATACTTTTATAAAATAACTGAAATGAATATTGGCTTGGGTTTTGGGTAGAATTTATAACATCTTCTGAAATGGCTGTAAGTCAAATTTGTCAATTTTGTGTAATTTACACAGAGTTGATTATCATAAAATAAAAATATAATTTCTGATGTATTAAATATTTTCTTTCCTTGAATAGGAAACATTAACTTCAGATATGATTTGTTTAGTAAAATTAAACATTAGTATGTCATAAAAAAGTGAAATTTACCATTAAAATATGAGAAAAATAATTTACATTTCAGAAAACTCCTTCCACTTGTTCCACAAGTGTGAGGACCTAAGGTAAGTTCCCAAGAATCTGTATAAAGCTGTATGTCCTAGTTCCATTCTGACATCTCAATGTTTCTAAGGGGATAGAAGAGTTGAATTCTGTGAAGTGAAATGACCAGTAGCTTGGGAAACACTTTAGTGAACAACAAGATATCCCATCCCTAATTTCCACATGTACTTTCACACACACACACACACATACACACACACACACACACACACACACACACACACACACACACACACAGAAACACATAAAGAACAGACAAATCATATTAAAATAAATTTCGTTTATTTTTGGTATCTTTTTCTTTCTTATTTTACATATCAATCCCAGTGCCCTCTCCCTCCTTCCCTCTCTTCCTCTCTTCCACCCTCCCATGCCCTCTGACCACCCTTCCATCCCATGCCTCTCGGCCACACCAACCCCAGTGGAGACAGTGCAGCAATGGCTGAGAGAAATCTCAGTGGCTATCTGTCCAGAGGTTCGCACCTCACATGGTTACACATCCTGGGGAAAAGTGGTCCAGGTCCCTGCAGGAGCTTGCTTGGCTGGCTGTTTGGAACTGGGTGCTAGATGTATTTTGTGCTATGATAACAATATTGCCTTTTATTCATGGATATTTTAGCCTGTAGCTCCACTGTTAACTCAGAGAAGCCTAGAGATAACTTAGACATAGTTTCAGGAACTGAAAGAGATGCAGATCAGCAGTCAATAGATGGATATTGCCCTCTGTGCCTTCAGATACAGATCCTAAGGTGCCAGTTGTGACTTCAGATGTCAGTCCAGGGCCTGATAAATCAATTAAGGCTAAGACTGTAAGAATTTGCCCGCAATATGATCCTGCCTGTAATTAGCCCACCTGTAGCAAAGCTGTTGTGGGATTCACTACTATACTCTAATTTGGGATCTTAGGGCCCCTAAATCAATACTATTAGAAATTTACTATCCAGAGACAAAGATTATTCTCTAAATTCAATATATCACATCTCTGATACCCTGACCACAAGCAGGCCAAAATAAACAGAGGTTCCCGTCTACACATTTGCTTAGATGTATTTATGATCTCATGTTTCAAAGTAATTGTTGACGCCTTTATAGTATGTCTGTAAATCTTTTAACTGTGGCTAAAGATCTGTTCCTTAAACTTTCTGCATAAAAGCCCGATGCTGAGAAGTAAAAAAATGCAGCAGTTCGCAAACCTCCTCAAGTGTGTTTGTGTCTGTCTGTCAAGCCGAAACCACTCCTGACCTGGTCATCCGAGTCTTGGTCTCCACGCAGAACTGTTACCCACTGAGCAGTCTGAGGCACCTCTCCCCACTCCACATGTAGGGTGATGCCTTCCTGGAGGGGTAATCTAAATCTGTCAAGTCATTTGTAGTAGGAACTGGGCCTTCCCACCTGGCTCTAAGTTAATTGAGTATCCCTCCATGGGGAATGTGCTCCCAAAGTATTTTGTGCACGAGGGATACATCCTGGTTCCACTGTCTGAGGTTCCTTAGACTGCCCAGGCCTTCTAACTAAGCTCCTTGTTCAGGGGGTCTGAGTCAGTCCAATGCTGGATTCCCAGCTATCAGTCTGGGGACCCATTAGCTCCTCCTTGTTCAGGTCAGCTGTCTCTGTGGGTTTCTGTAGCCTGGTCCCCTCCCGCTCTGCATCTGGATTCCAGTTTGGCTTAGTGTTTAGCTATTTTAAGGACTGATATTTCTATGAAAGTATAAACAGAGCAAGCTTACATAGAAAGCCACTGAAAAGTATTCTTCTATTTCTCTTTGCCTTATATCCACTCCCATGTCCTTATCTTTGATTCCCTCACTGAGAGACTGTGAACTCCTTTAAGACAAAGAAACCATTTCTCAGAGCCTAGTTGTTCTTGGCCAGTGTGGAGAAGTGGAGAAACATCGTTTAATTGCTTCATACCAGGATACAATTCCCTTCTACGATTCCCATCCATTAATTTCTGTCTCATAATACGATTTTAAAAAGCAGTTTTGTTTTGTCATTGTATCATACATACACATTTAAGTACATCATACTGAATTTTAATTTTTTCTGTCTGGTAATATTTTCTGGAAGTTGAATAAACTGAAATTTCAAATAAAAAAGAAATGTGGCATTTTCCAAGAAGGAAGGGTAGAATACAGAGATACCAATCGAATGTGTTAAGTAAATAGAGATTATAATTTTACCCAAATGTATAGGAATTAAGACCCATGTATCCAATCAAAACTTTTCCCTTTACAAGGTTTTTCTCAAGACAACTTTGTGAAATTCACAAGATAATTACATGTAATTTTGTTGAATCATTAGGATTCACTATAAAATAACACATTCTCTGTGAACAAATATCACTATACTTCATACTTTCTAATTTGAAATCTTTTCTTTACTTTCTTTACCAAGTGACCCTATCTAGAACTACTCAAAGCATGTTAAATAAAAGCAGCAAAAGTGGAAAATGTTGAGGTGTGTCTAAGAGTGCTATTGGTATTCTGGAGGAACAGGCTTTGATTCCCTAGCACCCTAATCAAGTGATTCACAATTCATTATACCTTCAGATTGAAGGGCTAATATGTGATATTTTGGACTCTATGGGCAACCTTCTCAATATACTCATAGGCTCACAGGCATGCAGAATACACAAATAGGACAGAAAGTGAGGAGGGCATTGGTTGGATTAATGGTAGTAGAGGAAAGTGGAAAATGAAATAAATAACCCCCAAAAATAAAATAAATTTAAAAATATGTCCCAGTAATGATATGAGTAAAATAGTGGCATACATACTTTGGTGGTAACCAAGAATTTTCTAGTCAGATTTTAGATCCATTCTTCTAGACAGAAATCATGCATGACAATGAAAACCTAATCTATTACATAGAATAGTGAAGTCATACATCAAGTAGAAAAACTTTAAGGAAATATTGTAAGAGCCAGGGAATTAATAATCTACACCCATAAATCTCTCCAGCATAACTACCAGCCTAAACATGAGCTGAACTAGAATAACAATAAACATCCTAACATGGATGGCCTCAAATCTACACAAAAATTTATAGGCAACTAAGGATGCTGACACTTGGACAAATAGTCTTCCATAGTGATTGGTTATCAAAGATCAAAATATCAGCCTGAAAACATACATGTAAATAGCATTAAATAGATTAAGTTCATTGTATGTATATATTTTACTATTAGTTTGTAATTGTATAGACATATATGTATGTAACACCAGCTAATGAAAAAGAGGACATAAATTTGATAGAGTGCAAGGTGGTATATAGTGGTCTTCTGAGAAAAGAATGCAAAAATGGAAAGCATAAAATTTTATTCTCAGAAAATAAAATAAAATATTTTTAAAAAGAAGTCTTTATATGTGTGACAATAGAAATTGAAGGAAATATATTGATTTTGATTGAAGGTGTACAGAAAGGAGGGGCATGAATTCTGATCATTGTTTCAAAGACACAGTATGAAGAAAATGAGAAACCACATACATTATTGCAAATGACACATTAGTGTTGCTTCACATGGCCATGTGCATGACTGATTTTTATTACTGGAAAAAGAAATGTAAGTTTATAATTATAGTAGGAATATAGTCAAGTTTCTTTAGAATTTTTCTTAGACATGACATATTGCTGGCATAGGTCATTATATAAACTGTCTAGAAGAACAGAGACAAACTCTAGAAGAATCATTGATGTAGTCCCAACTTTTGTCATACAAGGAAGAAAATGGCCTACAAAGATGAGAATGAAAATCCAGTGGAGAAGGACATTTGTCAATCTGGATTAGACTTGAAGGGGGATGTCTAATATTAGGTGGTTCATTCCAGATATACTGAAGACCAGTATAATTCAGAAAGAGTTTCCTAGTGTAATACAACCCCATTTGCACAAGAAATCATAATCACATTTAAACTCAACTCAGGGTACATTATTTCTTCTAAGAAGATGGGTTCTAGAGATAGGCTGTCGGTACTAGACTAAGGGCCATACAAATAGTGTACATGTCATTTTGGCTATTAGCAACTTCTGGTCCTGGTAATGATGCATTTAGATTACTAGCCACTCCCAGCCTTGATTCTAAGAGATTGATATGTCCTATCCCAACAAATAATACAGACCATCAGCCAATTAATCATTGCAAGTTCTCAGTTTTCTGGATGGTAAAGTAGGTTTTTCATTTTTGCCATTTGGAAAAATAATCCTGTGTGCTTAACATTCCTGGTATCAATGGAGACCTTTAGGCACAAGTAGCTTCATGTTATGTTCCTAACAGATCATAAAGAGCTTTTATAAGACTTATATTTCCTCTATTGTGATACAGAGGATATAAGGTTAGTTTTCATCAATATATGTACATATATATATATATATATCACATTTTCTATTTTATGTTCATAATATTTTTATTAATTATAAAACTTGAAAATATTGAAAATGTAAAAATACAATAAGTATTATTAAGAACAATGTATAGGACAGATACCTACTGCATAGAAAGAACTGAGAGAGTGGACTGAGAGCATCCCCCTAGGACAAAGACATTTACTGCACAGAGATGACAGAGAAAAGACGAAGAGTATCAGAACAAGAGGCAAAGACACTGCCTGCACCAACTAGAAGAAGAACTAGGTAGACATCAATACAAGTATGCATTCAACAACCTAAAGAGCAATATAGCAACACTAGAACCTAGTGATGCTGTGTAAGGAAACTGAACATCCCAAAAGAGAAGTAGAAGAAAAGTACCTTAAAAATAACTTTATGAAGATGATCAACACCCTTAAAGAAAACTAATGAAAGAACTCAGTAAACCCCTTATAGAAAGCCAAGAAAACCAAGAAAACACACTCAAACAAGTGTAAGACATGAAAATTGAAATGGAAGAATTAAAGAAAATACTAACTTAGGGAACTCTGGAATTAAAAAATCTAGGCAAATGAACAGGAACTACAGATGCAAGCATTACCAAGAGATCACAAAAGATGGAAGACAGAATCTTAGGCAATGAAGATACAATAGAGAAAAAAAGATTCATTCATTGGTCAAAGAAAACATTAAAGCCAACAAAGTTATAACACAAATGTATAGGAAATCTGTGACACCATGAAAAGACCAAACCTAAGGATAATAGTGATGGGAGATGTTATTCCGTAAATATGTGTCTCATACTGTTTAATTAATAAAGCCCCGTAGGCCAATAGAAAACTAGATAGGCGGAGCTAGGAGACCAGGAGGAGGAAAGAGGAAATGGGAAGGAGGAGTCAAGATGGAGACCTGAAAGAAATAAGATGCCGGCTGCGGCTCCTGGATAAGATAACCATGTGGAAATACTTAGATAAGTAGAAATGGGTTAATAGTTAAGACAGAGCTGGCCCATAAACAATAATGGTAACTGGCCAACAGGATTGTATCAAATACAGAGTCTCTGAGTGTTATTTGGGGACACACATGGCTGCGGGACCGTGGCCGCAGGACCGGGAGGCTGGCTGGGGAAAAACCTGCCATAACATAATGGTGTCAGAAGTGGAACTGAAAACTTTCACTTAAAACTTAACAAAAGCTTAAAAAATAGTTTTTAGAAACAAGGGAACAGAGACTAGCAACACTTCTTAGTAGCAGCATTTTCTCTGTTGGATTTGTTTTGCTGTAGACAGAGAGTTGTGCGGCTCCTTTAAGGGAGGTTTCCAAATATGCATAAGTGGCAAAAACCTGCCTTGCTTTTAAAGAGCTCTGCTAACAATTCATTGGTGTGTACAAGAGCTGCAATGAAGGTTTACACTGTGTTTTAAAAAATACGCTGGCTTGGGAGAGAAAAAGAAACAGGATACAATGGTTTAAAAAAGAAAAAAGGAAGTAGAATGGATGGGTATGGTGGTACACACCATTAATCCCAGCACTCGGGAGACAGAGGCAAGCAGATCTCTGTGATTTCAAAGTAAACCTGGTATGCAGTGAATTCCAGGACAGATAAAAGTTACACAGAGAAACCCTGTCTCAAAATATGTAAAAATAAAAGTAGAAGAAATAAAGTAATAAAAAAGCCATGTAAACATGGAAAGCACAGAGAAATTTTGGATACTCTACGCGCTTCTTTTGTCTTTAAATTATTTGATTGATGAGAAAATAACAACTACTAATAAAAGAGATGCTACTGGATTAATTCAATTTATACATTTTAAAAATGCTTTGACTCCCAAATTTATGCCTAAGGACAAGTTACTGGAGAAAAGGATTTCTATTTTTGTTTCCACAGAAAATGAAAAGCTGTAGATTCTTTCCAGACTTATGTGGTTTGATCAAGCAAGACCCCCTGAAGCAATGTCTACAACCAAGATTTGTGCATCTTCTTAGGATCCCCCATGACAGCGCCCCCTACTAGCAGGAAATAGTTTGGAAAGAACGACACCCAAATTCCCAAATATTGTTTATAAATGTTTGTTTTCATTTAAATGGGCTTGGTTATAAATGGTTATAACCACAAGCAATCTTTTTAAAGGTAAAAAGGGAATTATAGATATGAATGCTTTGCTTTGGAATGAATTTTCTTTTATTGATAAAATTTAAGGTCAATTTTATAATATGTATATTTCTCCTCTTGTATAGGTATTGTGTTTATATAGCTCATTGGAAAATGTAATGTATAATTTAGTACAGATTAGAGAATTACCTATGATAGTCAAAACTTGGAGTTAAGTTAGTTAGGATTTCTAGATATGCAGAGATGTATTTGAGATGAATAGGCATTCTTCAAAACTTTCAAAGACCTACAGAATATGGCATTTAAAATGGTTTAGGGATTTTCTTGACAGTGAGGCACAACTGCTCCTGGTAACACCACCTGCATCAGAAAGGAAGATGGACATCGAAGAAACGCATTATGAAGTTTGCTTCTAATATGGCAAGACTAGCCATTTGAGCAAGGTACTTCTCTTGTCTAGACTGTTTGACTTTATGTTACAGAAACTGGACATGCAGGACCCACAAAAAGGTGACTGCTGATTCAAGATGGATATTGCTACAGGATTCCTGCTTCATGGAAGAGGCTGCTAGACAGCCAGACAGTCTACAGGACACAGAGAAAAATGACTGACAAACTGTCAATACAGGTGGACAGTAAAGTTTCCTGCTTTGCTGAGGAGTCTGGAGAAACACTATGGTCTTTGGGCTGAAGATGGAACATTACAGAAGAACTTCGTGTGACTGACCAGGCAATGCATTGTCTCTGTCATTTCCTTCTATGGTCTTTGAAGGAATTGAAGACAGATAGTTTTGGTTATAGTTTTCCTTAGTTAGGATTAAAGATAAGTTACATATAGGACTTTAGACTCACAAAGATAGGATAGATGATATTTTCTTTAAGACTTAGAAAATGTTAATGGACTAAATGTTGTTAACTATGATTCTTAACTGATAACTGTTGTGTGATATATTTTGCTATGTTAAGGTTTAAACCCTTCTTTTTATTTTAGACAGAAAAGAGGAGATGATGGGAGATGTTATTCTGTATATATGTTTCTCATACTGGTTAATAAAGCCCTGTGGCCAATAGGAAACAAGATAGATGGGGCTAGGAGACTAGGAGGAGGAAGAGGAAGTAGAAGGAGGGTCAAGATGTAGAACATGGAGGAAGGAAGATGCCTGCTGTGGCTCCCTGATAAGACGACCACATGGAAATACCATTATTGTTTATGGGCTAGCTCTGCCTTAATCATTAACAATAATGGTAAATGGCCAACAGGATTGTGTCAAATAAAGAGTCTCTGAGTGTTATTTGGGGCTCACGTGGTGGCGGGACCGTGGTGGCAGGACCCGCTGCAGCTGGCAGGAAGAACCTGCCATAACATAATAGGAGTAGAAGAAGAATACCAGCTCAAAGGCACAGAAAATATATTCAACAAAATTATGGAAGTAAACTTTCCCAACATAAAGAAGGAATACCTACGAAGATACAAGAAGCTTACAGAACACCACATAGACTAGGTCACATAAAATACATAAAAAGCAAAACACAAAGTATGCAGAATAAAGAAATAACATCACGAGCTACAAAGGAATAAAGTCAAGTATCATATAAAGGTAGACAAATCAGACTAACACCTGAGTAATGGAGATACTTAAAGCCAGTAGATCTGATACAGACATTATGCAGACTGTAAGACACCATGGATGCCAACCTAGACTACTAGGCCCAGAAAAACTTTCAATCACTGTACATAGAGAAAACAAGATTTTCCATGACAAAACCAGATTTAAGCAATACCTATCCACAAATTCTGCTCTACAGAAAGCACTAGAAGGAAAGCTCCAAATCACGGAGGTTAGAGTTACCTGGAAAAGCACAGGCAAAAGATAATCCCACACCAGCAAATCTGCAAAAAGGAAACACACACAAACCACCACCAAAAATTGACAGGAACCAACAATCACTGTCATTGATATCCCTTAATATCAATGGACTCAACTCACCTATAAAAAGATACAGCCTAAAAAAAAGTAGATACAAAAACAAGATCTGTCTTTCTGCTGCATACAATAAACTCACCTCAAGTTCAAAGACAGATATTTCCTCAGAGTAAAGAGTTGGAAAAATACTTTCCAAGCAAATGGACCTAAGAAACTAGCTGGTATAGCTGTCCTAATATCTAACAAAATAGACTTAAAATTAAAGGCAATCAAAAGAAGTGATGAAGGATATTGCATATTTATCACAGGAAAAATCCATCAAGAAGTCTCAATCCTGAACATCCATGCCCCAAACAAAAGGGCATCCACACTCTTTAAAAAAAATGCTAAAACTTCAATCACCCATCAAACCCCACACACTTAGAGTGGGAGATCCCAATACTCCACTCTCACCAGTAGACAGGTCTGCTAGACTGAAAATTAACAGAGAAATAAGGGTTCTAACAGATGTTATAAAACAAATTGACTAAATAGAAATCTATAAACCATTGCACAGAAACAAAAAAGAATATGCCTTCTTCTCAGCACCCCATGGAACCTTCTATAAAATTGACCACATACTTGGTTACAAATCAAATCTCCACAGACACAAAAAATGTAATAGCCCACTGTATCTTATGGGATCATCATGACTTAAAGGTAGAACTCAAAATCACAAAATCTAAAAAGCCTACAAACTCATGGAAACCAAATAATGTCTAACTGAATCACCCTTGGGTAAATGAAGAAATAATGAAAGAAATTGAATATTTCCTAGAATTCAATAAAAGTGAATGAAAAACATAAACTTATGAGACACTGTGAAAGTGGTGATAAGAGGAAAGTTAATAGTACTAAACACCTACAAAAACTTGGAGAAATCCCATACTAGCAAATTATCAAAACACCTGAAAGCTCTAGAACAAAAAGAAGCAAACTCACCCAGAAGAAGATGACAAGAAGTAATCAAATTGAAGGCTGAAATTAATAAAACAGAAACAAAGAGGACAATGAAAAAAGAGAGAGACAGAGATGGTTCTTTGAGAAAATCAACAAGATAGATAAACCCTTATCCAAACTAATCAAAAGGCAGAGAGATAATATGCAAATTAACAAAATCAGACATGGACAAGGAGGGCATAACAACAAACACTGAGGAAGTCCAGAGAATCTTCATGTCATACTTCAAAAACCTATACTCCACAAAATTGAAAAATGTAAAAGATATGTACAGTTTTCTAGACAGGTTCCACATACCAAAATAAATCAAGACCAAATAAACAATTTAAATAGGCCTATAACACCTAAGAAAATAGATGCAGTCATTAAAAGTATTCAAAGAACAACAAAGCTCAGAACAAGATGGCTTCTGTGCAGAACTCTACCAAAATTTCAAAGAAGAGCAATCTTCAATGATCCACAAACGGTTTCACAAAATAGAAAGAGAATGAACATTGCCAAACTCTTATTATGAAGCTGCAGCAATCCAGATAAACAAACTACATGAAGATGCAACGAAGAAAAAGAACTATTCCAATTTCTCTAATGAACATTGATGCAAAAAATCTTCAATAAAATTCTGGCAGAAAAAATCTAAGAAAGCATCAGAAAAATAATCATACATTATCAACCAAGTAGGCTTTATCCCAGAGATGAAGAGATATTTCAACATAAAATTCATCAATATAATCCACAATATAAACAAACTGAATAAAATGCAACCACATAACCATCTCATTAGATGCTGAAAAAGCCTTCAACAAAATTCAAACCTCCTTCATGATACATGTCTTGGAGAAATCAGGGATAAAATAACATACCTAAATATAATAAAGGCAATATACAATAACCCAAACAGTCAACATCAATCTAAATGGAGAAATACTCAATGTGAACCCACTAAAATCAGGAACATGACAAGGCTGGTCCTTCTCTACATACCTATTCAATATAGTTCATGAAGTTCTAGGTAGAGCAATAAAAGGGCAAAAAGAAATCAAAGGGATACAAATTGGATAGGAAGAAGTCAAAAGCTCTCTATTTGCTGATATAATAGTTTATATAAGTGACCCCAAATGTCTACCAAGGAACCTCTTAGAAGGGAAAATGGAAAGTACTCTTGAATAAATTGGCACAGAAGACCACTTCTTGTACATAACATGAGTAGCATATATACAAAGATTGGCAATTAACAAATGGGACCTCCTGAAACTGAGATGTTTTGGTAAGACAATGGACACAGTCAACAAGACAAAACCATAGCACACAGAATGGGAAAAGATCTTCACCAATCCATCTGACAAAGGGCTGATTTCCAAGATACACAAAGAATTCAAGAAACTAGCCTTCAAAACACCAAATAATTCAATTAAAATGGGGTAAAGGTCTAAATAGAGAATTCTCAATGGAGGAATCTCAAATGGCCAAAAGGTACTTAAGGAATTGCTCAACATCGTTAATCATCAGGGAAATTCAAACCATCCTGAAAGAGGTAACTCAGTCACAAAAAGAGGAACATGGTATATACTTGCTCATATATGGATTTTAGACCTAGAACAAAGGGATCACCAGCCTATAATTCACACCACCAGAGGAACTAGGCTACAAGGTAGATTCTAAGAGATTCATATAAGGTCCCTCACAGAAGGTGGAAGGGACAAGTTCTCCAGAGCACACAAGAAGTGGGGAGGGGCAGTGAGGGAATGAGGGGAGAGGGAACTAGGAGAAAGAGAAGGGGAGGAGAGGAAAGCACATGGGATTAGGAAGGTTGAGTCAGGGGAGGAATAGAAGACAGGAGAGAGAGAGACAGAGGGGGAGAGAGGGAGAGAGAGAGAGAGAGAGAGAGAGAGAGAGAGAGAGAGAGAGAGAGAGAACATGAAAGAGGGAGCCATTATTGGTTTGAAGAGAAAACTTAACCTAAAGAAATGTCTAGAGACATACAAGACTACTCCAACTAACAATTTGAGCAACAGGGGAAAGGCTATCACAAATGCCCTTCCCTGATAATGAGATCAACAACGAATTTATCCACCATCATGGAGTCCTCATATAGTATCTGTTGGAGACAGAAACAAACACCCACAACTAAACACTGAGTCAAACTAGAATCCAGATGCAGAGAGAGAGAGAGAGAGAGAGAGAGAGAGAGAGAGAGAGAGAGAGAGAGAGAGAGAGAGGACAAGACCAGGTTGCAGAAACACATAGAGACATCTGACCTGAACAAGGAAGAGCTAATGGGTTCCCAGACTGATAGCTGGGAATCCATCATAGGACTGACTCAGACCCCCTGAACATGGGTCTCAGCTAGAAGGAGTAAGCAGTCTAAGGGACCTCAGACAGTGGGACCAGGATGTATTGCTGGTGCACAAAAGGACCTTGCGGGCACATTCTCTATAGAGGGATACTCCCTTATCCTAGAGACAGGAGAGAAGTCCTAGTCTCTACTTCAAATGAATTGACAGATTTAGATGACCCCTCCTGAATGGCATTCCCCAACATGTGGAGTGGGAGGGGGATGGGAGGAGTGGGTGGTCAGGGTGCATGTGAGTGGGGAGAGAGGGAAAGAGGGAGGGAGGGAGGGTGGGGGAACTGGGATTGATATGTAAAATAAAAAAATAAATTATAAAAAGGAAAAAGAAAAAGAAAAGAAAAGAAAACAACTCTGAGATTGACTAAAATCAAAACACCAATTAGCAGCTTGTGCTGGAGAGGTAGTGGAAAAGGGGGAACACTCCTCCATTGCTCATGGGAATGCAAATTTGTACAGTCACTCTGGGAATCAGTAAGGTGGTTTCTCAGGAAAATGAGAGTCAGTCTACCTCCATATCCAGCAATTCTACTCTTAGGCAAATACACAAAGGATGCACACTCATACCACAAGAACATCCATTCAACTATATGCATAGCTACATTATTTGTAATGGCCGTAACATAAAAGCAACCTAGTTCCCCCTCATCTTAAGAATGGATAGAGAAAATTTGATACAATTACACAATGGAGTACTACTTAGTGGTAAAAATCAATGATATCTTAAAATTTACAGGCAAATGGATGGAACTAGACGACACCATCCTGCCCAGACACAGAAAGAAAAACATGATGTATATTTACTTATAAGTGAATAATAGACAGAGCAAAGGATAACCAGCCTGCAATCCACAATTCCACAGAAGCTATTGCCATTAATGTTGTGGAAAAGAAAAATGACAAATAATAAATATCTCTGGAGAGATAAAGGTGATAGGATTTTAATCCTGAGTTAAACACAGATGATGTGCAATTCAAATGATAGAGGCAGTTATGACTAGAATATTGAATCCCCCGAAGAATCGCAGACACTTCACTGTCTATCATGTGAATGACATAGTCTCATTCCCTTCTCATATCTGAAATCTACTCCTATTGGAGCAATTGGGAAATCTACCTTCTGTATCGCATGCTCATTATGAAATTAAAGTCATGTGAAAATCTTTATATTTCATTAATTATTAAGAGTGAAAACAAGAAGCTATCTTTCTGATGCTGAATTATGGAGATTTGCCATCTCAGAGAAGTTGTTTAGACAGATGTGAAACAACTAAGAGAAAATATTTCAGTATAGTATCTTCATAGAATCAAAGCAACTGAAAGCTAAGAGCAGGATGAAATCCCTTGAAAATAAGAGTTAATGACAGTGAACAGGATTAACCAGTGCTTTTATGAATTAAGCCTTGTGAGTTTCAATTCTAATTTTGCTAATTATAATTATGCTAATTTTAATTATTTTATTTAGCATATTTATAGCAGTGGTACTAAAATGATAAATGATATATATATATATATATATATATATATATATATATATTTTGAAAAAGATGTTCCTTGTGAGCATGAGTGGGTCCAATGTTGAAGCTAATTCACCTATGGATCCTTCTAAATTAGCATGATTTTGTGTGTTTTCATATATACACACATGCTAGCAAATTAACTTTAGATGTATACTGTAAGCAAACTTTAGTATAAAATAGAGTTTATATGTTGAATATTAGATTGGAGAACCCATTAATGTTTAACAATTAAAATTTATTTACATTAGATAGTATCACATGATTTACTCTCTTTGCTTTCAGCAATGAACAACCATCCCTCTGTGTAAACACACACACACACTATTTATAAATTTCACATATGGGAAGATTATGCAATATTCCTCCTTAAATGTATTGGTTTAAATACATGTATAGTATCCTCACATAGAAAGTAATCTTAGAACACATGATGTGACATTATCTTTCTTCTTTGCACAATCCTAAAATTCAGGTACTATCTTAGAAAGGCATGAAGAGAATATTTCAAGTCTCAGCACTTGTATTTGCAGCCTTGATGGGAGATGTTATTCTATAAATATGTTTCAGATACTGGTTAATGAATGAAGCACTGTGGCCAATGAGAAAGCAAGATAGGTAGGGCTAGGAGACTAGGAGGAAAGAGGAAGTAGTAGGAGGAGTCAGCATGTAGAGCATGGAGAGAGCAGATGCGGCCTGCTTCTCTGGCTGGTAAAATGAGCCACGTGGAAATACTTAGAATAGTAGAAATGGGTTAATTATTAAGAAAGAGCTAGCCGAAAAGGAATTAGTAACTGGCCAACAGATTTATATCAAATACAGAGTCTCTGAGTGTTATTTGGGGCTTGTGTGGCAGTGGGACCGGGTGTCCGGCAGGAAGGAACAAAGAGTGGGTCTGGCGGTCCGCGGGAAAAACCTGCTCGTAACACAGCCTCTTAACACAATCACTCAAGTTTCAGATGCCATTGTTTAACACACATAAATATTTCTTGTATTTTTGGTTGTGAGCCTAGCCTTTAACAGCTAAGCCATCTCTCCAGCCCAACCCATAAATATTTCTGTATCAGCCATTGAATACAATCCACACCACATCTGTAGATAATATGTATTACACATTCTTCTCTCAGATGTTTGATATTTACTCTGAATATAAATAAGCTCAGTTGTATTTTAAAATTTATTTTCAATACAAATAATGTGTTGAAGCTCAGCTAAATTGATAGGGTACATATTAACACAGAATTTTCCAATGACTACCATTAAAAAAAAATTTACTCTTTTATGCCTACCATCATTTTCTCTGTATTTCTATTATTAGTATTGTTTCATTAAAGAAAAAAGAGTAGCATTTGTAATTCATGGTTTGTCTGTCCTTGGTTCTTAGTGATGGATAAACTGAGCCCAGGTGTGTTTAAGCTTCAGTATTTGTTAAAATATAATGTTGTTTTTTTGTTTTAAGGGGAGCATGTCTTTTATGCCTATGTATTTAATAGTATCAAAGTGAGGATAATGTCTTTGAATAAAAAGCATATTTGAAGTCTTTTAAAACAGATTTTTACTTAAGGGAATAAATATATCAAGGAATACAAGACTTTAAATAAACATGATATGTCAGTGTGGAAAATTATCCATTAAACTTGCACAGAATATTTACCTGATTTAATTTTGCTATATAGAGTTTTAACCACCTTAGCTTCCCTTAAGTGTTGATGAAGCTTTGGTTAAGCTTTTCCTGATAAACTAATATAAATTAAAGGGGATAAGTGGTAATGTTTCTAATGAATAAAATTAAAATCAAGGCAAAGAAAAGCAAACCAAACCCAAATAAACAAGACAGTATTTACCATGGACCAAACCAAAACCAAAAAAGCAAACCAAACCAACGAAAAAACAAAGAAAAATATAGAAAAATATGACGGAACCAAGAAATACTGATTTGACACCATTCCACAATAAGTTGCTCCTTTTGTCATCATAGCAGCTTGTACTGTTTTCAACTACTTTTAGTTTTATAGAAGTGATTATAATCAATTCAAATATCAAAAATGGCTAATTTTAAGAAGTATATCAGTAGTGACTTGCTTTCATTGAATGGATCCTCCTGTATGCTTAGTTTTTATTGGAGGAGTTATGGTAATACTTAAGTTATAGCTTCTTGCCATTTTATCTAAGATCAACTGAAGTGTCTGTTCTTTCAAGTTTAATTTGCAAATCAGTTGACATGGGAGCAGTGTTTTTGTTGTTGTTGTTTTGTTTTTATATATGATGCTTTTGATAAAATTGTTTACCTAGTTGAATAAAAGTACATTTTAATAAGAAAATAATATGTGTACAGTCATTGAGACCCTTGCAACATAAATCACAGGGGCAACTTTTGATGGAGTTTATTATTATTCAGTTACCAAAAGTGAGCTTAACACGGTATTATTCTCTTTTGAAAATACAGAATACAAAAGTGAAAAATGCCCTACAGAGTCAATTTCTTTTTCCAGAGATCAAGTCATTATACAATTTTGTTTCATATTTTCAGTTTCTTTATAAAATTAACCTTTGAAAGTATAAACGTTCTTTGCAAATATCAAATGGAGAAAAGTTTGAAGGGAAAAAATTTTCTTGATTTAGCACTTTAATTAATTTTTATTCATGTATTTGTGTCTCTCTAAAAGCATTCATTCAAATGCCATATTTTACAACCATTTCCTAGTCTTGCAATTTTAAAACAAAATGATGATTTTAAACATATTTTATTTTTTGAGATTATGGTGTAATCACATATCATATCCTTTCCACATCCCATTCATCTTTCCAGACCCTTTTATATATCCTTCCTTGCTCTGTCTAAAATATGTCATTATTATCATTAATTATTGTTATATCCATATATGTAGATAATATACTTTCATATTCTAAATGCAACCTGTTATGTCTATGTAATGTTAATTGTATGTATGTTATGTATGCTTTCAGGGTTTCTGCTCTCAACATTGTTTAGTTGCCTGTATCTCATTGTGCAGATTTGAGGTCTTGTGTCTTACACCTGTCTACTTTAGTCTGTCAATTGTTTTAAAGCAAAGGTTGTATTTGTTTGAATATTGTACAAATGACCACAGAATATATATGAAAAAAAGATAATTTTACTGATGTTGCCACAACTATGAGTTACGCTGGAAGCCAAGGAATCTACTTTGGCCAGAGTATTAAAAAATTGATAATTCTACTTTAGTCGGAAGTAACTAAATTATAAAGTCTCCCATAAAAAGGCAGCAAAGAAAGTTCCTTGGTGAAACACCGAATTTAAAGAACTGAACACTTCTATAGCAAACTGTTACTGCTACTCAGAGGCAGTGTTGAATGCAATGGCTATGAGGACTTGCACTCTGCAGGATGAAGTCAGAACAGGAATTATAGTGTGTTCAGCTTTATTTTCTTTAATTTCCTCAACCATTCATCTAAGATTAAGTCATATATATTTATCTGAACTGCCATGCTATGTTGCAGACACAACATGAATACACACATTGTTGTCAAATCCTGTTTTTATTCAATGGGTATATAGCATAATCATATGTTCTGTGGCCTTGCTTCTTAACTGTGCAATCACATTCAGTTATAGGGAGATTCTTACTTTTTGAGTTGCTGAGCTCTGAAGGAGGAATTTATTTATTATGCCATGAGGAAATATATATTGATTAATTCACTCATTTACATATTTACACAGATTTAAAAAACTTCTACATGCAACATAGACAAAAATAGTATTTAAATGCCCAACAACTTCAAGTTATATCTTGTTTACTACCAACATAGACACACTAAGACCAAGATATACACATTAATTTTCATAACACTGTACACAAGATAAATTCCTATAGTGTAAATTAAATGGGAAAAAGTTCACAACATATATAACTAAAGAATGCTGCAAGTGGAAGAAATAGTTCTTTTTCAGAGTAGAGCACACAAATTAGTTATCTACTCACTAATGGTCAGCCCAGAAAATATAAAGTAACATTAGACATATTGACCCAGTTGTACTTAGGAATATTTATGCATAGACATATATATTTGTGCATATAAAAACAGTGAAAAAATGAGACAGTTAAATTGAGGAAAAATAACATATATATACACACACACATATATATATGCATATATATACACATATATATGTACATATATATACATATATATATATATGTATATATGATTTTCATCTTATGGTTCTCCCCCTCAGGACCTGTCACTGAACAACAACCTGTTGGTCCAAGCCAGTAACATAGTTGGGTTCTATTGCCAGCATCAGAGAGTTTTATTGCTACCTATGTTGAGCACTAGTGAAAGATATAGTTGATAAACAATATAAACTGGCCTGGAAATTATGGCCTTCAGACCTTAATCTCCTGAGAGCTGGAATAATGATATTTTGGTTACTGGCTTGACAGAATTTTTAATATGTTTGATTCAATATACTGAGCATTGACAGAATGTAGATGCCCATATGTAATCCACATGCAATATTAATATGATGGCATAAGGTTCTGATTCACACAATAGAGTTTGTAAAAAACAAATACATACATCTAAAACATAGGATGATATTTTTCCATAGATATTCTACAATTTAGTAGATGTTGCGAGCATGTTTTAAAATAAGTCCCACTTGTATAACTAATACTAATGCAACATCCATTTTTTGGTATTTAGTATTTATGGATAGTTCCAACATGAAGCTGCTGTGTACACATTTCAAACACATTCTTAAACGAGTAATCTCTGGGTTGTTGATAAGCCCATTGTTAAATTGCATTTTAAAAGTTTTTCAATTTAGGATATTATAAAATAATAATTAATTAATATGCACAGAGATCTTTTATAAGTCCAAGAGCACATATACTCAGACAATATTTCACTATTTCCCATAGACAGGGCATTATTTATCTCTTTCCCCTTATCTTTCCAAATCAATACAACATACCAATGGAAGATGTTCTACATTGACAAGTCCTATTTTACAAAGCAAAACCTGAGGCACAGAGATGTTCAATAACCTCTACAAACTCTCATAGTAAGGAAGTAGATGAGAGAGAAATAAAGTTCAGACTTTTTAAGATTTTAGTCCTCATTGTGCTCTACAACAGATAGGAAATGCTGAGCCAATCACTAATGTGTTGTGTTTAAGAAGGGTAGGCAGACATTCAAACAGGACTTTATAGAAAGTGATAAATCTTAGAAATTGCACAACATATTACTGTGATTTTGAAGGTTGAGAAAATTAGTTTGCCACTAGCACTTGGATAGTAAGTATGAAGTACTTAGATTCACTTCCAGAGGTCCCAATTAAAAAAAATGATTTGAGAGAAATGCTGTAAGAGATAATACCTGAACTGTATTACTATATTCATTGATGTAGTTTGCATCAAATTGTTAGAGGCTTGTATGTATCATTATCAGTAGAGACTGTAATCAGTGAGAAAAAGAACCAAAACAATAGTTGTCCCTGAAGGGATTGGATGCTGAGAGTTCAGAGTTGGCTCAAGCACGGAAAATGTAAAATCCCTATAGAGAAATGTGTGCATGACTCAAATCCCCAAGATCATCATAGCATAGCATCAAAGTGCTGCTAGCTCATTCTCTCTTTATAACTGCTTCTGTTCCTGGGAAGATACTGAGTAAGCCTCTAGTTTGCATATAGCCAAGTGTACTACATTACTTAACTCATCTGAAGTGCCTGTTTGTTCAGTGGCTAGTATAATAGTAGACATTATGTTCATTTTTCTCTAATGCTTTAATGGATCAAGGATTACCTTTGAAAACTATGAGCAAGTTTGGAGAATTAGAGTATTTGTTGTGACACAAGCTCTTAGAGTAAATGACACAGAACCTGAAATTGCTCACCAAGGACCTCAGCAAATAACAGTGATAAGTAATAGATTAGCTTTGTAAGCAGTAATGTTACTTTCTTGGTCTTTAAAACAACTTGATATGTATGTATATGTAATTATATATATATATATATTATATAGTTTTCTTTTAAGATACACAACAAACACACACACACACACACTCACACACATACATATTTATACATATGCATATGCATGTGTGTAATATATATGTAACATATATACATACCTATGTATATGTGTGTTTAATTTCTTTTTTCAATTCATTGTGAAATAACTTTCAGTAAAGGGAATTGGTATATGATCCTTTTGATCATTGGGAAATAACGTGTTGTGAAGCTTAGATTACCAAGTTCACTTTGCATGTACAGTTCTCACATGAAATCTAAGGCTACTGCAGCAGAATTCTTGCCATTCCTACATTCTGGTTCTATTGTTTTATATTTGCAACAGGGTTCATCATAGTTCTAATTCAGTTTGGATGAATTGAAAAGTCATGTTACTAGAGCTTCTATTTGTATCAGGGAAGAGATGAAACAAAAAGAAACAGTGAGATGAAATAAAGGCAATGTTGTTATGAGCAACCCACTTTTCCCTTTCCCCTTGACTTCTATTGCCATCATCATAGGATCTGACAGCCCTGCTCTCTGTTCTTTCAAACAATCGTGGCAAGTCTTGCATGATTCTCTAATATCACCACTTTGTTTTTTGTTTGTTTCACAGGATGTCTTATAAAACAATGGCTGTGGCAAATGACTCTGTGGTAACTGAATTCATTCTCTTGGGGATAACAGGCCAGCCTAACCTCCAAATACCCCTGTTTCTGCTCTTTCTAGTAATGTACATGATAACAGCACTGGGGAACTTGGCTTTAATTATTCTCATTGTGCTGAATTCTCACCTTCACACCCCCATGTATTTTTTCCTTTCTAACTTGTCCTTTGTAGACTTTTGTTACTCTTCTGTAATTACACCAAAAATGCTAATGAACTTTATATTAAAGGAAAATTTTATCTCCTATGTAGGATGTATGACCCAGTTATATTTATTTTGTTTTTGTGTCGTTTCTGAGTGTTATATCCTGACATCAATGGCCTATGATCGCTATGTGGCCATCTGCAATCCACTCTTGTATAATGCTGCCATGTCTCCCAAGGTGTGTTCCTATCTTATGCTTGCTTCATACTTCATGGGGTTTTCTAGTGCCATGATCCATACTGGATGTATCCTGAGACTGACCTTCTGTGATGGAAACATCATCAACCACTATTTCTGTGATGCCCTCCCTTTGCTACAACTCTCATGCACCAACACCTATGTTAACAAGATAGAAATTTTCATTGTAGCAGGAAAAGACATCACTGTGCCCACTGTCATCATCTTTATCTCTTATGGCTTTGTCCTCTCCAGTATATTCCAAATGAGGTCCACTGAGGGCAGGTCAAAAGCCTTCAGTACTTGCAGTTCCCACATAATTGCTGTCTCTCTCTTCTTTGGATCTGGTGCATTTATGTATCTCAAGCCCAACTCAGTTGGACCTAGAAATAACGGAAAAGCATCTTCAATTATTTATACCACCATAATCCCCATGCTGAATCCATTAATTTATAGCTTGAGGAACAAAGATGTTAAAGCTGCATTAATAAACACTCTGACCAAGAAAATATTTTAATCAGATTTTCTGTTTTATAGTTATAACACAGAATTTTTGTGTTTGATTGTAATAATGATATTATGTATCATATGTTTTTTTATTGTGTAAAGGAAAACTGGAGGTTTCTTATTTTTAGTTTTTACTTTATAGTTTTTTTGTTTGTTTCCTTATCCTTGATAGAATATCTTCCTTAGCCATTTTTCTTCTTTTAATAATAGGCCAGACTTTATTTCACTTTTTCTTTTTCATATAAATATTATCATTGGAAGTAGTAGATGATTCTCATTATTGTTTAAAACACCTTGTTACTTGGATTCCTTTTAGGATACAGGAAATACATTTGAAGAGAAAATCATGTTTTAGACATCATTAATATATTTATTATATTATGGTGATTCTTAAGTTTAGTTATATTAATAAGCCACACAGTGCTGAGGATAAAGGTAACATTATATTCTTATTTTCAAGGTCTATCCATTCTACCATACTTTATTTCTATACTATTTTGTTAGTTTTATTTCACAAAATTGGTGTCTTGAAACATGTTACTTTTTTCTGCCCGATATAGAAAATCCAAGAGAGGGATTTTGTTGCCTCAGTGTTTCTTCAAGAGCACATTTTGATGGTTCTTTCCATTGGTAAATAGCATGATTGTTGTGGCAGTGTAGCTGGCAGATGACATGATGACTGTCTCATGTGTAGAAAGCATCTTAAGTATTTATAGGTCTTCTTGTTGCAATAATATGGTTTTAGGAGAATACCAAACAAATAGGGCACAGATAAAAGGGATACATAAACAACAAATAAAGGATCTTAGCATAGAGAATCATTAATGAAAACTCAACAGGAATTAGTTCTCATTTTTTTGTTACTCCGCAGAGCTTTACTGTGATTACCCTCTATTGTTCATAAAGCTTTGCTAGAACTTACTGTCATGATGAATACACATCAAAAGAATTTTCATAGATATCAGATAATGTGAATCCCTTTGCATTAAATGAAAAGTACAGAACAACCTAAGGATTTTGATGGTGAGTTATAACTTTTAATGAATTAATCAAAAGGAATTTTTGAAAAAACTAATGCAGAAATAGAAGGTCTTTTCTTTTGTATCAGACACTGATTGTGATGAATATCCTACAATGCCTAATACTGTAAGCAACACTAACAACCCTAGTTGTTATTAGGTATTAGGTCTGTGCATTTAGCATAATTTTGATAGTTAACTGACATAGCATACTGCCTCCTAAACACCCATGCATATTAACAAAACCAGTTTCCAGCTTTAATCAGAGAAGCCACTTCTTACATTGGGTAGTGATAAAATGGAGACTCATGAGTGTACAAGATGCAGAGGATATGCAATGATTATTGGTATGATATCACCCCTCTAAGGCTCAGGGTGCATTGAGGGAGAGGAGGTAGGAACAATGTGTCAGCAGACAGGGTGAATGAATACAAAAAGATGTTCTTCAGACATATACAACCACTGTATCATCATCAATAGGTCCACACCAAACCAGACAATCAGTCAAATACAAGGAAGAATTCAAAGAGCCCTACTTTTACTCTCATCTATTGACTACAGATAGATTCTAGTACAAAAGGAATTTCTGGCTTTAACTGTATTCATATTGTTGATCCCATCAGGCTTTAATGGTTAACTGAAAATCACAGAGATGTCCTTGATCAATTTTTATTGGTCACCAGACAAAGTAAATACACATGAATATGTGAAAGATAAAATTGTAGAGATGAAGTAGGGTGTGCTAGTGAGATAGGAATGTTGGAAGTGAGAGTGGTAAATACATAGCATATATTATGCTGGTTTATGCTACTTGCTATGAAAAAAAATGTGAAGAGGGTGAGAACTAAATTGCCCTTGCTTTTCATGCTCCCTATAAAGCAATAAAATCCTGTTAGATTTCAAAGTACCAAGTATGATAAAGATGTATATGGTGAATATGACAAACTGTTGTTGTGTGTTTCTAAGTGGGAGTGAGGGAGAGCAGATATTGCTTTCCTCAAAGAAACAGGCCTGAGCTGAATATTGCTCACCTGATACACACATCATGGTTAAAATATTTCCTAAAATAATTGTAATTCCTTATACACTTGTTATCTACTATCCATTAAATGTTTAGGTATGGGAAAACTGAACTTAGGTTGCTTGTTGTCCTTTGCTTTGTTTTATATACAGCATGACTTTTAATACTCGGTTTATGGTTGGAAGTGACCATTTGTGCCCATTAAAAGGTTTTATCACCAACATCTTTGGTTTTAGTGGATGATTGTTACTTGTAAAAGTCCTGGACTAGGGTAAGACACTTTTGATTTTTATAATGTACAATAGCTGTTGTAAAATTGTTTTCTTTATGGAATAAAAATACATTTCAAAACTGCCTGTCTTTTGGAAGCCTTTGTAGACATTGCAGGGGCGTGCTAACTCATGACAGATTTTAATATTAGTCATATATTAATTTTAGTATAACAAATTAATTTTAAGTAGGTTATTAATTTATAATTTGAAGTCCTTCACAATCTGATGTTTCATATTCAGGAATTACCAACTTCTCAAATGATACCACTATTCTAAACTTAGAAGTGTAAATGCAGTTTACAAACATTGTGGGGAGAAACATTTGGGGGAAGCTTAACTGAAACAGTAGTTTATATCATTTCATGTTTTAGATTTTTCAAATAGGTAATGGATTTTGCATGCACTTTTTTTAATAACAAGTCTATGAAGTGCATAGTGGTATTATTGCAAGAGATGATAGGAAATGGATGTTTCTATTTTACTGGGAAAGTTTGGAGTTTTATGTCTATAATTAAAATTACCTTCTACTACAAACACAGCAAAGGGAATTCCATGATAAAGCTGTCGATTTGTTAACTGCCTTTTCTGAGTAGGTTCTATTGCTGCTCATGACTAATGTTACAAAGGCTCTATGTGAAGCCTGCTGAAATATTGAAGAAGTAAAATAGACACAGCTGTGAGTTGTGTGCTTCATATTTCCTCAACCATGCCCACTTTTGAGCCCATTTGTTCACTCCTCTTTGCCAGAATTCTTATGTAACTCTTCAAGCACAACACTATACAATACAAACATCAACTATGATGGTATGTACTGGATTTGTAATATTAATTATGTGTTGTGTTGTCCTATTTTCTGTGCAAGCTCATTCAGGTAGATATATCTTCTTTTTACTATTGGAGTCTGTGAGCTTTGCAGAGGTGATGGAAGATGTTATTCTGTAAATATGTTTCTCATACTGGTTAATGAATAAAGCACTGTGGCCAATGGGAAAGCAAGATAGGCAGGGCTAGGAGACTAGGAGGAAAGAGGAAGTAGTATGGAGGAGTCAACATGGAGAGCCCAGAGAGGTAGGATGCCAGCCACTCTTGCCGGTAAGATGAGCCACATGGAAATACTTAGAATGGTAGAAATGGGTTAATCATTAAGACAGAGCTAGCTGGTAACAAGCTAGTACCTGGCCAACAGACTTATATCAAATACAGAGCCTCTGCATGTTATTTGGGGCTGACAAGATGGCAGGACAAAGTGACTGGCAGGCTGGTGGAAAACATACACACTGCAATTGGTGCCCAACGTGGGGCAGGAACCCACGATCCTGGGATTAAGAGTCCCATGCTCTACCGACTGAGCTAGGCAGGCATAATCATGTCAGAATTGAAACTGAAAACTTTCACTTAAAACAGAATAAAAGCTTAAAAAGGGTTTTAAAAACAAAAGAACAGAGACAAGTAAGACTTCTTGGTAGCAGCATTTTTCTCAGTTGGATTCTGTTTTGCTAGAGACAAAGATGTGTGTGGCTCCTTTAAGGGAGGTTTCATGATTCAGCAAAAGCGGCAAAAAAAAAAAAAAAAGCAAAGATTTTAAAGATCTCTGCAAACAATTCATTGGTGTGTATGAGAGCTGGTAATGGCAGTGATTCTCTCTCCAAGCTGGCAGCATGCTTTTGGATGCAGCGCAGACCAAGGCGGTGAGCACTACACTGCTCTCACTGCTGGAGGTAAAATAGCTGGTGCCATCATGCATAGACAGACAAAAAAAAAAAAAAAAAAAAAAAAAGAATAGGAATGTTGTTTAGCAGATAAAAGACTCCTGGCCAGAAAAAAATAAAATATTTAAAATAAAGACAGATTCGCATTAAGAAAAAGTGATAAAAGTTACACTGTGCTCTAAAATATATGTAGGCTTGGGAGATAAAAGAAATAAAATGACAGAGTATGGCTGGGTGTGGTGGCACATGCCTTTAATCCCAGCACTTGGGAGACAGAGGCAAGCAGGTCTCTGTGATTTAAAGTAAACCTGGTATGCAGAGGGAATTCCAGGGCAGATAAAAGTTACACAGAGAAACCCTGTCTCAAAATATGTAAAAATAGAAGTAGAAGAAATAGAGTAATATAAAAGCCACATAAAGATGGAAAGCACAGAAAAACTTTGGATATTGTACGCTGTTCTGTTATCTTTAAATTGTTTGACTGCTGAGAAAATAACAACTACTGATAAAAGAAATGCTGCTGGATTAATTCAATTTATATATTTTAAAAATGCTTTGACTCCAAAATTTAAGTCTAAGGACAAGTTACTGGAGAAAAGGATTTCTATTTTTGTTTCCACAGAAAATGAAAAGCTGTGGATTCCTTCCAGACTAATGTGGTTTGATCAAGCAAGACCTCCTGAAGCAACATCAACAGGACAAAGCAGCCTTGCAGACCTACAGCCAAGATTTCTGTGTCTTCTTAGGATCCCCATGACAGCGCCCCCTACTAGCAAGAAGTGGTTTGGAAAGAATGATGCCCATATTCCCAAATATTGTCTATAAATGTTTATTTTCATTTAAATGGGCTTGGTTATAAATGGCTATAACCACAAGCAATCTTTTTAAAGGTAAAATGGGAATTATGGTATAGATATGAATGCTTTGTTTTTGGAATAGATTTTCTTTTATTGATACAACTTTAAGGTCAATTTTGTGATATGTATATTTCTTTTCTTTTTAGGTATTGTATTCATATATCTCATTGAAAATGTAATGTATAATTTAGAACAGATTATAGTGAGTTACCTATGAAAGTCAAAATTTGGAGTTAAGTTAGTTAGGATATCTAAATATGCAGAGATGTATTTGAAATAGGCATTCTTCAAAACTTTCAAAGACCTACAGAATATGGCATTTAAAATGGTTTAGGGATTTTCTTGACAGTGAGGCACAATTGCTCCTGGCAACACCACCTGCATTGGAAAAGCAGATGAACATCAAAGAAACACGTTATGGAGTTTGCTTCTAATATGGCAAGACTAGCCATTTGGACAAGATACTTCTCTTGTCTAGAGTGTTTGACTATATGAGGTATAAACTGGACGTGCAAGGACCCACAGCAAAGTGACTGCTGAAACAAGATGGACATTGCTACAGGATTCCTGCTTCATGGAAGTGTCTGCTAGACAGTCTACAGAACACAGAGAAAAGTGACTGACAAACTGCCAATATAGGCAGACAGTTTAAAGTTTCCTGCTTTGTTGAGGAGTCTGCCAGACACACTATGGCCTATAGGCTGAAGCATTACAGGAGAACTTTGGGTGACTGACCAGGCAGTGAGTTGTCTTTGTCATTTTTAGAGTTTATATACTATCCTTTGGTGGTCTTTGAAGGAGTTGAAGACAGAAAGCTATTGTTATCGTTTTCCTCCGTTAGAATTAAAGATAAGTTACATATAGGACTTTAGACTCACAAAAATATGATACATGATATTTTTTTAAGTCTTACAAAATGTTAATGGAAAAAATATTGTTAACTCTGATTCTTATTTGATAACTGTTGTGTGATATATTTTGCTATGTTAAAGTTAAAACCCTTTTTTTTATTTTAGACAGAAAAGAGGAGATGATGGGAGATGTTATTCTGTAAATATGTTTCTCATACTGGTTAATGAATAAAGCATTGGGGCCAATGGGAAAGCAAGATAGGTGGGGCTAGGAGACTAGTAGGAAAGAGGAAGTAGTTAGGAGGAATCAACATGGAGAGCTCAGAGAGGTAGGATGCCAGCCACTCTGGCTGGTAAGATGAGCCACGTGGAAATACTTAGAATAGTAGAAAGGGGTTAATCATTAAGACAGAGCTAGCCGGTACAAGCTAGTACCTGGCCAACAGCCTTATATCAAATACAGATTCTCTGCGTGTTATTTGGTGTTGGCACGATGGCAGGACCAGGCGACCGACAGGCTGGTAGAAAACATACACTCTACATAGAGGTTATTTGTTGTATATGGCATAAAAATGTGCTAATTTATTTTTTCGTTTGCATATTTAAACATATATCCACAAACAATATTTTTCTTACTTTGTAGTAGTTATTATTTATCAACTTCTAGAAATATTTAATATGTCACTAGCATATGTAGGTACTCTGAAAGATAATATGTCAATTTTCACAATGAAATATAGTACGGCTGAATCATGCTTGGAACAAATTCTAAGATCTTTTATCTAAAATTGCTCAGAATATGTTGAATAATATTAAATAGGATGACATGAAATTGTATGTCATCATGTTTGTTTGTTTTTACCCCCAATATTATAACATTTCTGTTTATTAAGCACTGTATGAGTATTTTATCTATTTTCAATTTATATCTTTCCAAAAGTGAGAATCTGATTGAGTAATTATTTCAAACATCAGTGTGGAATCCACAGTTATATGCTAAAAATTTGAGTGAAGTGCAATTTAAATGTAGAACATTAGTAAAAAATACCATGCCTAACATCCATGTCACCAAACATTATATTAAATCAGTAACCATCTTACAGTGGTACCTGAGGACAAGTGGCCTATATTTTGATGCGAAAAATATTTGTTTCTTGACTCTTAGGGACATTCAACAGTGTGTGGATTACTATATGGAAAAGTATCAGGCTCTCTAATTCCTGTTCTATTATGTATTTCCTTCCATAACTGTTGTCCCCATAGTTGCTGACCAGCACCTACCTACCAGTTCTCTTTCTCAGATAGGCCATTCATAAAATCAGTTATTTTAATACAACACAACTCAGCATAGATTGTTATAGGCCAAGTCTCTTGAAATGCTTACATCCAGGCTGCTGTTAAACTCCACTGTACCAGTTATTGTTTCATCTTCTTGCATTCAGTTATCGTGATGTTTCAGCATAGCGATAGAAACCTAAGACCAAAAGGAAGTGCAACTGATGTTAACTGGAGTATGATGTTAACTGGAGTATCTGCTGCCACCTATGCTCTCTAGTACTTTTTGAGGACATCACGAATTAAGGTACAATCAAGTGTCAACATCCCCTGAAGTTCAATATTTTGCAGAGCAATAGAGCATCAAGAAATCCACAATTCAATGTGAGGCTTTAGCCTCTGTTTATATGGTCCCTTTTCCACACATAACAATGGAAATTTCATTACAGGAACAACTATGGTTATATCTAACCCCTGAGATCTTTTTCATCCACAGCATGTTATGCAGTGGATATCACCTGTATACCCCCATATTTCATTCTTTCTTTCATCCTGTGGTGAACTGTGGCTAAGATTTTAAATCCTTCCAATGACTTAGTAATTTTGCATTTTGCTTTCCTGTAATTTTAATACCAGGAATTCTTCTACCCCTTCCCTCCATTTTCCCAGTTTCTACTTGAATGCTTTCACTTTAGGAACCCAATTACATGCTGTTTTAAATCATTCAGATCTACCAAAACCTTCATATCTCATTAAATAGCATTTTGCCATGTGACTCAGCAAACCTACTAAAGGTCTATGCTAGTCTTTAGATCTCTTCTGAGTTTTACAACACAGTCCTTGTCGATCCCAAGGGTCTGTAAGTCAGTACAGTCTCTCAGCTGCGATGTTCCATGTGTAGTTCATAAAATTCCTCTATTGTTTTATAAACTCTGATATTCATGGGAAACTCAGCTCAGGATGAGCCAGTATTCTTAATGGGTCTTGTGATAACAATGTCGGGTGTTGGTTTCTTCTATACTGGCATAAGTTATAAAGTTTTTGTTTCAAGGACCTTTAGTGCTCAGTTTCTCCACCCACATGCTCCTAATACTTATTTAGTCTTTCCCCATGCCCTAGAACCTCATGAATGAGAGCTCATTTTATTTTTTTGATTAAAACTGTTTCTCAATTCCAGCAGGTCAGAGTTAGACTATTTTGGGATTGTCATAGGCTCTTACACTGTCATTGCTATGTTTCCCTTATGAACACTGTACCAATAAATTTCAGACCAGCAGGGTGCTTCTGGTCATGCCTGTTTTCACTGTATCCTTTCCTTTTCCCTGTTCCTCTGTTTCTAATGCCTCCCTGAGTATCATTCTCTTTCCAGTCCCCACCCTCACCTGAATCCAGGGATGGTAGGCACTGCGGGGGGGGGCACAGACTGAGGGAAAAATGCAGGGAAGATTAACAATGGAGTCACCTAAGGGCTGTAACACACTCTCCACAGTGAGCAAGAGGCTACCACTGTGTAGGGAGCCGTTACAAGTACCGCTGGGTAACTGTCAAAACCGTTGGTAGACAGGAGAGATGCGCATGCGCTGGGTAACTGTCAAAACCGTTGGTAGACAGGAGAGATGCGCATACGCTGGGTAACTGTCAAACCCTGGGTCCCTGCCTCTCCCATGGCGTCATATGGGCCGATGAGCAGCAGCCAGTCAGGGGGTGACACGTCCAAGGCAGAGGCTGCTAGCCTATATAAGGGATGGGTTTTGTGTGTTTGGGGTCTCTCTTTCCTGTAAGCTTATGCTCTCCCTCTCAAGAGCATTAAAGCTTTACTGCAGAAGGATCCTGAGTGTGCCGCGTCGTTCTTGCTGGCGAGATGGTAGCGCGGGACACCACTGGCCTCAGGACTGGGCACAGGGCGCTACCACAATGCCCCTAATCATGCCCCAGAAATTACAATTCTAACTACAAAACCCTAAAGACCCACTAAGTATATTTTTTCTACATTTTAAAAATATTCTATTATCTAAGCATCTATAGGATTCCCATTATAGTAAGGTTAAAAATGTATATAATTCATTAAAAAAAGCATCTCTCATGGAAAGTTTTTGGCTATTTCTCAAGAAAGTTGTGTTATTAGAAAGTTTGTCTATTTTTATGTTTGTGCATTCTGGTTATGTTCATAAATATTGCTTAAGTATGGCATGGAATCAAAGATAGGGTGAATAATCTTTTTGTCTCTGTCACCCTTACTGTCCTTGTAGTCACCAAGAGGCTGCCCATTATAGACAGACCATAGAGTGTATCCCTGAGCACCTTTGCTACTAAATATTTATTAACAAAGTTTATATATCCTTTTGCTATAGATAACATTAAATATTTTTGATGATCTATCTTATTAAAATGCTGTTTACAGAGTTGGTCTGGTACCTTCCTCATATATAAAGGTTCTCCATGTCCTATAACAGGCTGAGCCTCCTAACACAGAAACTAAAATGGAAAAGCCAAAATATTACACTTGGTTTATGTAAATATTCTGTATCTTCAAATCAAAAGTCCATTTCATTGGATTTGGTTATAAGTCTATAGAAAAGAGTGTAAAGTTTAACCTTAAATGGTGAGTATCTAAGCAATTATCTTAGGGTTTAATGTGTATTAAGGAATATAAATGTAAGATATACAGGTTCTAGCAAGTGAAAACTTAAAATGTGATAAGAAAGTCACTTAACTTGAAATTCAGTTGAAGAGAGGGAGGAGGGAATATGTGAATAAGAGAAGTCAAGTTAATGATGAAGAAATCTATAGAGACAGCTGAACCAAACTTGTGGAAAGTCCTGAACTCTGGACTGACAGTCATTGAGCTTGCATGAGACCAAACTAGGCCCACTGCACATGGGGCCCTCTGGCATTGGGACCAGGATCTATCCCTGGTGTATGAGCTAGCATGTTGGAGCCCATTCCCTATGATGGGATGTCATGCTCAGCCTTAATACAGCAGGGAGGGGCTTTGTCTTGACCCAACTTAATGGGCAAAACTCCCCATGGGAGTCCTTACCTGTTGGGAGGAGTGGACAGGAGTAGGCTGTGATGAGGCAAGGTGAGGGCACAAGGAGTGGGAGGGAGAACTTTGTTTGGAAAAATTTTAAAAAAATAATTTAATAAAAAAGAAAGTAACTTAAGTATTTAATTTTAGTGCAAGTTATTAACTACACTATTAAGATATAAAATATCTTAAGATATACAGTTATTAAGTTATATAATATTAAGTTTTATATCTTAATATAAGTTATTAAGTTTTATATCTTAAGTTATTAAGATATAAAATACTTCAGATTTCTTTTCCTTATTATTCTATAATTATAGTAAGACTTGAAAAGAAGTTTTAGCATTAACCAATGCAGTTCTGACAAACTATTAATCTAGCTCTGAAAACACTGACTACTTGTTGTTTAGACACAAGCTCAAGATTTTAAGTTTCCTTTGCTTGTTCTCTAAATACAGACTTGAAGGTGTTTCTCATTGGACTAAAGACATCATTGTCCAAACTATATTTGACTCACTGGACACAAGAAAGAAATGTCTATGCTTTTTAACCCCAAACATAGCTATTGCTATGATATTAAGGTGTAAATCTGTTGCAAATGTTTTTTGTTTGTTTGTTTGTTTGTTTTTAATTTTATTTTCAGGCAAGCCTTATTTTTTCTTATTTTACATATCAATCCCAGTTCCCATACCTCCCTCCTTCTCTCCCTCCCTCCCATGCCCTGACCACCCTCCCATTCCATTCCCTCCCCCCACCACTCCACAGGGAGGTTTTTGCATTCTAGGACAGATCAACAGAACATGATGATGCAAAAAACAAAACAGACATTGTATCTTACATACAAATTTAATACATCATGTTGCATCTTAAGTTTTTTTTCCTGGTAATATATTCTGCCACTTAAAAAAATGAAATTAAAAAATATAACATTTTTGCTTCTAAGAAGAAAAAGGTGAACTACATAGCTGCCAATCAAATGTGTTAACTAAATAGAGATTAGTCTTGCACCCAAATGTACAGGAATGAAGACATATGTATCCAGTCAAGGCTTCTACCTTGTCAAGATTTTCCTCAGAACAACTTTAACGCCCAAAGCCCTTGAGCATATTCTCACTAAGGTGTGTCATTGCATCTCTTGGTAGTATAAGCAGGCTTTCATATACCTGCTTTACTCTTATAAAAACTCTCTTTGGTTATTTTGTGTCTGTATACTTCTCTGAACAGGGAACAATGGGTCTGAAAATGCCCTGCTGTCAGACAACCAGTAACCCTGAAACAAAACAAAAGATTGTGCCAGTCTCCTTTTTATCTTGGGTCCTGGGACATCAGCCAGGAGAGCCAGGAGAGCCAGGGGAGCAGAAGCAGGAAGAAAGGTTTGGATAGCTATAAGTATGACAGAAAAGAACTTCCTGGAGTCAGCTTTAGAGAAACAGCTCATTTTGTTGTTTCAGGAGTAAGGTATAAAGGGCTCCTAGGGCTTCTGGCAGGAAGGGCTGATTGATTATAACACAGCAGCTAATCAACACAAAGGCAGGAAGACAGAGAGCAAATTAATTGCTGAGACACAGTGTTTGCAGGGAGCTCAGTAGCAGAAATTCTCTTTGGACTTAATACTAAAAAGTTATGGTCAACATAGAAAAATGGCAGGGAGCTCAGTAGCAGAAATTCTCTTTGGACTTAATAATAAAAAGTTATGGTCAACATAGAAAAATGGCAGGGAGCTCAGTAGCAGAAATTCTCTTTAGACTTAATAATAAAAAGTTATGGTCAACATAGAAAAATGGCAATCTTGCCAAAAGCAATCTACAGATTCAATGCAATCCTCATTAAAATCCCAGCACAATCCTTCACTGACCTTGAAAGGATAATAATCAACTGTATATGGAAAAACAAAAGACACAGGATAGCCAAAACATTGTACAATAAAGGAACTTCAGGAGGCATCACCATCCCTGACTTTAGGCTCTACTACAGAACTATAGTCCTGAAAACAGTTTGGTTTTTTTTTACAAAAATAGACAAGTAGACCAATGGAATTGAATAAAAAATCCTGGTATTAACCCACACACCTACAAACACCTGATATTTGACAGAATAGCTAAAAGTATACAATGGGAGGAAGAAAGCATCTTCAACAAATGGTGCTGTCACAACTGGAGGATGGTGTGTAGAAGACTATAGAGAGACCCATGTTTATCGCTATGCACAAAACTCTAGTCCAAATGGATCAAAGACCTGAACATAAATCCAACAACACTGAACCTCTTAGAAGAGAAAGTGGGAGGTACCCTTGAACACATTGGTCCAGGAGACTGCTTCCTGAGCATAACTCCAGTAGCACAGACACTGAGTTCAACAATTAATAAATGGGACCTCCTTAAACTGAGAAGCTTCTGTAAGGTAAAGGACACAGTTGACAAGACCAAACAGCAGCCCACAGATTGGGAAAAGATCTTCACCAATCCCACATCTGACAGTGAGATGACCCTGTTAAAACTGGGGTACAGAACTGAATAGTGAACTCTCACTAGAGGAAATCAAAAATGCTTAAAGACACTTAAGAAATTTCTCAACATCCTTAGCTATCAGGGAAATGAAAATCAAAACAACTTTGAGATACCATCTTATTCCTTCCAGAATGGCTAAAATTAGATACATCAATGACAACTTATGCTGGAGTGAATGTGGATAATGGAAAACATTCTTCCACTGCTGGTGGGAGTGCAAACTTGTACAGCCATTTTGGAGATGTGTATTGTGGTTCCTCAGGAAAATGGGAATCAGTCTACCACAGAACCCGACAATCCCCCTCTTAGGCATATATCCAAATTATCCATATCCCTGCAACAAAGACATCTGTTCAAATATGTTCATAGCAGCGATATTTGTAATAGCAAGAACCTGGAAGCAACCTAGATGCCCCCCAACTGAAGAATGGATAAAGAATTACACAATGGAATACTACTCTGCAGAAAAACAAAACAAAACAACAACAAAAACAATGGAATCTTGAACTTTGCAGGCAAGTGGATAGAACTTGAAGAAACCATCCTGAATGAGGTAACCCAGTCACAAAAAGAGGAACATGGTATGTACTCGCTCATATATGGATTTTAGACATAGAGCAAAGGATCACCAGACCATAATTCACAATGTCAGAAACTAGGACACAAGGAATATTCTAAAAGATTCATATAAGGTCTCTCACAGAAGAGGAAAGGGACAAGATCTCCAGAGCATATAGGGAGTAGGAGTAGGGAGGGGTGCAGTGAGTTGAGAAGGAACTGGGAGAAAGGGAATAGGAGCAGAGGAAATCATGTGGGACTAGGAAGATTAAGTCAGGGGAGGAATAGACCAGAGAAGAGGGGGAGAGAGAGAGAGAGAGAGAGAGAGAGAGAGAGAGAGAGAGAGAGAGAGAGAGAGAGACTAAAAGAGGGATCCATTTTAGGTTTTAAGGGTTTGAAGAGAAAACTAAACATAGAGAAATGTCCAGAGACCTACAAGAGTGACCCCAACTAACAATTTGAGCAACAATGGAAATGCTACCATAAACGCCCTTCCCTGACAATGATATTGATGACCAACACATCCACCGTCATAGAGCTCTCATTAGTAGCTGATGGAAACAGAAGCAAACACCCACAACTAAACACTGACTGGAACTGGAATCCAGATGCAGAGAGGGAGGATATGACCAGGCTGGAGGAACACAGAGACAGATTTCCTGAACAAGGAAGAGCTAATGGGCTACCGACTGATAGTTGGGAACCAAGCATGGGACTGACTCAGACCCCCTAAACATGGGTCTCAGCTAATAGGCTTGAGCAGTCTAAGGGACCTCAGACAGTGGAAGCAGGATGTATTCCTGGTGCACAAATGGATTTGGGGGGCCCATCCCCCATGGAGGAATACTCCTTTAGCCTAAAGACAGAAAATAAGTCCTAGTCCCTACTCCAAATGACTTGACAGATTTTTATGATCCCTTCTAGAAGGCATCACCCTACATGTGGAGTGGGGGGATGGGAGGGGAGGGTGGCAGGGGGATTTGGGGGGCATGAGAGGGTGGGAGAGAGGGAAAGAGGGAGGGAGGGAAGGAGGGAAGGAGGGAGAGAAAGGGAACTGGGATCAATGTACAAAATAAAATAAAAAAAATAAATTAATATAATGAAAATAAAAACTTAGGGTAGCTCTCTGGGAGTGAAACTGTAAAATTAGTTAAGCAAAGAGGCTAGCAACTAAATTTCTTACCTCCATCTATGCTCAGATTTTCCTCAGACTGCTCTTTCAGACTGACTGCTTCTCAGTCTGCATCAGTCTCTAGGAATCTTCAGACTCTCCTCAGCTTCTATCTCTTCCCACCTTATTTTCCAAACTTTTCCTAGCCATATTGCTCCTATCTCTATCTCCCTAGTGCTAGAATTAAAGGCACGTGATCCCAACTGCTGGAATCACCTTAGTGTGAGCTCTCTCTCTCTCTCTCTCTCTCTCTCTCTCTCTCTCTCTCTCTCTCTCTCTCAGATAAATTCAATCTAGTGTGGCCAGAGTGGCCTTGATCTGACAGAAAACTGTCTGCCTCTGTCTCTCCAGTGTTGGAACTAAAGTTGTCTGAAACCACTGCATGGCTTCTGTGTTTTACTAGAGGCTGAGTTCTGTACTCTGATCTTCAGGAAAGCTTTTCTTGTTTTAGCATGAACAAATTATCACCAAAGAGTTCTGTACTAGAACATCCTGTAAATAAGATCAAGCATCTCATCTTAGATACACTCAACAATTAAGGTAGACACAAAGGGGTTAAAATTTCCCACATTTTAAAACTGAATTTAAGTTTCTGCTCTCAGAAGGGCAAAACAGGTGTCTTTTCCAACAAAGGACCATTTATCTACAAGGCCCTTACATTCAGGGTTCAGAGAAAGAACAAACAGGGAGGGCCTAAGTTAGACTCACAGTATCACAAGGGCAAATCCAGCAGCTCCCTTCTGAATCATGTCTAAGCTTGTGCAGATGTGTCCAAAAGTCAGAAGACTAAATATCAGTCAATTAGAAATATACTAAGTAACTGTTACTTGCTTATCCAGTTATGTAGCTGACCCTGAAACTCCCCTTAGCTGTGCTTAAAAGGAAACTGAGCTTTCCTCCCTGGGTTGTTATAATTTTGTACAGATTTTGACCCCTACAAAGAGTATCAAATGCTCTTTTTCTTGCATACTATTTGTCTGTGGTCTTCCTTCAGTGTTTCCTAGGACCCCACAGACAGAGAAGAGGAAGTCCCACTGAGAAAGGATTTCTCCATTTTGCACAGAGTCCAGGAGTCTTTATATTTCAACTGAAAGTGTGGAGAAAGAAGGAATATCAGTTCTGAATGATGCTGCAATGACATATTACAAAGAAAACGATAAACTGCACAGACAACAGCAAAAGCCACACTAGTTGTTGCTTTACCCAGCCCTTTGTAAGACTTATTTTCATTATTGGGGAAAGAAATATGTTTATAATTGTAGTAGGAATACAATCAAGGTTTTATTTAGAATTATTCTTAAGTATGACATGATACTGACATATAGCATTGAATAAATTATCAGGAAGAAAAAAAGACTCCAGAAAAGTCATTGAGGGGTTTTCTGCAGGTGTCTTATAGGGAAGTAAACTCTGTGAGGAGATAAAAATGAAAACCTGATGCAGATATTGTCAACTTGGATCATATTTTGGGGTGGTCTAAGAAGGTACAGTTTATTCCTAATGTATTTAAGCCCAGTATAATTTGGAAAAGAACTTGCATTGAAACTCAACTCAGGGTACATATTCCAAGAAGATGGTTTCTAGAGGTAGGCTACCTGCACTAGCTTAAGAGCCTAAGTGTTACAAAGATACTTTGTAATTTGAGCTATTAGCAAACTCTGGTCCTAGCTGTGGAAGATTAGTGAAAGCTTTGGTTATAAGGATCACTTAGATCACTAGTCATCTCCAGTCTTGGTTGTAAGAATTTGATATCTTGGCCCAACAGATAACACAGAACACCAGTCAGTCAATAATTTTCAATACTCAGCTTTTTGTTTGGAAGAGCAGGGTTTTATCTTTGCCTTTGAAAAAACAGTCCTGTTTGCTTAATAGTCTTTGTTTAAGTGGAGATATATAGTTGCAAAGACCTTCATGCTATCCTTCCAACAGATCATAAAGAGGTTTTTACAAGACTTGTATTTCCTTTATAGTGATACAGAAGACATAAAGTTAATTTTCATTACAGCATGTGAACATGTCTCAAATTATCACATTATGTATTTTAAGTGTCCCTAATAATTCTATAACTTGAAAATTTAAAAGTACCATAAATATTAAGAAAGATGAATATAATAAACTGTCACTGCTAAAGTATTGTAAATGAATACAAAACTATTTCTGTGCCCAAAAGCCACCAGATAAATTTGTGCAGACAAACCTTCTGCTTGCTCATCATGTTCTCAAGGCAACTTCAACATCTTTGTTCCTCAAACTCTTGATTAAGGGATTAATCCTGATTAGAAATCACATTGATACATACAGACAATTGTAAACTATGCTGCCCTATATCCCAGAACACCACATTGTATGTGTGAACTGCCATTTGCATGTCTTCTTCCAAAGGATGTATTTTGAGACATTTGTCCACTTATTAAGTGATATTAAATTGTGGTTGCCCTGCAAATATTCTTCCAACCTGATATACTTAAACATGCTTTGTTGATACAAAATACTCAGTTTAATGAATTTTATTTGATTTATCTTCTTTTCTTCTCTTCTCATTAATGTTTCTAAGAGATGACTTTTAGCTTTTCCAAATATATTTTCTGAAGATTTGTACTTAAGTTTTTGTGTCTTCATGAAAAGAATTAGGAAATGTTACTTCGATTTGTTTTGAGAAATAACTTAAAAAGCATCAGTGTTAGGTTTTCTTTGAATATTTTGTAGACTTGGCACTTAATGCCTGGTTCTGTGCTGTTTTGTTGGGAAGATTTTAATTAACCCTTCTATTTCATCATGTATTATTGGCCTATCTAAATTGCCTATCTGTTCATAAGATAAGGAAATTGAAAGTTTTCTAGCCATGTTATGAAGCAGCCAAATGTACAACAACTTTGTGTAAGTTCTGTAAATTGGTAGAAATTTAGTTAACACTTGATGTAGCAAGTATACATAAATATATACCAAGGAGTTGAACATGTATAAACATAACATGAATAGTGCTCATAAGACCTTAAATACTAAGGGATGAAAAGTTAATTTAACCACCATTAAATGAATGAGTAAACAAATTATACAGTATAGTCATTCTTATATTCAAATTTTATTCTGGCTTTAAAACACAAGTATTAGATTACTGTCCTGTGTGAATGAATTTTGAAAATATATTGCTATATATAAAAAGAAAATATATAACATGTTTCATTTTACTATGGACTTTCTACAAAAATACATAGAAGTAAAATAATAGTAAGATTTACCTTTGTTACAGGTTAGTAGTGGACTGAAGCTAAAGGATAGGAACTGACTTCAGATTGTAGTTAGTTGTTTTCCCACCAGCCCGCCTGGTCCCACCACCCGCGCCAGCCCCAAATACCACGCAGAGGCTCTGTATTTGATACAATGCTGTTAGCCAGTTACTATCATTGTTTATCCGCTAGCTCTGTCTTAATGATTAACACATTTCTACTATTCTAAATATTTCCACGTGACTCATCTTAACGGACAGAGTGGCTGGCTGGCGTTCTACCTCTCCGGGCTCTCCATGTTGACTCCTCCTTACTACTTTCTCTTTCCTCCTTGTCTCCTAGCCCTGCCTATCTTGCTTTCCCATTGGCCAACAGTGCTTTATTCATTAACCAGTATGAGAAACATTTACAGAATAACATTTCCCATCAGCAGATAAATCTGCAATTTATCTGATTGGTGATAATAAACTCAGAAATTATAAAATAAAAATGTTTGTATTTTAAGTATAACAATGATCAGTTTACAATTTGACTAGGATGTCTCCTTTCTCCACATCTTGGTCAAAATGAAAAATCAACCTTTCTTTATTTATTCTTTCTTTTTTTCTTTTCTTTTCTTTTCTTTTCTTTTCTTTTCCTTTTCTTTCTTATTTCTTCTTGTTTTTCTACTTCTCTTTCCTCTGTGTCTCTGTCTCTGTGTATCTCTCTCTCTCTCTCTCTCTCTCTCTCTCCTCTCTCTTCTGTTATTTCTGGTTCATTTTCTTAAAGCTTTGACATTCTTGTCTCTTAAGAGCAACCATTGTCTTAACAGACCATTTCTAACACAAAGCTGTTTACTTCTTACCTCATCAGCCTTCCAATAGTCAATACCTGCCCATGGTGGTTTGAATACTAACTCTGAGCAGAAAATTACTTAACCCATAGAGACAGCTGACCTGAAAATGGACCACCAGGCTGATATAAATGGAAAACCAGCAGTTGACTGTCTCAGAAACCCTGAACATGGGTCTCAGTTAGAAGGCTTAAGCAGTCTATGGGACCAGTGGAACCAGGATGTCTCCCTGGTGCACAAAAAGACTTTGGGAGCACATACCCCAAGAATGGATACTCCCTTAACCTGGAGGCAGGAGGGAGAGCTTAGTCCCTACTCCAAATGACTTGACAGATTTTGTTGATCTTTCCTGGAAGGCATCACCCTCCCTGTGGATTGGGGTGGGGGTGGGGAATAGGATGGGATGGGAGAGTGGTGGTGGGGTATAGGAGGGAAGGAGGGAAAAAGAGGGAGGGAGGATGGAAGGGAGAGAGGTAGGGAGGGATCCATATGTAAAATAAGAAAAATATATTTTAAAAAATTCTACTAATCACATTCAGACTTTCATTATTAAACTGCTTGCATCTTTAGGTCTGTTTATATATACTGTTCACTGTTTTGTTTGTGTGTTTGTTTTGTTTTGTTTTTATTGTTGTTGTTGTTGTTTTTATATACAGGGATTCTCCCTGTACCTCTAGCTGTACTGGAACTCAGTATGTTGATCAGACTGACCTTGAACCAGGAGATCCACCTACCTCTGCCTCCCAAGTGCTGGATTAAAAGAATGTGCTATCACTATCCAGCAGGACTAATATATTTCTATTGAGTAGAATCCACATTTTTTTCCAAAAGTAAAAACATTCATTTATGTCATGTATTTAATAGACTTGGTTTCACAACTGATGCCCTAACAAACCTGGTCCAGCCATCCATCCTCCAAATATAATTGACAAATGCATATAAGAACACAATAACAATTGATAAACAAAGAGTCCATAAAGTGGAGCAGGGAAGAATATATTGAAGGGTTTGGGGGGGAAAATGGGAAAGCAACAATATTGTATTTAAATATTATCTCAAAATAAACAAAAAGGGTCAATTTAGTAGTTAAAGCCAAATATAGAAATCTTCCAATGAGGCAAGTTTGGAAAGATGAACAATGAGTTTCACTGACATTTGTTCCCCAAATCCATGTTCAAGGAAAACTGACATTATAATAATGTTTAAATAAGAGGCAAGAAACATGAAGAACAAAGCAGTCTGGTCAAGGTGTAGTCTTGCCCAACATTGTCTAATATCCAAGTCTCTCCTGAAAGATCAGTCTCTTACACAGTACTTGATAAGTTGTTAATCTTTCTACCTTAGAAAAATTTCTATTCAGACAGACAAAATATCTCCAATGTGTCTTTATCTCCTTCTTCCAGCAAGAAATTCCTAGAGAAACAAACCTTTACTGTGGTCTATTCTTTCATTATTCTGATAACCAAAGAGGTAGACACAGCTGTCTGTTTAGAATATATTCAGATGGTGACCTGGGACTCCTAATTCTTCTGTCTCTGCATGTTTAGCCTTATAGGCAGGTTGGGTGTATTCCTTATGAATCTTGTCAAAGGTTAATTAAATGATTTCCAGTGTAACTCTCAGTTGGAACAACCTCAGTGTAATTATATTTTCTTCATACTTTCTATATTGCCAATTATACAACAAAAATATTATGAAATTCCTAACTGTGAAGTGCCCCAGACTTGGCTCTCTGATTTTGAAAAGAACATAATGAACCTAATAGTCTCTTACCCCTTTCTTCCCCTCCTTCTATCCCCACTCCACCCCACCCCAGTCATGCTCCAGATTTACTCAGGAAAAGTGAGGGAATTTGATGGTTGAGTTGTGGGAATGACAGAGAGGGAGAACAAGGAAAGAGATAACTTGACAGAGGGAACCATTGAGGGGTTAGGAAGAAACCTGGTGCTGGACCAATCCCAGGAATCCACAAGGAATACTCCAGCTAGCTAAGAGTCTAAGCAGTAGTAGAGAGAGTACCTGAACTGACCTTCCCCTATAATGAAATAGATGGCTACTTTAATTGTCATCATAGAATCTTTATCCAGCATCTGATAAAAGCATATGCATAGATCCACAGCTAACCACTGGGCTGAGCAGCGGGAATCTAGTCAAAGAAGGGGAGGAGTGATAATATAAACAAAGAGGTCAAGAATATGATGGGGAAAACTGAGCTAGTAAGAGCTCACTGACTCTGGACTGACAGATGGGGCGAACCGGCATAGGACTAAACTAGGCCCTCCAAATATGGGTGACAGTTGTGTAGCTTGTGCAGATTATGGTGCTGCAAGTAGTGGGAACAGGATTTATATCTAGTGTATGAACTGTCATTCTGGAGCCTATTCACTATAGAGGGATACCTTGCTCAGCCTAGATATATGGGGGAGGGCCTTGGTCCTTCCTCAATGTGTGTTACAGCATGTTGTTCCCGCCGGCCTCCTGGTCCTGCCGCCATTGTCCCGCAACCACATGTGCCCCAAATAACACTCAGAGACTCTGTATTTGATACAATCCTGTTGGCCAATTACCATTATTGTTTATGGGCTAGCTCTGCCTTAATTATTAACCCATTTCTACTTATCTAAGTATTTCCACGTGGTCGTCTTATTGGGAAGCCTCAGCAGGCGTCCTGCTCCTTCCCTGGGCTACATCTTGACTCCTGCCCCCTACTTCCTCGTTCCTCCTCCTGGTCTCCTAGCCCCGCCTATCTTGTTTTCTATTGGCCATAGTGCTTTATTAACCAGTATGAGAAACATATATATATAGAATAACATCTCCCATCATCTCCTCTTTTCTGTCTAAAGTAAAAGAAGGGTTTAACCTTAACATAGCAAAATATATCATAGAACAGTTATCAAATAAGAATCACAGTTAACAATATTTAGTCCATTAACATTTTGTAAGACTTAAAGAAAATATCATCTATCCTATCTTTGTGAGTCTAAAGTCCTATATGTAACTTATCTTTAATCCTAACTAAGGAAAACTGTAACCATAACTATCTGTCTTCAACTCCATCAAAGACCACAGAAGGATAATATATAAACTCTAGAAATGACAGAGACAACTCATTGCCTGGTCAGTCACCGGAAGTTCTTCTGTAATGTTCCATCTTCAGCACATAGGCCATAGTGTGTGTCCAGACTCCTCAACAAGGCAGGAAACTTTTGTCTGTGTCCTGTAGACTGTCTGGCTGTCTGGCAGCCTCTTCCATGAAGCAGGAATCCTGTAGCAATGTCCATCTTGAATCAGCAGTCACCTTGTTGTGGGTCCTGCATGTCCAGTTTCTACAACATAAAGTCAAACAGTCCAGAAGAGCAGTACCTTGCCCAAATGGCTAGTCTTGCCATATTAGAAGCAAACTTCGTAACGAGTTTCTTCAATGTCCATCCTCCTTTTTGATGCAGGTGGTGTTACCAGGAGCAGTTGTGCCTCCCTGTCAAGAAAATCCCTAAACCATTTTAAATGCCATATTCTGTAGGTCTTTGAAAGGTTTGAAGAATGCCTATTCATCTCAAATACATCTCTGCATATCTAGAAATCCTAATTAACTTAACTTTAAAGTTTTCATTATCATAGGCTACTCTCAATTATACATTACATTTTCCAATGAGCTATATAAACACAATACCTAAACAAGAGGAGAAATATACATATTACAAAACTGACCTTAAATTGTTTCAATAAAAGAAAATCCATTCCAAAGCAAAGTATTCATATCTATACCGTAATTCCCTTTTTACCCTTAAAAAGATTGTTTGTGGTTATAGCCATTTATAACCAAGCCCATTTAAATGAAAAAAAAAATTTATAAACAATATTTGGGAATTTGGGTGTCGTTCTTTCCAAACTACTTCCTGCTGGTAGTGGGCACTGTCATGGGGCTCCAAAGAAGATGCAGAAATCTTGGCAGTAGTCTGCAAGGCTTTGTCTCAACTGCTTTGAATGTTGGATCAACTGTGGCATTGTTTCAGGAGGTCTGGCTTGATCAAACCACATAAGTCTGGAAAGAATCCATAGCTTTTCATTTTCTGTGGAAACAAAAATAGAAATCCTTTTCCCCAGTAACTTGTCCTTATGCTTAAATTTTGGAGTCAAAGCATTTTTAAAATATATAAATTGAATTAATCTAGCAGCATTTCTTTTATCATTAGTTATTTTCTCAGCAATCAAATAATTTAAAGACAACAGAAGCACGTATAATATCCAAAATCTCTCTGTGTTTTCCATCTTTACGTGGCTTTTTTATTACTCTATTTATTCTACTTCTATTTTTACATATTTTGAGACAGGGTTTCTCTGTGTAACTTTTATCTGTCCTGGAATTCAGTGCATACCAGGTTTACTTTGAAATCACAGAGATCTGCTTGCCTCTGTCTGCTGAGTGCTGGGATTAATGGAGTGTGCCAGTACATCCATCCATTTTACTTTCTTTTTTCTTTTTTAAACCATTGTACCCTGTTTCTTTTTCTCTCCCAAGCCAGCGTATTTTTTAAAGCACAGTGTAAACTTTTATTGCAGCTCTCATACACACCAATGAATTGTTAGCAGAGCTCTTTAAAAGCAAGGCGGCTTTTTTGCCGCTTATGCTAATTTTGGAAACCTCCCTTAAAGGAGCCGCGCAAATCTCTGTCTACAGCAAAACAAATCCAACCGAGAAAATGCTGCTACAAAGAAGTCTTGCTAGTCTCTGTTCCCTTGTTTCTAAACTCTATTTTTCAAGATTTTGTTAAGTTTTAAGCAAAAGTTCTCAATCCCGCTTCTGACACCATTATTGCGGTTCAATGAGGGTCAGGAAGACTGCTGAACCTTGCCAAGTCAGGGTAAGACAGCCTTTCTACCTCCCTGCTTTTGTTGTGGTCTGTCAAATACTCCTGACCTTAGTCATATCTGGCTGTACCAACATTGCTGTGAGACCTTGGGTGACTGTCCAGGTAGCTTGCTGTTTCTGTCCTCACTGCACCTTTTGGAAGTTGCCCATCTGCACTTCCCGTCTACCCTAGTATTGTAATTTTCCTTCTCAGGTCTTGGTGAGGTTGTAGATTAAACTATCTTAGTATTATTCTCTCTTCCTAGTTAGATATTAAGTACTAGACTTAAGCTTTTCAGCTTAGGACAACTCTATTGTAACTCCCTTATGCCTTCACCCTAGGACTAGGTATGTTTGTGGTTTTGGTCTTGATTTTCCTTTTCTTAGAGCACACTTGTTATTCACTGTTTTGTATATAGTTTTGTATCAAGCTTAAATCTTTTCTTTAGACTAAAAGGGGAATTGTAGTGGGATATTCACTGTGTCTGCTTCTGTGGCACTGACCACACCCATTGAGGGGTGGAGCCAGGGGCGGAAGTGACCTGTGGAGTTTAGCCTCGGGAGGAGGCAGAGAAAGGCCCTTTCTGGCGGGACACGGAGAGAGGAGCATCCAGTTTTAACTGCTGTGTTCATCTGTCTGTGTTGTGAGTTGTTTCTCCCTTAATAAACATCTATTCGAGTATTTGTTTATCCTGACCCTTATGGAACCGCAATAAATGTGAAGTAACAGACTTGGTTGACTCACAATGGGTGGACCTACCCCCTCTGAAGAGTGAATGGGATTTGGTGGGGAAAGGTGGGCGGAGAGGGAGGGGGAACAGGGATTGGTATTTAAAATTTAAAACAATATTAGTTAAAGAGAAAAAATATCATAATACATGAGATCAAACTACCAACTAATTCAACTCAATTGCTTCTTTTAAAACATTTCAGACACTAAAGTGAATGTGTGACACAGGCTTTATACCTGCAACAGCTGTATGCATCAATCGTCAACATTTGAAAGCAATTTATTCATGCTCAGGAGAGGAAGAAAAAAGCACTGGCATAGTGTAGAATTCATATTTCATTTCAGGTGTCAGATATGACTGTTATTCCACAAAGGCATTCAATCAATCTAGCATTATTTTCAAGGAAGGAAGAATATTCTTTATATTACATGATAAAGTATTTAATGATAACTAATGAAGCATACCTTAAAATGAAGAGCATGAAAAAAATGTAACTTAGAACTTATGAACCCATTGTAGAAGAAATGTGACAAGAAAGCTGCACTCAAACAGCACTAGGCCCTGCTAATAACTCTAAGGTTTAACTACAGACAGAAGTTGCATTGAATTCTGATCAATATAGTCTCCTACTCAGGGTTCTTCTCACTGCAACTTTAACATCTTTGTTCCTCAAGCTGTAGATTAAGGGATTCATCATGGGAATCATAATAGTATAAAAGATGGAAGAAATTTTCCCCTCATCCATAGATCCAGCTGAGGAGGGCTGAAGATACATAAAGGTGCTTGATCCAAAATACAGAGAAACAGCAAATAAATGGGAACTGCAGGTACTGAAGGCTTTGTATTAGCTTTCAGTGGACCTCACCTGGAATATGGTGCAAAGAATGAAGCCATAGGAAATAAGAATAATAGAGGAAGGAACAACAATGCCCTTTCCTGCTACAATGAACAGCTCTATCTCATTGACATAGGTGCTGGTGCAGGAGAGCTGCAGCAAAGGGAGAATGTCACAGAAGTAGTGGTTGATGGTGTACCGATCACAAAAAGTCAGTCTCATCATAAAACCAGTGTGGATCATGGCACCAGAAAACCCCATCAAATATGAACCAAGCATATGATAGAAGCACACCCTGGGAGACATAGTAATTTTATACAAGAGTGGATTACAGATAGCCACATAACGATCATAGGCCATTGCTGTCAGCATGTAACATTCAGAAATGGCAAAAAAGCAAAACAAGTAGAGCTGAGTTATACAACATGAGTAAGAGATAATGTTCTTCTTCAGTAAGAAGTTCATCAGCATTTTGGGTGTAATCACTGAAGAATAACAGAGGTCTATGAGGGACAAGTTAAAAAGGAAAAAGTACATGGGGGTATGAAGGTGAGAGTTCAGCACAATTAGAATGATCAAAGCCAAATTTCCCAATGTAGTTATCATATATATTACTAGAAAGAGGAAGAAGAGAGGTACTTGGAGGCCAGGCTCTTCTGTTATCCCCAAGAGAATGAATTCCATCATCAAAGAGCCATTTGCCACAGCCATTGTTTTTTTTTTTTTTTTTCAAGAAAATCTGGGGAGACAAAAAAGGCAAAGTTGTAGGAAAAAGCACAATTGACAGACAACTATCTCTGATAATCTTGAGGTATGTACTGGAAATACAGTGACCCACTTGAAAACAGTGTGCCCATCTTTGATGTTACCATGATAGAAAGTTGCATCCTCCTTACTAAACACAATGCCTGTCTTTACTCCTAGCATTTAGGAAGTAGACTTCCTAGACTTCATCAAGGAAGATAGACTTTTGTAAGTGTAAGTTCAGCCTTGTCTGCACAGTGATATAGTGACATCTCTCCCTCCACACTCTCAGACAAAACACACACAATATGACAAGTAGTTTACACAACTGTGTTAAGTATTCTTATTTTCAAATGACTGCTAAAAATATCAAGAGAAAATGTACAGTAGAATTGAACAGGACTTAATTGCTCATCTCCCTTGTCATCCTTTATTTTCTTATACCTTTGAGATATAGAAGCAAAGTATAGCAACCTATTACTGAACTCAGTTGTTATCTGTGGAGTGAAAATAATGAACATTGCTTCCATATGAAACAAAAGAATAAGAATCTAAGAATAGTTAAGATACTCAGGAACATTCATGATCTGTAAAATTTTAGAACTTTCACGAATAAGTAGGTTACTAAATAAGACACTGCAAATTAAATGTCTACTGGACTCTGAAAAATATCAAATAACCCTTCTCAGACATTATTCTTTGTATTTCACTTTAACCATAAGCCTGTCCTAAATAGAGAGAAAGAGACACAACTTGGATCCTTTGACTAGTCTCTTTCTGAAGCTGTTGTGCAAACAAAAAAGGGAACACACACCTGAGGAAAGCCTGCGTAATCATGAGGAGAAAGAAGGATGTTGCTTTTTGGAATCTGGAGGAAAGTAAAACAGATGAGGCTTGGCCAAGTTGAAGAATGCTCTAGTATAAAAATGAAAAACATTCTTGATTTCAAATGTTCAGCAATGATAAACAAGTATACAGTGTCTGATCTCCAAAATGGCATATGAGTTTCCACTCCCACCAGCAGTGGAGGAGTGTTCCCTTTTCTCCACATCCTCTCCAGCATAAGTTGTCATTGGTGTTTCTAATTTTAGCCTTTCTGGCAGGAGTAGGTAGGTATCTCAAAGTTGTTTTCATTTGCAATTCCCTGATAGCTAAGGATGTTGAACATTTCCTTAAGTGTCTTTCCGCCTCTTTGATTTCCTCTATTGAGAATTTTTTCTTTAATTCTGTACCCCATTTTTAATAGGGCTATTTGGTGGGTTTTTTTTTTTGACTAATTTCTTGAGTTCTTTGTATATTTTGGAGATCAACCCTTTGTCAGATGTAGGATTGGTTAAAATTTTTTCCCAGTCTGTGGGCTGCAGTTTGCTCTTGTCAACTGTGTCCTTTGCCTTACAGAAGCTTCTAAGTTTGAGGAAGTCCCACTTATTAATTGTTGATCTCAGTGTATGTGCTACTGGAGTTATGTTCAGGAAGCAATCTCCTATACCAATTTGTTCAAGGGTACCTCCTACTTTCTCTTCTAAGAGGTTCAGTGTGGCTAGATTTATTTTGTGTTCTTTGATCCATTTGGACTTAAGTTTTATGCATTGTGATAGACATGGGTTTATCTGCAGTCTTCTACATACCATCATCAAATTGTGCCAGCACCATTTGTTGAAGATGCTTTCCTCCCCCCGTTGTATTTTTTAGCTGGTTTTTTCAAAATCAGGTGTTCATAGGTTTGTGAATTAATATCGGGATTTTTGATTCAATTCCTTTGGTCTACTTGTCTATTTTTGTGTTTTCAGAACTATAGTCTGTAGTAGAGCTTAAAGTCAGGGATAGTGATGCCTTCTGAAATTCTTTTATTATACAGGGTTGTTTTGGCTATCCTGGATCTTTTGTTTTTCCATACAAAGTTGATTATTATCCTTTCAAGGTCATTGAAGAATTGTGCTGGGATTTTAATGGGCTTTGCATTGAATCTGTAGATTGCTTTTGGCAAGATTGCCATTTTACTATATTTATCCTTCCCATCCAAGAGCATGGGAGATCTTTCCATTTTCTGGTACCTTCTTTAATTTCTTTCTTTAAAGACACAAAGTTCTTTTTGTATAGGTCTTTCATATGTTTGATAATTGTTACCCCGAGATATTTTATGTTTGTTTGTGGCTATTATAAAGGTCGATCTTTCTCTTTTTCAGCCTGTTTGTCATCTGAATAAAGTAGGACTAATGATTTTTTTTTGAGTTTATCTTGTATCCTGTTAGTTTGCTGAAGCTGTTTATCAGCTGTAGGAGTTCCCTGGTAGAGTTCATTGGGTTGCTTATGTAAACTATCCTATCATCTGCAAATAGAGAAAGTTTGACTTCTTCCTTTCCAATTTGGATCCCCTTAATCTCCTTTTGTTGTCTTATAGCTTTAGCTAGAACTTCAAGTCCAATATTGAAGAGATATGGAGAGGACAGCCTTGTCTTGTTCCTGATTTTAGAGGAATTGCCTTAAGCTTCTCTCTGTTTAGTTTGATGTTGGTTGTTGGTTTACTGTATTTTGCTTTTATTATGTTTAGGTATGTTCCTGTTATCCCCGATCTTTCCAAGACCTTTATCAATGAAAGGGTGTTGAATTTTGTCGAAGGCTTTTTCAGCATCTATGGAGATGATCATATGGTTTTTCTTTTTCAGTTTGTTTATAGTGAGCTTTGATTTTAATAGAGTTTCTTTTACAAATGTGAGTATCTTTGTATTTGGAGCATAGATGTTCAGAATTGAGAACCTGTGGTGGTACTCAGAGATCAGGCAGACAAGGATTCAGGGTAGTACTGAGTGTGTCGGTAGGTGATGGGGGCAGACAGGGATTCAGGGTGTTCTTGGGCAGATAGACTGATCTAGCCTGGGCCAGTTACTCTCCAGCTGAGGCCTCTAGCAGAGGCCTGGCCATGGAGGTCAAGGATTCTGCCAACAAGGATTCAGGATGGTCCCCTGAAGATTGGCAGATCTCTGGGAAGGGCCAGGGACTCTAGCAGATGACAGGCAGTGGGGGTCAGAGATCAGGCAGGTGGGTATTCAGGGTAGTCCACCATGGATAGGCATGTCTAGTGTGTTCAGAATAGCTCCAGGAAGTTCTAGGAAGGTGGCAGGATTATTGGCTTTGTCCTCTGTTCCAGTGCTCAACCAGACCTGTGGGAGAGCTTGCAGGGTAGGGCCAAATGTATTTATTTTCAATGTATATACCAGAGTATTGCTGTTGCTAAGATTACTGGACTCAGAGTGACATGCTAGTAATTTGCAAACTTCAGTCTTTCAGTTTCAGAAGAAGCATAATTGGCATATTTTCACTCTTCTTGTGACCTGGATTTATTGTTGTTTCAAACCCTGAAAGTTTTTGTGTTGCTTTAGTGGATGTAAATAGGCATCCATGTTCTTTCAAAATCTTAGCACACAGTAATACTATTAAAAGATATATCAGGCCAAGAATAGTGACAGGTTTCTGTAGTGTTAGCAAGTAGGTGTTTTTAATTCCCGGCAACTTCCAGCAAAATCTTGGCTAGATACTAAAAAAAATGCACCCCAAAACTCAATTGTGAAGAAATAAATTAAACGTAAAAATCAAATCAGGTGGTTGTCTCCTTGTAAAAATCCAGAAAATGTGTAATTTGTACTTGGTGAACTATAGAACTTGAAATGCTGATTGTGAACATGTTTTGGTCCAAATACAAGTGTTGTCACACTGTTAATAAACTGTATTCACATAGACTGAGAGTGTTTGTCTGCACCTAGACCACATGCAGCTTGAGCAGTAAAGGGCAACAGTGACAATACAAAATCACAATCAAAAGGGAAAGAAGGAATGTTAAACATTGGGAATTCTATGACTCCTAGGTGCTTAGATAATTGTCCCTGTACTTGAACCAAAATGTTACATCTTTTATTTAAAGGTTCACTATAGGAATTAAACACTTTTAAAACTGTTTATATTTCAGTTTCTTGCACACCACATGAAGCCATAGTGGCTTTTTGAACCATTTGTAAAGTTTCAACATATAAACTAAATTATTGAATGGATTGTTTCAGAGTACATATGTTGTTTTATGCTGAAACATTGAGAAAGAAGTAAGATTGTGTGATACCAAGGTTAAAGATTTCCTTAACACAGATGTTACTTATTTATTTATTTTACAGCCCAGCAAAAGTTTCCCCTTTTTCCTCTCCTCTTAGTCCCCCCCCACACACACACACTTCTTGTTCCCACACCATAATGCACTCCTCCATTTCTGTTTAGGAAAGGGCAGGTATCCCATGAGTATCCAAAAAAAATAAATAAATAAATAAAATAAAAATAAAAAAACAAAAAACAAAATCAAACAAGCAAAAACCCATGGCATATCAAGTTGCAGTAAGATTAGGTACTTCAATGTATTAAGTCTGAACATGATGACCCAATATGAGAAGGGTCCCAAAAGCCAGTAAATGTGTTGGAGACAGGCACTGTTCTGACTGTGGAGAATCCTACAAGATTACCAACTTGTATACAACTGCCACATATATGCAGAGGGCCTAGGTCAGTCCCATGCAGACTTCTTGATTGTTGGTTGAGTTTCTGTGAGCCCCTGTACACTCAGGTGTTACAAAATAATTTTATGGTTGGCAGTCACTGTAGCATGAATGAAGTTCATTCAATCTCAAAATTTGGACAATCCCTGAAGAGAAGGCCAGACCAGATTAAAACATTGAGTCCCCAGAGAAGTAAAGAGATGCAATTGCCCAGTATATATATATATATATATGTAATTGCCTCAATTTGTGTCTATATCTAGTATCTCTTCTCTTGGCAGACCAAAACCCAGCATCTACCTGTCTCATATTCAAAAGTACATTAGGCTTTAAATACACGTGACCTCTTCTATTGGGGGTATCTCATAAAATGCTGTTGTAATAATTAGAAAGGCTATCTATATATCCAAGATTCCTCAGAAGATTAATAATTATTTTACATGTTATGACTAATAGCTCAAAATGTACTGGAATAGGAATGATTATTTTTATTCTGTATCCTTTTTAAAATTAAGGAAATTGAAGTCTCATAGTCTAATATCTCACTTCTAGAATGATAGGAATGAATTTCAGTTATGAGGAAACATCAAAACTTTCATAAAAAGGGTAAGTTTTCAATTAATAATTTCAGATAGTCATTTATACTAATTACTATGCTGTTTATTTAACAACTTTATTGGTATACCACTAACATTTAAAATTTTGAACATTATATTTTAACTTAAATATTCATTGTGAAATGACTCAACAAAAGCTAATTCAAATATGCTTTCCTTTTTATCAAATGCTTTTTGTGTACTTTGAGTGCACATATTCAGTGAGAAGATATATGAAGATATGTTCTGTTAGTAATTCCTAAGTATATAATATAACCATTATCAACATGTTGAAAATCAGAACCCAATTTTGTTTCATAACTGAAAATTTTAAACTTGAGTTCACATGAACTGATTTCCTTCCGGACACTAACAACATTTTACTAATTGTTTATGTGAATGTAACTGCTTAAGACTTCAGTTCAGAATATACCATGAGGTGTTTCTTTGTCAGTGACTTGCCTTTTATATTGCATAATAGGCATAATAGTCCTACACTGATATGACATATATTGATTCAGGATACATAGTTTTATCTACCTTTTTTTTTTTTTTGCAGCTCTAGGATTCAATGAATTCCCTGGAAGCATCTTAAAGGTAAGCAGAGAGCATTTAGCTGGCAGGGATTTTAGCAGTAATTTTCAACTTGATGGACGTTTCTCACACTACTCCCCATTTATGAGTTTTTTTTTTTTAAAGTCAGAAATTACCTTAACCTTTCTTAAATTTGGTATTTATGTTTTCAAATCTACTGAGTCTAATCTGGTGCCTCATAATAAGGTTTCTATAATTTATAGCAGTGACAAGAAAGAAGCAAAGTCCTGAAGACGTGGTAGGTGGGTACTGTATGAACTTTTCCAAGGGACTTGTGAACAAATCTCTACTTAGCTCAGACAGGGTAAGAAAACTGGACTAAAGAAATGATTCTGACAGTCTATTTGAAGAAACTATGAGTTTACTGGACTTACTACAGCATGGATGAGGTATGACAAACAGGGGTATGGATGACCCCAACACCTCTACATCAGAGAAACAGTCTTATCCCAAGATGGATAGTAACTTTCCCATACCTACACAGGTGGAATGCCCCTTTTGTTACCCTTTCACACTCTACATAGTCAACACCCCAAATACAATGTAAAACTGAGGAAAATTCCATATATCTCCGTGGAAATTTTATGTGCTCTCTGATCCTCTCTACCCTCTTCTGTGAGGGAGCACCCACAGAAACTTGAGGATCTTTATCGGGTAATCACAACTTCTGTTAATAAGATAACAATTGCTATTGTACTTTCAAGCCAGAGCCCTACAACAAATAGATTAGGGCAACCCTATCTTGTCTAATCCCACTTTATCCTTCTCCCCTGAATTTTCTAACAGTTACATTAGAATATGACAAATGGCAACAATGGGATCATCTTTGATGGCAAAATTTGTGATAATCTTTGTTTTCAATTTTAAGACTTGAATATTAATTATATATTAATATGTCATATGAAAGATTTATCAATTGATTTTTTTAATTTGTCACAGGGACTGTTGTAGCCTGTGCTGGACTTGAATTTACTATATAGCCTAGGATAACTTTGAAGGCCTGAGTTTCTTCTGTCTCCCTCTCAAGTGTTGGAATAACAGGAATGTAACACCAGATTTGGCAAGGGATTCTTTAATTCCATGCTGAGCACGTTCAGACATTGTCAGTTTATACTTCATATTTTTGGGAGAAGCTACTGGTAGAAGATCTATGTTGTCCTCAGAATTTTTCTATATTATTTTCTATCCACAAATTCTCTTAGAGAAGAATGGTTCTGGCAAATGGCTCTATCGTGACTGAATTTATTCTCTTGGGATTAACAGACCAGCCAAGCCTCCAAATGCCTCTTTTCTTACTGTTTCTGGTAATGTATATGATCACAGTATTGGGAAATTTGACTTTGATAATTTTAATTGTGTTAAATGCTCACCTACACACCCCCATGTATTTTTTCCTCTTTAATTTGTCCTTTGTAGATCTCTGTTATTCTTCTGTGATTACTCCCAAAATGATGATGAATTTTGTACTAGAGAAAAATTTTATCTCTTATATGGGCTGTATGTCCCAACTCTACTTCTTTTGTTTTTTTATAATTTCTGAATGTTATGTACTGATGTCAATGGCCTATGATCGATATGTAGCTATCTGCAATCCACTCTTGTATAACACTGCCATGTCTCCAAGGGTGTGTTCTTATCTTATGCTTGGCTCATATTTGATGGGATTTTCTGATGCTATGATCCACACTGGTTGTATGCTCAGGCTGACCTTCTGTGATGGGAACACCATCAACCACTATTTCTGTGATGTCCTTCCTTTGCTGCAGTTGTCATGTACCAGCACCTATGTCAATGAAACAGAAATTTTCATTGTAGGGGGCAAAGACATAATTTTGCCCAGTGTCATTATTTTTGTATCTTATGGCTTCATCCTTTCTAGCATCCTCCAAATAAGGTCTACTGTGGGCAGATCCAAGGCCTTTAGCACCTGCAGTTCCCACATAATTGCTGTGTCTCTGTTCTTTGGATCATGTGGGTTTATGTACCTCAAACCTTCTTCTGCTTTATCGATTAATCAAGGAAAAATTTCTTCTATTTTTTATACCAGTGTGGTTCCAATGTTAAACCCATTAATATATAGTTTGAGAAACAAAGATGTTAAAATTGCCCTAAGAAAGATCCTAAACAGGAAGAAAGTTTTTATATAGTTACAATATAGAGATTTTCAGTATTTCATGCATGTTTTAGTCACAACTTTTATAAAGGTTTCATAGATAATTTTGATAATTATTGTTGTTTTTAGCTTTTTGCCTACTTATGAATAGTGATAAGTGAACATTTTTTTCTTACTTTTATTATAAACAGTTTTTTTAAATTATGAATGAATCTGACATTGATTATAATAACAGTAGATTGCCATCATTTCACTGAGGATAGTTTTTATTTTCACTTGAAATGAATTCCATATTGGACATTCTGTCTGTACCATTCTCCATTATTTCTTCATGAGGAAAGAATGTTTTCAAAAACCAGAACTGAATTGGCACAGATCTTTCCTCATGGAGTCAAATGCAGTCAGTACACCTTGCAAATGTAAATTCTGTACAATAAATAGACTTGCAGATGTGTTATAATTGTCTTATGGAGATAAAACAATGCCTATTAGAATGTGAATATATGACTATTTTATAAACAGGGTTCTGAAACTTAGAAAGATTGACAGGTTGCATTTTCTCACACAGCTACTTATGGCAAAAATCAAGAACAACCATACTCATCAAAATTCAAACCTACCATATTGTTCAATATACTTTTTGTCTGCTTTTTCTGCAAATTCATTAAAGAAAGAGTAAAATAATATTTCTACTTAATAATTTAACTTCTTTGTTTTGTAAGCTGATGTTCACTAAAATGACTATAACATTTCCACCTTACTATTGACTGTCTTTTGTTACTTTTTGTTTTATTAATCCATATAAGAATCACATCAAGGTGAGTGGAGTTGGCAGGAGTGGAGGGAGGGAAGGCTGTGGTTTGGATGTATTATATGAGAGAATAATCTATTTCCAATAATAAAAATTTCACATTATACATTGACATGGGGGAAAGTGTTGAATCACTTTTTGTTGAAGAAAGATATTTCATTGGAGGTCCCTTTTCTTGGGAAAAACAACAAATGTGAGATGACTGACTCAAGTTAGAGACACATTTTTTTTTGTAGAAAACATTTGAAAAGTTTTCAGCCTGTTATTGTATAATAATAGAGCTAAAAAAGAGAAACAGCATGTTCTATGCAGGTACAAGAGACACAATCATGAAAACTACCAGATCTCAAGGTAGAAAACCACTTTGATCCCATTTTGTGTTACTTTTAAATCTTTAGTTACTGTGATTTCTCTCCTTTACTCATAAAACATTGATATTGCTTATCATTCATGATGAAAATCGCTTAACAGAGTTTCAAGATTGAGGGAAAACATTATGGACACATTTGAGGTATGAAGAAGAAAGGATTTGACTTCTGGACACACAGTAATGAATGGTTGTTGAAACTCAAGATGGGAAGAAATATTTCAGAAATAAAAATGTGGAACAAATAGAACCTCTACTTTCTCTTTTGTAGATTATAGGATTTCTCTGGAGATGATATTGAATTATATTACTTAACACTAAATAATGGCTTATTCCAACAGGTAGAAGGCTTAGTGTATAATTGAATCACTCCATTAATCTTGTTTTTCTGCACTAACCTAATGAATTTTAAGGTAAAACTTCACTTTACTTGAAAGAGTAGCAAGAGTTTTGGAAGATATGATTCATAAATAGAAAACTTATTGATGGTCCTCTTAAAAAGATGCTATAATTTTTCTTAAGAAAAAACTGCAAAGGATAACAAAAGTGACATTCCCAATCTGATACCATTGCTCAGTTTAAGTGTGTGTGTGTGTGTGTGTGTGTGTGTGTGTGTGTGTGTGTGTGTGTGTGTTAACTGTAATAATGTATGCCATTTCCCCAAGTTTTCTATCCATGTTTAGATATTAAGAAATTTTACATAAGTGATTTGTTGTTGCAATTGCTTGGTGTGGAAGTTTGGCATGGCTTAATTCCTGGCTTTTGATTATAAGTGTTCCCAGATATCCCTTATGTGATTCCAATATCAACACACTTAATTTTTCTCAAATTTTATTTATTTAAAAGAGTTGAACTTTAGCTTCTTTTCATTTTTTTCTTCATATACAATAACATTTGGTAAAACCATTTTCATTATGCATCATAACTTAACCACACTGGTTAAATTCCAAATGGTTTTTAACATGAAGTCAGTCTTAAAATTTATTGTGTTAGCCTAATGTGAAGGTTGAGGATTTGTAAAGACTTTCTCTGATTCTGACACTTGGTTGTGGCTCTATCTTTGGGATATTTCATTATTATTGCGAACATTTGATGGGGATAGATAGGTCATCAGAAGGGCTCTGATGTACAAATATGTGTCTTTATACATTGAAATTTCACTCTGTAAAGAGTTACGTCCTCAGGGCAGGTCCATTGTTTTCCACAGTGAGGAATCTAATGTAATCATCTTCATTATTTAAATTTTTTTTCAGACAGAATTAAGTTAACCATTAACAAACATCATTGACATATATCACTAACATGTTGCACCAAAAAGAATGGCATAATATAACTGCTTCTTTTTCAGTAGTTTAACTGTCAATCTTGGTGCTAACTAGGAAAATTTCAGAGCCAAAGGGGAGTTTCACCAAGCTTCATAGTTGTTGATGTTAATGGTTAGAAATATCCTTTACTTGCTCCAAATCTCAAAGGTGCTATGATTGAGACACAGACTTATCATTCAAAATCAATAAATAAAAACAAAATAAAAGTATGTTGATTAACACAGAAATCCACATGTAAGTGATATGCAAAGAATAAGATACCATGGAATGCTCAACCCAATGAAACAGCTATAACACATCATCCCAAGGCTCATGACTCATTCTAAAGGAAGGAGAAAGATTTTAATCAGAGGTAGTAGATAACTATATGGAAAGATTTTTGGACACAGCTGGGCAGTTACATATGTTAGTTCAAGCTAGTTATGTCAGCATACCCAAGAACTGGGTAAGTACAAGCCAGACAGAATCCCAACACTAAGAGAGGAAGTGGGTGTGAAGTACCATTACTTTCCAACAAGCTGTTCGACCCTACTAGCTGAGGAAGAATCAGTTTTCTTTAAAGGGGTAGCCCCTGAAAAGTTGAGCATGCTACAATCAAAACCCACACATGTAAGAAATGTATGGGCAGCACAAACTACATGTGATGCACTTAAAAATCCAAAGAAAGAGGGAGAAATTGAGGGGGTGAGGAAAGGATAGTGGAGCTTGGGAGACTTGGGGAATAGAGTGAACATAGTCATAATATATTATATGACAGTTTCAACCAATTTTACAAAAAATGTAAGTGAGTACAATGATACTTTTCTAATGAATAGAAGTGATGATGTGCACAGTAAGAACACAAACTAAACTAAAACATTATTAGGAAGCATGTTAAATAGTTCATATTTTATAACACTGTTGTTCAAGTTGTTCAAGTTTGATAAGTGATAATTCACACTAGCAGGCATAGTAATAGAAATATAAGGTGACATATGTCATCATCCTTTCTTTGGGTTCTTACTCCATCCTAGAACAAGTGATGCATATTTGAGGACCATATTTCGCTTAATTTTATATCATAGTTATCTCAGCCATATGATCAGTTCAAGTGAGGTTGAGATGGCTGTTTTTCTCTTTCATTTTGAATTACTGTAAAGACTTACAGTGATGTGCCCTACAGCAATCACATACATCACCGATGCTATTCCAAGTCTATTGTCTTTTCCTCATTTTCTCTGTATTTGTAACCTAAAGACAGATGACAATCTGTTTTTGTTTGAGTGATGAGGCTTCAAAAATTCCAGGGGATTTTTTGAGTAGAATTAACATGTAGATAAAAAAGAATAGATTCAGCCATATCCACAGAGATGCACAGAAAGGATTTGGGGATGATGATACCATTCTATTTATAGGTTGAAATGGTGGCTAAAAGTCTTCATCTTCTAATACATAGAAATATGTTTATATTTTGTTTAATACTTACATTATTTATTATAATATATTTAAGCTAAAACTTTGGTTAGAAAGTTATTAAATTAGGCAACATACAAATCCATATATAACAGAAAAGACACTAATATTTAAATTGTACAAATGTCTAATAGAATGTATCTCACCTTGTAAAATAGCAACAGAGAAATCCCACTGAGAAATCTACATGAATCAAAGTTGGGATTATTCCCTGTACTATCCCAGGAATGAATTTGCACAGGACACTCAGATTATATAACTGAAACAAAATAGTTGCATCCATTCAGTACATTTGTACCATATTTAGAGCAACGACATAGTAAAGAGGACATTGCAACATGTTCTATGATTATTTTTTCTCAACCCCTTCAGCATGCTTTATTAAGTCCCATTATGAATTTACACAATCACTGTTTGCAATATCTCAACCTTTTTTCACCTTTGCCTATTGTTTTCTCTTTTGTCTATTATTTTCACTCAGTAGTTGTTGTTTGTTCATTTTAACTTCCCAAGATGTCTTTATGTAAAACCCTGCCCTAGATGTTTTAATGATCAGATTATTGATACATGCCATGATATTGAACTTGTAATCACTTAGTGTGAAACTTTACACAGACACACACATTACCTAAAATTTACAATCTTAAGAATTTTAGATTTTTATTGAAAATATATGTTCAATATATATGTTGAAATACATGTTTCAAAAAATATATGTTGAAATATATGTTTCAAAAAATATATGTTATGATTATGTTCCCCTCTATAAACTTTTCCTAGACCCCTCCAAATTCCCCATCTATCCAAATCCATGTTCTTTATCACTTCGTTGGAAAACAAATATGCATCTTAAAAAGATAGAAACAATAACAAAATAAGATTAAACAAGCAAACACACCTGTATAGGACAAACAAACAAATGAACAGGAAAACAAAGAACCAAAGAAAAATCAGAAGAGCATATAGGTGTAGAGACACACATTATTATACACAGTACCCACCCTAAAAATGAGTAAACAATATATAAGCAAACCACATGTAGAGTATGTAGAGTAAGGAAAGTATACCCAAAACACTATGGAAAAAATTTAAAAGTAAGCAAATAAATAAATAAATAAATAAATAAATAAATAATGCTTAGTTCATTCTGTGTTAGTATCTAATATTGAGCATGGAGCCTAACTTTGAGAGTGGCTTCTTACTTGGTGAGAATTAATTAGAGAAAAATAATTATATTTAATAGTGGTTATCAATTAGAGATGGCTTCTGGGTTAGGGATGTTGGGCCTGTCTGTGTAAGCCCTGTACATACTGTCATAGTCTCCTTGAATTCAAATGTGTTAGATTTGCTGGATTTAAAGCACCTTGTTTCTTTGGTGTCCTCCATTCCCTCATGCTCTTACACTCTCTGCCAGCTCTTCCCCAATGCTCCTTGATAAGTTAGGAAAGGGCTGTCAGATACATCCCATTTAGGACTGAGTGTTCCATGGTCTCTCACTCTACATTGTCCAGCTGTGAGTCTCTGTATTTATTCCTATCTATTTCAGGAGGAAGCTTTTCTGATGATGGCTAAGCAAGAGATTAATTTATTAGTATATCATAATGTCCTTAGGAGTCATTTTGTTATAGCATCCTTTAGTGGGACAGTAATATTTGGTTTGCTCCAAGTCCCTACCCTATCTTGTCTGAAGTTCTTGTCTGACAGAACAGTGTTGGTGATGGGTTTCATCTCATACAATGGGTCTTAAACCCAATCAGATATTGGTTGGTTAATTTCCTCGGCTTTGTGTCACTATGGTACTAGCACGTCTAGCATGTATGTCAAAGCTGCAACTCAAAGGGTTGTAGCTGAGTTGCTGTTTAATTTTGTATTTTGACAGTATAAAGAGTAAGAGCAAAGTTTCTATGTAGGGACCAGCTAGAATTTTCCATGCTCAGTGAGTTTCATAGGCATTTTCTTTCTTTTTTATTATTATTTTACATATCAATCCCAGTTCCCTCTCCCTCCCATCCTTCCATCCCCTGAGACCCCCTCCCGTTCCATCCCCCACCCACTCTACAGGGAGGGTGAGGCTTTCCAGGAGGGATCATCAAAATCTGTCAAGTCATTTGGAGTAGGGTGTAGGCCCTCCCTCCTGTCTCTAGGCTAAGAGTGTATACCCCATGGGGAATGTGTTCCCAAAGTCCTTTCATGCACCAGGGATACATCCTGGTTCTACTGTCAGAGTTCCCTTAGACTGCCCAGGACTTCTAACTGAGACCCATGTTCAGGGAGTCTGAGTCAGTCCAATGCTAATTTCCCAGCTATCAGTCTAGGGAGTCAATGAATTCCCTCTTGTTCAGGTCAGCTTTCTCTGTGGGTTTCTGTAGCCTGTTCTTGACCCCTTTGCTTATCATTCCTCTCTTTCTGCAACTGGATTCCGGGAGTTCGGCTCAGTGTTTAGCTGTGGGTGTTTGTTTCTGTTTCCAACAGCTACTGCATAAAGGTTCTATGATGGCGTACAAGTTAGTTATCAATTTTATTATCAGGGAAGAGCATTTAAGGTAGCCTTTCCACTGTTGCTTAGATGGTTAGTTGGGGTTATCCTTGTAGGTCTCTGGACATTTCTCTAGAGTCAGTTTTCTCTTCAAGCCTACAATGGGTCCCTCAATTATTGTATCTTTTTTCTTGCTCTCTTCTATTATTCATCCCCTGATTCAATCTTCCTGGTCCCACATGTTCTCCTCTTATCCACATCCCTTTCTTCTAACACCCACTACACTCACTGCCCCACTGCACTCCCAATATGCTCAGATCTTGTATCTTTCCTCTTCTGTGGGGGACCTTGTATGAATCTCTTAGGTTTTTCCTTGTATACTAGTTTCTCTGGCGGTATGAATTTTAGGCTGGTAATCCTTTGTTCTATGTCTAAAATCCATATATGAGTGAAGACATATCATATTCCTCTTTTTTTGTGACTTGGTTACCTCACTCAGGATGGTTTCTTCAAGTTCCATCCATTTGCCTGCGAATTTCAAGATCCCATTGTCCCCCCCCCCTGAGTAGTATTACATTGTGTAAAAGTACCACACCTTCTTTATCCATTTCTCAGTTGAGGCACATTTAGGTTGCTTGCGGGTTCTTGCTATTACAAAAAATGCTTGCTATTACAAAAAAGATTGTTGAACAGATGTCTTTGTGGCATGGATGTGGATCATTTGGATATATGAATTTCATAAGCATTTTCTTCACTGACAGAGCCTTAGAATCAATTTGAGGAGACCAACCAATAATCTTGACAATAACCTGTGTTACTTGAGGGTTCTCATGGAACCCCTGTGTCCAGTAATTCTATTAGATATAACCCATTTGGTTACTGGGAATTTTCAATTAGAGCTCTATATGCATGTTATTTTGTAATTTTATTTTAGTCATTGTACTAGCTTGAATGTAATTGGCACCCAATATCTCATAAGAAGTGCCCCTTTTAGGAGGTGTAGCTTTCTTGATGTGGGTATGGCCTTGCTGGAGGAAGTGTCATGGGGTGAGTTTTGAGGTTTTCAATGCTCATTATACAGCTATGTTTCAGTAGACTCCCTGTTGCTTGCAAGATGGAGGATTCTCAATTTTTCCTTCAGCCCTTTGTCTATCTTCATGCCACCATGCTCTCCATGATGATGATGGGCTGGACCCCTGAAACTGTAAATGAATACCCTAAATCAAATGTTTTCCTTATAATAATTTCCATGGTCATGGTGTTTTTACCCAGAAATAGAAACTTAAATATGACAATCACATTAATATATATACATATTGTTGGATGCTTCCACTGTATTAGATTTTCATAGACATCCTCAAATGACTCTTAGTTTTAGCTGTTCCTCCCTATACTCTGTTACTTATCCAATTCTTTCATCCCCATCCCAAACCTACCATCCATAATTATCTGTTCTCTTTCCCCTTCCTAGGTTGATTTAATCCTCCACCCAAATCATTTAGTCTATACATAAACTCTGTAGTTATATGGATTCTAGCCTGGATATCAAGATTTGGGAGCTATGATCCATATAATACGCATATAAGGAAATACATTCTATATTTGCCTTTTGGATCTTGGTTACTTTCTAGAAGAATGATCTGTTGATTTCTGTTGTTAATATTCAGCTTTAATCAGTGGTTGTTACATAAGATGCAGGATGTTATTTTAATTTCTAGTTTCAGTTAAGACTTGTTTTGATTCCAAGTATGTGGTCAGTTTTGGAGAAGTTTCTGTGAGCTTAAAAGAAATCATATTCTTTTGTTTTTGAGTGAAATATTCTGTAAATATCTGTTAGGTTATTCATCTCAAACATTTATCTGTTTATTATTAGTATTTTTGGTCTAGATGATCTGTTTATTGGATGAATTTGTATATTGGATCCACACCTATCTCTCTGTATGAGGGTCAACATGTGGTTTTAACAATAGTGTTTCTTTTATGAAATTGGGTGCCCTTGTGTTTGCTGCATAGATATTTAAGACTCATAATATCCTGTCAGTGATATTTCCCTTTGATAAGTATTTGCTGTCCTTCCCTATCTCTTTGGCTTAGCATTGGTTTGAACTCTATTTTGTTTGACATTACAGGTGTAACACCAGCTTGGTTTTGGGGTCAACTTTTTTGGAGTATCTTTTCCATCCTTTTATCTGACCTTGATGTTTATGTGCTCCTGGATGCAGCAGAAAGATGGATCCTGTTTCCATATCCAATCTGTTTGTCTGTGTCCATTTATTGGAGAATTGAGATCATTGAGATTTAGAGTTATCAATGAGCAGTATTTGTTGATTTCCATTATTTTGTCATTTTCATGTGTAATTCTCCTTCCCATTTTGTTCTGATGTTCTGAGGTTACTTATTTCTTGTGTTTTCTTGTATGTAGTAAAGTAGTTAATCTGTTCATGCTGAAGTTTTCTTTCTAATACTTCCTGTACAGATGAATTTGTATATACATACTGCTTAAATTTGTTTTTGTTTTGTTTTATTTTTGTTATTTTAATGACTACTTTTCTTTATACATCTATTGTGTTTGAAAATTTTTCTAAGTGCTGTAGTCTGGCCTGGCATCAGTAGTCTTTCAGAGTTCATAGGGCATTGATCCAGGCTTATCTGGATTTTAGAGTCTTCATTGAACAGATAAATGTTATTCTAATAGATCTGTCTTTATATGTTATGTAGTTTTTTCCTTACATATTTTAATATTCTTTCTTTGTTCTGTATATACATTGTTTTGATCATTATGTATCATGCGGAAATTCTTTTCTGTTCCATTTTATTAAATGTCATGTATGTTTCTTATATCTTGATAGGCAACTCTTTCCTTAGGTAAGGAAAATTTTCTTCTATAATTTGGTGAAAATATTTTCTGTCTTTGCCTTGCATTTTGAATTTTGTCTTCTTTATCTATTCCTTCAATTCTTAGATTTTCTTTGCCTTTTTTTTATAATGTCCCAGATTTTCTGGCTGTTTTAAGCCTAGATTGTTTTAAACAATTTTTTGAGGTATCTGATTTTTTTATTTTTTTTGTCATGTCTCCAATACCTAATATTCTCCCTTTCATCTGTTTTATTTTGTTGGTGAGGCTTGATTTTGAGGTTCCTGATCAAGTTCCTATTTTGTTTGGTTTGTACTTCCAGTTTTCCCTCAATGTGGGTTTTCTTTATTGATTTTATTTCCACTTTCATGTCTTAAACAGTTTTCTTAATTTTATTTCTATGTTTGTGTTTCTGCAGACTTCATTAACATAGTTCATAGTAGCTGATTTTAAGTCCTTGTACTTCAGCTATATTTCATTTCTCAGAACCTAGTGGAGACATGTTGTCCTGATTATTATTAATATTTTTTACACTGCTGTCTAGGCATCTGAGTTTGGGATGATTGTAAATCTAGGTGTTCATTTCTGTTCTTGTCCTTATTTGATTTTCTGATTCTTGGTTGTGCTCTCTGTATCTCAAGAGCATGTTTTGACTGTGGGTTAATTGGTATGGTGTGCTTCTGTGTCCTTGCCTGGTGTAACCACTAGAAGTCCTGGGTAGAACTTGTTTTTAGGTACTGGGAGATGTTTCTTTTTAGTTGTTGGGAAAAGGGGATGAGTTTATAAGGGTAGCCTTGAGAGGATTTATAGAAAAGGGGGGGATGTGGGTTTTCTGTGAGGATATGTGAAGTCCACAGTAAATGAAAGAAGAAGGGGAAGATATTCTCCTAAATGTGGTCTGCTAGTAGGGACTTGGAATTTAAGGAATGGAAGAGAAGTGAAGATCACTTATCTGTTTCTCTGGCCAGCATGACCAGTGGGTTGCAAGGGAGACTTCCTTGAGTGTTGGCAGGTGAAACAAAGGTGCAGGGTGAAGAAGGAGAGCATTTGCTCAGTTCATTTTTCATGGGGTCAGAGAGGAAGGAGAGGCCACAGAAGGTAGTCTGTGACAAACCTGGGGAATTAGAAATTGAGGGTGGGAAGAAAGGTAAAATTCTCTTACCTAGTTTCCTTGCCAGCTTAGCCAAAATGTTTCCAGGGATTGACTGCACTGGGTATTGGTGGGACAGACAAAGGAATGGGATAGGAAAACACTTGGACATTTTGAATGTACATTTCAGTCTTCATGAATATATTTTAATACTACGTAACCATCATCATTAATTCTACTAGGCAATTCATTATAAGGATTAGAATTTGGATTCTAGAATCCACATAAAAATCCAGGCATCCTTTCAAATTTAGGTCAACACTTGTAACTAAAGTTAAAACCTGTGTTAAAACTCAGGCAGATATTGCTCACTGTCAAACACATCAGAAATCAACTGTTACCTCTCAGAAATCAACTCTGAAGTCAAAGCTAAGCATCTTCTTTAAGGTGATTTAGTACATTGAAAAACTGTTTCTATTACTTAGACACATTTCATTCTTTTCAAATATGTTCATTTCCTCCAAATTTTGGGAATACATTTTTATTTATAGCTGAATAGTGTGTATATATGTATATCTGTGTGTAATATATATATATGTACATATATATGTGTGTATATATACATATATATGTGTGTATATATACATATATATGTACATATATATATATATATATATATATATATACAATCTTTGTTGATGGACAACTAATCTGATTCCAATTCTTTGCAATAATGAAAAATTCATCAATAAACATGGGAGTGTTGTCTTTGTGAGGCTGCAATTGGAACCAGTGGAGTGAATGGCCCCAAGTTCATACCTCAGTTGGGGGAGGTGAGTGGATGAGGGAAAGGCTAGCTAGCTACAGACAATAAAGAAAAGACAGAGACTCAGAATAAAAGTCAGGAAGTCAAATCAGTAAATACTGAAATGCCATGAGTTTATTTTTCACCACTCTTATGTAATTCAACCAAAAAAGAGAATATGGTATCATGTACTCAGAACAAACATACTTTTATTCCTCATTTATTCCAAGGGTTCAGTAACCATACCTTGGATTTAACTTCTTGTTCCCTACCTTGAGGGTCAGAAGTAACCACAGCTCAGATCAGGTCTGTTGTTATTTAGAATAAGACAGACAAACACCCTACTGTAGCCACGCCTTTGACATTTAGGTCTTAAAACTTGCTTAAGATAGTTTTGAACTCTCTGTCCTTGTGCCAAGATGGAGTGCACTGACAATGCAAACATCTTTTGGTAGGATGTAGAATTGTCTTACTACATGTCCAGGAGTGAACAAGTTATGTAAGAGTTTATCTTTATACCCACAGACAAGAGTAGTTTTCATACACTTATCAAATTAGCTTTCTTTTCACAATAATGAAGACTGGAATAGATGCATAATTGCAGAAAATAAGGGCCTGTGGGATGCTTAGCCCCAGCTCATATTTTTTTGTGAGAAATCCTATAGCTCAGGACAGTTTTCTTCACAGAAGCAACATATAAAGATTGTAAGAGCCAGAGACTGAGGCTGTCTACATTGAGTATCCCCTGGACATGGTGGGGAAAAGTAAACCCATGAATTTTCAACAATATGACAAGAGCATCATAGTAACAACTCCAGTTAATATGCTAATTCTTACAGTGGATTAAGAGTTATAGGCAGTCAGTGGCTGCTGAGTGACAGAAAGAATCAGTTTCTTCCCTGGAGAGATTTGCACTTAGGTTATTTAATCCTAAATCATCATCCCTGGACACATGTACATATGGGTAAAGCTAAGTGGACATATTAGATTATTCATACACATGTACATATATCTTTTCTTTTTCTTCAGGTGTAGCCTTGCAGATGCCTTGGAATGTATTTGTCTATATTTCACAGGTTGAGTTGGTCTTTCAGGTAGCCACACTGACTTTTCAGCACTATGAGGAAAAAACACAAATACACCCTCACCTTCAATGAATTACTAAGTAAGGGCCATTGAAATATCCAGGCATAACTTCTCCCAAATCACCATGATACTCATTTTTTCCCCAGAGGATCACAAAAACTTTTAGCAGCAGTAATGCCATTCTTGTCCAGATTTAAAAAAATTAATAAAATCAAAATAAAATTTTGTGAGGGTTAGCCATTCTTTCTTATTGCCCCCTCCTTGATTTTAAAATAATGCTTAAGTTGTCCATTTATTTTCTTCACAAAAAGTTGACTGGAGTTATATGGAATACCTGTGGTATGGATTTTGTCAAACTGTTGGCAAATTTCTCAAAAAATCTTAGCATTGTATGTATAATTGTTAGATTTCAATATTTTACAGAAGCATAAAATAATAAAAGCTAACTAAGTCATCTTAAGTATATAATGAAAATATTAATTTTTCTTCATGAGGAATACAAATTTAGAGGATTTATTTTTACAAATAGATTTTTTTTTAGTATTTTATTATTTTTTAATGGAAAGCAAAATACTATCCAAATAGTGTACAATAAAATGAAGAGGAAACAGCTTTCCATCTCTCTTTAAAGCAGTTCAACAAACTTTTGACATAAAGTTTCATTATTTGACATTGTTCATTTATTTTTCCTTGTTGAATGTCTGCCTAAAGTTGAGGCATCATCTGCCCTTGCAGGGCTGTAGATGGAGTTAACCCATGATTTTTTTAAAGCCTAATGCCAGCATAGACATGGCTACAATCACTAATATCTCCTTTCTTTTGAAAAGGAAGGATGGAACTCTGGTATGCAGCATTATCATTTTTATATGCCAGTTTAACAATAATCATCCTTATTTCCCTATTGAACACAAGATGACAGATCACCTACAGAAACAAGAAACAAAATCTTCATATAGCTTGTCAGAACTCTAATTTTAGAAAGCTCCTCTGTCTTTTCTTTCAGAAGTTGTAACTTACGCCATGCTTGCAATGCCACTGCACTAATTTATCCAAAAGACTCAGGATGTCTTTGAGCATCACTATACATACCTTCTCCTGTTAACATTTCAATAATTATGGACACATTATTTTGTTTATTTCTAATAGCTTGGTCCTGCCATCTTTCTGAGTAATCAGTCTTCCACAGTAACTATTCACTCCAGTAAAACAAAGCTTTGCTAAGACCTCGAGTCAGAGGTTTGGGGAAAAGCTTCCCCAAACACAGAATCAAAAAGGGACGATGGAAACGGAGCACTTGGTCCATGCTGAGCAGAAGCCTGCTTAAGATCCTGAAGAGACTTAAATAAATGGGTATACAGGTTCTTTTGTTATGTTTTTAGTTTGTTGGTTTGTTTGTTTGTTTGTTTTTTAATTCTTCACTCTGGGTTATCAGGGTTGGGCATTTCCCTCGAAAGGAAGAATAAAATCTTCCACATTATCTCCCATGTCGTGGCTGTCAGGGGTGTTCTGTGACCATACAGGAATTAACTCACTTGTAGAGAGTGAGAGACATGCCCCACCCCAACAATCTCCCAAAGAAGTGCAGCAAGGCAGCAAAAAAGAAGTTTCCATGTTATCAGGAACTGCACTTGTTGGAGAGGTTTTAGCAGTGAGGTGAAGGCACAAAATAAGCTCAAAGAGGAGGAAAACCCTCAATGTCATCAGAGAGAGACACTAGATGATACATATATCTTCAGTTTCTAATTTGTCTTCTAACCTCAGGATTAGTTTTGTTTCTTCTGCATAATTTTGGTTTATAAAAGATGTCATTTTTATCTGTTACTGTTTTTATTTCTTTCCAAAGTTGAAAAGTATTACTAGAAACTGTCTCTGGTCCTCATTCTTTTTTTTTTTAAATGACTTTTTATAAATATATTTTTATTAATAATATAATTTAAAAATTTTACATGTCAATCCCAGTTTCCCCTCCCTCCCTCCTTCCTTCCTTTCCTCTTTCCTTCCCGCTTACCTTCTTTCCCCTCTGACATGCACCCTGGCCATTCTCCCCTCCCATTCCCCCACCCCCATTCCACATGTAGGGCTATGCTATCCAGGTTGAATAATGTAAATCTGCCAAGTCATTTGATGTAGGGACTAAGACTTCTCTCCTATCTCTATGTTAAGAGGGTATTCCTCCATGGTAGATGTGTCTGCAAGGTCCTTTTGTGCACCAGGAATAAATCCTGTTTCTAATGTCTGATGCACAGTCCTTCTAGCTGAGAACTATATTCAGGGGCTCTAAGTCAGTCTCATGCTGGATTCCAAGCTATCACCTATATTCAGGAAGTCTAAGTCAGTCCCAAGCTGGATTCCCAGCTATCAGTCAGAAGGGGCCCATTAGCCCCTCCTTGTCTCTGTGTGTATCTGCAACCTGGTCTTGTACCCTCTATCTGCATCTGGATTCTAGTTCGACTCAGTGTTTAGTTATGGGTGTTTGCTTCTGTTTCCAACAGGACCTAGATGAGGGCTCCATGATGGAGGTTAATTTAGTTGATTATCTCACTATCAGGGAAGGGCATTTATGGTAGCCTTTCCACGGTTGCTCTAATTGTTAATTGGAGTCAGTCTTGTAGGATGCTGGGCCTTTCTTTAGGTTCAGTTTTCTCTTCAAACCAATAATGGCTCCCTCTTTTGTGTTCTCTCTCTCTCTCTCTCTCTCTCTCTCTCTCTCTCTCTCTCTCTCTCTCTCTCTCTCTCTCTCCTGTCTTCTATTCCTACCCTGACTTAATCTTCCTAGTCGCACGTGCTTTCCTCTCCTACCCTACTCTTTGTGCTAGTTTTCCCTCCATTCACTGCCCCTGACACTTCCTATGTGCTCTGGGGACTTGGACTTCCCCCCTTTGTGAGGGACCATATATGATTCTCTTAGAATACACCTTGTATCCTAGTTCCCCTGGTAGTATGAATTATAGGCTGGTGATCCTTTGCTCTAGGTCTAAAATCCATATATGAGCAAGTACATACCCTGTTCCTCATTTTGTGACTGGGTTACCTCATTCAGGATGGTTTCTTCAAGTTCCATCCACTTGCCTGCGGATTTCAAGACTCTGTTATTTTTTTCTGCAGAGTAGTACTCCATCGTGTAGAATAATAAATTCCATTGTGTCAAATCTTCTTTATTCATTCTTCAGATGAGGGGCATCTAGGTTGCTTCCAGGTCCTTGCTTTTACAAATAATGCTGCTATGAACACAGTTGAGCACATGTCTTTGTTACATGGATGTGGGTCATTTGGGTATATTTCTAAGAGTGGAATTGCTGGGTCCTGTGGTAAACTAATTCCCATTTTCCTGAGGAACTGCCATACTGATCTCCAAAATGGCTGTACGAGCTTACACTCCCACCAGCAGTGGAGGAGTGTTCCCCTTTTTCCATATCCTCTCCAGCATAAGTTGTAATTAGTGTTTCTAATTTTAGCCATTCTGGCAGGAGAAAGATGGTATCTCAAAATTGTGTTGATTTGCATCTCCCTGATAGCTAAGGATGTTGAGCACTTTCTTAAGTGTCTTTCAGCATTTTTGATTTCCACTTTTGAGAATTCTTTCTCCAATCCTATACCTCATTTTTAATAGGGTTATTTGGTGTTTTGTTGACTAGTTTCTTGAGTTCTTTGTATATTTTGGAGATCAGCCCTTTTTCAGATGTAGGGTTGGTAAAAATCTTCTCCAAGTCTGTGGGCTGCCCTTTGGTCTTGTCAACTGTGTCCTTTTCATTAAAGAAATTTCTAAGTTTGAGGAGGTTACACTTATTAATTGTTGATTACAGTGTCTGTGCTACTGGAGTTATGTTCAGGATGCAGTCTCCTATACTAATGTGTTGAAGGGTACCTCCTACTTTCTCTTCTAAGAGGTTCAGTGTGGCTGGATTTATGTTGAGGTCTTTGATCCATTTGGACTTGAGTTTTTGCATGGCAATAGACATGGGTCTATCTGTAGTGTGCTACACACTATCATCCAAATGTGCCAGTAAAATTTGTGGAAGATGCTTTCCTCCCCCTATTTTTTTTAGCTGTTTTGTCAAAAATCAGGTGTTCATAGATATGTGGGTTAATTTTGGGATATTCGATTCGATTCCATTGGTCTGTCAATTTTTGTGCCAATACCAGGCTGTTCAGAAAACACAAAATATTGACACAAGCTCTCTCTGTAGTAGAGCTTAAAGTCATGGATGGTGATGCCTCCTAAAGTTCTTTTATTGTACATGGTTGTTTTGGCTATCCTGGATCTTTGTTTTTCCATACAATGTTGATTATTAACCTTTCAAGGTCAGTTAGGAATTTAGGAATTGTGCTGGGATTTCAATGGGATTGCATTGAATCTGTAGATTGCTTTTGGCAAGATTGCCATTTTTACTATATTTAGCCTTCCTATCCAAGAGCATGGGAGATCTTTCCATTTTCTGGTATCTTCTTTAATTTCTTTCTTTAAAGACACAAAGTTCTCATTGTATAGGTCTTTCACATGTTTGGTAAGTGTAACCCCCAGATACTTTATGTTGTTTGTGGCTATTTTAAAGGCTGATGTTTCCCTGTTTTCTGTCTCAGCTACTTTGTCATCTGAATAAAGTAGGGCTACTGATTTTTTGAGTTTATCTTGTGTCTAGCTAGTTTTCTGAAGGTGTTTTTAGCTGTAGGGGTTCCTGGTAGAGTTTATTGGGTCGCTTATGTAAATTATCATATCATCTGCATATAGAGAAAGTTTAACTTCTTCCTTTCCAATTTGGATTCCCATGATCTACTTTTGTTGTCTTATAACTTTAGCTAGAACTTCAAGTACAATATTGAAGAGATATGGAACGAGAGGACAGCCTTGTCTTGTTCCTGATTTTAGAGGAATTGCCTTAAGCTTCTCTCCATTCAGTGTGATGTTGGCTGTTGGTTTACTGTATATTGCTCTTAATATGTTTAGGTATATTTCTGTTATCCCTGACCTCTCCAAGACCTTTATCAAAAGGGTGTTAAATTTTGTCGAAGTCTTTTTCAGCATCTAGGGAGATGATCATATGGTTTTTCTTTTTCAGTTTGTTTATATGGTGGATCACGTTGATAGATTTACTTACTGTGAACCATCCCTGCAACCTATGGATGAAGCCTAATTTCTCATGGTGGATGATTTCTCTGATGTATTCTTGGATTCAGTTTGCCAGTATTTTATTGAGTAATTTTGCATCGACATTCATCAGGGATATTAGTCTGTTTTTTTTTTTTTCTTAGTTGTATCTTTGTGAGGCTTGGGTACCAATGTAATTGTGGTGTCATAGAGTTTGGTAATGAGCCTTCTGTTTCTATTGTGTGGAACAATTTGAGGAGTATTGGAATTAGCTCTTCCTCGAATTTCTTGTAGAATTCCATCTAGTCCTGGGCTTTTTTTGGTTGGAAGTTTCGATGACTGCTTCTATTTCACTGGGTGTTATAATTCTCTTTAAGTTGTTTGTCTGTTCTTGATTTAATTTTGGTAAGTGATAGATATTCAGGAATTTGTCCATTTCCTTTGAATTTTCAAAATTTGTGCAGTACAGGTTTCCAAAGTATGACCTGAAAGTTGACTGGATTATATCTGTGTCCATTGTTATGTCCCCCTTTTCATTTCTGATTTTGTTAATTTGAATGATCTCTCTCTGCTTTTTTGTTAGTTTGGATAAGGGTTTGTCTATCTTGTTGATTTTCTCAAAGAACCAACTCTTTGTTGTGTTGATTTTTTGAATTGTTTTCCCAGTATCTATTTTATTGGTTTCAGCCCTCAAATTGATTATTTCCTGGCATCTGCTCCTCTGGGGTGAGTTTGCTTCTTTTTGTTCTAAGGCTTTCAGTTGCGCTGTTAATTCTCTAATGTGACTGTCCTCTGTTTTCTTCCTATGGGCCTTTAGTGCATTGAACTTCCCTGATAACACTGCTTTCAAGGTGTCCCATAATTTCAGATATGTTGTGTCCTCATTCTCATTGAATTTTAAGAAGTCCTTAATTTCTTTCTTTATTTCTTCTTTGACCCAGGTGTGTTGCCATTGCACATCGTTCAGTTTCCATGAGTTTGTTGGGTTTCTGCGATTTGTGTTGTTGTTGAATTCCAATTTTAAAGCATGTGGTCTGGTAAGATACAGGGAACTATTCCAACTCTTTTGTATCTGTTGAGGTTTTTTATGCCACCTAGTATGTGGTTGTTTTTAGGGAAGGTCCAAGTGGAGCAGTGAAGAAGGTATATTCTTTTGAGTTTGGATGGAATGTTCTATAGATGTCTATTAAACCCAGTTAGACATAACTTCTGTTAGTTGTTTTGTTTCTTTCTTGAGGTTCTGATTGGGGGTCCTGTCTAGTGGTGAGAATGGTGTATTGAAGTCTTCCACTATAAGTGTGTGAGGTTTTATGTGAGCTTTGAGTTTTAGTAGTGTTTCTTTTACGAATGTGGGTGCCTTTGTATTTGGGGCATAGATGTTCAGAATCCAGACTTTGTATTGATGGATTTCTCCTGAGATAAATATGAAATGACCTTTTTCATCTCTTGATAAATTTTGGTTTGAAGTTTAACTTGTTAGATGTTAGGATAGCCACACCTGCTTGCTTCTTTTGTATGTTTGATTGGAAGATCTTTTCCCAGCCCTTTACACTGAAGTAATGTCTATCTTTGAAGCTTAGATGTGTTTCTTTTATGCAATAGAAAGATGGATTCTGTTACGTGCAGGTTTTTCCTGCTGCTGGTCCCATTTTGGTTCCACCACTCAGCTACCACACCAGCCCCCAACAACACTCAGAGACTCTGTATTTGATACAATCCTATTGGCTAGTTACTATTATTGTTTATGGGCTAGCTCTGTCTTAATGATTAACCCATTTCTACTTATCTAAGTATTTCTACGTGGTCATCTTATCTGAGCACAGCAGGCTGGCATATTGCTTCCTCCAGGCTCTACATGCTGACTCCTCCTTACTACTTCATCTTTCCTCCTTGTCTCCTAGCCCTGCATATCTTGCTTTTCCATTGGCCACAGTGCTTTCTTAATTAACCATTATGAGAAACATATTTACAGAATAACATCTCCCATCAGGATTCAGTCTTCGTATCCATTCTGTTATCCTGTGTCTTTTTATAGGGAAGTTAATACCATTAATGTTGAGGGAGAGTAAGGACCATTGATTGTTGATGCTTGTTTGTTCTAGATGTGTTGTTGGCATTGGTATTGTGAATATATTTGCCTTGCTTTACCCTTGATTTAGGTGAAGTAGAATTATCTGTTACCTACATCTTTGTGAGCGTAATTAACTTCCTTGGGTTGGAGTTTCCTCCCAGAACTTTCTGTAGGGCTGAATTTGTAGATACCTAATGTGAAAATCTGGCTTTGTCATTAAATATCTTGTTTTCTCCACCTATAGTGAATCAGAGTTTTGCTGGGTATAGTAGCCTAGGCTGGCATCTGTGGACTCTTAGTCCTTGTAGAACATCTATCCAGGAACTTCTGGCCTTGATGGTTTCCATGAAAAAGTCAGGCATAATTTCGATAGGTCTGCCTTTATATGTTACCTTGCCTTTTTCCTTTGCTATTCTTAATATCCCTTTTTTTATTCTGTATGTTAGCTGTTTTGATTATTATATGTTGAGGGATCTTTTTTCTTTGGTCCAGTCTATTTGGTGTTCAGTATGATTCTTGTACTTTCATGAACATATCCTTTTTCAGATTGGGAAAGTTTTCCTCAATGATTTTGTTGAATATGTTTTCGGCACCTTAGAGCTGGGCTTCCTCACATTCCTGTATGCCTATTATTCTTAGGTTTGGTCTTTTCACAGTGTCCCACATTTCTTGGATATTTTGTATTAAGGTTTTGTTGGATTTATGATTTTCTTTGGTTGATGAATCCATTTCCTCTAGTTTATCTTCAGCACTTGAGATTCTCTCTCCCATCTCTTGAATTCTGTTGGTTATGCTTTTGTCTGTGGTTCCCAATCGTTTGACCACTTTTTCTATTTCCAACATTCATTTGTATTGTCTCCATTTCCGTTTTCAAGTCTTGAACTGTTTCCTTCACCTGTTTACTTGTTTTTTCTTGGCTTTCTGTACTTTCTTTAAGAAATTTATTCATTTCTTCCAATTTTTGTTTGTTTTTTTTTTCCATTTCTTTAAGGGATTTTCTCACATCTTCTTTGAGGGCCTCTATCATTTTTATGATGGTAATAATTATGTTGTTCTTTACTGCATCATCTGCTCTGTTGTGTTCCAGTCTAGTTGGTGTAGATTCCCTAGATTCTGGTGGTGTTATGTTTGTCTTTCTGTTGTTAGGTATTTTCTTGTATTGCCTTCTTCCCATATCTTCTTCTAGTAAGTGTTGGTGGGGTCTCTTCCTCTCTCTTTGGGCTTAGGTAGGTCAGAGTTTTGATGTCTGTGGCTTTGAGTGGTTCAAGTTCTCTAGGATTTCTCTCTGCAGGCAGGGGCCCAGATATGGGGGTCAAAGATCAGGCTCCATTTGCGGACATCTTTGACCTCTTTGGCAGAGGCCAGTCAGCAGGATTTTTCCTCAGGGGTCCTTGGGTCTAGCAGGGACCTGGCACTCTACATCTGAGTGAGGCCTCTTTAGCAGAGGCTCTGTGATGGGGGTCAAGGATTCACCCCACAGGAACTCAGAGTGGTCCCACAATCATAGGCAGGTCTCTGGGAGGGGCCCAGAACTCCAGTAGAAGACGTGCCGTGGGGGTCAGAGACCAGGCAGATGAAAATTATGGATGGTCTCGCATGGATAGGCAGGTCTATTGTGCTCAGATCAGCTTCAGGAATTTCCCCCAATTAATGGCGTTTTATTGATTAACATAGTGGACAAAGACGAACATTTCTGAAAATCCAGAGAGATACCCCAGTATTCTTCTTTCTCCGGTCCTCTTTCTTCTAGTGTTTCCTGAATTGCTCTCCTAACTGGTTGTGGATCCAGAGTTCCCTATTCAGGAAAAGAAGGCTGAATGGAGCTCATTAATGAACTCAGGGAATTTCATCCAGTGATGATGTCCTGTTTTAACTCCTTCCTCCAGCAGTAAAGTCTGCAGAATATCCTTTGATCCTCCCCATCTCATTTTTCAGATACAATGAATGCACCTGCCTTATTTTACTTGTGTGCATAGGATTCCCAGAAATTCCTTGTCTTTCACATCTTTTTTTAATTTTATTTCTGTTTTTTTTAACCTCTCTATATTTTAAGCCTCTGTTGCTGGCCCCACTTGTAAGTGCCCATAATCACTAACCAGACCAAGTCCACCTAATATACCACCCCCCAGGGAATTAAACCAGTTTGATTGGAGGGGCCACAGCAAGACTGAGATAGTGATAGCTTTTTTGAGAACAGGGAGAATTTGTAATTTATCCTCTCACTGTAGCTAGGCCAGGCTGACTTCATGATTGCTCACATACTACATTTTTCTAGTAAGAAGAGTGAGGCCCAAACATCAGAATTTAGTTCTTCTCCACACTGATATTTCAATGTTCAAAGGTATTATGTACAACAAATCTTAGTAGATGATTCACTCCTTAGTATTCAGCTGAAGAGAGAAATGTCCTAGAACTCGAGACAAAACTCCATCTGGCTTACAACATGAAAGAAAGAAAGAAAGAAAGAAAGAAAGAAAGAAAGAAAGAAAGAAAGAAAAAAGGGGGAAGTAAAAGGACAAAAAAGAAAAGGAAAAGCAAAAGAAAAGAAACCGTGGGGTCAGGAGAAAGTTAAGTCAGAACAGTGCCTGCCACACAAGTGTGAGGACCTGAGGCCAAATGTCACCATACACATAAACCTTTTCATGGTGGCATAAACTCTAAAAAATCTGTAACAGGGCACCAAGTACAAGTTCTGGCCTTGTACTTAGGGTTTATTTAAACATAAACATTAGCAATCAAAAGTCATTTGTTAATTTTTTGCTTTTCAAGTTCTTTGCTTTGACCCAGGACAATTGAGAGGATTTTATTACAAACACAAAGACCAGATCTGTGTTTATATGTAAGACCTCCTTTAAAAATTGAGATTAAAAGTCTGATATACACAACAGTGCAGAGGATTGGACCAGAATATTTACAGGAAAATCAGCGGCTTGTCTTTTTTTCTTCCCCATCTACTGTCTCCTTGATGATAACATTAGAGGTGGACCTGGCTGCTTATTAGAAGGGGATGAACAACCCCACAGGTCTGTGACCACACAGCTTTCACTAAAAAATAAAAATAAATTATTAGCTGCTATCTTTTAAGTAAGATCCTAGAGTAGAACATTTTGTATTTAAATAAATTAGCATTTAAAGATACAATCCGATATCTCTTAGAGTTTTATTCTGTGTTCTTTCCTATGTCCTCTGAGACAGAAAAAGAACCACAAACAGGGACAGTCTGTACCAAGAACCTCATGCTAAAAATGTAAAGAAAGATCTTACATGGTCTATCATCCAATGAGAATGTGTCATTTAAAGCAGATGCATAGGAAAAAAATGTTTTTAACAACAGTAATGGAAATGAGAGCACCTAGGGTGAAGTAGTGTGCATTTTGTTCTGATTGCAATAAGTAAGTGAGAGACAGGGGAATAGAAACAGGGATGGAATGTAGAAGAGTCAGTTTTGGATCCTGTAGACATTAATAACATTGTTGTTGTTGTTGTTTTGTTGTTTTTTAAGTGAATGGCAATGCTAGAGGTTAAACCACATTCAGACCTTATGACTTAAAAATATAAATTCTTACTACTATTTAGGGAATAAACATAGAAAACAGTACAAGAAGCAGTGATTTGGTTTTGAAGACTATTCTATAATGTAAACAAGAGATAATGGCCTATTAAATAAATGTTAGATTATCAAATATGCAATTTTAAATTAAACATGTTTGTTCCAAATGGTACAGTGCATGTATTTGACTCCAGGATTCTGCAAATGTGTTTATTGTAAGAAAGATTATGTAACTCGGGGGACTGATGATGTCTTAGAAAAATACATAGTTTAAATACAGGTGATATTTAGCATTCTTGATTTTAATTCTTCTATTGTCAAAGAGAGAATGGCCATATTCATGTCTATAGGAAAATCTGAGTGCATAATTTTTATGATAAAAGGAAAGTAAAATTTCTACTTTGACATAGATTAATTAAGTTACAATGTTAGTGACATTTTAAGTTGTTTTAGATCATAAAAGTAAAAGATCAGTTGTATGCTTTGTAAATCAAATGGGAAACCCAGTAATAGTATTTGGTCTTCCAAGCAAACAGGAAAATATAGAATGTATATGGGAGATATAAACATGAATAATTGGGGCTTGGTGGGGTGAGCCTGAAGGGAACTGGCAAGGGAACATACTAAGACAAAATTAAAAACCAGTACTTGTCATAAAATACAGTGCAGCATATAATTATACATGATTCAATATACTATTATATGTGGAAGATTGTTCATGAGCCTGTAATATTTTGTAGTTGCTTACAATGGTATTAGTTTAGTATTTGTATTTGTAGCTATAAATCAAAAGAAACACAAGGAGAAAGAAGAAGGAAGTGCAAAATTTACTACCTCATCTGCCCTGGGGAATGTAAAATCCCATAAGTCAAATTTGAGTTGATTATTATCTTTAAGGTCACCAGAGTGAAATCATTCTTATTGCTCTATAAATAATTTCTTAGACCTGTTCTTCCTAGTTTAGTTAAGGAAGAGAATCCAGGAGAGGTCTCTATATCAATTCCCCAAAGTAATTCACTCACATCAAATGATTTATATAATGCTACCTGGTATTATGTTGAGACTAGAAATGAAAGTTGTTTAAATATTTTGTTTTCTAATGTAGGAAATGGGCAGAATGACAGCAAAAAATTGATGGTCTTTAACTCTCAGATAGAGACTGAGATTTACAAATGCTGAGAGCCTTTGTGTACAAAAGGGAAGGGGCATTAATTTCAGAACTGCCATTTCCTTCAGAGGAAATGAAGAAATGAAGGCAAAAGGTGGACCACAAGCAAATCTCTAAGCCTTCTAGACAGAAGAGTAAGCATTATCATTGTGCTTTTATTTCATGTGCTTTACTGCTTTGTCCAGCATTGACTATGAAGTGTAGAGGGTTGAAAGGTTCTTGTGGGAGGAATGTAGATCCAAAGTTTTCAGTCTCTCCAGCTTATTTTTAAATCAGAGAATTATCTGTGAAGGTGACCCCAGCTCTCCTGACAACTTAATACTTGTTGTTCATGTTAGGAAGGAAATGGACCATTGTCAGTCTCTACTATAGCTCAAGATCTCCATCCAGATTGACACACGGTTTTAATCAGCTCTCATTGTAGTGAGTGAACACTGACAAGCATAAACTGCAATGATAGAGACAAATAGAAGCAGAGGGATGAGAATGTCTGTGTGTATTCGCAGCACATCTCTCACATGTGTTTTCACTATGCTTAACCTTCCACCTGTGTCTCCCTCATAGAACCAGCAATAAACAGTAAAATAGTCATGTTTCTGGGAAGGTTCTCTGGGCCACTGCATGCAGGATGACTATGTGTATCATAATTCTGAACCTGACTCTTCTATCTTTCAGACCCTGAAAGAAGAGAATGGATGCTAGAAACATTTCCTTCATTACTAACTTCATCCTGGTGGGTTTAACAGAATATTCAGAGACCCAGTTCCCCTTCTTCTTCCTCTTCCTAGGCATCTATGTTGTCACTGTGGCAGGAAACCTGGGCTTGCTCACTCTAATTGGACTGAATTCTGCCCTTCACACACCTATGTACTACTTCCTCTTTAATTTATCTTTCATTGATCTCTGTTACTCTACTGTCATCACCCCAAAACTGTTGATAAACTTTGTTTCAGCCATGAACACAATTTCCTATGAAGCATGCATGACTCAGCTCTTTTTCTACTGCTTCTTTGTCAGTGCTGAATGCTATGTGTTGACAGCGATGGCATATGATCGCTATGTGGCCATCTGTAAGCCCCTGCTGTACACAGTTACCATGTCCCCTCAAGTCTGCTCTCTGCTGGCTCTCATTGTATATGTGGGAGCATTTGTTGGTGCATGGGCCCACACTGGGTGCATGCTGAGATTGACCTTCTGCAAGGACAATGTCATCAACCATTACATGTGTGACATCCTTCCATTACTGGAGCTTTCGTGCACCAGCACTTACATCAATGAGTTGGTAGTATTTATTGTTGTAGGTTTTGATGTAGGCGTGCCCAGCATCACCATCATTGTTTCTTACTCATTCATTCTTTCTAGCATACTTCAGATTCATTCTGCTGAAGGAAGGTCCAAGGCTTTCAGCACTTGCAGCTCACATATAATTGTGGTTTCTGTTTTCTTTGGATCAGGGGCATTTATGTACCTCCATCCTTCCTCTGTTTTGTCCATGGATCAAGGGAAAGTATCCACTGTCTTCTATACCATTGTGGTGCCCATGCTCAATCCTTTGATCTACAGCTTCAGGAACAAGGAAGTCAAGGTTGCCTTGAGAAAAACCTTGAGTAAGAAAATATTCTCCTGAGCTGAGGGTAGCATTAGTTATTAAAGAAAATATCTGCTTGTTTTGAAATGTGAAAAGAAAGAGCATCAGGACCTAAACTTTGGAACAATAAGGATACCCTATCCTCTGGCAAGGTAATTAGAAAATCATAAGTTAAAGCTACATAATATTTGTTGTGGAATTTCTTTATTTCTCCTTTCTTTTTTCCTTTTTCTTCTTTTATACTCATAGTAATTCTCCTGCCTCAGGCTCCTGAATGAAAAAATTATACTCATGAAACACCATGCCTGTTTTCTTTCATTATAGTCTGTGTTCTCCTCAGTGTTTCTGAGTAATTTTCATATCTTTTAAAACACAATTACCAGTTAATTATAGGTTAAGATATTATTATCATGTAAAGAATCCCTTGTGAGACAAGTAATTATACATATGTACATATATATATATAATTATGAAATATACATTTTATACCTGTAAGTATCATTGCTGCAAAACTGAATTCCCTCTAGCCATCTGAACTCAGCACAAAAAATATCTTTAAAGTGTATATAATTTTGCAAATACTATTATTATTTTCATGTCGGTAAAACATTTTATATATTATAGTATCTCCTCATAACACATGAAATGATGTTATTAAACGCATATTCACTGCAGAGTAACCAAATGAAATCAATGATGATAATAATGACCTCATGTAATTAATCTTTTTATGAAATATCTGATTAATTTTCAGATGTGTAACACATTAAAATATTTTTATTTAATAAGTTATGATCATGCATTTTTAATTTATCCAACACATCTTAGATCCTTGCCACCTCCCTAGTCTTCCAACATTTTATTATTTATTTTTCTGTCTCAAAATGTGAAAGTCAAACCAAAGAAAAAATTAAAACCAAAAAAAAAATGTTACTAACTAAACTAACCATGTTGGGTAACTTGTCTTCTGAATATTTTCCTCTCCTGTAACTGAAACGTTGTATGTTTGATCCACATTTCCACATTCTTGTACCCTTGATTCTTTATGAACAACTAGTATATTCTATTTAATTTTTACCTTTTCAGAATTCACATATAATTAATTCTTATGCTGTTTGGCTTTCTGGAATTACAAGTCTTCTATCAATATAATGTCCTCTAGGTTCATCAATACTATATACTTTTAGGCTAACTAACTTCTATTTTGTGCATATCTTGTAAGTTTTGTACCCATTAATATTTTGATAAGAAATCTAGGTCGACTCTATATGTTGACTGAGGTGAATAACTCTATATATATCATGAAGAGTGCAGTGATTTTTTTTAAAATAAAGATTTCTTTCACTTTGTTTATATATTTAGCAGATGAATTCAGTTCATATAGGAGTTTCATTAAGATTCTTTTCTCTTGAATTTTTTTTTATACAATGTAAGGTGATCAAGTTTTCCATTCCCCTGACTCACTTGGGATAATCTAACTTTCCCACCTCCACAACTCCTGCCCTCTCTCAGAATCAAACCAACAAAAATAATATAAAACAAATAACACCCTTCCATACACACACAAAAACATGCCTAAGCCAAGCAAAGTGATACAAAGAGTCTACACAAATACCATTCAGTTTATTTTGTGTTCTCTAACTACTCCTGACCTGTTGGAATACCTTATTGTATTTTACAATGTCACTATAAACTTAGAATCCCACAATATATAAGTATTCCTTTTTCTCTGGCATATTCTCAAACACTTTATTTTTATTTCCCTTGTGGGTAATGCTATTCTAACAGATATAATGTATTACATAATATGGAATTGCTTTATGATTCATGGTGCTGAATTTTTATTATATGCCTGTGACATTTAAATTATTAACAAACCATGGATACTGATCCTTCATAATGTGTATTGTCTCTGTATATGTTCTTAATTTCTGCAGGCTATCTTCTCTTTTTTGCTGAAGAGCTTTTAAATTTTCTGTGAACAGCTTTCAAGATTGATATGATTACACAGGTCATATCCTTGCTTTTATTGCCTGTTCATTTAAAATCATAGCTTTTAAAAGTTCAGAAAAATGTCACAAAGTCTATCTGTGAAGCAAAACAAACAATATTTGATCAAGTGAGTTAACAATTGCACTCACTGATAATTACCTAATAAAAATGATGCAAAAAGGACTCACATAACTTGCACTCAGGTATTTAGAGCTGATTATTAATAAGGGTTAAAATATGGGAGTGTGGAAACTAGAATATCTTTCAGTGTGTGGAGAGATAAAATGATCCTTGGTATATTCACACAAAGGGATATTTTTTATTTAAAAGAGAAATGGGTAAAATCATGAAAACACACAAAGGAACCACGAATGAATGTTACTAAATGAAAAGGAGTCAGTGTGAAAATTAAACAAACACATAGTATAATTATAAATATATGACCTCTGGAAAAATTGAACCACAGTGCCTAAAAATATTCATGGTTACTGGGATTGTAGTGTAGGAAACAATAAATGTAGGAAATCTTCATAGGGCAGTAGCTATTCATGGTGTTCACTTGTCAAAACCTAAAGAACTACATCTGAAATGAATCACAATTTCTTAAGGGACTTTTAAATTTAAATTAGAAACAATTTTATTTTCTAAATCAATCTCAGTTCCCCCTCTCTTTTCTTCCATACCCCCCATCGACCCCCAACCCATTCCTCTTCTGCTCCATGGAAAGTGTTGGACCTTCCATAGGGGAAATCATTAAAGTTTGTCAGATCATTTGCGGCAGGGCCTAGGCTCTCCTTCATGTGTCTAGGCTAAGAAAGTTTCTTTTTGGGAAGTGGGCTCCCAACATCCATTTGCACACTAAGTATAAATACTGTTGCATCAGAGGGAGCATAGACTGCCCAGGTCTCCTAATCGTCACCCACATGCAGGGGGCCTGGTTCTGTCCTATGCTTGTTTCCCAGTTGTCACACTGGAGTCCATGAGCTCCCCCTTGTTCAGGTCAGCAGTTTCTGTGGGTATTACCAGGTTGGTCTTTACCACTTTGCTCATCACTCCCTCTCTACAACTGGATTCCAGGAATTTGGCTCAGTGCTTAGCTGTAGGTCTCTGCTGCTTCTTCCATCAGCTACTGGAAGAAGGCTCTATGATTGATTATAAGGTAACCATCAACCTCATTATTGGGGAAGGGCATTTAAGGTAGCCTTTCCCCTATTGCTTAGATTCTTAGTTGGAGTCATTCTTGTAGGTCTCTGGACTTTTCCCTGGTGCCAAATTTCTCTCTAAACCTATAATGGTTCTCTCTACCTAGGTATCTCTTTTCTTGCTTTCACAGTTTAACCATAGACTTTGGGTGATAATTGGTGTGTCAACCTTGGTTTCTCCCTTACAATAGGAGTTCCACACTACTGCAGCAAGTTTATAGGAATGGAATATGAGTCAAGACAGAGCCAATTGATTGATATTGTATTATTCATTCAGCTTTACTGCACACCCCCAAACTTTTGTTATATATATATATATATGTGTGTGTGTGTGTGTCTATATATATATATATATATTAAATATATGAAATATATATATATATATATTAAAAAGTACATTCTGTGTATGGAAGTGTATGCTTCATATTCAAGCTCTTGTCGTATACAAGTGTACAAAAACTAGGTCAGCTTGAGCTACATATGTAGACCCTGAGTAAATAACTAAATTTCTAAATAATCCCAATAAGTATCTGCTTAAGTAGGTAAACAACACCAACAAGAGAAGGCAAAACAAAGAACAACTATAGCCTAAGAGTCAAAGAACAAAACCAGCATTGCTGGGGGTTTCAATTGAATGTGTTCATATGTTGTGAAGGTTGAGAAGTAAAAAAGCTGAAGAGGAGACAGCATCTGAGGGTAGATGATGCAAGAAAAGATTGTGATCTTTTCCTTGAGAAAATGTGGAAAAAAAAGGTTTATTTGTCTAAGATGAGGCACTGAAAACAGACCAAAGACTTCATTCACGAGGACAAGCTTGATGAAACAGTAGGCTAATTCTACTTACAGGGGAAGGTATTTTAAAGGGCATGGGTGATTCAAAGGCAGCTGCTTTGCTGAAAGGTCCACAAACACTTTTTTCAGTGAATCTTCCTGACCCAGTGCCTCTGAGGAGTCTCCCTTACCAAGAAATAAGTTGATATTCATGAAAACCCCCAAGTATGGATTTGTAAGTCTTGTCACTTTTTTGTGAGTTTCCTGGGATGAGTAGGCTTTATTGGTTTCCAGTATTTCTCTGTTTCCTCCAGAAGTAGCTACATTTGCACACAAACACATTTAAATATTCACACTCCCTGGATACAGAATAAAACCAGAGCTAGGAGGATGGATCCATCCAGATCCAAAATGAAGCATCCTTCATATTTCTTCAGCACCTGAAAATTTACTTTCTGCATCAAATCAGAGACCTACAGAAGGCAGTGACAGAGATGACTTGCCAATTCTCTGTATCTAGGGGAGAACTGAAAATGGTTCATGATAGATGTTGAATCTCACATCAAGTTCTGAAGAGAACATTAGCTGCGATTTGTGCTTTTATGGACACAGAGGTGGAATATTCAGCAACTGGAATTAATTGTGGGAAATTTAAAGGCCTGATTTGATTCAATCATGCCTCATTGAAAGTGGAAAAGGAATGGAGTTAAACACAGAGCCTGTGTCTTAGGATTGTATCTATGGTCAACTTAAAACCCACTTATATGATGATATAAGCCAGTTTAACACAAACTCATTCTGAACAATGTTCACACATGATACTTAGCATTATTAAATTATTATATATCTATAAACTTTTATCTTTGTGATATGGGTGGCATGGTTTTCTAAAATGTTTCTAGTTTATTAATATTATCAATATTAAATCTATTTTGTACAATTACAAAATGTTAATATCACATGTAGTTTAAGGTTGTATTTAACCATGAAATTAAATTCTCTCTCTCTCTCTCTCTCTCATCTCATCTCATACATACACACACACACACACACACACACACACACACACACACACATGAAACAACAAAAACAGAGTTCCCTGGGGTTTTCTAAAATCTAACAATGAATTCCTGCTGTAATTCTAAAAGAAAAAAGATAAAGAATTTTCCAGGTAATATAATAAGACTATAGGTGCACTGTAGTATAAAACAAATGCACATATTTATACACACGACCATATACTACTCAGCATTTCCATAAACATTTCAGTCATGAACATTATGCTTCTAGGACTAATATTTACAGTTGTCAGGATTTACAGAACTGACACTAACTCCATCCTGTTGCCCCTGCTATATTTCTGTGGTAGGACACTGAACACTTAGGACAGCATTTGTCTTTGATATATACTGAAGTCTAAAGTTTAAAAGACAGCTTCAATTTTTTTTAAATCAATGATGACAGAAAGAAGAAAAGATTAAATAATATTTTAAATGTATAACATAGTTTTCAATAACCTATGTTATAAGTATAGAATGGTTGAATTTGCTTTTCAGTGAATAATTAGTTACATTTATATGCTTTATATTATGAAGCACGGAATCATTTTTTTTGTAAATATACAGTCTACAAAGCACAAATAAACCTGATTTATAGAAAATGAATGATTACAACATTTTTTTGTAAACCATATGTCATGTACAAAATAGGTAAAAAAAAAAAAAAAAAAAACAGGAAGGGGTGAATAACCAGAATTTTATATAATGGCCAGTGCTTTGAAGATTCTAAACCCCAAGTCCAGTTGTATTCCCTTTACATGTGTGCACTTGCTTAGTAATTTTGTTTCTGAATAATTTTATTACATTGGTGGGCTGGCAGAAACATACATGCTACAGATGGCGCCCAACGTGGCTATAAGAACTTTCACTTAAAACTAATAAGAGCTTAAGAAATGTTTTAGAAACAAAGGAACAGAGACTAGCAAGACTTCTTAGTAGCAGCATTTTCTCAGTTGGATTTGTTTTGCTGTAGACAGAGAGTTGTGCAGCTCCTTTAAGGGAGGTTTCCAAATTAGCATAAGCGGCCAAAAACACCTTGTTTTTAAAAAGAGCTCTGCTAACAATTCAGTGGTGTGTACAGAGCTGCAATGAAAGTTTACACTGTGTTTAAAAAAATATGCTGGCTTGGGAGAGAAAAAGAAACGGGATACAATGGTTTAAAAAAGAAAAAAGGAGATAGAATAGATGGGTATGGTGTCTCACGCCATTAATCCCAGCACTCGGGAGACAGACGCAAGCAGATCTCTGTGATTTCAAAGTAAACCTGGTATGCAGTGAATTCCAGGACAGATAAAAGTTACACAGAGAAACCCTGTCTCAAAATATGTAAAAGTAGAAGTAGAATAAATAGAATAATAAAGCCACGTAAAGATAGAAAACACAGAGAAATTTTGGATACTATACATGCTTCTGTTGTCTTTAAATTATTTGATTGCTGAGAAAATAACTACTGATAAAAGAAATGCTGCTGGATTAATTCAATTTATATATTATAAAAATGCTTTGACTCCAAAATTTAAGCCTAAGGACAAGTTACTGGGGAAAAGGATTTCGATTTTTATTTACACAGAAAATGAAAAGCTATGGATTCTTTCCAGACTTATGTGGTTTCATCAAGCCAGACCCCTTGAAACAGCTCCCCAGGTGATCCAACATTCAAAGCAGTTGAGACAAAGCCTTTACTGCCAAGATTTCTGCGTCTTCTTAGGATCCCCATGACAGTGCCCTCTACCAGCAGGAAGTAGTTTGGAAAGAACAATGCCCAAATTCCCAAATATTGTTTATAAATGTTTGTTTTCATTTAAATGGGCTTGGTTATAAATGGGTATAACCAGAAGCAATCTTTTTAAAGGTAAAAAGGGAAGTATGGTATAGATATGAATACTTTGCTTTGGAATGGATTTTCTTTTATTGATACAATTAAGGTCAATTTTGTGATATGTATATTTCTCCTCTTGTTTAGGTAAGACGACCACGTGGAAATACTTAGATAAGTAGAAATGGGTTAATATTTAAGACAGCGCTAGCCCATAAACAATAATGGTAACTGGCCAACAGCATTGTATCAAATACAGAGTCTCTGAGTGTTATTTGGGCCTGGTGCGGCAGTGGGCCCAGATTGGCGGGCTGGCAGGCTGGCGGAAACATACATGCTACATTACATCATTAATGGTTCAAAAATTTTCAGCAAAGTAGCTGTATTTCCTAATAGAATTATTAAGTTATCATTAGACTCATATCTGTGAGCCTTTTGCTCTCTTTGATGTATTGACAAAGAATGTATCAGACCTACAACTTGATTTTAAAAAAAAAGACAACTGAAATATTGCCCAAAATGAAAATACTCTTGGAGATGGGAATACTTTCTCCACCTCCTAGGCTTTTTGCTGAAGTACACAGTATATGTCTGTTGTGTGGTATTTTGATTGTGTTATGACGAAAAAAATCTTTCTTAGAGTCAGAGGGCAAAGCTAGCTACTAGGTGATCAATATTAACTATGGTGGTTTGAGGGACTAAAGAAAGATAGAAAACAAGAATTTTTAGTAAGTCAGTTCTGAAAGAGTATCTCAGCCCTTTTGGAGAAAGGCACAAGAGAGGTAAAGAAGTCACTGGTGGCTGCTCCCCTGCTTCTCTGCTCTTTTAGGTTCTTAACTCTATATGGCTCCAGATTTTTTGTTGATAAAGAATAATTAGTTAACCCTTCAGATATCTTTTTTAGGGGGCAGGACAGTGAATAAAGTGATTTGAGAAATTTATGCATAAAGAAGTATACAAGGACACAGATAGACTTGGATACATGTCAACTCAAACAGCTATCATTTACTTATGTGAAAGTATATTCAAAATCTTTCCTAAAAGGAAATTTGAAAAATATAAAATTAAACTAAAACTAAATAAATAGAGTCAAAAGGCAGAAAATATAATAGTTATTTGCCCTTATAACAGAAAGTTTTTGAGTCTAACTTTGATTCCTTAGAGAAGAAATCCATTCAAAGGATTGAAAGAGAAACTAAATTATCTCCATAATTGTATTATTTAATTATGATCTCTCAAAAGACCCCAAAGGAAAGATGAATTTTAAATAAATCCACAAAAAAATCATCTCCTTAAGGACAAAAACAAGCTTACCGTGTGGGACTTGTCATTATACTGAGGTATTATGGGTTTCCTTCCTGTTCAATAGAGTGGGGAATAGTCTTGGGATTTGAAAGATTCATTGAACTTATGAGGTCGTCCTAATCTATAGTTCCACAGTTGCTGATTGAGTTTTCAAGAGAATGCCATTCTTTGTCTTTTTACATTATGCCTTTAAGCTGTTGTTACCTAGCATAAATCCTATACTTAAAATTAATAAGCATTTCCTCTTATTTAGTATGTCCAAACTTAAAAAAAAATGTTATCTAGAAACAAAAACGTTCTCTAAAATTGTACGAGTATGATGTTGCAGCATAAATATTTTTGAAATAATATTTTCTCCAAAAAGGCAATATTTTCCTATGTTCACAAGCAACTTCACTATTATCAATCATCACCATTAAATTATTTTAGTAAGGTTCTGAGTTTATGCTACATAACTTACTTTGAACAGAGCATGTTTCCATTTATTAAGAAGCTTATAATATAAAAGGAAAAGTCAGTAGAAGATGCTCACAGAAAATTCAATGCAGTGTGTTACTTTCTACAAGTCATTAGAAGTTTATGGAGGTACAGAGAGGAGAATCCAATTATATTAATGGGAAACATAGGCGGATTCTTGAAGAAGATAGTATGTGCAGACCTGCATGAAGCAGGGCTTATGTGATTATGAAGAAAAGTCAAAAAGATGGTTGCTTAGGAATGATGGAATTCTGTACCTGTGTCTTCATGTGTTCATCTAAGCATACCAAAAGGCAAATGATCTAAGTTTATTCTTTTTATATTAGCAGTATCAAATCCATTTACTTCCCTTCATAAAGTGGTTTCTGAACATTTTCTTTGGTCAATGTTTTGTCATTTTTCCCTATGTTCCAAGGTCTCCAAAATATAATTTTATTTTCTCTTATTCTTGGTTTTTACATGAACTTTTCTTGGATGTCCAAATAATATAATTGTTTCTGTTGACTCCTCATAGCATGTAGCCTCATATTTGAAAATGAGTATCAAAACCTTTGGAAAAAATTTCTAACCCTTCTTTGAACTTTCAGTTTTTTACATGTACTCTAGGACTAGAGTGAAATGGCTCACCAATTCCCCCCATCAGTACATTTTATATTTGTGTGCCACACCTTCTTTATTCACATTAGATCTATCATTTTTCTTAATTTTCAATTAAAATATTCATAATTAATAAAGTTTTTGTAAATTCTTTTGAGGCTAATATATGCAACTTTGTATTTTCAGTAAACAGCTTGACAATACAACCTAAAGGATTGTATATTATACTTTCCATTGCCTAAGTACATTAAAAATGACATGTCTAAAAGTTTTCAAATATGACTATTATTATTCCACAATTCCACCCCTATAAATCAATCATAAATAAAACAAGGTCAGAAAACATCTAGAACTATAAAACATCTACACTCTCACATCAATAGAGTCACTCTTCACAATAGCAAAAGGTTCAAGTGAGCAAATGTTTAATTATGAAAGAATAAAATAAAAACTGAATAGACACAGAACGAAATATAATGAAGGCTTAAGAAGAAAAAAATTCTATTGGTGCCATTCCTGGCCTAACAAATATTATGGTCAGTGAGATAAGTCATTATCAGAATAACTGCTGTGTGCTCTCTCTTCTACAAGGCATCTAAGATAAATAAACACCAGAAGTAGAAATAGAATAATAGAAATCAGTAGAAAGTCAAGGGATGAGGAATGTGATTAATAAGGATAAAGTTAGTTATAATTCAGTAGCTTCCAGATGTCAACTGTGCAGCATAGTGCATGTAGTGGACTATGTGGAAATATTCACTTAGAACTATTATAAGAAGGTGTGTCTAATGTTATGTATTCTTACAAAAACATAAAACTAACCAAAATCAATCCAAAGAAACCAAAGAAATTTTGGAAGTTGATGAAATATTACCTTAATTATGGTGATGACATAATGTATTCAATCACAACCCCAAAAATTATATACATAAATTATATATAATTTTTGGATACCAACTATATTTCAAAAAACTGGAAAAATGAACATGCAAATTAAGGGTAGCATTTCATCTGGAATTTTGCAAGTGAATATAAGACATTGTTGTAACACAAATAAATAAAAGACCCAGAGACTGATATTTGGGTCAAGCTACAAGCTGATGATCAGAAAATCAAAGCAGTTGGCACCTAGCTTCCTACTGCTACCTCAGGCTGAATGGGCTGATCCTGTCTCTACAAGCTCTCACCAAACCTCAGACTGTAATGTCTCCTCAGCATGGCTGGAGAATCATTGCTTATCTAAGACCTTGCTTTTGTCTTATATACTTATATACTTCTGTTGGGATTAAAGGTGTGAGCTACAATTCTCTTTTAGACTGATTCACTCTTGTGTAAATCTGGGTGGCCTTGGACTCAAAGAAATCCCTCCATCTCTTAATCCTGAGTCCAAGGATTAGAGGTGTGTACAACCACCTCCTAGCTTCTGGTTGCTAAGATTAAAGGTGTGTGCCTTTAGTAACTTGTGGCTGACTGCTTTCTGAATCCTCAGGCAAGCTTTAATAAATCATATACAATATGTCATCATACATTTTTCATTCTGTAATCTAAGGAAAATTTATTATAATTCCTGCCATATTTTTAGGTTGATTCTAAAGTTTTGGTGTCTATTAATAGCCCTTTCACTCGCTAGGAGGAACAGTATAATGCAGATAAATTCAGAGACACTCTGTAATTGTAAAACAGACATCAGATATTACATGTACTATAAGAACAAACATGATAAGTATATCTATATTTCTATACTGTGCCCATTTATCAATACTATGAATAAAGCAGTTTAATATCAGTGCATATTACTAAGATACCTTTTACATGTTGCTTTATATCTGTTAAGTATTGTTCAAATAGTTATGCTATTCTATATTGTTAAGGCACTATTGTGGGGGCATGAAAATGGCAGAAACAGCCTTTCTGTATGTTTTTATCAATTACCCAAAATTCATGCATAGAAGGAAAAAACTGCAGTTGTTTTTAATGTCATGGAAATTCACTAAAATTTATGAGAGTTTTATTTTATACTTTTAACTTAGCTACAAAGTTTAGCATATTTTCAAAGAACTCTGTCAGTTTGTTATAAAAAACATTTATACATTTTAAAAGAATTGTGTTATTTTTATTTAGGTTTAGTAAGAAGTGTTTTTTTAACAAAGTTTGACTTCTGAAGTGTAAATATTGAGGCTAAAGATAATTAATAAGATATTTCATCCCACTGCAGTCAGAAAACACCTGAACAGTCCATGAAAAAGATGAGGATGATGTGCACATGGGTTGTGCTTAGAGAACCTTAGTTCTTTACATCTAGTTTCATTGTTTTCTACTTTAATGTAAAACACAGGACATGAACTTTTATCAAGTATTGAGTCCACTTGACATCTGAGTGGACTAAGAACATCTAGAGAGGTCCCTGAAGATGTCTCCTCCTGCATCCAATTTAGAGAAAGAAGTAATGATCCAGGAGATGCATTCTGAGAGGAAGATGGTGTCTCTAAAGGGAGTCTGTGCTCATCACTGTTTATCAGTTTCCAGGGAAAACTATTCAGGATATTAACTAATATTGACATTATCAAAACATGACAACATTCTCTGCATTGACCACCTGGGCTGTTCATGTGATCATAAATGGTAAACTTTCCTCTGGTGTGACTGCATTGGGCTCCATGCAGAAGGCCAAAAAAATGCACACTTTACGTTTATCCCTGGAAGAGTCCCAGGACCACTCATACTTACAAGCTGTGCCCTAATACTGCCAGCATTACAGAATCCTGACTAGTCTATGGCAAAACTTTTCTATTCTCCAGTTTTGGAATTATCTTCATGCAAATCATTTATTAGTCAAATAAAATAAAGACTAGAAGTGAGTTCTAAAAAAAACATGTCTGTGAGTATGCTAATTTGAACATCTTTAGAAATATATTTGATTAATTTCCAATGTTATTCATGTGGTATATTTTAAGCATTTATTCCCTATCCCTGTACTCTTTTTAGAGCCTCTTTTCTTTTATATCCAAGCAATTGCATGTTCTCTGACTCTTTTTAAAAAGTAAAAAAGAAAAATCAACAGGAACTCATTGAGTTTGATTTGTCTTGTCTATCTACTCCAGAGAATGAGCCCTGCCCTGCAGAGTGTTTGATATGCCCAGTGCCATTCATTTGAAGAAAATGAATTTTCCGTTTCACACCAGCATCATTTTAAGGAATGGTTTTATTAACTCTGAGTATGAAGATCTGCTGGATGCAAGAGCTGCTGCATAATTAATGAGACACAGAAAATGTAACCAGAAAATCAGTTACCATTTCATAAGGTGGGCTACCATTACCCTTAAGATTTCCTAAGAATGGTATCTACTCAATGGGCATCTAATTATTTACCTTGAGAGAGGCACACATTTGTGATAACACATTTCCAGCTAATTCTGAAATGTTTATGGACACATCTGTGGAAAGGAAGGGAATTGTACCTACAAAGACTCTAAGAGCTAAATGGGTACCAGGCAACCTGAGACAATCTCTCTTGGCAAGACATTTCTTCAAACTAGATGATGTTTTAGCCCATTCAAGGGTCTGAGAAGGAACTCCAGCATCCAGAGGATGGATGGTAAATGTCTTAAATAAGTTCAATTTTCTGTTAATTTAATCTTTCTTTCCCTCTGTAGATGAAGATCTATAGAAGAATGACAGATGGAAATTATACCCTGGTTACAGAATTAATCCTGGAGGGCTTAACTAACCAGCCAGAACTCCAAATGCCTCTGTTTTTCCTGTTCCTGGGAATTTATGTGGTTACCATAGTGGCCAATCTGGGCTTGATCACACTGATTTCATTGAATTCACACCTTCACACACCCATGTATTATTTCCTCTTTAATCTTTCATTTGTAGATATTTGTTACTCTTCTGTCTTTACCCCAAAAATGCTAATGAATTTTGTGGTAGAGGAAAACACCATCTCCTACACAGGCTGCCTGACTCAGCTCTACTTCTTTTGCTTCTTTGTCATTACAGAATGTTATATACTGACTGCAATGGCCTATGATAGTTATGTTGCTATTTGCAAACCACTGCTATATAATGTTATATTATCCCCACGCATATGTACTGCGCTCATACTTGGGGCATATGTGATGGGATGCTGAGGCTCCCTGGCCCATATGCTTTGCATGGCAAGACTGACCTTCTGTGATGCAAACCTTGTCAATAATTATCTGTGTGATATCCTCCTGGTGCTCCAGCTTTCCTGCACCAGCACTTGACAATGAGGTTGTGGTCTTTGTTCTGGTTGGCATGAACATTGTGGTTTCTACCAGTACCACTTTTATCTCCTATGGTTTCATCATTGCCAACATCCTCTGAATCAACTCTAAACAGGGCAGAGCTAAAGCCTTCAACACCTGCAGTTCCCACATAATGACTGTATCACCCTTTTTTGGAGCAGCTGCATTCATGTACATGCAGCCTTCTGATGTAGAATAAAGGAAAAGTGGCCTCAGTATTTTACATAAATGTTGGGCCCATGCTGAATCCCCTGATCTATAGTTTAAGGAATAAGGATGTCAAGCTTGCTCCGAAGAAAACTCTGAAAAGAAAACTATTTTCTTGAGCAGATATATTTTAAGATTTTTATCATGACTAGATATAGACCTTAATCAAGACTGAATCAGTATCTCTATTAATTTAGAGGCATGTTTGCTTTACTTGAAATTTATCTATTTCCTTGCTCTTTTCCTAACAACTTTTACATAGATAATTACATAACTGAGACATTAAGAAAAAATTAAAATATATTCCTTTTAAATTTCCTAGATGGAAAAATGTTTATTGCTTCAACATATGCAATTGCTTGATAAGCAATTAATCAAATAACAGCACACAGCACTGACTTACATTGTGAGGTAGGAGGTTGATTATAGCTGTGAACCCTGTTCCCTGTTCTGCTGTGTGCATCGTTGATGTCACAGAGGAATTCATATGACACAGAAACAGGCTCATATTTTCTCATACAGTAAACTTAATGAACAAAATTGGTGAGCTTTTTGTAAAATTGGTCAACCATTGTTTCATGGTTTTTGGCATCAGTTGCAAAATCTGCACCAATTTCCACTTCCATAAGGGGATTAAAGATGAGCATAAATGTTAGCCAGTGTAATCATATACTAAAGGTAAATACCACAGGCATCATTGCCTTTCAACATTTGATCTCAGTCTCTGAAGCACTAAGATAATTTACAATACCTTTTTCTTCTTTTTTTTTAAATTTAAATTGAAACAAGCTTGTTTTGTATGTCAATCTCAGTCCTCCCCCCACCCTGAACCCTCCTCTCCTCCCCTGTTTCCCCCTAGTAACCTCTTTCCCATCCCCTTTTGGCTCCCCAGGGAGCAGACTTCCATGGGGTGTATTCAAAGTCTATCATCTCATTTGGAGAAGGGCCTGGGCCTTCCCCCATGTATCTAGGCTGAGAGAGTATATCCCTCTATGTGGAATAGGCTCCCAAAGTCCATTCATATACTAGGGATGAATACTGATATATTACCGTAAGCCCCATAAAATGCCCAGTTCTCCTAACTAACACCCACATTCAGGGGTTCTGGGTCAGTCCCATGCTGATTTCTCAGCTGTCAGACTGGAGTCCATGTGCTCCCCCTTGTTTAAGTCAGCTGTTTCTGTGGGTTTCTCCAGTCTGGTCTTGACCCCTTTGCTTGTCACTCCTCCCTCTTTGCAACTGGATTCCAGGAGTTTGGATCAGTGTTTAAGTGTGTGGGTGTCTGCTTCTGCTTCCATCAGCTACTAGATGAAGGCTCTAAGATGGCATATAACGTAGTCATCAATCTCATTATAGGGGAAGGACATTCAAGGTAGCCTCTACACTACTGCTTAGATTGTTAATTGGGGGTGATCCTTGTAGATCCTTGGACATTTCCTAGTGCCAGATTTCTCTTAAAACATATAATGCCTCCCTCTATTATGGTATCTCTTTTCTGTTCTCCTCTGTTCTTTCCCTGGCTCAGTCTTCCTGCTCTCTCATGCCCACCTCTGCCCTTCTCTTCCTCCTAACTCCCTTTTCCCTCATACCATGCTCCCAATTTGCTTGGAATATCTTGTCCTGTTCCCCTTCTCCAGGTGAACATGTATGTCTCTCTTAGGGTCCTCTTTGTTTTCTAACTTTTCTAGCACTGTGGATTATAGGCTGGTGGTAATCCTTTGCTCTGTGTCTAAAATCCATATATGAGTGAGTATATAACGTGTTTGTGTTTGTCTTTTTGTGTCTGGGGTTGCCTTGCTCAGGATGGTTTCTTCTAGTTCCATCCATTAGCCTGCAAATTTCAAGATTTCATTGTTTTGTTCCGCTGAGTAGTACTCCATTGTGTAAATGTACCACATTTTCTTCATCCATTCTTCAGTTGAGGGGCATCTAGGTTACTTCCAGGTTCTGGCAATTACAAATACACAGTGAATTTTAGTGGAAACCTTTCTAGAGTGAAGAAATAGCTGCTAATTCTAAACTATGTTACACTTCACCAAATAGGAAAAACACATTTGAAAACATATCAAAAGCAATAACACTACTACTTTCTTCACCTATTGTTAACATTTCATTTTTATTTTACAAATTCAAATTCTTTCAAATATCTAGAACAAGAGAACTAATCATATTTGTGTGGACTAATAACTTAAAGAATAAAATAACGTGGAAAACATTTTTGACTGAAGTTGGTACGAATGCATATTGAAATCAATAACACAAGCAATCCTGTGTCTTTCCAAATGCTCTCATTTTTTCCATGATGTGATAAACCACCTGGGAACCCTTAGAATATTTGTTCTGAAATCTCTCACACCTCTCAAGTCTTCTTCTTCTTCTTCTTCTTCTTCTTCTTCTTCTTCTTCTTCTTCTTCTTCTTCTTCTTCTTCTTCTTCTCTTTCTTCTTCTTCTTTTTTTTTGTAACTCCTTTGTTCCTTCATTCTAGTTGATAAACAGGCTGCATGAAAAATCCCTCCATTCTTTGTAAGAAACCTTAGCATAAATCTAAATCCAGAGCCTTGCCTCAGAAATCAAGAAATAATTTTTAAAAACAGAAAATTATATTACCATGTAAGGTAAGAAGTATATGCAACAAGTGAAGGCATTAGGGCATCAGTGATCTTTATTAATATATTGTGGATTTACAAAGTATATTTTAGCATCAAATGAAAGGAACCCAACACCTGGTCTTGGCCTTATCTTTACTGTGTAACCATCTGACCGTTCTCTAGTTTACACCTCAATAGGGATAACATTTCCTGCTTTTAGAATTTACTCTGTTAATGCACACTTATCACCAGTACAAGGAAGAAGTGAAAATGGATCACTAGATTAGTAACTGTTGCTCATGTAATTAAAAATTTGAAAAGTCTTTTAAAGATAGGCTAGTATCACTGTCACCAAATTCCTCTGAAAAGTGCTATTTTGGATTTAATGTATCTGATGGCTTACAGTTCATATCTTAGGAAAGTGTAATTTAGTGTGTCCCTGCACATCTTCTACACATTTAAAAATGTTTAGAATTATTACATTATAAAAATGATAATTAGACAATAAAAATACTATGATACTACAAAAAGTGGCATATGCTGTAATGAAAACAATTGCAACTATTGGGAAGAGGTAAGAAATGTGTAATTGTGGAAATTAAAGGACAGATAGGTAAATTATCATGGATCTGAGGAACATATAGTGCTGAGATTTTGAAATCAGAGTATCTAAAAATAACTAAATGGCAGTGGTGTGTGTGTGTGTGTGTGTGTGTGTGTGTGTGTGTTTATGTCACACAGTCAGAATGAGGGGAAAGAAAGGGGGAAGGGAAGAAGGGAGGGAAGGGAGGAGAAAGGAGAGAGGGAGGGAAGGAGAGATCTGAAAACTCCAGATAGATAACTGCAAGATTGTGTGGATCCATAATGACCAGGTCACTCCAAACATTAAAAAAAAAAAAAAACACACAGTTTCTTACACACACACACACACACACACACACACACACACACACACAAACAAACACACACACAAATAAATCTCAATTATTTGTGACTATATAAATGTCATAGAAAAGTATAATAATTTGAAAGAAGATAAAAACTTATTCGTACATTCATACATGGACATGTGTTTCTGATTACATTCACCAAACTGTTACCCTCTTTTATGTCCCTCTCACTCTGAAGGATCATCTCCCCTTCCCGATTAGTCTCCCTTCTACTCTCATGTCTTTTCTTTCTTTTTAAAATTGTTGTAAAGAACATAATTAGTTGCTCACATTAGTGTCAGCCTAGAATCCTATATGCAGGTAAGCTGACACTCATTAACACTCACGAAATACGAACATTCTAAAACAAGGCTAGGGCATTTATTTCACCAACAGGACTTCACTGAAGAAATGAACAGAGAAGCACACTTTAGATTTATGAGCTATGAATGAAAAGAAGTAAAATGACAAAATGTGGGATGGATTGGTGAATGTGTGGGTAATAACAGAAATAACAGAATCATGGAATGTATTTCACAACAAAGTGACTTTCATTACTAGAGAGCAAGAACGCACAAAGGGATGTAGATTATAGTCATAGTAGTTTCTAACATTTTAATTATTTGAGAAGTTATGCATTGATTACTACAAACATTAATAACTTAAAACAACTTTAAAAATTCAGGGGAGATCTCTGAAATGTGTAAGTTTCAAATGTGAAAAACAAAGGAAGTACAAACAAAACATGTTTAATTTAATAAAAATAATTTAATAAAAATATGTAATTAAAAACAGAAAACAGAACTCTGGAAAAAAAAAGAAAAGAGAAGAAAAAGAAACTGCATTCAATGGTTTTCATTGTCAACTGGACTGGATTTGCAGTCACCATCTATCTGCTTCAGAGTAAACAAATGGCCATTGATGTACTTCACTCTGGGAAGGCAACAGTACCAAAGACAGACAGGAGTTTGCACAAATATACAAAAGCACAGCAGAGGTCATCTTTGTATTTGTATTCAGAAGCTATATTGGTGGTGGAAAGATGACGGGCTTTGGTAGTCTACAGTTCTTTGAGAATTACGCAGAGAAGAATAAGCCCAAACACAGACTTGTAGGACATGAACTTTATGTGAAAAAAAAGACAAATAAAACCTTTGCACTGGAAAAAAGATAAAGGGAAAAAAACCCACAATAAATCTAACACAATATTTGCAGAACCTAAGATAGATGAGTAACTATGTTACTCATAATTGTTGAACTATATTTGTCACAAGAAACACTTTACCATAAAACATCAATGGACTAATATAGATGATGAGGAAAATTATAGAACAAATAAATATTAGAATAAAAGAGAAAATTAGAATATTTTTAGAGCTTATTATGATACATAGGATAAAACTGTATGATGCAGCTAAAGTAGTGCTTAGATGCATGAGGTGGTTTGAAAGAAAATGGCCTCAGGGGAAGTGGCCTTGTCAGAGGAAGAGTGTCACTATGGGGTTGGGCTAAGCTTCCCTCCATGTGACAATCAGTTGTTTTCCTGTTGTCTGCAAGTGTTAGCTACCACGACCTCTGCCTGCATGCTGCCTGCATGCATGCTTGTTGACTAAAATTCTGAAACTGAATTCCCTATACTGAATGGTCAGGTCATTGTGTCTTTTTATAGCAATAAGAAACCCTAAGTCAGATAAGGCAATGGTAACCTTGGGTTAATTGCATGTTTTTTGGGAAAAAATTCTGACTATAATATGTTAACATTAGAGATAAATATCAGTATAACAAATAATCCTGAAATAATAAGTCTTAATAATGCTTTAATAACAATATAATGTTAAGAGTACTATTTAATTTAAATTATAAGTATGTAGTAGAATTTGGGTCACATGGCACAAGTTTGTATTTTCAGTTCCTGGAGAGTTGGAGGTCATCTTCAGCAATTAATTTACAACCTGTTTTAAAATGAAAGTGAAAAGTAAAACAAAACCTCATGGTGTACATAGTTCAATGTCAGAGCAATTGTCTAACATACCCATCTAAACTATATTCAATCACCAGTATTTTCAAAATATATATTATACTTGTGTGTGTACATATATATATGTATGTGTGTGAATATATATATGTGTGTATATACATACATATATATGAATAATAAAGTAAGACACAGGAACAACAAAATAAAAAATTAACAATTTAAATGCCTACTGAAAAGTATGACAAAATTAATAACATAATAAATGAGAAAATTTAAGTTAATATTAAACTGGAAAAGTGAAACATTCATAATTAGCAGATGTGCTTGATATGTTAATAGGCTATCATAAAAATGGAAAGCATAGATGAGGCAAGAAAGTTTTTATAAACCATTGCTTATCAAAGTATGGTTTTAAATGGTCTGGATAAACTTATCATCAACAAAGATCTCTCAGCCTTATCTGCTAGACATAGTTTTATAAAGATTTAAAATAAACTGAAAAATAATGTTATTATATACTTTAAAATAAAGGGTTGGCTATCTTGAATTTTTAAAATAAATGTAGTGATATAACTTCCCTTAAACCATACATAAATATACAACTAATATTAAATGGATCACACAGGTTGTATTTCTTAATTTAGGAATACATATATTTATTAAGTGTTGGGAGTGCACTTGACTACACTCATCATGTATGTGTGTGTGTACCAAACAATGAAAGAAAGAGGCATGAATTAAAGAAAGAGGAGAGGGAAATACATGATAGATATTAGAGAGAGAAAAGGAAGGAGCTATGGTATAATAACATTTTAATATTAAAAAATAAAGATATAAACTGTTTAGAGGAGAGTTGTACATTGAAACTCATAGAGATTATGACAGCACATGGAAGATTTGTAGAAGTTCAAGTGAGTCAAAACCTTGTATGGAAAGAATAGTTGAGCAAAAACTCCTACTTCTAATCATGCAACTATTGTTAATTGTTAGCTGCTAGGTAGGCAGAGACAGATTTCTCTAAGAATGTAGCCCTGGTATGTCAACCATACCAATGGAAGACAACTCACAAGAATATCTGTTCATCACCAATTAATTGTGTTTTAAATAAATTAATTAACATCAATAAAATTGCCACAAAGCTATGTCATTAGAAAATTTGGAGTTGATCTCAAAAGATGTTTTTGGAGTAAACATGATAAAAACAGTACCAAAGAACTAATTAAGTTTTAAACTAAAACTAAGTATGGTGGTGCATGACTTTTCTGAAGGATGGACAAGAAGTGTCATGAATTTCAAGTGAGCTTGGGTAACAATAAAATCCTGGTCCAGAGTATACTTTGTTTCGACCAAGCAGGAAAATATGAGAAAGGGATACTAGAAGCAAGACCTCACATGTTTTGAGTGGCCAATGGTTTCACACAATGTTAATGATTATGTGGTTCTAGGTCATAAAGCATAAATTTGGGATTTGAACAAGTAGTTTAAATTAACTAAATTACTGAGGCAAGTCTTGTCACATGGGAAAGGATGATTTAATTACATTTAATCTTTTAGAAATAGTAGTTGTGACATTGTGTCTCTTCACAGATTCTGTGATAGAAAACATATAGGCTAGGGAATAGAGAAATCTAGTCATTTCCTCAGAGGGTAAACCCCTTTAAGACTGATTGACATCTGCCAGAGTTGACTTAAGATAAAAACAAATGAATTCCATGACTATCCTTTTAGTTGACTAATTTGTGTAATAATTGACTCAAATATCTGTAATGAGAATTATCAGTGTGAACCACAGGACCCAACTCCTCATCAAAGACATATCAAAAGCAGATAATATTGTCTTCCCTACAGAGTGACTTTGGTACCCATCTTTGTGGACATTAACCAACATCCCTGTAATGTCCTTCATCACCTTTCAATTTATTTACCTCAGAATTTATCAACCTCTCCTGCCCCTTGATTTTTGTTATAGGGGACTTAAGTCCAGTTTTCCATCACTTGCAATAGTCTTGGATCAAGTACAATATCATTTTTTTAGCACTCAATAAACATCTGTTGAATTTGAGAAATTTCAAAGAAAATAAATAAAATAAAATAACATAATTTGTAAATTATGTTCTTGTAGGAAGACAGCATGGGATTTATTATTGAGTTTTGTTAATAGTGCTGAATCTCCAAGGCACTGAAATGTTAAGGAGATCATCAAAGCCCTAGCTTATTTCTTTATTAATTATGTATCACATATAGGCCAAATCTTCAGAGAGTTTGTGCTCCTTTGGGAATGAATTACTTTTGTATTTCTAAATCCAAGCTGAACATTTCTAAATAATATAGGATCTCAGTGTTTAAAGCAAACACCTTAAGGTAAGTAGATTCAAATTTCTTAGAGTGTTGAAAAAGTCTTGAATGATATATGAGTGGTACTATTCAAATTGTCTTAACAGTAATTAGCTCACCAATACTGTGGATTCATCTTGCTCACTGTATCACTGTATTTACCAAACTTTAGAAATTAATTTAACACCTATGTTGACTCATTTCATTCTTTAAAGGAGGCTCTCATACTATAATTACCACTGAGGTAATAAATATGTAGTTAATGACTAACCTGAGGTCACCCACAATTTGATACCATGTAGAATATTTCCACAATGATGTTAAAGTCCTTAACACTATGCTATATTATTTGTGATATAGCATTTGTGTTTTTAGATTATATACACTTACTTTTTATGTGACTTCAGATACAAATGCTTTAATAACAGAATAGAAAAGAGACATTATGATTTAATATATTCTCATTTGCTCACTGTCTACCTGAATGCACACTGTTCTAGTTATTTGTTTAAAAGTTAAGGATTTATAGTATTTTCATATTTTAATAAAGGAGGGAAACAAAATCTCAACTTTATTTTCATTCTCTATATCTTTATCTGCCAAACTATCCATCCCCCTCTCTGTCTCTCTCTGTCTCTGTCTCTGTCTCTGTCTGTCTCTCTCTCTCTCTGTGAGTGTGTGTGTGTGTGTGTGTGTGTGTGTGTGTAAATTCTGTTGTTTCATGGGTGACTTAGTAGACCATGGGGGCATCTGTATCCTTACATACTGAATATTAGTTATCTATATTCATTGCATTTTCATTCATATATATCATTAATTGCAGCAGACAAGTTTTCCATCTGATACCACTATGTAATGTGGAACTACAAGGATAGTGGAATTGTGGGTGCCAAAATAAGGGAAAACACATTAAGCACCAAAAATCAATATCTCATTATCTGCCTACACAGAGGATATAGCCTATGAAATTGGAAGTTGCTCATTTTCATTTCCACTACATATAATATTTTATTTTCCATCAAAGATTTTATATGTAATATCTTACCTTTGTTCATTTGTTTCTCCCACTATGGATTACTTTGGTAGGAAGTATAAATATTGTGTCAGGCTCTCCTGCCCCTTTGAGATGACAATCAATGTAAAAAAAGAAAAAAGAAAACAAAATCAAAATTCATATAATTTTTATCAACTATTTGAATGCCCCCATGTGTATTCTAAAAGGATTAAATTTTCTGGTATCTAGATAACTTTAGATTGAGGAAATATATTTATACAAATTTTCCAATTGATTTTGTAGATGCCTTCCATTACTGTTAAGCTGAACTTCCTGCAATGGCTTTCACATGCCTCCCTAAATCTTTCTAATTTTGCTCTCTAATTTTGATCTCTTCTTTATACATCTTAAGTATTTCCTAAGAAATAATGATGCTAAGAGTGAACAAGAATGAATGAATAAAAGAATGGATCCTAGCACTTGGATATTATGATCTCTATGTTGGTATTGTATAGATATTTTCTTGTATTTTTTGTAGCACTGAGGTTTTAACTCACTAAATATGCACTAGACAAGAGAGATGTTCCTGCTCATCTCATATTGAGCTCTACCAAAGCACACAATGATGAGTTTGCTTGCTCCACCATATGAGCAATTTAAATCTCAAAATCATCTGTAGTTTCCCTGCAAGACTCATCCTTACAAAAGGAAATTCAGTGAGTAATATTTCCACCTAACCAAAACTATGGTATCTACTAAGTGTTACAAAATGTTGTATACCTTTTCTTGCTGTGCTGCATGGTGTGATGCGTTATCTACAGGTGTAAATTAAGAATCTCTTAATCTAATTCATATTAGTGCAAATCAGCCATCTGAAGGGATTACAGAAGTTGTAGAATGTCTTCAAAAACTTACCGAAACAGATTTCTCTGTTATTTAGGATATTAAGAATGTTTTCCATTCAAAATAAGAGTAGGTTATTTATTGTATGCATGTTGTTTTCTACATTTATTTTTCTCTAATTTAAAAAATGTGCTTTAAAACCATATTGATATAGTAACATTACCTATTTTCCTTTCATGAAATTTCTAGTAATATATTACAAATATTGCTATAATATAGTACTTATGGTAATTTTACATGCATGGGTGTTTTGTATGCATATCTATCAATGCATCATATGCATTCCTGGTGCCCACAGAGGCCATAGGAAGAAACTCTGGGACTGAAATTACATATGGTTGTAAGTTGGCAGATGGGTACTAGGAAATGAACCCATGTCCTCTGGAGGAGTAATCAGCACTCATAAGTGCTATGTTGTCTCCAACACCTGTAGGGATAGTTTCCATACAAAATTACTTAATAAAATCATCACAATTAACTTTTAAGAAGCATATATTATAAACATTGAACTTTTGGTGATACTAAATGAGTAAATAAGAAAGCATGGAGTTCTGACCTAATGGATTTGAAAAATTGTTGAGTTTGGCTTCAAATACTGCAAGGGAAATAAGACCCTGATGGAAACACTGATTTATTGATGTTACAGATACTGAACCTGGAAGTCAGCTCTGATTTGCTTTCAAAGACAGGGCTGGCCTCGGCTATGCATTATGGTCAGACAGTAGCAGGTACATTTCTATTTGTTACATCCATATCAAGGAGAATGCCTTAACCTCTTCTGGCTTTCTCTTTGGAGAGGTGACATGAAATATTGCAAGCCTATGGAGAATAGACTTAAAATTTCTATAATCTTTTTCTTTTAAACATAGATCCTCCCAGCTTTATAAACTCACTTTATTGTGTGTCCTCCCAGGTTTAGAAATTGTGAAGTTGAGTCATATAACAAACAAAATATTAGGTCAGAGATTATGCTTATTCTTAACCTGTAGTATTTACAGAATTAAATTTACATGTAAAGTTAAAAGACACTGACAAAAGAATGCACAGTCAATAAGGTGGAATGCAACCAGGACTGTTAAATTCAGTCTTGTCTATAAGCCTTTAAAACTCATGAGGCCTTGACCCTACAAAAAAATCACAGACAACTAAGATTAGCTGAAAGCAGAAGTCACCCTACCTCGGGAATTGCACAATGTTTGCCCACCCATTTCCAAAGGGCAATCCCTATAACATTCATGCAAATTAAACAATACAGGGTAAACAGGTTGTAATAAGGAATTCATATGAACATACATATACATGTATCCATGTAACAATAATTAATGAAAAGGGGATTATTATATTTAGATGAAACAGGAGAAGAATATGGGAAGGTTTTCAGGTACAGAAGGAAAATGATATATTATAATTTCATGAAATAAAATAAGCAATGCTTTAAAATGCTCTATCGAGTGCACAAAGTTATGGGAGAAATGTGGTTGTCAGAAATGGAATCCATCAAACAAAAGCAGAAAATAAGAGTGACTATCAGCCCTTTCTCTCCCTTCTCCTTATAGATAATATTTTATGAGTACTAACTAACATGAATCATTCTGAAGTGACTGACTTCATCCTTGAAGGGCTGACAAAGCGTCCAGAGCTTCAGCTGCCATTCTTCCTCTTGTTTCTCATAATATATGTGGTCACAGTGGTGGGGAACTTTGGCATGATTCTTTTGATCACCATCAGTTCTCAACTTCACTCCCCAATGTATTATTTTCTCAGTCATTTATCCTTCATTGACCTCTGCTATTCCTCTGTCATCACACCTAAGATGCTGGTGAACTTTGTATCTGAGAAGAACATCATCTCCTTTTTGGAGTGCATGACTCAGCTTTACTTCTTCCTCGTTTTTGTCATTGCAGAAGGCTACCTCCTCACAGCCATGGCCTATGACCGCTATGTTGCCATCTGTAGCCCGCTGCTTTACAACATTGTCATGTCCCAAAAGGTCTGTTCCATAATGATGGCTGTGGTATACTCACTGGGTTTCTTTGGGGCTACTGTCCATACCACACGCATGACAATGTTGTCCTTCTGTGGGTCTCATATTGTCAGCCACTATTTTTGTGACATATTGCCCTTGTTGACTCTGTCTTGCTCCAGCACCCATATCAATGAGATATTGCTATTTATTATTGGTGGAATCAATACCCTGGCACCTACACTGGCTGTCATCATCTCTTATGCTTTCATTTTCACTAGTATTTTTCGCATTCGTTCCACTGAAGGACGCTCTAAAGCCTTTGGCACTTGTAGCTCCCATATTCTGGCTGTGGGAATCTTCTTTGGGTCTATAACATTCATGTATTTCAAGCCACCTTCCAGCAATAAGATGGAAGAGGAGAAAGTGTCCTCTGTATTCTACACCACAGTGATCCCAATGCTGAATCCCCTAATATACAGCCTAAGGAACAAGGATGTAAAGAATGCATTGAAAAAGCTATTGGGATAAGGCTGTCATCCTAAAATTGAGAGAAAAAGAAAATGAAACACGATAAGTTAACATCTTTAAATGTTTTCTCTACCATGAGAAAATAATCATTACTTGAAAAATTATTATTTAAGTTTTTGAGAATGTCTAAGACACTTTTTGCATTATCAAACAATATAATTTACTGACATATAGTATAAGTACAAAATAGAGACTAGAGTGACTAAGTCACACAACTAGGCATTCTAGCTGGTGCAAGGAGCTCAGAAATGTTTATATGAATCAAGAGGATACAAGTGCAGTTTAATCATCAGGTTATGTCAGTAATTTTAAAGATGTCTCTACAATTGTAGCTTAACAAATTTCTGTAAATCTAAGCTAATACATTTAACCAAATAATAAAAAACTTCAAAAAGTCAATACAGAGTTCAAGGCAATGATTTGTGATTTTGTCATTATTTCTTTATGAAGAGTGGTTTCCCTCATATTCCACGTCATAATATAAACCATGTGTCAACAGAAAGAGTTGTAATGATAAAAAGAACTACCACTTAATGTACTAGATAATGGCATAGAAATGAGAAATATGGGGAAAAGGCTTGGTGTTCTCAAATATGAAGAATATGAAGGCATATTCTACATCTACTGCAGATTATCCTTCTGCTGTTTTTCAGCCTTCAAATGTTTACCTTGAGTTGTGTTTTCCAACCTCATCAAATTGTGTTTGAAATGAAAAATTATATGTGTAGTGTAGTTAAATTGAATCAGTATTGATATATGTATATATACATACATACATACATACATACATACATACATACATATATGACTGAAGATTTCAAATCCAGGCGTTGGTGGCCCATGCCTCTTTATTCCTCTGCATGGGAGGCAGAGGCAGAAAAAAAAATACTGAAGATTTCTATAATTTCTCCAAGGTACCTATGAAAAAACTATAAAATTTGATTCATAATTTCCCTATATATGTCACCTCATCAATTAAATACTCATTCATCCAAAATCTCATCCTCCTTTTCATATTATTTCACCTCAACACCACACTTCTTATAGGGGTAAAATATGTTTATACTGAATAAAACGCCATATTAGGGAAGCATCCTGGAAGCATAAGGGGAGTCACAAAGAGTAGAAGAGGGCTCTTTGGAAAGGAGGTATTCCAAACGTACAGGATTGGCTCACATATAAAGACTGAGGCAGCATGCACAAGGCCTGCAGGAGTCTACAACAGAAGCTTTCCTGGAGCAGAAAGGAGAAGTGGACACATGCCCCTTACCTAACCCACAAGCTATTGTCAATCAATAACCACTTTGAAATAAAAACATTGCTTCTGCAAGGGAGGCTCAATGGGTAAACAAACTACTCTGTAAGATAGGCCATATCTCAGCAGTAGATGGACAACAGAAAATGAAGTCAATTGCATCTTTGGACATTCCTTTACTCCTAATGTTATGACCGGGTTTTTTTTTTTTAACTTAATTTCTTTTGTTGTTGTTGTTTTGTTTTGTTTTTTGTTGTTTGTTTGTTTTTACTTTTCCAGACAGGATTTGTCTGCATTACTTTGGAGCTTGTCCTGGAACTAGCTCTGTAGAATTGGTTGGCCTCAACCTGACAGAGATTCACCTGCCTCCACCTTTAAAGTTAGGTTTTAATTTACAACATACAGGTATACAGGTATACCTGGGCATATATAGTATGGCTTCCAGTTTTTCAAATATGAAAATTAGTGTGTCTCTGCATCTATATCATTTTTTGTGCCTTTTCTTGGGTTCTTTTCCTTTTGTTTGTTTAATTTGTTTTATTTGGTGTTTTTCTATATTATTTCCTATTATTGACATCCCTTAGAAAACTATTTTCTGAGAGACAGGAAGGGGGTTAATTCAAATGGGAGGGGAGATGGTAAGGAATTGGTAGGAGTACAAGAAGTGGAAACTTTAATTGAGATATATTATATGGGGAAAATATACTAGCAGTATGTGATATTAATAAAAAGAAAAAAGCAGTCAGACCTATGTATGATCCAAGCCCTTGGATGCTGAGGCAAAAATGCTTAAAACAGAATTCTTAGTCCTTATCTTAAACAGCAAGATTCTATCTCAACAACAACCAAGACAAGCTACAAAAAATGAAGGAATGGTGTAAGGAGAATTCTATGTATAATGGTGGGATGATAAATCTATAAATACATTGTTGAGGGAAAAATCTTCAAAAATTCATATATCTGATCTGGAGACTGGAGAGTGGTGTATAGTCTGAATATTTCCACCTCAGACACATGTTAATGATTCCTTGACTGTCTAACACCTTGCTTACTTCCTCCTCATAAACAAATATCTTCTCACAAGTCTGTTCAAATAAATTAATAGTTGCACTGGCTGGTTTTATGTGTCTACTTGACACAAGACAGAGTCATCAGACAGGAAGGATCCTCAGTGGAGGAGATGCCTCTTTGAGATCCACCTGTAAGGTATTTTCTTATACAATGAACAGTAGGGGAGGGCCCAGCCCATGGTGGGTGGTACCCTTCCTGGGCAGGTAGTACTGGGTTCTATAAGAAAGGTGAGCTGAGCAAACCAGGGGTAGCAAACCAGTAAGCAGCTCTCCTCCATGCCCTCTGCATTAGCTCTTGTCACTGGGGTCCTGCCCTGTTTGAGTAACTGTCCAGACTTCCTTCACTAATGAGCAGTAATGCTGAAGTGTAAGCCAAATAAACTCTTTTCTCCCCCATCTTGCCTTTTGGTCATTTTGTTTCATCACAACAATAGAATCCCTAAGAAAAACAACAGTTTTTCTTTGTTTAAGTTGCTCAAAACCAAACAAAAGGAATTATTTTTTGTATAAATAAAATAAAATCTTAGTCGAGAGAGAGAGAGCAGTTTCAAATCATGTCTATTGAGATACTAAAATATTATTCATAATTTTCCTTACAGAACATATTATAGGCTAGTGATGGAATGTGTGAGTTATAAGTCAGCTATGCAGTTGTGTTACTACTATGTATAATAGACTCTAGTTCTAAACCTATAACCATATATGTTCCTGGTCATAAGCAATGGACAAAGTAAATATACACAAATATAAAGAAGATGTTAGTATGGGAAAGAGGGGTAGACATGAGAGGGAGGAAGATGACAAACTCTAGAGTTAAGAACAATCAAAATACAAAATTCATGATATACTTGTATAGAACTAGCAAAGTACAAATATTATTTTTCAAAAAGAAAACCTGCAGTATGTGAAGTACTGGGCTGCCCACTAATGTGGAATGTTTAGAAACATAGTACTGGACTCTTGGTCTACCCATTAATCCTTCAGAGGCCAAAAAATTGCATAAGAAAATCAAGACAAGCATAAGACAAAATACTTGACAAAAAGATTGGCTATTTCACAATGCAGTTTCTGATCATTGTGTTTTAACCGTTTTTATTATCAATTTTTAAATTTAAAACTAAAACAATCTTATTTTACATACCAATCCCAGTTTTCTCTCCCTCTCATCCTCCCACTGCCCCTACCCTCTCCTTGTCCCAGGCCCCATCCAATTCTCAGAGAGAGTGAAGCCTCACATGGGGGATCATCAAAGTCTGTCACATAGTTTGAAGCAGGGCCAAGACCCTCCTCTCTGCATCTAGGCTGAGATAATATCCTTCTATAGGGAATGGGCTCCAAAAAGCCCCTTCAGGCACTGCAGATAAATAATGGTTCCACTGTCAGCAGCTCCATAGACTGTCCAAGCCCCCTATTGACATCTACATTCAAGGGGCCTAATTTGATCTTACACAAGTTCCCCAGATGTCAGTCTGGAGTTCATGAACTCCCACTTGCTCTGGTCAGCTTTTTATGTGGGTTTCCCCAACTCAACATGTTCTTGGCCCCTTTACTCATCACTTCTCCTTCTCTACAACTTGATTCCAGGAGTTCAGCTCAATGCTTAGCTGTGAATCTCTGCTTCTGCTTCTATCAACTACCAGATGAAGGCTCCAGTGGCATTTAAGGTAGTTATCAATCTGATTATAGGGGGAAAACATTTAAGGTAGCCTTTTTACTATTTCTTAGATTCTTAGTTTGGGTAATCCTTGTGGATACATAGGAATTTTTCTAGTGCCAGGTTTCTCCTTAAACATGCAATGGCAGTCTCTGTCAAGGTATCTCTTTACTTGCTCTCCTTTTCTGCTCTTCACCCAATTAGACCTCTCTGATCCCTCTCATGTTCTTTCCCCCCTCTTACCTCTCCTACCCCCCTCACCCTACCCATTACTCCTAGTTTGCTCAGAAGATCTTGTAACACATTTTTTTTCTATTCAGAGTATGCATGACCATTTGATTTCCATTTGCCTCCTGACTCCATAAATTAATAGGTCCTTATATCAAGTAAGGTAATGGAAGTGTGTCTCCATTCCATCATGATTTATTATTAAATATACATTGTTGTTCAATTAGCGGTGATATGAGAAGTCCCAACAATTAGAAAAAGAAGGAGAAACACCATCTTTGATTGTAGATAATAAAATAGCTTAATCCAAAATCCTTAATGTATCTGTGATAAAGCCAACTTAAGACTTCAGTAAGGCAGAGTGGTAAATTAATATTCAGAAATCTGAACAAGTCATATCTAGCTATAAGACATAAACCCCATTGCAAAGCAACGAGGAAACACTAATATATGTACATGTGCTGAGCAAAAGGAGTGATGATCTGACCTCAGGGAAATTATAAAATGTTTCCAGTGGATCCAGATGTGTACTTCAACCCCTGAAAACAATACATGATGGGAATGGCATAATATTCAATGATAATAGCAATATATAAATTTGAGAAAACACTAACAAAATTCTCATGATAATTTTTATGGTTGTCACCATTAATATTTTAATTTGGTGAAGCAACTCATGATTAGAATTATCCAAGGGAAACTGAAGGACATGAAAATTCACATGTGTAAGAGGACAAAGATTACTTTTGACACATTTATAAATTTTGAATCTAGTATTGCAGGCAAAATAACAAACAGTTGATTATATTTTATGTGTCTTCTTTTTACCTTTATCTGCTTATAGACAACACCTGATTTTCACACTGCCACAGACGACTGGTGATTGGCATTTCTACAATTTCACATGAATAAATATTTTATTAATTTGTTCTTAGTTTATCATTATTCAAAGTAATCATTTAAATATTTATGTGTAAATTCATTTTATTGTTGGTAATACTATTATATAAATTTATCAGAATCTACTCAATATTGGTGATAAGTTAGGGGAATTTAGTCTACAATAAATAAAATTGTTATCCATTCAATACTTTTATGATCACATATATTATTTAATTTGTACAAATATCTAGTTGAAACACTTGTATATTATGTTAAATGAGCTCTTAGCCCTCCCTCAGACTGTAAATCTACTTCTTTAATCAGATAACATTTACAGTTGGTCCGGAGAAGCAGAAAGGGAAAAGATCTCCCAAGCAAATTGGGAGCATGGAGGGAGGGGAGAGGGAGTTAGGAGAAAGAGAAGGGGAGAAAAAAGGGGAGACAAGGCATGAGGGAGCAGGAAAAGTTAGTCAGGGAAAGAATAGAGAAGAACAAGAAAGATACCATAATAAAGGGAGCCACTGTAGGTATAAAGAGAAATCTGCCATTAGGGAAATGTCCAGAGATCTACAAGGATGACCCCCAATTAACAATCTAAGCAATAGTGGAGAAGGTATCTTGAATGTACATCCCCTATAATGAGATTGATGATTAGCTTATATGCCATCCTAGAGCCTTCATCCAGTAGCTGATGGAAGCAGAAGCAGACACCCACAGCTAAGCACTGATCTGAAATCTGGGAATCCAGTCTGATCTCTGGGAAACCAGCAAAGGACCGACCCAGACCCCATGAAAGTGGATGTTAGTTAGGAGGACTGGGCAGTCTATGGAGCTTCTAGTAATGGATCAATATTTATTCCTAGTAGGTGAATGGGCTTTGGGAGAGTGTTCCACAGAGAGGAATAATCTATCAGCCTAAACACATGGGGGAGGGCCTAGGCCCTGCTCCAAGCGATATGACATACTTTGAAGATTACCCAGAGTAGTCCTCACCCTCCCTGGGGAGCAGAGAAGAGATGGGATAGGGGTATAAAGGTGGGGGGGGGCAGGGGAAGAGGAAGTATGAGGAAACTAGGATTGACATGTAAAACAAGCTTGTTGTAAATTTAAATTCAAAATATTATAAAAAAAAAAGTTGGTCTATTTTAAAGCCAAAATTTGATTTCACATTTTTATTTTAATTGTATCAGTTCTAATATGCACATAGTTTATGTTATTGAATTTTCTTACCTCAGTGATAAAGATACAAAATGTGTTTTAATGTGCTTATTGTTCATTTATTTCATGTTATCATTTTTGTTTTTAAAGATAGCACAAGATAATAACACAATCAGAGAGAGTTTCACTCACAGGACTCTACTTATCTCTGCATAAATATTGACTATGTTGTTGGGTTTTATAGGATTAATTTCAATCAAGATTTATTCTCCTGAATTATGAATAAATATGCTGTCTATAACAATGATGACTCTATTTTATTATAAATGATGTGTTATTGAGATAAAAATTTCTATAATAGTTTCATATTTTTACAGAAACTTTAAGGAATATAGGTGCTTGAGAAAAGCAGCAAAGGCTCAATGTACTGCAAAAGCTTCATCTAAATTTATCAGGAAAATAATTTAATAAATACTTTAAAATATCTTAAGGAAAATTATTTTTATGATCAAATTACTGAAGAAAAATAATATCATAAATTGTGACAGGAAAATTAATGTGAATAACTTCTACCAACTGAATACAATATGTTCTTTGTACCTGTTACAAAATGAAGCCATTTTTGGGAGGACCTATGTGAAGCAACTAGGACCAGATGGAGTTAGAAAAGAGGGCCTTTTCACCTCTAGGATCCCCAGTGTGCCAGTTCTAACACTTTGTCAATTAGCACTTTGCTTCCCTCTTTACTATCCTACCCAGTTACCAACTACTCCATAAATGGCTCAGAACCCACAATCTGATTTAGGCATCTCACAGACTTCTGTAATTCCAACACCAAAGCATCAATACCTTCTCCACTCCAAAAGCATATACACAGGCACCCTGTGCATGTGTTCACACAGTTACAGACATTCACACACAAACACACATACACGTACACAATCAAGTAAATAAACACAGGTACTCTACCTGTCTTTCATGGTTACCAACAGGAGGAAAGGAAAGTTACAGGAGGACACATAGGCCACAGATTGTGTGTAAACAAAATGTTTGAAATGACAAATCAACTGCAGCTTGGACATTGCAATGGCTTTGGGGAGTGGTGAAGATTCTAAAACAAACTTCACAATTTGTAGAAGTGAAAAACAAAAGTTTTTGTTTGACTTAAAAGAGACTTTCTGCCTACATTCTCTTTTACCACTCTTGGTATAACACAAATACAAATGTTTCATAGATGACTGAGTATATCAGTATATCACTACTCTGATTCACTCATAAGAGTACAACTAGGTCTCACCCAGGAGTGGTCTTTTGATACTTGGCTTAGTTGTGTTTCAGAAATCACAAATGTATATCAAGACAATTGAATAAAGTTTGTCCATTTATATTAAGAATGCAAGACTATGAAATGAGAACTTATTTATTTATTACATACTATTATGGAGACATTTGAGGGAACTTGTGTTGACGAAGAAGCAGTAGAGAAAGGGAAAAAAAACAAAACAAGTTGTATGGATAGGAACCATAAATCAGGCAAAGAAAAGGAAATCCAAGACATTTTGACAACTGAAAAGAGATGATCCTTGCTGATGAAGTAATTTCGTAGTTCACAGTGAGTAATTTGCCATCTATCCCCAAGTCTACAAAGAAGGGGTGACTGTATTATCCCTATAACAGAAAGGAATAGCTTTCAAAAAAGATACAGTATTATTAAAGCATTAGACTTTAAGCCATTCTTTCTTTCTTCTTACACAGATTAGGCACTTTAGAGTAGCCTATCTGCAGGGTCCACGTAGCTCACTGGGGTTGGTTAGCACAAGGGTATTTAAGCCTGTGCAGGGGTCCCCCGGTCTCTCGTGGGTCAGAAGAACATGTTTCAAGGATCCTGATTAAAACTGCATGAAGAAGATCTTCCCAGAGTCGCGTCTTCCTTGCTGGCGAGGGCAGGTGCGGCACAGTTTTCATAAACAGTTTTACAATCTAATTTGTTTAAGTTTCTGATAATGTTTACAATAATTGACAGCTTGTGTCTTTATCTCATTTTTTGTCCATCCCCCAACTTCCCTACGGGTAACAATTTCCTACTTGATTCATAACTTTAATACTAAAAGCATAAGCAGTATAGCAAATAACAAAAGAAGTATTCTAATTAGGCACACTGACAGGTAGCACAATGTGCCCACTTAATACCATTTGTGGATACAGTGTCATGCAAAGTGACAGAATTTTGGCTGTAGTCATTAATGTTTTACCTCTGGTCAAATCTAAGTTTTCACAATTGACTCTTCAGTCAAAGCTGAAAGAACTTAATTTTCATTCTGTCCTATTCTATCTCCTCTGTGGGGTATACCAGGTTTTCTCTTAACATCCTGTAAACTGCATAACTTAAAAGCGTACTCTTAGTAGGTGGCATTGCTTATCTCTTGTTCTCAGGCTCCCTTTCTCTCAGCTTCCTACAGTGTTGGCTTCTACAATATTGGCACAGCTATAGAAATGAAAGCACTGTGGTTTCTATGATTTTGCTTTATTTCCCATTCTTAGACTGTTATCATTAACTCCTGATACTATCTATTTATTAACATTTCTCCTGGACTCTTGTAGTTAATATCATTCTCTCCAAAGAAGTTATGCAGATTTGCAATGTCATGAACTACTGTGACTCTTTTCAGACTAGTCACAAAGTGTGATGGAAAGGCAACATCATTTTCTTGAGAATTCTGAGTTCATGGTCATGGATGAAACATCAAAGTCTTTAGGAGCTGAATCGGGTTCCCGTATATAGTTTTTAGATTTAATTTGCTTTATTCATTTTATATACCAACCACAGTTCTCCCTCCCTTCCCTCCTCTCTCTTGCAACTGTCCATCAACCCACCCCCATCCACTCCTCAGAAAGATCTGTGCCCTGCATAGGGAGTCAACAAAACCTGGCACATTCAGGTTTACCAAGACCAAGCCCCTCCCCCAACATCAAGGATGATCAAGGCACCCCATCATAAAGAATGGGTTCCAAAAAGCCAGGACAAGCACCACGGATAGATCCTGGTCCCACTGCCAGGGGCCCTTCAAACAGACCAAGCTGCATAACTGCAGCCCACATGCAGATGAACTACTTAAGTTCCACACAGGCTCCTCAGCTGTTGGTGTAAAGTCTGTGAGCTCATAAGACCTCATGTTAGCTATCTCTGTGGGTTTCCCCATCATGATCTTGCCCCGCCTTGCTCATATAATCCCTTGTCACTCTCTTTGAGATCTCTTGAGTAAACTAGGAGATGAAGGAGGTAGAGAGGATGGAATGAAGGATGGTACATGAGGGAATGAGTGGTCAAGTTTGGGGAGGGGCAGAGTGGGAGAGCAAAGTGAAAGTAGAAGCAGCCAGTAATCATTTGTATAAGGGAAGTAAGAAGATCAGGAGGCAAATAGGCTCCTGGGGTCATGCCCAGAATTATGCAGCAAACTATCCATCAGCCTTGCCCAAAATGGGTTAAGTTGTCCATGGCCTTGCTACAGGAGGACTTATTCATGCTATTGTTAGGGCTTATCCTTGAAAAAAGTCACATGGCTCCCAGCAGTTGAAAGCAATCAGTACAATTTTAAAAATAATAAACTAGAGAGATGGATCAGAACCTAGAGTCTACTTTAGAGATCTCTCAAATTCCCATAACTCTGCTATCAAAGGATCTGAGGTTATCTTGTGGACTCAAAAAGTACCTGCAAGTACTCACATACTCATACCAATACAGATATTTATGCATACACACACACACACACACACACACACACACACACACACACACACACACTGATGCAACCACTGATACAAACAGAAAGAAAGAAAAGTTACAGGAGAACACAAAGACCACATGTTTGTAAGAAAGTATTTGAAATGACAAATCAACTGCAGTTTGGACTTTCATGGGTATTTAGGTATGCTGAGGGTTCCAAACCAAAACTCAAATTTATTAAAAATGAAACCCAAGAAATTGTGCCTTGCCCTAACAGACTCTCCCTGTCTACTCTGCCCACATTATCTTTCACCACTCCTGGTATAACACAAGTACAAATGCTTTATAGGTCGCTGACCATATCAGTAATCTTTCACCCTTAAGAGCATGGCAAGGTCCAATCCAAGATTAGGTTTTTGATACATGATTTGGTCATGTTTCAGAAAGTACAAATGGGTGGCAAAGCCATGGCTTTACAATTCTTCAATCTTTAAAAAGAAGCAAATCTTTGTAATGTGAGCTCATTTATTGCAAATAATTAGGGAGATATTTAGAAAATTATGTGTTAATGAGGAAGCAATAGAATACGAAAGAAGTAAAAGAAAATAAGCTGTATCAATAAAAGCATAAATCAAGCAAAGAAAGAAAAATTGAAGACATTTTGACAGTTGGAAAGAGATGGAATGGATTTTGCTAATGAAAAAAAAATGTATTAGTTCACCTTGAGTGATTTGCCCTCAATCCTCAAGTCTTCAAAGCAAAGGTGATTTCTGTGTTATCCCTTGCACAGAAAGGAGTAGCTTTTGAAGAATATGTAGTATTATTAAAATACAAGCAACCAAACCTTTATCTATCACTTCTTAGACAGAATCGGCACTTGCTGTAGCACTTTCTTCAGAGAACATTTTACTTCCTTATTTCTCAGGCTATAGATCAAAGGATTCAGCATGGGTGTGACCAGGTTATTCAAGACCTGAACAGCCGCATTAAGCCAGGGATTGGGGGTAGGCTGGAGGTATATGAGGACCACTGGCATAAAGGCAAGGAGGATGGCAGTGAGGTGGGCACTGCAGGTAGAGAAGGCTCTATACTGCCCCTCAGCAGATGGGATCCGTAGAATGGAGCAGAGGATACAGCTGTAGGATGTAAGGATGAGGAGGAAGCAGGTGAGGGGCATCAGACCCACACTGATGAGCCCCACAGTCTCCAGAGCTGATGTGTCTGCACAGGCCAGCTTTAGCATAGCAGGGATATCACAGAAGTAATACTCCACCACATTGGGACCACAATAGGGCAACTGGAAAGTGAGAGTGGTCAGAAAGGTAGCTTGAATACAGCCAAAAAATGATGTCCCTATTGCCAGGATAGCACATACTCTGTGGTTCATTATTGTTGAGTACCTTAGAGGGTAGCATATGGCCACAAAGCGGTCATAGGCCATCACTGTGTAAAGAAAACACTCTGTACAACCAAGGAAATGGTAGAAGAAGAGCTGGCACACACAGCCTGCATAGGAGATGGCTCTGCTGTTTCCTGAGAGGTAGAACAGCATCTTGGGAGAGCTCACAGAAGGGAAAAATATGTCACACATTGATAACTGGCACAGGAAGAAGTACATGGGAGTGTGAAGCCGAGTGGAAGAGATAATTGCGAGAAATATGAGCAGGTTCCCCAGCAAGGTGAAGATGTAGAAAGATAAAAACAGAACAAAAAGCATGGTCTCCAGACCCTCTGTGTGAGGGATTCCCATTAGGACAAACTGAGTCACTATAGAGAGATTTGTCATGTCTTTGAAAATGTCTGACTTCAAAAGAGAACGCAGATCTCTGTGACACAAATAATGAAGTCAAACTATGAAGTTATATCATGAATATATTTGTTTCATTTTTTATCAAACCCCATTGTATGATAGCAGCAGATCTACATGAAGGAAAAAAAATCCATGAAGTATATAACTGGGAATTTCAGTGTTTGCTGACTTGCACAATATTCACTACAAACTTGATTTGACAAAGATTAAAATTTAGGTTTTAGGTAGAAAGCAATTCATGTTCTTAAGAATTTCCCTAAGAAAAAGGAAGCAGTATAAGAGAGATTCTGATACGCCCTCCCATGTGCTGTATGATTTAGTGTGCATGGTGATTTAAAGTTACAGGACTGAGACATTATGGGTAGAGCTTCTTACAAAAGTAGGAGACAAGTAGAAAAACAATTTTCCCATGGTCAAAGCACAATTGGCTATCCACTACTACAGGACCAACATTGAAAATAATCATGCAAGCAATACTGTACAGACTAATAAGTTTGTATTTAGGAATACACATAACAAAAATAATTTTTAAAAGGAGGTTATTAATTTGAAAGGCAGCAAGGAAATAATATATGGGAGGAATTGGGGAAGGAAAAGTAAGAGGTTAATTATCTAATTAAATTGTAATCTCAAAAATAGAAGAATGAAATTAAATATATGATTGTGCCATGACTAATCATTATGATCAAACTTTAAAATGTACCTTTTCACTGAAGAGCCTGTTGCAATATATCTTTGGATAAATATGCTTATTCCTTGGTCTCCTTCCCAGCATTTCCCTCTGTTCTCCCCTTCTTCCACTCTCTTCCTGCTTCTTTCCAGCTGTGCCCCCAACAACTATTATGAGTTTTGGAAAAATTGTATGAACAACATGAGAAACAAAACTTTTGGTAAAACTTTTTGGACAGAGGAACCTTACACTGGCTTGTCTGCTCTCTCTCTTCTCTCTCTCTCTCTCTCTCTCTCTCTCTCTCTCTCTCTCTCTCTCTTCTGTCTCTCTCACTGTGTATGTCTCTGTGTCTCTGTCTGTCTCTCTCTCATATGTGAGTGTGTGTGTGTGTGTGTGTGTGTGTGTGTGTGTGTGTGGCGTGCACATGCTGGCTGGTGCAGTGTACATTTCTAAATGCAAAAAAGCAAAGGAAATATGGAAGCAGACTGAGTGGCAGAGTCAGGACTCCTAGATATTACATGGGTAGAACAAAAGTAAAGATTACCATAGAGAGGTGGAGAATTCAAACCACTTGTCTCATGTAACCTTCAGTGAGACCCTTGGAGACAAACCAATATAGCACTGTAAATGCTTTAGAGGTAGTTCTAAGAGAATTGCCTAGAAAGGGAAACAGGAGAAACCACTTGTTTGCTACTAGCTGTTTTGATGGTCTCAAGAAAACTAACACAATTCAATACTGTCTAGAAAATTTCAATACAATCCAGAATCTAAATACATAGAAAGTGTATTGAGTGCAATCTACACAGCAATATGTAATCAAGAAAATATAATAATCAGGTATTAGCTCTGAGATTATGCAAATATTATTTTTGATAATAAAACATCTACTATAATTTTCCATGAGGTATAGAGAAATTTGAAATCTCTGTAAAGACAGCCTATCTCAATATTAACATACAATGTATAAAAATTAAGTAGATGAAAATTTGATATTAAAAATTAATAAAGGCTTAATAGACAGATACATTTAACATGAAATTTGGAGTTTTGGCTATAGTAACAAAGGATAGAAAAAAAGGCAAGCAGATATATTTCAGAACTAAATAACTTGCATATTTATGTATGTTTTAATGATTCTATATAAATCTTCTAGAACTAAACCTTAGAATTAGAAAGTAGTAAGATCAGAATATATCAAAACAATATGCCAAAATATCCTTTACTTCTGCATATAAGCAAACAAAGAAAAACATCCAACTATGATAGAAGTAACATACATACTTTAAGAAATTTGTTATCAACCTGTGGTCATGACCCCTTTGGGAATTGTTTATCAGGTACGTACACTATGATATATTTCAGTAGAAAACTTAAAGTTCTGGAATATTAATGAAATAATTTTATGGTTGGGGGGGTCACCACAACCTGAGGACCTATACTAAAAGATGAAACATTAGGATGGTTGAGAACCATAGCTTTAAGACATATAGATTGGCCAGCCAGATGGTTCATGGGATAAAGGTACTTGCTCTCTAGACTGTGGACCTGAATTCAATCATAGGACCCATATGTAGAAAACTCACTCCCTCAATCATTAATGTCTACATGCACACAGCGTGCATGCTCCAATATCACAGAAACATATACAGACACACACAGGTACAGAGACAAAATAAATAAAAATATACATAAACCCTTCATTATACTTGCTGGAACAAAAGACTAAACAAATGTTTACACTCTCAAATATATTTTAAGCAAAACTTTTCACAAAGCAGTTAGAAGACACTTATAATTGGAGGAAAATTGTACTTTCATGGATTGGAAAACTCAATTTACTAAGAAATTACTTTATTCATCATGCAATAAATGCAATGTCAATTTGAACTGTATTAGAATGTTTAATAATAACTAGTTAATTTTATACCTTACACAAAACTAAGATGATCGTAAGAGAGACAGGTTTTCTTCTTTTTTTTATTCTAAATATAATGCAATAAAGTATTTCCCCCTTTCATATACAAAACAACACATTAAAGCAGAAACTACCAGATTTTATGTATTATTTATTTGTTTAGTCATCTCTCATACATTACATCTTGACTTCGGTTTCCCTTTCCACTGTTCCTAGCAATTCCCCACCACCACCACTGCCTCTCCTATCCACGAGATCTACTCCTTCACATCAGGCATTCCAGGGATGACAACAAAACACAGCATAACAAGTTACAAATTGACTAGGCACAAACTCTCATATATAGGCTGATTAAGCAACAGTTGGAGGGAAAAGGTCCCAAGAGCAGAAGAAAAAATCAGAGTTTCCACAGTTAGGGATTCCATAATGATACCACATTACACAACTGGAATTATCAGATTTAAGTACTTACTTTAGCATTGTACTATTGAGTCCATGTGCACTGGAGCAGGTAGGGATATATCTCCACAGAACCAAACAACAGAATCTCACATGCATGGTTAATTTGTTTTTGACAAACTATAAAAAAATGTATCACAAGGATAATCTTTTCCAATATTAATTCTAGAATAATGGAGCAATTTCATAGAAAATTAAAATTGAAAATTAATTACCATAAATCATGTCTAACTGTTTATAAAAAATACTTAGATGCATCATAGTTTAAGTGCAATTTTAAATATAAAATTTCTCTAGAAAAACAGAAGCATTTTATTATGATCTTTATTTTGGACATATTGTAATTTGCAATTCATGATATTTTTCAAATAAAACAAACTAAACCACCTGAAAATTAAAATTTCCTATAGTGAGATTATGAAAAGAGAACAAAGAATACAAATAAATTAAGATCAGCAGGGGACAGCAAGAGAAACCTACAAAATGCAGTGGGAGATTCTACATAGTTTACTGTCACCATAGTTGTTAATTAGATGACAAACATGTTAAGTTAAAATGAAGTCAGTAGGCAGTATTAGTAGTAACAGTATTAACATACTGAAAATAAATAAAAGGAAGAGATTATATAATATGATACATGTTGCCATCAATTTATTCTGGGTACTGGATGCCTGTAAATTACATTAATTTTGGAAACCCAGTTCTAAAATTGATTATAATTAAAAGTTACAAAATTAAAAATTCAGTTATACTTCCCTACAAAGAAGAAAAAGTTTTTACAAATTGTGTATCCAATGAGAAATAGTATACATACATTTTTTTTAAATGCAAACATAAAAGTGCAGGCAATTCCTCTAGAAATTCAAGGAACTAATTTGAGGACAGTTTTCTTATGACTATTAATAAATAAATGAAAATAAGTTATATGAACATATTGAATATCATCAAGTGAAAGTTAAATCACAATAGGACACTATTATGCACTTATCATTTTGATGTTATATAAAAATGAGAAAATCAAATGCAACAGAATATAGGTTACCACTTTTACCTGCTTATGAAAGAAAAAGGATAATTTGTTCTTATGTAAAAACATGTATCTAAGCACATACTCTGATATTCTTAATTAAAACCTTTTTCAGAAAAACAAAATATTTTTGAGTAATTGAGTATTTCGAAGATTTCTGCTTTTGAAAAAAAAAAAGAAAAAGGTAGGAACATTTTGTGCAGAATCAAGTTGTATTTCTTCCAGTGCTGAGGATTAGACATAGTATGTTAAGATTGGCAGGTCAGTGCTGTATCACTGACCTGTATCCCAGGCACTGAGCTTTCAAGATAGTGCCTCACCAATTCAGGCTGACCTTGAACTTAATATGATGCTCTCACTGATGATGTCAAATCCAGTCCTGTAAGAACTTTGCAACAGGGGATACTTTAGATTTATACAGCATTGGATTTTCTATGCTATAGTGAAGGTGAACCAAATCATTTTCTTTGGTATTTAGAACAACTCAAGATCTCTCAGCCTTGGGATCTGAGATTTGGTGTTTATACAGCAATACTCATCAGTTGTTCATGCTTTCAAGTCTTAAACATCTTCATTCCCCCCTAGATCATCTTTTTCAGATGCCCATGGGTATTTTTCATGATGTAGTCATTGGCCTCCCTGAGGAACCAATTAGATGTATGTTTACTACATTCTTCATTGAATTTAAACAATAAAGGTTTGGAAATAGAAATAAAAGATTTTTCTAGTGTGCCACCCGGTCTGATAGACTAACCTCAGACTAGAAAGTTCTTGACAACTTCTGTTGCCTATTTCACATGTTAATGTCTTTGCCTGGGGAAATACTCCAACACTTTCATTTCAATTATATAAACATTTTGAGAATTTTATAACTATCTAAAATGCACTTTGCAACTTAAATCATTTTAATGAACAGGACAGAAATATTCTTATGTTATATGTTCTTAGAGTAAAGGACTTTAAAATGAATGTTAAAATAGTTTATTCAAAGGGACATTATAAATTAATATTGTAGATATAAACTCTTCCATGTAAATATAATTTAATTTAAAGATCAAATTGATTAAACATTTGTAGTGTACTGACTATTTTCTTAAATTCAATGATTATTTTCTTAATTATTTAAAAATAGCTCATTGAGTAGGAGAGGAAAATAAAGCATTGATAACTTAGTAACTCAGGCATACGACTGGGGACTGATATAAATCATGTCGGATTTCAGAACCAAGGCCCCTCATCCTTCTGTGCTGATAGCTGCTATTATTGACTAACTGAAACTCAAAGTCTGATAGCTAAAAAAATTATGAAAGATTTCCTAGAGTAAACAATAAAGCATGTGAGATTGCAAAAACTTTCCAATGAATTGAAACATAGCAACGAAGAAAAATATTCAATGAAAAATCTATATTGGGAAGGAGAGTGTCCTTGACAGTATTATAGGCATCTAAGTATTTTAAAGACATTCTTTTACACAAATAAATAGGAACCTTCTTATTTGGAATGAGATCAGTCTTTGTTCACAGATATTATCCTAGTCTAGAGATTTCTTTCATTCATTCATTCATTCATTCATTCTTTCTTTCTTTCTTTTTTTGATTTTATTTATTTTTTAAATTAAATTTATTTTTCTTATTTTACATATTGATCTCATTTCCCTCTCCGTCTCTCCCTCCCTCTTTCCCACCCTCCCATGCTCCTTGACCACCTCCCATCCCATTCCCCCCTCCATCTCCACATGTAGGGTGATGCCTTTCCTGATTTTAGTAAGTATTCTCAGGTTGTTAAATAAAAAGTATTAATATCAATGCTTTTATATACACATACAAGGTCAGGTCATCATCAAATAATAATGATTTTTCTTAATGGAGAGGTTAAAGTCAAAACAGTTCATGTTAACTCATATGAATTCTGAAGAGAGAGATGAATATCCCAAGGAGAATGCCAGGGCACAGTTAAATCAGAGTCCATTATGATGGCCAAATGCATAACAATGCTTTGTATGTATATTCTAGCTAAAAACTGTGTCTTGTTAAGATTTACTATTGCTATGAAGACAATCCATGACCACAGCAACTCTTATAAAGAACACATTTAATTCAGGGTGGCTCACTTATACTTTCAGAGGTTCAGTTCATTATGATCATGAGGAAGAGCATGGCAGTGTTCATGGTGCTGGATGAGAATGCTACAATTGTAGGCAACAGGAAGTAAATTGTCTGTTACAATGAGGGAAGTTTGAGAAAAGGTCGCACTCCCACCATGACATACTTATTCCAACTAGGCCACAATCCTTAACTTATTCCTTAACTAGGCCACTTCCTTTGAGGTTCATTTTCTTTCAAACCACAACAGACCCAAACAAAAATTTCAAGTTATATTGAAAAATATGACCAAATACTGAACCTAAAGCTTTATACATATTCTTTCAGTTTTTAGTAAAACTCTATGAAATTCTTTGGGTTCATTTATGTTTTACATTATGACCCAAGAATTACATCATCTACCATGATTCTACATTTCTTAGCAGACAAGTGGGGCACCACTTTTGAGCAATGGAAACAACTTTAAAATACTTCTACATTCTGAATTTCTAATATTTGAAATAATAATAACAAATATTGACACATTCTGGTTTCTCTTCAAATGGCATAAATCTTTCTCCTGTTACAAATATTGCCAATGTCATATGGCTTTATTATTTAAAATTTTTATGACCAGATAATTAAATACTAACAAACCCCCAGAGCAGTTCTGACAATGAACTCTAATTAGTAGAAAAAAGGCTTTGCAATCAAACTATTTTGATAGTGTAAACTTGAGAAGAAAGCAGAAGAAAATCTTCCAACTCCATGTTAAATGTTATTTCCATTAAACATTTGCTGACTCTAGAAATCCATAATAATAGCATTAAACAAATCATCTTAGGAGATGGAAAAATCACTCAAAATCTGTTCCTTAGAGTTGGTGACATCTTGCTGGCAACCTTGTCACTAGTGTTCTGTATACTATTCTTTTTGCTGTTTGAGACTCCAGTTTTTGGTTCAATAGAAGAATACAAGTCTCTCAAGATCACATTACATTGGGGTCAAGACGTGCCAAGGAAACAGAAAAACTCTTGCCTTCTGAAGATTGCTCTTAAGAGAGCATCTTGGATTACGGTGTAATCTAAAGAAAATCTATAGATATTTTGTTTCACTGAGAAATGATAGCCTGCGTCTTAAACTCCAAAGTTCCAATGTAAATTCTCAGACATATCTTTTTGATATGACTTTGCCCACGAATGTGGTCACACATTTATGTAGAGAAGTGGAGTACTCTTCTATTGAGTCCATGCATTTATAGTAAACAGAAATCTTTTGTGTAAAACGAAGTACCTGCTAGTTTTATGTGTATGAGAGGAAGTGGGTGAAAGGCTGTTGTTCTCAAAAGGAGACTATTGATAACAGTCAGGTCTAGATGAACTGAAAGTAAGTGCAGAGGCCAAGATGAGTTTTTATATAAAACATGGGATCTCCCTGCAACTGTTCCTTCAAAGACTTAGATAGGGAAGTTTAGGCTTTGATCCAGAAATACATCCGTTGGTGTAGGTCTCTTAGTTATGTTGAAAATTTATAACTTGGATGGCTCAGGAGATTATGGTAAACTTATAGTTCACTTCCTTTAGGGCATGTAGCTATAAAGGATTTCTAATTAGTAAGAAGGTGGCAGTGAAAACAAATCTTTCTTTGTCATTGGGAAAAACCTGATTCATCATCATTCCACCCAGTATTTAACAAAATTATAACAATAAAATCCAGCAACCTGTAAAATATAAGGTGTAATGTAACAATTGAGATCAGAGAATTGTAAATTTCATTTGACAAAATCAATACAGGCATATTTTAACAAATTACATATGATCTAATTATGCCAATAGATTTAATTCATTTTCAATTTATCCTAGACTTGTGCATTTTATATTTTGTATTGATGAACTGTACCATATGAAGTTCATGTAATTATGAGAAATATGCCTTCCTGTATGCGAAATAGTCAGCCTTGAAAACAAAATACAGGTAGCATAATATAGACTGAACAGGTTAAATTTCTGGACATATATATGTTAAATAAAATTAAAATTAATTAAATAAAATAAAAATAATACAAATGCCTGTGATATGACAGATGAATTTATATGACTTAAATGAGGAAATGTGAATTTTCTAAATATTTGTGTTTACTCTCTTACATTTTGGATAGTGATAACTCTTTCCCCTTAGGTATTTATGATAATAGAGCATCCCATTGTCTAATATGTTGAAAAAATTCACCATGTTACTTGTTAGTTATAGTTTTGTGTGTGAACAATGTACCTATCTGCACCTATTAAGATAGCACTGGCTCTTCAATTTATTGTGACATTAAATTTTCTAATAAATCTTGTGAATTGGAATGTATCCTGATTCCATGTATACTATGCACACAAGATGTGATGTGTGAAACACTAGTAACTCAATAATTTCAAATTATTCTTATTTATTATCTGGTATTGTGAGAAAATCAATAAAACATAAAAAGAACATATTACAGTGAATTAATTGTTGGCTAATGGTTGGCAGGCATCAAAGAGATTTCATGTGCAGTGGGAAAATGTTCCTTTCCTTTAGAAAATAACCCCCTGATTTACTTTATATTTAAACAGATGTTCACAGTGTAACTGAACAGTCTGTAGAATAAATTTTATCCAAGATGAAATATCAGCAATTTTTGGTAGAGAGATGGGTGCAAAAATGTGTGTAGCAGCTTTATTTATGACAACCTGAGTCCTGATGAATCTACTTGTTCAACAGGCTCAATTTCAAATCCTCGTCATTGCATTTTGATGTGTGTGTGTGTGTGTGTGTGTGTGTGTGTGTGTGTGTTATCCATTCATACATTAGTGTTCCTATTGAAGTTAGAGGACAGCTTGAGAGAGTCAGTTCTCCCCTTCTACTATATGAATTCTGTGTCTTCAGCTTTGTTGACGAGTGTCTTAATCTGTCACCAATCCTCCAACTACCATTGCGTGGCAGCTGATGCTGTACTCTAGTCTCTGACCAAACATGTACAAAGTACACATACATATATGCAGGCAAAACACCAAGAAAGCATGAAATTAAAAATTACTAAATAAAATAATACAATTACATAAAGTATGCAAGAATTCACAATGTTGCTGTATAATGAGGTTATAAATCTAGAGTAAAGTCTGAAATTCATGTGAATTTTTTGCCTTGTGTTAATCATACATAATAATTAGTTCTGAATTTGTCCTTATTCTTTTCTTACTGTATTAAGTCTATGAACAAAATGACAAAATACTGGCTTAATGAAGAACACTCAGGAAGGTGGAAGCAACTCAGTTATGCAATGTTGAATTCAGGCATTGTGTATAAGTTTTAAAGCCTATGAGGTCTCAACCCATTCAAAGAACCACAGGCAATGGGATAGTGCTGAAAGTAGGAGAAATTATCTTACCTATGGAATAGCATAATTATTTACTATCCAATACCAAAAATCACCCCTGAAAATGTGCATATGAGCAACATAATACAGACTGAATACAGATGTGAATAAAGACTATATATGTACATACATATTCACATATTCCTGTGACAATAATTAATGAAATGGGGCTACAGATTTAAAATAGAGCAAGGAAAATAATGAAGGAGGGTATTCATGGAGGAAATGGAAATTATGTCATTATATTATAATTTCATAAAATAAAATAATCCTTTAAAACATCTATGGAGCGCACACAGATATGAGAGAAATAAGGCTGTCAGGGGTGGAATCCACAAAAGAGAATAAAAAAATGAGAGTAGGAGTAACTATCAACCCTTTATCTCCCTGTTCCTTATAGATAGTATTTACAAGAAATGGCTAATCTGAACCATCTTTCAATGACTGACCAAATACAGAGCTACAGCTGCTATTATTACTCTTGCTTCTTGTAATATATGTACTCCCAGTGGTGGGAAATGTGCACATGATCCTTAAAAATGCCTGAGGAACAATGTTGTAAAGATTGCACTGAAATGAGTAGTTGGGGGAAGACAGTCATCCTAAAATTGAGGGAAAGAAACATGAAATGTGAAAAGTTCTCATTGTTCCTTTGTATTTTTTTTTTCTTTCCTTAAGAGAAAATAGTCATCATTACTTGAGAAATGGTTATTTTATGTTTGACAATGTCTGAGATATTTTTTGTGCATTGTCAAACAATACAATTTACTGATGGATACAGTAATCTCAGTAAATGTTTAGGATAGGTAGAATTTGATGGAAGAGGAAAGGTTTAAATACACTGAAATATTTTGACTTTATTTAGAATACTGCTCTCACTTTCTGGAAAGTAAAGATAGCATAGCTATGTTTGAAGAAAGGTCTTCCTGAGTATTGTACACACATACTTATTCATATACATACTTGTTTGTTTATTGCCACAAGATATAGACTAGAGTGATTCAAGCACACAGCTAGGCATTCCAGCAGCTGCAAGAAACAAAGAACTGTTTGCACATATCTTTTCTTGGAATGACCAGGAGGATGGAAGTGCAGTTTCTGTATCAGTTTGGGCCCGTTAAAACTAATTTTAGAAGATATCTCTAGACATGTACCTTACCAAGTTCCTCTGAATATAAGTATCTACATTTAAGAAAAATCTTTATAACAACTATAAAAATCAATAGAGTTCAAAGTAAAATCCTAATATAAGCTTGTATGGGCTAAAAGTATACTAGGGATAAATTCTGATCCACTACCAGAGTCCCATAGATTACCCAGTCCTCCCAAATAACACCACATTCAGTGGGTCTAGCTACCCGATCCTGGTTTCCCGCTATCAGACTGGAGTCCATGAGCTCTCACTTGTTCAGGTCAGCAGTTTCTGTGGGTTTCTCCAGCCTGGTCTTGACCCCTTTGCTCATCACTCCTCCCTGTCTGCAGCTGGATTCCAAGAGTTTGACTCAGTGTTTAGCTGTGGTTGTCTGCTTCTGCTTCCATAGCTAATGGATGAAGGCTCTTGGATTCCATATAAGGTAGTCATCAATCTCATTATCAGGGAAGGGCATTTAAGGTAGCCTCTCCACTATTGCCTAGATTGTTAGTTAGGGTCAGAAAGATTTTGGATCCAGATGAAAAGGAGTTATGAGGAAAAGAGGGAAGGAAAATCCCAATCAAGATATATTATATAGGAAAATATTTTTTATTAAATGTAAAAAAATGAAAGAACCAAAGTACTAGGGCTGATGTGTGACCCAAACACCTGCATGCTGAGGCAGGAGAATTGCAATTTTGCATTCTTAGACTACAAAGCAATATTATATCCCCAAAACAAGCAGCAGCAACAAAAGCCATGGCATAATGAGCTAAGGGGAAGAATTCTGTGTTTAATGGTAGAGTGAAAAGTCTCTGAATATATTGCTGATGGAAAAATCATCAAAAGCACCTTAGTTTGGGCATAGAATGGGGAAAGCATTTATATGTCTGAACCATCAACATGGAAATGATTCATTGACTGCCTAATAATTTAAGACCACTCAAATAAAGTTTAAATAGCTTTTTGTATGCTTGTTTCTTTTTCTTTTTATTTAGTTACTCAAAGCTAAATGAAAGAATTTATATTCTGTATACAAAAATCAATAGAATCTTAGTCATGTTCCAGCCATTGATATGTGATTTATTTGTACTTCATAGATATCTTGTGAATACATACCAAGGAGTTCCTTTCCAACCATGATTACTCTTGGGGCAGATGGTAACAGGAAGCCAAGAACCATTCTTGCAGGCGCCCAACGTGGCTATAAGAACTTTCACTTAAAATTAATAAGAGCTTAAGAAATGTTTTAGAAACAAAGGAACAGAGACTAGCAAGACTTCTTAGTAGCAGCATTTTCTTGGTTGGATTTGTTTTGTTGTAGACAGAGAGTTGCGCGGCTCCTTTAAGGGAGGTTTCCAATTAGCATAAGCGGCAAAAAAGCCGCCTTGCTTTTAAAGAGCTCTGCTAACAATTCATTGGTGTGTACAAGAGCTACAATGTAGGTTTACACTGTGTTTTAAAAAATACGCTGGGTTGGGAGAGAAAAAGAATCAGGGTACAATGGTTTAAAAAAGAAAAAAGAAAGTAGAATGGATGGGTGTAGTGTCTCACGCCATTAATCCCAGCACTGGGCAGACAGATGCAAGCAGATCTCTGTGATTTCAAAGCAAACCTGGTATGCACTAAATTCCAGGACAGATAAAAGTTACACAGAGAAACCCTGTCTCAAAATATGTAAAAATAGAAGTAGAATAAATAGAGTAATAAAAAAGCCATGTAAAGATGGAAAACACAGAGAGATTTTGGATACTATACGTACTTCTGTTGTCTTTAAATTATTTGATTGCTGAGAAAATAACTACTGATAAAAGAAATGCTGCTAAATTAATTCAATTTATATATTTTAAAAATGCTTTGACTCCAAAATTAAAGCCTAAGGACAAGTTACTGGGGAAAAGGATTTCTAATTTTGTTTCCACAGAAAATGAAAAGCTATGGATTCTTTCCAGACTTATGTGGTTTGATCAAGCAAGACCCCCTGAAGCAACATCAATGGGACATTGAAACCTTACAGACCACTGCAGCCAAGATTTCTGGGTCTTCTTTGGACCCCCATGACAGCGCCCTCTACCAGCAGGAAGTAGTTTGGAAAGAACGACGCCCAAATTCCCAAATATTGTTTATAAATGTTTGTTTTCATTTAAATGGACTTGGTTATAAATGGCTATAACCACAAACAATCTTTTAAAGGTAAAAAGAGAATTATGGTAGAGATATGAATACTTTGCTTTGGAATGGATTTTCTTTTATTGATACAATTTAAGGTCAATTTTGTGATATGTATATTTCTCCTCTTGTTTAGCTATTGTGCTTATATAGCTCATTGGAAAATGTAATGTATAAATTAATACAGATTATAGAGAGTTACGTATGATTGTCAAAACTTGGAGTTAAGTTAGTTAGGATTTCTAGATATACAGAGATGTATTTGAGATGAATAGGCATTCTTCAAACCTTTCAAAGACCTACAGAATATGGCATATAAAATGGTTTAGGGTTTTTCTTGACAATGAGGAACAACTGCTCCTGGTAACACCACCTACAGAGGAAAGGAAGATGGACATCGAAGAAACACATTATGGAGTTTGCTTCTAATATGGCAAGACTAGCCATTTGGGCAAGGTACTGCTCTTCTGGACTGTTTGACTTTATGTTGTAGAAACTGGACATGCAGGACCCACAAAAAGGTGACTGCTGATTCAAGGTGGACATTGCTACAGGATTCCTGCTTCATGGAAGAGGCTGCCAGACAGCCAGACAGTCTACAAGACACAGAGAAAAGTTTCCTGCCTTGTTGAGGAGTCTGGACACACACTATGGCCTATGTGCTGAAGATGGAACATTACAGAAGAACTTCGGGTGACTGACCAGGCAATGAGTTGTCTCTGTCATTTCTGGAGTTTATATATTATCCTTCTGTGGTCTTTGAAGGAGTTGAAGACAGGTAGTTATGATTATAGTTTTCCTTAGTTAGGATTAAAGATAAGTTACATATAGGACTTTAGACTCACAAAGATAGGATAGGAAAGATGATATTTTCTTTAAGTCTTACAAAATGTTAATGGACTAAATATTGTTTACTGTGATTCTTATTTGATAACTGTTGTATGTTATATTTTGCTATGTTAAGGTTAAACCCCTTCTTTTACTTTAGACAGAAAAGAGGAGATGATGGGAGATGTGATTCTGTATATATGTTTCTCATACTGGTTAATAAAGCTCTGTGGCCAATAGGAAACAAGATAGGTGGGGCTAGGAGACCAGGAGGAGGAGAGAGGAAGTAGTTGGAGTCGAGATGTAGCCAGGGAAGAAGCAGGAAGCCTGCCGCGCGGCTCCCCGATAAGACGACCACGTGGAAATACTTAGATAAGTAGAAATGGGTTAATGATTAAGGCAGAGCTAGCCCATTAACAATAATGGTAACTGGCCAACAGGATTGTATCAAATACAGAGTCTCTGAGTGTTATTTGGGGCTGGCGCGGCTGTGGGCCCACATGGCCGCAGGACCAGGAGGCCGGCGGGGAGGATCCTACCGTAACAACTCTTGGGGCAGATGGTAACAGGAAGCCAAGAACCATTCTTGCAGGTCATTCTTAAATGCTGGGGACTCTGGGGTTTTTGTATATTCATGATTGTTCTGTTTTCCTAACAAATCCCAAGTCTCAGGAGAACTACATAAAAGCTCTAAATCATACTATGCTCAGGATTATTGACCCTGAGAAGATAGAAGTGATATGCTTCAGGACAACACTAGTTTGTCAACCATTGACACTTAGTCTGTAGGAAACCAAGGGACATTTATTTGAATATCAAAAAAATTATCTGTTACATGAAAAATAAACCAAGTAATTTCTAAAATCCTTGCTCTCTGTGCAGGACCTACGTGAGTGTCCAGTTTCAATTATGGGAACAGCAGCTTGAGTCTCATAAAGGCACAGCTAGCATGAGAAACATTTCACTCACATGGAGTAATTGTTTCAGTTTTCTTTCCAGTAGATGATGTCTTCCTAGCTCCTTTTCTGTCATCCTTTCTTGTTATTATTTATGACTGGGTCACACACTCTGAAGGGATGATTTCTAATCCAAATTTAACCATTTATGGTACAGAGAACCTCATAGGGATTTCCATAACTCTGAATCATTTGATCCCCTAAAGAACTTCCATACAATATACTTATTAGTAAGTCAGTATCTTGCACACTCACACTTATCTGTAAGAGAAAGAAATCAATGATAAATTACGCATTAAATATATCATCCCTTGGTAAACACATATTGCTACTTCTTTGTGAAGGAATCATATCAGACAGTTAGGAGACAGATCATTAATCCATCCACCACAAATAGTCTTTCTTGTTTCTTCCTGGCATGCCCCAGCAGGTAACAGGTTCTCAGAGGATGTAAGGTATCAGCAAGGGAAGAAGTGAGTTGGGGGGCATGATGGTGGGAAGAATCTTGCAGCCTGACTAACTAGCAGCCAGAGTAATTCTTTATTTATATAGAATTTAGTAAGCAGGGATAGATCATATTTTCCTTTTGGACATGTATTTCACTTCCTCTTACATATATTTTAGTGTTCAATGATAAACAAAGACTGAATAGAGTTATCTTTTAGAATCATTTTACCTCAAGATTAAAATTCATTGATAAACAGTTACCATCTACAACTAGTCTGACTCATTAACCACATAATCCAATTTTTAAGAACCTAGAAGGCACTGGCAGCTTATTCTTGAGCTAGTGGCTTTTGTGATTTCAAGGATGCTAAACCAAAACTGAATCTCCAAGCTAGCCCCAGCAGATTGCCATGTACCAAACAGTGTATTATTATGATCAGATTATCCGAGAAGAATCCTCAAACTGATGCTGCGGCAGTTATTATTATTAAAATTCTGAATGATATAATGTTTATATTTCATACCTTTATAGAAATTGTTCATATGTCTAATCATATCATTCCTTTGTTCCTTGGTCATATATCACAATAGTTCTATATGAACTAACTTTTCTTAAGAAAGGGAGCTCCTGGCATCTCATACTTTCATCATCTTTCTACATCATTCTTTGTCTATCAATATAAGTCTCTGTGTAGCCAATTTGACTTTGTTGCTGTATATGTCATATAATTGCTTAAGTATATCACTGTATACTTAAGAAGAGGCTTGCAATCTGATCTGTGGCACTCCTCTAGACCACTAAATCCTGTTGACCCCTTTAAGTTAATTTTGTTTTGGTTATCTTGTTCCTCAGTAAGAACTGGGACAGATGTTTCAAGAATACCTTACAGCCTCATAAAAAGATCTTTGGCTTCTTTATTTGTATCAACCTCCAAGATGTAAGGAAGATATTTAAGTAGATAAGGATATCTACCCAAAAGCAAGAAGAATAGATATTCAGGACTTTCCTGGATAATCTTAGAAGTAGTACTCCTGGGAGAAGGTGTAAGATTCATAAAAAAATTTTCCATAAATCCAATATCTCCAAATTATACAAATAGGCAGAGTTAAAAACCAAATAAGGCACAATGGCCATCATATGTCACAGCTTTGCTAGATCTTTGTCAAACAGCTGTGCTGACTTTAATACTTTTTCAGTTCCTATCAGATACAGCTGTGCCAATGGCCTCAGAAGCTCTACTCATAGTAACCCTAGGAGTTGAAGAGTGCTCAATGTCACAGTTTATCTCAAACTTCCAGATCTTTGAGCTATGATGTTAAACGCATGAGCAAAACCACACACTATTATTTACCTGTCCACAAATGTCTCCTTCTCTCCGTAGAAGTTAATTTTAATTTTGGTGCTAAATCTAGGAGGTAAATGTTTCTAAGACAGTAAGGAAACCCTTCATTTTCTGATCTAAAGATCACAAATGACTTAGAGATAAATACAATGTAGATATATTAAAAACCTATGGAACATAGATGAAAACAATATATTGAAAATTTTTTAAATACTCTTTGAAGATTTGCTTTGGTTTCATTTGGAAGAGGAATAAAGTGTTCAATAATGTAATTTTTAGTTGCATATGAAATTTGACATGTTCATTGTGGTTTGACAGTAAACTAAAGCCTTCTTTCCTAATTCCACAGAGATTTTCAAAGGATGGGCATCGAGAAGCATTCTATGCAGCTGTGTTTGTGCTGGTGGATTTAACACAGCAGTGAGAGCTCCTGCTGCCCCTTTTCCTCCTTTTCTTGGGAATCTATGTGGCAACAGTAGTTGGGAACCAGAGCATGATCCTGCTCATCACAGTCAGCCCTCTGCTGCACACACCCATGTATTATTTCCTCAGCAGCTTATCCTTTAATTGCTGCTATTCCACTGTTATTACACCCAAAATGCTGGTGAACTTTCTTGGGAAGAAGAGTTTGATCTTCTATTCTGAATGCCTAGCCCAGCTCTTTTTCTTTTGATCTTTGTGATGACTGAGGGTTATCTCCTGACTGCCATGGCATATGATCGCTATGTGGCCATCTGCAGACCATTGATGTACAATGTGATCATGTCATCTATACTCTGCTCACTGTTGGTTTTGGTAGCCTTCATACTAGGCCTATTGTCTGCAATTGCACATACAAGTGCTATGATGAAACTGAGCTTTTGTAAATCTCACATCATAAGCCATTACTTCTGTGATGTCCTTCCCCTCCTCAACCTCTCCCACTCTAACTCACATCTCAATGAGCTTCTTCTATTTATATGTCAGACCAAGGTCAGTTTTCTTGAAATGACAGTTTATTTGTTTCTAACATCAGCCTCTACATTGAGTGTGATTGAATGTGTAGTAGCTGTTTATTGAAACCTTTTTATGTTCTTAATTAATCAGTAATGGATGTGGGGCCAAGAACCCTTCCAGTATCCATAAATAACTTTTGAATTGGTCCCTCTAGTCTAGGCTTAGTAGGAACAGATGCAGGTTCTTTTAGTTCATGAGTACATTGATTGTGTTATAGAGGGTATACTTTCACTCCCCTTTTACATCTTACATTTCTTCTGTTTCGTACCTGAAATGTTTCTTAAGCCTTAGATGGTATAGTATAATAATACCATTGCCTTGTTTAGTCTTCAGATCTTATCTATCACTTATTGTCAGCATCCCAAGCAGCCATGAGTCTCTATTTACCACTGTTAAGTGATAATGGAACCTTTTCTCATTAGTGTTGAGGGAGACTTATGCCTAAGGGTGTAAACATAAATATCTAAAATGAAGTTTGGAACTATGTCTATTTAAATAATAATTAGTCATAATTTTTCTTGTAGAACTGATTTATAGACTCCTATGGGATCTGAGATTGTTGAAGTAAGTATATTCAGTTGTATCACCTTGCCTACTGAACTTCAATGCATAGTTTTAATTCTAAGGACATGGATATTCCTGGTCATAAACAAGGGATGGAAATTAATACATAGAAATGTAAAAGGGGCAATAACATGGGAAAGAAGAGTAGACATGAGAGGGAGCAGAAGAAACAAGCTAGAGTTAAGAACAATCAAAATGTAAACTGCATGGTATACATGTACAGAACTGGCAAAGAAAACAAAAAGACTGAGAGGTACTGGGCTTGTCACTAATATTGAATGTTTAGAAACACAGAACTGTGCCTAGGTCCATCCATTACTCCTTGTGAGGACAAGACAAATTATAAAAAAATCAAGAGAAACAGGTTGAAATATAGAAAAAAATTTGTGGGGTCAGTCTGCATGTTCTGCTCAAAGATTTTTTTTAACATTTTCTATAGAGTATGTGAGATTACTTAATTTTCATTTGCTTCCTGACTACCATGACTTAATAGCTCCTTAATCCAAACAATTTAAATGAAGTATGTCCTCAGAATATGAAGATGTATTATTAAATATAAGTTGTTATTCAGTTAAAAATGATAAAAGAAATACCTGAGGAGTACAACAATTGGGAAAGAAGGAAAACAGTTATATTTAATTACAGACAATATAATATTTCACTGAAAAATCTGCAAGAAATTGATGATAAAAGTAACCTAAGCCTTCAGAAAGTGATAGAGATGTAAATTAACATTCAGAATTCAGTATGAACTATATCTACTATGTGACATAAACCCTGCTCTAAAGCAATGAGGAGACAAAATATGTGTCCATGCACTAAACAAAAGGAGTGAAGTCCTTTCCCTGGGGAACCTCCCAGTTACCCCTAAAATGTACAAAATTAGATTCTAACAAGTGAGAACTTAAGTTTTGAATAAAACAAAACAACAACTAAAGATAACAGTTTTTACAGTTAATTTACAAATTTGGCAATACACTAACAAAATCCCCATATTAATTTTTATGGCTATAGCTAGTCATTTTTTGTGTTCATGAAATAGCATCATAGAAAATTTATTAAGGGAAATTGAGGTACATGAAACTGCACATGTATAAAAAGGATAAAGATTACTTTTGACACATTTGTGAATTGTATAACTATTACTACAGTCAAAATAAAAGTAGTTGATTATATTTCATGACTGTTCTTTTGACCCCTGCCCATAGAAAACAGCCTATTTCCACATTGTCTCAGTGGACTTGTGATTGGCATTTCTATAATATCATGTAAATAGATATGTTTTTCTTTAATACAAAAATAATTTAAATATTTACCCATAATTCTATATTTATTGTTTGGAATACTATTCTATGTACTTATCACCATCTCATCTCTTACTCTCAATAACTCAAGGTCATTTAATCTATTACAAATAAAGTTGTTATCCGTTCTTTACTATTATGATCATTTATTTTATGTAAATGAAATATTCATAAATATCTAGATGAAATATTCATAAATTATGCTAATTTAATATTATGTTATTATCAGCCATCCATCTAACTGCAAATCTGCTTCTGAATGAGATAAAAATTTAAACCTTTAACAGTTATAAAGGAGAGCTGCAATTGCTCTATTTTAAAGTCAAAACCGGAATCATGTTTCTATTTTAATTTTAACAGTTCTAATGCATGGATACTTTATGGTTTTGAACTTGTTGCCCCTGGTGGTAAGCAATAGATTCTTTCAATTCTGTTCTTATAGATAATATGACTAGTAGTACATCCAGACATTCATTCACTGGACCAGAGTCATCTCTACTGAATTAATGGTTATGTATATAATTTGTTATCACTATGGTCAATCAAGATTTATTCTCCTGCACTAATAATAAATATACTATCAATAACAATGATGACTCTTTTATGTTACAAAAGATGCGTCATTATTCATATGAGAAAACTTTTCATAAGAATTTTTATTGAAACAAATTTTGGGGAATTTCAATGCTGGAGAAAAGAAGCATATGTGAGATCTTACATTAAAGGCTTGATGTATCACAAAGCTTCATTTAAACATTTAAGAAAAAATAAAAAAAATTATCTTCCTTTCTTTAAATTAAAAACAATCTTATTTTATATATCAATGCCATTTCCCTCCCTCTCTAATCCTCCCATCCCCACCCCCTCCAATGACCCTCATCCCATCCCTCCTCTGCTCCATAGAAAGGGTGAGGCCTTCCATGGGGGATCATCAAAGTCTGTCACATCATTTGAGGCAGGGCCTAGACCCTCCTTGGTGTGTGTAGTCTGAGAGAGCATCCCTTTAGTGGAATAGGCTCCCAGAGTCTGTTTGTATATTAGGAATAAATACTGATCTGTTACCAGAGGCTCCATAGACTTCCCAGGATTCCTAACTGACACACACATTCAGAGGGTCTGATTCCATCTATACTGGTTTCTGAGCTGTCAGTCTGGAATCCATGAGCTCCCCACCTTGTTCAGGTCAGCTGTTTCTGTGGGTTTTCTCAGCCTGGTCTTGACCCCTTTGCTCACAACTCCTTTTTCTCTAGGCCTGGATTCCATGAATTCAGCTCAGTGCCTAACTGTGGCTCTCTGCTTCTGCTTGCATAAGCTACTAGATGAAGGCTCTAGGATGTCATATAAAGTAGTCATCAATTTCAATACAGGGGAAAGGAATTGAAAGTAGTCTTTCCACTATAGCTTAGATTGTTAGTTGGGGTCATCCTTGTAGATCTCTAGACATTTCCCTAGTTTCTCTTTAAGAGTATAGTGGTTCACTCTGTTAAGGTATCTCTTTTCTTCCTCTCCTCTATTTCCCCCAACTCAGTCTTTCTACTTACTCATGTCTTCCTCCCTCTCCTCTTCTCCCCGTTATTTTTCCTACCTTCTTCTCTTCCCCCACCATGCTCTAATTTTTTTCAGGAGGTCTATTCACATTCCCCCTTTCCTGGGGACTATATATGTCTCTCTTAGTGTCCTCCTTGTTTCTTTTCTGAAGTTGTGGATTATAGGATGTTAATCCTTTACTCTATGTCTAATATGCATATATGAGTGAATAAATACCATATGTGTCTTTCTGTGACTGGGTTACCTCACTCAGAGTGGTTTCTTCTAGATCCATATCGTTGCCAGCAAATTACAAGTTTACATTGTTTTTTCTCTGCTGAGTAGTACTCCCTTGTGTAAATGTACCACTTTTTCTTTATCCATTCTTCCGTTGAAGGGAAGAAAAATATGATGACATTCTTATCCCAATGCTTTATATATTATCCCATACAACTTTTATCATAATTCTATGAAACGTTTTTGAGTTTATTTATGCTTTTTATTGTTGTTTAATGATTTAGGTCAACCAAAATCCAAGATTCTGTTGTAAGTGAGCATTTGGACTCTACCATAGAACAGAAGAAACATCTGCATGAGTACTTATGTGTTCTGCTTTTCTAATATTTGTAATGATATTAACTTAAATACAGACAATTTCATATTCATTTATTTTTAACAATTCATGGCCAGATAATTAATTCTAAAAACATCCCAGAGTAGTTCTAGCAATAAACCCCTGTTGATAGGCAAATGTTTTACAACCCAATCATTTTAATGATGAAAACTTGAAAAGAAATCATAAAATTTTTTTAACTCCATGTTAAATATTATTTCCATTAAAAACTTATTGTCTCTAGAAATCCTTAAAAATAACATTAAAAATCACCTTAGGAGAGGTAAAAAAAAGTCACTCAAAACATGTCCCGTAGAATTGGTGACATCTTGCTGGCACCCTTGATTCATCTGAGGAGCTATCCATCTTTCTCTTGATTGTTTGAGGTTCCAGGTCAGGAGATGGATGAAAGTCCTTCAAAATCATATTATATTGGATTCAAGAGGTCCCAGTACACCAGAGTAACTCTGCCTTCTTGCCACACCAGCCCCAGTAGAGACAGTATAGCAATGCTGAGAGAAATCTCAATAGCTATCTGTCCAGAGGTTCGCACCACACGTGGTTACGCCTCCCGGGGAAAAGTGGTTCAAGTCCCTTGCGTGGCTGGCTGTTTGGAATGGGTGCTAGATGTGTTTTGTGCTATGATAACAATATTGCCTTTTATTCAAGGGATATTTTAGCCTGTAAGCTCCACTAGTAATTCAGAGATGCCTAGAGAACACTTAGATATAGTTTCAGGAACTGAAAGAGATACAGATCAGCAGTCAATAGATGGGTATTGCCCTCTGTGCCTTCAGACACAGATCCTAGGTGCCAATTGTGACTTCAGATGTCAGTCAGGGCCTGATAAATCAATTAGGGCTAAGGCTATAGGAAGCAGCCCACAATGAGACCCTGCCTGTAATTAACCCGCCCACAACAAACATGCTATGGGATTCACAACAATACTCTAATTTGGGATCTTGGGGCCCCTAAATCAACACTAGAAAAGTTTACTATCTAGAGACAAAGATTAGCCTCTAAACTCAACAAATCAAATCTCTGATATGCTGACCACAAGCAGGCCAAAATAAACAGAGTTTCCTAATTATACACTTGCTGAGAAACTTCAAAGGGAATTGTTAACATCTATAGATTGCCTGTTTATCTTTAAACTGTGACCAAAGATCTGTACTTTGAACTTTCTGTATAAAAACCTGATATTCTGAAGTAAACTTTGCAGCAGTTCGCAAACCTCCTCAGGTGTGTTTGTGTCTGTCTGTCTAGCCGAAGCCATTCCTGACCTGGTCATCCGAGTCTTGGTCTCCACACAGACCTGCAACCCACTGAGCAGTCTGTGGCAGCTGGTGCCCAAAACAGGGACCCTGGGACAGGTAACTCTTTCTTTCTTTTAAAGGAGTGGATAGGCTCTCACCAAGGGAACTGCAGTCCCGCCAGTGAAGATAGGCTGGTTAAGGGTGAGTAATCTGGGAAATTAAGATGGGAAAATCAGGCTCAAATGAACAGAAAACGCTCATATCTATCTTGAAACATATGCTAGCAGAAAGAGGTTTAAAAATGTCTAAGATTTAATCAGGCCCATAAGGAAAACTGGCTCAATACAGGATTACATAAAAGTATATGCAGATGCCTCACCTACTGTAATGCAAGGGATGGCTTATACAGCAGCTATGCAGGGGAAGAAATTCTCTGCTTTTGTGAAACAGACATATGGTGGAGGCAATGGTAAGAATCCTGCCCCCACTTGTTTTAATTGTGGAGAATCAGGTCATATGAAGAAAGACTGTAAAAAGGGAGACTAGGGTGGAAGTCCTAAAAGGTCCCCTGGCATCTGCCCAAGATGTAAAAAGGGAAGGCATTGGAGGAGTGAGTGCCATTCCAAGTTTACCAAGGATGGAACTCGAATTGAAGATATTCCCAGGGAGGAATCAAAAAACTAGTAAAGGGGCAGCCTCTCAGCCCCCCCAAAAGAGAGGAAAAAACATTACAGGAGGTTCAGTCAGATTTAAACCTAAAGCTCCAGAGTTTACAATACATGATCTCCCAAGAGCAACTCCAGGGAGTGCAGGACTTGATCTTGCTTCAACTCAGGAATTAATCTTTTCAAAGGAAGATGGGGTACAATTAGTACCTACTTCTGTAAAGGGAACTTTGCCCTCAGGGATTACAGGATTGTTCTTGGGAAGGAGTTCCAACTATAAGAATGGGTTGGAAGTATTACCTGGAGTAATAGATTCAGATTTTCAAGGAGAAATCAAAGTCATGGTTAAAAGTACAAAGCAAACTACAGTTATAAAGAAAGGGCAAAGAATAGCACAATTACTGCTGTTACCATATTTGAAGTTACCTAACCCTGAGCTACAGGCTGAAAGGGGGGAAGGTCAATTTGGCTCCTCAGATGTTGTAGCCTGGGTTACAGAAATAGGAAAAGAGAGGCCTTTTAAGGTCATAAGATTTAATGGACGACCCTTTAAGGGGATTTTGGACACAGGCGCAAACAAAACCTGCATAGCAGGAAAAGATTGGCCTAAATCGTGGCCTGTATGCCAAACCTCCTCTTCCTTACAAGGTCTGGGGATGGTATCCAATGTTGCAAGGGCCGCAGAGACTGTACATTGGAAATGTGAAGCAAAAGAGGGATTTATTCATCCTTATGTAATTCCCTCACTACCTTTCTCCCTATGGGGAAGGGACATAATGGAACATATGTCTGTAAGACTGATAACAGATGAAGAAAATTTTTCCTAGGGGCCATTATGAGCTCTTTATATGCAAAAAAAAAAAATCTCATGGAAGAATGATGAGCCTGTATGGCTTAATCAATGGCCCCTAATAACTGAAAAAATACAGGCTATAGAGGAAATAATACAGGAACAATTACAGGCAGGTCATCTGGAGGAGAGCTTCAGTCCGTGGAATACTCCCATTTTTGTGATAAGGAAAAAGTCAGGGAAATGGACTGTTACAAGATTTAAGGGCAGTAAATGCCACTATGTATGATATGGGAGCACTGCAGCCAGGGCTACTATCACCTGTTGCAGTGCCTCAAGGATGGAAGGTAATAGTCATTGACTTGCAGGACTGCTTCTTTACGATACAATTGCATCCTGATGACTGTCAGAGATTTGCTTTTAGTGTACCATCTGTAAATTATAAAGAACCTTTTTTGATATCAATGGAGGGTTTTGCCTCAGGGAATGAAAAACAGTCCTACCTTGTGTCAGTATTTTGTTGCTAAGGCAATAGAACAATTAAGGAAAGATCATTCTGATGCTTATCTAGTACATTATATGGATGATATTTTAATAGCACATCCAGACAAACAGGAATTGGATAAGTTGGTTGTTAAATTGATTAATAATTTAAAAGACCATGGATTAGTTGTTGCCCCAGAAAAAGTTCAACAAAAATGGCCAATAAATTATTTAGGTCATACCATGCAGGAAGACTATGTTTCTACACAGATAATTGAAATTAGAAGAGATAAAATGAGGACTTTAAATGATTTTCAAAAGGTATTAGGAAATATTAATTGGGTTCGACCATATTTAAAGATTACCACAGGGGATTTAAGACCATTGTTTATGACATTAAATGGAGACCCAGATCCTAAATCAGCAAGGATCCTCACCTCTAAAGCTTGTGAGGCCCTACAATTGGTAGAAGAAAAGCTGACAGAAGCAAAAGTAACAAGAATAGACTATAACAAGCCCTTGAGTCTATTAATTATAAGGACAGAATATACCCCAACAGGTTGTCTTTGGTAGGATGGAATATTGGAATGGATCCATCTGCCACATACAAACTCCAGAATTATTTCAGCATATGATATTCTCTGTGCAGCTCTTATAGTAAAAGCCAGAAACAGGTCCAAAGAAATTTTTGGAAGAGACATGCAGGAAATAGTAGTTCCTTATACTAGACAGCAATTTGAACATTTGTTACAGGAAAGTAATGATTGGGGTTTAGCATTAATTGGATATTTAGGAATTATTAAATTTCATTTACCAAGACATCCAGTCATTGAATTCATAAAAGAAACACCTATAATTTTCCCTTCAAATTGGTCGACAGAACCTATAGAAAAGGCAAAAGTCATCTTCACTGATGGGTCCTCAAAAGGAAATTTAGTTATGATTGTTCAAGGGGAACCTCCCATAATAAAATATGAAAAGGGAATTTCTGCTCAAAAGGCAGAAATCATTGCAGTGATCTTGGCCTTTGAGAAAGTAAAAGAACCATTTAATCTTTATACAGATTCCAGATATGTGGCAGGATTATTTCCTGCTATCGAGACAGCTATGATTTCTATAAGAACAGAAATTAATGACCTGCTTAGCAAACTAAAAGAATTGGCTCAGAAGAGAAAATTTAAATATCATTTGGCTCATATTAGGGGACATACAAAATTGCCTGGGCCATTGGCTCAAGGAAATGCCATAGCAGACTCCTATACACAAGTTTTCACTGCTCTTGAGAATGCAATGGCGAGTCATAAACTACATAATCAAAATGCATCTGCTCTAAGATATATGTTTAAACTAACTAGGGAACAAGCTAGGGAGATAGTCAAGACTTGTCCTGACTGCCCTAATATTGGCAATGTGCCTAAAATGGGAGTCAATCCCAGAGGATTTAAGCCTTTGGCCTTATGGCAAATGGATGTTACTCATGTTTCAGAATTTGGGAAACTATGGTGTGTGCATGTAACTATAGATACCTTTTCTCATTTGATGTATGCCTCTGCTAGAGCTGGAGAAGCTGTAAAGGATGTTGTTCAACATTTGACAGCTTGCTTTGCCTATATGGGAGTTCCTTTTAAAATCAAGACAGACAATGCTCCTGCTTATACTTCCAGAAGCTATAAAGAGTTTCTGCAGAAATGGCAAATTGAAGGATCCACAGGAATACCTTATAATCCACAAGGACAGGCAGTGGAAAGGAGTCATCAGCTTCTAAAAGCTCAAATCACAAAATTAAAAGCTTCAACGTCTTATTTGACTCCTCATCATGTATTGACACATGCTCTGTTTGTGCTTAATCATATGAATGTTAATGATAAAGGTCTCAGCACAGCTGAGAGACACTGGAATACTCAGGCTGCAGCTGAGCCTCAGCCTCTGGTTCGCTGGAAGGACCTGTAAACGCGTCAATGGAAAGGGCCAGATGTGCTAATTACCTCTGGGAGGGGTTATGCTTGTGTGTTTCCACAGGATGAAAGCTCGCCAATCTGGATTCCAGACAGACTTATCAGACCCTTCCATCAGGAGACTCTCACGGAAAACAAAGAGGAGGAGAAACCGCGAGCTGCAGACAATGGGGAAGCAGCTGATGAGTCTGAAGATAACAAAGAAGGTGAAGCCACCTCAGAAGCTGAACTTCGCCGCGATCTGCCAACACAGACTCAACTCAAGAAACTACAACAAGAGGCTCTTACCGTACTGGCTCAAGCAAAAACTCCTAAGACTCCTGTAGCAATTTTTCTTGCTTTTCTTGCTATCTTATCAATGAATTCTGGGGTAAATGGAGAAAGTTACTGGGCATACATTCCCAAGCCTCCACTCTTATATCCGGTGGTTTGGGAAAATACGGAGCTCATTAAAATTATGACTAATGTTACTGATGTGCTAGGGGGAACTCCTGATTTTCATATAGGAATTAATTCATCTGGGTATATAAATTATGAAGGTAGAGCAGATTCCTTACCAATCTGTATAGCACTTGATGGTATGCCTCCAGCTGGTTGTTTGCCTGTCAGCTATAGAACTTTCCTTACTGATACTCCTGATAATAAACCTGTTACATGTAGGAGTCCTGAACAGCAGCATATGTGGCAACTACAAATTGCTACTTTGGGATACTCTAATTTTAATGAAACTTTGGTGGTAAATCAGCCACTGCCTTCTAGATTGCCACATTGCATGATAAAATACAAGAAAGATAGGTTATGGGAGGGAGATGAAGATCAGATGCCTAATTGGCTTCATTGTGGATTTCTTCAAGCTGGAACAAGGTTTTCTCCTTTGACTTCAGGAGAAATTATCTGGGATTTCTCTACACCATCACCCGATCATGACTATTCTGGCTACCTTAAGGATCATTCTGCTCAATTTGGAGGATACACTCCTCCAAAAAATGAGCCCATAAGGAGATGGTATTCAGCAGGATGGGTGTCACCTGTATGATATTTGTAAAAACCGGATGGGACATATGGGACTCCTCAGCCAGATGTATTCAGGTTGGTTGCAACAGCCAATGTTATAATATTAAAGAAACCAAAGGCTGTCAAGTCAGAGCCTGTTCCTGCCACTGCTTGTCTCTCTTACCCATATGCCTTAATGTTTGGACATAACAAATTGGTGCATATCAAGAAAAAAGGGGACTCATTTTTTGTTAAATGTCGATCCTGCATATTAACTAATTGTGTACAATAAGGTTATGATAAATCCTTTTCAACTGTATTGATTGTTAAAAGGCCTGCTTATGTGATGCTGCCGGTAGATTTGGGTAATGATACTTGGTACGATAATTCGGCTATAAACTTGTTTAACAAAATTAATGAATTGATTAGGCCAAAAAGATTTGTTGCCTCATTAATTTTAGGAATTACAGCACTGATAGCCATTTTGACTTCTTTTACAGTTTCTACAACAGCATTAGTAAAGGAAATGTAGACAGCTTCCTTTGTAAATAACATGCATAGGAATGTCACCTTTTCCTTGTCAGAACAGAGATTAATAGATCTGAGATTAGAAACTAGAATAAATGCTTTAGAAGAGACAATAATAGAAATGGGCCAAGACATACAAAATCTTAAGACACAATTAGCAACTAAATGTCATGCAGAGTTTAAGTATATCTGTGTTACACCTCTTCCATACAACTCTTCCTTTAATTGGAACAAGACTAAGGCACATTTATTAGGAGTATGGAAGGATACCAATTTAACCTATGATATCAAGACATTGCAGGAGAAAATTACAGTCATGAGTCAGAAAAAGATAGATACTTGGGACATTTCAGGCCTAGCATCAACATTTTCAGAAAACCTAAGATCCCTGAATCCATTAAGCTGGACTCAGTATTTTGTTTTCCTAGGAATTGGAGCTGCTATTTTATTTACAATGTGCTTGGTTTTTCCTATTCTTTTCAGAATAGCACTTGACTCCATCAGCACCCTCCAGCGTGATTTCCAGCTATTCCGCTTAAAAAATAAAAAAGGGGGAACTGCCACACCAGCCCCAATGGAGACAGTGTAGCAATGCTGAGAGAAATCTCAATAGCTATCTGTCCAGAGGTTCGCACCACACGTGGTTACGCCTCCTGGGGAAAAGTGGTTCAAGTCCCTGCAGCTGCTTGCGTGGCTGGCTGTTTGGAATGGGTGCTAGATGTGTTTTGTGCTATGATAACAATATTGCCTTTTATTCAAGGGATATTTTAGCCTGTAAGCTCCACTAGTAATTCAGAGATGCCTAGAGAACACTTAGATATAGTTTCAGGAACTGAAAGAGATACAGATCAGCAGTCAATAGATGGGTATTGCCCTCTGTGCCTTCAGACACAGATCCTAGGCGCCAATTGTGACTTCAGATGTCAGTCAGGGCCTGATAAATCAATTAGGGCTAAGGCTATAGGAAGCAGCCCACAATGAGACCCTGCCTGTAATTAACCCGCCCACAACAAACATGCTATGGGATTCACAACAATACTCTAATTTGGGATCTTGGGGCCCCTAAATCAACACTAGAAAAGTTTACTATCTAGAGACAAAGATTAGCCTCTAAACTCAACAAATCAAATCTCTGATATGCTGACCACAAGCAGGCCAAAATAAACAGAGTTTCCTAATTATACACTTGCTGAGAAACTTCAAAGGGAATTGTTAACATCTATTGATTGCCTGTTTATCTTTAAACTGTGACCAAAGATCTGTACTTTGAACTTTCTGTATAAAAACCTGATATTCTGAAGTAAACTTTGCAGCAGTTCGCAAACCTCCTCAGGTGTGTTTGTGTCTGTCTGTCTAGCCGAAGCCATTCCTGACCTGGTCATCCGAGTCTTGGTCTCCACACAGACCTGCAACCCACTGAGCAGTCTGTGGCACCTTCTGTAAAGGACTCTCACGAACACATCTTGTATTATGGTGTAATGTTAAGAAAAATCTATAAAATGTTTTGTCTTACTGAGAAATAATAGCTTGTGTCTTTAACTCCAAAGTTCCAATGTGGAGTAAACTCTCAGACTTTCCTGTCTGACATGACTTTGACTAAGAAAGCAGTAACACCTGTGTAGAAGAGAGTGAAATCTTCTTCTATTGGATCCATGTATGTTTAGTAAATTGAAAGCTATTGTATATATGTAAATATCTTCCAGTTTTGTATATATGAGGGGAAGTAGGTAAATGTTTGTTCTTAAAAGGAGACTATTGGTAACAGTAAGGCTTTGATCGTTTAATACCATTACTGATTACCAAGCCTGATGAACTGAATGCAATTGCAGAGGGAAAGATGAGTTTTTATATAAGTTTAAGCTTTGATCCAGAAATGTGTCCGGTGGTGTAGATCCCTAAGTTATGTTGAAAATGTATGAATTGCATGGCTAAGGGGATTATAGTAAACTTATATTTCATTTATTTTGGGGCTTGTAGATGTAATGGCTTTCTGGGTAGAAAAAAGAAGGTGGAGACAAACTGGTTTCATCTCTTGGAGAGAAATTGATTCATGATCCCTACTAATATTTAACAAAATATTAACAGTGAATCCATCAATTTGTACAATATAAGTTATACAATAAAAAATCCTTGACCCCCATCACAGGACCTCTACTAAAGAGGCCCTACTCAGATGGAGAGTGCCAGCTAGACCCACCTATCAGTGCTGAAACATCCAGAGTACCAGCCTAGCTTTTGTCCCCTTCACCAGGCTTTGGCTATGGATGAATTTGGTTCTAATCCCTCAAGGGCAGCAGATTCTCCCCTACACCCTCCCAGGGAAGTCACTGGGTGGGTCCTGGATCTCCCTGCCTCTGAGAGGGCTCTTGGAGCTATGATATATCCCCACCCACTCCCACCAAGAGCCTGCCCTCCCCCTCTGCTCTTCCCTACCCTGCCCACTGTTCCACTGCTCTGGTTGAGCACTGAGCCAGAGGGTGGAGCCAACAATCCAGCCACATTCTGGGAAATTCCTGGAGCCCATCTGAGCACAATAGATCAGCCTATCCATGTGGGACCACCCGTAATTTCTACCTGCCTGGTCTCTGATGCCCACCACCAGACTTCTACTGGAGTTCTGGGACCCTCCCAGAGATCTGCCTATCTCTGCAGGTCCACCTTGAATTCCTGTGGTCTGGATCCTTGACCCCCATCTCAGGACCTCTGCTAAAGAGGCCCTACTCAGCTGGAAAGTGCCAGCTAGACCCACCTATTGGGGCAGAATATATTATAAAATGTAAATCCAGTGTCTGAAGAAAGAAAGGCACATAAGAGCCATTGAATAGGCCTGTAAGTAAACATTGTCAGGGTAGAGTTTTACAAACTAGAAATTACAAACATCATAATTCTAAGTGTCGATTTTTTTTAACATATTTGGAGAAGATCATCATAACATTTAAAATCATATCCTTTCATTGAAAACAAAACAGAAATATTTCTTAATATACAATGAGAAATATTTCTCATACAATCAATGAGATATAAAGAAGATGGGGTTATTCTAAGGTAAATAGGTTGATGCATCCTCTCTATTTCTTTTACTTTAGCCTCCATGATGCATATGTGACAACTTTTATATATGAAATAGTAATAGACAATTATAGAAATGTGCTATAACAAAAATATTTGAATTAATGATTAAAATATTGTCAAGCAAATTCAAATGAGTAATAGTAATTGAAATCATGCATCAGTTGATGATTCTATAACAATAAGTAAATCCTATATTTGTTTAGTTTAGTTTATAGGAATGATTTTCTATCTAGTATTTTCTTTAGGGCAACACTGACATCTTTATTCCTTAGGCTGTAGATCAACAGGTTCAGCATGGGCACAACAATGGTATAAAACACAGAGGACACTTTTCCTCGTTCCATGGAGCTGACTGATGATGGCTGTAAGTACATGAATGCAGCAGACCCAAAGAACACAGTAACAGCACAGATGTGGGAGCTACAGGTACTAAAGGCTTTGGACCTACCATCAGTAGAACGAATGCGGAGGATGGTGGCAATGATGAAGATGTAAGAAGTAAAAATTGCCATAGTTGGGACAACAATGTTAAACGTACCAAAACCCAGAATCAACAACTCATTAATGTAAGTATTGGAGTAAGCAAGCTTCAGGAGAGGAAGTAGATCACAGAAATAGTGATTGATCACATATAAATTACAGAACTTAACTCTGATCATGAAGCCTGTGTGAGCTGATGCACAAATCACACCAATAATATACACCGTTGATATCAGGGAACTGCAAATTGGATAGGACATGATTACATTGTAAAGTAAGGGGTTACAGATGGCAACATAGCGATCATATGCCATTGCAGCCAACATGTGACACTCTGCAATGGCAAAAATAAGGAAGAAATACAGCTGTGTCATGCATCCAGTGTAGGAGATGAAGTTCTTCTCCATCACAAAATTCACCAGCATTTTAGGGGCAATGACTGTGGAATGGCAGAGATCAATGAATGATAAACTAGCAAGAAAATAGTACATGGGGGTGTGCAGGTAGGAACTGAGCCCAATCAGTGTGATCATGCCCAGATTCCCAACCACAGTGACAACATAGATCCCAAGGAAGAGGAGGAACAGAGGCATCTGTAGTTCTGGCTTTTTTGAGAGCCCAGTCAGGATGAATTCAGCCATGGTGCAATGGTTTCCTGGTGCCATATCCTCTGTCGAAATTCTGAAGAAAACAAAATACATGTCTGTTACATTGACTGTTGTTTCAAATTTACAGATTTCTACATGCATGTGACTTTTAGCTATGTTTGATTTGAATCCCCTTTCAATGATTAAAAATAGAGAAATATATAAAAGTAAACTTCAACATTTAATTACCATTATTTGTTAATAATAACAAATAATAAGCATTTGAGTATTTCAGTGGCTTCACAGCAATATCTTTTCTTGAAGCTTACATTTCCTCTCTGAGGTCTACATCTCATAAAATCCTAAAGTGCTGTTGAATCTGAAAAGGGAGAAAAATACTCAGTAGTCTCATCCAACTACAGATGTATGATCCAAAACAAGTGAAAGTGTGGCAAGATGTCATCAAGAGTGCAATAGTGACACTGGTTTCATGGTGGTAACTGTCAGCTATTCAATTGGACTTTGAACTGCTCAGTAATAAACCTGGAAGTGTAAACTTTACCCACTACTCATGTCTCAGCTTGTCATAAAGCCTAAAGGATAACACACAACTGCCACTTTCTTAAACAAATGTGTTTCTAAATGCATTTGAAATACTGATTCTTGCACCTGCAGACATGATTAACTCTTTTTTCATATCAAAGAAGCTTCTTTTTTGTAGAAGATGGAAGACTGAGACCATTGCAGGAAGCCTCAGCTGGTCAAAATGCAGATAACTATTAGGTTTCAATCTCCAGTTGATACTTCTGAACATGACATCTACCCATAAGGCTTAGGGAACATAACTAGATAGGAGCTGATATATTATAAGAAAAATGATCGGGAAGTCTGCTATGAGATAGTGCCTTGTTTAATGATATCGAAGCTACACTCATAAAATTTCAATTTCTTTTTTGCCTAAATGATAGTGGCAGAATGACAATACCAGCTGGCAAGGCAACCAGATGGGGAAAACCTATGTGGCTTTTATCCCTAGATAAAGACTTACATGAAGTTGATGATTTATGTGGAGGGTTGAATTCTTTGAGAGGTTGAGTAAACCTGTGTTTAGCCCTAAATTCATATAAATAGCACTAGTAGTCTCCGTGTGATATACATATATGTATGCAAGTATGTGTATATATGCATGTGTGTATATGTGTGTACATGCTTGTGTGTGTGTGTGTGTGTCTATGTGTGTGTGTCTATGTGTGTGTGTGTATATGTGTGTGTGGGGGGTGTGTGATAAATTCGAAAGGTGAAGTATATGGAAATGATGTAAATACAGAACACATCTATAAAATTATCAAAAATAACTTATATTCCCATGATTTATCAGATATTAATTATTTGCTGTTTTTCATTTTCAGATCTGTAAAGCTATGCTCTAGTTACTCTTACCTTCCGTCCCTCTCAACTATTACTTATCATCTTACAGTTCATTTTCTTATTTGCTTGCTGCTAGTAGTCTACCAAATATTAAAGAAGCTATCACTTGTGAGTTATCATTGCATGAAAAGCAGAAACATTCTGAGACAACGCAGACTCTTGAGTGTTATGTCCTTTTACTTTAAATGCTAGGCACCATAATCACTGTGTGGACCAAAGCAAATTCCTAAATGAGTAGGAGATGAATTATGAAAATCATAAAATATTTTCAATCTAAAATTTGTGTTACTAATACAGCAAAATAAGTCTAAAGAAAACTTGTACACAAAGCTAAAAAGTTGATGAAAAAAATATCAGAAAGAAAATATTAAGGAAATTACTTCAAGTCTAAAAATAGTTTGTTTTCTTACAAAGAAAATGTATGAACAATTTGGCCAATAAAAATAAAACTAAGAAAAACTTGTAACTATAAAAGTGACTAGTTTGAACTTCATTAAAATTGAACTTTTTAAAAAGAAAATTAAATTTCTATCCCACAGTAAAAAAAATAAAAATAGCTAAAATATTTTAACAAATCAAATGCTTTGCTGAAACAGCTTACAAAAAGGTGATATAAGTAGTCATTAGAAAATATTAAATACTCAATGTCACTAACCATCAAAGAAATTAAAAGAACACGCTCTCTACACACTTATATTGAAAACAGTTAAAGTAGTTGTAGCAATACTTCCAGTTGACAAGGAATTTCCATATTATACAGATCTGTGTGCAGTGTAAAACTGCTCTCCTAAATAGAAAATAGCCTCATAATTTACTCTAAATTTAAAAGGATTTTCCTACTGCATCTGACCAGTGCATCCCACAAATTCTGTAGAGGAAAATGTCGGCAATTTTTTTGTGGAGACATGTGTGCAAATATGTGTGCAGTAGCTTCATTCATGTCAACCACTTTTTGTCACTCTCAATCCACATGTGCAACAGACACAGGTTACAGTTTATGTACATTTTAAGTCTTTATTATATTTTGATTTAGTGTGTGTGTGTGTGTGTGTCTGTGTGTGTGTGTGTGTGTGTGTGTGTGTGTGTGTGTTGTGTTCATATAGTAGTGTTCCCGTTGAGGTCAGAGGATACCTGGAACCTGGAGGGAGTTGCTTCTTTCCTTCCACCTCACGAACCCAGTGGCTTAAATTAAGGTCCTCAGCTTTGGTAACCTGATGACCAGTTTTTCAACCTCTAAGATGCACCCATAAATATAAATTTTAAATGAATAAATAATGAAAATAATTACAAAGAGCATACAAGCAGTCACAATAATGCTGTATAAACATGACAAGCTTTCAAAAGTAAATTCTTAAAGGCATACAGTTTCAGACAGCTTCCCACCAAATTAAAAAATATAATGTTAAGAATTTTTTATATTTTATTACTTGAAATGGTATTTTAATATTCATAGATTCATTATAGAACTTTGAGAATTATCTTTTTGTGTAAAATAAAATTGGTTCTCAATAACCCATAAGAACAAGCTAAAAATATTGCAGCTTCTGTTACCAGTTCTCAAAGTTGTTTCAAATCTGATTTTTGATAAAAGCTATTTATGTGAAGCTGTAATTTAGGTGTAATGCTTTAGAAGACAAGATGACAGAATGTTGATATTAAAGCTGTCTATTGGCCTCTTTGGACGGTCCTTCATTGCCATAATGATGATCACTGTGGTTGAGAACACAGGTTAAAAAAATTTTTATGGAGTTAACCTATTAAATGTTCAATTTTGAAATAAAACCAAGCTGTGTTTGATTCCCCATGATACAATGTTCTCCTTCTAGCTGGTAGGCATAAAAGATTATAAAACCCCAAACTCTTAATGGTCAGTTTGTCTCTTCTTTAATGCAGTGTATTATTTGTAAGTACCAGAGTCTAGTCAATCACATTCTACTGTCATCTAGTAAATATTTTGTTGTTGTTTTTAAATTTCTTAAAAGCCATAATACAAACATTATCCAATTCATTGTACTTGACTGAACCTTCAGGAAGGGATTATTGCTGGTGTATTCTATAAAAGTTAAGAAAAGCTTTGTGAATAATTGAATAACTAAAGGTATTACAAACTATTTTCCTGACTTCAAAGTGATTATTCCAGGCTCTTTCATCACAGTTAGGGATGAACACTCACCCTTCTTTCTGAAAGTCTTAGCACCAAATTTTTGTCCTTATTTGAATAATCAAAAATGCTTCACATGTACTCAGCATACTCCCATCTTCAGTGATAAAGGCCAAGATATAGGCCTGTGTCTCAGCTTTTTGAAGCTTGTTTCGTCAGAGGCACAGGTCAGCATTCCTAAAGGCTTCTTCAGATCTAAGATAACTCATACACTCATCTTTCATAGTCACTTTGAGTGGTCTCTATTGTGTTGTTCTGATGGTTTGCTCTGAGTTTATAACCTCAGTTAACAAATAGAGAATGCTCTAAGGGATTCTAGTGCTGAGGGAGCAATGAACTAGTTGAAAATGAAATAATTGTCTTTACCAATTCCCAGTAGGCTAATTTTTTCTTATTTAATAATAATTATTTTTATTATCTTAAGTTATAATATAATTTGTTAGTTTATATTTGCCTTTTCCTCACTGCAACTGCTCCTAAGCAGCCACTGGCTGTCTCTCAAATTCAAGGTCTCTTTGTTTTTTCACAGAATTTATTTTTACTGTGTAAATCCTTTATACATAAATACATACAATATGATGAAATCAATCCCCATTACTTCCTCCTATTAGTCCCAATTTAACCTCAAAAATTTATGCATTCTTTCTCATTTTAGTTTTTAATCTTAAAAGTATTTTAAAATGTTTATGTATTTTCTTTAAAATATAATCACATCACTCCCCTTTCTATCTCCTCCTTCTGTTAATCCCTGTTGTCCTTACTGATGGGAGATGTCATTCTGTAAATATGTTTATCTTATTGGTTAATGAATAAGCACTGTTGGCCAATAGGAAAGTAAGATAGGAAGGACTAGGAGACAAGGAGTAGGGAGAAAGTAGTAGGGAAGAGATCCAAGATGGAAGATGGAGAGAGCAGAACACCATCCTCTCTCTATGGTAAGATGAGACAACGTGGAAATACTTAGATTAATAGAAATGGGTTAACATTTAAGACAGAGCTAGCCTATAAGAAACTAGTAATTGGCCAACAATGTCTCATACAGTGTCTCAGTGTGTTATTTGGGGCTGACAAGGTGGCAGAGGGACCAGACTAGCAGGAAAACTTACTCAAAACAACTTACCACATTTGCTTCCCAAATTTATGCATTATTTTTCCTTTTATTTTTTAATTTAGGAATATTTTAATATTAATACTTTTTATTAAAATATAATTACATCACTTTACCCCTTCTGTTTCCATCCAGATTCCCCTCACTACAGTTACTTCCATGTCTCTTGCTCCACTCTCAAATTTAGGAAATAAAACAAAAGAGATGGAGATGGGGCTCCAACCTGGGAGGGGGAAAGAGGTCAAAAACGGAAAAAGATGGGAAGAGGGACAGATAACACCTAGGCTATGTGACAGAGCCTCATAGAATCAGAGAGTCATTACTTTATATTTATGTATATTATACACAATACAAATTATTATATGTACAACTGTTTCATTGAACAAAGTATTTTGGTTTTTGGTTATGTATAAATCTTTGATTTTTTAAAAATAAATTTCTATTTAAATTAAAATAATATCTTATTTTACGTATCAATCCCATTCCCCACTTCCTCTTGTTCTTCCATGCCTCCCACCAACTACTCCCATCCTACCCCCCATCCATTCCTCAGGGAAGGTAATGCCTCCCCTGGGGGATCATTAAACATTGTAACATCATTTGGGGCAGGACCTAGGCACTCCCCATATATTTAGGCTGAGAAAGTAATCCTCCATAGGGGATGGGCTCCAAATATCCATTTGTGCACTAGGTATAAATACTGTTTCTACTGCCAGAGGTCTCACAGACTGCTCATGCCTCCAAACTGATGCCCACATTCAGAGGGCCTGGTTAGGTTCTATGCTGCTTCTCCAGTTGTCAGACTAGGGTTCATGAGCTCCCACTTAGTGCAGTTCAGCTGTTTCTATGAATTTCCCCAACGTGATCTTGACTCCTTTGCTCATCACTCCTCCCTCTCTACAACTGGATTCTAGGAGACTGTATCAGAGAAGTTATCTTTAATGCCTATAATGAGATTGATAACTATCTTAAATGCCATCATACAGCCTTCATCCAGTAGCTGTTGGAAACAGAGCAAAGATTCACAGCTAATCTTTGATTTCTGTACTGCATTCAAAACCCTATTCTATTTTATGTTTAGATGACATTTGGTTATGTTGACTTCTCTGTCCACAGTCTTTAAAGAGTGTCTAGACATACATCTATTTATCTGTCAGCTTTAATTAAGTTGTGATATATTTTATTATTCATGAGGTTATGATTGGAGAATGATGTAATACTTAACTTTGGAGGCTGTGCTTGTTTATACAAATGATTTTTCCCAGAGATAATTTTTTTAAAAAATGATGTCATCACTTGTATACATAGACACAAAATATATACATAACTGTAACTTTGATTTGGCTGCCTGAGCAAGTGAGTAAGAGAGAGAGAGAGAGAGAGAGAGAGAGAGAGAGAGAGAGAGAGAGAGAGAGAGAGAGAGAAGCTAGACATAAATTAGGGATTGAGATGCACTGAGTCTAGGTTACTCACTTAATATGATGCTTTCCAGATCCATTCATTTTCATAGAAATCTCATTGTTTTGTCTATTTCTATAGTGGAATAAAATACCATTGCCTTTGGATCTTAATAAAATAAACATCTAAGAAACATCAAAATGAATTTCCATAATTACTGAACTAGTTTACATTCCCACTAGTGGCGAATAAGTTCCAATTTCCCACACCTTTGTAAGTATTTATTGACTCTTCCTTTTAAGAGTTATTTATTTATTTATTATTCGTTCATTTATTTATTTATATGTGTATGAGTTTTTTTATGACATGTATGCATGTGCCCTACATTCCAACTTGATGCACAAAAAAAAAAAAACCCAGAAAATTGTTTTGAATCATTTGGGATTGGAATTACTGACAGTTGTTAGAACAGGCGGAATCAAAATGGGTGATATATAAAAGGTCAGCTGTATAACACAGACAAAATACATCCTTGATCAAGCACACTGATTGATCATGAATATAAGTATATGGATATGCCAAGCTGTGAGAGTTGTAACTGTTGGAGTCTCTGGATCTGACCATAGTTGACTGGATGAAAAGGGAACTTACAATGAAAAATATATACAAACTAGAGATGGTCAGGTTTATGACAAATGTATTAAACATAGGAAAGTAGATACTCAGATATTCATTGAAAGATGGCCTAGGACAGGAAAGCTTCAGAAACAGATGGTTATGTGTGAAATATTGGTTGACCACAACACATTTTCAAAAAGGCATTCTAATTATACAGACCTTATAATCTAATGTGTAATCATACCTATGCATGAACTCCTAAAAATAAGGAAATCAGATGGGACATGAAGATATTAGCAAGCAAGGGACCACAAATGTTGACACAGTAGATATCATTTTGCTCTATTGATTATTTATAATGATGGTTAGAATTACTTTGCTTTTTGGATATAGAGCAATGGGAGTGAATGAGGAGCAGTCTGTGCCCTGTGGAGAGAAGTGAACTAGAAGAAACAAGGCAGTGGGGAACAGGCCACAAGGGGTCATGTGACATACAGCCCTGTGATTTTTGTCAATGCCCACATCGGGGTCCTTGGACCTACCACAGCTGGGGTCTGTGTTGATGTTCACGGCCCATGTTGCCACTGAGGGCAATTCAGATGTCTGTATTGATCCATGCTGCTACCTGCTAAGACCATACAAAAGTCAGTGGTCTGAGCTGACACCAGAGGCTATGGTGATGTCTGGACCCAGGCTGAGGCTGAGAGCCATATCTGGGTACATCAACCTATCTCAGACAGGGTCTGTGATGATATTCATGGCTATGTAACCCACAGGGATTCTGGGAGTGCTGGTAATGGCAGCCTGGGCATCAAAGAGCTGGCCCTGCTGCTTGCAGTTTGCCCAACCCCTCCTGTAAGAACTAGCCCTAGTGGCATAAGAACTATAGTCCTTGCCAGCCTCTGCAGCTGGAAAGCTAGCCCCACTCATCCATGTGCATGGAACAGCTAGCCCTAATGGAGTGGGCATAGGAGAGGTGGGCCTGACCCTTGGCTGAGGAGGGTGCTCTCAAAGGAGGACCAGAATAACCAACTCAGCTACCATCAGGCCCAACACAGGACTTTGAATTTGCCCTCCCTAAAATCAATCCCATTTATAATGTACTGGGATACATGAAGAGGCAGAACATAAGGAACCACTGGATCTTCATGACTCTGGGCAAAAACAGGATATCCGAGAAAAGTTTCATTGAGGGTTCAGTACTGAAGGTTTACCAGAAGTCAAAAGCTTTGAGCAGAATAGTATAAATGATGAGGTGACAAACTAACAAAGAACAAATAGATATACCATATGCCATTTATACCCAAACATTTGACTCACTATTCTCAAGAAGCATTGTTGCACTCCCCAAACTTCTCAAAAGCAGAGCCATTATTACCTGTACTAAGAGAATATACATTAAATATGTATGTATGTGGAACTCCAGACACTAATACTGCTTTACAACGTGTTCTATTGGATTTCTCCTAGAAATATCTTTCACTCAATTACAAATTCATTTCATGCTTGTTTGTTTCGTTTTGTTTTGTTCAAAGTGAGATCTTTTATTAAGCAGGGAAGAAAAAAAAGGTAGATGCTCCAAATGACATGGTAGACTCTGAAGATTCCTCATGGAAGACCTCACCCTCCCTGGGGAACAGAAAGGAGGTGAGATGGGTGTGGAAAGGTAGAACAGGGGAGGACAGGAGGATGCATGACCTGTGATTGACATGTAAAACAAACTGGTTTCCAATTTAAAGTTAAAACATCATTATTAAAAACAGGTAGATGCATCTGCAAGGTCCTTTTTGTAGGGGGAATGGAAGGGGAGGGTGGTCAGGGTGCATGTGTGAGGGAGAGAGGGTAAGAGGGAGGGAGAAAAGCAAGGAGGGAGGGAAGAGAGGGAACTGAGATCGACATATAAAATAAAAATAAATAAATAAATAATTAAAAAAGAAAAAAAGGTAGATGCTTTCAGACACAGGCAGGAAACAGCAGCAAATGACTTTGCAAGTCTGGTTTTTTTTTTTAAATATAGTTTTTATTGTATTTTTCTTTTCTTTTTTTAAAACAATCTTTTTTATATTTAATTATTTTGTATTTTCTCTTTTTTAGTTAATAATAGAATTTAAAAATTTTACATGTAGATCCCAGTTTCCTCTCCTTCCCTCTCTCCCACCCTCTTACATTCTCTCCCCTGTGACATGCAACCTGGTCATCCTCCCCTCCAACCCTCCCACTCCCATTCCACTTGTAGGGCTGCGCTATCCAGGTGGCATCATATAAATCTGTCAAGTCATTGGAAGTAGGGACTAGGATTTTTTTCCTGTCTCTAGGTTAAGGGGGTATCCTTCCATGGGGGATGTGTCCACAAGGTCCTTTTGTGCACCAGGAATACACCCTGTTTCTACTGTCTGAGGTCCCCAAGACTGCTCACTCCTTCTAGCATATTCAGGGGGTCTGAGTCAGGCCCATGCTTGATTTCCAGCTATCAGTCTGGGGGGGGGCATTAGCTCCTCCTTGTTCAGGTCAGCTTCTTTGTGTGTTTCTGCAACCTGGTCTTGTCCTCGCTCTCTGCGTCTGGATTCTAGTTTGAGTCAGTATTTAGTTATGGGTGTTTGCTTCTGTTTCCAGCATGTTATAGATGAAGGTTCCATGATGGTGGATAATTTAGTTGATGATCTCACTATCAGGGAAGGACATTTATGCTTGAATTGTTAGTTGGAGTCAGTTTGTAGGTCTCTAGATCTTTCTTTAGGTTCAGTTTTCTCTTCAAACCAATAATGGCTCCCTCTTTTATGTACTCTCTGTCTCTCTCTCTCTCTCTCTCTCTCTCTCTGTCTCTCTCTCTTTTCTGTCTTCTATTCCTACCCTGACTCAATCTACCTAGTCGCACGTGCTTTCCTCTCCTCCCCTTCTCTTTCTCCTAGTTCTTTCTCCATCTCTTCCTTCCTCAATGCTCCATGTCCCTCCTGAAGTTGCACACTTGGTCAAAGAGGACGACCTTCCCCGAATAGAGGGGGACAGGACTTAGGTCAAGGGTTTATGAGCAGCTGCTCTCCCCTGCTAGAACCCCCAAACCAGTTCTAAAACAATATTTTTTATCTTACATTCCAATGCCAGTTCTCCCTCCCTCCCTCTCTTCCTTCTGCTTAGCCCACACTTCCACCCTAGCTGGGGGGGACATAACTCATGCTACACCCCCACCCATTCAATACCCAGAAAGCTGGCAGCAGCTTTCCCACACATTTATAAAAAGAAAATTGTAGATTTTTACTTGTTGGTCATTTTGTTTTCTATTCTTTAGACATAGTTTTCCATCCTCATATATAATAATATAGTGCAGTATTTTATAACATTAATTTCTTTTTTATTAATGTTTTATTTTCATTTTAAATATCGATCCCAATTCCCACTTCGTCCTCCCACCCTTTTTTCCTCTCTCTCAAACTCTCATGCCCCCCGAACGGCCCTCCCCTCCAACCCCACCCCTCACTCCAGATGTAGGGTAATGGCCTCCAGAAGGGGTCGTCTAAATCTGTCTAGTCATTTGGAGTAGGGAATAGGACAACTCTCCTGTCTCTATGCTAAGGGAGTATCCCCCCATGGGGAATGTGCCCCCAAAGTCCTTTTGTGCACCAGGAATAGATCCTGATTCCTCTGTCTGAGGTCCCTTAGACTTCTCAGGCCTTCTAGCTGAGACCCTTGGTCAGGGGGTCTTAATCATCCCATGCTGGATTCCCAGCTATCAGTCTGGAGGCCCATTAGCTTCTTATTAAGGTTCAGGAAAGCTGTTTCTGTATGTTTCTGCAGCCTGGCCTTGTTCTCCTTCTGTGCATCTGGATTCCTGTTCTGCTCAGTTTGCTTTCGTTTCCATCAGCTACTACATGATGGTTCATTGATGGTGGATAAGTTAGTCATCATATCATTATCAGGGAAGGGCAATTATGGTAGCCTTTCCACTGTTGCTCAAATTGTTAGTTTGGGTCAGTCTTCTGGTCTCTGGACATTTCTTTTGTTTAAGTTTTCTCTTCAAATGAATAGTGGCTCTCTGTCTCTCTGTCTCTCCTCTCTCTCTCTCTCTCTCTCTCTCTCTCTCTCTCTCTCTCTCTCTCTCTCTCTCTCTCTCTCTCTCTCTCTCTCTCTCTCTCTCTCTCTCTCTCTCTCTCTCTCTCTTTCTCCTCTCATCTATTCTGCCCCTTACTAAATCTTGCTACTCCCATGTGCTTTCCTCTCCTCCTCTTCTCTTTCTCCTATTTCCCTCTCCACTCACTTCGCCCACACTCCACATGTGCTCTGTAGATCTTGGCCCTTCCCCCTTCTGAAGGAACTGTGTATGAATCTCTTAGAATCTTCTTTGTACCTAGTTTATCTGGCATGTGAATTATAGGTTGGTGATCTTTGCTCTAGGACTAAAATTCATATACGAGCAAGTACATACCATATTCCTCATTTTGTGACTTGGTTACCTCATTCAGGATGGTTTCTTCAAGTTTCATCCACTTGCCTGTGAATTTCAAGATTTCATTGTTTTGGTTTTTTTTTTTTTTTTTTGGTTTTTTTTTGTTGTTTTTTTTTTTTCTGCAGAGTAGTATTCCATTGTGTAGATGTACCACATCGTCTTTATCCATTCTTCAGTTGAGGGGCATCTAGTTTGCTTCCAGGTTCCTGCTATTACAAATAATGCTGCTACAAACATAGTTGAGCTCATGTCTTTGTTGCATGGATGTGGATCATTTAGGTATATGCCTAAGAGGGGAATTGCAGGTGCTGTGGTAGACTAACTCCCATTTTCCTGAGGAACTGCCATACTGATCTCCAAAATGGTTACAAGTTTGCACTCCCACCAGCAGTGGAGTAATCTTCCACCTTCTCCCCATTCTATCCAGCATAAGCTGTCACTGGTGTTTCAAATTTTAGCCATTCTGGCAGGAGTAAGTTAGTATCTCAAAGTCATTTTGATTTGCCTTTCCCTGATAGCTAAGGATGTTGAGACTTTCTTAAGTGACTTTCAGCCTTTTTGATTTCCTCTAATGACAGTTCTCTATTCAGTTCTGTACCCCATTTTTAATAGGGTTATTTGGTGTTTTGTTGACTAGTTAGTGAGTTCTTTGTATATTTTGGAGATAAACTGTCTGAGAGATGTAGGATTGGTGGGCTGCTGTTTGCTGTTTTCAACTCTGTTCTTTGCCTTACAGAATCTTCTAAGTTTGAGGAGGTCTTATTTATTAATTGCTGATCTCAGTGTCTGTGCTACTGGAGTTATGTTAAGGAAGCATTCTTCTGTACCAATTTGTTCAAGGGTACCTCTGACTTTCTCTTCTAAGAGGTTCACTCTGGCTGGATTTATGTTGAGGTCTTTGATTCATTTGGACTTGAGTTTTGTGCATGGTGATAGACATGGGTCTATCTGCAGTCTTCTACACACCATCATCCAGTTGTTGTACCAGCATCATTTGTTGAAGATGCTTTCCCCCTCCCATTGTATAATTTTAGCTGTTTTGTCAAAAATCAGGTGTTCATAGTTGTGTGAGTTAATATCAGATTTTTTGATTCGATTCCATTGGTCCACTTGTATATTTTTGTGTCAATACCAGGCTTTTTTTCAGGACTATAGCTCTGTATTAGAGCTTAAAGTTGGAGATGGTCATGCCTCCTGAAGTTTCTTTATTGTACAGGGTTGTTTGGGCTATACTGGGTCTTTAGTTTCTCCATAAAGGGATTATTACCCTTTCAAGATCAATGAAATATTGTGCTGAATTTTAATGGGGATTGCATTGAATCTGTAGATTGCTTTTGGCAAGGTTGCCATTTTTACTATGTTTATTTTACCTATCCAAAAGCATTTGAGATCTTTCTGTTTTCTGGTATCTTCTTTAATTTCTTTCTTTAAAAACACAAAGTTCTTATTATATATGTTTTTCACTTATTTGTTAAGCATTTCTCCAAGTTCCCCAAGATACTTTATGTTGTTTGTGGCTATTGCAAAGGGTTATGATTCTCTGATTTCTTTCTCAACCCCTTTGTTGTCTGAATAAAGTAGGGATACTGATTTTTTTGTTTTGTTTTGTTTATCTTGTATCCTTCTAGTTCACTGAAGTAGTTCCCTGTTAGAGCTTTTTGGGTCGCTTATGTAAATTATCATATCATCTGTAAATAGAAAAAGTTTGACTTCTTCCTTTCCAATTTGTATCCCCTTAATCTCCTTTTGTTGTCTTATTGCTTTGTATTCAAGTACAATATTGAAGAGATATATAGAGAGATGGAATTCTTGTCTTGTTCTTGATTTGAGAGGAATCGCCTTAAGCTTCTCTCCATTCAGGTTGATGTTGGCTGTTGGTTTATTGTATATTGCTTTTATTATGTTTAATTATGTTCCTGTTATCCATGATCTGTCCAAGACCTTTATCATGAAAGGATGTTGAATTTTGTTGAAGGATTTTTCAGCATCTAGTGAGATGATTGTGTGGTTTTTCTTTTGTTCCGTTTGAGGACATGGTGGATCACATTGATAGATTTTCATATTTTATACTATCCCTGCAACCCATGGATGAAGTCTACTTGGTCATGGTGAATGATTTCTCTGATATATTATTGGAATCAGTTTTCTAGTATTTTATTCAATAGTATTGCATTAATGGTCATGAGGGATATTGGTCTGTAGTTTTCTTTTTTAGTTGTGTCTTTGGAAACAAGGTGATTGTGGCCTCAAAAAAAAAAAAAAAAAAAAAAACAGTTTGGTAATGAGCCTTCTGTTTCTATTGTGTGGAACATTCTGAGGAGTATTGGTATTAGCTCTTCCTTGAAGTTCTGGTAGAATTCTGCACTGAAGCAATCTGGCCCTTGGCTTTTTTTTTTTTTTTTTTTGAAAGGATTTTGATGACTGCTTCTATTTTGTTAGGGGATATAAGTCTATTTATGTTGTTTGTCTGTTCTTGATTTAATTTTTTTAAGTGATAGTTACCCAGAAATTTGTCCATTTCTTTTCAGTTTTGAAATTTTGTGGAGTACATATTATCAAAGTATGACTGAAAATTGTCTGGATTTCCTCAGTGTCTGTTGTTATGTCCTCCTTTTTGCTTTTCCATTTGAAATAACTGTTACTGTGAACTCAGAGATCATGTGTTTTCTGTGTTGTCTTTTCCTCACAAGTTTTCACAATCATTATTGTATTCTCTGGATCTCAGAGTTTTTTGTTTTGGATTAGTATTGAGTTTTTTTTTTTTTTTTGATTTTTTTTTTTGTTTTTGGTTTATTTGTTTGTTTTTCATCAGCTTCACATTTTTTTTATTTTGCATATTGATCCCAGTTCCCTCTCTCCCTCCCTTCCATGCCCGCAACCCCACTGCCATCTATTCCCCCACCCCACTCCACAGGGAGGGTGATGCCTTCTAGGAGGGTTATCAAAAACTGTCAAGTCTATTGGAGTAGTGACTAGGTCCTCCCTCCTGCCTCTACGCTAAGAAAATGTCTCTCCATGGAGAATGTGCTTTCAAAGTCCTTTTATGCACCAGGGATATACATGGTTCCACTGTCAGAGGTCCCTTAGACTGCCCAGGCCTTCTAATTGAGACCCATTTTCAGGGGGTCTGAGTTGGTCCAATGCTGGTTTCCCAGCTATCAGTCTGGGATCCATGAGCTCTCCTTTGTTCAGGTCAGCTCTCTATGTGGGTTTCTGTAGCCTTGTCTTGACACCCTTTCTTATCACTCCTCTCTCTCTGCAACTGGATTCCAGGAGTTCTGCTCATTGTTTAGCTGTGAGTTTCTACTTCTGATTCCATCAGCTACTAGATGAGGACTCTATGATAGTGGATAAGTTAGTCATCAATCTCATTATCAGGGAAGGGCATTTAAGGTAGCCTTTCCACTGTTGCTCAGATTGTTAGTTGGGGGTCAGTTTTGCAGGTCTATTGACATTTGTCTTGAGTCAGTTTTCTCTTCAAACCGATAATGACTCCCTTTATTATGGTTATTATTATTTTTTGCTCTCGTACATTTGTCCCCTGACTTAATCTTCCTAGTCCCAAGTGTTCTCCTCTTCCCCCCTTCTCTTTCTTTTAATTCCCTCTCCACTCACTGCCCCCCACTCCCAATATGCTCAGCAGATCTTGTTCCTTTTCCCTTCTGTGAAGGACCTTGTATGAACCTCTTAGGTTCCTCCTTGTATCCTAGTTTCTCTGACAGTGTGAATTATAGGCAGATCACAGAGTTTTACTGCTGCATATAATTCACATAGGCATTATCCATGCATTCCTTTTTCTTTATAAGTTACTTATTTATCATTATAAATAATCCTCCAGGTTCATCAATATTTATCAGTTTAATTACCCTTACAGGGAAAAAAAATACGAAGATTCAGAGATATCTGATATTCATCAATAATTTTTATATCATTCACTGATTACTATTCACAAGAAAATATGATTGATATAGCTAAAACACCAGGTTTTAATAGGTCTTTTATTACATGATATAGTTACAGATTGCAGTTGAAAACAGAGATCAACATATGGTTATATGAATTTAAGCAATATTTAATTTTAATGTATAAGTACTTAATATGTTACATTTTATTTCTGCATATTTAATTCTGCTTTGAAACAGCAGTAAATCAATAATTTGAATGATACCAAATAAGAAATTGCTATGACATTTATTACAAATAGCAATGAGTACTTATATGCTAATACTGATTCAAGTAGATATTGTCAGAATGTTTTATAGACCAATATTAAAAAAATTTAAAAGCGTTAAATATGCAGTTTCCTATGACCTTCAGGATAGAGAGATATAGAATGCAGATAATCTGCTTTTTAGAATTCACTACTCTACCAGGGTGTAGGTAGACAAACCAGACACAGGAAAAAATAGGTTCTTACAAATGTCCTCAATAACTACAGCCACTATGATACCAGTTCTTATTTAGAGGGTGTTATCAACAAATGTATTTTAGAAAATCTAAAGAAATAAAACATTATCTCTTTTTGGCCCAAGTTATAGAAAATTACAAGTTTACCCACATGTATAAATCCTAATCTTCCCTTAAACTTTACTCTTTCCCCCTTCTCCAATTTAACATAAATTTTTGTTGTTGTTAAAAGTGGATTTCTGTTTTAGTCACTAATGTTTAACAAAAACATTAAAAAAATAAAAATCAATTCAATGTAGCAATATTAGCCTTGTAAATGAACACCATAATAAAACTGAAAAATATTTTTAATATTTAAAATAATTTTAAAGTTTAAATACATATGATTATTTTGATCTCTTCCCCAAAGACCATATTCTCTCCTCCTCCCTATAAACCCAAATATGTGTTTTCTTTTTCTCAATAAACAATAGAAATGCAAACATCCCAAAACCATGAATACAAAATAAAAACATGCTCTCCCCAAATAAAACTTCCAACCAGCACCCAAATAAAAGTGTACACACATATTATGTTTGTTAACTAGCCCTGATCATGAGTCCTGTTCTGGAATAGTTGATATATTCAATTTCATTCTATTGGAGAAAACCGATTTTCCTCTCCCATTGGGAATAAACAACAGTTCAGTTTTTAACATTTATCCAAGTAGTCTTTATTCAGTCATTCATTTTTTGATATAAAAAAATAAAATGTACTGACATAAAACAAAAAACTATAAAATCAAAGTTGAACAAGACAATCCAATAGAAGAAAAAAAAGCCCAAGGGAAGCAACAAGAATCAGATAGCACTTGTTCACACATTAGGCAATCCAGTGAAAATATTAAATGTGAAGGTATTATATATACACACAGAACCTGGTAAACTTCATTCTTGTTTTTTTTTTTTTTGCTTTGAATATTTAAAATCAGCAATTGCTGCAATATATATTTCTTATTATATGCCATAAACAACACTTTCTTTCAAATTAAATTGCTTTCGTAGTATTTAACACCATACCTTGAATATATGAATTAAAAATAATTCAACAAGCTAAGTTAACAAACAGCTTAAAAATAGCTTTAAACAATCAAATTTCCTAGTTAAAATTAGCATACACAGAAGTGCTTGCTGTGATTTAATATTGTAGAAAATAGGAGAATGCTTATGAAACCTGGAGAAATCAAATAATCTAGATATTAACTGATTTCAGTTAATGTCACAATAAGAGAATGGGTGAAATCTCATAAGACTATATCCATAGCAAAAGACCTATACAAAATACTTTTTCTGTGGCTGTGAAGAAACATTATGGAAAAGTCAACTTATAGAAGTAAGAATTTACTTGGGGGCTTGATTAGAATTCCAGAGTTTTAGTTCATGCTCAGCATGGTGGAAAACTAGGCTGCAAGCAGGTATGCATGCTGATGGGGCAATACCTGAGAGATACATACTGATCCATATACAGGTAGTAGAGAGCATGAAACTAGAACTCTCATGGGCTTTTGAAACCTCAAAGCATATCCCCACTGATATGAGTCCTCCAACAAGAACTCACCTCTTCCAAAAAGATCATGATTCCTAATCGTTCTTGAATTGTCTCTCTACAGGGATCCAAATATTCAAATATATGAATCTATTGTGGCCATTGTCATTTAATTCATGATAGCTATCCAATTCCAACTGGTTAGTCCTAAACACATATGCACATAAACAAAACTGAATGGACTCATTTGTTCTTTGTGTACATGCAAATATGTATTACATATTTATATATATGTATATATAATATATGTATTATATGTGTATAGTATATGTATGTATATATGACATATATATATATGTATATATTACACATGTATATATATATAACAGTAATTAAGAAATGAGTCAGTAATTTGAAAGCTGTTGGGAGAGAAAACAGGAGAAGTTGTAGGTGAGAGAGGGGGTGTTTGGAATAATAGGAATTTAGAGTTTTTATATATGAAGTTCCCAAAACAATTAAAACAAACATTAATAAAAGTGTATTGTCAATCACATTTTTAAAAAATGTGAGGATCTGGGAATGAAAATGTCTCTTCGGAGATAAAATTCATATATGTCTTATGAAGAGAGAACATAGAACAGAGTAGGGGAGTCTAAGTTATTTAGGAACTAAGGACTTGTTTCTGCACATACCTCTTCTCCTTCCCATACAGCTTAATGCTGGGTGCTTTTCTTCTCCATCACACTACAAGGAAAAATGGTCTTGAGTATGTGAGGGGCAGAGTAAAAAGAATTATCTGTTGAGCCACTTTTCCTTAAAACTGGATTTCAAAATCACTTGTTCTTTAAAAGTCAGTCTGTATAAACATATTATATGCAGGCATTAATAAAAAGATATTGGTTGGGAAAAGAATAATTGAGAGTTATCTCCCTTTAGAGTCTCATCCTCAAGTTTCATCTCTGCAGAAATCAGCAACCATAATTATTTTCTGTTCCCCAGTGGTCTTATGTTTGCAAAAAAATGTAGTCCAGTGGAAGGATTCCTAGTTCTTTATAAAGTATAGATAATAAAAGTATGCAAAAAAAACCCACTAAATTTTCCTGAAAAATTAAAGATATACACTAAAGGGATTTTCTAAAAAATTTTTTCCTCAAAAGAAAATAAATTGAAGAGCAGGTTTAGAAACTAAACCAATTTATACTTTGTAACTCTAATTGGCATAGGCCAAATGTGCTAAGATGATGTGAGGGGGTTTCAAAATCATTTTCCTTGGATAAATTTACCCCAAAATGGAATAAAAACAGCTTTTCCCAACCCAAGTTACAATAAAATAAAGATTTCAAACAGTGCTCAAGAAGTGGAAAATGAGAATAAGAAAGAAAACTAAGAGGAGAAGAGCTGGAGATAGGGGTGGAGATTTTGCCCCTGGTCATTCACTTTGCATTTCATGTATCATTCTGTTTCTTTTATGTGTCATCTTGGAACCTTAGCAACACCCTGTGACAAGTAACTCACAGAATCCTGCAGAAGACTTGAGGGGGGGTGTAGGAGCCAGAGGGGTCAAGGATATCACAAGAAAACACACAAAATCAACTAAACTGGACTCATAGTGCCTCACAGAGACTGAATCAACAACCAGGAGCCTACATGGGTCTGTACTAAGCCCTCTGCATGTATGTGACCACTGTGCAACTTGGGACTTTTCTTTGGGACTCCTAACACTGAACACAGAGAATGTGTTTGACTCTTTGTGAGTGTGAGTGTGTGTGTGTGTGTGTGTGTGTGTGTGTAGCTCTCCAGTATTTTTTATACATTTTTATTTAATTTACATTGCCATGGTAATGGCTCTGCACCTTATTGTTTCACCAAGGACACATAATTTTGTAACATTCGTTCTTAATATATCAAGCCTTCTAGAGAAAAATGTATTTAAAAGCTAGATGAGCAAAGAAGCAAGGTAGAATTGGAACAAAGAGTTATGGGCATATGGTCCATGGCATTCTTAATATTTGTTTACATTGTTGATTCTGTGAAATTTTGATATGTCCACTGATTTTGAATTTGATAGCTCTAAAAGTAAAATTATCAAACTGTCCTAACAAATGAGTAATAATACCAGGTACGTGAAAATAATCAGTACTGAATCCAAATATTTGTTTTTAAATTTGAGCACATGGACCCCAGTCATAAAACAGAGGAACCAGCATTAACCAAACCAAGCCTTCTGAATGAGATGTTAGTTAGGAAGCCTGGGAAGCCTATGGGACCTCTGACAATAAAACCAGTATTTATCCCTAGTGCAAAAATAGACTTTGGGAGCCAATTCCCCATGGAGGGCTACTCTCTGAGCCTAGGTACACAGGGAATGTTAAGGCACTCTCCAAATTATATGGCAGACATTTATGATCCCCCATGGAAGGCCTCACCCTCCCTAGGGAATGAATGGGGGATAGAATGGAGGATCCATGGGGAAGATGTGTGGATGGTAGGGAGAGAGAACTGAGGTCCATATGTAAAATAAGATTGTATCTAAAATAAAAATATAATGTATAATTAAAAAATACATTTGGTCAGGTAAATAATTCTCACATTACATCTGATTACATAAATGATTTTCTTTCAAATATTTTCTTTAAGGCAACAGTAACATCCTTATTCCTCAGGCTGTAGATCATAGTGTTTAGCATGGGTACAATACTGGTATAAAACACAGAGGACACTTTCCTTTTGAATTCACGGATAATGATTGCAAGTACATAAATACTAACTATCCAAAAAAAGACAACAACAGCTAAGATGTGGGAACCACAAGTACTAAAGGCTTTGGACCAGCCCTCAGCGGATTGAATGTGGAGGATGCAGCAATAATGAAGATGTAGGAAGTAATAATGGTAAGGATTGGGACAAAGATGTTAAATGTACCAAAACATAGAAGCAACAATTCATTGATATAGGTATTAGAGTATGCAAGCTTCAAGAGGGGAAGAAGATCATAGAAATAGTGATTGATCACATCTAATTTGCAGAACTGAATCCTTATCTTGAAACCTGTGTGAACCAATGCACAGAGCACACCAATAATATACACTCCTAATATCAAGGAAATGTAAATCTGATATGACATGGTTACATTGTAAAGCAGGGGGTTACAAATGACAACATAGTGGTCATATTCCATTGCAACTATCTTCTAACACTCTACATTGGCAAAAGGGAGAAAGAAACAGAGCTGAGTCATGCACACAGGGTAGGAGAAGAGGTTCTTTTCTTTCACAAAGTTTACCAGCATTTTATGGGTAACATCTGTGGACTGTTAGAAGTCAATGAAGGACAGACTGCTGAGGAAATAGTACATGGGGTTGTGCAGGTGGGAACTGAGCCCAATCAATGTGATCATGCCCAGATTCCCTACCAGAATGGCCACATAGATTCCCATGAAGAGGGTGAAAAGGGGCATCTGGAGTTCTGGCTTCTCTGAGAGCCCAGCCAAGAAGAACTCAGTCACTGTGCAGTGGTTTCCTGCTGCCATGTTCTTCATTCAGATCATGAAGAAGTAAAATAATTCATTGAATGGGTTGTGGTGACATATTCTTTAATCCCAGTACACTGGAGGCAGAAGCAGACAGGTATCAATGAGTGCAAGTCCAGCCAAATCCACAGAGGTAGTTCTAGGAAAAAAGAAAAAAAAACAAAAACAAAAACACATAATCAAAACCAATATTTTAGTGTTATTATCATGACATTATTTTTTCTTTTTTGTGTACAGTATGCCCTTAAGAATTATTTCAGTCTTGGAATACCTTTGCTCTCTAGATAATTGCCTTAAGTAGATTACTTTATATAAACAAAATTTATCTCTTATTATTATTTTTAACACACCCTTTTAAAATTAACAATACTTTTCATATAAAATAATATCACTGAGTTTATGCTCTGAAATTTTTTTGTGACTTCAAAGCAAGGGCTCTATGTTGACATTTACAGTGAGTTTGAGTGAGCAAAAGTGTCCAAAATATTGAGGAGGCAATTATTCCTAAGACTGAATTCCTACACAAAATCGAGTATGTCCAGGGAATCTATAGAGCTATTTACAGAGATATCAATTTTCCTCTAATTCTTAAGGTATGCCTTAAATTCAAAGTCTTAAATTTCTAAATACTAAAAAGAAATGAAATCTGGAGCAAACATTGTAATAGGCTCTGGATACAAGGTACTATTAGGAAGTGGTTTCTGCCTTGAGAACCAGTTCTTGAGAGGAACAGATTCAGGAAGTGGTGATTAAATAGTAAGACCATGAGGACAAAGTGCCCATGCTCATACCAAGGACACCTTGGCTAGTACAATATATTATTTGTTTCTTATTGTGTAAAGCTATAAATATTACTGGCACCTTACTATTCAGAAAATCCACAATATGATTTTTGTATTCTTAGTTCATATTGACATTCTTTCAAATGAAAAACCAGCATTTGTATATATTAAAAATAGACAAACAGACTCATCTCAGTTCTTTATTTTTCCAATATATGTTGTGAACAAAGGATTGTAATGCAGAAACCCGTAAAATGAGGGAATTAGAATCATTACCCTTACCTTATTAAATTATGAACAAATACACTATTGGAATGCATTAATTAAGAGGTCAAAAGTTTTAAATATTTTAAACATCTAAACATCTTTATCTTGCATAGATAACAATATGGGCAACATATATCTCAGCTAAGCTGGCAGACTTAAGAAGACACATAAGTTATAAGGTTTTGAAGAAAATATTGAGGAAATTCTTGACAGCCTGGATTACTTTAATTTCAAAGTATCTTAGAAAGTCTCATACAGACAAAATATACAGTGATTCTAAACAAAAAATTAGAAGGACCAGAAAGAATGTAAAAGCCAAAAATAAGGAGAAGGTTTATAAACAACTCTCTTGTTGATCCAACAAAACTGATTTCACAGCAGCACTAGCTGCCTCAATGACCCACATAACAGTGAGCCTATAAGTAGTTCCTCACATATTATGGTGGGATGTGGGGGGCTTTCTAACACTTTCTCTCTCACTTATTGTTGGGGTACTCTAGATTCAAAAATATGACAGACATTGTCATCAGCTTTGTAGTTAGTAATAAGCCACACATACTCCATTGGATAGTTCTAAACTTATGAAACAGATGACCTGGTTAAAATAAATGGGTCAGAAAAGAGTAAGTCATAAATTTGGGAGAAAGACTTATAGTGATGAGGAGTGCAATAGGGTAATATTGGATATAAGATGGGTGAAGGTGTTAATAATTAGACATTATATATATATGTATGTATAATGCACATATATATGATGTGTGAATGGATGTATGCATATCTGTGTCTGTGTGTGTACACAAATGAAGTTGTCAAATACTTTTTATAAAGATAAAACTTAATTTGCATATCATTTAAATTTATAACTACAGTCCTTTTAAAATGCTTAGGAATCACTGTGGAATAGTGAACAATTTAAGGACCTTTTCCTATAATGAGATTGATTGATGAAAACCTTATATGCTATCCTAGAGCCTTCATAGAGTAAGTGATGGAAGAAGAAGCAGATACCTACAGCTAAACACTGAGCTGAATTCCTGGAATCCAGTTGCAGAGAGGGAGGAGTGATGAGAAAAGGGGTCAAGACCAGGCTGAAGAAACCCACAGAAATAGCTTACCTGAACAAGTGGGAGCTCATGGACTCCAGTCTGATATCTGGGAAACCAGCATAGAACTGACCCAGACTTCCTGAACATGTGTGTCAGTTAGGAGGCCTGGCAGTCTATAGGGCCCCTGGTAATGGATCAGCAATTATCCCTAGTATACTAATGGAATTTGGGAGCCCATTCCACATAGAGGGATATTCTCTCAGCCTAGACACATGGCTGGGGGTTGGGGGTGGTGGCCTAGGCCCTGCTTCAAATGATATGACAGACTTTGAAGACTCCCCAAGTCTTCTTGAAGTCTGCTCCTTGGGGTGCAGAAAGGGGATGGGATGGGGGTCGCTGGGAGAAGCAGGAGAGGGTGAGAGGGTGTAGGGTGCAGGAACTGGAATTGACATGTAAAATAAGCTTGTTTCAAACTTAAAAAGAAAAAAAGAATGTAAGGACCAGAGGTGGTAGCTGGCTACAAGAAAGCAGTATGTGCACATCAGAGCAATTGCACATAGGACACACACAGCAATTGTGACAGCATGGACAAGATCTGTGTAAGCAAAGGCCAGACTTAATTTCAGCATGGACAGGACAGTTCAGCACAAAGAACACCACAGCTAAGGAGCTATTGGTAATCTGGAACGTTTGAAAGAAGATGCAGCATTTTTTTTCTAAGAGTGAAGTGCCAGACAAGTTGACCATGCTACAGTTGGAAACTGCACATTGAAGAATATTTGAACTGAAAAAAAAAAAAAAAAAACTGGCCTAACAACAGAAGGACACAACACTGCATGGGAAGGGAAGAGATATGCACCTTGGGAGAGTTTAAGATGGAGAGTGAATATTCACATAACATGTTGCATGAAATTTTCAATGTATTAGTAAAAATATTTTAAAACTCAAATGATAAAAATGAGGTGGCAGACCTACAGTGATTAAATAATTTGCCAAAAGGCATTATACAAAATATATAACATATTTGTATAAGTGATCCTGTTTACAATTTTTAAAAAATAAAATAAACATATTACCTAAAAAATAAACCTGATAAGATACTTACAAAGTCAGTATGTAAGATAAAATATGCATATGAACATATGCTCATTAAAATTAAACATGAATGAAATGGAAAGAAGACACCTTCATATAGTATATTATAATGACTTTTAAAAGGTTGTGTCAATTCTAAAATGAAGATGAAGAGTGGATAGACACATCACATCACACAGGACTTGTTAGTGGTGTAATATGTGAAATTTTAAAACTTTGAAAAAACCAGCTTGACAGCACATCTTCTATGCACTTCAGATATGTGTTTTGTGTGTGTGTGTGCAGTTAAGAATTGTAAAAAATGTTCTGGCTGCTTTACTCATTCATTATTAAAGCTTTAGTAAGAAATATTCCAAATAATCTATTGTACATTTTTATACAGACTAGAATTCTAGTCAGAATTTATAAAGAAACAAATTAAACATGCAGGCAATAGCATACATTTTAAAAGCATGGTATTGTTGGAATGGTCATAAAGATAGAACTTTCAAACACTGATACCATTTTTTAAAATATAGCAATTTAGATGTGTTTCTTCACTGTATGAAAATTTTAGCAGTTGGATAAATTTATTTATTGATATAATTATTCATATTAAGTTTCTTATTTTTCCTGAGTTGAAATACCAATATATTTGACCATGATGCAATGCATTATATTTTTGTTATGATTGTGTGTGTGTGTGTGTGTGTGTGTGTGTGTGGTATGTGTATCAGTATGTGATTTATTTATGTAATGGTTTGTGTTTTCATGCCTTATATCAGTAAAGTATAACTATTTTGTCAGATTTTACATTCTAGAAGTCATCTAATTTCATTTATCAATAAGCCTATATACTTACAAGGATTTTCCAATCATATTTTTGTATTTTATTTGTTATGTAAAGTTATATTTTCTTTACATAATTTTTGATATGCTTTCCTGTTCTTTATCTCTTATTGTTTGTTTGAGACAAGGATTTACTCTGAGGCCTAGGCTGGTTTAGAACTCATGATCCTCTTGCCTATTCACCCTGATTGCTCAGACTGTGTCGCAACACCTGGTTCTACTTAAAGTTTTAAGTAAAGTTCTAGCAAGTACTTCAAATTTTATTCATTTAAACATTTTCATTTGCTATAAATGTCACATGAAACCCCATTTTACTGAATCTACTTTGAAATTAAAAAACATTGCATTGCAGAGTTTTTATTTATAACTATAATTGAACAGGTTTCTTATTTTCTTTTTGATTAGTTATTTGAGTAATTTCTAAAATCTGTTCTCATCATATTCACCCCCTCTATGAAATCCTTCCAGATCCAGCACCTTTGTGTCCTTGTTTAATTCAGCCATCTTGACAAATTTGTGCTGCCCATGACATGTTAGATAAGTGGCCTTCCAAAGGAGTGTGTTACACTTACCAGGGACAATATGCTTAAGGAAAATTGGTCTCCCTCTCCCAGTGGCCATCAATTTTCAGTAGTTTCTCAGCTAGAGGAGGAGCATTAAAGCTACCTCTCCTCTCCATGCAGAGATTTGGTCTGGATTGAGCTTTCATGGAACTGATGCGTGTTGTCACAATCACTGTGAGTTTATAAGTACAGGTTATCTATGTGTCTGGAATATATGGTCCCCTTGTATTCATCTTGAGTTAGTCACTAACCCTTTTGCAGTTTTTGGCTGGTAGGTCCCAAAACTTCTGTAAAAATCACACTCTTCTCAATGTTATTAATTACACTCTAGAACTCAATGGTAAGACCTTGTTGCTTGAAGGCATGCTGTACTTGGGTCACACAGCATAGATATATCAAGATTGTACTGGCCTGGATATTTCATTCCTAATGGCTGGCTCATGGTGCTGGAAGCTACTATGGTCATTACTGGAGGAGAAAAGTGTTCAACAATCTTAACCATCTGTGAACCCTGTGAGCTAAATAACATCTGGAATGGTAAGATATTCTTATTGTTACAGCATTGGTATTAACATCATAGTAGTATTGAATCATTTTCTGCTGCACAACAGGAATCCCATACCTGACACTTGTTTCTAACCAAGGATTTGTGCATTTTAAACTTTTTTATAACATTAACAAAGCATGCTGAAGATTATACTGCTACCAAATAATACATTGCTTATTTTACACTAGTGAATGTATATATTTCAGTTGTTTATTTCTTTAATGATATTATTATATATTCCATATGCACAGTGAATTTTGGCTACTATTCTAATACCAATTGAGCCTAAAAATTATTATTATCTGTTTTCATAAACTTGAGTCATAACTTTTCTCACTAAGTTGTGACATATTTTTCCTTTGCTGCTGTACTCTTTGAAGCTTATTCTGATTCATATAAATGCATGACCACAAGCTTTATGTTTTTTAGTCTTTGCATGTAAAACAATTAATTCTTTTTTCTATTTCATTTTTATTTATACTTATAATAAAATGCATTTCATTTGAATTTCTAAAGCAAAAATAAAATACAAGTTATATAGAATATTATAAAGTTAGCACCAAATATCTAGAAATATAGCTAGTACGATCCTTAGACAAACTATCCTTAGACACTGGTTCTTTTATGTAGTACAGAGAGAACTTGAAGAAAATTTTAATAAGAGGAAAGACTTGCCATAGTAGTGGTTTTTTAATACTTAACAAGTTAAGAAAATCAAACCTCATAGACTTATGGTTAAGTTTGGGATAATTCAATTGTATCACATTTAGAGGAAGAATATTTAAGACACCCATAGAGCACTTGCAGCAAACGTTGTCTAATTTGAGTCATTTCAGAATTTACAGGAAAAATGTGTGTAGCTAAATATGCATGCTAAAGTTACAAATAATGGAATCTGGAATCTCTAGAGATACAGACTCTCAATACAGAACTTTCCTCTTGAATCTCTGTATTTAACATGCATATACACTATTGGCAAGTGGTTTATCTTTTTAGATACTGTATTATTATTGTTATGCTTGTATGTTATGTGTGCACAGGCATTTCTATGGCACACATGTGATATCAGGGAATAACTCTGAAGAGCTTGTTTTCTTTTCTCTGAAGACCAAAGTTAGGTCATCAGGGTTGCATGACAAGCTCATTTACCACCTGAATCACTTTTTCTGTCCAGTAAGTGCCTTAATTTCTAAGAGAGTAATGTATGTAGTTGCTTTTAAATCAGACATAAAACATATATGAACATGAAATATAATATTTGTTTTCCAGTGTAGTTATTCATCAAGTTCCCTAAGATAATTACAACATTAATAAAAATTAACCAATGCAAAATTTCAAACATGTTTATAACGAAAAGCAAACATTATTTCACTTCTATGTTTATAACCTTAGCTTAATACCCAAGAAAAAAAAGAGTCTCCCCAGCACAGCTCCAATTTAATTTCTAGTTCTTTGTGAAGTCATATCCATGGTTGCAAATATTTTTATTCCTACCCTATTTCAAGACTTACTATTAACATTATATCAGCTATCCAGATTATATACTCAGTTACATTAATTAATTCAATGCCATTACCTCTTCTGTTGGTATTGTATTTAGAAATTATGTTATATTGTAGACAGCATGGTAGCTTATACAGTCATTAGTCATTAAAATAGTCCCCAAACTATTTTTTATCAATTAAATTTTATTTAATATATATCTCTTAACACTTATGCAAAACTGCAAAACTTTATGAATATAAATCATGTAAGGTATCATGTAGAGAATTAACATTAAATAACAATAAAAGTGTATACTATAAAAACTCAAATTAGGTGTGCATTTGGGATATATTAGATTAAGTAAAGTCAGTGTAAATGCCATGTTCAAAGACAGTCTCTGGCATCATTCTCCCCATGCCAGCCTGTGCCCTGACCACAGTGTCATTCTTTCCTCTAGTTCACTCTCTCTTTCTCTCCATCTTCCTCTAAATATTGCTAAAATATGGAGGATATGTCAATTACCTCAGGTTACTGCAGCAGTAAAATGGAAGGTGACAGCGACTCTGCTTTAAAGAACTCGCAAACTGAATCTGCCATTTTATTATATATTTAATTATACTTGGACTTGAAATATATGGTAAAATTTACAGATAAAATAAAAATGGAGAAAAAGGCAGTATAATTGAAATAGTTACTGATGCATCCTTATTGGATTATGCTAAGTACACAAATGTACCAATATATTCACTATAATGTTTCATAATAAGCAAAACTTTGAGTATATTCCAATCATAATATTTCAAATGGGAACATGTCTATTCTGTTCAAAAATATTATGTTAATTATCTTTATGTTTTTATCATTCATAAAATGTTTTTTCTATCCAAATATTCCAATGTCAACTGATCTAATATGGTTTTCTAATATTTTTTTTACTTGCTAAACACCCTATCGTCTCCAGTGAATATTAGAATAAACTAAAAATGTAAAAGGTTATACTTAAACATAATTGTTTCAAATTACTTACTTAACCAAACCCAATTTAGTAGGGCTATAAATTATATACTGTAAGAGAGAAGGTCTAATATTACTGAAATTAAATGCTTAAATTACAGTCAGCATAGTAGGAATCACAGATAAAGATGGTTTTATGGAGTCTAACACTATAAAATTTACCTTTTTGTGTTAAAATTGAGATGGACATCAGCTATTTCTCAAGGTTAAGTGTACTTCTTGGGGGCAGCATGCCTTAAAGTTACTACAACATCAACCATAGAAGCAAAAAGAACCAGGGAAATGTATTCAAAGACCAAGAAATTCTTTAAAATTTTACTGGAAATATAAAAATTTTGTTTTGAAAAATATTTATTCTTATCTTAGATGAATAATTTGATGCAATCCATATGAAAACATCAAGACATGAATCGTTACTAGGTCAGGAAAGTTCACCTGTCCCTGAATGTGTACAAGAAGAAATTGACATGTGAGACATCATTTGTAAATAAGCAGTGGCTAGACAGTGATGATATCCAACAATAAGCAATGAACATTCCATTCAAAAGCTGCTATCCAGAAAGATACAGTATGTGCTGAAGTGCTGAGATTTTTCCTTTGTGTTCATGTGGTTAAGCCTGTTGGTTACTGTCAGAAACAATAGACCTCTTCTACTCACCCCATTATTCTGTACTGATAATGCCATTATCTATGTGTGCAAGAGGTTGGACGCTCTGTGTGCTAAAGCCAATGACTGATGCCCCCTTTAAACAGGGATGTTGACAAAATATAAATCATCCAAAATATACATTTTCTTAAGTAATGTGGTAGTTTCTCGGGACTTTAATATATAATGAAAGCAAAAGGACTGAGAGCTTCATTTAATGTGTGATATTTAAGTTATTTAACTACATAAATATTAACTGAAATGAAGAAACTAGAAGCTTATTCCTGTTCATAAATTGTGTTCAGTCAGGAATGCAGGCAGACTATTCCAATTTGTCCACTCAGTTTTCTGATAAAGGCTTATATATTTTAAAACCACCCTTTAAAATGGAAGGCGTCATGCAAAAATCTCTAATTCACTAAAACTGACTGAGATTTCTACTGAATACTAGAAAATTAACTTCCAAGGACCAGATCTTTCTATTGTGAGCCACAACAGAGTGCAGGGGAGGAAAGTCCTGACTTTTAATGGTAGTTTATCTAAACTCATGACTTAAATCACACTTAGGGATCAATACACCCACCTGCTTTTTTACCAGTGTCACAGTAGCAAAGTTTACTTACCACTTGTCAAATCTTATGTGGATGTCACATGTAGTCAACATCCTATCCTATGGTCATCTGTGCTAAGAGAACAGAACCTGTGCCTTAGTCTCTCAGAGTTATTTTTGAAGTTGATATAATGATAGTCTAAGAGCTTCTTCAGCTCTAGAGTTTTAAAGTCACCGAACAGTTCTGCCAGCTATAATCAGAAGCTGTACCCTGAACTTACATATGCTGGCTAAATAGGATGATAGCACACTCTCCAAGGATTTCCAGCTCTCAGGGGGCAAACACCATTTTCCTGATGGTTAATCTTTTCCTATAAACACAATTTGTACATTTGTTTTTATATGTTAAGACAATCTGTACTAAACCCAATATTTTGACAAATTAAATATGGGTGGAAGTTGAAATTACCTATAAGTTACTAGACAGTATGCTTTATTTCAGTTCACATTCTTTTGAGTTGCTCTTAGAAAGCCAGAGTTCAGACACTTATATTTTACTGTGTTTCAAGGCTAGAAAATTTAGATTAATAAATGAATTTCCTTTTCACAAAATGTTTGTTTTTTATATCACAACCAAATCTTTAATTTATATTTGAGTAGTCCTGCCTTAGATACCCAAGTAAGTGGGATTACCCAAGTAGGCATGCTTTCATGGATCCCAAAGCCTTATTTATTTGTGTGTGTGTATGTATAATGAAATTGAGTATGCATATGTATTCATAAGCATGTGTAAGTCAAAGGACAAACTCTGGTGCCCCAGACTGGCCCAGTTGGGAGTCTCCTCCATGGGAGAACAAGGGCTCCAATAATCAGATTGGTAAGAATCGGCAAGTCACAGACAGACACAAAACAAAGAAATGCTGTTGGAATCTGTTGCAAGTTTACTTCAGTGAGAGCATCAGATATTTACACATGATTTAAGAACTAAGATTTGATACCATGCCAGGTTATACATACTACATCTGATGAGTGGTTACTTGTTGACAACTTATCTTGAAACTAAAAGAACAGAGCAGAAAGTACCCTCTGAGTACCATCTGGCCTCTAGACAGTGGTTAATTGTCGCGCGCAACCTTTGCCGATAAGGAAGACGCGGCAACCGAAGATGTGTCCAGCAGAATCTTTATTGTAGCGCTCTTTACATGCTGATGGAGAAGGACCCCAAGCCCCGAATACGCACGGTTTAAATAGCCTGCAGGGCGACGTATTCGTCTGTAATTGGTGCTCCGCAAAACGCCCGAATGATATAGCTTCTCTGATAGGGAGAGCTACCATATAGAAATTACCATACAGTGGCGCATGTGCAGTCAGCATAGCTAATGCTGTAAACAAGAACCAGGAAACAGGAAGCCAGCGCCATCTTGTAATGGCGAATGCGGCTCCCGACAGTTAATAGTCTCAAACATGAGGTCAATTTTATTCTTGGAATTCTGCCAAGCTGATGCAGAAGTTTGTAAAGCTTAATATATTTATAGCCAGTCAGGCCAAATTGGCTGTATTATGAAGCCCCCTTTATCCAATTTTTGGGGGGAGGTGAGCATATAATTTTTTAAACTAAATTGGTTCCTTTTCGTCAATAAGCATCAAGGAGGCTTTACTCTAGCTAATCTCTCCATAAAGTTCAGTATGCAATACACTTTTTCTCCACCAATATTTACCCCCATCATCATATAGTCCTGTATATGGCATAAAAGGGGTTGTATTCCTTAGTCTCTGTGGAGTTTGCCTCTTTACAGGAGGCACCCACCAGTAGTTAATGCCTACCACCATAAGTCATAGTAATAGGAATTCCTATACTGTTCTTCCTAGTTCCTGGTGAACTTCCTGGAACTATTCTGAACTTTTATCCTTTCACTAAACACTGTCCAACAAGACTTGGCCAGGACATGTTTTATTAATTAAAGCCATAAAATCAAGAAAGATAATGTACAGAACCGAAATCCACAGATTTGATCAATGCATTGGAACAAAGCAAAGGGGCAAAATGGCAGGGACTTCCGGTCCCTTTCAGACCAGACATGACTCTGGTCTGAAAACACAGTTTTCAGCATGTCACACAGACTCCACCAGAGTTGGTGTGACACTCTGTGTTGTCCCTTATGCTGTCCACTTTTTTGATGTGAATTCTGTCACTATTATGGAAAGAGAAGAGTAAAATAGTATGGTTGGAAAATAGATCTTTCACTCTACCTGTATCTACTTCCTTGTGTCACGCTTACAACAACTAGGAACTATTCTTACTTTTCTAAAAATAAATTTCTGAGATCCAACTGAGGTTCTAGAGCTTATAAATCAAGTACACTAGCAAATTAATTATTTTTCCAGCCCGATTTTTAAGAAACTTGCTTTTAATACTCATTTTATGCAATTAGTGTATGGGCATTATGCAATTTAGTATATGGCTTCTTTTTAATCTAAATATAATTTCCTAAAAGAAAAAAGAACAAAGCAATGAAGATTTTGTTACAGACTGTCATAGTTAGCCTTAGATGTCATCTTGACAAAATAGTCACCTAGAAAGACGAAATATCAAAGGATCAGTTTGGCTTATTGCCATGTATGTGAGACTTTTTCTTAGCATCTAATTGGATAAAACCAAGGCAAACACTTTTGTAGTGAAATTTAACAATTTTCTTTTTTATTCAACTATTTTCATAGCAGCATTTTTTTTTTGTAATAATCAGAACATGGAAGCAACCTAAATGCCCCTCAACTGCTCAACTGAAGAATGGATGGAGAAAAAGTGGTACATTTACACAATGGAGTACTACTCATCAGAAAATAAATGGAATCTTGACATTTGAAGGCAAATGGATGGAACTAGAAGAACGGTCCTAAGTGAGGTAACCCAGTCACAAAAAGACAAACATGGTTTTTGCTTATCATATATGGATTTTTTACATAGAGCAAAGGATTACTAGCCAACAATCCACACTGTCAGAAAAGCTAGGAAACAAAGAGGACCCTAAGAAAGACATACACTGTCCCATGAGAAGGGGAAAGGGACAGGATCTCTTGAAGAAACTGGGAGCATGGGGGGAGGTGAGAGGGAGTTAGGAGAAAGAAAAGGGGAGAGGAAGAGGGGAGAGGATAACACAAGGGAACATGAAGATTGAGTCAGGAGAGAATAGAGGAGATCAAGAAAAGAGATACCATAATAGAGGAAGCCATTATAAGTTTAAATGAAAATTTGTCACTAGGGAAATTGTTCAGAGATCTACAAGAATGACTGCAACCAACAACCTAAGCAATAGCAAAGAGGCTACCTTAAATGTGCCTCCTGAATAATATGATTGATGACTACCTAATATGCCATCCTAGAGCCTTCATCTAGTAACTGATGAAAGCAGAAGCAGACATCCACAGATAAACACTGAGTCTAATCCTGGAATCTGGTTACAGAGAGGGAGGATTAATGAGCAAAGGGGTAAAGACCAGGTTGGAGAAACCCATAGAAACTACTGACCTGAACCAAGGGGTAGCTCATAGACTCCAGTTGACAGCTGGGAAACCAGGATAGGACCAACACAAACCTCCTGAACGTGGGCATTAGGGGCTCTGGTAGTACATCAATATTTATCCCTAGTATACGAATAGACTTTGGGAACCCATCCCACAAAGAGGGATACTCTACACATGGGGGAGGGTCTAGGCCCTGTTCCATATGAAATGACAGACTTTGAATATTCCCCCATGGATGGCTTCACCCTCCCTGGAGAGCAGAAAGCAGATAGGATGAGATTTGCTGGAGGACTAGGGAAGAGGAGAGGGAGAGAGATCTGGGACTAACATGTAAAATAAAATTATTTCAAATGAATAAAAAACAGTGTAAAGAATGTTGCACATATAACCATATAAAATCGCATAGTCATCTGTTCCTATTTATCATTGCTGCTTTAATTGAAGATGCTGTAAACACCTTGTGGGTAGTATTAAAACAGAACTGTCCTTTGCTTACATACACACTAATACAGTTATATATGCTTTTTCTCAAAATCCCATATTGCTTCTTTAAATTACTTAGCATATGCAACTGAAAAAATAATTTTTAATCACTTGGCAATTAATTATGAAAGCCGAAATATTAGGACAACCGAAGTATATTGAATGAATTCATTTATTCTCAACTTAATGTAATTGAGGACTGCCTAAACAGAGCTGGATTCATATATGTAAATGTAAACAACCACATAAAGAGTTTTGAAAATTTTTTCTGGAGGTGGTGTAATTTCTATCTTGGAGGAATCTCTGGCTATGCCAGAGAGTAGAACTTTTCAATTGGTATGAAGGAAAGAATACACTTCTACCTTTGCTACATTTCATCAAAATAAAAAATGTATTAGCAATAATCTCATATCTGCTGATAATAAATGCTGCTTACAGAACATCATTTCTCAAATTCCAAATGTTACTTTCTATTGCTAAAGAAAATTATTCTTTGTTAAGAGGAAACACATATTTTATTAATCTTTGAAAGGCAACCTTGACATCTTTATTTCTGAGACTATAGATCATGGGATTCAACATAGGAACAAGAATGGTATAAAACACAGATGACAATTTACTTTGGCCCAGAGAGTTGAGTGATGATGGCTGAAGGTACATGAAAGCTGTAGAACCATAGAAGACAACAACAGCCAAGATGTGGGAGCTACAAGTGCTGAAGGCCTTGGATCTGCCCCCAGCAGATTCAATGTGGAAAATGCTGACAATGATGAAGATGTAAGAGCTAAGGATGTTCACAGCTGGTGTAATAATGTTAAATGCACTGAAGGACAGAGCTAGTACTTCATTAATAAAAGTACTAGAGCAAGAGAGCTCCAATAATGGGAAAAGATCACAGAAGTAATGGTTTATTATATTAGCCTTACAGAAATGCACTCTTAGCAGGAAGACAGTGTGAACTGTGGTGCTTAGTAAGCCCATACCATATACTCCAGCTACCATCCACAAACAGACTTGAAAGGACATGGTTACATTGTAAAGCAAAGGGTTAGAGATAGCCACATAGCGGTCATATGCCATTGCAGCCAACATGTGACATTCTGCAACAGCAAAAGCACAGAAGAAGTAGAACTGAGCAATGCATTCTGGGTAGGAGATGACATTCTTCTCTGTCAAAAAGTTTACCAGCATTTTGGGAGTAATGACAGTAGACTGACAACAGTCAATAAAGGACAGACTGCTGAGTAAATAATACATGGGTGTGTGGAGCTGAGAACTAAACAGAATCAAGATGATCATGCCCAGGTTTCCCACAACTGTAACCAAATAGACTCCTAGGAAGATGAGGAATAAAGGCAACTGGAGCTGTGGATTCTCTGTTAAGCCAGTGAGGATGTACTCAGTCACTGTGGTTTGATTTACTTCTTCCATTCTTTTTAGAAATTCTATGTGAGAAGAGAATTTTACATAGAAGAAAATTTCTCATTACTCAGTGAATTTTGAAACAGAATTCATACATTTTTATGAATCTCAAATACTTGGTCATCTTCTTTCAATAAAAGCAATTGGAGTTTTTATAATCTTGTAAAAAGAAGTGCAAAGAAATAACTATATAGATCTTTACATACCTATGACTTTTGTCATGAGAGTTATTTTTACGGGTGCTTATTTCCTACCACATGCAAACCATTCTGGAATACTTAATTAGATGTTTCAAGAATTTCTCATGACCTATTTATGGCATATATCTTTTGATAAAAACGTTTTATTTATGGTAATATAAACATATTCCACAAGAGATCCAATGTATAAATACAGATTTTTAAAAATTTTGACATATTTCTTTATTTTGAAACAATCTTTTCTCACTTTACATACCAATCTCAGTTCCCACTTTCTACCCTCCTCCTGCTCTTCCCAAATTCTCCCCACCTCAACACACCCACTCCTCAGAGAGGATATGGCTTTCCATGGAGAGTCAATGCATATCTCTTTGAGATATAAATAGAGATAATGATGAAGAAATTGAAATTTTTATAGTAAAAATATATAAACATTATAATTGTCTACAGTTTCTTAATGGTCTTCCACAAAGTACTTGACTAGGGAAACAGACCAAAAATGGACTACAAAGCCAGCAGATTAGAAGTCAATAAAATAAAAATATTTATTAGTATGTAAACATAAGCATATAGAAAATATAGAATTAGTTAAAAAGAGCTATTGAATGTTAGGATTTGTCAGAAACCAGAGATCACATTATAATTGAAGATGTTATAAGAAACTCGCCAGCAAACTCAGGTGAACTATCTTATAATTCTTTGACCCTTTTTTCTTAGACCTAGCAGTTGTGATTGCTTACCTCTCACAAAGGACTGCTGTTCCAATTCTGAGACAAATCTAAATCATGAGGAACAACTTCATCATAACAGGTTGCTATTGTTAACTTGTTTTTATTTAAAGCAGTTGTTTATGTGGTAACACGATATTTCTTATTTTCCTAACTACTTTTATTTAAAGTAGACCTCATTTCTATTTCAATGCATCTCTCTATTATACTAGATCTCTACTATAAATATTGAGAACCATATAATGTGACAGAGTGTGTCTTCCAAATTGAAAGTGTTGGAAGCTTAGCACTTGATACTATCTACTGCAGAAGAAAAACCATTATAGTAAGAATAGGTTATGTGGCAAACTGACTAATGCTGTCATGGGAACTGGTTAGTTACCACAGGTGTGGGATCCTAAAGTGAGGCTGACTTTGGTCCTTTCATTATATCATTCATTTAAGCTCCTTTCATCCTTCAGACTTTACTGTGTCACCATCCTACAAAAGGACTTTTCTTTGATGTGGACTTTTGATTTCTAGCTTCTCAACCTTCTGAAATAAATACAGTTCTGATCACTATACATTACCCATTCATTACCTTTCTGTGGTATTCTGTTACACTAAAACTAACACACCAAGATACATGACTTTCTATATCTTTGAGCTTGTTTTACTATGTTCCTTTTCCTTTAGAAAGTTGCTCCAGGATATAGTAGTCTCCATAACAAAAGCCCCATTATCTGTTTCAAAATTATAATAGATCTAAACATGGACTTTGACCATTATCATTTGACTAACTTTCCCTGCACCCGAGTTCTAGAAAGCATGCTTAATTTCATTACCTTCTTTACAGCTCTATTTGTATCACACTAATGTCTGTATGCCTTTGTCCTTGTTGCAGAATTCCTCCATGCTTGCTTTGTATCAGCTGTCTTAAGCTCCCGTTTCATCTGCATCTTAAATATGAATTAATAATACACAAAATAACAAAAATGTTTAATGGCAAAGAATTGTTTTCCTTGTAAATTGAGATGCAAAATCCACCTATATAACATATATGATTTCATAGGTTTATACTTTGTAAATGTTCAACTTAATCCTGATTTGGATGATCGAAATTAAGAAATTTCTGTGGAATTTATGAGAAATAACAATGAGTACTTATATGCTGATAATGATTTGAGTACATTGTTAGGATATTAACATGGGCCAATATTAAAACAAATTTTAAAATGTTAAGCATACATATTCCTGTGATGATGAGTATAAAGAGATGAAGAATAAAGATGATCTGATCTTCAGGATTCTATCTACTAGAAGGGTATAAGTAATCACACAAGACACAAGATTAAATATGGTATTTAGAAACATCCTGAAAATCCACAACAAAAATTATGATAGTGCTTTCTCAAGGTATAGTATTGACAAAGGCATTTTAGAGTATATTAAGAAATAAAACCTTCTCTCTTTATGCACCAGTATCATGTGACATGACATTACACACAAGTACATTGATTATTTCCACAGTTACATGTTGCAATCTTCCTTTTAGCTTTGCTTTTACAACCTTATGTTATTTAATGTTTTTTGTTGGTGTTAAGGGTAAGATTTGTGTTTTATTCAATAATTTTAACAAAAAAATTTTAAAAAATAAAAATCAGTACATAAAACCTTGCAAATGTGCACATGTTAAAACCAAATTAATGTATCTTTATAATTTAAATCAATTTTTAATTTAAATATATTTAATCATATTCATCCCTCATCCAAATCCTTCCTGATCTCTCCAAATCCCAACCCATCCAACTTATCGTTCTTTCTCAATAAACCAACAAAAACCCAATATAATGCCAATCTTTCTTTAATCCAGAAAACCATGAGCATGAAGCCTGTCTTGGAATTATTGATATAACCAGTGTCACTCTACCAGAGAAAACAACATCCTGATCAGGATATAGACATAGTGAGGCTAGACCTGTAATTGGCTTTTGAAACCTCAAAGCCCATCCTGAGTGAGACAGGTCCTCCAACGAGGCTACATCTCTTACAAAAATGTCACAACTCCTAATCTTTTCTAAATAGTTTACCAACTTGTATCCAACTATTAAAATAATGAGCTTATGGGGGTAGTTGTGGGAGAAGAGGAAAGTTTATGAATGAGAGGGGAAATTCTTGAAATGTTGTAAAAATACACATTTCATATATGAAATTCCCAAAACAATTTTAAGTTGTAACAAATATAAAAACGATGTTATCTCAAAAAGTAAGTAAGTATCCTGGAATAAAAAATGGATCTTGACAGGTCAAAATCACACATGTCTATTAACAACAGAATATAGAAAAAAATAATAGAGTCTAAGATTTTTCAAACTTGGATCTTGGCATACCTTTTCTTCTTCCCAGACAGCAATGCATTGGGTGCTTTTCTTCTTTACACTAGAAGAGAAATTGCTTTGACCCTGTGAGGAACAGATTACACAGAATTACCTGTTGAGCCAATGTTCCTAATGTTCCTAAAAGCAGGATCACAAAATTACTTGTTGTACAAGGGTTGGTTGTTATAAACATTTTTCATGCAGGCATAGACAACATGAGATTGGTCAGGAAAAAGATAATGAGAGTTAGCTCCCTCTAGAGTTTCACCCCTCAAGTTTCATCTCTGGGGAAATCAACAACCAGAATTAATGTCTATTCCCAAGTGGTTCTCACTTATGTAACGTAGGCCAGTGGTAGAATTCCTAGTTATTTTTAAAGTATAGATTTAAGATGTATCTAAGAAGCACTAAAATATTCCTGAAACATTTAAGATATTCACTAAAGGTCTTTTAAAATATAGTTTTATTAAAAGAAAAAGAAAAGGAACAGGAAAAGGAAATAAAAGAATTTGAACTTTGTAACTCTCATTGACATGTACCAAAGGTGCTTAGACAGTGTGAGGGAATGGCAAAAACCTTTTACTTGGAAAATTTATGCAAAATTTTAATAAAATAGTTTTCTGTCCATCCAACTTATAATCAGTTAGATATTTTAAATGATATACAAAAAGTGGCAAGGAAGACTAATAATGAAAAACTAGGAGGAAACATGGGGACTCTGGTGCCAGTCAAGGAAGATTCTATCAAGATCTATTGGTCTCTACTAAAAAATTGATAACATCAAAGAGGAGTAAGATGTTCACTCCTTTGAGTTTTTATGCAAAATAATAAGAATTTACTTGTGAAAGATGAGTAAAATGTATTTGGTATACTCTCTGCTAGATTAAAAAAAAAGAATGTAAGACATAAAATTATCCATGAGAAAAGAATTTCCATTGAAGATAAAGAATAAAAAAAAATGTCTATCTCATCGCTTTAGTTTAGTTGCTCTAAAATTTTCAGTTGGGCAATCAGAAAGCTAAATACCTATCAAGTATGAACAGTGCATTCAGACCTATTTACTCTTTTTCTTGCCCTTCAAAATATTCTTAATTTCTTGTGATTAGGAACTATGTTATAGCTCATCCTGTGTTACCTGATATAGTTTTATATACTTAGAAATAATAGGGTATAAATTTGTATATTCTAAATTCTTGTTTCAGTCAGTTTTGACTAATACTGTGAAATTTGTTTGTTAATCTAATTGATAAAGAAGGCCAGCTACATAAAATATTAAGAAAACTAAATCAAATACATTTAAACATTGGTTAACATGAATTAACAATCTCTAAAAAGAGCCAGAAAATAGCATAAATAACAACTCCCGTAAACAGAAACTGGATTTTCTGGAGTCTTCTTCTTTTTTTCCATAATTGCAATCCTGAAAAGATTAGTAGTGGAAGGAAACAATCACATATTAGTTTACATACTTTTTACCTATGCTTTAAGATTATTTATTGATTCTTTTTTTTTGTTTTTGATGGATAGGAAAGTTTTATTTAATAAAACAAAAATCAAAACAAAACAAAACAAAACAAAACAAAACAAAAAAAACCTACTGAGATACTGAGTGAGAAGAGTACCGTTTGGGAGTTTTCAAAAGAACCTTGGTTAATTTTTGTGTTTGAAGAGTTTGCTGTTGTTTGTCTCATCGATTTCTAGTCTGATCTTATGCAAACTTAAGAGAACTTATAGCAGACAGAGTATGTTCTCTACCATAATAAGATTGGACTAATTATTTATTTTTACCCTGTCCCTCACAACCTGTGATTTGGTCTTCCAAGAACATTTTGTGTTTTGTTCATAACTTTCTCTCCATCAAGGCAAAAATTATTTATGCAGTAAATTATAAACAGTATCCATAAAGAAAGAATTTCCAATTAAGGCAATGAACAGGACATTTTTTTTTCTTTCCTTTTCTTTTTAATAATTTTTATTCAAATTAGAAACAACCTCATTTTACATATTAATCCCAGTTCCCTCTCCCTCCCATCCTCCTATCCCCCCCCCAGACACCCCCTATCCCACACCCCATTCACTCCCCAGAGAGGGTGAGGCCTTCCATGAGGAATCATCACAGCCTGTCAAGTCATTTGGGGCAGGGCCTAGGCTCTCCCCCTTGTATCTAAGCTAAGAGAGTATCCTTAAATGGGAAATGAACTTCTGAAGTCCATTTATACATCCTGGTTCCACTGCCAGAGGCCCCATTGACTATCCAGACCTCCTAGCCTACTCCCATGTTCAGGGGGCCTGAACAGGACAATTTTCAACCTGGTCACTTTAGTTCTGTTATCCTAGATTTTTAGGTATACATTCAGCATACTCTGCTAGTTTTTTTTAATGCAAAATATAAAAAATGTCTATGAGAAAAGAATTTTCACCTAAAATAACAAATAAAACAATCAGAATGGAGCAACCAAAATGCCAAACAAAATTTACAGGTACCATATGAGAAAAAAATAAACAACTTTACTTATGAATAAATATAATAAGCATAACTGAGTCCATAGGAAATACAAAACGTGCTAAAGTATATATTAGGAATAAATAACAATAAAACAAATAACAGAACACAAGATTCTCAAAAGATCTTGACTGAATTATCACAAACTTTACATAAACTACAAAAATTTTTCTTGGAATGTGGTGTACCATAACCAGGCATGATAGTCAATCTTGTATCATTTGTTTTACTTAGGGTTACTTTTGCTATCTTAGAATAGTTGTATTTCTCTATAAATTAAGATTACTTTTATGTCTCTGTAATGAATGTCATGGGTATTAATACCACACTGAATCTGTAAATGGGTTTTGGTGGGATGCTCAGTGACAAAATTAAATTTAGCAGTTCATGACCATTAGGGTCTTCCAACATGATTTGCCTTCTTTGATTTATTTCCTCATAAATTTAAATAGTTCACTATGGTGGTGGGGTTTGCTGATTGCTTGCTGGTTGCTGTTTGATTTCTTTCTTTTCTTCACTTTTTCTCTTTGTTTTGGTTTTGAGAATATAGTGAATAATGGGATTCTTTCCCATTATTCACTATATTCTCAAATATAGTGAAAGTATTTCCATACTTTCTTCTTATTGGTGTTTGTTATTTGTATATTCAAAGTGTCCTAAATCGTGTTACGTAGTTTTGTATCCTGCCACTTTTGTTTCATTCTTCATCATTTTTCTTATAAAGACTTTAGGATATTTTATGTATAATATGATACCATCTGCAAGTAAAATTAATTTTATTTAATTTTTCCACCTTGTCTTTAATTGTTCCATCTAATATATGAAGGAATACATTGAAAATACTGGAGACAGTATATTGCTCTCTATTACTCCAAACTTTTTTCTTTTTTCTTTTTCATTTTAAAGTATATTTTTGAGAATTTCATACTAGAGTATTCTGTTCATGTCATTTAAATATTTTGTCTCCACACACAAACTTTTCCTATAATATAAACTTCCTCTATATATCTTATATAATATGCACACATATACAAATATTGCATACACATATGTGTATTTATATATGCATGCATGTACGTATGTATGTACATGTATACACATAGAACATGTTGAGTGTTGAAACGATTTAATTTCCTATTTATATGTGATTACAGCATACTGCTTTTTATGGATAAACTATCAGGTAAATAATGCCTGGAGAAAAATGATTCTTCATGACTCAGTAGTTAATTAGTCATTAGTTATCTATATCTTTTCTCTAGGCATGATGCCTTATGACATTTCCCTCATCCATGTTGGCATGTAAGCTAGTGTTGTTATTGTAAAATTATTGTTCAGGCCACATGCTATTGAGATTTCAAAAGTGCATTTTCCTTGTCAAGTGTAGACACATTATTTTACAGCCAACATTCTGGTTCTGCTGGCCATGAGTGTTGTAGATGTATCTGGTGGAGCTGAGCACTGCACTCTAAAGAACATTTAGGAAAATGTCTTGGCAATTCCTTAAAATATGAGTTTACCATATACCCTATAACCTTCAATTCTAGGTGTATATATGCATGAGCATGAAAGACATATTGGCACAAAACAAAATACAACACAACTTGGAAAGGAATGATCAAAATGGCAATATTTGAAATAGTTATAGAAGAAACAACAGCTGTCTATTTGGTGGTTAATGCAAATTTCTATGTCATCTGTCCCTTAAGGCTACAATGAGAAATGAAGCACAGATACATGTTACTCCCTGAAAGAACATGATTCATAACATAGAAAAAAAACAAGTACATAGAAGAGGACTCACTTAGTAGGTAGGGTCCATCTATCTGAATCTAATAAACAAATCATAGAAACAGAGAATAACCAGTGCCCAGCTGGAGCCTATTACAATGAAGTTCTAATGCTTTTAATCGGGATTATCTTTTTTATATTTTTATTTTAAATAATGTGTTTTTTACATATCAATCCTAGTTTTCTTTTCCTCCCATTCTCCCATGTGTCCCACAAACCTGCCATCCTATCCCCATCCACTCCCCAAGGAGGGTGATGCCTTACATGAGGGATCATAAAATTCTGTCATATCATTTGAGGGAGGTCCTAAGCTCTCCTCTGTATATCTAAACTGAGAGATTATCCATTCATAGGTAATGGGCTCAGGAGTTATTTTAAAACAATGATGAGAATATTCTACTATTAAAATATGGAGATAGTTAAAAAAACATTATAGACACACTAAAAATCAAGGAATTATATATGAGAAAGATGAATATTTAAATATATCAGTTTCACAATTAGACACTTGTCACTGAATTAAAATTCCATCCAAGTGGTAATGATGCTTTTCTTACCACATAAGAGTTTCCATCACAGTCTATGACTTTGACAGCTTTCAAAGAAGCTTTCCCATGAAGTTTAAGCCTGCTGTGTGCCTCTGTACTTATATGAAATATTCATTTCTCTAAATTTCTGTATCTCTATAGAGAGCAAAACAAGCAAAAATTATGCTATTTTGACTGAAAACCTTTTTATGTCGAATTTCTCTATCCAATATATGATAACAAAATCATATTCTTTAAAAATAAAAATTCATAATTTGCTGAGAAAAGTTAGGTAATTTAAAATGATTTTTCAATCAACATGACTTCTTCATAATGAAATTTAAGATTTAGGAAATGGAAACAGTGAAGTGCTTTAGCTTTCATAATATGTACAATTTGTATCACTAAATATTTCTAGGCTAATATTATAAAGTCGAGGATATCTGGAGTGATCTTATTTTAATAAATAAATTATTGCATTTTATAGTTCTTTTTTATAGTTAAGTATTGAGGATTATATCATAGAGAGAGATATGAACTCAGTGAATATCTTAGTACTTTTCTTACAGTGCAAAGGCTTTTATGTTGTTATCCCTGGATTCTGTCTTTAGGATATCCTTCTATAAATAACTTGAATTATATCATATATGATCATTTAGCCATTTGTATGATATTTAAAACATATATGTATAAGTGTATACATATATGTATATATGAAATAGCAATTAATGAAAAAGTCATTAATTTTAATGAAATTGGGAGGATTAAGTGGGAAGATTGTTATGGAGAAAAGGAGAGGGGAAAATGTAACAAAATTACAATCTCAAAAATAATTTAGAAAATAGAAGATATGGTATTGTGGTAAAATAATGAAGGTAAGGATTCAAAGAAATTTTCTTAAATATGAATACAACTTGATATCAAAACAGATTTAAAAGTGTTAATCACACAATTTTCTATAAATGTAGATTGGCTACCTTTTGGAAGCTAGGAAAACATCATGTGTGTGTGTGTGTGTTAAGGAAATTTCTGGTGGAATACAACAACTGTGATACTGGTCTGTAATTCTAAATTTAGAGCAATCAATGAAGTCAATTTAGGGAATTATAAAAGAAAACCACAGACATTGTGCACGTAAAAGCAATTAATGAAAAAATAAAAAAAGCAAGGAGAGGTAAATGGTGGCTTTGGAGGAGAAAAGCAATGGACACGTGGAGCAAACACATTATAATCTGATAAAATATAATTTCTTTTAAATTAAAAGCAAATATTTTCTTTGTTGCAAAGACATATGACAGGCATTTAAAGGATATTAAATTAAATATGACCAAAACATAATTTAAAATCTCCTTTTAAACTTTATCACTGTATCCTATTTTAACATGATTATAAATGTCCATTGGATGTGTTTGCTTTATTTACATTTAGCTCTATCATACACAAATACTTCATCGTAGATTATGTAGTACTTTTTTACACTAAACTTCATACACAAAAATTACATAATTCAACAAGCTATATAAACAGCTTCAAAATGACTGTAAAGCATAACACCTTGACTGAAAATGAGTAAACAAGGGAGCATTTTTCTTGATAGTCTACTGAGGTAGAGTAGAATGCATGAGGAAGCGATGATCCTGCATGCATACATAATCTAAAAATAAAGTGGCTCTAAAACAATAATTATTCACACATCTTTGTTGAAATGGAATATAGAACAAGCAGGATAGTGTGAGATTTTAAGAGGTAAATTTACTATCTAAACATAACTCTTATTCTCAGTGTTTAATATTTCTCATTTCCTTTACTCTGTGTTTTAAAACAGAAAACTGACATTGTGACAAAAACAAACAAAAAAAACAATAAACAGGGTGAGATTGCTTTAAAAAACAGTGCAGTTATAACTGACCCAATTATTAACACCCTCACTACTTGGTCAGACCTTGTAGACCTACTTGATGCAAGGACTTTAGCCAGTTGTTACTGCTGTTATTGTTCTGAATAAATGCAATAAATTATGTTTGAAAAAGTCATATGGAATCATATTATTTATGTTTACACACACACACACACACACACACACACACACACACACACACACACAACCTCAAAACATTATATGTTATCCTATTGTCCTTTGTTGCTTCCCAGAAATTGAAGGTGAGTCTCTATTGCTGGAGGCAACACAGGATTCTGACACAGGACTTGTATGAGCACAGATGGATTGGACCTGGAAGTCTATAACCTGAGATGACCTTTCATAGTATGGAAACATGCTATCCAGTTGCCAAGGGAATAAAACAACAGATATTTCTATCCATCTGTGATATCTGTGGAACACATTAATAGGCAGCAATGCAAGCCATCCCTAAATGTACAATAGGAGCCTTTACAGCATGATGATAACCAATCTTTTGAATAGTAAAGGACCACTCAATCAGTTCTGTAAATACAGGAAATAATGAGTTATTGATGTGGTCATGGAACCTAGAGAAAAAAGTAATAGTAGAGGTTTTCCTCAACTAGTACACTCTCAAACTGAATATTAGTACTGATCATATCACCCACCAATGTGTGTAACTTTTGAGAGCATAGGGAAACTATTGAGAGCATAGAGAAACTATTACATGCATCCATAACTATCAAAATAGCGGGAATGACTGAAGATGGGGTGAAGAACTGCAATCAATTCATCTACAAAAACATGCCTCCAGCTTTGGAAAAGGTAACATTATGGAAGAAAAGATAAGAATATGCTAAGATCCAGAGTACAATGAAATCTGTGGTGATATTGTGTCTTTTCTTTCAATTTTTTATTTTTTCCTTATTTTACATATTGATACTAGTTACCCCTCTGTCCATTCCTTCCTTGCTCCCTCTCTTCCTCCCTCCCATGTCCTGTAACCACCCTCCTATCCCATTTCTTGCCCCACCCACAGGGAGGCTGATGCCTTCCAGGAGGGATCAACAAAATCTGTCAAGTTATTTGGAGTAGGGAGCAGGCCCTCCCTCCTGTCCATAGGTTAAAGGAATATCCCTCCATGGGGAATGTGTTCCCAAAGACCTTTTGTGCACCAGGGATACATCCTGGTTCCACTGTCAGAGGTCCCTTGGACTGCTCAAGCCTTTCAACTGAGACCCATGTTCAAGGGGCCTGAGTCAGTTCAGTGCTGGTTTCCCAGCTATCAGTCTGGGGGGCCATTAGCTCCTCCTTGTTCAGGTCAGCTGTTTCTATGTGTTTCTGTAGCATGGTTTTGTCCTCCCTCTCTGCATCTGGATTCTAGTTTGGTTCATGTTTAGTTGTTGGTGTCCACTTCTCTTTACATAAGCTACTAGATGAGGGCTCTATAAATGTGGATAAGTTAGTCATCAATCTCAGTATCAGGGAAGGGCATTTATGGTAGCCTTTCCACTGTTGCTCAAATTGTAAGTGGGGGACAGTCTTGTAGGTCTCTGGACATTTCTCTAGAGTCAGTTTTGTATTCACACCTATAATGGCTCCCTTTTTATTCTCTCTCTCTCTCTCTCTCTCTCTCTCTCTCTCTCTCTCTCTCTCTCTCTCTCTCTCTCTCTCTCTCCATCCTCTAGTCTATTCCTCCCCTGATTCAATCTTCCTAGTCTCACATGCTTTCCTCTCCTCCCCTTCTCTTTCTCCTAGCTCCCTCTCCACTCACTGTCCCCACACTCCCAATGTGCTCAGGGTATCTTTTTCCTTTCTCCTTCTGTGAGAGACCTTGTATGAATCTCTTAGGTTCCTCCTTGTATTCTAGTTTCTCTGGCGATGTGAATTATAGCCTGGTGATTCTTTGCTCTCTGTCTAAAATCCATATATGAATGAGTACATACCATTTTCTTCTTTTGTGAATGGGTTACCTCATTCAAGATGTTCTCTTCATGTTCCATTCATGTGTCTGCAAATTTCAAGATGCCATTCTTTTTTTCTTCATAGTAGTAATCTATTGTGTAAATGTGCCACATCTTCTTTATTCATTCTTCAGTTGAGGGGCATCTAGGTTGTTTCCAGGTTCTTGCTATTACAAATAATGCTGCTACAGACATAATTGACCATATATCTTTGTTGCATGGGTGTGGACTTCTATGTGGAACAGGAAAGTCACTCTGTGAGATCTCAACAATCAAGTTTGCTAAACAAGAGTCTAAAATGTTACCTGTGGACATATCAATGTGGAAGGGGCAAAATTCAGGGACTGCACTCCTAAATGAAGATGTATAGTCAATTACTTTTTGTGGGAACATAATCAGTCTTCCAGTGAATAAGCCTTCTTATATATAATCCTTATACATATCAATGTAAGGTATTCATTATTTCATATATATATATTAGATAAAGATGGAGGAATGATATAATTATAGGACTTATATGTAAAATTCTCAAAATGATTAAAAAAGGAAAGTATCACTTTTGATGAAATGTATTATTGTTAAAATAATTTTATCAAATATGAAGAAATTATATATACCATGATGGATTATCTATTATGGACATATGTGTCCATGTTAAAACTACTATTAGTATACATTGTTGATTCTGTGAAACACAGATTATATGTCCATAGAAAATTGAATTTGAAATTATAATTGTTAAAATTATCAAACTGTCCTAGAAAATGTTATAACATTGAAAAGTAGATTTAAATAAGATCAAATCAAATTCTGTTTTAGTGGATCACTGCTCTAATACATAATCCTCATGTTATTACTTTTGCCTACATGAATGTTTTTCTTTGAAGTATTTTCCTCAAGGCCACACTGGCATCCTTATTCCTAAGACTATAGATCAAGGAGTTCAGTATGAGTACAACAATCATATAAAACACAAATGATATTTTTCCTTAACCATAGAGTTGACTGATGATGGTTGGTACATGAATACTAAAGATTCAAAGAAGATAACAACAGCCAAGATATGAGAACTTTATGTACCTAAAGTCTTGGATCTGCTCTCTGTGGAGTGAATGCGGTGGATACTAGGAATAATGCAGATCAGATGTAGGAAGTAATAATGGTAAGAAAGTGGACACGGATCTTCAACATACCAAAAAAAAAAAAAATAGAATCAACAATTCATTGATATTGGTATTAGAACATGCAAGCTTCAAGATGGAGAGAAGATCATAGAAATATTGATTGATCACATCTAATTCACAGAACCAAATCCTAGTCATGAAGCCTTCATGAGCTAATACACAGAACATACCAAATATATACACTCCTGAAATCAGGGAAAGACTGAAAAGCAATGGGTTACAGATCGCAACGTAGCAGTCATATGCCATTGCAGCTAATGTGAAACACTCTGCAATACTAAAACTGATTAAGAAATAGAGCTGAGTCATGCACACAGGGTAGGAGATGTTGTTCTTTTATGTCACAAAGCTCACCAGCATTTTAGGAATAACAACTGTGGACTGACAGAAGTCAATGAAAGACAGACTGCTGAGGAAATTGTACATGGGATTGTGTAGGTGGGAACTGAGCCCATTCAGTGTGATCATGCCCAGATTCCCTACCACAGTAACCACATAGATTCCCATGAAGAGAAGGAAGAGGGGCATCTGGAGTCCTGGCTTCTCTGAGAGCCCGGCCAAGAACTCAGTAACTGTGCAGTGGTTTCTTGCTGCCATGTTCTTCATTCAGATTCTGAAGAAATTTAAGAAGTGTAAGATTGTCAAAGTGACATTATTTTTCTTTTCCATGTACACAAAGTCCCAAAATAAACTATTTCTGCCTGAGAATACTTTGTCTCTATGTATAAGTATTTTAACTGTATCATTCAAAATAAATAAAATATATAATTTTTTATTAATTTTAAACATATAAAATACTGTCACTAGATTCAAGCTTTCTTTTGTAAAACCACAAATGTTCAGTCATATTGATCCTGATAAATTCTTCATACATATAACCCATTCTATCTGTAATGGACACAAATGGCTCCTTATAGTTCCTAGACTATGTGACAGTCCTTTCATTGTCTACATTTCACAATGCTGTTTATTCTCCTTGCAAGAGTATCATCAAGCATTTTTTCTTTGTTGTCTGGTAAAATGTATTTCCTTTTATATTCACTCTAAAATTATGGTTGAAACAGGGTGATTCTCAATAATCATGTGTTGGATTCATCCTTCCTATAACATGCTCAGGATGTTGTAATTTCTGAAGTACACACATTCTTCTTGAGCTAAAAGTTACACTATTAGCCAAATGACAATGTGAACTTATCTGCCTATTTCCACAGTAATACGAGTCTGCCATATTGCAGGCTTTTAAATATACTTTTAGGAATAAGTAAATATTTATATACTTAGCTACTTCTGCCTGACATAAGACAGTGATTACTCCAGATCTGAGTCCTAAATGACATGTATGAGTAGGTGAGGTAAATAAGCTCACATTATATCAGCTACAATTCTCAGTATCAACTTTTATTTGCCATTTACAAACATCACTGATCCTAGAACTGGATTGGTAGAAGCATACTCCCAACATTCTACTGTTAATGTTTAGAAGGCCAGACCTATCCCTCAGTGGCAACAATACCTTTGAGCCTGGTCTGCATCTTTTGTCAGACTCTTCCAGGACTCACTTAGTTTATACCTCTGCAGATTCAATTTCACAACCACAGCTGGTGGGAAACACTGTCCGGGGTTTAACTTCTTCAAGTAATTTAACATTCTCCAAGGCCTCTCACTATTCTAGAAATATGCTCATGAGAAAATAAGCAATTATCAGTACTAATTCCCCATCTGCCTAGTTATTTTTCAAATTTGTTCCTGTCATTTCTAAACCTACACATCACAATAAAGATTTTGAGCATGTGGCTCACTATAGAGCTGTGTTAAAATGCTTGTTCTGATCCAGTAGATGTGGATGGGTGTAGGCTCCTAGATAACACAACAGAAAGAGCACACACTGGGGAAACCAGATTCCAGAAGAACAATGCCTTTCCTGATGAGTTATATCTTATTGATTATATGTTTAATGATATTTTAAAAATAAATCTATTAGGTGTGTGACAGATTTCATGAATATTATTAATAGTTTCTCCAAGGATAAAAATTGCCTTGCTTTGCTCTTAATTTGAAGAATCCCAGAAGAATAATAGAATGGTCTGGGAATATAGAAGCAGATAGGTTATTTCATGGCTAAATGAAATCCAGAGCAATCCAAATTCTTAAACCATCAAGATGGTTTAGACTAACCTAAGTGTGTTCTATGCTGACAAACTTATTCAGTTTTATATAATTTGTTCTTTATTGTTTCTTCAACAGTCAATAAAGATAACTACTTAGTTTAATGGAGATCCTGTAAACTATAATTGAAACATTATGCCATTCACTACCACATATTTATGTCCTAACAGTTTTATGTTCTAACAAATTCAAAATATCTTTTGTGCTAATTTTCATAGAAAAGATTTATAGGAAACGTATATAATTCCTTACCAATCAGGGAAATGCACTAGTGTACATACTTATTGAAAATAGTAAACTATGTGAACATTTTGATAATTTCAGAAAAATCTCATAATATTATATAAATAATAGTTCAGAGAATTGAAAGTTAATATGTAATAATTTATTGTGTGTATAGTTGCCATCTTCAAGTGTTCTTCATATCCTGCATTTAAGACGTGTTAGGCTCTTGTTTTACCTGTTTTTTTTTATTTCTTTATATTATCACCCATTTATATACATAAATGTATTATTTGAGTTTAGTTTCCATCCATGCACAATACATTGACAGTAGAATTCCCCTAAGTTCAGATCCACAGTGATCATGAATAATTAGGAATATGCTGAGACAATAAGGTCAAACTATATGTTGTGCTTAATTCGACATATCGGGACAATCTCTAGAGCTGTGCCCTCTTTGCTTATCTCTCTGTCCATCTTAGGATCAGAACAAACCTCAATGTGGAGGATCAAAAGCTTCTGAACCTGCTCGCACTGCCCTGTAGCCCAACCTTCTTAGCTTCTGCCCGCAGGTTGCACCTCTGCAGCCTCAACTGCCACCGCCAATGGAGTTTGGAGAGCTTAGCAACAATTACACAACTTAAAACAATCTCAGCTCCTGTCTCTGTCACTTTTAGTAGCCATGAGCTCAGCACAGAGGGATAGAGCTTCAGCAGCAGCTCTGCTACCCAGAATTGATTGTTGTCTGAGCCAGTATTGTATAAGCCAATTGCAGACAACCGGAGTTCCAGAATACAATAGCAGTGTCATATCTTAGAGATAGTATTTGATATTTAATGTTAATAAATTTAAATAATATCTGTTAATGCCATAATAGAATGAACTGAATAGGCTAATCTACAATTAGGCCATCCATTGCTTCTGGGCTGATTCTTGAAGATAACCAAAATGTTGTTGTTAAAAAGTGAGATAGGAAGTCAAAGTACCTGTCTTCCTCCTTACACCCAGTCATTTTTCAGTGATGCTTTTTTTTGGTTGCTGTTATTGCTCTCGTCTTGACTTAGTCACTGTATGAATAAATGTTATCTCCACATAGAACTAGTCATGATAAATCAATCAGAGAGCAAATAAGTCATCAATGTAGCTGTTACTAATAGCCTACCAAATGGAAAAAAAAATGATATCATTTGTGAATTACCATGGCATGCAAAGCTGAAACATATACTGAGGAAAGGCAGACTCTTGAGTGTTATGCTCTGTTACCTTAAATTCTAAGCACCATAATAACTGTGTGAGTGAAAGCAAATTCCTAAAGAGTAGGAGGTGAATTATTAAAAATCATGAAGTATTTTAAAACTAAGAATTTTGTTATTAATATAACAAAAGAACCCTGAAGAAAACTTATAGAGAAAGAAAAGGGCCCAGGTTAAAATATCTGAAGGAAAATATTTTTTAAAAAGTGTTTGATATCTAGAAATAGGCCAAAAAATTTTTCTTAAATAAAAATGTATGAACAAGTTTACCAATAAAAATAAAGCAAAGTAAAATCTTTCACTATTAAAGTGATTAATTTGAACTTTGCTAAAATTTAATTCTTTTAAATAACAATGAAGTTGCCAACCCAAAGTAATAGCGAAACACATAAAATACTCTAATAAGCAGTAATATGAAGGAAGTTTTTTAAATTAAACAATCAGATAACACAGTTTATAAAAATTGATGAGCAAATAGCCAATATAAAATATTAAACACTCATTATCACTGTCGGTGAAATGAAAGATACAAACTTGAGGTCATGAGAATTAAAAACACTGTTTTATTATATTTATGAATCTTCATAGGATATTTGTAGAATATGGAAAATTATCTTTTCATGTAAAGCAAAATTTGGTCCTCAATAATAATAAAAACAAGCTAAAAATATTGGAGCATCTGTTACTTACCTTTTCTCCAAGTTGTTTCAAATCTGGTATTTGAATAAAGCCATTTAAGTGAGACTGTAATTTAGGTGTAACATAGAAGAAACATCACTGAATATTGTCACTAAAGCTCTCTCTCAGACTCTTTCAATTATTCTTCATTACAAGAATTATGGTCACTGTGATTGAGAACACAGGTTAAAATTTTTTTATGTAGTTAAACTCATGAGACTTTTCTTTGTGAATTTTGCAAATGTATGTATTTCATTTAACAGGATTTGAAAAATTAAAATTTATTCATCATACCATCTGCCTTAAGATCTGAAAAGACTGATTCTATAATTACATATTTACTAGAGGCCCGACTATAATTGGCATACCAACACAAGTTAAAAATGATAATGTATCCACTTATGTTTACAGTAAAATAAAACAATTTTTGTACATTATAACATAAAACACATTATGACTGTGTATGATTATACAGGACAAGCACTTGTTGAAAGATCTAATTGTACTCTAAAAAGATGCCTTTTAAACAGAAAGGGATAGGAGGACCCCAAGGAGTAGATTACATAATGCTTTACTACTAAATTTTTTATTATTTTTTATTTATAATTTAAAAATTTTACATGTGGATCCCAGTTTCCTCTCCCTTCCTTCCTCCAAACCTCCCTCCCTCCCTCCTCCCTCCTCTTACCCTCTTTCCCCTGTGACATGCACCCTGGCCACCCTCCCCTCCCATCCCCCCACCCCCTTTCCACTTGTAGGGCTATGCTATCATGATTGGGTCATATAAATCTGTCAAGTCATTTGTAGTAGGGACTAGGACTTCTCTTCTGACTCTAAGTTAAGGGGGTATCCCTCCATGGGAGATGTGTCCACAAGGTCATTTTGTGTACCAGGAATAGATCCTGTTTCTACTGTCTGAGGTCCCCCAGACTGCTCAGTCCTTCTAGCTGAGACCCATATTCAGGGGGTCTGAGTCAGTCCCATGCTGGGTTCCAAGCTATCAGTCTGGGGGGGTATTAGCTCCCCCTTGTTCAGGTCAGCTGTCTTTGTGAGTTTCTGCAACCTGGTCTTGTCCTCTCTCTCACTGCATCTGGATTCTAGTTTGACTCAGTGTTTGGTAATAGATGTTTGCTTCTGTTTCCAACAGGTACTAGATGAGGGCTCCACGATGGTGGATAATTTCATTGATGATCTCACTATCAGGGAAGGGCATTTAAGGTAGCCTTTCCATGGTTGCTCGAATTATTAGTTGGAGTCGGTCTTGTAGTTCTCTAGACCTTTCTTTAGGTTCAGTTTTCTCTTCAAACCAATAATGGCTGCATCATTTATTTCCCCCCCCCACCCTAACTCAATCTATCTAGTCAAACGTGTTTCCCTCTCCTCCCCTTCTCTTTCTCCCATTCACTGCCCCCCATTTCCCATGTGCTCTGGGGGACTTGTCCCTTCCCACTTTTGTGAGGGACCATGTATGACTCTCTTAGAATAAACCTTGTATCCCAGTTCATCTGGTGGTATGTATGTGTAATTAAACTACTTTGTCTGACAATGCTTTCCACAACAAGAGACTCGCAAAATCCATACTCCTTGGCAAAAAGAAAATATTTTGAATGGTTTGTTCAGGGTAATCAAGAAGCTACTAAGATAATTCAGGCTAACAATATGACAATGTAGCTCTTGATGTCCCCTTATCACTGAGTTTAAGGAAGAGACCCTATTGCTGAAGTCATTATATCCTTAGGACACACAACTCAGATGATCAAGCTGCATCAAAACTCAAAGCCTCCTTCCTATATTTGAACTTCCATGATGTCAGAAAATACCTCGCAGCCTGCCAAGAGAGGTAAGAAATTAAACAGTCCTACCCAGCTTTAATAGCAATGATATACAGTGGCCAGCATACCAAGATGGCCTTAAAGGTACAGAAAGTACAGTCTGTATGGGGGTGGTCACTCATACCTGTCTAGCTGAACTTATATCCCACTTACCTGGATGAAAATCAATATGGTCCTGGAAACCTAGGCAAATTCTTAAGGCTAGTGATATCATGAATTTTAAAAATAAATTAATTTATATAGTTACATGTTGTATTATTCATTAAAGGCTAATTTATGTTAGAAATGGATCTTTAAATTTTTTTGTTATTCAATGTAGTGAATTTCCATTGTAGTGAGTCTGAAATAAATAAGGACAATCAAGAAAAAGACCATAATTCTATAGGTAGAAGAAATATTAATATAGAAGTAGCTGGAATTAAGGAGTAAATTAAAGAGCTGTATAAAGAATGTTGCAGAGATAACAATGAATTGAATCGTGCCTCTATTCCTTTATAACATTGCACAACTAATTTAAGATGGTGTAACCAATTTGTGGGTAGGAATATGACAGGATCTGTCCTTTGCTTCCATTTACACTAATATAGTTCAATATACTTTTAAAATCTCAGAGTTACAACATTTTTATTCCAATTATTTAATAATACAAATCAGAAAACTGGTTTTTAAATTATTTGCCAATAAATCGAGAAGGCCAACTACAAAATATTGAAACAACCAAACAATATAGAATAAATTTACTACCAAACTAATGTGAGTGGGACTTGCCTAAACAGACCTGGGACAATTAAGCAAATATAAGCAACCACACAAAGGGCTTTCAAGAATTTTCAGGAGGTTATATAGGTTGTTATCTCTGAATGAACTGGTTATATCAGTGAATAGCAATTTTTCATGGGTAAGAAAGTGAGACTTATTTCTATGTTCAATACATTTCCTTCATATAATCATGTACTAATACTAATATCTCATCTGCAGTTATTAACTGCTGCTTATAGAATATTTCCTCATGAAAATAACAAAAGGTATACTCTATTGTTAAAGAGTATTCTTTGTTAAGAAGAAACTTACATTTTCTAGTAACTTTTTTAGTGAAGCTATGACATCTTTGTTTCTCAGGCTATAGATCATGGGATTCAACATAGGCACAAGAATGGTATAAAACACAGATGATAGTTTTCCTTGGCCAAGGGAGCTGACTGATGATGGCTGAAGGTACATGAGTGCTAATGACCCATAAAAGAAAACAACAGCCAAGATGTGGGAGCTACAGGTGCTGAAGGCCTTGGATCTGCCCCCAGCAGAGTGAATGTGGATGATGCTGACAATGATGAAGATGTAAGAGCTAAGGATGATCACAACTGGTGCAAAAATGTTAAATGCACTAAACAACAGAGCTAGTACTTCATTGATAAAAGTACTAGAACAAGAGAGCTCTAGTAATGGAAAAAGATCACAGAAGTAATGGTTTATTATATTAGCCTTACAGAAAAGCACTCTTAGCAGGAAGACAGTGTGAGCTGTGGCACTTAGTAAGCCCATACCATACACCCCAGCTGCCATCCACAAACAGACTTGAAAGGACATGGTTACATTGTAAAGCAAAGGGTTAGAGATAGCCACATAGCGGTCATATGCCATCGCAGCCAACATGTGACATTCTGCAACTGCAAAAGCACAGAAGAAGTAGAACTGAGCAATGCATTCTGGGTAGGAGATGACATTTTTTTCTGTCACAAAGTTTACCAGCATTTTTGGAGTAATGACAGTAGACTGACAACAGTCAATAAAGGACAGACTGCTGAGTAAATAATACATGGGTGTGTGGAGCTGAGAACTAAACAGAATCAAGATGATCATGCCCAAGTTTCCCACAACTGTAATCAAATAGACCCCTAAGAAGATGAAGAATAAAGGCAACTGGAACTGTGGATTCTCTGTTAAGCCAGCGAGGATGAACTCAGTCACTATGGTTTGATTCACTTCTTCCATGTTCTTCTAGAAAGTCTATGTCAGAAGAAAGTTTTAAAGAAGAAAAATTTGGTCATATATTCTCCTATCTTTCAATGAGTTTTGAAACATAATTCAAATGTTTTCAGGTATCTCCATTCCTCTGTCATCATCTTCTCTATCTAAGCAGTCAGAGATTTTGTAGTCCTAGAAAAAGGAAATATGCAAAATAATAATCACACAGATTGTTACATAATTGTAACTTTGTCTACTGGTGCCCACTTTCTACCACATGCAAAACATTCTAGCATCTTCTGTTGACTGTTTCACATAGTTTTCATGACTTATTAATAGCATCTATCTTTTGGTTAAAAAATGTTTTATACGTGGTAAAGCAAATGCATTATGCACAAGAGATTCATAGTTATAATTCATGGAGAAGGAATTGGAGATTTTTCCATTAATGAACATGAGAATTGTCTGCCCCTTCATCTAATTCTAGATATTTAGGTGAGGAAATTGAATGCAACAAAATGAATTTAAAAGGAAGATTAGAAATTAATAAGATAAAATAACTACTAGTAAATACATATAACTAATTACCTAGAAAATCCAGAATTTGTTAAAGATATTTATTAAATATAATTATCACTGTATCAAGGTAATATTAGAAAACAAGAATCACAGGATAGTTGAAGAAATTTTGAGAAAATCACCAACAAACCCAGGTAAGAGCCTTTGTTTGATCCTTGTTTTTCCTTGACTCTGTAGTTGTGGTTGTACACCTCCTATAAAGAACAGCTGTCCCCATCCTAGGACATTTCTAAATAATGAAGAATAGCTTCATAATGACTATAGCCTGATACTGTTAACTTGTGTTCATTTGAGTCACTTGCTTATATGGTAAAACCCAATTTTTTACCTAAATACTTACATTGACAGAAGTTTTTATTTCTATTTTAATGTTTCTCTTAAGTAGACCTCTACTATGAAAGCTGAATATCATACACCATGAAAGAATGCCTCTTCCAAATAGGAGTGGTGAAAACTTTACCCCCAATACAACATACTTAAGAAGTTAAACTATTATAGGTAACACAGGCCATGTGACAAATTTGTGAATGTTGTTATGTGTGCGGGTTAGTTACCACTAACATGGGATTGATATTGTTTATATGATTTTTTAAATTTTTTATTTTAACTTCCTTTGTTCTAAGTCTTCTGCCATTTCATGATACATCAAGGGGGTCTTCCCGTGATATGGGCTTTGTGTCTTGAACTTCTCATCCTTCAAAAATTTATGATGAGATAAATACAGTTATGATTGCTATATATTAGCTTCCTGTAGCATTTATTTCTGCCAAAAGAACCACACACACACACACACACACACACACACACACACACACACACTCACACATCAAGATACATATTATTTTATAACTCTGAGTCTATTCATTGGCTTGTATTACTGTATTTCTCATGCTTTGTAATCTTCTCCACTAAATATTGGTCTTTGTCAAAGAACCCCATTTTCTATTTATAAATTAGGGTAGATCTAACCATGCTATGTATTTTGACAATTTGCAATGTCTAACCTTTCTGTAGCCCAGTTTTAACAAGCTCTCTTAATTCCATAGCCTTGTTTTCATCTCTGTTGTGTCAATTGAGTGTTTGTATGCCTTTATCCTTGGTCATGAATTCTTTAAACTTGCTTTGCATGGGTTGCTATGGGCCCCCTTTGTTAGATGCATATGAAATATAAACCATAAGTAAAATAAAAAAATTAGTTTTGACAAGGAATTAGCTTATTAATCATTAAATTGAGGTCAAAAGAACTGTCAGTGCCCATAAAGATGGTTGTATTCTGTCTTGGCATATGAGCAGAGAGTTCAAAACAGCAAGTCATAAGACATAAAGGTAAAAGGTGTAGCTATAGTAGGGTGATTTTCTGTCTTATTCTAAATAACAACGTATCTGGTCTGAGTTATGACCATTCCTGACCCTCAAGACTAGGGAACAAGAAGTTGAATCTTAGGTGTAGTTACTGAACCATTAGAGAAAAGAGGAATAAAAGCTTGTTTGATCTGTATACATGATACCATGTTTCCCTTTTTGGTTAAGGTATATAAGAGTGGTGAAAAATAAACTCGTGGCAATTCAGTATTAACTGAATCTGCCCTCCTCAGATTTATTCTGTGTCTCTGTCTTATCATTACTATCTATAGCTAGCCTTTCCCTCATCCACAGATCCTTACTCAGGTATGAACTTAGGGCTACTCAGCTGGTTCCAATTGCAGCCCCACAAACACAGCTTCCGACAAAGAACTGTATGTAGGTATTTATGTATGTATGTATGTGGATAGATAGATAATAGATTTCAGTAGTTTATTTTTTGTAAGTGTTCATCTTATCAGGACCACTAACAATATAACTGATGTATTTATCACCTCCCCAAGTTTCTTTGAAGCAATTAGTATCTCTTGCTTGCTTGTTTGAATTGTTTAATATTTAAACTTTCAACAATATTTAACTGTCAATAATATTTAAACTTTCAACATAATACTATAATAAGTATCTTTATGAAGGCATTTAGAAGACCTGCTTCATGTGAAATACTGGAGACAATAATCTAGTTGATAATGTGGATTATGCATGATCTCCACCCAAGTTCTCACAACCATTATTTTATTCTCTAACTCAGAGTTTTACTACTATAGATAATTAATATAAGTGGACTCATAGTCTTCTTCCTTTTATGGCTGGCTTATTTATTATGATGAACATACTCCAGATTAACCAATAGCTTTTAAATCAGTGTAATTTACCTTATAAGGAATAGAGAGAGTGAAGATTTAGAGCTATCAAATTTACATAAATAATTTTTATATCATTCACTATTAACTATTTACTAATAGAAAATATGAATGAGATAGCTAATGTAACCAGTTTTAATAGAACATATCTTATATGAGATAACTACACATTATAGGCAAAACAGCATCTCAAAATAATATGACTCCAAGTAATATCTAATTTTAATGTGTAAGTACTTAACATATTATATTTTAGTTCTGCATATTTAATTCTGTCTTGAAAAAGGATTCTTTCAATAATTTGGATGATAACAAAGTTGCTATAATGTTTATTATAAATGGTAATTAGCATTTATATGATAATAAAGATTTAAGCAGATATTATTAGAATATTATTATGAACCAGTAATAAAACAAATTAAAAGTGTTAAGCATACAATTTCCTGTGGCCTTAAGGATAGAGAGATAAAGAATACAAATGATCTGCTCATCAGAATCCTACAGTCTATAGGAACATAGGTAGGCATAAAAGACACAGGAGAAAATAAGGTATTTAGGAAGGTCCTGAGAGACCACTGCCACTATGACAATAGTCCTTACTCAGGGGATGATATCAATGAAAATATTTTAAAGAATCATAAAATGTAAAACTTTCTTCTTGGCCCATTTTAAATTATATTTGTAATAATTAACACCATGTCATGCATATGTGAATTAAAAGTTATTTGGACAACCTAGGTTAATAAACAGCTGTAAAACAATCACACTGCCTAAGTTAAAATTAGTGTAGACATAATTGCCTGTTGTGATTTTAGTTAAAGGGAATGGGAGAATGCTTATGGAAGCTAGAGATGAAAATTCTGTATCTCAACTGGTTGCAGTAGCCATGACAATAAGGGATTTGGAAAAATCTCATGTGAACACACCCATAAATAAGTGTTAAAGGCACCTTTCTGTTCTATTGTGGTGAAGACACATAATGGCCAAATTACAGAAGCAAGAATTTATCTAGGGGATTGATTAGAGTTCTAGAGATTTAGTGTATCTTCATCACGGTCAGTAATGTTTGGTATTGGGCAGGAAGGCAGGCAGGTCACTTGGGCAGTAGTAGAGAGCTACATCCTAATACAAAAATAGGGGCAGAGAGAGTGAGATTAGGTTTTACAAGGGCTTTTGAAATCTAAAAGCCCATACCCAGTGTCACATTTCCTCCAACTAAGCCATATCTCTTTCAAAAAGATAATGACTCTATTCCTTCCTAAACAGCCTACCAACAAGGACCCAAATATGCAAATATGTAAGGCTATCTTTGCCATTCTCATTCAGTTCATGACAGCTATCTAATCCTGATTAGTCTTACACACACACACACACACACACACACACACACACACATATATATATATATATATATATATATATATATATATATAAGCTACAATGAATGAACTTTGTGCATATGCATACATATATAATATATGTATGTGATATATATCATACATGTATGTATGTAACAGTAATTAAAGAAGTCAATCATTTGAGAGCTGCTGTGAGAGAGAACAGAAATAGTAGAAGGGAATGTTTGGAATAGTGAAATACAGAGTACTCATCTATGAAATTCCCAAAATAATTTTAAATTAAAACAAACATTAATAAATGACTATTAATCAAGCCTATTTTTAAAAGGATATGAGGTTCTTGGAAGGAAAATGGGTCTTAGACAAAACATTAAACATGTCTAATAACAAGAGAATATAGAATAGAGTAGAGGAGTCTAAAATATTTAGAAACTAAGGACTTGTATGTGGACATACCTCTCTTCTTTCCCAGACAGCTAAATGTTGGGTGCTTTTCTTTTTCACACTACAAGGAAAAGTGGCCTTGAGCATGTGAGGAGCAGAGTACATAGGATTAACCTTAAAGCTCTATTTCAAAGTCAGTTGCTGTTCTACTAAGTTTGGCCTGGATAAACATTTTATATGCAGACACAGATAACAAGAGATCAGTTAGCAAAAGAATAGTGGGAATTATCTCCCTCTAGAGACTCACCCCTGAAGTTTAATCTTTGGGGAAATCAAGAACCAGAATTATTATCTATTCCCCAGTAGTTCTCACTTGTTAATGTAGTCACCATAGGATTTCTATTTTTTTTTTAAGTATAGACTTGATACAAAAATATCTAAGAAGCACTAAAAATATCCCTGAAATTTTAAAGATATACACTAAAGGGAATTTTCTAAAAATGTTTTCTTCAAAAAAAAAAAAAAAAAAAACTTTGTAGGAAGGAAAACAACTAAAATTATTTATACTTTGTAACTCCCCTTAACAAATGTGTTTAGATAGTATAAGGAAGTTGCAAAATCAGTTCACTTGGAATATTTTACCAAATAATTGAATAAAACAGTTTTCTTTTTTAGATATTTAAAAACTGCAGGTGAAGTTGAAAGACTTAAACTAGCAAAATGAAATGGAGCCCGAATAATTGAATGCAGAGCACTTTGACCCAGAAAGATGACCAAGGCCATTGTGACTTAGTACCTGGAATTTGCTAACTACCTGCAAACTCTCCCTTACTAGCCAGATAGGAAGAATTTCCAGATGGGACCTAGAGAAACAAAGAGATAGCTGCAACATCCATTTGTTTAGGCAAGATTGATTAGCACACCCTAAATAGTGAGACCATCTAAAAAGATAAAGAGCATGCTAGAGCCCATGACTCTGGTCATATACTCAATGTGAAAGACCCACTGTATCCTTGGACCCCTTTCTCCGAGAGACAAAACAGTGACCACTGGATGCAAGCGCAAGAGGATATTTATTGCTCACACAGGTACCTTCTCAGTCCCCATGTCTTGCCCTTTAACCAAACAGTATAGTCTCTTTCCATAGGTGGTGAAATTAATTCTTAATGGAAGACAAATGGCTGTCTGGCATGTCCAAGCTCCCCAGTTGGCAGGAGAAGTAAGGTAGCAGTTACCCCTGCTCAAGGGGTAACTCCGATCTGGAATAGGGGGGGCGAATGTAATTCCGGCGTACAGTTATTAGATCCCAAGATGAACTCAAGTTCCAATAAGCACTCCCAGTGGTTTCACATCCCCAATTTTTGCAAAAATAGTCTTGATATCCCCCACATCCTGACTCCCTGGGTTGACCCTGTTGAGGGCAGACGTAGTAATCTGATAGGGCTAGAAAGCATCGGTTCTTAGGACTGCTGCGACCCCAAAACTGACTCTCTATCTTTGTTGTAGGCATACTTTTATTAAGGGAGTCTGCACCATAAGTAGGGATGTCCCAAGTGTCCAAACCAGCAGCTAGTTGACAGAAATCAGGAGTGAAACTGGGCCACCAGGTACCAAGTGGATAAAGGCCAGAGGTGGACCAGACAACCTCGCCTGTCTGGGAAACCATTTGCCAGGTCAGATTCCGGGAAGTATGGGGAAATTCTTCACCAACTATACCCTGAAACATTGTTATCAGCATTATGAGAGTAAAAGTCTTATCTTGAGAGGATTTTGAGAGCATTGCACCTTCCATGATGGTTTAGGTAGGGTGTGGTCCTGGATCCAATGTTCTGGTTGTGCGGCCTTTACATGGGATGTGTGGGTCCAGGCAGCAATCCTGTCTACTTTTAGGATGGTGGGAGTTGTCAGGAGTACAGTGTAGGGGCCCTTTCAGGGGAGCTCTAGGTTCTTAGTTTGGTGCCTGCATACCCATATGCAGTCTCCAATCTGGAATGAATGCCGCTGAGTCTCTCCTCCCTCTTGGTAGGTGGACACCAGAGGCTTCCAGACCTCTCCCTGGGCTATCTGTAGGGCCCTGAGATGTGCCTTCAGGGAGGGAGTGTTTGCAAGATTAGCATCAAAAAACATGACAGCAGGTGGTGGGCTAGAATACAAGATTTCAAAGGGCATTAGGCCATGGGGGCCTGGTGTATTCCTGGTACGATATAGAGCCAAAGGCAGGAGTTGTACCCAATCTTTAAAGCCAGACTCAAGCGTTAATTTGGATAAAGCCCCCTTAATCGTCCTGTTTATTCCTTTTACCTGTCCTGAACTCTGGGGTCTGTAAGCGCAATGTAATTTTTAATCAATCTCCATTAATCTGGCCACTGACTGACTTATCTGGGAGACAAAGGCAGGCCCATTATCTAATCCCAATACCTGTGGCATCCCGTATCTAGGGAAAATTTCTTCAAGGAGCTTCTTGGTGACCATCTTCGTGGTTTCATGTTTGGTAGGGAAAGCTTTAACCCATCCTGAAAAGGTATCTTTATCTATAAAGACTAATAGATATTTAAAGCCATACATGCCGGGTTTTATTTCAGTAAAGTCTATCTCGCAGTGGGTACCAGGTGTATGGCTTCGGAGCCTGGTTCCAGGGTCCAGCTTGGTTTTCCCAGGATTAACCTGGGCACAGGCCTTGCAGTTGGTAGTTGCCTGTTCCAGCAGAGTATTGCAATTGGGGAGATAGGTGTTAGTTTCCTGCCTTTTTAGCAAAGCTTTCATTTTTCTGGTGCACAGATGAGTCAGCTTGTGAAGGTGGTCTATTAAGAGTTTTGTCAATCTTATGGGCATTACAGTCTTTCCTTGGTAGATCCAGCACCATCTGGTGGGGTCATAAGTTGCCTCCAGCTTCTGAACAATTTCCAGATCTGCTTCCTTGTAGTCCCTATCGGGTGCCTGGGCTATTTTCCCCTCAGATAATATAGTCGCAGTTAACAATTGGGGTCCCAGAGCCGCTTGCTTGGCCGTTTCATTGGCCAAGTGGTTTCCTCTTGCCTCTGAGTTGTCCCCCTTCTGATGCCCAGGGCAATGCATTATGCTCAGCTTCTTGGGGAGGAATAATGCCTTCAATAGGGCCAAATTTCAGCTTTATTTTTAATTTCTTTTCCCTCCAATGTCAGGAGGCCCTCCCTCCGATAGATCTCTCCATGGATATGGGCAGTGGCAAAGGCATATCAGCTATCAGTGTAAACATTAAGCTTCTTACCTACTGCCAGTTGCAGGGCTTGAGTCAAGGCAATAAGTTCAGCTCGCTAGGCAGAGGTACCTCCAGGAAGCGCAGAAGCCCATATGACTTGGGTTGCATCCGTCACTTATGCTCCTGCCATCTTTCCCCATTCTGTAAGTAGCTACTACCATCTGAATACCATGTGAAGTTTGCATCTTTTAAGGGCTGAACAGTTAGATCAGGCCGGGTTCCATGCACTTCTGCAAGGATTTTCTGACAGTCATGGGACGTGGGTCCCTCTGGCAGTGGCAGCAGAGTAGCTGGGTTCAGGGCCACGGTTGGCCCAAACTGAATTCTGTCCGTGTCCAAGAACAGGGACTGGTTACGGGTTAGGTGGGCATTGGATAGCCATCAGTCTGGTGGCTGATGGATGAGGAATTCAATGGCATGTGGCGCCAATATGGTCAACGGCTGTCCCAGAGTTAATTTGGTGGTGTCCTTAATGAAGACCGCAATAGCCGCTATCATCCAGAGGCATGAGGGCCATCCTGCTGCTACTGGATCTAGGTTTTTTTAGACAAATATGCAATGGGCCACCTCCATGGCCCTAATTTTTGGGTAAGGACTCCTTTGGCGAAGCCTTGCTTTTCGTCAGTAAAAAGTTCAAATGGTTTCTGGCAACTGTAGAGCTGGTGAGGACAGCGGAGCTCATTTGATGGCATCCAAGGCCTGCTGCTATTTCCCAACCCATTTAAAGGGAATATCTTGTTTGGTTAATGGATTGAGAGGGGCCGCCATTTCTGCAAACCCTGGGATCCAGAGCCTGCAAAAGCCCGCGGTCCCCAAAAATTTCCTTAGCTGACGTTGGTTTTTGGGGACGGGGATGCGGGAAATAGTCTCTTTGCGGGCAGTAGTTAACCACCTTTGTCCATCCATTAGCTTATATCCTAGATAAGTGACTTCTTCTTTCATATTTGGGCCTTCTTAGCAGAGGCCCTGTAGCCTAGGTCCCCTAGTGTCTGCAATAAGGCCCTGGTACCTGCTTTACAGTCCTCCTCGGTGGTGGCTGCAAGGAGGATGTTATCTACATATTGCAGCATTATCAAGGATGGATGCCGGGTTCGAAAATCCACCAAATCCTGATGAAGAGCCTCACCAAAAAAGGCAGGGCTGTTCTTGAAACCCTGGGGTAGGCGCATCCAGGTCAGTTGCTCCAAAATGCCCAGTTCAGGGTCCTTCCATTTGAATGTTAACAGGGGTTGACTCTGCGGGCTCAGTCTTAAGCAGAAAAAGGCATCTTTCAAATCGAAGACAGTATACCATAGGTGAGTGGGCAGCAGATTGCTTAGCAAATTATAGGGATTTGGCACCGTGGGGTGGATATTTTCCACCTGTTTGTTAACCTCTCTGAGATCTTGGACTGGCCTATAATCCCCTGTTCTTGATTTCTTCATGGGCAAGAGGGGAATGCTTCATGGGGAACGGTAAGGGATTAAGATCCCTTGATCTAACATTCTCTTGATATGGGGTTTTATCCCCTGGTATGCTTCATTGTACATAGGATATTGTTTAATAGAGACAGGGGTTGCTGTGGCCTTTAAGGGTATTATAAGTGGCGGCTGTTGAGTTGCCAGTCCCATTCCTCCCGTTTCGGCCCATGCCAAGGGAAATTGTGTCAACCATATGTCCATCCCTTCCTATAGTCCAGAGGGCTTTTCAAAAAGTCTATATTTATCCTCTAATTGTAAAGTTAATATTTGAAGCAGGGCCCCTAGGGGACCTGAAACTTTAGCCCCTGTTTCCTCAAAATGAATTTGAGCTTTTAATTTTGTCAGCAAATCTTGGCCCAGTAAGGGATATGGGCAGTCTGGTACATGTAGAAAGGAATGTGAGACTTTACCTGAAGCAAGGTAGACTTTCCTCTCTGAAGTCCATCTGTATTGCTTTCCTCCAGTGGCCCCTTGTATCCAGGCAGTCCTGGTGCTTAGAGGTCCGTCGGTATTAGTGAGGACCGGATGTTGGGCTCCCGTGTCCACCAAGAATGTGACTGGTTGCCCCCTGACTCTTAACGTTAGCCTGGTCTCAGGTGGGGCCTCCTGGCCCTGACAGCCCTAGTCCTCGTCTAGGGTGAGGAGTTGGGCTGATTTCCGAGGGCCGCCTCTGTGCCTCTGATTCCTGGGTCGCTTAGGGCAATCTTTGATCCAATGTCCTTTTTCCTTGCAGTAGGTGCATTGGTCTTGAGTTACCCCGAGCCTCCTAGTGTCTCCCTTTCTTTCTTGACTCCCTGTGCTAGAACTATTCTGTACTACGGTGGCCAGAAGTTTAATTTCCTTCGATTTCTCTGATCCCATTTTTTTATTAATTTTCTTTTAAGCTTATCTTTTCTTTTTTTCTGCAACTTTTTAAGTCTTTTTGTGTGTGTCTCTCTCTCTTATTAAAGATCTTTTCTGCTTTCTTCAAGAGATCCTGCAGGTTATAATTTTGTAAATTATCTAGCCTCTGAAGTTTGGACCTAATATCCAGAGCTGACTGCCATATGAAGGCCATGGAAACATTGCCATTTTGTTCATTACTGTTGGGATCAGAGGGGGTAAACATACGATAGGCTTTCTTCAGCCTTTCCAGAAATGCAGTCAGAGTCTCCTCCTGTCCCTGGGTTATCTGTCTTACCTGGGCCAAATTTGTGGGGCAATGTCCCTCTCCACAGAGGCCCGCTATGAGTAACTGGCAATAAAGACATTGGTGTCCCCTACCTGCTGCAGTGTTAAAATCCCAGTCAATATGATTTAGGGGAAAAGCTTCCTCAATTTCGTTAGGTAGCTGAGTGGGCCTCCCATCTTCCCTCAAAACATTCTTCCAAGCTTCCAGGAAGACACATTGTTTTTCCTCTGAGGTGAGGAGGATCTGCAAAAGCTGTTGGCAATCATCCCAAGTGGGTTGATGGGTTATTATGTTGGATTCAATTAGGTTAGAGAGAGCTATGGGGTCTTTGGAGAAGGATGGGTTGTTAGATTTCCAATTGTAAAGGTCAGATGCCGAGAAAGGCCAGTATTGAAATTGGCCTCCTGGTCCGGCAGTCTGGCGCAGGGGAAAAACTCGGGAGGGTCCTTCTGCTGCTGGCTCTCTTCGGCCATAGAGTCTGCCAGCAACCAGGGAGTCCACAGTAGTCTCTTCTTGTCTGTTGTTCAGGGCAGGAGTGGTACTGTCTGGTAAGTCTGGACCCCTTGGCTGGGCATTGCCACCCTTTTCAGCACCCTGGGAAGGGGGCTGGTATGGTGTGGGATTTTCTGAGAGCAAGTCTATAAGAGCAGAATCATCGGAAGGGAGGATAGGTTTGGGGCCACGAGTTCTCTCCTTCTTGAGTACAGGATATAGTTGAGATTTGGCAGGTGCCTGAGAGGGAACTACTGGTACAGGAGAAGGCAAAGCAGGAGCAGTGGGCCTCTGTAAATATGGGATCGCATCAGTATTGGGGAGAGATTTAGAAGGGGACTTGGGGATAATAAAGGGAGCCACCCAAGGGGGTGGGTCAAGGCCAAATCCTCTCAGGTAATGATATAGGCCACCTGGTCAGGATGTCCATGGGGCCCGGTATCGAAGACTCATTCCTTCACCTGCAAGATAATACCAAGGTCAAAGGTCCCATCCCGGGGTCAGCCAACATTCAATGTTGGCCATTTAGTGGCACAAAAGGTGTACCATTGCTTCTTCTTCACATCAACCAACTGATTGTGTGCTCGACTCTGTACCTCCCTCCAATGATCTAGAGTCAGACTTAAAAGAGTGGTTACTGATTGTCCCATTTCTTCTTTAAAATAATCAAACAAATAAGACGGACAAAACAAACAGACAGCCGGCACCCATGCACAGCGTGATTTGCGCGTAAAACCAAAAGTAAATATTCAGATGGAGGTGTGCAAGCTCTGGCTTCCCTGGCCTCCAACAGAACAACGAATCCCTTGGACTCATTGCAGGACCCGAAAAATCAGGCCCCCAAAATCCTAGAGATGTCTCCCAGAGTGGCGGGGGGGGGGGGGGAGGAGTGCAAGCTTGTCAGCTCCTTCCCAAGCCAGCTACAGACTCAGAATGGCTGCGATTATGAATCGGAGCTCAACAATTAAGACGTACAGGACAAAGAACAGAAAATTTAAGTGGTAGCCAGCTTACCTCCCGGTGGGCACTACCAGTCTCTGGGGAGGGGTCTTCACATCTCAGTGGGACCTCCAATGAAAGACCCACCACATCCTTGGACCCTTTTCTCTAAGAGATAAAACAGTGAACACTGGATGCAAGCGCAAGAGGATATTTATTGCTCAAACAGGTTCCTGTGGATGCTTCAATCTTTCGGGGGGATTGAGCACGCCCAGGCCAAAAATTTAGAGAATTATATAGTTTGGGCAACAAAAAGCGGCCTTACAAAGCAGATGCATGATTACAGGGATTTTATTGGTTCACTCAAATAAAGCGGTTGGGGTCAGTCTGGGGCAGAGTTGTTTGTTCAGATCGGGTACAAGGAATTCAGTTATGACTATTTCAGCACTCTGGTGGTTACAATAAGACGCTTCAAAACCCTCTGTTCACAGATATCATTCTGCTGACTTGCAAACACTTCAAGGACCCTCTGTTCCATCTTGTACTTGTCCCCACCTTGCCCCCTTGCAAAAGTAGCTCAAGCAGGAGAAATGCATGGTGGGAGTCTTTCAAATGGTCAGAGGGTCACGGCCCCTCCCTAAGCTTTGGGTTTTGCCTTTAAAAATACCTGCACCCGGAGAATGTTGCTTCTCTCTAGCCTGCATGCTGAGGGGCCATTTGCGCAAACATTTCCCATTCATTAAAGACTCTTGCTTCTTTTATCAACTGGACTGTACATTGAGTTCTTGGGGGTACCAACCAAAACTGGAAGACTCCTCATTCTAAGGTTCTCACAAAGTGACAACAGGAAAATTACGGGATTTGGGGTCCATTGTGCTGGTTAAGTCAAATGCCATCAAGAGCTACTGAGTCTTACTAAAGAAATGTATTATCTGGGGAAACCCACATACAGTTGACCTTAACAAGGGGGAGGGGCACTCATGGGCCCCAGACTGATTAGGAAAACCAGCCTAGGGCTGATCAGACCCTCTGAATATGGGTCTCAGTTAGGAGGACTGGACACTCTATGCAACCTCTGGTAGTTGATCAATATTTATCCCTAGTATGCTAGTGGACTCTGTAAGCCCATTCCACACAGAGGTATAATGTCTCAGCCTAGACACACAGGGAAGGGCCTAGGCCCTTCTGCAAATGATGTGACAAACTTTGAAGATCCCCCACACATGGCTTTACCCTCTCTGAGAAGCAAAAAGGGGATGGAATAGGGTATCGGTGGGGGGCAGGGAAGGAGGCCAGGGAGAGGGAACTGGGATTGACATGTAAAACAAGGTTGTTTCTAATTTAAATTAAAAAAGAAACTGATTGTATTCCAAAGGAGGAGAATGTGTTTACCTTCCTGTTTTCAAGAACAGTGTTAAGTATTTCTGAGGGTGGAAGGGGTGTGTCAGAAGGGGAGAGTACTGAAAGAGATGACTTCGAAGTGGGATGTGGGGGTGGACATGTGGGAAGGGCTTTTCAGGGTCATGTTAAAGTCTGATGCAAGGGAGTCTCCCAGAAATCTACAAGGATGACTGCAGGGAAGACTCCTAGCAATAGCAGATATGTAGCATGAACTGGCCATATCCAGGGACCAGAATGATGCCTAATCCAGTTGTCATCAGAGAGGCTTCACCCAGCAACTGATGCTGACCCACAGCCAAACGTTAGGCCTAGTTTGGGGAACCATGCAGAAGATGGAGAGAAATGATTATTAGAGCTGGAGGGGTCAAAGACACAAGAAAACTCACAAAGTCTTCTAACCTGGGCCCATACAGGCTCACAGAGATTGAACCAGCAACCAGGGAGTCTGCATTTTACTGAGCTAGGCATATATGTTACAATTATATAGCTTGATTCGAAAGACCCATAGAGCGTGGACCTTCTTGCTCCCACTCAGGAAAGACGACACCCCAAATCACTCATCAAGCAGTCTTGATGTAAAAGCATGAGGACTTTTATATATAAGTGCACTAGGGTCCACAGTCATATGCCATGCAGGGGTAGAGGACTGAGGAACATGAGTACAGAATTGAGACAGCCCGCACATATTAAACCAATCATCTCATAGCATCCAGAGCCCATGCAGTGTGGACCAATCAAGTTAAACCATCCAAGCCTGCACTTTATAGACCAATCAGTTTTCTATAGCCCTGGAGGTCTGTATTTGCCTGGGCTCCTGGGTGGAGTAACAAAGCTCATTTTCTGTTATCTTATGAGGACAGGATCACATACTCACAGGTCCTGTCCTAAACAGCAAAGAATGTGCTTTTGCATACTTACTGCCAGGGGACAGAGTCTGGAATTTAAGGTATTTAGTATTTTTAAACTTCTAGCTTTCTGGGGTCATTGGAGAGTTAGGCTGTATTTTTTCATCTTTACATGAACTTCAGCAGTTCATGACCAAGGAGTGTCTTCAAACTTGTAATGCCTTCTCTTATTTCCTTACTCATAGAAATAATAATTCACTGTAGCTATCTTTGACTTACAGTGGTGGGGGTTGTATGGTGATGTATTATTTATGATTTATTAAAGCTTGCCTGAAGGTTCAGAATTCAAAGCTAGCCACAAACCATAGAGGTCAGGCAGTGGAGATACACACCTTTAATCCCAGCAGCCACACTAACTAGCCATAGAGTCAGGCAGTGGTGGTATACACCTTTAGTCCCAGAACTCAAGAAAAAAATAGATAGATATCTGTTAGTTCAAGGCCACATTGAGCTACATGAAATTGATCCACTCTAAAAGAGAAACAGCTCACACAAAGGTGATCTCAGCACTTGGGATAACACACCTTTAATCCCAGCCATTGAGGTAAATAAAATAGGAACAAATATGCAATCTAGGGCATTTAGGTTTCCAGCCACATTGAGAGCAGGACTGCTTCATTTTGGGTAGAGGTTAGAACTACTAGCTTGACGGCTTTGCTTATTTGACCATTAGCTTCAACCCTAATATTTATCTCTGAGTTTTTATTATTTTGTGTTGCAACGTTGTTTATTTTTTTTTTTTGATTTCTTGAGATTATAGTGAATGGGTTTCTTTACATATTTCAATGTGATTTCTGTTTCTATACAGAAGAGGTTTAAGTTTTGTTAGTTAATTTTGTATCTGCCCATGTTGGTGAGATTGTTCATCAATTCTAGAATACTTCTGTTGGAGTCATTAGGATATTGTAGGAATAACATCATAGTCTCCTCAAACCAATAATTTTTGGTTATTTTTCATCTTTATTTACTTATGTCTTTTCTTTAATTGCTCTAGCTATGACCTGAAAGAACACATTGAAAAAGCTATACATTTTACATTTCCCTGTATTGTTCAAATTATTTTTTTTTACTTTTAAAAATAGTTTTAGAGAATTTCATAGAGAGTACTCTATTTGCATCTATATCCCCCAATTTCCTTTCAAATACATGACTGTTTTAAAAATTATTTACACACACACATATAAACATGCTGGACATTGAGTCAATTTAGTGTTGTGTGTGTGTGTGTGTGTGTGTGTGTGTGTGTGTGTGTGTGTGTGTGTGTGTGTGTGGTTTATAGCAGACAGCTTTTGGTGGATAAACTACAAAGTAACTCATCCCTCAAGAAGGTAGATTCTCCATTTCTCATCAATCAATTGGTCATTAATTGCTTGATAGATACCTTTCATCTTGTGAGGGGCTTTATGTATTTCCTTCATCTGTGTTGAAAAGCTTGTGTTGTCACTGTACAATTACTATTTAGGCCACATACTGTTAAGATTTTATAGGTGCATAGCTTCTCTATCAAACATAGAAGACTTTCTTGCCACCAACATCCTTTTCCCCTGGCTCTTACAATTTTTTTTCCCCCATTCCTGGATATTCTTAAAGCCATGAGTGTTAAAGATGTATCAGTTGAGTCTGGGAAACACGCAGTAAAAAAGTTTTAGGGAAATGGTGCCAAGGACTGACCCAGTCGGGAGTCTCCTCCTTGGGAGAAAGAGGACACCAGTAATCAGGTCAGTAAGGAATTGGTGAGTGACAGACGGACACAGCACAAAGAGAGGCTGTTGGAATCTGCTGCAATTTTATGTCAGTGAGAGCATCAGATATATACACATGATTTAGGAACGAAGATTTGGCCCCATGCCAGGTTATACACAGTCACATCTGATGAGTGGTTACATGTTGACAAATTATCTTGAAACTAATAGAACAGAGCAGAAAGTACCCTCTGAGTACCATCTGGCCGCCAGACAGTGGTTAAGAGCCTCAGAAATGAGGTCAATTTTATTCTTAGAATTCTGTTGAGCAGACTCCTATGTAAAAATTCAGAAGTTTGCAAAGTTTAATATAGTTATGGCCAGTCAGGCCAATTTGGCTGTTTTTGAAGCCCCCTCTATCCAACTTTTGGGGGAGGTGAGTATATTATGCAATTGTCTTGTTAAACTAATTTTGGCCCTTTTTGCCAATAAGCACTAAGGAGGCCTTGCTCTAACTAATCTCTTCATAAAATTAATGTGCAATACACTTTTTCTCCATCTATATTTACCCATTTATATCTCTGATCATCATATAATCTTATATATGGCATGGGAGGGGTTGTAGTTCCTGAGTCTTTGTAGAGTTTCCCTGTTTACTGGAGGCACCCACCATCGTCCTCTGAGTAGGTAATGCCTTCTAATATGAATCAAAGCAGTAGGAATTTCTAGACTATTCGACCTATCTCCTGGTGAACTTCCTGGGTCTTTTCCCTTCTAGTCTCTGAACTTTTATCCTATCACTATCCACTATCCAAGAAGACTTGGCCAGGATCTATTGTATTAATTATAGCCATAAAAATCAAGAAAGATATGGTATAGAACCCAAATCCACAGAATTTGGCCAGTGCACTGGAACAAAGCATAGGGTCAGGATGCCAGGGAGCTCCGGGAGACTGCATTCCTTGGAACACATGCCTCTGTACCAAAAACATGGTTTTCACCATGTCACACAGACTCCACTGGAGTCGTTGTGGCAAAATGGTTTGACAGTTCTATATAATATGAAACATGGATTGGCCATACACCTTAGAAATTTCAATGCTAGGTAAACATGTACAAGAATGAAAGACACACAAGCACAAAACCAAACAAAAATTTGTAAATGAATAATAAATGCAGCAATACTTGATATAGTTATAGTATATAGCAATACTTGATATATACAGCTGTCCAACAGTAGTAAATAAAAAGGTCTACTTCATCTATCAGTGGCATGGAGTGTTATGCTACAATAAGGAATAAAACACAGGCATGCTAAAGCCTGAAGAACAAATTCATGCCAAGGAAAACATATTACACAGAAGATGCTCCAATGATATGAAGAATCACTAATAAGCAAATTTATAGAAATGAAGAGCAATAAGGACATGTTGAGTGCTAAGGAAATTAAGTCCCTGTGCATCACTTATTATGGGTCCAGGAATTTTTATGAAATGGAGATGAAAATATTCTACAATTAGAATGCAGAGATGACTAACGAGCATTTCAGGAACAGTAAAAATTGATGAATTGTACATTTGAGAAAATTGAATGCTAGTATATCAGTTTCATTTGTATACCTGTGTGTTATACTATAAAAATTCCAGCCAGTAATATGATGTTATCCATACCACACTTGAGTTTCCAAAAATTATATGACTTTGACACTTTCTAAGGAGTCTTTCCCATGAAATTTTTGCCTGTATAAACATTTACCACATATGATAAGATAGTGTTAAATAATCCCAAACATATTTTACTTGAAATATTACCTGAGCATTAAATAAAAGCAGTTTTCATCTAACTCCCAAGTTAGTGATAAATTGCATCAGTCTTTCGTATTCATTTCCACTATTGAAATTTTAAGCATTTCATTAAGTATTTGAGGACTTCGTAAGTGTGCTTTGATAATGTACACATTTTACATCCACTCCTATCTAATCCACCCACATCTTTTCCTATCCATGAGAATTTATGTCTTTTTTTTCATCTTATCATGTCTGATTTTCCTGCCCCACACATACTTGGCTATGTGACATGTCCCTGGAGCACAGTTGACTTATCACTTTACACTTTTTACACTTTTTAAAAATATAACAAACCATATTAAAAAATTATATTACTCCAAAATAAGGCACTCTCTTTTTAAGCATTGTGTATATTTCAGTTGTTTATTTTTAATTAATATTGTTTAGATATTTCCATATACACAATTATATTTGATAGTCTTCTAATAATTATTTTAAAAAAGAATACTAGTGATCACACTAAAAATTCTGATTATCTTTTTCTTACTTTAATTTTTTGAAGTAAAATGGATTTGAGTAAATCCATTTTACAGTAAACAATAATGCTTTTTCTGTGTGCTGCTATCCTGTTTGAAGCCTACAATGATTTATATAGCCTACTTTGCCTTATATAAGTGTGTCAGTACAAGCTTTATGTATGCTAGTTTTCCTGTGTCAAACAATTATATTTATTTATATTAAAACTTGTTTCAGTTGAATATCTAAAATTACAACAATGAAATAAAATATGAGCAAGTAGCACCAAATATCAAGAAGTCAATCTAACAAATACAAAAGAAAAAAATCCTCATATACTAGATCTTTTAAATAGTCCTGAGAGAATGTGAATAAAATAATATTGTTTAAAGTAACATGTGTTCTTTTCTCTTTTTAAAGATGTATTTATTTATTATGTATGCAGTGTTCTGCCTACATGTATGCCTGCAATTCAGAAGAGGGCACCATATCTCATTACAGATGTTTGTGAGCCACCCTGAGGTTTCTGGGAACTGAACTCAATACCTGTAGAAGAATAGCCAGTGCTCTTAACCTCAGAGTCATCTCTCCAGTCCCCCCAAAAATTTACTAAGTGAAGAAGTCACCATAGTAATACTAATAATAGTTAATATAAATACAAGCATCAGAGCCTTATGGATGGATTTGTTATAATCCAATTAATGCATTCCTTATAGAAAATAATATCTTTTAAGACACAAACACGTACTGAAAGCAACCTTTGTTTATTTTCAGTCATTACAGACTTTAAAGGAAAAGTTATTATAAAATCATGCTAAAATATGTATCTTAAAATGTTATAGTTAATGGAATTGAAAACTCTGGATGCTCAGTACAAAACTATCTTCTTGAATTTCTCTAAATTTAACAAGCATATACAGTATTGGCAAGTCATTTAACTTCTTTTTAAAAATACTTTATTAATTACTATTATTATTCTGTTTGTTTATGTGATATTTATTCACACAGGTCTACATCATGACTTACTTGTGAAAACCAAAGAATAACGTTTAAAAGCCTGTTCTCTTCTTCCACCATGTAAATTCTGAGGATGGAGGACTATTAGAATTGTGTAGCCAGTGTCTATAACCTCTCAGTCATATTTTCTGCCCATAAGTGACTTAATTTCCAAGAGAATAGTGTATTTTGCTTTTAAGTCAGATATAAAACACATGTAAATAGGAAATATAACTTAATTTATTTTCTAATGCTATTATTTATCAAAATTACCAAAGATGATTACATTAATAATAAATATACCAATGCAAAAATTTAAGTATGCTTATGACAAAAAGCAAATCTTACTGAATTTTCTGTTTATAATCTTAGCCTTATCATCAAGAGAAAACTGAATAATCTTAGAAGAGTTCCAATTTTCCAATTTAATTTCTAGCTTTTCTCAAAGTCATTTCCACAGCTGTAAAAAATTTGTTCCTATTCTACTTCTAGACTTACTGACATCTAAAATTATATCAACTTTCCATATTCTATACTCAGTTACATGAATTAATCTAGTCTCATTACATTCTATTTCATTATAATATTTAGAAATTATGTTATATTGTAGACTGTAGCCTAAAACCACTGTGTTCTTAAAATTATTTATTCATCTCTTAAAATGTATTTACTACACAGCTCTTACTTCTATGAAAAACTTGATGAAATAAATCTCTTCAAGTAATATGTGAATAATGGAAGTACTTTATAAAAGATTAAACTGTAAAGGCTCAAAATACTTGTGCATTTGAGAGCCATTAGAGTAAATAAGCAGTGTGAGGCCACATTTCAAAGCCATTTTCTAGCATCTTCCCTCACCCCAGTTTCATTCATTCACCCTAGTTCTCTCTTTCCCTCTTTCTCATTCTTCATCTCTAACTAGTGCTGAAATACAAAGGAGAAGACATCCATTCTATTGTGAAAAACTAACAACCAAAATCTGTCATTATTAGAATATACCAAATAGACTTGGGCTCTAAATACGTCATAAAAATTTACAGATAAAGCAAAACTGAGTTGAAGGGACATGAAAATGATTTTATTGATTATTATAGCATCCTAATGGGATTATGCTAAGCACAAAAATGAAACAATATTCAGAGTAATTTTGCATAAGAAGGAAAAATTTGAGTCAATTCACAACCATAAAATTTTTGATGTTTTTACTTCAATTAAAAAATATGATGCTAAGTAATTTTATATTATACCCTTAATGAAAATAGTTCTTCTTATCCAATTATGCCAATGTAAATAAATGTTATATCTATATAATTCTCAATAATTATCAGGATAAACTAAAAATCAAAACATATTATACTCAAGCATACTTGTTTCAAATTAGTTACCAAATGATAGCTAGTTTAGTATGGTTATAAATTCTGTAATAAAGGAGAGAAGGCCTAAACTTATAATTGAATTAACTGCTTAAATTATACTCAACATAGGAGTAATCACAGATTATTGTGGTTTATGGAGTCTAACATTTGCACACTTTTCTTTTTGTGAGTTAAATTTGAGCCAATTATCACACATTTCTCATGTTGAGGTGTACATCATGTGGCCAGTATGCTTTCAAATTTACCACAATTTCAGCCATAAAGCTAAAAGGACCCATGAATTCGCAGGGCAAGAAAATTATTTTAAAATTTAAAATTTAATGAATATATGGGGTGAAAAACATTTTTTCACATCAAGGATAACTAGTCTTTTTCCAATCCATAGCAAAGAATCAAAGAATAATTCCTTATTAAGTCAGGGAGGTCATACACCCTGTATAATGCATATATAAATAGACATTAGATCAATCATTTATAAATAAGCAGGTTTTAGACTGTGATAATAATCCAAATAAGATAGTCAATATGCAATCCAATTCTTCCACACAATCATGTACCAAAAAACCCCTCACACCTAGTGTTACTAACTCCTGCTTGTAGGCTACATCTTCTCACAAACTCCAGAAGTTATACTATATTGCTAACAAAACCTATTCTTTGTTGAGTAGAAACTTATCTTTTGTGTTAAGTTTTTAGGGATATATTGACATCTTTATTTCTCAGGCTGTAGATCATGGGATTCAACAAGGGAAGAACAATGCTATAAAACACAGAAGACAATTTACTTTGGCACAGGGAGTTGACTGATGATGGCTGAAGGTACATGAAAGCTGTAGAACCAAAGAAGAGAGCAACAGCCAAGGTGTGGGAGCTATGGGAGCTATGGATCTACCCTTAGTGGATTGAATGTGGACGATGCTGACAATGATGAAGATGTAAGAACTAAGGATGATCACAGCTGGTAGAATAATGTTAAATGAACAAAGGACCATGTTAGTACTTCATTGATAAAAGTGTTAGAGCAGGAGAGCTCCAGTAATGGAAAAAAATCACAGAAGTTATGGTTTATTATATCAGCCTTACAGAAAAAGTCTTAGCATGAAGACAGTATGTGTTGTGGCACTTAGGAAGTTCATACCATACACCCCAGCTATCATTCCAAAAGAGACATGATCAGATATAGTTACATGTTAAAGCAAAGGGTTAGAGATTGCCACATAGAGGTCATATGCCATTGCAGCCAATATGTGGCATTCTGCAACTGCAAAAGCACAGAAGAAATAGAACTGAGCAATGCATTCTGGGTAGGAGATGACATTCTACTCTGTCACAAAGTTCACCAGCATTTTGAGAGTAAAAAGAGTAGACTGACAACAGTCAATAAAGGACAAACTGCTGAATAAATAATACATGGGTGTGTGGAGCTGAGAACTAAACAGAATCAAGATGATCATGCCCAGGTTTCCCACAATTGTAACCAAACAGACTACTAGGAAGATGAGGAATAGCAGCAATTGGAGCTGTGGATTCTCTGTTAACCCAGCGAGGATGAACTCAGTCACTGTGGTTTGATTTACTTCATCCATTCTCTTTTGAAAACTCTATGTAAGAAGAAATTTTTATGTAGAAAAAAAAATTAAGTATCCATTTTCTTATCTCTCAACGAGTTTGAAACAGAATTCAAAAATTTTCAGGTATCTCCAATTCTGTGTCATTCTATTTTCTATGTAAGCTGTCAGAGATTTTGTAGTCCTGGATAAAAAAGATATATTTAAAGACATAATTCTATAGATGTTTGCACACTTGTGACTTTGTCATAAGAATTATGTTTACTAGTACCACATGCAAATCATTCAGCACGTTTTACTGAGTGTTTCAAGTATTTCTCATGTCTTATTAATAGCACCTCTTTTTTGGTAGAAAATGTATTACATTTAGAAAGGGAAAACATTATTACAAAGACCAATAGCCAAACTACAGTTAATGGTGAACACATCAAATATTGACATTAAAATAATAAAGAAGAGAATTATCTACCTCTTCATTTTGATCTAGATTCAACAAGAAAAAAATGAACTCAATGGCTAATGTATTGGAAATTAAAAAGATAAAATATCTACTAATACGCAAATATTATAATCATGCATGTCAAAATTTCAGAATTTGTTAAAAAGAATTAATAAATGTAATTATCAATATACCAAAGTAATTTTAGTAAACAGAAATCACAGATTAGATGATGAAATTTTAGGAAAATCACCATCAAACCATAATGAGAGAGCTTGTAGTTATTTGTTGAACCCTTCTTTTCCTTTGACTCTGCAGATACCATTGCCCATCTTTTGCAGAGGACTGGTTTTTTTCTTTCTGGGTCAATTACAAACTAGAAGGAAAAGCTTCAAAATAACTAAAGGTTGATACTGCTAACTCAACATCCATTTGAAGCAGTTGCTTATATGGCAATACCAGACTATTAGTTTCTGAACAACTTTTATTTTAAGAAGATATCATTTTTATTTTAATACTTCTAAAGACATCTCTACTACAAAAAGCTAAGAACAAATATAATGTGACAAAATGAGCCTGCAAAATTGGAATATTTCAAACTTAATGTGATTTTAGTGTACTAAAGAAGCTAACACCACATGTCATATGAAAACTTGATTAATATTGTTATGACAGCAGATTAGTGACCATTGGTGTGGGATCCTAAAATTGAACTTACCTGGGTCTTTTTTATCTCTTTTATTCTTTGGAACTCTTTGTCCTCCTGTCTTATACCATATCACCCTTATAAGGGCTTTTGTTCTTTCTTGACCTTCTCTGACTTCAGAAAATTATGAAAAGATAAATACAGTTCTATCACTATAATTATCTTCCCATGTTATTCTGTTACACCAATAAGGCAAGACCAAGATATTGGACCTTCTTTATCTCTAAGTTTTTTCATTGGCTTGATTTACTGTGTTTCTTTTCTCTTACAAAGGTGTCCCAGGAAATAATAGCTTCTGTCAGCGAAGCCACATAACCCATTTCTCAACTCTGAGAGATTTCACAATATTTGTGGACTTTGAATTACTTTATTTGTCTCACTTTCCCTGTAGTCCAGCATCTAGGAAGGATGCTTAATTCCATTGCCTTCTGTTCAGCTCTCCTTATCTAACCTTAATGATTGTGCCCATTTGTCCTCAGTGGAGAATCCTAAATACCAGCTTTGCATCAGTTGTCTTAGACTCCCACTGTCACATGAATCTTAAATATAAATAAATCATAAGAAAAACAAGAAAAGCATTTAATGACAATTTTTTTAATCACCAGTAAATTGAGGAGTAAGAAGCAAGTATATTTAGCACATATTATTTCATTGGTTTAGACTTTGTAAAAGTTCATCTCACCAGCATCACTATCAATATAACTGAAGTATTTATCACCTCTCCAAGTTTCCTTGTAGCAATTTGTGTTTGTGCTTATCTGTATTTTTGTAATAAAATTTGATATTATATTTACTGCCAAATAGCTTCCACTGCACAATACCATGTTTTAAGCTTTCAGCATGACATTACACAGAATTTACTTATGAATATATTAAAGGTTTGCTTCACCTGAAATACTTGAGACTATGAACTCACTGATTATGTGTATTATAGATCTTCTCTTCCCAGGTTTTCAAAACTGTTATTGTAATTTTTGCCTCAGTGTGTTTTATTGCTACAGATAATTCAGGTGAGTGGATCTGTGTGGTCTTTTTCCTTTTATGACTGTCTTATTTATCATAATAAACTGCCCTTGAGGCTCAATAATAGTTTTTCAATCAGTGAAGTTCCCTTATAGGAAAAAGAAACACAAAGATACATAGCTATTTAATATACATCCATAATTTTGATTCATTAACTATCTACAAAAAATGAATCAAGAAGCTAAAGTAACAATATTTTAATAGATCATTTGTTAAATGAGGTAGTTATAAAATACAGGTGAAAATAGAGAACAGCATCTGTAAGTTATATGAATTTTAATGTGTAAGTTCTTAACATGTTATATTTTAATTCTGCTTATTTAATTCTCTAAGTAGCATTATAACAATAATTTGGATAATAACAAAATTACTATGGCATTTATTATAAATGCTAATAAATACTTTTGTGCTGATAATTATTCAAGTAAATACTGTCAGGATGTTTTATTGACCAGTATTAAAAAGAGTTAGGCATACAGTTTCCTGTGGCCTTCAGGATAGAGAAAAAATGAAACAGATGATCTGCTTTTCAGAATTCTACAGTCTGTTAGGGCATAGATAGGCAAAGGCACAGGAAAAAATAAGGTGTTTAGAAAGACCCTGAAGGATCACGGCCACTATGATGATAATCCTTACTCAGGGAATGATATCAACAAAGACATTTTAGAGTAAGATAAAAAGTAAAATATTCTTACTTTTTGGCCCAAGTATCACATGACATGATTAATAATGTAAAAACATAGAGTATGCTCACAGGTCAAATTCACAATCTTCCTTTAAGCTTTATTCCTTAATTTAATACCATTTTTGTTGTTGTTAAAGGTGAGATTTGTGTTATATTCAATAACTTTTAAACAAATTTTTTCATAAGTAATAAAAATCTATAATGAATCAATGTTATTCTTGCCAATAAGCACCATCTTAAAACATTAACAAAAGTATTTCCATTAAGTTTAAATATATTTGATCATATTCTTTCTCTCTCCCTAGTTATTTCATATTTCTCCACCTCCTTTCAAAACTAAAAGTTAGCACTTTCTCAATAAATAAACAAAAATTAATGTAACAGCATACCTCCTAAAACAAAGGAAACACAATAAAGCCGCATCCCTCTTCCCATAAAACCATCAGAATGCAACCAAAGAAAAGTCACACAGACACAAAACAAAAATTACAGTGTCCATTATATGCTGATCAACTGCTCCTTGACATGAGGCCTATTCTGGAGTGGTTGAATGGTTCAGTGCCATTCTATTGGAGAAACTGATTTTTCCCATCCAAACAGGAATAAATAACAATACAATTAACTTTTGACCTATTTGCTAAGTTTTCACTATTTCATTTATTTTAACACACACACACACACACACACACACACACACACACTTACCACTGAATTTGGACAAGACAAACAGAAGGAAAAGAGCCCAAGAGAAGAGACAGAAATTAGAGACCCACTCACTTGGTCACTTGGGCATCCCATAGAAACACTAAATTGAAAGCCATAATGTATTATCACAGGACCTGGTACATTCAATGCTCACTTTTATGCTTCAGATGTTTTTAGTCAACAATTATTTAACTTTATTTTTATTATTTATATCTATTATCTTATTTATTATAAACCACATTTTCTTCCTCATTAAGTTACAATTGTAGTAATTGACTTGAATATACTAATGAAAAATCATTCAGTAAGCTAACAACCTGCTTCATATTACTGTATACAGCCACACTGAATTTAAAAAGTGTATACACAAAAGTGCTTGCTGTGATTTTATATGCTAAGAGAAGCTGTGGAAATCAAGTCTGTACATGACAACAAGATATTGAGGGAAATCTCAAAAGACCACACCCATAATTAAGAGGTACAGGCAGTTCTCTGTTCCATTGTGTTGAAGAACATCATGGCAAAATTTTTAAAGAAACAAGAATTTACTAGCGGGCTTTATTAGTGTTTCTGATTTTTAGTTCATGCTCAAATGGTCCATAATGTAACATCTAGCAGGCAGGCAGACAGGAATGTCACTAGGGCAGTAGCTAAGAGCTACATCCTAATACACAGACAGGGGTCGAGAGAGGGAGACTAGATGAGTCATGAACTATTGACACCACAAAGCCCATGACCAGTAACACAGGTAGTTCATTAAGGACATACCTCTTCCACAAAGGTCACAACTATTAGTTCTTCCTAAACAAGGGATCCAAACATTAAGAAATATATAAATCAACTATTAAAGAAGAAGTCATTAGTTTGATAGTAATTGGGGGAGAGAACAGAAGTTGTAGAGCAGAGAATAAATATCTGAAGTAATTGAAAATAAAGAGTTTTCATGTGCAAAATTCTCAAGACCATTTTAAATTAAAATAAGCATTAATAAAACCATGCAATTAATCTTATTTTAAAAAGTAAGAAAGGATCTGGGAGTGAAAATGGGTCTGGAGAGATAATATTAAAACATGTCTGTTAACATGGGAACATAGGACAGAGTAAAAGAGTCTGAACGTTTTAGCAGATAAGGACATGTATCTGAACATGTCCTCCTTCACAGACAGTCAAGCCTGGGTGATTTTCTTCTCCTTTACGCTATCAAGAAAAAAAAAAAAAAAGGTTTGAGAATGTGAAGGGTAGAGTGTACAGAATTATCTATTGAGCCACTGTTCCTCAAAGCTGTTTCTCAAAGTCATTTGTTGTTCCACTACAAAGGTCAGTTCTTATGAACATTTTATTTGCTGAATACAGATAACAAGAGATTGGTCATGAAAAGCATAGTGGGAGTTATCTCCTTCAAGAGTCTCATCCCTCAAGTTTCACCTCCAGGGAAATCAACAGCTAAAATTAATATATATTCCCCAGTATTTCTCAAGTGTGTAAAATAGTCAGTGGTAGGATTTCTAGTACTTTTTAAAGTATAGATTTAGCAAAAGCATCTAAGAAGCACTAAAACATTCCTTGAAATGAATAGATATACACTAAAGTTCTTAAAAATATTTTCCTCAAAAGGAAAGAAAAATTAAAATGCAGAGTAATCAACTGAGGAATTTAAAATTTGGTAGTGTCATTGACATCTATCAAATGTATGTAGACAATTGCAAAAATAATTTTAATTAGATAATTTTACCCAAGAATTTAATAAAAACAATTATAATAATTTGGATATTATAAACAATGTCCAAGAAGTGTCAAGTAAAGCAAATAACAGAACACCAGGAGGAGAAGTGTGGACTAGTGTACCAATTAAGGCAGATGCCATCAACAGCTATGTAATATTACTAAAGAAACTGATTACATCCCAAGAGGAGTAAGATATTTAAACTCTTTCCTGTTTTGAAGAATGGCAATAAGAAATTAATTGGGAAAGGAGAATGAAAGGTATTCAGTATGCTCTCTTTTTCATAAAGAGAGGGTAGATTTGTCATTAAATAAAGAGAAGCAAAGAGAGGAGCTAAGTATCTATATACATACAAGCCATGTTGAATCATCAGCAAATATGAACAGTGGATTCAGACCTGGTTACTCATTTCATTGCCCTTCAAAATAGTCTTAAATGATTCTAGTTAATAATTATTTTATAGCTCATTTGAGGTTTCCAAATTAGCTTATATAATTCTACCTTTTTAGGAATAATACAGTAGAAATTCACATGTTCTAATTGCTTATTTTAGCCAACAAAGACACATATTTAATTATTATTTGTTAATACAAGTAATTAAAAAAAAGTTCAGCTAAATGAAATGTTAAGTCAACTAAATCAAATGTACACATACATTGATTCATTGATTACCATAATTTCTAAAATTGATTAACATCACTTTCTAAAATGATATGGGAAAATATCATAAATACAACCACCCATAAAGAACATGATGATTTTTTTCTTTTTTTACTTAAATTTGAAACAAGGTTGTTTTACATACCAATCCCAGTTCCCTCACCCTCCCATATACCCAGCCCATGCCCTTTTTGATCCCCAGGGAGGCTAAGGCCTCCCATGGTGAGTCTGTCATATCATTTGGGGCAGGGCCTAGGCTCTTCCCCATGTTTCTATGCTGAGAAAGTTTCTCTCTATGTGGGATGAGCTACAAAAGTCAATTCATATATTTGGAATAAATATTGATTCATTACTAGAGGCCCCATAGACTGCCCAGTCCTCCTAACTAGCACCCACATTCAGGGAATATGGTCAGTACTAAGCTGGTTTCCCAGCTATCAGACTGGGTGCATGAGCTCCCCATTGTTTAGGAAAGTTGATTCTGTGAATTTCTCCAGCCTGGTCTTGATCTATTTGCTCATCACTTAAAAAAAGATTAAAAAACAAAACAAACAAAAAAATTAGATGATTGTAGGTGTGTGGGTTAAAATCAGGGTTTTCTACTTGATTCCATTGGTCTTCCTGTCTGGTTTTTTGTTTGTTTGTTTGCCTGTGTGTGTGTGTGTGTGTGTGTGTGTGTGTGTGTGTGTGTGTGTGTGTGTTTAACAACACCAAGTTGTATTCAGTACTATAGCACTATAATAGAGCTTGAAGTCAGGGAGGGATAGTGATGTCTCCAGAAGTTCCTTTATTGTACAGAGTTGTTTTGGCTACCCTGTGTCTTTTGTTGTTGCTGTTGTTGTTGTTTTTCACATAAAGTTGTATATTGTTCTTTCTAGGTCTGTGAAGAATTGTGCTGGAACTTTGAGATGGATTTCATTGAATCTGTAGATTGCTTTTGGCAAGTTTACAATTTTTATTGTGTTGATCCTACCTATCCAAAAGCATGGGAGAGCTTTCCTTTTTTAGGTATTTTCCTTATTTTCTTTCTTTTCTTTCATCTGTATAAATTAGAGCTAATGACTTATTAGAGTTAATCTTGTATCCTGACACTTTGGTGAATGTGTTTATCAGCTGAAGGAGTACCCTGGTAGAGTTTTTCAGGTCACTTATGTAAACTATCATATAATCTGCAAATTTTGATAGTTTGGCTTCTTCCTGTGCAATTTGTATCCCCTTGACCTCCTTTTGTTTTCTTATTGCTCTAGCTAGTACCTCCAGTACACTATTGAAGAGATACTGAGAGAGTGGGCAGCCTAGTCTTATTCCTAATTTTAGAGGAATAACCTTAAGCTTTTCTCTGTTTACTTTGATGTTGGCTGTTGGTTTGCTATATATTACTTTTATTAAGTTTAGGTATATTCCTATTACCCCTGATCCTCCAAGACCTTTATCATGAAGTGGTATTGGATTTTGTCATAGGCTCTTTTCAGTGAGGTGATCTTTCTAGTGAGGTGATCATGTGGTTTTTCTTTTCCAGTTTGTTTATATGGTGGATTACACTGATGGATTTTTGTATGTTGAACCATCCCTGTATCCCTGGGATGAAGCCTACTTGGTCATGGTGGATGATTTCTCTGATGTGTTCTTGGATTTGATTTGCCAGTATTTTATTGAGTAATTTTTGCATCAATATTCATGAGGGATATTGGTCTGTAGTTCTCTTTCTTAGTGTGTCTTTGTGTGGCTTGGATACCAGGGTTATAGTAGCTTCATAAAAAGAGTTCGGCAATGATCCTTATTGTATTGAACACTTTGAGGAGTATTGGTATTATCTGTTCTTTAAATTTTTGGTAGAATTCTGCTCTGAAACATCTAGTCCTGGGCTTTTTTTTGGTTTGGAGTCTTTTGATAACTGCTTCAACTAGATCTGTATAAATTGTTTATTTGGTCTGGATTTAATTTTGTTGATATCTATCCAGAAAATTGTTCGTTTCCGTTAAATTTTCCAATTTTGTAGAGTACATGTTTCCAAAGCGTGACCTGACCTGAAGATTGTCTGTATTTTGTCTTTGTCCATTGTTATGTCTCCTTTTAATTTCTGATTTTTGTTAATTTGCATATTTTCTCTCTGCCTTTTGGTTAGTTTGGATAAAGGTTTGTCTATCTTGTTGATTTTCTCAAAAAACCAAGTCTTTGTTACATTGATTCTTTGTATTTTTTCCTACCATCTACCTTACTGATTTCTGCCCTCAAATTGATTATTTCCTAGCATCTACTCCTCCAGGGTGAGTTTGATTTGTTTTGTTCTAGAGCTTTCAATTGTGCTGTTAGTACTCTAATGTTACTATTCTCCGGTTTCTTCATGTGAGCACTTTGGGCTATGAATTTTCCTCTTAGCACTGCTTTCAAAGTATCCCATAAGTTTGGGCATGTTGTGTTTTCATTCTCAATGGCTTCTAGGAAGGTTTTAATTTATTTTCTTATTTCTTCCTTTTCTCAGGAATGGTGCAATTGCAAAATAATTTAAAGGTTTTCTACAGTGAATGTTGTTTTTGAATTCTAACTTTAAAGCATGGTGGTCTCATTAGATACAGAGAGTTATTCCAATTTTTTGTACCTATTGAGGTTTACTATATTGCTGAGTATGTGGTCAATTTTAGAGAAGGTTCCATGTGGAGCTGAGAAGAAGATATAATCTTTTGTGTTTGAATCAAATGTTCTATAAATGTCCTTTAATCCAAATTGAGTATAACTTGTTAGTTCGTTTGTTTCTTTGTTAAGCTTCTGTCTGGTGAACCTGATTTGTGTTCAGAGCTGTGTGTTGAAATCTCCCACTATAAGTGTATGAGGTTTTATGTGAAATTTACATTTTAGTAATATTTCTTTTATGAATATGGGTGCCTTTGTATTTGGGGTATAGATGTTCAGAATTGAGATTCATCTTACTGGATATCTCATGTGATGAATCAGAATGACCTTCTTTGTCTCTTTTGATTGGTTTTAGTTTAAAGTCTAATTTGTTAGATATAAGTATTGCTACACTCTCTTCTTTCTTGGGTCCATTTGATTGGACAGTCTTTTCCCAACCCATAACTCTGAGGTGATATCTGACTTTGAACTTGAGGTTTGTTACATGTATACAACATAAGGATTGATTTTGTATTCCTATCCATTTATTTAGCCTGTGTTTTTTATAATCATGTTGAGACCATTAATACTGAGGGATATTAATGATCATTGATTGTTAATTATTCTTTGTGTTGAGTTTACTATTGGTGGTGTTATTGTGTGTGGATTTCCCCCATTTTTTCATTTGACTGTTGGTGAAGAGGGATTACCTATTGCCTATGTTTTTGTGTGTGTATTTTATTTCCTTGGATTGGTGTTTTCCTTCCAGAACTTTTTGTAGGGCTGGATTAGATGATATGTATTGTTTAAATCTGTCTTTGTCATGGAAAAATTTTGTTTCTCCATCAATAGAAATTTAAAGTATTGTTGGGTATAGTAATCTGGGCTGGCGTCCCTGATCTCTTTGTGTTAGCAGAATATCAATCCAGGATCTTCAGGCATTCAGAATTTTCATGGAGAAGTCAGGTGTAAATCGGATAGGTTTGCCTTTGTGTGTTACTTGGCCTTTTTCATTACTGCTCTTAATATTCTTTCTTTAGTCTACATGTCTACATGTTTGGTGTTTTGATTATTATTTGGCAAGGGGACTTTCATTTGTGGTCCACTCTATTCGGTGGTCTTAAGCTACATATATATATATATATATATATATATATATATATATATATATATTACATATCAATCCCAGGTCCCTCTCCCTTCTCTCCCTTCCATGCTCCCCAACTGCCACTTCAATCCCATCTCTCCCCCCACTCCACAGGGAGGGTGATGCCTTCCTTGAGGAGTCATCAAAATCTGTCAAGTCATTTGGAGTACAGTCTAGGCCTCCCCCCTCCCACCTCTAGGCTAAGGGGGTATCCCTCCATGGGGAATGTGCTCCATAGTCTTTTCCTGCTGTAGGGATACATCCTGGTTTCACTGTCAGAAGTCCTTTACACTGCCCAGCCCTTCTAACTGAGACCTATGCTCAGAGAATCCGAGTCAATCCAATGCTGGTTTCTCAGCTATCAGTCTGGGTGGGGGGCATGAGCTCCCCTTTGTTCAGGTCAGCGGTCTCTGTGGGTTTTTGTACACTGGTCTTGACCCTTTTATTATCACTTCTCCCTCTCTGCAGCTAGATTCCAGGAGTATGGCTAAGTGTTTACCTGTGGGTGTCTGCTTTTGTTTCCATAGCTACTAGATGAGGGCTCTATGATGGCATATTAGTAAGATATCAATCTCATTATCAGAGAAGGGCATATGAGATAGTTACAGAAGACACACAGGATGTCCATGGAGTGGTAAATACAAAACTCTACTTTGAAAATCCCTAGAATCACATGTTATTCTACAATGAGAAATGAAGCATGAAGACATGCTATAGCCTGAAACAACATGCTACATGCCAAGGACAACAAATTACACAGAAGAGGACACACACTGCAGCCTCCAATGATATGAAGCCTATCCAATAAACAAATCCATGGAAACAAAGAGCAACTAGTGGCTGCCAAGTGCTAAGGAAAATGAAGTCAAGCGTATTGTTGTTAATGACTCCAGGGCTTTGTATGGAATGATGATGAAAATAACCTATAATAAGAATACAGAGATGGTTAATAAATATTGTGGGCATATTAAATATTAATGAATTGTACATTTGAGAAAATATATGTTTACTATATGAGTTTCACTTATTATGTGTCATATAATTGAAACTACAGTCAAATAATAATAAAATTTTCATCACAATCTATTACATTGATGTCCTCTGAGGAGACTTTTTCATAAGTTTATTCTTGTTGCATGTGTCTATATTTACATGAAATATTAAGATGTCTCTAAATAATGTGACATTTCTGTCTCTGCAAAAACTATGATATTTTGTCTGAAATCTTTTGCTTTGTATTATACAGACATTTTCTACACAGTACATAACAGAAAACAAAATTCTTCCAAATAAAAATTCTTAATTAAGAGAGAAAAAGTAGACACTTACTTAAAAATGCTTTGGCAACCACCATGATTCCTTTGTAGTGAAGTTGAATTTTTGTGGAAAGAAAACAGTGAAGACATTTAACTATCATCATACTATGCATATGGAATTTTAGTGACACTCAATATTTTCTAGGATAATAGAGTAAAAAATAGAATGACTACAGTAACCCGATTTTAATAAATATTATTAATTTTTAATAAATAATATTGTGTGAGATAGTTGAACATTATAAGTTAATATTAAGGATCGTGTCTAAGTGATAAGAACTCAGTGAACATTTCAATTCTTATTCTATAGTGTAAAAGCTTAAGCTTTTATCTCCTGAATGTGATTAAAAACATCCCATCTTACCAACTTAGCATAGCCATCAAATTAGGAAAGGAAACAAAAAAGAAAACCACAAAACAAAACAAAATTTTGCATTACAAGTTACCAAAGTCACACGCATACACAAAATCAAGAATATAAAAGACAATAAATTTGGATAGTATGTGTGGAAAAGCATAACTCTCATTCACTGTTGATGGAATTGCAAAATTTTTGAAGCTACTTTGGAAGTCAAAGAAATGAACTGTAATTAAGTAAGTAAATAAATAAATAAATAAATAAATAAATAAATAAATTGGCATTGGACCATGCAGTACCATACTTAGCACAAGGGATTAACATTCTACACTACCGATTATTGTTCAATCATATTGTTTGCACCTGTATTCACAAAAACTAAGAAATGGAAATGACCTATATGACCTACTCATGAATTAATAATGGAAGCATGAACACATATACAGTAGAATTCTATTTAGCTGTGAAGAAAAAAGATCTTGAAACGTGGATGTGAATAGAAGAAACTAGAAAATTTTGAGGGATGTAATTCTGAGCCAGAAAGACAAACACCACATGCTCTCTTCAATTGGTGATACCTAGATTTATTCTTTGTGTGTGAATATATAATCTAGAATTATTGTAGAAACCAGAACAAAAAAGGATGATAAAGGTAGGCATATATTCTATAGAGGAAAATATTAGGGTACAGGTAAAATGAAGGAGGAAATAGAAAAATTTGGGTGCACTTTAATTAGGGAGGAGGAAGGGAATGTAATATAAAAGGTAAAGTAGGGAAGAGGAATAAATAACAATAGATATGTTTGATAAATCTCTAGGGAATTACCTTATGTTTACCTAAGTCTCTCTCTCTCTCTCTCTCTCTCTCTCTCTCTCTCTCTCTCTCTCTCTCTCTCTCTCTCACACACACACACACACACACACACACACACACACACACACACACCACATATACACTCATACACACACATACACTTCCCAAAACATTATATGCTTTTGTTATTGCCTTTAGGTAATTCACATAAAATGAATGCAATTCTCTATTGCTGAAGATATCACAGGATTTAGATACAGGACTTGGATAAATCTGAAGTGCACCTGGAAGTCTACCCCCCTGGGATTAGCTTTCATAGTATAGGAAGATACTGTCAAGTTACAAAGGGAATAAAACAATTAATAATGCTACCCAGCTACGACACCTATGAACCACGATGATAATCATCAAGGCAAGCTGTCCATTAAGGTACAATAGTGGCAGTTACATCATAAAAGTAACCATTTTCTACAGAATTATACTTAAGGCCCATTTTATAGGAGGGAAATTTTTAACATAATTTCCTATTGATTCTTTTAGAATTATACATCATACATCCTGATCCCACTCACTTCACAGTCCCTCAACATCTGCCCTTCACCCTTGCAGAGTTCAACCCAACCAAAAATAAAATAAAAATACTAATAAAAAATACATTTTGTTATTCTATTTTCTCCCCTTCTCCATCAACCTTACTGGCATTGACCTTTTTGTCCAAACATCTTTACTTGCAATTGTTCTTTATAATGAATTGTTAGTCAGGTTCAAGACCTCTGGCATTTGATACACCATCAATACTGAACTTCTACCAAAATTCTGCTCAGTATCCTGCTCCTGCCATGAGTCATGGGGCAGTTCTGGTTCAGTACCTTCATGACTCCAGCAAGTCATAGATGGTAGACCAACTCAAAGTATTGGGTGTGGCCTGGATGGTAGCTGGTACTGTCCCCCTAAAGTAAGGGGCAGAGGCAGCTCTCTCTCCTTTTATTTGTTTTTTTTTTTTTTTTTACACATGCCATTGAGATATGCCTTCCCTTAACTGTGGTGATTGTGGGGCAATATCTCCCAGAGCCAATGTCATCTGGGGTAGCTCTCCCATGTGGGAGTTGGGTGGGAGCAGCTCTCCTTTTGCAACAGCCAGCTGTGGGCAGGGCCTGATCACCCAGAGCCAGCTAAAGGAGGGGCCAGTTCAGGTAGTCCCACAGATTTCAATATTCATGGTTCTCTTGAGCCTCACTGGTAACATGGGTGACAGATATCAAGACAGACCCAGCTGATGATTGACCACAGACCCAGTTATGACACTCTATAGCATCTCAGGCATAGATACCACCATATTTTAGGGAACAGCACAGGCCACTCAGATAAACATGACCTAGGATACCAACATGGCCTCAGTGGAAGCCGATTCCTCAGCATTCTGCACAGTCTTTGGTGCTAAGAGGAGCCACTGAAATTAACAAAGACCCTAGCTTTGATAGGGCTATGGACCCAGACATAGTCTTTGAAACATAGTTAACTATGAGTGACTGATGAGGCCATGAAGCCTAGAGGAGAATCTAACAGTGACATTTTCCCAAAATATTAGACTCTCTAACTGTATATTTGCAACTGATTTTGTCACCCACACATACATGTAACTCTTTTTACAGCAGATAGAGACCATTACAAACACCCATAATTGGTGTAAATAGAGACAAGAACTGTTGGTGGGATGAAGCGCAAAAATTAATCCATTTACAGCACAATCCCTCCACCCAAGAATCAGAGAGTATTTTGGAAGAGGAGGAAAGAATGTTCTAAGAGTCAGAGGTCAAGGAATTCTGAGGGAAAGTGTTGCCATCAAATTTCAACAATGGTGTTTCCTAAACAAGAGCCTAAAATGATACCAGTTGACATATCATTGTGGAAGGAGGAAAACTTAGGGAACCCCACTCCTAGATGCTACAGGCAATAAATGATTGCTGAGAACAGAACCAGCCTTTCAATGGGAAAACCCTGTGTGTGTGTGTGTGTGTGTGTGTGTGTGAATTAAAGAAAAGGAGGCTATTAATTTGAGAAAGAGCACATGGAACATGGCAGTACGTGGAGAGATAGGGGAATGGTATAATTATAGCATTTATATATGAAATTCTCAAAACTATATTAACATAATTAAAAAGAAAAGCATCATTTTGTTGCAAATAAAATTGATGTTTATTTTTAAAGAAGGGTTATAAAATATGAAAAAGTATAACATGATGTGTGACCCACTATGGGCATATATATATATATATATATATATATGTCATCCTTACTTCTGATTTACATTTTTGATTACATATGTGAAACATATGTAATAATGTGTGCATTTTGAACTTTACAACAGTAAAATTTACCAAAATAAGCAAATAAGAAATAATGTTGACAAGTAGATTAAACATCAATTCAAATGAGGTATTTGTGAATATCATAATTCTAATAAATAATCCTCACATTACTTCTGACTACACAAAAGATTTTCTTTCACGTATTTTCTTCAAGGCAACAATGACATCCTTATTTCTCAGGCTGTAGATCATAGGATTTAGCATGGGTACAATAATGGTATAAAACACAGAGGACACTTTCCCTTGATCCATTGAATTCACTGATGATGGTTGCAAGTACATAAATGCTAAAGATCCAAAGAAGACAGCAACAGCTATGATGTGGGAACTGCAAGTACTGAAGGCTTTGGACCTGCCTTCAGTGGATTGAATGCGGAGAATGCTAGCAATAATGAAGATGTAGGAAGTAATAATGGTAAGGATTGGGACAAAAATGTTCAATGTACCAAAAAAGAGAATCAACAATTCATTGATATAGGTATTAGAATGTGCAAGCTTCAAAAGAGGAAGAAGATCACAGAAATAGTGGTTGATCACATCTAATTTGCAGAATTGAATCCTTAGCATAAAACCTGTGTGAACTGATGCACAGAGCACACCAATAATATACACTCCTGATATCAAGGAAATGTAAATCTGATCGGACATGGTTACATTGTAAAGCAGGGGGTTACAGATGGCAACATAGCGGTCATATGCCATTGCAGCTAATATGTAGCACTCTGCAATGGCAAAAATGAGGAAGAAATAGAGCTGAGTCATGCAGGCAGGGTAGGGGATGAGATTCTTTTCTTTCACAAAGCTTACCAGCATTTTAGGAGTAACAACTGTGGACTGACAGAAGTCAATAAAGGACAGACTGCTGAGGAAATAATACATGGGGTTGTGCAGGTGAGAACTGAGCCCAATCAGTGTGATCATGCCCAGATTCCCTACCACAGTAACCACATAGATTCCCATGAAGAGGATGAAAAGGGGCATCTGGAGTCCTGGCTTCTCTGAGAGCCCAGCCAAGAAGAACTCAGTCACTGTGCAATGGTTTCCTGCTGCCATGTTCTTCATTCAGACCCTTAAGGGGTAAAAGTAGTATAAGATTGTCAAAGTGGCATTATTATTCTTTTCCATGTTAACAAAGTCCTCATAGAAATTATGTCTGCCTTAGAATAACTTTTCTCTATAAATAAGTACCTTAACTGTGCCATCCTAAATAAATAAAATGTATCTTTTCTTATTTTTTAAACCTTTCCTTAAAAAGACATTTCATATAAAATACCACTGAGTTCAAACTTTGAAAATTCTTGTGGGTTCAAAACAATGTCTCTTAGATGAGAATAAAAGTTGGTATCATTGAGAAAAATTGTCCGATAGTCTTGAATAAGCAAGCTCTCCCTACATGTTTAAATGTGAAAATGAAAAGACCTCTGGAGTAATCATTACATTGCTACTGGGAAGAAGTCGCTGGTTTTTGAATCAGATTTTGAGAGGAACAGATTTAGTCAGTAGTGTTTAAAGAGTGAGGCCATGAAGACAAAGTACCCATGCTAACTCAAAGGAATGTACCAATGGCTAGTACATCATTGCTAGTACAATGTATATTTTGTAATATACTGTGTAAAGAAGTAAGTATTTATGGTCTCTTGAGACCATGCTACCAATGAAGACACATATCCAAGAAAATTTGAAGAACAAATTAGCCACTATGGGAAAATTATTAAAACAGGAGGCAAAGCTTCATGGAAGTAGAAGGGGCATGACCTGGCAACAGTTGGGATATGGAAGGTGAATAGGATTAGAGCATGTGGCATGAAATTTCAAAGAATAAATAAAATTATTTAAGAACTTAATGGGATAAAAATAAGATGACAAATCAATAGTGATTAAATACATCTGCCAAAGGGTTTCATAAAAAATATGTGAAGTATTTGTATAGGTGACTATAAATACAAAAAATATTTAAATTAAATAAATATATTAACTAAAAATAAATCTTACAAAACAAGATACCTATAAAGTCGGTATATGAACATATGCTCATTAAGAATAAACATTGATGAAATCAAAATGGAATACCTTCATATATGTTTATTATAATGACTTGTAAAAGTTGTGGTAATGCCAAAATGTGAATGAATTAGTAGACACATCACATAGCACTTGTGCTAGTAAAACCTTGAAAATTTGCAAACTATTTTAAAAGCATAATATAAGTGTGCGTGTAGCATGTATGTTTCCACCAGCCCGCCAACCCGCCAGTCTGTGCCCTCAGCCGCATCAGCCCCAAATAACATTCAGAGACTCTGTATTTGATACAGTCCTGTTGGCCAGTTACCATTACTGTTTATGGGCTAGCTCTGTCTTAATTATTAACCCAATTCTACTTATCTAAGTATTTCCACGTGGTCGTCTTATCGGGGAGCCGCAGCGGGCGTCTTCCTTCCTTCTCAGGCTACATCTCTACTCTCCCTACTTCCTCTTTCCTCCTCCTTGTCTCCTAGCCCTGCCTATCTTGCTATCTCATTGGCCACAGAGCTTTATTAACCAGGATGAGAAACATATATACAGAATAATATCTCCCATCATGTGAGCACACATCTTCTTTGTACTTTATGATGTGTTTTCCAGTTTTTATCCAGGATAATTGGCAACATTTGTTTGTATAAAGATTGTGCAAACATTTTCTAATACCTTAACTGATTCAGTATTAGAACTTAAATAAGAAACAACCCAAATCTTTAATTGCAGTTTTTATATAAAGAGGTTTTCTAATAAGCATTTACAAAGGAAAAAATAATTCATGTAAGCTATAGCAAATATTTATAAAGCATGATATTGTTAGACTGGTCATAAAAATAGGCCTTAGAAACATTATTAATATTAAAATATAAACAAGGCTGTGATGGCACACACCTTTAATCCCAGAACTCAGGAAACTGAGCCATGCCGATTTCTATAATTTTGAGGCCAGCCTTGACTACAAAGTTCCAGGACAGTCAAGACTACACAGAGAAACCCTGTCTCAAAAAATCAAAAATGAAAACAGATCTTCAAAAAGATGGTAATCTAAATATTGTTTTTCTCTGATTTATCTTTTCATACCTTATATCAGTAAAGTATGATTGTTTTTTGTCTGCACATTCTTGAATTTGGTCAATTTTGTTAATCAATAAATAAGCTTATATAGCTGACTTTTCAAATTATAAGTTTACATTTTGTTTGTTATGTCAAATTATACACACACACACACACACACATATATATATATATATAATATATATACAGAGAGAGAAAAGAGAGAAGAGAGAGAGAGAGAGAGAGAGAGAGAGATTTTTTAAGACAAGTGCTCACTCTATAACCTAGGTTGTCTTAGAACTCACAGTCCTATTGTGTATTCACTCTTATTTCTCAGGGTGACTTTTTAAATAAAGCTCCAGCCATTACTTAAAATTCAATTCATTTTTAGCATTTTCATTTCCTAAAAATGTCCCATGAAACTCCATTTGAATATGTCTCACAAGAAATTAAATACACATCAAATTTATCATAATATCTCAATGAAAATATTTCATATGTTGTTCATCATAATATTTTTTTTGCATTTTCTAGTTTTCTTATCTTGAAATGTGTTGTGGCTTTATCATATTTATTGAATCTACTCTGATATCACAAAGTATTGCATTACAGATATTTTCTTACTACCTGTATTTGGTTAGTTTATTATAAATTTTCATTTTGATTAGTTCTTTGAGAATTTTCAACATGTTTTGATCATATCCACGCCCTCACTGAAATCCTCCCAGTTCCAGTGCTCATTGTGTCTTCTTTTTTCACCAATAATGATTCCCAGTTTGTTCTACTCATATATTATTAGATATGTGGCCTTCCACAGGAGTATGGTTGACTTAACAGGGCAGCAACATTCTTAATGGAAATTAGTCTCTCTCTCTCTCTCTCTCTCTCTCTCTCTCTCTCTCTCTCTCTGTTTCTCAGACCCCATCAATTGCCAATAGCTTCTGAGGTAGAGGAGAAACTTCATGTCTATCTCCTGTCTTCATGCAGAGCTTTAGTCTTTATTGAGTTTGCATAACACTTATATGTGTTATTGTAATTACTGGGTGTTCATAAGTACATCTGTCTCTTTGTGTCTAAAGGATATTATTCCCTTGGATTCACTGAACATCTTGTGTTAATTGAATCCCCTTTTAGGAGTGGGTGGCTAGTGAAACCACATCAACTGGGAAAAATCTTCTCAATGCTAGAGATTATACTTCAGATCTCAGTGAAAAGACTTTGTTATTGAGCACACCCTACATTTGGTCACAGAGCATAGAAATACCAGGATGATACTGGGCTGGAAATGTCATCGCTAATGGCTAGCTTTCATACTGCTGAAAGTTAAGTTGGACACTACTGGAGGAGAATAGTGTGCAACATCTTATCCATCTGTGAAGCCTGTGAGCTACATAACATGTGGACTTCCAAGACATTCTCATTAATACAACAATGGCATGAACATATGTTGTAGTATTGAACAATTTTCTGCTCCACAAAATAAAACTCATATCTGACAGTAGTTTCAGAACAAAAACCTCTGAATTATATAGTCCTAAAATACACTGCCTTTTGCAGCATTGCTTGTATATATTTCAGTAGTTTATTTTTAATTATACATATATATGTATATATATATGTATATACATATTCTATTTACACAATGACCTTCTATGCTGCTGTAGTAATACCTATTGACCAAAGCAAAGCATAGACTACACCTAAAATTATGATTAACTTTTTTATACTTTAATTAATAAAACTTGAATCAAAACTTTTCTTTTTTGTTTTGTTTTATTTTATAGACAGAGTTTCTCTGTAACTTTGGAGGCTGTTATTGAACTCGCACATTAGACCAGGGTGGCCTTGAGCTCACAAAGGTCATTTGTCCCTGCTCTGAGTGCTGGGATTAAAGGCATGTGCCACGACTGCCTGACAAAGTCACACCATTTATGAGCTATGATCAGTTCTCTACTTGCAGCTGTACAATTTGAAGTCTGCTTTGTCTTACCCAAATGTATCACCAGAAGCTTGGTATTTACTAGTCTTTGTATGTCAAACAATTAACTATGTATTGCCATTTTATTATTATTAGTACTTATATTAAAACACAATTCAATTAAATTTTTAAAACTGAAAAAAGCAATACAAATGAAATTAATTATGAACAATTTAGCACAAAATATCTAAATTCAATCTACTAAAACATAATCTTTATATCCTAGATATTTTAAGTAGTCCTGAGAGAACTTGAAGATAATTCAATATGAGAAATCACAATAAAAATTTTTTTAATACTCAACGTGATAAAAAAAATGAAGCCTCAAAGAATTATGAAGAGGATTGTCATAAACCAATTAGTGGATTCACATATAAAATAATTGCCTTTAAGACAGCCATATAGTACTTAAGCAACCTTTGTCTACTTTGCATCATGTCAAACGTTATAGAAAAATCAGTATAGCATAATGTTAAAACATATGTTTCTTCCCAAGCTAAGCACTGAGCCGACTCCTAGAATCCAGCTGCAGAGAGGAAGTGGAGATAAGCAAAGGGGTAAAGACCATGCTGGAGAAACCCACAGAAACAGCTAACCTGAACAAAGGGGAGCTCATGGATCCCAGTTTGATAGCTGGAAAACTAGCATAGAACCAACCCAGACCCCCTGAATATGGGTGTCAGTTAGGAGGACTGGGCAGTCTATGGGGCCCGAGTAGAGAATCAGTATTTATCCCTAGTATAAAAATGAAATTTGAGAGCCCACTCCACTTATAGGGATACATTCTCAGCCTAGACACATAAGGGAGGCCTAGGCCCTGCTCCAAATGATGTGACAGACTTTGTAGACTCCCCATAGATGACCTCACCCTTCTTGGGGATCAGAAAGGGGATGGGATGGGGATTTGTGGGGGGAACAGGAAAGGATGGGTGGTGTGGGAACTGTGATTGACATGTAAAACAAGATTGTTTTTAATTTAAATAAATAAAAATATTCCTCAAAAAGTATGTGTTTTAAAAAGTAACAAAAAAGGGAATCTGGAGATAAAATGCTAGGTACAAAACTTGTTGAATCTCTCTGTACTTAACATTTACATACACTATTGGCAAAACTTTTAATTTCTTCTTAGTAAATAATATATTTATTGCTATTATTGTGCTTATTTAAATTGTATGTGTGTGCATAGGTGTATGTCATGGTACCCACTTGAAGGACACAGAGTAACTGTGAAGAGCCTGCTCTCTTCTTCAACCATGTAGATTCTGAGGATTAAATGCATGTCATCAGGATTGTGTGACAGTTGCATTTACCCTCTGAGCAATTTTGTCTGTCCAGTAAGTGACTTAATTTCTTAGAGATTAATGTAAGTAGTAGCTTTTCAATGAAATGTAAAACACATTTGAATATGAAATATGAATTAATTTATTTTCCAATGCTGTTATTCATCAGCTAAATAAAATAATTCCAATATTAATAAAAATTTACTAATGTAAAAATTTAAACAGAGGAAAATAAACCTTAGTGCCTTTTCTGTTTATAGTCTTAGACTTAATTCCAAGAGAAAAAAAACTCTCTGCAGAATATTTTTTAACTCTTCTCAAGTAACATCCACAGCTATAATTTGTTTCTATTCTATTCTATTGATAATTAATGTTATATCAACTACCCATATTCTACACACAGTTACAAAATTAATCTATCATATCAATGAAGCCAGTGCCAGGCATTACCTCATCTCTGAATTTTTTGTATTTGGAAGATATGTTTTATTGTAAATAGATTGGTAACTCATAAAACCTTTAAAATATCCTCAAAATTGTTTCTTCATCTCTTAAATTTATTCAATATAGAGTTTTTGACTTCATGACAAACTTGATGAATATAAATCATTTCAGGTTGCATGTAGAGATCTGCACTACCTAAAAAATAAGAATTACACTGAAAAATCATAAAGAAATCAAAATAGTTGTGCATTTGGGACCATCAAATTAAGTAAAATCTATCTCATGCAATGCTTCAAAGAGAGTTTCTGGCATCTTTCTCTCCAGCCCACCATTTTGTTTTTTCCCCCTTCTCTCTTTATTCTCATCTACCTCTAAATGTTTCTGAAATACAGAGGAAATGACAATGCCATCAGGCCGCTGCAGCAGCAATAAAAGGTAAAATGACATCCACTCTGCTTACAAACCTAAATCTGCCGTGTTAGCATATATTCAGTAGAATTGGGTTCCAAATACTTAATAAAATTTTCAGACAAAATAAAGCTGGGAGGAAAAGGAAATAAAAAAGGACAGAAATGTAGAAATGTACCCACATCCCCAGTAATGTTGCACAATACATGAAAATTTGAGTAAATTCACAACCATAAATTTTTAAAGACATCATCTTTATTAGCTAATAAATATTATGCTAATTATTTTATATTTTCATCTTTCATAACACATTTTTACTATCTTATTATTCAAATGTCTATAGATTCAAAGTGGTTTTCTTAAAATTTCATTTACTTGCAAAACACCTCATGGTCCCCAACAATCAACAGGATAAATTAAAAATACAAATTTCATTATACTTGAGCATAGTAATTTCAAATTATCTACCTAACCAAAGCTAGTTTAGTAGGGCTATACATTCTGTAATGTAGAAGAGAAGGTCTAATCTTATCATTGAACTAAATTGCTAGAATTAAAGTCAGCATAGTAGGAATCGCAGATTAGTAGGGTTCAATGGAGTCTAACACTATGAAGCTTTTTTCCTTTTGAAGTTAAATATGAGCCCGATATCAACCATTTCCCAGGGTAAGGTGTATTTCTTGTGGCCAGCATGATTTCAAAGTTACTACAAAAACAAAAAGAATCAGGGAAATGTGTCCACACACCAAGAAAATTCTTCAAAATTTTAAGATTAACTGGGAATATATAAACAATGTGGTAGAAAATATTTCTTCATGTCCAAGGTAAATGATTTAATGCAATCCACATGAAAACATCAAGGTGTAAATCCTTACTAGGTCAGGGAATTCAACACATCCATGGGTGATGCATGAGGAAATAGACATCTGAGATATCATTTACAAATAAGTGGTGGAAAGACTGTGATAATATCTAAATAAGATATACAATATGCTTTCTAGTTCAAAAGCTGCAATCATAACACCAGGAAAGAAACAGCATGTGCTGAGGTGCTGAGTTTTGTTCTTTGTTTTGCTATGAACAAGCCTGATGGTTACCATTAGAAACAACAGCCCTCTTCTGCTCACCCCATTATGCAGTACTGATAATGCCATTAAAGTGGAAGCACTGTTATACATGGATGCATGACTTCTGTGTGGTAAAGCCAATAATAGAAGCCCACTTTTAAAGAGGGATACTGACAGAAGAAAAATCATCCAGAATACGCTTTTCTTAATAATGTGGAGATTTCTTGGGACTTTAATATATGCTTAGGGAAGCAAAGAGTAAGAGCTTCATTTATCTTATGACATTACTACATTATTATTAATTGAAATAAAGAAATTGAAAACATATTCCTGGGCATAAAATTTCTTCAGTCAAGGGTGCAAACAAACCATTCAAATTTATCCACCTAACTTTCTGTTAAAAGTTTATTTTGTTTTATATCTCTTTTACATTTCAAGAGATCATGTAACATTATCCAATTCATCATAACTGATGGGACCTTGCAACTGAACATAAGAAAAATAACTTCTAAGCAACATATTGTTATACTTAGAGCCACAGCAGAATTCAGGGGATGGACTAAGTCTATATCTTCAGAACCTGAAAGTGATTGGTGCATGCATTATGCTTTAAAAATTACTCTGTGAAAAACTAAATATATGAATATAGTAAGTAGTGTATTACTAATTTTCACAGTGGTACTAATAGACTCATGACTCACCTTCCTTCTTTCCCAAAGTCTCAGCAACTAGTTTTACTTCCCACTCTCAAAATCACTAACACTGATGTGCTCAGAATTCTGCAGTCATCAGTGCAGTGAGACCATAGCCTAGTCCTCAGGCTCAGAACTGTTTCTGAAGTTGATCTTATGATATGCTAACATCCCCAAGAGCTACTTCAGCTCTAGAGTTATCAACAGTCTCACCTTTCACAGTCAACAGAGAAGTTCTGCCTCCTATTCTCTGAAGGTGTACCTTAGAATTATATATACCAGCTCTAAATGTCATGCTGGTTCAATCTCCAAGGATTTCCAACTCTCAGAGAGAAAACTCTTAAAAGAGAAGAAAATGCCACATCCCAGCTGGTTAATCATTTTGTGTCACACACAAAAACTCTATATTGTTGGAAAACATTTATTTAGAGACAACATCCAAATTGAAACCTATATCTGTCAAATGAAATCTAAATAGAATTTGAGATTCTAGATTTCTTAGAGGCTACTAGAAAGTGTTATTGATTGCACACCATATATGGTGAGCCAACACTATAGTAGTGTTGTGGGAACTCATTTAAAACACCAGAAGAAATTCTGACACTTGCATATTACTGAAAAAACTGCTAGAGAATTTAAAGTAATAAATGTATTTCCTTTTCACAAAAGTTTTACTATTATCACATCAAAAACTGTACTTTTTTATATTTGAGTGCTCACCTACTCAAGTAGGTAGGATTAGAGGCATGCATCAATGAATGCTGAAGCCTTATATATTTGGCTGTGTATATGTATGCATCTCAGAAGGTTGCATGTGTATGTATATGTATGAGCAAAGGGCAAAGGACAAAGTATGGTTTTGTCCCTTAGGCTGTCCAGTTTTTGTGATGCAAGATTTCTAACTGGCCTGGAATTAGCCAAGTGTGCTAGTCTAGATGACTAGATTGCCCTAGAAATCTACTTGTCTTTATCACCAATTGCTGTCCTTGCAATTGACAATCACTATCTCTCCTTTTTAAAATATATTTATGAGATCCAACTTGGGTCCTGATGTTTGCAAAGCAATCACTTTAGCAAATAAATTAATTTTCCCAGCCCTATTTCTAAATTATATTTTATATCTTGATTTTATAATTTGGGGATTATGTAATTTAATCTGTAGCTTCTTGTTGATCTTAATATTTTTTTTCTACAAGCAATAAAACAAAGCAATGCACACACTTTGTTATACACTCTCAGAGTTTGCTTCAGCTGACAACTTGACTCATACCTAGAGTCACCTACAAAGAGGGGACCCCAAAAAGCAGACTGATCTCTGGCCATGTGTGTGAAGCTTTTTCTTAACATCTAATTGGGTAAAAACCTTTGCAAGCATATGCAGAGTAAAACATTGTATTTTTTTGCTTAAAATATATATAAAATCTTAGTTAAGGAAAAGAAAGCAAGAACATTCTGTATTTGGTGTTCTCCTGCCTGTACTCTATTTTTCATTCCAAAGTAATCATGATTTTACATATTAGACTGATCACTAGTCATAAAACATTTTCTAATTTTATCTTATTCCCATGTGAATAATGATACAAGAAATGGGACAATGAAAAAATATAGCTTTGGAGTCTGAAACTCAGAAAGGTTAAAAAATACCACAACTCTACATTAAAAAGAAATATGAACCATATCATTTTTTCCCACAAGTAAAGATATGGAAAAAAGCATTTACTGTATTACTCACTATGACACACTAGAACTTCCATGACAAGTTTTTCTCCTTTTCTTTTTTTTTTCTTAAATTTTATCTGGATGGAGGGCTGTAAAAGCAAAGGGCAGACGTGTAGGAACAGAAAATGAATAGGATCAAGATTCATGATGTGGAGGACACACAGAATAGATAAAAGACGAAGATAAAAAGAAGAAATATGAATATAGAATTATAGGGAATTGAGGAGTTATACAGCAGTGTGAAGAATAATGTACAAATAACCATAAAATCCATAACTCCTTCCATCCTGTTTACCATTGCCAATAGTTAAGACAGTACAAATACCATGTGGGTAGGAGTATGATAGACACTGTCCTCTGCCTACATGTACACTAATATAGTACTGTATTCTTTTCAATAATTAGTGTTAAACAGTACTCCTATTGCATAACTTATATTATTACAATTTCTTAATTTACAGAATTGCAAAGGTATTTTTTGAGTTGTTTGCCAATTGATCAAGACAGTTATCGACAAAACATTGAGACGACAAAGGAATTTGAAGATATTTATGTATTCCCAACTTAATATAAGTGATGTGAGGCTTTCCTAAGCAGAGCTGGGTTCATATTTGAGAATATAAATAACCTCAATAAGGGCTTCAGAATTTCCAGAAGTGATATAGGTTGTTATCTGCGAATGAACTCTGTATAAATGAAAGTAAATTTCTCAATGGGTAGAAAGTTGAGAATCCACTTTTACCTTTGGGACTTTTCCAAATAATCATGTATCAACAATACCTCATACCTGATGTTATTAATTCCAGTTTGTAGACTATATTCTCCCACAAATTCCAGAAGTTGTGCTCTATTAATAATGAAAACTATTCTGTGTTTAATTGAAACTTATCTTTTGTATTAACTTTTTTTAGGGGTATTTTGACATCTTTGTTTCTTAACTGCAGATCATGGGATTCAACACAGGTACAACAATGGTATAAAACACCGATGACAATTTATTTTGACCTAAAAAGCTGACTGATGATGGCTGAAGATACATAAAAGCTGTAGAACCAAAGAAAACAGCAACAGCCAAGATGTGGGAGCTGCAGGTGTTGGAGGCCTTGGATCTGCCCTCAGTGGATTGAATGTGGAGGATGCAGACAATGATGAAGTTGTAAGAACTGAAGATGTTTACAGCTGGTAGAACAATGTTAAATACACAGGACAGTGCTAGTACCTAATTGAGAGTTCTAGCAATGGGAAAAGATCACAGAAGTAATGGTTTATTATATTAGCCTTACAGAAAAGCAGTCTTAGCAGGAAGACAGTGTGAACTGTGGTACCTAGTAATCTCAAATCATATATCCCAGTTACCATCTACAAACAGACTTGATAGGACATGATTACTTTGTAAAGCAAAGTGTTACAGGTAGCCAAATTGCAGCCAACATGTGACATTCTTTAACAGCAAAAGGAAGAAGTAGAACTGAGCTACACATTTGGGGTAGGAGATGACATTCTTCTAAGTCACAAAGTTTACCAGCATTTTGGGAGTAATGACAGTAGACTGACAACAGTCAAGAAAAGACAGACTGCTGAGTATGTAATACATGGGTGTGTGCAGCTGAGAACTAAACAGAATCAAGATGATCATGCCCAGGTTTCCCATAATTGTAACCAAACAGACTCCGAGGCAGATGAGGAATAAAGGCAACTGGAGCTGTGGATTCTCTGTTAACCCAGCGAGGATGAACTCAGTCACTGTGGTTTGATTTGCTTCTTACATTCCCCTTTGGGAATGCTATGTAAGAAGAAATTTTTATATAGAAGAAAAATTTGAGTACCTATTCTTCAATTACACAATGAATTTTGAAACAGAATTCAAGTATTTTCAGGTATCTCCAATCCTCTTTCATCCTCTTTTCTCTCTAAGAGACAGAAAATTTATAGTTCTACAAAAAGGAGATATGCAAAGCAATAAATATAGTGATGATTACATACTTGTGATTTTGTCATAAGAGTTATGTGTACTCAAAAGGACTTTGGGAGCACATTCCGCATGGAGGGATACTCCCTTAACCTAGAGGGTGAGGGCCTAGTCCCTACTCCAAATGACTTGACAGATTTTGTTGAAACCACCTGGAAGTTATCACCCTCCCTGTTGAGTGGGGGTGGAATGGGAAGGGAGGGTGGTGGTGGGCATGGGAGAGACAGAGAGAGGGAGGGATGAAGAGGGAACTGGGATCTATATATAAAATAAGAAAAAATATATAAAAGAATTTATGTGTACTGTACCTACTTACTCCCATGTGCAAACCATTCTAACACCCCCTATTTAGTGTTTCAAGTATTTCTCATGTCTTAATAACAGCACTGCTCTTTTGGTCAAAAATATTTTACATGTGGTGAAGTAAAAATATTATACACAAAAGATCCATAGCCAAACTAGTTAATAGTGAACAAATAAAATATTTACATTAAAATAATGAACAAGACAAGTATCTACCTCTTTACTTTAATCCAGATAATGGGCTAAGAAAGTTAGTGTAAAAAAATTAACTTAAAAGTTGGTAGGTTAGAAATCAAGAAGACAAAATATCTACTAATATATAAATATCATTGAGCTAAAAAAATGCAGAATTGGTTAAAGATAATTATTAAATGTAATTAACTTTATAGCAACTTGCTGAATTCCATTGCCTCCACTAGTGTCTCCTTAAAGATTGAATGCCATTGTCCTACCTGGAGAGTTCCTCAATACTGACTTTGCATTTCTTATATTAGGCTCCCATTGTCAAATACATCTTAAATATGAATAAATCATAACAAAAACCAAAAAATGTTTAATGAAATTTTTATTACCAGTGAATTGAGAGCTTAGAACCACATTCTATCAATTTAAACTTTGTAAATATTCATCTCACCAGCACTATAAATTACAACTCATGCTTTGATCTCCTCAAGTTTTCTTGAGCAATTTGTGTCTCACGCTTGTCTGTATTTTTTGTAAGAAAATTTGACATGGTATTTCCACCAAATAGTTTCCATTACACAATACCCTATTTCAAATTTCAGCATGATGCTACACAAAATATTCTTAAGAATATATTAAAATAAAGAACTGTGTCACCTGAAATATCTGAGACTGTGAACTCATTGATTATATATATATATATATATGCATCTACTCTTACATTATTCTTACAACCATTATAGGTTTTAGCAATATCTGATTTTAATGCATAAGTTCTAAACAAGTTATAGTTTAGTTCTGCTTATTTAATTCTGTCTTCAAACAGCATCATAACAATAATTTGGATGATTCTAAAATTGCTGTATATTTTATAACTGCTAATGAATACTTATGTGCTGATAATAATTCAAGTAGATATTGTTGTGATGTCAATGTGAACAAATAATAAAATAAATTAATAGTGTTAACACATACAGTTTCCTGTGACCTTCAGGATAGAAGATAAAGAATACAGATAATCTGCTCTTCAGAATTTTATACTGTATACCAACATAGGTAACCAAACAAGATACAGGAATAAACATGTATTTACAAAGGTCCTTTAGCCACTATGATGCTGTTCCATATTCAGGGGATGATATCAACAAAGTTATTTTAGAGGAAGCTAAAATGAAACCATTCTTTCCTTTCGATTCAAGTAACATATGACATGGCTGACACATGTGAGTATACTCACATGTATAATTCTCAATCTACCTTTAAGCTTTGCTTTTATGGTCTTATCCAATAGAACATAATTTTTGTTGTTGTTATTAGAGAAAAGCTTTGTGTTCAATAATTTTTAAGTAAATATTTTAAGAGCTAGAAATTTATAAAATGAAGCAATTTATTCTTACAAACAAGCACCATCTTAAAACACAAACAAAACAAAATATCGTCATTATGTAAAATTTTGAAAAAATGTATCATATTCTTATTCTCTTCCAAGTGCTTCCATATCTTCTTCCCTTCCCTCCCCAAGCAAATTTTAGTTCTTTCTCAATAAAAGCAAGAATTAACATAACAACAAACCTTCCAAAACCAGGAAAACAAAGTAAAGCCACAAGAAGGCTCCCATAAAACTATCAGAATGTACCCAAATAAGAAGTATACACATGCACACACACACACACACACACACACACACACACACACACACACAAAATTGTGGAGTCCATTAATTGTTAATTTACTACTCTTCAACATGAGGTCTGTTCTGGAGTGGTTGATATCCCCAGGGCCATTCTTTTAGATAAAACTGATTTTCTCTCTCCCAAGAAATACAAGTGACAGTTCAATTGTTAACATTTCCCTATTTGATACATTCATTAAAAAATATAAAATGCAAGAAAATATTGTAAGACCAAACAAAAACTATACTTTTGAATTTGAACAAAACAAACAAATGTAAGGGGGAAAGCCTGAAAAAGGGAAAAAGAATAAGAAACTTGCTCACTTACACACTTGGGCATCCCATGGAAACAATAAACTGGAAGTCATAATGTACACACAAGACATGGTGCATTTTTATGCTTCATATGTTAGAGTCAGAAAATTATTAACTTTATTTTATTATTATAAGCCATAAACCACATTTTCATCCACATTAAGTTACATTTGTAGTAATTAATGCCATGACTTGAATTTATAAATTAAAAATCATTCAACAAGCTAAGTTAATAAACAACTTCACTGCCTGTGCTTAAAATAGTATACACAGAAGTGCTTGTTGTGACTTTATATTGTAGGGAATTGGAGAAGTTGTGAAATTCTAGAAGTCTGAATCTTAACTGTTCTCAGGTTAAATGACTACAAAGAAATGGGGGGAACTAATTAAGACCACATCCATAGATAAATAAAGAGTTACAATCAGTTATCTGTTTTGTTGCTGTGAAGAAACATCATGACCAAACAACTTACAGAAGCAAGAATATACTTGGTGGTTTGATTAAACCCCCAGATGATTACTCAATGCTCATCATGGTCCTAATATGGCATCAGGCAGACAGGCAGACAGGCATGTCACTGGGGCGTAGCTGAGAGCAACATGCTAATATACAGAAAGGGGCAGAGAAAAGTAGACTAGATCAGGCTATTAAAACTTCAAAGTCCATCCCTAGTGATATACATCATCCAACAAGGCCATATCTCTACTATATAGTCACAACTCCCAATTCTTCCTAAACAGCCCACTAACAGAGATCTAAATTTTTAAATATATATAACAATAATTAAGGAAGAAGTTACTAGTTTGGGTATTAGAACAGTTGGAGTTATCTCCTTCTAGATTCTCACTCCTCAAATTTCATCTCTGGGGAAATCAAGAACCAAAATTAACCCGTATTCCACTGGGGTACTCAAGTGTGTAATATAATCAGCAGTAGGATTCCTAACTCTTTTTAAAGTATAGACTTCATAAATTTATCTGAGGATCACTAAAATATTACTGTAAATTAAAAGTTACACACTAAAGAAATTTACTAAAAATATTTTCCTCAAAAGAAAAAAAGTATTAAAGGGCAAGGTAAACAATTAAAGGAACTTGAACTTTCTTACTTTATTGATATCTCCCAAATCATCATACTTGGAATTAAATAAAAACAGCTTTCTGCCCAGCCAAGCTATAATAAATTAGCATTTTAAACAAATCCCCAAGAGTTGTCAAGTAAGACTAATAAGGGAATACCAAGAGAAGATGTGGGGACTAGGGTGCCGATTAAAAGATGACATCAGGAGCTATAGAGTATTAGTAAAGAAATTGATTATATCCCAATAGGAGTAAGATATTTAAATTCCTTCCTGTTTTGAAGAACAACAATAAGGTGCTAATTGGGAAAGGAGAGTAAAAGACATTTAGTATGCTTTCTGCTTCATAAAAAGAGGGTGGAGTTTTCATGAAATAAAAAGAAGTGAAAGACGGGAGCTAAGTATGTCAGATATATATTTAACCATATTCAATCACCAGCAAATATGAAGAGTGGATGCAAACCTACTTACTCATTTTATTGTCCTTCAAATTATTCTTAACTACCTCTTGTGGATTATAATTTCCACATTATCCAGTAGAGTGGAAATTCAATCCAGACACATATTTGAGTTTTCTTTGTTAATATAAGTTGTAAAGAACTCCAGCTAAAATAAATATTAAGACTACTAAATCAAAGTGAATACATATTTTAATTCATTGATTAACATAAATGTGCAACGTCTAAAACAATTTAGGAAAATACCAGAAGTAGGACCATACACATAGAGCATGCTGAAAAATTTTTAAGAGGTGATAAAAGTTATCATTGGTGAAAAGATTCTGGGACATCCCAGAGAGTAGTGATTTCCAGGTATGAATCTAAAGATACTCATCTACCTGTATCTCATGTCTTTGTTTTATTTTTTTCTTATTTTACATATCCCAGTTCCCTCTCTCTCCTCCCCTTCCTCCCTTTATCCCTCCCTCCCATGCCCCCCAACCACCTTCCCATCCCATTACCCACCCCCTACTCCACTGGGAGGGTGATGTCTTTCAGTAAGGGTCAACAAAATCTGTCAAGTCATTTGGAGTAGGGACTAGGCCCTCCCTCCTGCCTCTATGTTAAGGGAGTATCCCTCCATTGGGAAAGTGCTCTGGGGATATATCCTGGTTCCACTGTCAGAGGTTCCTTAGATTATATGGTTCAGCATGGGCACAAAGATGATATAAATCACAGAGAACACCTTTCTTTGTTTAGAGGAAACAAATTGTTTTAAGTTTGGGTTGGCAATATTGACATATTTCTCAGGCTGTAGACTGTGAGATTCAGCATAGGCACAACCAGTGTAAAAAACACAGATAATACTTTCCCTTGGTCTGTAGGTATGACTGGAGATGACTGGAGATACATGCATGAATGCTAACAACATAAAAGAGAACAACAGCAAAAATGTGTGAAATTTCAGTTCTGGAAATTTTGGATCTGCTCTCAGTAGGACTGTGCAGCATGCTGACAATGATGGTGATATAAGAGTTAAGAATGATCAGATATCAGACAACAATATTAAATACACTAGATAATGATAAAATCCCTTGATGAAAGTACTAGAGCAAGGGAGCTCTCATAACAGCAAAAGACAATTGAATAATGGTTTATTATATCTGCCTTACAGAAAAAAAATCTTTGCAGGAAGATAGTATAAATTGTGGCACAGGGTAAGTCCATACCATACATTGCAGTTACCATCCAGGAACACACTTGATAGGACATGGTTATACCATGCAAAATATTACAGATATAAACACGGTGGTCACATGACATTGTCCCAGCAAATGACATTCTGCAACAGCAAAAGCACAGAAGCAAAACTGAGATATGCCCTGGTTTCTCATCATTCCAACCATATAGATTGCTAGCAAGATAAGGATTGGGGCAAAAGAGGTCTGAAGGCCCCTTCTTTGTTCAGATAATAGGCAGTCCTGAAAAAGATGAATCAACAAAACAAACCATCACATTATAGTTTCCATAATTTTTACCTATGCTTTAAGAGTGGGTATTGATTTTACCCAGTCCTTCACAACCTATGATTTAGAATTCCAAGAACATCTCATGTCTTGATCATGATACTGTCTCCATTGAAGAAAAAAAGTTTATTTTATTTTTTTTATTGTTAAAATATGAGCAATAGCCACAAAGAAATACTTTCCACTTATGACAATCAACAGGACAATTTTCTTTTTATCACTTTAGTTCTATTATCCCAGAATTTTGTGTTGGGCAATCAGAAAGTTAAATGAAATTTAAAGGCATCAGAGTAGAAAGTAAAAAGAAAAACTATCTTTACTCATGAATAAAAATAATAAATATGGTTAAGTCTGAAGAAAATACATAATATGCTAATAATATCTATTAGAAGTAAATAGCAAAAAGGGAAAAATGGAATACAAGATTTTCACAACAGCTTGGTTGAATCATTGCACATTTTACATAAACAATGGAAGCTTTCCTTTTTTCTTTGCATCTGTGGTGTAACTTAAAACCAGGCTTCTTATTCACTCCAGTACTATTCTTTTTTATTCAGGATTGCTTTGGCTATTTTGTATCCTATGTTATTCCTGATGAATTCTAAAACTGTTTTTCTATTTCTGTGATCATGGAGGTCTTGCAAATTGAAATGCCTTCTTTGATTTATTTACTCATAAATTTCAATATTTCACTATAGAAATCTTTCACTTTCAGCCGTGGGGATTGTTGTTTGATTTCTTTCTTTTCTTCCTTTTTTTTTCTTGTTTCTTTTGTTTTTGTTTGTTTGTTTGTTTGTTGTTTTGTTTTGTTTTTTGTGTTTTTGTTTTTTTTGTTTTGTTTTGTTTTTTGATGTTGTGATAAGTGGGTTTCTTTACATAATTTCTTTTTCAGTGTATTTGTTATTCATCTATAGAAAGTGATTGTAATTTGATTTGTTAATTTTGTGTCCTGCCACTTTGGTTAGATGGTTTGTCTATTGTAGAAACTTTCTTGAGGAATGGTTATGATCTTTGATGCATAATATCTTATTGTCAAGAAAAAAAAATAAATTCTAATTCTTGTGGATCACTTTTACTTCTTTTGGTTCTTTAATTGCACCAGTGAACACCTGACAGAATACACTGGAAAGACTAAAGATAGTAAGTTGCCCTTATTTTTCCTATTCTTTTCTAATTTTTGTTTCTATTTTAATTTTGCTATTATTTATTCTATTAAATTTCTTTTGTGAGATATTTACATGAGAACAAAATATTTGCATCATTTCTATTCTTCACTTTCCCAACACTAATTCCTCCTGTAGTTCCCCACTTTCTCTAAATTTCATGCCCTTTCTTAAAATTAATCTGGTATATGTGTGTGTGTGTGTAAAATGCTAGATCTTGGATCAATTTAGTATTATATATACATGTTTACAGAAGACACCTTTTTAGTGGATGAATTATAAAGTGGCTCACCCCTCTACAATCCCAATTCCTCCTGTTTCTATTAGTCATTAATCATCTGTAGCTTTTCATCTAGACATGAGCCTCATGATATTTCCCCATTTCCCTCATCCATGTCAGCATGTCAGCTGAACTTGTCATTGTGAATTTCCCATTTAGGCCACATCATGATGAGATTTCAAAGGTGCAGCTTCCCTGTCAAATACAGAATAGGTGTCCTTGCAGCTAACATCCCTGTCCCCTGGCTATTGCAATGTTTCTTTCCTTCCTTCCTCAATGTTCTCTGGACCATAAACATTGTAGATATATCAAATTTGGCTGGGAACCACAGAGTAAAGAATTTTTAGCAAAATGGTTTGACGGTTCTTTTTTGTTTTTTGTTTTAATTTAAATCAGAAACAATCTTATTTTGTATATCAATCCCAGTTCCCTCTCCTTCCTATCTTTCCAAGCTTCCCACAGCCACCCCCCCCAAATCCAATCCCCTTCCTGCTCCCCAGGGAGGGTGAGACACTCCACATTCTCACTTTGATAATCTCCAGGAGGATCATCAGTCAGTTACATCCTTTGGGCCAGGGCCTAGTCCCTTCCTAATTCAGGTTTAACAGTTTTTGAAAATAGAAAACAAAATAGATTTACCATATACCCAAGTACCTTTTATGCTAAGTACATTTGCACAGGAATGAAAGACATGTAGAAACACACACACACACACACACACACACACACACACACACACACGGAAAGGAAAAAGAAAACCTTGTAAAGGAATGATCATATCAGAAGAAACACACCAGCTGTCCATGCAGTGTTAAATACAACGCTCTACTTCACAAATTCCTGTAATGCCATATTGAGCTACAATAAGAAATTAAGCACAGAGACATGCTACAGCCTGAAAAAGCATGACACTTGCCAAATAAAACAAATTACACAGAAAAGGACATACATTGTAGGCTCCAATGATATGAAACATATCTAATAAGAAAATCCATAGAAATAGAGTAATTCATGCCTTCAAGATGCTAAGAAAAAATAAGTCCTAGAGTATCACTGGTAATGATACCACGGCTTTACATGAAATAGTGATGAGAGTAATCAACAATTAAAATACAGAAGTGGGTAACAAACATTGTGGGTTCACTAAATATCAATCCATTGTACATTTGAAAAAGGGTAATGTTTAATATATCAGTTTCCCTGGCACAAATGTGTTCATACAATTAAAACTCCAACAAAGTAATAATGATGACTGTAGCATGTATGTTTCCGCCAGCCCGCCAGCTGGGCCCACAGCCACGCCAGCCCCAAATAACACTCAGAGACTCTGTATTTGATACAATCCTGTTGGCCAGTTACCATTATTGTTTATGGGCTAGCTCTGTCTTAATTATTAACCCATTTCTACTTATCTAAGTATTTCCACATAGTCATCTTATCAGGGAGCCGGGCGTCCTGCTTCTACCCTGGGCTACATCTTGACTCCCCCTTCCCACTTCCTCTTTCCTCCTTGTTTCCTAGCCCCGCCTATCTAGTTTTCTATTGGCCACAGAGCTTTATTAACCAGTATGAGAAACATATATACAGAATAACATCTCCCATCAGATGACCACATAAGAGTTTTCATCACAACTCATTCGAGAATTTCCACAGTCTTTTTCAGAAAATTTAAGCCTGTTGTGTACCTCTGTATTTATACCAAATATTAAGATTTCTTTAAATAATATGACATTTCTGTCACTGAAAAAAACAAGCAAAACCTATGTCTTTTGACTGAAAACCTTTAGATTTATTAAATGACTTTCTTTACATAATACATGATTGAAAAACCATAATCCTTAGCATAAAATTCTTAACTTACTGAGAAGAGGTAGGCAATTTAAAATGTTTTATTAATCAGCATGACGTCTTTGAATTTTTAGGAAAGTTGTAAAGTTATTTAATTATCATTATATGTATATATATACATATATATATATATATTTTTATACCATGTGATATTCTCTAGTATAATAGAATAAAAATAGGGTCACTGGAATAATGTGATTTTAATAATTTATCTCTTCAAAGAATTGAATGTTATAGGTGATTACTGAGGACTGTATCTTACAGTGACATGAATACAAAGGATATCTCAATATTTACATTAAAGTGTAAAGCCTTGAGTTCTTATCTCCTACTTCTGTCTTTAAAATAGCATTATGAGTCCCTGTCTACCTGATTTCTGACCCCTGCCTATCCCTGTAGGACCATCCTGAGTCCCTCCCTGACTGCCTGATCTTTGAAACCCATTGATGGGACCAGTTCAGGTTGAATCCCCCACACACCCTTCCCTGGGAACTCCCTGTATTGGCCCTGCATCTCACTCCTTGCTGTATCCTGTCCCCAGAGAGAGTACTCCTGATGCTCTGATGCACAACACCCCCTACCCATGGAATCACCATCCCCATGCCAAGAGCCTATCCTCCCCTCACCCTGAACCCTACCTAGCCCACTGCCCCACTGTTCTGGATAAGTACTGGAACAGAGGGCCGATCCAACAAACTAGCCACTTCATGGAGATGTTCTGAGCACACTAACCAGCCTATCCAAATCCTCATGGGACTGCCCAGAGTCCACATCTGCCTGATCTTTGACCCTCATTGCCAAGCCTCTGCCAGAACACATGACCTCTGCAAAGACCTGCCTATCCACAAGGGACCACCCTGAGACTCTGCCTGCCAGAAATATGACCCTCATCACTGGGACTCTGCCAGAAGGAACTTCCTAGATCTCTCAGCACACTAGACTTGTCTATCCATAAGAGCCTCTTCTGAGTCCCTGCCTGCCACCTGGTCTTTGATCCCCATTGCGGGTGGGGGGGTGGGGGGGTGGGCCTGCCTGAGTAGACACCTTCTGAAGAACTTGACTACCCAGAGCTACAGACATTGAAATTCTGACCCACCTAAGACCACCCAGAGAGTAGCATAGAGAGAAACCCCACCTGCACCCACTGAAAGAAGTGATGGGAAAACAACAATACAAGAAAAAACCCAACAATAGAAAGACAAGCATGTGGCCACCAGAATCTAGGGATGCTACACCAAATAGGCCTGAACACCTCAAAGCAGATGAAACAGAAGAGAACGATTTAAATATATCTTCATTAAAATGATAGAGGCCTTCAAAGATGAGGTGAGAAAAATCCCTTAAAGAAATGGAGGGAAAAAAACCAAAAAGTTGAAAGAAATGAACAAATCTCTTAAAGAAACTAAGAAAAGACAAGAAAAAAATAATTGAAAAAATAAAGGAAACTATGCAAACAGTTATAGCCTTGAAAATTGAAAAAGAGACAATAAAGAAAACACAAACCAAAGAATGTTGAAAATAGAAAGTCTAGGCAAATAATTATAAACTACAGATGCAAACATAACCAACAAAATACAAGAGATGGAAGAAAGAATCTCAGGCCCTGAAGATAAACTAGATGAAAAAGATTCATCAACCGAAGAAAATTTTAAGTTTAACAAATCCTTAATATAAAACATTCATGAAAAATGGGACACTGTGAAAAAGCCAAACCTAAGAATAGCAGGCATAGTAAAAGGTGAAGAAGCCCAACTCAAAGGGGCAGAAAACATATTCAACAAAATCATTGAATGAAACTTTCCCAATCTGAAGATGAGCATGCCCATGACAGTACAAGAAGCACACTAAACACCTAATAGATGGGACCAAAAAAAAAGACCCCTTGACATATAATAATTAAAAACATAACATACAGAATAAAGAAAGGATATTAAGAGCAGTGAAGGGAAAAGGCCAGGTAACATATAAAGGCAGACTTATCAAAATTACACCTGACTTCTCCATGCAAACTCTCAAGGCCAGAAGGTCCTGGATAGATGTTCTACAAGTCCATGAATGCCAGCCCAGGCTACTATACCCAGCAAAACTATCAATCACTATAGACAGAGAAAACAAGATATTGAATGACAAAACCAGATTTTCACAATATGTATCTACAAATCCAGCTCTACAGAAAATTCTGGAAGGAAAACTCCAACTCAAGGAAGTTAACTACACTCACAAAGACATAGCAATATATAAGTCACTTCACCAGAACCCAAGGGTAAAGTAGGGCAATATATTCGCAATACCACCGTCAACAACAAATCTAAAACAAACAAGCATTAACAATCAATGGTCCTTACTTTCCCTCAACATTAATGGTTTTACTCTCCTATAAAAAGACACAGGCTAATAGAATGGATAGGAAGACAGAATCCATCTTTCTGCTGCATACAAGAAACACATTGAAGCTTCAAAGACAGACATTACCTCAAGGTAAAGAGTTGGGAAAAGATTTTCCAATCAAATGGATCCAAGAAGCAAGTAGGTGTAGCTATCCTGATAACTAACAAGTTAGACTTCCTATCAAAATCAATCAAAAGAGATGAAGACGGTCATTTCTTATTCATCACAGGAGAAATCCATCACCACAAATTCTCAATTCTGAACATCTATGCCCCAAATACAAAGGCACCAACATTCATAAAAGAAATGCTACTAAAACTCAAAGTTCACATTAAACCTCACATACTCATAGTGTGAGACTTCAACACCCCATTCTCATTATTAGACAGGTCTACCAGTCAGAAACTTAAAAGAAACAAAACAACTAACAGAAGTTATGCCTCGATTGGGTTTAATAGACATGTATAAAACATTCTATCCAAACACAAAAGAATATACCTTCTTTTCTGCTCCACATGAAACCTTTTCCAAACTCAATCACATAATAGGCAACATAACAAACCTCAACAGAATCAAAAAAAATTGGAATAGTCCACTGTATCTTATCAGAACGCCTTGCTTTAAGTTGGAATTCAACAACAACACAACTCGCAGAAACCCTACAAACTCATGAAAACTGTACAATGTGCAATTGCACAATACCTGGGTCAAAGTAGAAATAAAGAAGGAAATTAAGAAATTCCTAAAATTCAATGACAATGAGGACACAATGACAGCATACCCAAACTTATGGGACACCTTGAAAGAAGTGCTTCGAGGGAAGTTTTTTGCACTAAGTGCCCATATGAAGAAAATTGAGAATAGTCACATTAGAGAATTTACAGCACAACTGAAAGCCTTACAACAAAAGGAAGTAAACTCATCCCAGAGGAGTAGATGCCAGGAAACAATAAATTTGAGGGATGAAATTAATAAAGTAGAAAAAAGGGACACAGTATAAAAAAAACAATGAAACAAAAAGTTGGGTTTTTTGAGAAAATCAACAACATAGACAAACCTTTATCCAACCTAATGAAAAAACAGAGAGAGAACATGCAAATTAACAAAATCAGAAACAATAAAGGGGACATAACAACAGACACTGAGAAAATCCCAGCAACTTTCAGGTCATATTTTGAAAACCTGTACTCCACAAAATTTGAAATGTCAAATGAAATGAACGAATTTCTAGATAACTATCACTTGCCAAAATTAAATCAAGAAGAGGCAAACAACTTAAATAGACCTATCACACATAATGAAACAGAAGAGTTATCAAAAACCTTCCAACCAAAATAAGCCCAGGGCCAGACGGCTTCAGTGCAGAATTCCACCAGAAATTCAAGGAAGAGCTAATACCAATACTCCTCAAATTGTTCCACACACTAGAAACTGAAAATTCATTAACAAACTCTTTTTACAAGGCCACAATTACCTTAGTACCAAAGCCACAAGACAAAATTAAGAAAGAAAACTACAGACAAATATCCCTCATGACCATTGATGCAAAACTACTGAATAAAACACTGGCACACCAAACCCAAGAATATTTCAGAGAATCCACCCACCATGACCAAGTTAGGTTCATCCCTGGGTTGTAGGGATGGTTCAACATACAAAATTCTATCAATGTGATAGATCATATAAACAAACTAAAAAGGGAAAACCACACGATCATCTCACTAGATGCTGAAAAAGCCTTCAACAAAATTCAACACCATTTCATGATAAAGGTCTTGGAGAGATCAGGAATAACAGGTACATATCTAAACATAAAAAACCATATACAGTAAACCAACAGCTAACATCAAACTGAATGGAGCAAAGCTTAAGGCAATTCCTCTAAAATCAGGAACAAGACAAGGCTGTGCTCTCTCTCCTTATCTTTTCAATATTGTACTTGAAGGTCTAACTAAAGCAATGAGAACACAACAGGTGATCAAGGGGATACACATTGAAAAGGAAGAAGTCAAACTTTCACTATTTGCAGATGATATGATACTTCAAATAAGAGACCCAAAAACTCTACCACGGAACTCCTGCAGCTTATAAATATCTTCAGGGAACTAGCAGATTAAATGATTAACTCAAAAAAATCAGTAGCCCTTCTATATACAGACAAAAAAAGGGCTGAGAAAGAAACATCAACCTTTACAATGGCCACAAACAACATAAAGTATTTTGGTGTAATGCTTATTAAACAAGTGAAAGACCTTTATAGCAAAAACTTTGTGTCTTTAAAGAAATAAATAAAAGAAGATACCAGAAAATGGACAGATCTCCCATGCTCCTGAATAGGTAGAATAAACATAGTAAAAATGTCAATTGTGCCAAAGCAATCTACAGATTCAATGTAACCACCATTAAAATCTTTGCACAATTCTTCACTGACCTTGAAAGGGTAATAATCAACTTTATATGGAGAAACTAAAGACCCAGGATAGCCCAAACAACCCTGTACAATAAAGGAACTTCAGGAGGCATCACCAACCCCAACTTTAAGCTCTACTACAGAGCTGTAGTCCTGAAAAAACAGAGAAGGGGAGGAGAGGAAAGCAGATGTGACTAGGAAGATTGAGTCTGGAGAGGAATAGATGAGAGAAGAGAGAGAAAGAGAGAGAGAGAGAGAGAGAGAGAGAGAGAGAGAGAGAGAGAGAGAGAGAGAGAGAGAGAGAGAGAGAAACCATAAAAGAGGGAGCCATTATAGGTTTGATGAGAAAACTAACTGTTGAGAAATGTCCCGAGACCTAAGAGACTGGCCCCAGCTAACAATCTGAGGATTTATGAAAATGCTACCATAAGTTTCTTTCCCTGATAATGAGATTGACGACTAACTTACCCACCGCCATTGAGCCCTCATCTAGTAGCTGATGGAAACAGAAGTAGACATATATCTAAACACTGAGCCAAACTGGAATCCAGATGCAAAGAGGGAGGAAAAGCCCAGGCTACAGAAACCCACAGAGACAGCTGACCTGAAAAAGGAGGAGCTAATGGGCCCCCAGACTGATAGATGAGAATCAAGCATTGGACTGACCCAGACCCCCTGAACATAGGGTCTCAGTTAGAAGGCCTGGTCATTCTAAGGGCCATCAGACAGTGGAACCATAATGTATCCCTGGTGCACAAAAGGACTTTGGGAGCATATTCCCCATGAAGGGATACTCACTTAACCTAGTGGTAGGAGGAAAGGCCTAGTCCCTACTCAAAATGACTTGACAGATTTAGATGACCCCTTCTGGAAGTCATCACTCTACATGGGGGGGATGGGAAGGGATGGTGGTTGGGTGGCATGGGAGGGTGGGAGAAGTGGAAAGAGGTAGGGAGAGGGAACTTGTATGGATATGTATATAAAAAAAAAGAATATATAACCACCCAATCACATTATATCCTTGAATAATTCCATATAAAAATACACTGATATTAAATTATTAAATGATATATATGTATGTATGTGTGTGTGTATATATATATAATATATATGCAATTAACAATGATTAATGAAAATGTCATGAATTTAGAAAAGAGTAGAGAAGGATATGTGCGAGGGCTTGGAGAAAATAAAGAGACAGGAAATGTAATTAAATTACAATCTAAAATTAAATAAAAATGAAACAAATTCACATGATATTATCATAAGTTGTAATGAATGGTAGTTATTCAAAAAGTTTTTTAGGATATTAATATGGACTCATATCAAAACAGATTTAAAAGTGTTAAGCACATAATTTTCTAGAGATCACCAACAAAGAATGGTTAATGTAGATTACCAGCCCTTCAGTATGCTAGGCAAATATCACATATATATGTTGTTTGGGAAGTTCATAATGGAACAGGGCTATTATGATTCTGGTCCACATCAGGAGGGTAGCTTTCTGTTTCTGTATATATTCTATTATTTCTTACTCCAGGGCTTGCTGTGTAGCTGGGGGCAGGCCAATGATGTCCTCCTCCTTCTTTAATCATTCCTTTTTGATTTCTCTTATCCCAGATTTCTCTTCCGATTTATTCTCTCTGCCAACTAGGCCTGCCTATCTTTTCTCCTGCTTTACTATTGGCCATTCAGATCTTTGTTAGATCAATGAGGTGTTTTAGACAAAGTAACACAGCTTCATAGAGTTAAACAAATACAAGATAAAAGAATAAAACACATCTTTGCATTATTAAACAAATGTTTCACATCATAAAAAATTGTAACACATTTAAAAATAATATTCCACAACATAGGTTAACCTTTAACACTAATATCCACTTATAAGTGAGTACATACCGTTTGTCCTTCTGGTTCTGGGTTATCTCACTCGGGATGATTTTTCCTAGTTATATCCATTTGTTCACAATTTCATGTCATTACTTTGAACAGATTAGTAATGTTTCATTGTGTAAGTGTACATTTTCTTTATCCATCCTTCATTAAGAAACATCTGGGTTGTTTCCAGGTTCTGACTATCATGAATAACGCTGCTATGAACATAGTTGAACAAATGTCCTTGTGGTATTCAGCATTCTTGGTGATATAGCTGGGTCTTGAGGTAGATTGATTCCCAATTTTCTGAGAAAACACCATATTTATTTCTAAAGTGGCTATACAAGTTTGCACTCCCACAAGCAATGGGTAAGTATTACATTAGCTCCTTTTCCTCTCCAGTATGGGCTGTTACTAGTGTTCTTGAGCTTAGTCCCTCTGAAAGATATAGAGTCTTAAAGCCATTTCGATTTGTGTTTCCATGATGGCTAAGGATGTTGAACATTTCTTTAAATGTCTCTCGGACATACGAGATTCTTCTGTTGATAATGATTTATACAGATCTGCACCCCATTCTTAATTGGATTGTTTGATTTTTTTGATGCTTAGTTTCTTGAGTCCTTTATATTTATTTTTGATATTAGCCCTTTGTTAGATATAGGGTTGGTGAAAATCTTTTTTCATTCTATAGCTTGCAGTTATGTCCTATTGATGGTGTCCTTTGTCTTACAGAAGATTTTCAGTTTCATGAAGTGCCATTTATTAATTGTCAAAAAATATCCCACTGCTGTTGGATTTCCGTTCATGAATTTGTCTCCTAAGGCAATGTGTTCAAGGCTATTCCCCACTTTCTCTTCCAGAAAGTTCAACATATCTTGGTTTATATTAGGTCAGTGATTCACTTTGACTTGAGCTTTGAGCAGTATGATGGTTATGGATCTATTTGCTTTCTTCAACATGCGGACATCCATTTAAATCAGCAACATTTGTTGAAGATGCTTTCTTTTTTCCATTGCATGTTTCTCCTTTTTTATTTTTGATCAAAAATCAGGTTTCCATAACTGTGTGGATTTACAATTTTGTCTTCAGTGTGATTCTATTGATCAGCCTATCTGTTTTTATGCCAATGTCATGTAATTTTTATTTCTATAGCTCTATAGTATAGCTTGAAATCAGGGATGTGGATACCTCCTAAAGTTTTTTATTGTACAGCATTGCTTTAGCTATCCTGAATTTTTTTCTATTGTACACTATTGTTCTTTCAATGTCTGTAAAGAATTTTGTTGGGCCAGGCTGTCGTGGCAAAATCCTTTAATCTCAGTACTCGGAAGGCAGAGGCAGGCAAATCTGTGAGTTCAAGCCTAGCCTGGTCTACAGAGCTAGTTCCAGGACAACTAGGGCTTTCATACAGAGAAACCCTATCTCAAAAAAAATTGTGCTGGAATTTTGATGATATTGCATTGAGTCTATAGATTTTTTTTGTTAAGATGGGCATCTTTATTACATTAATCCTACTTATCTATGAGCATGGGAGATCTTTCTATCTTCTGATATCTTCTTCAATTTCTATCTTTGGAGATAGAAATTGATATACATGTTTTTGATATACATGTCTTTCATTGGGGTTAGAGTTACCCCAAGATATTTTATATTTTTTATGACTTTTTAGAAAGATGTTGTTTCCCTGATTTCTTTCTCAACCTACATGTCATTTCTATATATGAGTATCTAGTGATTTTGTGAGTTAATCTATAACCAGTCATTTTACTAAAGGTGTTTATCAGTTGTAGGCATTTCTACATAGAATTTTTGATTATATGTGTGTGTATTCATATGCTATGCAAATAATAATTTCATAATTTCCTTTCAATTTGTAGTACCTTGCTCTACTTAGTTGTTTTAATGTTCTATGTGGAATTTCAAGCATTTTCTTGAATATATATGGATAAGGTGGCCATTCTTGTCTTGTTTCTGATTTTAGTGGAATTGATATGTTTCTTCCTATTTAATTTGATATTGGATATAGGATTGCTGTAAATTACCTTTTTGTGTATAGGTATGCCCATTGTATCCTTAACCTCTCTAAGACTTTTGTCATTAAGGGGTACTGGATTTTGTCAGAGGTGTTTTCAGTATTTAACGAAATAATCATGTGGGTTTTATTTTATTTAGTTGGATTATTTGGTGGATTATATTGGCATATTTTCTTTTTAAACATTTTATGACATTTATTTGTATATACATATATATGTGTGGGGAGGGTTGTGCGTGTGTGTGAGGGTGTATGCATGTGTATGTGTGTTGTATACATGCCTACTTGTTTGTATGTATGTATGTATGTATGTATGTGTATGTATATATGTTTATATGTATGGATGTGTGCATGTGGAGGCCAAAGGTGTCCTCCTTTTATCATCCCCCCTTTTTGTTGAAACAAGTTCTACAATTGAATCTGGAACCTACAGATTAAGGTAAACTCCCTGCCGTGTGCTACATATACTCTCCCTCAGCTCCCCAAACTGAGATTACATACATTGGTATATTTTCATGTGCCTAACCATCCTTGGATTTCTGGGATGAAGCCCACTTGATCATGGTGGATTATCTTTTATAAATATTCATAGATTTTGTTTGTGAGTATTTTATTGAATACTTCTACATCAACTACATGAGGGAAATTGGTATGTAATTATCTTTCTTTGTTGAATTCATGTGGGTTGTTTATTGGATGATTATTTTGTCATAAAATAAATTTACCAGTGTTCTTCTATTTTGTAAAAAAGTTTTATGAGTATTACTAATAGCTTTTTATTGAAAGTCTGATAGAATTCTGTAATAAAACCTTCTGGCCCATGGCTTTTTTGGGGGGGTGGGAGGTGGGATAAGGAGGGATGGATGGAGAGCATTTTTATGACTACGTCTACTTCCTTAAGGTTTATTAGTTTATATAAGTTGTATATTTGATCTCAATTTAACTTTGGTGAGTTTTATCTATCAAGAGAATTATCCACTTTTTACTTAAACAATCTTTTCTCACTTTATATAATCACCGCATTCTAACACCCTCCCTGCCTCCTGCTCTTCCCATCTTACCCCTAGTCCACCACCCATCTACTCTTCCGAGAGGGTAAGGTTCCCATTGGGAGTCAACAAAATCTGGCAATTACTTTGAGGCTCTTCTCCCTATATCTAGGCTGAGCAACATATCTCTCCAAAAGAATGGGCTACATAATGCCAGTTCAACTACTAGGAATAAATTCTGATCCCACAGACAGTGGTCTCACAGACTGTTCAAGTCACACAACTGTCACCCATATTCAGCAGTCCTAATTTGGTCCTATGAAGGTTCCCCTGCTATCAGTTGAGAGTCAGTGATTTCCCACTAGTTCAGGTCAAGTGTTTTTGTGGGTATCCCCACAATGTTCTTGACCCATTTGCTCATATTATCCCTCTTTTCTCTCTGTTTGATTGGATAATGGGAGCTCTGCCCAGTTCTTAGTTCTGGACTTCTGCATTTGCTTCCATCACTTGCTGGATGAAGGATCTATGATGATAATTAGGGTAGCCATCCATCTGATTACAGAAAGAAACCAATTCAGGCACCCTGTCTACTAATGCTTAGGGTCTTAGCTAGGGCCATCCTTCAGATTCTGGTGATTTCCCTAGTGTCATGTTTCTCAATAGACCCATAACAGCATCTTCAATCAAGATACCTCTTCCCTTGTTCTCCTTCTCTGTCCTTCTATCTACACCACCTATTTTTTCAAGTCATCCTCACCCTCTCCCCTGCTTCCATACCCCTACCCTTCCACCATCTCATCTCTACTCACATGCACTCCCAATTTTCTCAGGATATATTGTCTATTTCATCTTCCCAGAGGGATACATGTATGTATCACTAAGAGTTCTCCATGTTACCTAGCTTCTCTGGGTTCCTGGACTATAGGCTTGTTATCCTCTGCTTTATATCTAGTATCCATTTACAAGTAAGTAATACTGTGTTTCTCTGTCTGGGTTTTGGTTACCTCATTCAGGATGTTTTTTTCTAGTTCAACCCATTAGCATGAAAATTTCATTTTTTTCTGCAATTTATTACAATCATAAAATCTTTTATTGCTTGATTAGTTCTTGGTAATAATAGTATTGGAGATAAGAAAGCCTCCAACGAAAAAATACTAAATTTTCGATTACTTTAGAAATATTTCTTAAGAACTTTTTATTACTTTTATTTTTTATTTAAATATATTTCAATACTCTTACATATTGATCTCAGTTCCCTCTTATTCCCTCCCTTTTATGCCCTCCAACCTTCCCCCATCTCATTCCCTACCCACTCCATAGAGAAAGTGATACCTTCCAGGGGGAATCATCAAAACCTGACAAGTCACATGGAGTACAATCTGGGACCTCCCTCCATTCTCTGGACTAAGAAAACATCCTTCCATGGGTAATGTGTTCCCAAAGTCTTATACAGCCCTGGTTCTACTGCCATAGGTCCTGTAGACTGCCCAAGCCTTCTGACTAAGACCCATGATCAGGGGGTCTGAAGCGGCCCAATGCTGGTTTCCCATTTCTCAGCCCTGGGGTCCAAGAGCTCCCCCTTGTGCAAGTCAGCTGTCTCAGTGGGCCTCTTGACCCAATGAGTGTCTTGACCCACTTTCTTATCACTCCTCCCTTTCTGCAACTGGATTCCAGGAGTTCTGCTCAGTGTTCAGCTGTGGGTATCTGCTTCTCTTTACATCAGCTATTAGATGAGGGCTCTATGATGACATATAAGTTAGTTATCAATCTCATTATCAGGGAAGGGCATTTAAGTAACCTCTCCACTTTTGCACACATTTTCAGCTGGGGTTATCCTTGTAGGTCTCTGAACATTTCTCTAGAGTCTGTTTACTCTACAAACCTATAATAGCTCCCTCCATTATGGTATCTCTTTTTTTGCTCTTATCTATTCTTCTCATCCCAGTCCCACATGTTCTCTTCTCCTATCCTTCTGTGCTCCTACCTCCCTCTGCACTTACTGCCCTCCACTCCCAATATGCTCAGGAGATCTTGTTCCTTTCCCCTTCAATGAGGGACCTTGTACAAATCTCTTAGGTTCCTCCATGTATCTTACTTTCTCTGGCAGTTTCAATTGTAGGCAAGTGATCCTTTGCTCTATGTCTAAAATCCATATGTGAGTGAGTACATACCATGTTCTTATTTTGTGACTAGGTTACCTCACTAAGGATGGTTTTTTTCTTTTTTCTCATTTATTTACTTAGTTTCTTATTTTACATATTGATCCCAGTTCCCCCTGCTCCCTGCTTCCCTCCCTCCCTCTCTCTCTCCTTCCCATACCCCCCAACTACCTTCCAATTTCATCCCTCCCCACTCCACAGGGAGGGTATTGTCTTCCAGGAGGGGTCAACAAAATATGTGAAGTCATTGGGAGTAGGGACTAAGCCCTGCCTTCTGCCTCTAGGTTAAGGGAGTATCCCTTTAAGGGGAATATGCTCCAAATGCCCTTTTGTGCACCAGGGATACATTCTGGTTCCACTGTCCAAACTCCCAGTTAGATAGCCCAGGCCTTCTAACTGAGTTTCATGTTCAGGGGGTCTAAGTTGGTCCAGTGTTGGTTTCACAGCTATCAGTCTGGGGGCTCCATCCATTTGACTGCTAATTTCAAGATTCCATTGTTTTGTTTTGTTTTTCCTCTGAGTAGTATTCCACTGTGTAAATGTACCACATCTTCTTTATCCATTCTTCAGTTGAGGGGCATCTAGGTTGCTTCCAGGTTCTCGCTATTACAAATAATGCTGCTATGGACATAGTTGAACAAAGTCTTTGTTGCATAGATGTGGCTCACTTGGGTATATGCCTAAGAGTGGAATTGCATGGTCTTGTGGTACACGGATTCCCATTTTCCTGAGTAATCACCATACTGATCTCAAAAATGGCTGTAAAAGTTGCACTCCCACCAGCAGTGGAGGAGAGTTCCTATTTCTCTATATCTTCTTCAGCATAAGTGGTCATTGGTGTTTCTAATTTTAGCCATTCTGATCTCAGAGTAGTTTTGATTTTCATTTCCCTGATGTCTAAGGATGTTGAACACTTTCTTAAGTGTCTTTCAACCATTTTAGATTCCTCTATTGAGAATTCTCTCCTGTTCAGTACCCCACTTTTTAATAGGGTTATTTGGTTTTTTGGTGAGTAGTTTCTTGACTTATTTGTAAATTTGGAGATCGGCCTCCATTCAGGTGAGGGGTGGTAAAGATCTTTTCCCAGTCTGTGGGCTGCCATTTGGTCTTGTTGACTGTGTCTTTTGCCTTACAGAAGCTTCTCAGTTTCAGGAGGTCCCACTTATTAATTGTTGATCTTACTGTCTGTGTTCCTGGTGTTATGTTCAGAAAGCTTTCTCCTGTACCAATTCATCAAAGGGTACCTGCTACTTTCTCTTCTAAGAGGTTTAGTGTGGCTAGATTTATGTTGAGGTCTTTGGTCCATTTGGACTTGAGTTTTGTGTATGTCCATAGACATGGTCTGTCTACAGTCTTCTACACACCATCATACAGTTGTGCCAGCACCATTTGTTTAAGATGCTTTCTTCCTTCCATTGAATAAGTTTAACTGCTTTGTGAAAAATCAGGTGTTCATTGGTGTGTATGTTAATATCAGGATTTTCAATTTGATTACATTTCTCTACCTATTTTTGTGCCAATACCAAGCTGTTTTCAGGACTGCAGCTCTATAGTAGAGCTTGAAGATAGGGATGGTGATGCCTCCTGAAGTTCCTTTATTGTACAGGGTTGTTTTTGGCTATCCCATGTCTTTTGTTCTTCTACATAAAGTTGAGAATTATTCTCTCAAGCTCAGTGAAGATTTGTTCTCAGGTTTTGATGGAGATTACATTGAATCTGTAGATTGCTTTTGGTGAGATTGACATTCTGACTGTGTTAATCCTACCTATCCTATGGGAGATCTTTTCATTTTCTGGTATCCTCTTTCATTTCTTTCTTTAAAGATGCCAAGCTCTTGCTATATAGGTCTTTCACTTGTTTGGTTAATGTTACCCCAAATCATTTTATATTGTTTTGGGCCATTGTAATGAGTGATGTTTCTGTGTTTTCTTTCTCAATCACTTTATCATCTGTATATAGTAGGACTACTGATTTTTTTTTTTGAGTTAATCTTTTATCCTGCCAATTTGTTTAAGGTGTTTATCAGCTGTAGGAGTTCTCTGGAGAGTTTTTTTTTTTTTTTTTTTTTTTTTTTTGGATCACTTATGTAAACTTTGACTTCTTACTTTCCAGTTTGTATCCCCTTGATCTCTTTTTGTTGTTTTATTGCTCTAGCTAGAACTTCAAACACAATCTTGAAGAAATATGGAGAGAGAGGCTAGCCTTAGCCTTAACTTGTTCCTGATTTTACAGGAATTGCCTTAAGCTCCTCTTCATGTAGTTTGATTTTGGCTGTTGGTTTGCTGTATATTGCTTTTATTATGTTTAGGTATGTTCCTGTTATCCTTGATCTCTCCAAGATCTTTATCATGAAAGGGTGTTGGATTTTGTCAAAGGTTTATTTCAGTATCTAGTGAAATGATCATACAATTTTTCTTTTTCAGTTTGTTTATATGATGGATCACATTGATAGATTTTCATATGTTGGACCATCCCTACATCACTGGGATGAAGCCTACTTGGTCATGGTAGATGATTTCTCTGATGTGTTCTTGGAGTTGATTTGCCAGTATTTTATTTAGTATTTTTGCATCAATGTTCATAAGGGATATTGGTCTGTAGTTCTCTTTCTTAATTGTGTCTTTGTGTGTCTTGGTTACAAATATATTTGTATCCTCATAAAAAGAGTTTGGTAATGAAACTTCTGCTTCCATTTTATGGAACACTTTGGGGAGTATTTGAATATCTGGTAGAATTCTGCACTGGGCTTTTTTTTGTTTGTTTTTTTTTGTTTTTTTTTTGGTTGGGGGTTGGGAGGCTTTTTATGACTGCTTCTATTTCATTAGGGGTTATAGGTCTATTTAAATTGCTAATCTGTTGTTGATTCAATTTTGGTAAGTGATAGCTATCCAGAAATTTGTGAATTTCCTTTGAATTTTCAAATTTTGTGGAGTACAGTTTTTAAAAGTATGACCTGAAAATTCTCTGTTTTCCTCAGTGTCCATTGTTATGTCCCTCTTTTAATTACTGATTTTGTTTATTTGCATGTTCTTTCTCTGTTTTTTTGTTTGTTTGTTTGTTTGTTTGGATAAAGGTTTGTCTATCTTGTTTCATCTATCTTGATTTTCTCTAAGAACCAACTATTTGTTTCTTTTTATTATTTTCTTAGTTTCTACTTTATTGATTTCAGCCCTCAAATTGATTGTTTCCTGGTGTCTGCTCCTCCAGAGCAAGTTTGTTTCCTTTTGTTTTAGGATTTTCACTTGTGCTATTAATTCCCTAGTGTGATTATCCTCAGTTTTTTTCCTATAGAAAGTAAGTGCAATGAACTCTCCTCATAGCTCTGCTTTCAACATGTTTCATAAGTTTGCGTATGTTGTGTCTTCATTCTCGTTGAATTGTAGGAAGTCTTTAAATCAAGTAGTTCCCAGGGAAGGATGTGGGGGGATTCAGCCTGCCCTAGTCTCAGACTCACCTCATTGCCTGCAAATTTCAAGATGCCATTGATTTTTACTTCTGAGTAATACTCCATTGTGTAAATGTACCATATTTTCTTTATCCATTCTGTTGAGGGGCATCTAGCTTGTTTCCAGGTTCTAGGTTTTATGAATAATGCTTCTATGAACAGAATTGACCAAATGTCCTTGTGTTAAGAGTGTGCATCCTATGGGTATATGACCAAGAGTGGTATCCTGGGTCTTAAGGTAGATTGAGTCTCAATTTTCTGAGAAACCATCATACTGATTTCCAAAGTGACTGGACAAATTTGCATTTCCGCTAGCAATGGAGGAGTATTCTCCTTTCTCTAGATCCTCTCCAGCATAAGCTATCATTGTGTTTTTTATCTTAGCCATTCCGACTCATCTAAGGTGGTATCTCGGAGTAATTTTTATTTGCATTTCCCTAATGGCTAAGGAAGATGACCAATTCCTTAAGTGTCATTTGAGATTCTTCTGTTGTTCTTCTGTTGAGAATTCTATGTTTAGATCTGTACCCCATTTGTTAATTGGGTTATTTGGTATTTTGATGTCTAGTTTCTTTCTTTCTAGTTTCTTAAGATATATATATATATATATATACACATACATATATATATATATATATATATATATATATATGAGAGAGAGAGAGAGAGAGAGAAAGCATTCTTCTCTCAGATGTGGGGTTGGTGAAGCTATTTCCTCATTCTGTAGTCTGCTGTTTTGTCTTATTGATAATGTCCTTTACCTTACAGAAACTTCTCAGTTTCAGAAAGTCCCATTTATTAATTGTTTCTCTCAGTGTCTGTGCTAATGGTGTTATATTTAGGAAGTGGTCTCCTGTGCCAATGTGTTCAAGGCTACTTCTAACTTTCTCTTATAAAGGGTGCATTGTGGCTGGATTAATGTTGAGGTCTTTGATTCATTTGGACTTGAGTTTTATGCCTAGTGATAGATATGGCTCTATCTGCAATTTTCTTCATGTCAGCATCCAGCACCATTTGTTGAAGATGTTTTATTTTCTCCACTGTATAATTGTACCTTCTTTGCCAAAAATCATATGCTCATATATGTGTAGATGAATATCAGGGTCTTTGGTTCAATTACATTGGTTCACCTTTCTGTTTTTATACCAGTACCAGGCTGTTTTCATTACTATAGCTCTATAGTAAAGCTTGAAGTCAAGAATGGTAATTCCTCATGAAGTACATCTCTTTGTTTCTTTGTTTCACTGAGGGTTTGCTGTGTTCTCTTAGCTCCTGTTTAACTGATTTCAACCCTCATTTTGATTATTTCCTGCCATCTACTCATCTTGGATGAGTCTGTATCTTTATATCTAGAGCTTTCAGGTGTGTTGTTAAGTTGCTGGTATGAGACATCTCTAATTTCTATATGAAGGTACTTCCCTCATAGCACTACTTAAATCGTATCCCTTAAGTTTGGGTGAGTTGTGCATTCATTTTAGCTGAATTCTAGAAAGTCTTTAATTTTTTTCATTATTTCTTTCTTTACTTGATGTTCATTTAGTAGAGAGTTGTTTGGTTTCCATGAGTTTCTAGACTTTCTGTTGTTTCTGTTTTTTGTTAAAATACAGCTTTGATCTGGAGTGGTTTGATAGAACACAAAGGATTATTTCAACTTTCTTGTATCTGTTTCTACTTGCTCTGTGATGGAATATGTGGTCAATATTGGAGAAAGTTCTGTGAAGTGATAAGAAGATGTATATTTTGGGTTCTGGTGAAGTTTTCTATATATATTGCTTAGGCCTATTTGATTAATGACATCTGTAGCTCCATTATTTCTTTGGCTTTTTTTTTTCTTTTTTTTTTTTTTGTCTAGACTGCCTGTCCTTTGGTGAGAGCAGGATGTCAGTATTCTGTTTAGTTTGGGTCACTAAAAGGTGAATTTTGGCTTTGCAATATAGAGGAAAATCAACTTCTGGTGACTGACTGCTAGTTGCTTCATAAACACCCCTTTTTTGTAAATTGTTATACAGATAACACCTCTTAGCAAGTCAATTTGTACATACCAAAACTTCATATCTGGATTTGTTTGTAGAAAGTATCATCTGCCCAAGCAATACTCAGCAATGAGACATCTTGGCTATCCAAGTCCTCTCATAACTGAGTTTTATACAGTCTGTGATTTCTTCAGGAATAAGTCAGATAAGAATAAAATACTCCAAACAAAGGGTAGCAATCACAAAAGTTAGTTCAAAGCCTTGTGTGTGTGTGTGTGTGTGTGTGTGTGTGTAATTTTTTTTTTAGATTAAATATTTTCTTTGACTCAGGTATCAGGTTCTTATATTGTATTTTTTGTCCCTTATATTCTGTTGGTGATGCTTGAGTCTGTATTTTTTGTTTGCTTACCTAGATATTCCATCACCAGGATTCCCTGAGTGTGTATTTTCTTGATTGCTTATATTTATTTTCATTTTCAGGTCTTGAACACTTTTATTCATTTCCTTCATTGGTTTGTTCTTTCTTGGGTTTTTCTTTTTAAAGGGATTTATTCATTTCTTCCCAGTGTTTTGTTTGTGTTATTCTGTATTTCTTTACGCAATCTTACCAAATCAGAGTCAATGCAACCCCAATCAAAATTGCAGCCTCTGAAAGTGGAACCAGCATTTATCCCTAGTGCACAAATGTACTGTGGGAGCCCATTCCCAATGGAGGGACACTCTCTTGACCTAGATAAATGAAGAAGGGCCTAGGCCCTGCCCCAAATGATGTGATAGATTTTGATGATCCCCCATAGAAGTACTCAACCCAGCTGGGGAGTAGATACAGGTGGAATAGGGGGATTAGTGGGGGCATGGGAGGTTGGGAGAGAGGGAACTATGATTGATATGTAAAATGAGATTGTTTCTAAATAAAAAATTATGTAAAAAAGAGTTTCATTCATTTCCTTGTTATGATAGAACTTTACCATCTTCATTAAATTGGTATTAAGGTTGTACTTTTTGTGCTTCTGCTGTGTTGGAATATACAGGGGTTGCTGTATTATGCTAGTGCGGTTCTGATGATAGCATATTGCCCAACATGTTGTTGTTTGTGTTTTTAGGATAGCCTCTAGTCATCTGAATTTGTGGTAACTATAGCTTAGGTGGTGATTTCTGTGTTTGTTTTCATTGGATTGGTTTTTTGTTTGTTTGTTTAGTTTAGTTTTGTTTTTTCTCTTGCTTTCTGATTCCTCTGTCATCTTCTGACTTGAGTAGTCTGTGGTTCTGGTGACTGAAAAGTACTCTGCTGATCCATTAGGGGACCTATGCTGGGATTTTGTCAGTCTGCATGACCTTCAGGGTTTAGGGTGCAAGAATTGATTATGGTAGAAGAGGAGAGTTCTAGGTTTCAGATTATCCTCTATGGTTCCAGGTAGCCACATAGTCTCTGGTTGAGCAAGGGTTTTCTGCCAGGATTGTGGACTAGGATATGGTGACAAGTTGATGGAGGAATATTAGGGTAAAGCTAGATAGGCTATGAGGACTGTTGGCAGGCTGTGGTAGGTCTTACTCAGGGTGCCTGCTACAGTCATGGCCTCTGGTATAGCAGGGCATCTTCTTTAGAGTTGTAGGCTAGGATAATGCCGCCATCTTTGTGATGAATAATATTTAATGTCAGTTATTAGATTCAAAATAGCAATAGAAATACTCCTTTACCATTGTCTATTCTCATGTTTATCAAAAGGATTAACTGAGGAAGAAAAACACCCTTAATCTGCTAAATGTGAAAGCCAACATCCCACCTTATCTAAGCCATCAAATTAGAAAAAGAAAAACAAACAACAACCAAAGCACAATTTTGGATTTTAACTTAACCCAGTTAAAATAAATTCAAGAATACAAAAAACAACAAATCTGGAGAAAATGTGGGTAAAAGATAAACAGCATTCACTGTTGATGGAATTGCAAACTGGTGCAGCCACTTTGGAAGTAGGTATGGTAAGTTATAAACTGATTAATCTCCTAATTAATTAATTATCTTGCTGCCTAATCCTGCAATACCACTCAATAACAAAGGTCTTGACATTCTAAATGTCAGATTACTGTACAGCCATGTTCATTAAAGCTCTATTTACAATAGCTAGCAAGTCAAAATAACACAAATGACCTTCAAATGATGAATTAATAAGGAAAACTACATAATCAAATTTTATTTAGCTATAAAGAAAAATAGGATCTTAAAATTTGCCTGTAAATAGACAGAACTGAAAAATATTGAATGAGGGAAATCTAGCTAGAAAGACAAACACCACATGGTATGTATTACTCAGGATACCAAGACCTAAACATTTGTTGGGCATGTATAATCTATAGTTGTTGCAGAAACAATAAAATTTAACTAAAAGCTGATGGGGTCAGGATCTATACTAGAGAGGAGAATTACATTGTACAGATGCTATGAAGGGGTAAATCAAATAATCTTGGGAGTGTTTTATTTGGGTAGATGATATGTAAAGCAAAAAAAAAAAAGGAAATTGTGAAGATTATTAAATATCAATGAGGATTTTTGAAAAAGAATGGAGTATCATATTATTTAATGTTGACCTAAAGCTATACACACATATATACAAATACACACACACACACACAGACACACACACACACACACACACACACACAGACACACACACACACACACACACACAGCCCAAGTAAAAACATTATATGCTATTCCTGTTGCCTTTACTTGATCTACAGAAATTTAAAATAATTTTCTATTGTGAAGACACTCAAGATTCTGAGACAAGACTTTGACTTAGATGAATAGAGCTGAATTTTACCTAGAACTTAACTCTATGAGAACTAATTTTCAAAGTAGGGAAAGGGGCTATAAAACTCCTGAGTTGCCAATGGAGTGAAACAGTTAATAGTTCTCCCCAGCTGTAACACCTATGAACCACAATAATAACCAGCAAAGCAAACTATTCTTAAAGGTGCAATATTAGCAGTGACAGCATAACAGTAATCAATAGTTATGAAATATACTTAAGGTCCAATCAATAGGAAGAACTTCATGCCTTGTTACCTAAAAACTGTCAACTGTGAGCTACTGATGAGGTCAAGAAAAGTAGAGTAGAATCTAATAGAGACACTCTCCTAGTGTAATCTCTAACTGTACACTTAGTACACATATAAGTTTAATTCTTTCTCCTGCAGATGGAGACCGTTACAAAAACTCATAGCTGCTCTGAATACAGGGAACAACTGATGTTGGGGTAAAGTGTGACAGTTAATCCATCTATATTACAATCACTCCCCCTCAGACTGAGGAATACTTTGAGTGAAAAAAGAATGTTCTAAGATTCAGAGGATATTGCATTTTCTATGTATGACAAGAAAATGGCACCATCATTCTCAACAATAGAGACTACTAAAAAAGCCAAAATGATACCAGTTGACACATCAATGTAGGAGAAAAATCTCAGGGGACTCCTTAGATGAAGAGCTAGAGTTAATTATGGCTGAGGACGGAATCAGTCTTCCTATGGAAGTCTTCATATATATATATATATATATATTCATATATATATATATATGAATATATATATATGTCAAATTAATGACATATATATATGTCATTAATTTGACAGAGGGGGACCACAGGAATGATTAGAGGAAGACAAGGGGAATGAGGTAATTATAGCACTTACATATGAAATTCTCAAAATGAATAAAAAATAGATTTTAAAAGTATCAGCTTCATTGTAATAAGAATAAAGTCTCATATTTTTAAAGTAATGAACATAAAAAGAATATATTCAACATGGTAGGCTACCCATTAGGAGCATATAAATACTTGCCATCCTTACTATTGGTTTACATAGTTATTATTACATCCTTACTATTGTTTGTGTGTGTGTGTGTGTGTGTGTGTGTGTGTGTGTGTGAAACAAGAGAGATAATATGTGCATAGAAAATTGGATTTAAAATTTATACTTGTAAAAATTATCACAGTTTCCTAGCAAATAAGTAAGTCTTACAAGTAGAATAAAATAAATAACATAAATTCAAATGATGTATTTATAGATAACTTTTCTCTAGTAACTAATCCCCACATTATTTCTAACTACATGAATGATTTTTTTTTGCAGTATTTTCTTTAGGGCAGTACTGACATCCTTATTCCTCAAGCTGTAGATCAAGGGGTTCAACATGGGTACAACAGTGGTATAAAACACAGATGACACTTTCCCTTGGTCCATTGAATTCACTGATGATGGCTGTAAGTACATGAATGCAGCAGAACCAAAGAAGACAGCAACAGCAGATATGTGGGAACTGCAAGTACTAAAGGCTTTAGACCTGCCTTCTGTAGAGTGAATGTGCAGGATGGTGGTAATGATGCATATGTAGGAAGTTATTATGGAAAGAATTGGGACACCAATGTTCAGTGAGCCAAAAATTAGAATCAACAATTCATTGATATATGTACTAGAGTGTGCAAGTTTCAAGAGGGGAAGAAAGTCACAGAAATAATGGTTGATCACATCTAATTTGCAGAACTGAATCCTTATCATGAAGCCTGTGTGAATGAATGCACTGAGCACACTATAAATATATACTCCTGCAATCAGGGAAATGCAAACATGATAGGACATGGTTATACTGTAAAGCAAGGGGTTACAGATGGCAACATAGCGGTCATATGCCATTGCAGCTAATGTGAAACACTCTGCAATGCCAAAACTGATGAAGAAATAGAACTGAGTCATGCAGGCAGGGTAGGAGATGTGATTCTTCTCTGTCATGAAGCTCATCAACATTTTAGGGGTAATGATTGTGGACTGACAAAAGTCAATGAAGGAAAGACTGCTGAGGAAATAGTACATGGGGTTGTGCAGGTGGGAACTGAGCCCAATCAGTGTGATCATGCCAAGATTGCCTGCTACAGTGACCACATAGATCCCTATGAAAAGAAGGAAGAGGGGCATCTGGAGTCCTGGCTTCTCTGTGAGCCCAGCCAAGAAGAACTCAGTCACTGTGCAATGGTTTCCAGCTCCCATGTTCTTCATTCAGATTCTGAAAGAATAAAAGAATTAGTGGGGGCAGGCAGTGATAGCTTAAGTCTTTAGTCCTATCACTAGGGAGGCAGTAGCAGTCACATTCTGTGAGTTCAATGCCAACCAGGTCAACAGAGCTAGATTTAGAAGAGGCAAGGCTACACAAAGAAACACATATACACAGAAAGAATTGTGAAATCAGCAATAATAATTTCATCATTATGCTTTTTATTATATTTTTTTACAAAGTACACAAGTAAATTATTTATTCCTTAGAATACATTTGCTCACTATAAAATTACCTTAACTCGATGATTTAGATGAATATTTTTTCTTTTACTTTTATTTTTGAACTTATTCTTAAAATTTGAAAATGCCTTTCATATAAAATACTACTGCCATGTACAAGCCTTGATAATTTTTTGTGATTTAAAAGTAATGTCTCTGTGTTCAGAAGAGTATCAATGAGGATGTCCACCAGTATGACAGATGAGAAAGCAAATGTCCCTAAAAAACTGAGTTACTTTCTAATTTCTCCAGAGGATTTATTGAGCTATTTTTGAAATCATTTCATTTTTTTTAATTCTTAAGTTACACAAAGTCTTTAAATTCCCAAATGTGAAAATTAAATGGCATTTGGAACAACCATTGTATGAGGTACTACATAAATGGTACTTCAAGGATTACATAGCAAAAATACGGTCCTCTTAGGAATAGGTTTCTCTTTGTGAACCAATTCTTGAGAGGAATAGGGTCAGTCAGCAGTATTTAAACAGTGAGGCCATTAAGACAGCGTTCATGCTCACTCCCACTCACTTGCCAGGAACACCTTTGGCTATTTCAATTTCAATGTGCTTTTTTGTTAATCTCTATGTAAAGATATAAGTACTATAAGCATCTTATCACTCAAAAATTTTGCAATATGTTTTTATGTTGTTGGTTTATATTGACATATTTGCAAAAGAAAAACCTGAATTTCTACACATTAAAAATAGAGAAACAGTTTCAACTCATTTCACATTTTTTATATTTCTTGTGTACCTAGAAGGATTACAATTCAGAATGAAAAACTTTGATGGACAAATATAATGATTACCTTCTATATAAAAAGCTAGTCATAGTGTCCAAATAGTGAATCACAAACTGAATTAGAATTCAGTCATTAAGAGGTAAAAGTAGAAATGTTTTAAAATTTAAACATTTATGTCTTGCATAGACTTTCAACTTCAAGAATTCTTAAAAACCTCACACACAAAAAAAGAAAAAACAAAACATACAATGATGCTAATAATAAAATTGGAGGGTTCAAAAATAATGTAAGAGACAAAACAATAAGATCTGTGAAAAACTCTCTTGCTGTAATGATCCAGACAATGTATGATTTCACAGAAGCAGTGGCTGGCTTAATGGCACACATACAACTGAGACTGTAAATAATAGTATCACGGAATTGATGGGGGTTGGAGGCACCTCCCACTGATCTTTGGGTTACTCATAGATTCTGGAATGGGGCAAACTTTGTACTCAGTTGTTTACTTACCAACAAGGTCCCAATACTCCAACATATAGCTCTAAACTTATGGTCACACAGATGACATGATTAAGGTGAACAAGTCAGAAAACACAGGAAAAATATTATGACTATAGGAAATAGACTTGTAACAAGGAGGGAATGTAATATGGGAATATGGGACAGAAGATATGTAAGGTTTATAGTAATCAGAATATTGCATATTTGTGTTTGTGTGCATGTGTGATTTTATTTAAGCAATGATTTGTCTTTTTTACATGTTATATTAATAAAGTATGAATTTTTGTCAGATTTCACATTCTAGAAGTAGTCCATTATCAATAAATAAGTTTACTTATCTATGCTGGTATTCTAGATATATTTCTGTAGTTGACTTGTTATATCACATTATTTCTTCTTTAGGTGTTTCTTTGATATTGTTTCTTTTCTTTATCTGTTATAGCTTGTTTGAGACAAGAGCTTAGTTTGTAGCCCAGGCTGCCCTAGAACTCAAAATCCTTTGCCTATTTACCCTGCTTGCTAAGACAATAGACTGTGCCACAACACCTGATGCTACTTAATTTTTTAAGTAACACTTTAGCCATACTTCATACTTCATTCATTTTACTATTTTAATTTGTATAAATTATCCACTAACTCCATTCAAATAAATCTTACAATAAGTTATATGCTAAAATTGTCATAATATCTCATTGAAATATTTCAATGCTGTTCATCATTCAATAGATTTGGTAACTTTACCATTTCTGTGCTTCTCATGAGAGTTTCTGATCTTGAAGTGTGTCCTGGTTCTATAGCATTTATTGAATATTATAAATTTTGCATAGTTTCTCTTAGTAAACATCTTTAATAACGTTCTTTAAATTTCATTTTTAATTTGTTCATTGAGAAATTCCTACAGTGTGTTCTGAGCATAGATAATCCCTCTCTGAAATCATCAAAGATATAGCACCTTTTGCGTCTTTGTTATCACCCTTAATGTTCAGTTTGTGCTGCCCATGTATAGTTAGATATGTGGCCTTCCACATGAGTATGGTTGACTAGGGACATTATTATTTCTAAAGAAAATGAGTTTCCCTCTCTAGACAGCCTTCAATTAACAGTGGGTGCTCAGCTAGAGGAGAAAATTTATGCTCACTTCCACTCTCCATATAATGATTTTGTCTGGATTGATCTTGCACAGGACTTATGTATGATATGGCAATCGCTATGAACTCACATGTGCTGCTGCCCTATTGTGTCTGGAGGATAGTGTCCCCTTATATTCATCCATCACCTTTTGTTAATAGGTTTCCTATATTTCAGGTGTTGGACAGTGAGAGGTCATTAACTCCTAAAAAGAAAAAAACAATCAATTACAAACTCTCTTCAATGCTATTTGGAATGGCCAAACATTCTTAACGGTACAATGGCGACATAAATGTCATGGAGTATTGAATCATTTCACTCTACACAAAATGAAATCCATACTTATCACTATTGGCAGACCAAGGAATTACTTTTTTTTAATTTTTAAAAATATTACAAATGTTTTAAACAGTATGCTGTTCCCAAATAATTACATACATATTTTAGTGGCTTATTTTATTTTATTGTTTTACCAATTGTACTTATTTTTTATTTTTAATATTTTTCTTAATTTACATGTCAATCCCAGTTTCCTCTACCTCCCATCTTCCCATGTCCCCCACAATCCCGCCAACCCATCCCCCATTCACTCCCCAGGGAGGGTGAGGCCTTCAGTAAGGGATCATCAAAGCCAGTCAAATCATTTCGGGTAGGGCCTAGGCCCTCTCCTGTGTCTCTAGGCTTGTTTATTAATTAAAAATTATTAAATATTGACAATGACTTTTTGGATACTGTTCTAATTAATACATACTGAGCAAAGAACAGTAGTCTCTGCACTAAAAATTCTGATTTTATTTTTCTTACTTTAATTTTTTAAACTAGAGCTACACCATTTCTCACTAAGCTCTGACATACTTTTTATTTGTAGTTATACTGTTTGAAGTTGCTTGTCTGATATTAGTGCAACATTACAAGTTTTACATTTGCTAGCCTTTAATGTCCAACATTAACTCAATATTTCTATTTTCAGATTATGTATCCTTAGATCATAACATATTTCAATTGAATTTTTAATTAAAAATGAAATAAGAATGACATAAAATACAAACAAGTTAGCACCAAATATCTAGATGTCAATCTAATATAAACATCAACAATCTGTATAGTACTGAATATTTTAAGTAGTCCTGAGGGAACTTGAAGAAAATTTTATTAGGAAAAAATTCATCTTAAAAATGTTTTTAATATTCAATATGGTAAGGAAATCAAGTCACGGATATATGGAGAGGCTAATAATCCAATTAGTGGACTTCACATATGATATAAGGGCATTTAAGACACCAATGGAAAATTTAAAGCAAACTGTCTACGTTGAGAATTTTCAGAATTTATAGGAAATGTCATCATAGCCTGATGTTAAAAGTATGCATCTTAACATGTTATAAGTAATGGATGTAATTAATGCTCAGTACAAAACTTATTTCTTTCATTTCTCTATACTTAAGATGTGCATATGGTATTGACAAGTATTTAATTTCTTTCTTAGATGTTGTACTTATTGTTAGTATTGTGTTTGTCTTATGATATGTGTGTTCACAGGTCTATGCTGTGACATACATGTGAAGTAAGAGAGTAAATTTCAAGAGCCTGTTCTCTTCTTCAACCATGTAGATTCCGAGAATTGAATGCAGGTCATCAGGATTGTGTGGCAGGTACATTTACACTCTTTGTCATCTTCTCTGCCCAGTAAGTGACTTAATTTCTAAGACAGTAGTGTATGCAGTTGCTTTAAAACATTTATGAATATGCATTGATTTATTTTCCAATGCAGTTATCCATCAAACATACCTAAGATGATTACAGCATTAATAAAAATTTACCAATGCAAAAATGTAAACATGTTGATGAAGGAAAGCAAAACTTACTATATTTTCTGTTTATCATCTTAGCCTTTTTTTTAAGAGAAAAAAGTCTCCTCAAAATACTTCCAAATGGTTTCTAGCTCATCTCAAGTCATCTCCACAGCCCTTAGTTCTTCCTATTTTATTTCTATAATATTTGACCACTAATATTATATCAATTATCCATTTTCCATACTCAGTTGCATCAAATAAGCCAGTGTCATCATTTCTTTTCTTATTATTTTTTAGAAGTTGTGTTATATTGTAGATACACTGGTAGCTTATACAATCAACAAGATATTCATAACTATTTATCTTTTTAAATTTATTGAATATAGAGCTCTTAGTCCTATTCAAGCCATCATGAATATAAATATTTTTAGGTAGCATGTAGATCTTAAATCTTAACTGTTTAAAAAATAAGGATAATACTGTAAGAGTATAAAAAATCAAAATATTTGTGCAATTAGGAGCCTTTAAATTAAATAAAAGTCATCTAATTCCATTCTTCAAAGACAGGTTCTGGCAACTTTCCCCTCAACCCATTTTTTTCCTTTGGGCTAGCTCTCTTTCTCTCTCTTACTCTCAGAGGCAATTACAAGTCATTGTAGCAGTATAAGATAAAGTGACTTCTACTCTGCTTTAAGGAACACACAACCAAAATCTGCAATATTAGCATATTAATTTGTGTAGGGGTCTATATATGTGATAAAATTTACAAATAAAATAAAGATGGAAAGAGAAGACAATAAATTTGTTATTGAATTGATTAATACTGCAACCCAATGGGCTTTCACTAAAAAAAAAATATGTCAATATTAATAGTAATGTTACACAATAAGTAAAAACTTTGGTTAATTTATAGTCATAAAATTTTGAAATGCATCACTCTTTCATTTAATAAATATGATGCTAATTATTTTTGTATTTTTATCTTTCACAGAATGTTTTTGCTATATAATTATTCAAATGTCTACAAATTCAATATGGTTTTCTAAAAATTGCTTTTGCTTGTAAAACAACTTATGGTCTCCAATGAGCATCAGAATGAGTTGAAAATGTGAAGAATGTCATACTTAAACATAGTTGTTTCAAATTAGTTATCTAAACAAAGCTAGTTTAATGTGTCTAGACATTCTTTAATGTAGAAGAGAAAGTTTAATCTTATCATTGAGCTTAATCACTTAAATTACAGTTAGCATAGTAGGAATCACAGATTAGGAGGGTTCAATGGATTGAAACATTTTCCTTTTGAAGTTATACATGAGCCAGATACCACCCCTTCCCAGGGTAAGATGTACTTCTTGTGCCCAGCCTTTTTGTCTGTGTCCAGACAAAAAGAATCAGAGAAATGTGTCCATAGATTAAGAAAATTCTTAAAAATTTAAAGATTTAACTAGGAATATATTAACTGTGGGATGAAAAACATCTCTTTCTGTATAAGATAAGTGATTTGATGCAAACCATATAGAAATAACAAGGAGTAAATCTTTACTAGCTCAGGGAATTCAATAATCCATGGATAATGCATAAAGATATGGAAATTATTTATAAATAGGCAGGCTAGACTGTGATAATATCCAAATAAAATATGCAATGCGCATTCCAGTTTAAAGACTGCAATCAGAACATCAGGAAAGTTTCAGCATGTGCAGATCCACAGAGTTTTGTCCTTTATGTTGGTGTCCTTTAAGACAGTTGGTTACCATCAGAAACAGCAGCACTCTTTTACTCACACCATTATGTTATACTAATAATGCCATTATCTATGTGTTCAAGAAGTTGGAAGCACTGTTATGCATGGGTGCATGACACCTATGTTGTGAAGCCAATGGTAAGTGCTTCCTTTTAAAGGGTAACATTGATAGAATATAAATCATGTGGAGAATACTTTTTCTTTAGTAACATGGTGATTTTTTGGGATATTAATATGTGCTAAGGGGAGAAAAAAATAAGGGGAATTTCATTTAGCATATGGCCTCTGAGTTACTTAACTACATAAATATTAATTGAAATAAAGAAATTAGAAATTTATAACTCGGCAAAAAATTTGTTCATGTATGGATGCAGATAGACTATTCCAATTTATCTACCTAATTTTCTGTTAAAGATCTATTTCTTTTTAAATCTCCTTTAAATGTGAAGAGAACCTAAAATATTATTCAATTCATAATAACTGATAACCCTCCATGCTGAATACTAGAAAATTCATTTTTTGGCAGCATATCTTTGTACTGTGAACACAGCAGAATGCAAGGGATGGTCTAGGTCTGTAATTTCAAGACCTGACAGTAGTAGTAGTTGATGTATTTTATAATCTTTAAAATTTGATTTTTACAATGATACCTTTAGACTCATGACTCACCCTCCTTCTCTCCAACAGTCTCAGGACCAAGTTTTACTTCCTACTCTCACAATCACCAACAATGGTTGCTCAGAGTTCTGCAGCCATCAGTGCTGAGAGACCAGTGCCTAGTCCTCAGTCTCAGAGCTCTTTTTTAAGAAAATACAATGACAGGGTAACATTCCCAAGAGCTTCTTCAGCTCCAGAGTTAGCAATAGTCTCATCTTTTACATTCACCTGAGTGATTCTGCCCACTATAGTTGAAAGTATACCCTGAACTTATACCCAGCTCCAAGTAGCATGATGACACACTCTCCAAGGGTTTCAAGCTCTCAGGGAGAAAACTCCTGAAAGGGAAACAAATGCCATTTCACATCTGATTAATCTTTTTTTGTCACCCAAATATTCAACATTTGTGATAAACATTTATTTAGAGATACTGTCCAAATTAAAAATCATTAGTTTGACCAATTATATCTAGTAGCGTTTGTGATTCTATGTTTCTTCTAAGCTATGAGACAGTGGATTAGTTCCACACCACAGTATAGTGACCTGGTATCACTTAGAAAGTCAGAAGACATTCTGACACTTATATCTTACTGAATAAAAACACGGCTAGAGATTTAAAATAATAAACCAGTTTCCTTTTCTCAAGAAGTTTCCTTTTATATAATATTTATCTGTAATTTGTATATTTGAGAACTCAAGCTTCTACTCACATGGGTAGGATTATTGGCATGAATCAATACATGACGACACCTTATTAATTTGCCTGTGCATGTTTTTAAGGCATTTGCATGTGCATATGTATGCATTATCCTGTGAAGGGAAAAGACAATCTCTGGTTGTTCCTTAGGTTGTTTACTTTTTTTAAAGCAAGGTCTGTCACTGGCCTGAAATTAGCCAAGTAGCCTAGTCTGGGTAGCTAGTTTGCTATAGTGATCTATCTGGCTCCATCTACCAATGTTGTGCATGCAATTGCTAATCACCACCCCTACTTTTGAAAAGAAACAAACAAACAAAACAAAACAAAACAAAAAAACAGATTTTTGAGTTCCAACTTGTGTACTGATGCTTGTAAAGCAAGCACTTTGGCAAATGAATTAATTTCCCAGCCCTATTTTTAAAGTACATTTTTATATCCTGAATTTATGACTGGAGAGTATGTAAATGCGTGGCTTCTTATTGATGTGAATATTGTTTCTAAAATCAAAATAACAAAGCAATGCACTCATTTCAGGGGAAAACACATACCTAGAATGACCTAGAAAAAGGGGACTTCAAAAGAGCACACTGGTGTTAGGCCATGTGTGAAGCTTTTTGTTGATATCTAAACTAATTAGATAAAGTTACAGCAAGCACAATTATAGGAAAACATGGTATTCTACCTTTAAATAATACAAAACCTTAAATGAGCAAAGGAAAGCAATAGTATTCCATAGTTGTCCCGCGCTACCGTCTCGCCAGCAAGAACGACGCGGCACACTCAGGATCCTTCTGCAGTAAAGCTTTAATGCTCTTGAGAGGGAGAGCATAAGCTTACAGGAAAGAGAGACCCCAAACACACAAAACCCATCCCTTATATAGGCTAGCAGCCTCTGCCTTGGACGTGTCACCCCCTGACTGGCTGCTGCTCATCGGCCCATATGACGCCACGGGAGAGGCAGGGACCCAGGGTTTGACAGTTACCCAGCGCATACGCATCTCTTCTGTCTACCAACGGTTTTGACAGTTACCCAGCGCATGCGCATCTCTCCTGTCTACCAACGGTTTTGACAGTTACCCAGCGGTACTTGTAACGGCTCCCTACATCTCCCCCCTTTTTTATTTATTTTAAACAGAGTCAATTAATAGGAACAGAATTAATGAGGCTTCCCAATTTTCAGAAGGTAGGTCACCCATATAACGAGGGATAGAGACAGAGGTTGTACCTCCCAGATCAAAAATTAAGACCATGTGCGAGAGTCGCTATGGGGCTGTCAACTCACCCCGAAGTGACCTCGACCTGTCCTCTGCCGTTTTTCTGGGAAAGGGAGACTAGGGCAGGCAACCCTTATGCAGGACAACATGCCTCCCAGAGAGCCAGGCAACTCTCTGTGCGATGCTTTGCTCGGCATCCCTCATGGGCTGCTCAGACCAGACACTCTACCCTGTGCAATGAGCCTATGCTCTGGGTGTGCAAGAGCTGTCTGACCGGCGGCCTACTGCTTAAGCATTGTTAGCCAAATATCTGTGGAAGCCCCCTGTTCCAAAGCTACAAGCGCTTGGGCGATAACCACCTTGTCCCTCTTATTTTGAGCCCTGAGCCTACAGACCAGCCAAAGAAGCAACAACAGTCCGCAACAAACGGCTGCGCCAAACAATCCCACCCCAACCCATTCTTTGAAATAAGAAACAGCTGAGGCAATTCATGACGACAATCCCTCCGTCAGAGACAAGTCAAGACGAGTGGAGTTGACCTGGATAATAGCGGCTCTCAGGTCCTGAAGTGTCTGCTCAAACTCGGAGGTTCAATTCTGCAACATGAACTGAGAAAGGCTTTTAGACAAATTAGCTGTTTTGGTAAAATTCTCATATTGGATGGAGGTGACATATAGGCCGGGGAGCTTTTGCTCACAGCCTAATTGGGCCATCTGCCACAACATGTCCAACCGCTCCTGCACTAAATCAATGCGCTGGTTTACCAGCATCAGGCCACCCTGTATCTGAGTATTTGCAGAGGCCTGCTTATCCAGGGCCTCGGAGACAGTAGCCGACAAGCCATTAATAGCCTGTGCAGTTTGCACCGAGGTGGATAGTGCAAGGGCAGAGGCTGTCACTGCCGCCGTGACCACAGTAGTAGCCACAATGGCGACAATAATTGCTGAGATTCTAAAGTCCCTCTTTTCTCGAAATTGTGAGAGGGCCGTTTGAAACGGCCGTCTCTGAGGTTTTTTGCTATTTTGCATATGGTCATCTGGATGGTATCTTTCTTCCTCATATTTAGCAGCCTCCTCATCTAGCTCAGCTTCTTCCTCAGTATCTAAGACCTTATCCCCTGAGCTTTCAGAATCATTGGAGCTATCAAGAGTTAAGGCCTCAAGCTTATGTACAGGGTAAAAGCCAGTTCCTCTCTCTGGTTTGACAGCAGGGGGGAGGATCCCTGTGATCTGGCGGATACACCCCCTTGTCACTAGACTCACCGGGGGGGCCTTTTTCCTTCTTGTGGACGGTTTTTTTTTTTTGCGCGCGCCCAACCTCTCACTACGCTCGGTTTCTGACATGCTATTCTGGACCTCCTCAAGGGTACTTTGACACTTTGCTAACAGGATAGTGGAAAAGATCAAAATGGCCCCAAGGACAAGCACTAAAGCCTCGACACTACTGTCCCAAGGTGGCAACAGTCCCAAGCCAAAGTCCAGAAAAGACATACCTCTCCGAGCGTATCTACCTGCAGTTCTGAATCCTCCTTGTAGCCAAGAGGTCTCCCCGTGGTGCTGACGATGATGAGGTCTTGATTCCCCGGGTTTCGGCACCAGATGTCCCGGCTACCGTCTCGCCAGCAAGAACGACGCGGCACACTCAGGATCCTTCTACAGTAAAGCTTTAATGCTCTTGAGAGGGAGAGCATAAGCTTACAGGAAAGAGAGACCCCAAACACACAAAACCCATCCCTTATATAGGCTAGCAGCCTCTGCCTTGGACGTGTCACCCCCTGACTGGCTGCTGCTCATCGGCCCATATGACGCCACGGGAGAGGCAGGGACCCAGGGTTTGACAGTTACCCAGCGCATACGCATCTCTTCTGTCTACCAACGGTTTTGACAGTTACCCAGCGCATGCGCATCTCTCCTGTCTACCAACGGTTTTGACAGTTACCCAGCGGTACTTATAACGGCTCCCTACATCTCCCCCTTTTTTATTTATTTTAAACAGAGTCAATTAATAGGAACAGAATTAATGAGGCTTCCCAATTTTCAGAAGGTAGGTCACCCATATAACGAGGGATAGAGACAGAGGTTGTACCTCCCAGATCAAAAATTAAGACCATGTGCGAGAGTCGCTATGGGGCTGTCAACTCACCCCGAAGTGACCTCGACCTGTCCTCTGCCGTTTTTCTGGGAAAGGGAGACTAGGGCAGGCAACCCTTATGCAGGACAACATGCCTCCCAGAGAGCCAGGCAACTCTCTGTGCGATGCTTTGCTCGGCATCCCTCATGGGCTGCTCAGACCAGACACTCTACCCTGTGCAATGAGCCTATGCTCTGGGTGTGCAAGAGCTGTCTGACCGGCGGCCTACTGCTTAAGCATTGTTAGCCAAATATCTGTGGAAGCCCCCTGTTCCAAAGCTACAAGCGCTTGGGCGATAACCACCTTGTCCCTCTTATTTTGAGCCCTGAGCCTACAGACCAGCCAAAGAAGCAACAACAGTCCGCAACAAACGGCTGCGCCAAACAATCCCACCCCAACCCATTCTTTGAAATAAGAAACAGCTGAGGCAATTCATGACGACAATCCCTCCGTCAGAGACAAGTCAAGACCAGTGGAGTTGACCTGGATAATAGCGGCTCTCAGGTCCTGAAGTGTCTGCTCAAACTCGGAGGTTCAATTCTGCAACATGAACTGAGAAAGGCTTTTAGACAAATTAGCTGTTTTGGTAAAATTCTCATATTGGATGGAGGTGACATATAGGCCGGGGAGCTTTTGCTCACAGCCTAATTGGGCCATCTGCCACAACATGTCCAACCGCTCCTGCACTAAATCAATGCGCTGGTTTACCAGCATCAGGCCACCCTGTATCTGAGTATTTGCAGAGGCCTGCTTATCCAGGGCCTCGGAGACAGTAGCCGACAAGCCATTAATAGCCTGTGCAGTTTGCACCGAGGTGGATAGTGCAAGGGCAGAGGCTGTCACTGCCGCCGTGACCACAGTAGTAGCCACAATGGCGACAATAATTGCTGAGATTCTAAAGTCCCTCTTTTCTCGAAATTGTGAGAGGGCCGTTTGAAACGGCCGTCTCTGAGGTTTTTTGCTATTTTGCATATGGTCATCTGGATGGTATCTTTCTTCCTCATATTTAGCAGCCTCCTCATCTAGCTCAGCTTCTTCCTCAGTATCTAAGACCTTATCCCCTGAGCTTTCAGAATCATTGGAGCTATCAAGAGTTAAGGCCTCAAGCTTATGTACAGGGTAAAAGCCAGTTCCTCTCTCTGGTTTGACAGCAGGGGGAGGATCCCTGTGATCTGGCGGATACACCCCCTTGTCACTAGACTCACCGGGGGGCCTTTTTCCTTCTTGTGGACGGTTTTTTTTTTGTGCGCGCCCAACCTCTCACTACGCTCGGTTTCTGACATGCTATTCTGGACCTCCTCAAGGGTACTTTGACACTTTGCTAACAGGATAGTGGAAAAGATCAAAATGGCCCCAAGGACAAGCACTAAAGCCTCGACACTACTGTCCCAAGGTGGCAACAGTCCCAAGCCAAAGTCCAGAAAAGACATACCTCTCCGAGCGTATCTACCTGCAGTTCTGAATCCTCCTTGTAGCCAAGAGGTCTCCCCGTGGTGCTGACGATGATGAGGTCTTGATTCCCGGGTTTCGGCACCAGATGTCCCGCGCTACCGTCTCGCCAGCAAGAACGACGCGGCACACTCAGGATCCTTCTACAGTAAAGCTTTAATGCTCTTGAGAGGGAGAGCATAAGCTTACAGGAAAGAGAGACCCCAAACACACAAAACCCATCCCTTATATAGGCTAGCAGCCTCTGCCTTGGACGTGTCACCCCCTGACTGGCTGCTGCTCATCGGCCCATATGACGCCACGGGAGAGGCAGGGACCCAGGGTTTGACAGTTACCCAGCGCATACGCATCTCTTCTGTCTACCAACGGTTTTGACAGTTACCCAGCGCATGCGCATCTCTCCTGTCTACCAACGGTTTTGACAGTTACCCAGCGGTACTTGTAACGGCTCCCTACACATAGTTAGTGGTTTCTTTGCCTGTACCCCATTTCTTTCCTCCAATTTGATCATAATTTAGAGAATGGGACTGATAAAACAATTTTTCCAATTCTTTTATACTCATGCAAATAATGATACAAATTGAATGCTACAGTGAAATAATGAAACTCAGAAAGGTAAGAAAGAAAAACACTATAACTCTACATTAAAAAGAAATATAAACCAGACAAATTACTCTTTTCAATGAACACTTGAAGTAAAGATATCTAGACAAAGGTTTACTGAGTGACTCACTATTCCACATCACAGCTACCATGACAAATATTTTCAATTCCTTTTTTGTTTATTTCATTTAAATTTTATCTGGAGTGGAGAGTCTGCAAAGGCAGACAATAGATATGCAATGATGTAAAGGAAATGAGTGATGTAAAGGATACAAAGAATAAATAAAAAGAAAGTTAAAATAATGAAGAAATATGAACATACAATTATATGGAATTGAGGAGTCATATTGCAGTATGAAGAATGGTGCACAGATAACTATGAAAATGCAAAGTGCACTCTTTCCTGTTTAACAATGCCATTCTAGTTTAAGGTGGTGTAAATAGCTTGAGGGTAGGACTGTGATGGAACCTGTCCTCTGCTTACATATACATTTATATAGTGCTGTATGCTTTTCAAAAGTCAGTGTAACCCAATATTCCTATTAAATAATTTTTCTTCCAATTGCTTAACTTTTAAAATTGTGAAAAGTACATGAATCAAGAAGGCCATCTTCAAACAATTAAGACAACCAAGGCTATTGAATAAATAAATTTATCCCCAACTTAATTAGATGATAAGTGAGTCTTTCCCTAAGCAGCACTGGGTTTGTGTACACAAATGTAACTAACCACAACCTATAATGAGTGTTACAGGTTGCATCTTGAATGAACTAAGGAATAGTAGCAACCCAATGAAGGTGAACCCATACACTGCAGATTGCTCTTCTAGCAACTCTATATAGGATGAAATTTGTATATAGAAGAAAAATTTCAGTATACATCCTCCTAGCACTCAAGAATTTTGAAACAGAATTCAAGTATTTCTAGGTATCTCCAATCCTCTGTTCTATTTAACAATTAATAATTTCATAGTCCAAAAAAGGATATGTAAAGAAATATTTATATGGATGATTACATTCTTGTGACTTCATAATAAGAATTAGATGTACTAATATCCATTTCCTACCACATGTAAACCATTCTTGTATCCATATTGAGCATTTCAAATATTTCTCATGTTTAACAACAGAACCTCTCTTTTAATATGATACGTTTAACATGTGGTAATGTAAAATCATTACACAAAAGAGATCCATAGCCAAACTCTAGTTAATGCTGAATAAATTAAAAATGGTATATTAAAATAATGAACAAGAGAATTATCTACCTCTTCACTTCAATCCAGATATTTGATTAGGAATATCAACTACAAAATGAACATAAAAGCTAGTAATTTAGAAATCAAGAAGACATAATGTCTACTAATATGTAGAAATAACAGTGCATATAGGAAATCCAGAATTGGTTACAAAGAACTATTAAATGTAATTAGCAATATATCAAGGTAATGTTAGCAAACATAAATCACAGGATAGTTGATAAAATTGTAAGAAAATCACCAATAGTCCCAAATGAGATGCTTTCTAGTTACTTGTTGGACTCTTCTTTTTCTTTCACTGCACAGATGTCATCGCTCACTTTTCACAAAGGACAGTTGCCCACATACAGGGTCAATTATAAAACATCCATAAACCTGTATAATGACAAAAGGCTGATATGCTTAACCCATAATCATTTGAAGCAGTTTCTTATATGGTAACACTTGGCTTAATTTCCAAACTACATTTATTTTAAGAAGATCTCATTTCTATTTTAATACTTGTAAGTTACCTTTACTATAACAACTAAGAACAATGTACTGAGACAGAATGTGTCTTCAGAATTTGTGTGTTGGTAACTTAACACCCAATACAGCACACCAAATAAAGCTGAACTATTGTAGGGAGCATAGGTAATATGAAAAATTGATTAATGCTATTATGAGAGCAGGTTAGTGACCACAGGTGTAGGATCCCAAGGTTGAACTGACTTTGTTCCTTTATATTCTTTTCTTCCTTCTTTTCTTCCTCTCTTCCTTCCTTTCTTTACTTTTCTTCCTTCTTTCCTTCCTTCCAATCTTTTCTTCCTTTCTTTTTTCTCTTCCTCATTCTATTCTCTTTTCCTTTTGACCTCTTTGTTGTCATTCAGACTTCTGCCTCATCACAATGTATTAAGGACATTTCTCTTGATACAGGCTTTTGGTCTTGACATTCCTGGCTTTCAGAAATATTTATGAATATAACTTCTTCTCTGCTCCACGTGGAACCTTCTCTAAAATCAACCACATACTAGGCCATATAACAAACATCAACAGATACAAAAAAAATGGAATAGTCCACTGTATCTTATCAGAACACCATGCTTTAAAGTTGGAATTCAACAACAACACAAATCACAGAAAACCTACAAACTCATGGACACTGAACAATGTGCAATTGTACCATGCCAGGGGCAAATAAGAAATAAAGAAAGAAATTAAAGATGTTCTAGAGTGCAACAAGAATGACGACACAACATATCTGAACTTATGGGACATGTTGAAAGCAGTGTTACGAGGAAAGTCATTGCAGTAAGTGTCCATATGAAGAAAACAGAGGGATACTCACATTAGGGAATTAACAGCACAACTGAAAGCCTTAGAACAAAATGAAGCAAACTCACCCTGGAGGAATAGACTCCAGGAAATAATCAGTTTGCAGACTGAAATCAATAAAGTAGAAGCAAGAAAACAATATAAAAAATCAGTGCAACAAAGAGTTTTTTTTTTGTTGAGAAAATCAATAAGAGAGACAAACAATTATAGAAACCAACCAAAAATCAGAGAGAACATGCAAATTAAAACAATCAGAATGGAAAAGGGGAATATAACAGCAGATACTGAGGAAATCCAGATAATTTTCATGTCATACTTTGAAAACCTATACTGCACAAAATTTGAAAATTCAAAGAAAGTGGATAAATTTTTGGATAACGATCACTTACCAAAATTAAATGAAGAATAGAAAAGTAACTTAAATAGACCTATAACCCCTAATGAAATAGAAGCAGTCATTAAAAGCCTCTGAACCAAAAAAAAAAAAAAAAAAAAAAAAGCCCAAGGCCTGGTGGCTTCAGTGCAGAATTCTACCAGAAAAATAAGGAAGAGCTAATAACAATACTTCTCAAATTGTTCCACACAATATAAACAGTAGAAGGTTCATTACCAAACTCTTTCCTTAGTACCCAAGGACACAACTTAGTACACAAAGACACAACTAAGGAAACTACAGACCGATATCCCTCATGAACATTGATGCAAAAATAATAAAATACTGGCAAATGGAATCCAAGAAAACATCAGAGATATCGTCACCATGACCAAGTAGGCCTCATCCCTGGGTTGCAGAGATGGTTCAACATACAAAATTCTACCAGTGTGATCTACCACATAAACCAAATGATTCAGAAATGTCACATAATCATCTCACTAGATGCTGACAAAGCCTATGACAAAATTCAACTCCTTTTCATTATAAAGGTCTTACAGAGGTCAGGGATAACAGGCACATAACTAAACATATTAAAAGCAATATACAGTAAACAAAAGCCACTATCAAACTGAATGGAGAGAAGCTTAAGGCTATGCCTCTAAAATCAGGAACAAAACAAGGCTGCCCTCTCTCTTCATATCTCTTCAATTTTGCTTATGAACACCTGGTTATTAACAAAACAGCTAAAAGTATACAAAGAGAGGAGGAAATCATCTTCAACATATGGTTCTTGGACACATGGATGATGGTGTGTAGAAGATTACAGATAGACCCATGTCTATTGCCATGCACAAAACTCATCTCCAAATGGATCAAAGAACTCAACATAAATCCAGCCACAATGAACCTCTTGCAATAGAAAATGGGTAGTACTCTTGAACAGATTGGTACAGGAGACTGTTTCCTGAACATAACTCCAGTAGCACAGATTCTGAGATGGACAGTTAATAAATTGGACCTCCTCAAACTAAGACACTTCTGTAAGGCAAAGGACACAGTTGACAAGACCAAATGGCAGCCCACAGACTGGGAAAAGATCCTCACCAATCCTACTTCTGACAGAGGGCTGATCTCCAAAATATACAAAGAACTCAAGAACTAGTCACCAGAACACCAAATAACCCTATTTAAAAATGGGGTACAGAACTGAATAAAGAACTCTCATAGAGGAAATCAAAAAGGCTGAAAGACACTTAAGAAAATGGTCAACAGCCTTAGCTATCAGGGAAATGCAAATGAAGGCAACTCTAAGGTGCATCTTAGTCCTGCAAGAATGGCTAAAATTAGGAACACTTATGACAACTTATGCTGGAGAGAATGTGTGGAGAAAGGGGAACAGTTCCACACTGTTGGTGGGAGTCCAAACTTGTACAGCCATTTTGGAGTTCATAATGGTGGTTCCTCGGGAAAATTGGAATTAGTTTACCACATGACACGGCAATCCCCCTCTTAGACAAATACCCAAATATTCCACATCCATGCAACATAGACATCTGTGCAAGTATGTTATAGCAGCATTATTTGTAATAGCAAGAACCCGGAAGCAACCTAGATGCCCCTCAACTGAAGAATACATAAAGAAGATGTGGCACACCTACACAATGGAATACTACTCTGCAGAAAAAAACCAAAACAATAGAATCTTGAAATTTGGAGGAAATGGATTGAACATTAAGAAACCATCCTGAGTGAGGTGACCCAGGCACAAAAAGAGGAACATCGAATCTACCCACTCATATATGGATTTTAGACATAGAGCAAAGGATCACCATCTCTAATCCACACCACCACAGAAACTAGTATACAAATAGCAGTCTAAGAGATTCATGAGAGGTCCCTCACAGAAGAGGAAAAGGACAAGATTTCCTGAGCATATTGAGTGTGTGTGTGGGGGGGGGGTGAGGTCAGTGAGTGGAGAGGGAGCTAGGAGAAAGAGAATGGGAGGAGAGGAAAGCATGTGGGGCTAGGAAGATTGGGTCATGGGAGGAACAGACAAAAGAAAGAAAGAGAGGAGAGAGAGAGGCATAGAGATACTATAGTGGAGAAAGCCACTATAAGTTTGATGACAAAACTGACTCTAGAGATATTTCCAGTGACCTACAAGACTGAGCCCAACTAACAATTTGAGCATCAGTGAAACGGGCCCTTCCCCTGATAATGAGATCAATGACTAACATATCCACCATTGTACAGCCCTCATCTAGTAGCTGATAGAAATATAAGCAGACACCCAGAGCTAAACACTGGGCCGAATGGGAATCCAGATGCAGAGAGGGTGAACGAGACCAAGCTACAGAAGCCCACAGAGACAGCTGTTCTGAACAAGAGGAGCTAATTGGCCCCCAGTTTGATATCTGGGAATCCAACATTGGACCAACTCATACTCCCTGAACATGGGTCTTAGGAAGGCCTGGGCTGAATAAGGGACCTCTGACAGTGGATACAGGATGAATCCCTGGTGCAAAAAAGGACTTTGGGAGCACATTCCCCAATGGAAGAGGCAGGAGGGAGGGGCTAGTACCCACTCCAAATGACTTGACAGATTTTGTTGACCCCTCCAAGAAAGCATCACCCTACATGTGTAGTGGTGGGTGAATGGGGTAGAAGCTTATTTGGTGGGCATGTGAAGCAGGGAGAGAGGGAAGGATGGAGAGAGAACACTGAACAATATGTAAAATAAGAAAAAAACACATGCAGAGGGTGAAGCCAACAATCTAGCCACCTTTGGGGAAATTCGTGGAGCCTATCTGAACACAATAGACCAGCCTATCCACGTGGGACCACCCGAAATTTCCACCTGCCTGGTCTCTGACACCCCCCACCACCACCACTCGTCTTCTACTGGAGTACTGGGCACCTCCCAGAGATCCACTTATTTCTGTGGGTCCACCCTGAGTTCGTGTGGGCTGGATCCTTGACCCCATCACAGGATCTCTGCTAAAGAGGCACTACTCAGTTGGAGAGTGCCAGCTAGACCTACCTATCGGTGCTGAAACATCCTGAGTAACAGCCCAGCTTTTATCTCCTAACACCAGACATTGGCTGGAGGCCTTGGCTAGAACTACACCTGACTATCCCCGAGGAAACATCCTGCAGGCTAGCCTCTGCCAAAGAGGCCTCACCTCTCCTCTGCTGAAGCCTGAACTTTGACCCCCACCATCAGGCCCCTGCCTACAGAGAGACCTTCTAGAGAGCTTGGACCACCCAGAACTACAGACCTCAAAACTTTGACCCACCTAAACCCATAGAGAGAGGGAGAAACCCCACCAACACCTACTGGAAGAAGCTATGGGAAGACATCCATACAAGAAAACACCTAACATTAGAAAGACAAGCATAACACTACCAGAATCAATGGAAGCTACACCAACTAGACCAGAAAAAAAACAAAGCAAATGAACAAAGAGAAGCAAATCAGAAGAGAATGACCGAAAAATTATTGTCATAAAATTGATAGAGGCACTGAAAGAAGATCTGAGAAAATCCCTTCAAGAAATGGAAGATAAAACAAACAAAAAATTGGAAGAAATGAATAAAATTCTTAAAGAATGTACAGAAGGCCAAGAAGAAACAATTAAACAGGTTCAAGACTTGAAAATGAAAATGGAGACAATAAAAAAACACAAACCGAAGGAATGTTGAAAATAGAAAAACTGGCCAAACAATCAGGAACTGCAGACACAGCAAAACCAACAGAATTCAAGAGATGGAAGAGATAATCTCAGGTGCTGAAGATAAACTAGAGGAAATAGATTCATCGACCAAAGAAAATCGTAAATCCAACAAATCATTAACACAAAACATCCAGGAAATGTGGGACACTGTGAAAAGGCCAAACCTAAGAATAATTGGCATAGAGGAAGGTGAGGAAGCCCAGCTCAAAGGGGCCAAAAACAAATTCATTGAGGAAATCTTTCCCAATCTGAAGAAGGACATGCCCATGAAAGTACAATAAGCATACTGAACACCAAATAGACTACACCAAAGAAAAAGACCCCTCAACATATAATAATCAAAACACCTAACATAGAGAATAAAGAAAAAATATTGAGAGCAGCAAAGGAAAAAGGACAGGTAACATATAAAGGCAGACCTATCAAAATTACACCTGACTTTTCCATGGAAATCCTCAAGGCCAGAAGGTTCTAGATAGATGTTCTACAAGTACTCTGAGTCCACGGATGCCAGCCCAGGCTACTATACCCACCAAAACTCTCAATCACTATAAATGGGGAAAACAAGATATTTAATGACAAAGCCAGATTTTCACAATACATATCTACAAATCCAGCCCTACAGAAAGCTTTGGAAGGAAAACGCCAACTCAAGGAAGCTTACTATGCTCACAAAGACTTAGGCAACAGATAATCCCACTTCACAAATAAACCAAGGGTAAAGAAGGACAAATAAATTCACAATGCCACTACCAAAAGCAAATCTAAAACAAACAAACACTAACAATCAATGGTCCTTACTCTCCCTCAACATTAATGGTCTAAATTCGACTATAGAAAGACATAGGCTAACAGAATGGATACGAAGACAGAATTCATCCTTCTGCTGCATACAAGAAACACAACTAAGCTACAAATATAGATATCACCTCAGGGTAAAGGGCTGGGAAAGATCTTCCAATCAAATGGCCTCAAGAAGCAAGCAGGTGTGGCTATCTTAATATCTAACAAGTTAGACTTCAAACCAAAATTATTCAAAAGAGATGAAGATGGTCACTTCATATTCATCACAGGAGAAATCCATCAACAAAAAGTCTCGATTCTGAACATCTATGCACCAAATACAAAGGCACCCACATCCGTAAAAGAAACACTACTAAAACTCAAAGCTCACATAAAATCTCAAACACTTATAGTGGGAGATTTCAACACACCACTAGTCAGGACCACCAATCAGAAACTCAATAAAGAAACAAAAGAACTAACAGAAGTTATGTCTCAATTGGGTTTAACATTCCATCCAAACACAAAAGTATATAGCTTCTCCTCTGCTCCACATGGAGCCTTCTCTAAAATCAACCACATACTAGGTGGCATAACAAATCTCAACAGATACAAAAGAATTGGAATAGTCCCCTGTATCTTATCAGACCACCATGCATTAAAATTGGAATTCAACAAAAACACAAATTGCAGAAACCCTACAAACTCATGGAAACTGAACAATGGGCAATTGCACCACACCTGGGTCAAAAAAGAAATAAAGAAATTAAGGACATCATAAAATTCAACGAGACTGAAAATACAACATATCTGAACTTATGGAACACCTTGAAAGCAGTGTTACGAGGGAAGTTCATTGCACTGAGTGCCCATATGAAGAAAACAGAGGATAGTCACATAAGAGAACTAACAGTGCAACTGAAAGCCTTAGAGCAAAAAGAAGGATAATAACCCCGGAGGAGTAGACACCGGGAAATAATCAATTTGAGGGCTGAAATCAATAAAATAGGAACCAGGAAAACAATACAAAAAAAAAAATCAATGCAACAAAGAGTTGGTTTTTCGAGAAAATCAACAAGATAGACAAATCTTTATCCAAACTAACGAAAAAGCAGACAGAGATCATGCAAATTAACAAAATCAAAAGTGAAAAAACGGACATAACAATGGACATAGAGGAAATCCAGACAATTTCAGGTCATACTTTGAAAACCTGCACTCTACAAAATTTGAAAATTCAAACAAATGGACAAATTTCTGCACAACTATCACTTACCAAAATTAAACCAAGAACAGACAAACAACTTAACTAGACCTATAATCCCCAAAGAAATCAAAACAATCATCAAAAGCCTTCCAACAAAAAAATGCCGGCCAGATGGCTTCAGTGCAGAATTATACCAGAAATTCAAGGAAGAGCTAATACCAATACTCCTCAAATTGTTCCACAAAATAGAGACAGAAAGCACGTTACCAAACTCTTTCTATGAGGCCACAATCACCTTGGTACCCTCACAAGCCTCATAAGCCTCACAAAGATACAACTAAGAAAGAAAACTACAGACCAATATCCCTGATGAACATCGACGCAAAAATATTCAATAAAATACTGGCAAACCGAATCCAAGAATACATCAGAGAAATCATCCACCATGACCAAGTAGGCTTCATCCCTGGGTTGCAAGGATGGTTTAACATATGAAAATCTATCCACGTGATCCACCATATTAACAAACTGAAAAGGAAAAACCATATGATCATCTCCATAGATGCTTAAAAAGTATTTGTCAAAATTCAACACCCTTTCATGATAAAGGTCTTGGAGAGATCAGGGATAACAGGAACATACCTAAACATAATAAAAGCAATACAGTAAACCAACAGCCAACATCAAACTGAATGGAGAGTAGACTAAGGCAATTCCTCTAAAACCAGGGACAAGGCTGTCCTCTCCATATCTCTTCAATATTGAACTTGAAGTTCTAGCTAAAGCTATAAGGCAACAAAAGGAGATCAAGGGGATCCAACTTGGGAAGGAAAAAGTCAAACTGTCTCTATTTTCAGATGATATGATAGTTTACATAAGCGACCCAATAAAATCTACCAGGGAATTCCTACAGCTGACAAACACCTTCAGCATACTAGCAGGATACAAGATAAACTCAAAAACAAAATCAGTAGCCCTACTTTATTCAGATGACAAAGAAGCTGAGAAAGAAATCAGAGAAACATCACCCTTTACAATAGCCACAAACAACATAAAATATCTCAGGGTAATGCTTACCAAACACGGGAAAGACCTATATAATAAGAACTTTGTGTCTTTAAAGAAAGAAATTAAAGAAGATACCAGAAAATGGAAAGATCTCACATGCTCTTGGATTGGAAGGATAAATATAGTAAAAATGGCAATCTTGCTAAAAGCAATCTATAGATTCAATGCAATCCCCATTAAAATCCCAGCACAATTTTTCACTGACCTTGAAATGATAATATTCAATTTTGTATGGAAAAACAAAAGACCTGGGATAACCAAAACAACACTGTACAATAAAAGAACTTCAGGAGGCATCACCATCCCTGACTTTAAGCTGTACTACAGAGCTACAATACCTGAAAACAGCCTGGTATTGGCACAAAAATAGACAGGTAGACCAATGGAATTGAATCAAAAATCCTGATATTAATCCACACACCTATGAACACCTCATTTTCAATAAAACAGCTAAAAACATACAATGGGGGGAGAAAAGCATCTTCAACAAATTGCGCTGGCACAATTGGATGATGGTGTGTAGAAGACTATGGATAACTCCATGTCTCGCCATGCACAAAACTCAAGTCCAAATGGATCAAAGACCTAACCATAAATCCAGCCACACTGAACCTCTTAGAAGAGAAAGTAGGAGGTACCCTTGAACAAATTGGTATAGGAGACTGATTCCTGAACATAATTCCAGTAGCACAGATACTGAGATCAACAATTAATAAATGGGACTTCCTCAAACTTAGAAGCTTCTCTAAGGCAAAGGACACAGCTGACAAGACCAAACAGCCCCCACAGACTGGGGAAAAAATTTTTACCAATCTTACATCTGACAAAGGGCTGATCTCCAAAATATACTCAAGAACTCAAGAAACTAGTCAAAAAAAAAAAAAAAAAAAAAAAAAAACAAATAGCCCAATTTAAAAACTGGGGTACAGAATTGAAGAAAAAATTCTCAATAGAGGAAATCAAAGAGGCTGAAAGACACATAAGAAAATGCTTAACGTCCTTAGTTATCAGGGAAATGCAAATGAAAATAACTTTGAGATCTTACACCTGCCAGAATGGCTAGAATTACAAACACCAATGACAACTTATGCTGGAAAGGATGTGGAGAAAGGGGAACACTCCTTCACTGCTGGTGGAAATGTAAACTCATACAGCCATTTTGCAGATCAGTATGGCGGTTCCTCAGGAAAATGGGAATTAGCTTACCACAGGACTTACCACAGCAATTCCACTCTTAGGTATATACCCAAATGACTCACATCCATGCAACAAAGACATGTGCTCAACTATGTTCATAGCAGCGTTATTTGTAATAGCAAAAACCTGGAAGCAACCTAGATGACCCTTAACTGAAGAATGGATAAAGAAGATGTGACACATATACACAATGGAATACTACTCTGCAGAAAAAAATAACGGAATCTTGAAATCATAGGCAAGTGGATGGAACTCAAGAATGAGGTAATCCAGTCATAAAAAGAGGAACAGGGTATATACTTGCTCATATATGGATTTTAGACCTAGAGCAAAGAATCACCAGCCTATAATACACACCACCAGATGAACTGGGATACAGGTGTATTGTAAGAGATTCATATATGGTCCCTCACAAAAGGGGGAAGTGACAAGTCCCCCAGAGCACATGAGATATGGGGGGCGGTGAATGGAGAGAGAACTAAGAGAAAGAGAAGGGGAGGAGAGGAAAACACGTGTGACTAGATAGGTTTAGTCAGGGCGAGGGGGGCACATAAAAGAGGGATCCATTATTGGTTTGAAGAGAAAACTGAACCTAAAGAAATGTCTAGAGAACTACAAGAGCAACCATGGAAAGGCTACCATAAATGCCCTTCCCTGATAGTGAGATCATCAACTAAAGTATCCACCATCATGGAGTCCTCATTTAGTACCTGTTGGAAACAGAAGCAAACACCCATAATCAAACACTGAGTCTAACTAGAATCCAGATGCAGAGAGAGAGGACAAGACCAGGTTGTAGAAACTCACAAAAACAGCTGACCTGAACAAGGAGGAGCTTGGGCCTCCGAGACTGATGGCTCTGAACCCAGCAAGGGACTGACTCAGACCCCCTGAATATGGTCTCAGCTAGATGGACTGAGCATTCTGGACCTCAGACATAAGAAACAGGATCTATTTCTGGTGCACAAAAGGACCTTGCAGACACATCCCCCGTGGAGGGATACCCCCTTCACCTAGAGACAGGAGAGAAGTCCTAGTCCTTACTTCAAATGACTTGACAGACTTACATGACCCAACCTGGATAGCAAAGCCCTACAAGTGGAAGGGGGTGGCCAGGGTGCATGTCACAGGGGAAAGAGGGTAAGAGGGAGGGAGGGAAAGAGGGATGGAGGGAGGAAAGGAGGGTTGGAGGGAGGAAGGAAGAGGAAACTGGGACCCACATGTAACATTTTTAAATTATATTATTATTTAAAAAAAGAAAGAAAAATGCTGCCAGATTAATTACATATATATGTATGTATGTATGTATGTATGTATGTATACATATTTAAAATGCTTTGACTTCAAAATTTAAGCCTAAGGACAAGTTACTGTGAAAAAGGATTTCTAATTTTGTTTCCACAGAAAATGAAAAGCTGTGGATCCCTTCCAGATTAATGTGGTTTGATCGAGCAAGATCCACTGAAGCAAGTTCAATGGGACAGTGAAGCCTTGCAGACCACTACAGCCAGGATTTCTGCATCTTCTTAGCATTCCCCCATGACGATGCCCCCTACCAGCAGGAAGCAGCTTGGAAAGAACAATGCCCAAATTCCCAAATATTGTTTATAAATGTTTGTTTTCATTTAAGAAAAAAAGGCATGTGTAATTATGTCCAGCATAAAATAAATAAATGTTTTTAAAAAAGAAAAACACACACACAAAAAAGATTATTTGTTATAAAATTTACCACCAAATAGTTTCCATTATACACTGACATATTTTTAACTTTCATCATGGTGCTACATAGAATATCTTTATAAATGTATTAAAATGAAGAATTAAAAGGAAGAATTGCTTCATTGATATATCTGAGACTATGAACTCATTGAACTCATTGATTATGTATATATGCATTTTCTCTTCCTAGGTTTTCATAACTATTATTGTATTATCTGTCTCATTTAGTTTTATTGCTAAAAAGTATTTATATAATGGCATCCATGTGGTCTTTTTCCCTTTATGACTGACTCTTTGTTATAGTAAAGTGTCCTCAAGGTTCAACAATATTTTTTGTATAACTGCAGTTTCCTTTAGAGGAAAAAGAAACATGAAGATTCAGAGCTACCTATACATTCACAATTTTTGTATCATTCACTTTTTATTATTTACAAGAACGTATGATTGAGGTAACTAAAGTTACCAGTTTTAACAGATGATTTGTTACATGTGATAGTTACAAAATACAGGTTAAAAAAAGAGAATATCATCTCAAAGTTACATTAATAAGCAGTATCTAATTTTAATGTTCAAGCTAATATGTTTATTATAGGTCTGCATGTAATTCTGTGCTCAGTAACATTATATCAATAATTTGGATGATACCAAATTTGCTATGACATACTATGGTACTCATAGTAATCAGTACCTATCTGCTGGTAATGATACAAGTAGTTATTGTTACAGTATTAATATAGACCTGTATAAAAACTAATTTAAAATTAGTTTAAATTAATTAAATTAATTTAATATTTAATTTAATATTAATTAAAATAATTTAAAAGTGTTACACATACAGTTTCCTATGGCCTTCGGGTTAGAGAGATGAACTCGGATAATCTTCTCTTCAAAAATTCTACAGTTTATAAGGGCATAGGAAGGCAAACAAGGAGTAAATAAGGTATTTAGAAATGTCCTGAAGGACCACAGACCACAGACACTAGGATGCACTAGGGGATGATATCAACAAAAGTATTTTATATAAAGAGAAACATTCTTTCATTTTAATTCAAGGATCATATGACATTACTGATACAGAGAAACAATTGAGTATGTTCACAGGTAAAAATAGTAATCTTCTTTTAAGCTTTACTCATATCTCCTTATCAAATTTAACATACTTTGTTTTCATTATTTTAAAGGTAAGATTTGTGTTACATTCAATAAATATTTAACAAAATTTTTGTAAGAAATACAAATCAATACAATGAAGCAATATTAGCCTTCAGAATAAGCACCATCTTAAAAGTAAACATAACAAAGCATTTTCATTGTTTAAGATAATTTAATTTAAATATATTTGATTTATATACTTCCTCTCTCCCTAGTCCTTCCAGATATCCCTCTCTTTCCCCAACCAAATTAAGCTCTTCCTGAATATCCAAACAAATAAAAAAGTCAATATAGCAATTAACCTCCCCAAATGAGGAGAACAAAGTAAAGCCAGCTCCCATCTCCCACACCAAACCATCAGAATTCTAAATTCTAACACGAAAGGTCTGTCTGTGCCATGTTTAATCTTTGGGTACAAGAGGAAACTTGTAGTTCTTTCTGAAAATAATTCTGTGTATCCCTTTGACTGGAAAAACTTTTTTTTTTCTAAGATTCCTTTATGTAAGGATTCAGGCCTAATGCTGGCCTGCCCTTCACCCATCAGAATGCACTCAGGCAGTACTCTGGTCAGCCCAGGGTTTCATGAGTACTGGTCTACAGGCAGGTGTAAAAGACCCCTTTAAAAGACAGACCCATACCCACTTACTCTCTTTTTGTTCTTTGCTCTCTCTGTCTTTGCTCTTTGTGCTCTCTCCCCCCCCCCCCCTCCCTCTCTCTCTCTCTCTCTCTCTCTCTCTCTCTCTCTCTCTCTCTCTCTGGGTGTGTGTGTGTGTGTGTTCTCTGTTCTCTTTCCAGCTCTTCTCTCTCTCTTCCTTTACTTTTCTGTTCCTGGTGTCTCTATGTCTCTTCATGTTCTCCCTTACTCCCCTTTCTAAATAAACTTCTCACTCAACCTCTGTATGCCTAGCATGTTTGCCTCTCTGCCGTGGTTACCCTCACCTACTATGGAACCTGCTGTGCTCTCCCATGTGGTCTCTTACCTTGGCACCCCTACACGGGACATCCCCGTTCTCCAGGTTTATCCTATAACTGCAACAACAAAAAAAAACATTATTTTTTATGAATACAACATTTTGCCTCCATGTATGTCAGCATACCAAAAGAGGGTATCATTCTCATTATAGTGCTTCTATACATGGATGCACAGTGTTCCTAGGATGACGTACTGGATGTATGGTGTTTATCGGATTAAGTACTATAGGCATGGTGCTTCTTGGATTACATAATGGATACATGGTACTCCTATAATTATGAATTGGATACATGGAGCTACTAGAAATAGGTTTCTCTTTGTCACCCAAAGAGGAACAGAGTCACCTCTTGAGAGAAGCAGAGTCAGTCATCAATGGTTAAACAGTGAAGCCATGAAGACAATGAGCCCATGCTCACTTGCATTCACTTGTCAATGGCAAACATGGGTAGCACAATGTATTTTTGCTACCATGTAAATAAATATTACTGGCATCTTATCACTCAGTAAATCTGCAATATGATTTTATATTGTTCCTTCATATTGACATTTCCTTAAATGAAAAAAAAAGGTGCATTTCCACGTATCAAAATTATAGAAACAATCTATGGCTGTTTTTATTTTTTCCTTTTTTCTTCTGAAATAAGAAGGATAGTAAGGCAAAAACACATACATTGAGGGGAATATACAATTATTATATTATCTGCTGTTGAACTGTGTAAAAACTAGTCACAGTGTCCAGTGAATCCCTAACTGAATTAGAGTTCAGTCATTATAGGCCAAATGTACAAATGTGTAGCATGTATGTTTTCTGTCAGCCCGCCTGGTCTCACTGTTTTCGCCAGCCCCCAATAACACGTTGAGACTCTGTATTTGATATAAGGCTGTTGGCCAGTTACTATTATTGTTTATCAGTTAGCTCTGTCTTAATGATTAACCCATTTCTACTTATCTAAGTATTTTCACGTGGCACATCTTACTGGCCAGAGGCTGGCATCCTATCTCTCGGGGCTCTCCATGTTGACTCCTCCCTACTACTTCTTCTTTACTCCTTGTCTCCTAGCCCCGCCTATCTTGCTTTCCCATTGGCCACAGTGCTTTATTCATTAACCAGTATGAGAAACATATTTACAGAATAACATCTCCCATAACAAATGTTTTTTGTTTTTTGTTTTTTAATGTCAATATTTATATCCTGCATAGATTTTCAACTTTAAGATTTCTTAGAAACTGTAACACACATAAAAAAGGCCAAAACTTACAATGATGCTAATCATATAACTGGAGGTGCCAGAAAGAATATTAGCCAAAAAATCCTGTTGGAATGATCCAACAAAATCATGTTTTTACAGCAGCACTGGCTATCTCCATTGCCCACAAAGACTGAGACTGTAAGTCTCAGAATTGATGGGGGTGGGGAGGATTTGATAAGTCTCCTCCCATTGATCTTTGGGTTACTCATAGATTCTGAATGGAGCAAACATCCCTTAGTTGTGTACTTACCAACAAGGCCCCATATTCTAACTGATAGTTCTAAATTAATAGTCACACAGATGACCTGGTTAAGATGAACAGGTCAGAAAACACACACAAGAAAATATAACCTTAGGGAATAGACTTGTACTGAGATGGAGTGCAACAAGGGAATAAGGGACATAAGATGTGTGAGGTTGATAGTAATAAAAATGTGTGTGTGTGTGTGTGTGTGTGTGTGTGTGTGTGTGAGTGAGAGAGAGAGAGAGAGAGAGAGAGAGAGAGAGAGAACCTGTGAGATTTATTTTAAGCAGCAATTTGTCTTTTCATACCTAGTATCAGTAAAATATAAATTTTTGTCAGATTTCACATTCAAGTAGTCCAATTTCATTAATCAATAAATAAGATATGCTGATTTTCCAAGTTATAATTTTGTAATTTATTTTTTAAGTTAAATTATTTTTCCTTCTATGTATTCTTGACATGGATTTCTGCTCTTTATTTCTTATTGTTTGTTTGATGCAGGATGCTCACCTTGTATTTTAAACTGGCCTAGAACTCACAATCCTCTTGCCTATTCACCCTAATTTCTCAGATAGTATCACTGTGACACAATACTGTTTACTGCTTAATTTTTTAAGTAAATATATAGCCAATACTTTATTTATTGTATCATTTTTATTTTAACAAATGTCTCATTTACTCCATTCAAATAAATCCCACAATAATTTATATGCTAAAGTTGTATCCCATTGAATACATTTCATATGGTGTTCATCATTCAATAGATGGAATAACTTTACATGTTCTGTGCTTCTCATGAGATTTTTTTTTATCTTGAAATGTGTCCTGGTTTTATCGTGTTTATTGAATATACTCCAAAATTATAAAATATTGCATTGCAGGATTTCTTAGTAACTTATTTTTATTTTCTGTTTAATTTGTTCATTGAGAACTTCCTACAGTGTGTTTTGAGCATAGACAACCCCTCTATGGAATCATCAAAGATTTAGCCCCTTTTGTGTCTTTTTTTTTACCCATAATGCCCAGTTTATGTTGCCCAAGTATTATTAGATATGTGGCCTTTCACAGGACTATGGTTTACTTACCAGGGACATTGTTCTTAAGGAAAATTAGTCTCCTTCTCTCTGGAGCCTTCAATTGAGAGTGGCTGCTCAGCTAGAGGGGAAACTCTATACCACCTCCCCTCTCCATGAAGAAATTTGCTCTGGATTGAGGCTAAACAGAACTTACTTGTGATATGGCAATCACTGTGAATTCATATGTGCAGCTGTCCTATTTTGTCTGGAGGACATTGCTCCCTTATATTCATCTATCATCTTGGGTTAATGGGGTTCCTCTTTTTGAGTGGTTGGTCAGTGAGGTGCCATTAATCCCTAAAAATTCACAAACACTTTCCAGTGCTACTGTTTCCAATGCTCCACATGTCAATGGAAAGACCTTGTTGATGAAGGCAACCTGTTCTTGGTCACATGCATAGAGAAATCCGGATGGTATTGGAAGTTACTATGGACACTATTGATGGAGAAAAGTACTCAATCTTAACCAGCTATGAACCATGTGAGCTAAATAACATCTTTACTGGTAGGAGATTCTCATTGGCACATTAAGAACAGCAAAATGTATTGCATTTTCTTTCTATAGTCTTAGCCTTATATCAAAAAGAAAACAGAATTTCTGCAGAACATCTCAAATTTAACTTCTAGCTCATTTCAAGTTCATCTCTACAACTATAAATAACTGGTTTCTATTTTATGTCTAGAATTATTGACTATTCATAGCATTATCAACTTTCCACATTCTATGTTCAGCTTCATTAAATAAGCCAGTGTCATTTCCTCCTCTGTCATTATTGTATTTGGAAGTTGTTATATTGTAGATACTGGCAGCTTATACAACCATTACAATGTTCACAAACCTATTTGTTCATCGCTTAAAATTTATTGACTGCAGTGTTCCTAGTCCTATGCCAAACATCATGAGTGTACATCTCTTCAGGTATCATGTGCAACTGAACTGTTTAAAACATAAGGATAAAAATGTAAAAGTATAAAAAAATCAAAGTAGTAGTGCATTTGAAGATATTAAATTAAGTAAAATCTGTCTAATGCCATGCTTCAAAGAGAGTTTCTGGCATCTTCCCAATCTATCTTTTTTCTTGTGTAACATGAATAAATAAAAGACCCAGAGACTGATATTGGTACTCAAACTTCAAGATGAATATCAGAAAAGCAAAGCAGCTTGCCACTAGCTTCTTACCTCTACCTCAGACTGAAAGAACTGATCCTGTCTCCAATAGCTCTTGCCAAGTCTCAGAATGATATCTCTCCTCAGCATGGCTGAAGAATGAATACTTCCAATTGAATACTGAAGATCCTGCTTCTATCTTTTAGTGCTGATATTAAAGGTATGTGCCTGGCTTCTATGGCTAGTTACAGACTTTGCTTTCAGAATCTTCAAGCAAGCTTAAATAAATCTTAAGTAGTATATCACCACAGTTCTGTGTCTCTTACTCTCTATCTCCCTCTAAATATTTCTGAAATACAAGGAAATGACAATGACTGTAGGTCACTGAAGCAATAAAAGGTAAAGTGACTTCCACTCTGCTTTGGTTTGCCATATTAGCATATATTAGTTACACTTAGACTTGAACCATGAGGAAAAATTTGCAATTATATTAAAAATTGAGGAAAATGCAATAACTTTTATAATTGAATGAAATAATACTGCAGATTAATGGGCTTACATTAAATACAGAAATTTACCAATATTCACAAAATGTTGCACAATAAGCAAACATTTGAGTTAACTGATTTATAAACAGCATATTACCATACTGTGAGCCACAGTAGAATGCAGGGGATATGCTAAGTCTGTAATTTCAGAACAAGAAAGTGGCGGGTGCATTCTATAATCTTAAAAATTGCTACCTGAATGACTGAATAAATGAATCTAGTCAATAGGTTATTACTCATTTTTACAATGATATCTCTACACTCATGACTCACCCCCCTTCTTCCCAACAGTCTCAGCACCAAGTTTTACTTCCCACTCTCAAAATCACTAACACTGATGTGCTCAGAATTCTGTAGTCATCAGTGCTCAGTGACCAGGGCCTAGTCCTCAGTCTTAGAGCTATTTTAGAAGTTAATATAATGATAGGTTAACATCCCCAAGTGCTTCACCAGCTCTAGAGTTAGCAACAGTCTCACCTCTTACATTCACCCAAGTGGTTCTTCCTGCTATACTCTGAAGGTGTGCCCTGGACTTAACACATGTCAGCTCAAATTGCATAACAAACTCTCCAAAAATTTCCAGCTCTCAGAGAGAAAACCCTTGAAAGAGAAACAGATGCTATTTCCCATCTGGTTAATATTTTTTTCTGTCATTAAAATAGTTAACATTTGTGGTAAAAATTTATTTAGAGATACTATCTGAATTAAAACCAATATTCTGACAAATAATACCAGAGTAGAATTTAAGGGTTTAGATTTCTTATAAGCTACAAGATAGTGTTGTTGGTTTCAGACCACAGTATAGTGAGTGAGTTGGTCTTAGAAAGTCAGAAGACATTCTGACACTTACATCTTGCTGAAAAAAAAACTGGCTAGAGATTTCAAATGATAAACCAATTTCCTCACAAAAATTTTGGATTATATCATATACAACTCTGTGATTTGTATATTTAGGGACTCAGGTCTCATATATCAGAGTATGTGGGATTATAGGCATGCATCAACCCAAAAAGAAGCCTTAAATATGTGTGTGTTGTGTGTGTGTGTGTGTGTGTGTGTGTGTGTGTGTAATGAAGTTGTGTATATGCATGAGCATGAGAATGGCAAAGGATAAACTCTGGTTGCTCCATAGGCTATCTACTATCTTTGATGGGAAGTCTCTCACTGTCCTGCAAGTAACAGTAGGCTAGTCTGGATGACTAGATTGCTTGAGCAATCTATGTGTCAGTACCTCCAGTGCTGTGCTTGCATTTGCCAGTCAACATCTTCAGTTTTTAAAACAGATTTTTGAGATCTAACTTGTGTCCTTATGCTTATAAAAAAAAGCACTTTAATAAATAAATTAATTTTCCAGACCTGTTTTTAAAATACTTTTTTAATTATCCAAAATTTATGATTGAGGGATAATGTAATTTAATTTGTGTCTTCTAGTTGATATAAATATTTTTTTCTAAAACCAAAAAGGTGCACTCACTTTGCATTAGACTCTTAAAGTTGTCTTCGTGTGACAATTTGACACATTCCTAGAATGACCTGGAAAGAGGGAACCTCCAAAAAACAGACTGGCATCTGGTCATGTGTGAGGCTTTTTCTTAACATCTAATATCTAATTGGATTAAACCATGGCAAACATGTTTAGAGTAAACCATGGTATTCTTTCAAAAAACAAACAAACAAACAAACAAACTAACTAACTAACAAACAAAAAACCACTAAGCATTAACTGATCATGGGAAAGCAAGAACATTCCATACTTAGTGGTTTCCTTACCTATACCCCATGAGTCCCATTTATTTTTTCATTTAAAGTTGATCATAATTTTGTAAATGAGACTTATCATTAGTCAGAAAACAATTTTCGAATTCGCTCTTTTCTCCATGTGAATAATGATATAATTCAATGCTACAGTGAAAGAATATAACTTCTGAGTCTGAAACTCAGAATGTTAAGAATGAAAAAGAAAATATTAAAAAGAAATATGAACCAGACCAATGACTCTACCATGAAACTTGCAAATAAAGATATATGAACAAAAGGGTTACTGTGTGGCTCACTGTATCACACTGCATCTTCCATGATGATATTTTTCTCCTGTTTTTTTTCTTTTCTTTTTTTCTCTTAAATTTTATCTGGAGTTAGAAATCTCCAAGGGAAGAGGACAGATACACAGGAACAGAATGTAAATGGGATTGAGATGCATGATATGAAGGACACAAAGAAATAATAAAAATAAAGTTAAAAAAGAAAACATGGATATAAAATTACAGGGAACTGAGGAGATATATAGAAGTGTAAAGGATGTTGCACAGATAACCATAAAAGATGCATAATGAATTCCTTACATTTTATCATTGCCATTCTAATTTAAGTTAGTATAAATACATTGATAGAACTTGTCCTTACCTTATATATACATTAATATAGTGCTGTATCCTTTCCAAAAGTCAGAATAACACAATATTCCTATTATATGACTTAATTTATTCCAATTGCTTAAATTACAGAATTTGTAAAAGTATACTTGAATCATTTGCCAATTGGTCAAGAAGGCCATCTATACATTAAACCAAGGAATATTGATGAAATTTATTCATTCCAAACTTAATATTAGTGATAAGTGAGGCTTGCCTATGCAGAGCTGGGTTCATATATGCAAATATAATCAAACACCAAAAGGCTTTGAGAATTTTCAGTAGATGATATAAGTTGCTATCTTTAATGAACTATTGTTATACAAGAGATTAACACTTCTCCATAGATATGAAGGTGAGAATCTGCATTTATATTTGGTACATTCCTTCCAAAGAACCATATACTAACAATAGTCCCATTTCTAGTGTTATTAATTTCAGCTTGTGGACTATATCCTCCCATATATTCCAGAAGTTATGCTCTATTGCTAACGAAAACTACCTTTTGTATTAACAATTTTAGGCAATTGTGACATCTTTATTTCTCGTGCTATAGGTCATGGAATTTAACTTAGGCACAACAATGGAATGAAACAAAAATGACAATTTACTTTGATACAGGCTGCTGACTGAAGATGGCTGAAGATACTGAAAGCTGTGGAACCAAATAAGGCAGGCACAGCCAAAATGTGGGAGCTCCATGTGTTGAAGTCTACAGATCTAACCAAAGAGGACTGAGCATGGAGAATGCTGGCAATGGTGAAGATGTAAGAGTTAAGGATGGTCATACCTGGTAGAACAATTTTAAATATACAGAACAGTGTTCTTGCTTCATTGACAAAATGCTATAACAATAAACTTTCAATAATGGAAAAAGCTGAAAGAAGTAAAAGGTTTATCATATTCATTATATTGGTTATATTAACCTTACAGAAAAACACTGTAATTAGGAAAATACAGTGAGCTGTGGGACTTAGTAAGCACATACCATGTAATCAAGCTGCCATCCACAAATATACTTTGATGGAAGATGCTATTCTGTAAATATGTTTCTCCTACTGGTTAACGAATAAAGCACTGTTGGCCAATAGGAAAGCAAGATAAGTGGGACTAGGAGAATAGGAGGAAGAAGAAGTAGTTAAGAGGGGTCAGCATGTAGAGCCTGGAGAGAGCAGCATGCGGGCCCACCGCTCTTCGATAAGATGACCACATGGAAATACTTAGATAAGTAGAAATGGGTTAATCATTAAGACAGAGCTAGCTGGTAGGAAACTAGAACCTGGCCAACAGCCATATATCAAATACAAAGTCTCAGCATGTTATTTGCACATGGAAATACTTAGATAAGTAGAAATGGGTTAATCATTAAGACAGAGCTAGCTGGTAGGAAACTAGAACCTGGCCAACAGCCATATATCAAATACAAAGTCTCAGCATGTTATTTGGGGCTGGCGCTGCGGTGGGACCAGGCGGGCTGGCTGAAAACAACTGGCTACAATACTTGATAGGACATGATTACTTTGTAAAGCAAAGTGTTACAGGTAGCCACATTGCAGCCAACATGTGACATTCTGTGAGAGTGAAAGGAAGTAGTACTGAGCTACACATTTGGAGTAGGAGATGACATTCTTCTAAGTCACAAAGTTTACAAGCATATTAGGAATAATGACAGTGGACTGAAAACAGTCAATAAAGAACAGACTACTGAGTAAATAATACATGGTGTTTACAGCGGAGAACTAAACAGAATCAAGATGATCATGCCCAGGTTTCCCACAACCATAACCAAATAGACCCCTAGGAAGATGAGGAATGCATGCAACTGGAGCCATGGGTTCTCTCTTAACCCAGCAAGCTTGAACTCAGTCACTGTGGTATGATTTACTTCTCCCATGTTCTTCTGGAAACTCTATATAAGAAGAAATTTTTATATTAAAGAAAATTTGGGGTATCCATTCTCCTATCATTCATAGGATTTTGAAACAGAATTCAAATATTTTCAGATATCTCCAGTCCTCTGTCAACCTCTTTTCTATCTAAGCAGTCAGAAATTTCGTAGTCCTTGGAAAGGGAGATGTGTGAAGAAATAATCACACAGATGATTACATACTTGTAACTTTGCCATTAAAATTATGAGGTACCCATTCATAACCTCATGCAAATCATTCTAGTGTTTCAAATATTTGTCATGTCTTGTTAATAACCCCTTTATTTTTGTAAAAATAATGTTTTACATGCAGCAAAGTAAAAACATTGTACATGAGAGATCCATAGCCAAACTCTAGTTGATGGAGAACAAATAGATTATTTTACATCAAAAGAATTAACAAGAGAATTATCTACCTCTTCTCTTTAATCTAGATTTTTGGTTGGAGAAATCAGCCAGAAAAGAAAAAAAGTGAACCTAAAGGGTAGTAGTTTAAAAATTGAGGAGATAAAATTTCTCAAATTTGTAAATATAGTTGAACATACATAAAATCCAGAACTGATTAAAGGGAACTACTAAGTGTAATTGATGATATATAAATATAACATCAGTAAGCAGAAATCACAGTATAGTTGCCAAATTTTTAAGAGAATAACCATGAAAACAAATGAGGTAGCATGCAGTTATTTATGGGACCCTTGTTTTTTTCTTTGACTTAACATATATCATTGTTGATCTTTCACAAAGGAGAACAGTCCCCATTCTGGGTCAGTTACAAATCATAATGTGCAGCTTCAAAATAAGTACATGACATCATTAACTCATGTCCATTTGAACCAGTTTCTTGTATGGTAAACCAGATTTCATAGTTTTCAAACTTTGTTTAATTTAAGATCTCATTTCTGTATTAATACTTCTAAGTTCACCTCTACTATAAAAGCAGAGAACAATGTACTGTGACAGAATTGTCTTCAATTGGAATGTTGGAAACATAAATTTAAATATAACATACTGAAGAAGCTGAACCATTGTGGAGACAATAGGTCATACAAAAAAATTGACTAATGCTGTTTTGAGAACAGATTAGTGACCACAGGTGTGGAATCCTAAGGTTGGGCTGACTTCGGCCCTTTCTATCTTTTTCTTTCAATGTATGAAAACAAACTGTTCTTTATAGGTGCTTTGTTCTTGACCTTTTCTGCCTTCAGAATGTTGTGAAAACATAAATACACTCAAAAAAAGAAAGACTAGGATGACATGACCAGAATCTAAGGATTCAACACCAACTAGAGCTGAACACACCAAAGCAGGGGAGTGGAAAACATGAGGGACCAGGATGATTGAGTCAATGAACAAATAGACAATAGCAAGAAAAGAGATACCATAATAGAGGGAGCCATTATTGGTGTTAAGAGAAAACTGACATCAGAGAATTGTCTAGAGACCTACAAGGATGACCCCAACTAACAATCTGAGCAACAGTGGAGAGACTACCTTAAATGCCCTTCCCTGATAATGAGATTGATAACTACCTTATATGCCATCCCAAAGTCCTCATCTAATAGCTGGTGGAAACATAAGCAGCTATTAGAAGCAGAAACCAACAGATAATACTGAGCCAAATCCTTTTGCAGAGAGGGATGAGTGATAGCAAAGAGGTCAAGACCAGGCTACAGAAACCCACATAGACAGCTGACCTGAACAACTGGGAGCTCATGGAACCTAGACTGATACCTGGGAAATCTGCATAGTACTGACTCAGACCTCCTAATTGTAGGTCTCAGTTAGAAGGCCTGGGCAGTCTATTAGACCTCTGACATTATGTATCCCTAGTGCACTAAAGGCCTTTGGGAGCACATTCTCCATGGAGGGATACTGCCTTAGCCTAGAGACAGGAGGGAAGGCCTAGGACCTACCCCGAATATAGATTTTAATGATCCCTCCTGGAAGGACTCATCCTCCCTGTAGATTGGGTGAAAAATGAGATGGGAGGGATGCTTGGGGGGAGCTTATGGGAGGATAGGAGGGAGAGGGATCTGGACCAATATGTAAAATAAGAAAAAATAATAACAATAATAAAATGAAAAAATTTCCCAATGCAAAATATAAACATATTGATGAAGAAAAATAAAACATGTTATATGTTCTGTTTGTAGTCTTAGCCTTATCCTCAAGAGAAAACAAAATTTCTGCAGAAAAGCTCCAATTTAATTTCTATCTCTTCTCAAGCACATTTCTATAGCTGTAAATAGTTTGTTCTTATTTTATTTCTAGAATTATTGGCTGTTACTATTATATCAACTATCCATATTCTGTACTCAGTTACATTAAATAAGCAAGTGCCACTACTTTCTTTGACATCATTGTATTCGGGAGTTATGCTATATTGTAGATAGACTGGAAGCTTATACACCCATTAAAATATTAACAAAATTATTTATTGTATATAGAACTCTTCACCCTACGCCAGACATCATAAATATAAATCTCTTTAGGTAGCATATAGAGATCTTAACTGCCTAATAAATAAGAATAAAACTGTAAAACTATAAAACTCAAAATATTTCGGAGATTCGATTAAGTAAAGTCATTGTAATGCCATGCTCAAAGACAGATTCTGGTATAATTTTCCCCCTCACCTTACCCCCATCTCTTTCTATGTCATTAGGTCATTTTATCAGTAAAAGGTAAATTAATATCCACTCTGCTTTAAAGAATTCACAACCTAAATGTTCCATATTATCATATATTAATGAGAATTTGGCTCCAAATATGTGATAAAATTCGCACATAAGGTAAAGCTGAGAGAAAATGCAATTAAATTTGTAATAGTTTGGTTATTATTGCAACATCATATGCTTACACTAAGTATAAAAATATACTTATATATTTTAATATTTTGAATCAGTCAAAAATGTTTTTACTATCTAATTATTCCAATGTGTATAGATTCAATATGGTTCTCAAAAATTTGTTTTGCTTGCAAAATATTTTATGGTCCTCATTGATCATCAGGATGAACTAAAAATGCAAAACATGTTATACTTATTCATAGTTGTTTCAAATTACTAAACTAACTAAATCTACTTTAGTGTGGCAATAAATTCTGTAATATAGGAGAGAAGATCTAATCTTATCATTGAATTACAGTCACCAAAGTAGGAATTACAGACTAAAGGTTTCATGGAGTCTAATACTATAAAACTTTTCCTTTTTTGAGTTAAACTTGAGGACCAACATCACCTATTTCCCAGGTTAACGTACATTCCTTTTTAAAAAATATACATCACAGCTACAGCCTTCCTGCATCCTCTCTTCCCAGTCCCCCAACCTTCCTTCTTATGGAATGCATGCCTTCAAAGTTACTACAACTTCAGTCATTGAAGGCAAAAAGACCAAGAGAAATCTTAAAATTAAACTAAGAATATATAAACTTTGTAAAAAAAATCTTCTCTTTGAGAATAAATGATTTGATGTTATCTATATGAAGAATCAAGGCATAAATCCTTCCTAAATCAGGGAAGTCTACCCATCCTTGATTCATAAGGAAATGAACAGGTGAAACATCATTTATAAATAAGCAGTGGCTACAATGTGATAATATCCAAATAAGATATTCAATACATATTCCAGTCAAAGGCTGCAATGAGAACATCAAGAAATATTTAGAGTTTTGAGGTATGAAGTTTTAACCTTCATGCTTGTGTCCTTTAAGCCTGTTGTTACTATCAGATACAAAAGCCCTTTCTCCTCATCCCATTATTCTGGACTGATAATGCCATCATCTATGTGCTCAAGAGGTTTGATGTATGGCCTCTATGTGGTGAAGCCAATAATAAATGCCCCCTTTTGAAGAGGGACATTGACAGAAGAGAATTCATCCAGAATATACGTTTCCTTAATAATGTGGAGATTTCTTGGGATTTTACCACATCCTAAAGGAAGCAACAAAAAGAAGGTGCATCAATTTGTGTATGATATTTAAGTTATTAAACTACATAAAAATTAAAATAAAGAAACTGGAGTCAGGCAATGGTGGCTCACACCTTTATTACCAGAACTTAGAAACAAAATAGGTAGATCTCTGAATTTGAGCCCAACCTGTTCTACACAGTGAGTTCCAGGACAGTCAAGATTACACAGTCAAGAAGCCTTGACTCAATAAACAAAACAAAACCAACAAACAAACAAAAACACAAAAACAACAATAAAAACAAAAACAAAAACTGAAAGAACAAAGGAAGGAAAAAAGGAAGGAAGGAAGGAAGGAAGGAAGGAAGGAAGGAAGGAAGGAAGGAAAGAAGGAAGAAAAAAGGAAAATCTGGAAAAGGTTTACTTCTTTTTATGTCTCTTTTAAAATTGAAGGGATAAATGCAGACCTTCTCCAGTTCATCACAGCTAATTGAAAATCCTAGTGAATTCTAGAAAATTAACTTCTAAGCATCATATTTTTTATAGGTGAGCCACAGCCGAATACATGAGATGGGCTAAACTCTGCACCTTTGGGACATGAGAAAATGGCTGATGCATTCTATATACTTTACAGATTACTCTGAGTAACTGAATAAATTAATCTAATGAGAAGCATTTTTTTGACCTCTCATAGTGGTTCCTCTAGAGCCATGACTTTAATCACACTTTGGGATTAACACATCGCCCTCCTTCTTTCCGAAAGTCTCAGGACTAAATTTTACTTGCCACTTGCAAAATCGCTAACATTGATATGGAGTCACATGTGCTCAGTGTTCTGTAATTGTCAGTGCTGAGAGACCAGAGCCTAGTCCTCAGTCTCAGAGCTATTTTTGAAGTTGATCTAATGATAGTCTAACATCCCACGAGCTTCTTCAGCTCTAGAGTTCGCAAAGGCCTCACCTTTTATGGTCACCAGAGCAATTCTGCCTGCTATACTCTGAAGTTGTTCCCTGGAATTGCATATGCCAGCAAATAGCATGACAGCACACTACCCAAGGATTTCCAAACCTCATGGAGCAAACCTCTGAAAGGGAAGCAAATGCCATTTCCCTGCTGATTATTTTCTATCATCAAAAATTATACATTGGTCCTAAAGATTTACATACAGAGACTGTCTTATTAAGTCCACTATTTTGACAAATTAAATATGAGTAGAAGCTCATATTCTACATTTCATAGACAGTGTTTTTAGTTCCTCCAGTTGACATTCTGACATTCTGGCTTTTTGAAAGCCAGAAACTTTCTGACTTTCACATCTTTCTGTAACAAGGCCAGAGAATTTAGAATAATAAACCAATGTTCTTTTCACAAAAAATATAATTTTATATCATATCCAAGTCTGTAGTTTATATATTTCAGGTCTCATACCTCATCTGCCCAAGTGGATGGAATTATAGGCATGCAGCAATGTACCCTGAAGTCTTATTTATTTGTGTCTGTATGTGTGTAGGATGAGGGTGTGTGGTGTGGTATGTGTGTGTGTGTGTGTGTGTGTTTGTGTGTGTGTGCGCATGTGTGCGTGCGCGTGAGCTCACACACGCAAGCACACACACATGTGCACATGTGTGTAAGTAAGCACATGTGTATGCATGAGCACACAAAAGGCAAAGGACAACTCTGGTGGTGTTCCTTAGGCTATCCCGTTTTTGATGCAAGGTCTCTCATTGTCCTGTATTAGCCAAGTAGGCTAATCTGGTGGATCAACAAGCTCCATCGATATACCTATCTCTACATCCAAGTGCTGTGCTTGCAATTGCCAGCCACCATCCCTACTTTCTCCAACAGCTTTTTTCCTTTCTATTAATTACATTTTTTCATTTATTTTACACCCCTAGCACAGATTCCACCCCCTCCTCTCCTCCCATATCCTCCCTTCTGTCCCCCTCTTCCACTCTGTTTCTGTTCAGAAAGGAAACAAAGCATGCCATGGCATGTTTAGATAGGACTAATCTTCTTCCTTTATATTAAGGCTGAGCAAAACAGCCCCTTGTGAGGAATAGGTTCCCAAAAGCCAGTTCAAGCATTATAGACAGGCTCTGATCCTATTGCTAAGAGTCCCACAAATAAACCAAGCTACACAACTGTCACACATATGTAGAGGGCCTAGTCAGGTTCATTCGGGCTCCCTAGCTGTCAGTCCAGACTCAATGAGATACTATGAGCCCAGGTTAGTTATTTCTGTGGATTCCTTTGTGATGATGTTGACCCCCTAGCTCTTACAATCCTTCCTCCTTTTCTTCAGTACGATTCCCTCAGCTCAGCCTAATATTAGGCTGTGAATCTCTGCATTTGTTTCCAACTGTTAATGGATGAGGGTTCTCTTATAATTAGGGAAGTTACCAATGTGATTACAGGAGATGGTCATTTCAGGCTATCTAACCACTATTGTTAGGAGTCTTTGCTGGGGTTATTCCTGGCACCCAGTTTCTCCCTAACCCTGAAATGCCCCTCTATTATCAAGACATCTCCCCATCTGTCCTGCCCTTTACACACCAACACCATCCCTCATATCCCCTCCAGTGCACCCAGGAAATCTCTTCTACTTCCCTTTCCCAGGGAAACCCACATGTTCCTCTTTGGGCTCTCCTTGTTACCTAGCTTCTCTACAGAGTGAATTCCCAACAGAAGAATCTCAAAACACTGAGAACACTTAAAGAATTGTTCAACATGCTTAAAATTGTTTTCTGAGATCCAACAATGGCCCTGGTGCTTGCAAAGCAAGAACTTTAGTGAATTTTACAGCCATATTCTTATTTAATATTTTTAATAATACATTTTTATTTTATGTACATTTGTGTACTGCCTGCATGTCTGAGGGTGTCCGATACTCTGGAACTAGAGTTTACAGACAGTTGTTAGCTGCCTTGAAGGAATTGGAAATTGAATCCAGGTCCTTTGAAAGAACAGTCTGTTCTCTTTACTTCTAAGCCATCTATCTCTTCAGGCCCTCAGCATTATTCTTAAATTATTTATTTTGAATCATGATTTAGGATTGGGATTATGTAATTTAATTTGTGGTTTCTTATTGATCAACAAAGTATGGCATATCAAGTTACAGTAAGACTACATACTTCCCCATGTATTAAGTCTAGGCAAGGAAATCCAGTATGAGGAATAGGTTCCCAAAAGCCAGACAAAGCACCAGGGACACCCCATGCCCCATTGTTAGGAGTCCCACAAGTAGAACAACCTAAACAACTGTCACACATATGCCCTGAGCTCCTGTTCTGGTTTCCTTCAGTGGTAAACTTTAACATTTCCTACCCAGTTGATTTGGTCATGGTAATTATCATACCAACAGAGAAACCAAAAAGACATATATGAATTTATATCTAGTTCTTGACATGTTGCTCTACTAAATAAAAGTCACTTTCACTATCAATGTCTCAAAGGAGGAAATCAAACAATTACTTGAAACAATAGGGACAAATTTCTGACTTCATTGTCAAGGAAAAGATTACTATAGTCTGAATCCCTCCCATTCTATGGGGATAAATATTGGAATACAGTCTGTCTAAACACAGTGCTTGTATTTTCAGAAGCATAGCACTAGATGAAAAAGACTCTAAACTGTCTTTAACTTCTCTTCTGCTTTCATTTTTCAATCTTATATCAGCTTGATATTTTCTTTTTCCTTCAGGAAATTTCTTCTCAGCTCTAGCCTCTAAAATACATAAATATAAATATCTGTCCCATGTTTGGAAAATCAAATTAAATATCCATTGATACTGGAGGTTCAAAATGCTAGTAATTTTGAAATATATATATATATATATGTATATGAAATGGTCTATATTCAAGTAAAAATCCATTGCCATAGTAAATAATAGAGAATAGAGGTTTTAACTTGCTCGTTTGTTTTCCAATAGCATAGTTGTTAGTAATGTCTATTTAATAGATATCATTATGCACCATTTTTACTGGGTATAATTTTCTATATTGCAACATTTTCCTCTATAGAACACAGAATTCAAACTATTAATGTTGTTAATATTAAAAACAAACTAAAGTATTTTCCTCTCTGGACTCTAGGCATGTGCTAGGGCACACACACATAAACATATAATTGTTTTAAATTAAACATGAAATTAAACTTATTTCATACACACCTACACACAAAGATGAAAAGAAATTTTATACAATATTTTAGTGGGCCTGTATAAGTTTCCTGTTTGTTTTGATTTGTTTTGATTTTAGGACAGGGACTATCTCTATGTTGACCCCAAAATACAAACTGTTTGAATCAGAAACATAATATGGTACATTAATTAGCCCACAGTTACACAAAGAAGTACTAAAGCAGTACTCCAGTTGTTGTTGGAAATATCAATAATAATAATAATATGTCATTTGCTAATACAAATAGAATATTCCTTCTTTTACTCTCCAACAAATATTGTATGACCTGAGTACACAAGAGGAAGTCTGAACAAATTTTAGTTCACACTGTTCCTCTCAGTATTTTGTTCTATTAATTTATTCTATTAAACCTTATTTAACAGTTATAATGTAAGACCTTTAGTGGTGAATATTCAGTAAATAAGACCATTTCCATATGCCCATTAGTATGCTTCATATATTACTATATAGCACACACTGAATCCTGGATTCTTATGAGATATATACCAGCTGTCCTTCTGTACTAAATTATAAATTCACTACAGCATTACTCATTTTGTCTTGCTTATGACAAGCTGTAAGCAGAGTGTATTTTTTAAAAGATACTGAAGCAAGCTAAATTAACACATATTCAAAATAACTGAAACAAGCTCTTAGTAGGCGTCAGGTGAGACAAGTAAACCAAGAATTGCTTGCTGGGACTTTACCATGAAATATACACAGGATCGAAGTACACCTGTTCATCCCAGAGCTTGGCTCCTAGGAAGCATGGGTAGTATGCATACATTTTTTATGTACATTTCTTTGTGAATTGGAAGAGAGGAAAGCACAGAAGATGTAAAATTTTAAAAAATAAAGGCTAAAATTCAAATAAGCCAGCCTTCTGCAAAAGCCTGGTGTTATGCAATTTTCTTCCTCATCACTCTGAGTGGAAAACTGGCTTTGAGAACAAGAGGGATACTCCCAAAACACTCTTGGAGTCACTACCACTGCCCTCTGATGAAGCCCATGCAAAAAGTCATCCAGCTTGTAAAAGTTTATTAACACAATTTTATATGCTGGATCGAGACAATAAAGACTCTTCAGATAATGAAAATTACTTTCTACTAAACCTTTAATCTATCACAATTGTGATAGGGATACTGAAGTGTAGCTCTTCACAGTTGATGGCTTTTCTTAGGGGTAGGGATGGGAAAGGACTCAGTTTTCTTTAAGGGGCTGAGCACTGGGAATTTGACAATGCTTCAGTGAGCATATGGGCAATGCAAATTGGACTTGGTATTTTCTTTTTTCCATCTTTTTTGTGGGGGAGTGAGTCATAAGGGTTGGGGAGACAAACTGGGAAAGACTGGAAAGTGAATGTGATCAGGGTGCATTATTCAGACCTTCCTAATATTATGTGGAAAAAAATTTATCCAAAAGTTTCATGATGGAGAAAGTCAACAATTGGAAGTCCCCATTTTTCCACTGGCTCAGGCATTGTCCTATCAAGTGGTACTTCATTCCTTTCATTAGATTAAGGTTCTAAAGAGCAACATGAGAAACAGCACTGAAGCTCTGGAAAGTTGAAGAATATCACATTTTTTAAATGCTAAATTTAATAAACTTATTAAAAACTACACTATAGGAACTGATTACAGTTATCTCTTACAAGGAAATGAGAAAAGTACTGAAAGTAGTCGTGACTATGAGAGAGAATAGTTTATCTTTAATTTTTTACTGGAATATTCTTAACTTACCTAGATATTATTATATATTTTCAAAGCAACAGTTATAGGAATATTTTAACTTGAGAACTTAGTTAAAGCAGATTTTACTATGTTCTGAAATTAAGTAATTTAAATATTTCCAATGACAAGCATTCTCTCTTGATCAAAAAGGAATGTAGAGGATGCTAGCAATGATGGGATGTAAACACTATGGTTGGTCAGATCAGGGACAATGGTGTTACATACACTGAAACACAAAGCTAGGAACTTGTTGATGAAAGTATAGAGCAAGGAAGCTCCAGTACTTGGAAAAGATTACAGAAGCAATGGTTTATTGTATCGGCCTTACATAAAAGCACTCTTATCAGAAAGACAGGTGATCTGTGGCACTGGGTAAGCCCATATCATACACCACAGCTACCATACAGGAATAGATTTGATAGGACATGGCTATATTATAAAGCAATGAGAGCTATATAACGATCGTATGCTATATAAGGATTGTAGCCAACAGGTGGCAATCCACAATGACAAAAGCACAGTAGAAGAATTGAGCTATGAATTCTCAGTAAAAGAAATGCTCTTTGGTGAGCTTGAGAGATGCCTCAGTGGTTAAGAGTACTGACTCTTCTTCAAGTGCCTGATTCAACTCCCAGCACACATCATAACTAAGTTCTGACACCCTCACACATACATACACTAAGGCAAAACACCAATACACATAAAAATACAAACAATTTCTGGGAGGATCCCTGGTGCATGAAAGAACTTTGGGAACACATTCCCTCCCCATGGAGAAATACTCCTTTAGCCTAAAGACAGGAGGGAAGGCCTAGGCCCTACTCCAAATTACTTGATAGATTTTGATGACCCCTCCTGGAAGGCCTTACCCTCCCTGTGGAGTCAGTGGAGAATGAGATTGAAGGGGGTGTTGGGAGACATGGGAGGGAGGGAGAGGAAACTGGGATCAATGGGTAAGAATATTAAAATATATTTAAATAAAAAACTAAACAAACAAATTCTCTGTTTCATTACAAAGCTTTCCAGAATTTTGAGAATAATGACAATGGACTGAAATAGGCCTCTAAAGACAGGATGCTCTTTAGCTGAGAGCTAAACAGAATTAAAATGTTCATGCCCTGATTTAATCATAATGGGTATTAAAAAGTGGAAAGACAAGATAAAGTCAAGAAAGTTTCTCTAGATTAGTGGTCCTTAACTGTGCTTCATTTTTTCATTGGGGGTTGCATATCAGATGCCTTGAATATCATATATTTGTATTATAATTCATAACAGCACAGTTATGAACTAGCAATGAAATAATTTCAAGGTGGAGTCATCACAGCATGAGGAACTATATTTCAGAATCACAGCGTCATGACAGTTGAGAACCACTGTTCTAGATGAAGAGGCATATGACATTGAAGATAAGCTCTAAGTATGTATCTAAAATTATATTGATTTACTGCTTCCTCAAAGAGCATGATATATTCATTTCTGAGATACTTTAATAGTTTCAAGAATATTGCTTATTTCATTCATATAGCAAGTACTATTTTGTTCAACTTCACCACTATTATTCTTTTCTATATTCAATGCTGATCCCAAATATTGAGGTCTAGATACAGCAAAGAATCCATAATCTTTGACTTAATATGAACTATGGAAAATGAAGAATAGTTTTTCTAATATTCATTTCTCTTTCTTACTCTGTAGCGAGTGTCCTTAGTTTGGCACGGCCATTAAGTTCATCATTGCATTTCTCAACCTTATTTTTAGATAACTTTATCACAAAGATATAGGTGGCAGCGATAAGATCCCCCATTCCCAGACTCTCTTCTTAAAGTTGGAACATCTCTCATATTCCATATCATTCTGACTTATGGCAAGAGTAGAAGATGCAAGTTGGATCAGGAGCCGTTATTTGAGACCAAGGCCCCAAGCCATATATAACACAGAAATAGAGAACAATTATATCTAATAAGCCACTACAGAACCCATGAATTATTTTCTAATTGAAGACAATATGGAGTAATTATGTGCGCATTTTCATATGTGTTTACAAGTATGCCTAATTATAACAAATATAAGTAAAAGTTGTCTTCCCAAGTCTTTCTCAGTCACATCCTGATGGTCCCCAAATTGCTCATTATAATTGAGAGATGTCTTTATTGTGGAAATGTCTGTATAAAGATATGAAAGATAAACAGTATGTGAGAAAGTTAACCATATGGTAAAATACATCCTTATGTCACATTTATCTCAATTACTGTAACCTTTGATTGTGTTTTCTTATGTAATTGAGTTAGTAACTATGTATTTGTACTTTTCTTCTTCTATTTTATTTTATATTTTACTGTTTGTAGTAGAATTCTCTCTGCATTTTAGGATCAATTTGATGTTTGTGCTAATATTTTCACAGTGTGGTATCTAAAAATTCTCATAATTACTACAAACAGTTTGGCACACATCCTCATCTGAACACTTCAAATGTTTTGTGCATGCACAAATCCTTAGAAAATTAAAAATTCATAAATTGTAATTGCTGCCTATTGCCTATTATCATGATTTATAAAAAGCTGCCCTAATGCTCAGGTCAATGTGATTATTAATACACACATAGCCTTGCAAAACATCTCAGTGCAGTTTATACGCATTACCCTCATATATGTGTATGTCCGTATGTGTGTGCTTGTGTTATACATTAATAAGCTTACAGACATGGGTCAAGTTCCTATAAATATAGATAAAAAGAAAGATTGTGTTGCAGATTGAATATGAATTGTTCCTCATGACGTCATGTATTAAATGCTTGTGACAGACATACTACTCTGTGAGATGGTGGAAATGGCGCATATCTGGCAGAAGTGTGTCACTGGGGACATTTCTTTGATGATTGCACTGGATCCTCTTCTGTTGCTCTCTTTCTATTCCCTGACTAACCCAAGATGATTAGCCACCACACAATGCTTTGTCTCATCATGAGTCTAGGAACACTGCAGCCAGACATAATGCACAGTGTCTTCTCAGATTGGGAGAAAAAGAGAACTATGCCCTGTGGTGGGTTTTCTTTGGTATTGTAGTCATATGGATGAAGTAAAGACAAAGAGATAGGTATCAAGAGCAGCTTAACTGTCCTGAGTACCTGACCAGGTTGTAGAGTACTAAATGGGTTTGAGATAGGAATCTGCACTTTGGAGATGTGGGTCAGAAACACAGGAGTTTGAAAGCAGGGCTTAATGAGCAATTATGACATGTTCTTGGAGTACCAGGATGTCAGTGGAAGGATGGACAGGGACAACTGTGCTGATGAATTTTAGTTCTGTTGTAAATTGTGCTACAGGCCACTCATGTTATATTCTAGAAAGAACAACTACAATTTGTTCATGTTCTCTGTTTTGTGAGGGACTAAATTTAAAGATTAAAGACTGCTTCCTTTGTATGCAAAGCTGCCCTTGTATGACCTAGTGAAGGAGCAGAGTGAATTTGAGAAACGTCTACTATAGACCATGAGCAGGGGGTATCGATCTGTATTTCACATGGAGTACTATGGAGGTGGCCCTAGACACCTGACCCATCACCAACCTTCTCTGCACTGGGTCAGACTCTGAGGTTTTGGATACAAGACTGCTGGTTGGAGAGAGAAGGACAACATGCTCTGATCTTGAGATTTCTCTATCCTGAAAACAGGATCAGAGCAATAGAGAGGTGAAGGTCACAGGACCAGATACTGGAAGCACCAGGAGAACAAAGTTTGCCAGGTTACTACTGGATGAACTGTCTTCAGGCCATCAGGAATGAGGACTGAATTGACTAGGCCATTTTATCCTCCCTTCCTTTGTCCTGTAAAAACTTATTAACCCAAGACAGTGAGATTCCACAGTACTCCACTCCTGGAAGCTCTTTAGGGATTCTAACTTCGTTCTTTCTCTAATGATCCCCATGATAAAATATTTCATTCTAAAATTAACCTTCTGTGGCCCCCGAATTTATTTGTTTTTATTTAATTAAAAGATAATTACATCATTTCCCCAATAGTCTCTTCCCTTCTACCCCTCCCATGTCCCATTTTTTATTTCCCTTGAGCTCAAGGGAAAATATTTTATCATCCACCAGGGGGCGATAGAGCACAGTAAACCGAATACAGTTACTAAAGCCGGACCTGTGCTGCTGCAGTCTATTGTTCAAGGATAAATTCACAAATCCAAAACACTGATTAAATGTATGTTATCTGAAGGGACAGACAACAGAGAAAGCAAAAAATCCAGGGATAATTTAGACAACAAGACAAGACCCCACACTGAAATTCTTCTTCTTCTTTTTTTTTTTAGGCACAGATACCAAAGGCTATGTAGACTGCCCCAGAAAAAAAAAAAAAAAAAAAACAGATCACAGTCTGCAAAGATCTGAGAAGCATCTCTGTAGAGAAACTAAAGAATTCCCCTGGGATTTGCTACACCAAAGGGAGATCTCACGACTGAGCTATCCATGGATGCTACAGCACCTACTAGTTCATGGTGATTGTGATGTTTCTTCCCAGGTGAGCCTATTTGGTGTCACTTGCACATCCTAAAAGCTTCTTTTAGAGAGTGGAGGGATTTGGAATTTTCTTTCCATGTTCCTCAAATATCAATACTTTTTGTTTTCAGAATGGACATCAATTCTTGCCCTTATGTGCATAAAGGATAATTTCATCTCTTTTTAACACACACACACACACACACACACACACACAACACACACACACACACATACACACACACACACACACACAGTCTACCATATTTCAAAGAATGCAGGGAAAAAGAAGATTGTGAATTTTATATTTCAAATGGTTAAAATTGTTTATTTAAAAGCCATAGTTTCAAGACATTTAAAATTTCAAAGCCCAAATATTAAACAATTCAAATATTACTGACAAAAGTTTAGTCTCTGATTTCACAAAAATAAATGTCACCTAAAATGAACAGTGTTCCACACTTATAAAGCAAATCAACCGTATCTATTTATTTTCTATTTAAGAACTATTTAGAAGTGATATAGGTATTTCTGGGTTGGAAGACTATGGAATATCCCAGAGAGGTGGTAGAATCCATCCTCAGAATCTAATATCACACTTGTTTTTTTTTCTTTTATTCAAAATAATCAACCACTAGTAAAACCTCATGACACATGAAGATGCCCTAAGTCTCTTCTATGTCCTTTAAGACTCATAAGGATGCTGAGTCTCTTCTGTATCCTTAGTTGTAAAGTTTTGTTTAACAAAACTTCCCATTTCATAGGCATTGTCGTCTTTGTACAAACTTACACAGGGTAACTTTGTCATCCTTATTCCTCAGAGGGTTCAGTATGGGTACAATAATGGTATAAAATACAGATGGCTTTGCCTTGGTACATGGAGCTGACTGTTGATGACTGAAGGTACATGAAGGCTAAAGATTCAAAGAAGAGAGCAACAGCCAATATGTGGGACTTGAATTGCTGAAGGCTTTGGACCTGCCTTCAGTAGGAAGGAATGCCTAGGATGCTGGCACTGATAAAGAAGTAGGAGAGAGAATGGTCAGGGCTGGGAAAATAATATTAAATTAACTGAAGGACAGAGCTAGTATTTCATTGACAAATATACTGGAGAAAGACCATTCCAGGAGTGGTAAAAGATCATAAAATTAGTGATTTATATAATTAGCTCTGCAAAAAAGCAGTCTAAATAGGCAGAGTGTTTCACCTGTGGCCAAGCTAAGCCTACAAGTACACCTCCACAACCATCCATGAACACACTTTGTAGGACATGGTAACATTGTACAACAAGGGGTTACAGATGGCAACATAGCAATCATATGCCATAGCAGCTAGCATGTGACACTCTGAAACAGCAAAAACATCAAAGAGGTAAAACTGAGCCATGCATTCAGCACAACAAATAACATTCTTCTCTATGACAAAGTTCTCCACCATCTAAGGTGTAATGGCTGACACTGTACTGGCAGAGGTCAACAAAAGACAAATTGCTGAGGAAGAAGATCATGGGGGTGTGCAGGTGAGGCCTGAACAGGATTAGCACAACCATGCCCAGGTTTCCTAGGACTGTTACTACATAGATTTTTTTGACCATGGAATAGTATCCTTTTCTTCTGGGATCCTGGACTGAAAGAAAAGTAAGTCTTAAGACAGTCTTAAGTCTTAAGACCTCAACCAGGTATCTCCAATTCTCTACATGTTCCTAGTCAATATTTTTAGTCAGAGCCCTGGAGTCCAAATATTTGAAGCACGTAATCCCATATTAGGCAAAACAGTTGTCACTTATAGTCCCTGATCTGAGTGCTTACATGTAATATCCAATTATAAATCACACAAAAATTACTCTGATAACTGGACTTGAGTATTGCAGTAGATTCCCATGCCTAATTTGTAATCAGACTAAGACTACAGCAAGAAAGTACTTTTTGATGCTTTGAGATAATGACAGTATAAGTGTGATCAATATCACACTTAAAGGAGACAGTCTAAAAGACCCCAACTCTTCCTTAGATTACAAGAGCCCCTGATCAACTTGGAAGCATGGGGATAAATAAGAGGTAGGAGAAAGAGGAGAGGAAAAGAAGAGGGAGGGGAGAACATGAGAGATCTTGAAAATTGAGTGGGGAGATGAATAGAGGAGAGCAAGAAAACAGACACATCAATAGAGGAAGCCATTATAGGTTTAATGAAAAATCTGGCACTAAGGAAATATACAGAGATCCACAAGGATGACCCCAACTAGAAATCTATGCAGTAGTGGAGAGGCTACCTTAAATGCCCTTTCCTAATAATGAGATTGATGACTAGCATCCTAGAGCCTTCATCCAGTAGCTGATGGAAGTAGAACAGAGATCGACAACTAAGCACTGAGCCAAACTCCTGGAATCCAGTTTCTGAAAGGGAAGAGTGATGATCAAAGGGGCCAAGGCCACCATACTGGGAAAACCCACAGAAACAGCTTACCTGAGGCCTGGGGAACTCACTGACCCCAGTCTGACAGCTGAGGAACCAACATAGGACCAAACCAGGCCCCCATGAACATAAGGGTCAGCTAGGAGGACTGGGCAGTCTATGGAGCCTCTGGCAGTAAAACCAGCATGTATCCCTAGTGCATGAACAGACTTCAGGAGCCCATTCCCCATGACAGGATACTCCCTTAGCCTAGAGACACTGGGAAGGGCCTGGACCCTATCCAAAATGACTTGACAGATTTTGATGATCTATAATGGAAAGCATTGACCTCCCTAGGGAGTGAAAGGGGGATGGGATGGGAGGATGGGAGCGACATGGAACTAGGATTCATATGTAAAGTAAGATTGTTTCTAATTTAAATATAATAAAAAATTAAAAAATTGTTTCTACCCTCTTCATGCTTCTTCAGTTTCATACTGTAGGAGCTAATTTAGACAATGGAGAAACAAGGTGTAATTTAGAAAATGGAGAAACAAGCAGATTGATAGGGCAGAAAAAGTGAAAACTGTTTCTGTAAATTTTATAGTAAATTAAATATCTTGTTTATATTAAACCCCAACAAATGTACAAGCAATAAATTGATTTTTCCAGTCCAATGTGTTATCTGGAAAAATACTCTTTCTGTATTTGCATATGTTGAGAAGATGACTCTAAAATGCTCATAAAAATTCAGTTAATCTGGAATAATCAATGTAAGTTTGAAAGAGAAGAATAAAGTAAGGACGTTTCATGTTTCCACATCATAAAAGTTATACAAAGTTATAAGACTACAAGGCACTATCAAAATTATGGTAACATATATTAAGAAACAAGAACTGACATGATTCACCATGTTATCCTAATGATTGTGTTTTAAAAGGGAATCATAAAATTCAATGAAAAAAGAAACAAATTTTAAGCAAATATTTCAGCAATAATATATAGTTGCATAGGAAATAATTATTTTATATCACTTTCTCAAACCAACCATAAAACTTCACTCAAACATGTAACAGACTTCCATAAAAATGCTAGTTTAATATAGTATTATTTAAAACCTGTACGAAAATAACCTTTGATAATAGTTCTTAGACAATATGTCAAAACTATCAGCTTTTTGATAGACCAAATTAATGAATTTTGAATTAGTGAAAATAGTTTTAAAAAAAGAAAACTGTGTAGATCTAAGTCTAGATATTTAACATCATCATCCAGAAAGTGACTACTGATAAAAGAAATGCTGCTGGATTAAATCAATTTATATATTTTAAAAATGCTTTGACTCCAAAATTTAAGCCTAAGGACAAGTTACTGGGGAAAAGATTTCTATTTTTGTTTCCACAGAAAATGAAAAGCTGTGGATTCTTTCCAGACTTATGTGGTTTCATCAAGCCAGACCCCCTGAAACAATGACCCAGGTGATCCAACATTCAAAGCAGTTGAGACAAAGGCTTGGAGACTACTGCCAAGATTTCTGCGTCTTCTTTGGGCCCCCATGACAGCACCCTCTACCAGCAGGAAGTAGTTTGGAAAGAACGACACCCAAATTCCCAAATATTGTTTATAAATGTTTGTTTTCATTTAAATGGGCTTGGTTATACATGGCTATGATCACAAGCAATCATTTTTAAAGGTAAATAGGGAATTATGGTATAGATATGAATACTTTGCTTTGGAATGGATATTCTTTTATTGATACAATTTAAGGTCAATTTTATGATATGTATATTTCTCCTCTTGTTTAGGTATTGTGTTTATATAGCTCATTGGAAAATGTAATGTATAATTTAGTACAGATTATAGAGAGTTACCTATGGGAGTTAAGTTAGTTAGGATTTCTAGATATGCAGAGATGTATTAGAGATGAATAGGCATTCTTCAAACCTTTCAAAGACCTACAGAATATGGCATTTAAAATGGTTTTTCTTGACAGTGAGGCACAACTGCTCCTGGTAACACCACCTGCATCAAAAAGGAAGATGGACATTGAAGAAACTCGTTACGAAGTTTGCTTCTAATATGGCAAGACTAGCCAATTTGGCAAGGTACTGCTCTTCTGGACTGTTTGACTTTATGTTATAAAAACTAGACAAGCAGGACCCACCAAAAGGTGACTGCTGATGCAAGATGGACATTGCTACAGGATTCCTGCTTCATGGAAGAGGCTGCCAGACAGCTAGATATTCTACAGGACACAGAGGAAAATGACTGACAAACTATCAATACAAGTGGACAGTTTAAAGTTTCCTGCTTTGCTGAGGAGTCTGGAGACACACTATGGCCTATGGGCTGAAGATGGAACATTACAGAAGAACTTCGGGTGGCTGACCAGGCAATGAGTTGTCTCTGTCATTTCTAGAGTTTATATATTATCCTTCTGTGGTCTTTGAAGGAGTTGAAGACAGATAGTTATGGTTATAGTTTTCCTTAATAAGGATTAAAAATAAGTTACATATAGGACTTTAGACTCACAAAGATAGGATAGATGATATTTTCTTAAAGTCTTACAAAATGTTAATGGACTAAATATTGTTTACTATGATTCTTATTTGATAACTGTTGTATTTTGCTATGTTAAGGTTAAATCCCTTCTTTTACTTTAGACAGAAAAGAGGAGATGATGGGAGATGTTATTCTGTATATATCTTTCTCATACTGGTTAATAAAGCTCTGTGGCCAATAGGAAACAAGATAGGCGGGGCTAGGAGTCCAGGAGGAGGAGAGAGGAAGTGGTTAGAGTCGAGATGTAGCCCGGGGAGGAAGCAAGATGCCCGCCGCGGCTCCCCGATAAGACGACCACGTGGAAATACTTAGATAAGTAGAAATGGGTTAATAATTAAGGCAGAGCTAGCCCATAAACAATAATGGTAATTGGCCAACAGGATTGTATCAAATCCAGAGTCTCTGAGTGTTATTTGGGGCTGGCGCGGCTATGGGCCCAGACTGGCGGGCAGGCGGGATGGCACCGGCGGGAAGGAACAACCTGCCGTAACAATAACCTTTGATAATAGTATCTTAGACAATATGTCAAAACTATCAGCTTTTTGATAGACCAAATTAATGAATTTTGAATTAGTGAAAATAGTTTTAAAAGAAGAAAACTGTGTAGATCTAAGTCTAGATATTTAACAACATCATCCAGAAAGTGAAACAGACTGTACACAGAATAGGATAAAGTATTTTCTTATTTTGCACTGTGCCTGAGGAAGGATTTGTAGTCATATTGTCAAGTACTCTTCCATATTAAAAACTAAAAGAACACATATGTCAATTAGGAATTATCAGCTAAACGGAGAACACATTGTGATGTGGTCGCAGGAGCATGTGAGTGATGGCTTTCGGGTGATGTCAGGAAGTCTTCCATGGTGGGAATGCTAGTGTACATGAGGTTTCAACATGCTGAGGTTAAATAGTACTAGGACAAATGGAATTAGGTACTCAGTTTTCACTATTTGTAAAATCTGTCCAGAGCAGATATACGCTAGACTGAGTACTTTCTGAAGCAAAGATCTCCCGATGAAGCTGGTGCCAGTAATTCAAAACAGACTTCTGGCCCCCTTTCTTTTCAGCATCAGATTGCAGATCCCAGTCTCCGTGTGACTCACATATACATTACGAGCCAAATGTTGAATTCATCTAATAGCTTCCTCATGTTTCAACCTAAAGGACCCACCACAACGACATGATTTTCACAAAAGTTTTGACACATAAGAAACGCCATAACTATTTATAGAAGGCAACTTCCTGGGGAAAAATCTCCATCCGTGATCAACTGCTGGGAAGTAAAGCAATTAAAAGTTGCACTGGGGCAGGCAGTGGTGGCACACACCTTTTGTCCCAACACTTGGAACACAGAGGCAGGCAGAGCTCTGTGAGTTCAAGGCCAGCCTGGTCTACAAGAGCTAGTTCCAGGACAGCTTCCAAACCCACAGAGAAACCCTGTCTGAGGAAAAAAAGAAAAACAAAACTTGATTTTGACACTCTGACTTCCTTATGACCTTGTGTATAATAGTCTCTCTGTTGTAAACTGTAGCAATCCTTATCAAGTATGGTTCTTAAATATCTTTATTATGAAAAGTTTTGATGTGCACATACACTGTGTTACAGCTGCTTTAATTCTATAATCAACCAGAGTACAGATCTTTATTGTTGATCATTCCTTAATGTGGTCATCAGGGAAACAAATCACTGCATGATCTTAATTTCTGCTGTAACTACCAACTTGAATATGTAAAAGCAGAAGACAAAGACAACACTATTTGGGAGTAGGAAGTATAGTTCAAATAATTCAATGTGGCTGTTTGTGTCTAGAGACCCACGATACAAGATATTATAGTTAATTGTTATGTTATATACACCAACATGTGGGACATTTAAGGTTTTATGTTTTACAATATGCTACACTATGTATATTTTTCTTCTCCTTATTGAACTATATGTATGTTTCTGGCTTCTTACATCTATGGTGTCTCCTTAGCATAAGAAGTGTGGAAATCAGAAACACCAAGTCTACCCAAGTACATTAATGCATCATATAACCTGTAGTATCATCATAATTACTATTGGCTTTAGTTGATTTTCTAGTTGTGACAAAATACTTGACAAGAAAGAACTTTAGGAGGAAGGGGTCACTTGGATCATGGTTTGAGAGTCTATAATCCATCTTGCCAGGAGAGACATTGCAGCAGGAGTTGGAGGCAGTTGGCCACATCCTGCCTGCATTAAGAATGCAGGCAGAAAGAGAGGAACACTGATGTTCAGATTGACTTCCTCAGTCTCACTGTTTATTCAGTATGAGACTCCCATTCATGAAGTAGTACTGCCCATACTCAAGGTGGACTACTCCCTCACTTAAAACTTCCTGAAATACTAATAGATACCCAGAGACATGTCTTCTGACTGATTCCTAACCTACTTAATGTTGCAAGAAGGTATTCCCACTGGCCTGGTCCCAGAGCAACATCAGCCCCAAATAACACAAATATATACAGAGACGCTGTATTAGATATGAAGCTGTTACCCTGTTACTTGTTTTCTTATAGGCTAGCTCTGTTTTAAATATTAACCCTTATCTATTAATCTAAGTATTCCCACTTGGTCTTATCTTACTGGATAGAGGGCCCAGAGTTCTATCCTGTTGGTCCTACATCTTGAAACTCCTCCCTACTACTTGCTGAATCCTCCTTGTCTCCTAGTCCCACCTATCTTGCTTTCCTGTTGGCCAACAGTGCTTTATTCATTAACCAATAAGAGAAACATATTTACAGAATGACATCTCCCATCATCTTAATTTCACATTGAAGATTAACCATTATAGCATCTGAAATTTGAACACATAGACTATAGTCTGCATCTTCTTATAGGAATACAATCAGATAGTATTCAGAGAGAGTTTGACAGACAAGAAAATCACATCCTATCACAACAGCATACTATACTACTGAAATTTCATAGTTGACTTTGCAAGCTATGCCTTGGTGATTATAGAGTATTAAAACTGATAGAACAAGTAGAAGTAACTGAGCATAAGTGTTTGCCGTATTGTAAAAATCATTGCCTATTTCATTTAATTTTTTTTTATTTTTACTCTACCATCAACTGGTAGACACAAATTTTAAAGCATGGAATGAATGTCAGTGATATTTAAAATAGTTAAAATTTATATTTAATTATATTTAATTTTGTTCCATACCTTCATCATCTAATTTAAGCATATTTCCTTAGATTAACAACAGAGCACCTATTCATTTAATTTCTTTAAAGTTTTATATTATAAAATGTATATCCACTAAGGAAATATAACTATTTTCAATCATTCAATTTTCACTGAATCCAAATCTTATAATTAGTAGATAAAAAGATTTGTACATTAATATGTGGGTTGTTCATTTAATGTATTGATATGGGACTGTTTCTCCCATCCACCAGGGGAAGAAAGAGCATGATTTACAGAATACTTATCCTAGGGTAGAATCTGGAATGAAGCTTAACTTTTGGGTTACTGATCTAATAGACTGCATCATAGCTCACATAGGTGGAGAGAAAGCTTAGTATTTTAAACTAATCCACAGAGAGGAGTACAACCATAGTTACTTTCCCACTGCAGAGACAGACAGCACAAAACAGGACAGAGGACTCAGGGATGATGTGAAGAGAAAGGGAGCCTATTGGATATATTCTTCCTCAGACATTATTCACAACACTTTGGGCCCTCAAGGAAGATTGTGAATGGTGAAAACATTGATTTGGTTTGGTTTGGTTTAGTTAGGAAGGTCACAGTTGGGAGTTACTGTAGCCACTGGACAGCTGTGCTTTTGCTTTTTACATTCCTTTGTCATGATAAAATGAGCTATGGAAAAGCTTGCAGAAGACAGCCCAGTGCAAGCATGCCTCCTCTCACATTACAAGAACAGGAATATAAAGTAGAAAGGATTAAGTGCTGGACATGCCTGTCAAAGGGCATGCCAAATTCCTCTGCTCTCCATGTGGCTAAGAATCAAAGCATAAAAATCATCTTATGACCAAGAATTGCAAACATGAATAGATTTCTGTTTCATTACAAGCTTAAAGTGCACTATATACAGTCTGTAGAGTCTACATGTGTTACTTTCTTTGACTTAAACATAAATGTAAGTAGAACTTAGAGGAAATTATAAAGGGTTACTGATCTCTAAAAATTAAAAATGTATTTAAATCATAATGAACACAAATACATCCTAGTGGTAACTTCTGGTTTCATAGTCACCCTGACCACTTTGAGTAAGTAACCAATAGAATATTTAGTTCCCATTGCATTGCAACAGGTTATCAGAGACTTGAACAGGTATCAAACACTTGTTGAGTTTTGCTGAAACTGAACAAGAGCATTTTGCTATACCCTTTCTGATTTTTTCATTTTATATAAATTTCCATGAGGTTCCATTTTAAAATATCTTTAGTTAGAAGTATTTGTCATGGGGTTGAAGATATGGTTCAGTGGGCAAGAACAATTCCTAGTCTTGCAGAAGTCCCAAGTTCTATTCCTAGCACATGCACGGGATGCCTCATTATCCAAGGAAATCCAATGTTTCTTCTGGCCTCTGTGAGCAACCACACACATGCATATATTCACACAAGCACTTACACATAAAATATAAATAAATAAAATAAATAAATAAAATCTTTTGTCATTCTATTTTCATAAACTCATTAATTTCTTCTTCTAAGTTTTAATTGCTGGGAATAGTCTACACTTCCAAAGAAAAGGAAATTAGAAAGTAGATGAAGGTATTATATACCTGAGATGTCCTCACTTAAGAGGCTAAGATAGGTGAGCAGGAAGACCATGAGCGTGAGGAAAGTGTAGACTGGTCAGGTAGGAAAACCCTGTTTTTAAATAATAAAATATACAGAGAGAGAGGGGGGAGGGAGAGGGAGAGAGAGAGAGAGAGGGAGAGAGGGGGACAGAGAGAAGAGGGAGGAGGGAAGAGGGAGGAAGGAAGTCTAGAGGACATTCTTTATTATGATTGTAACTTGAACCCACAAAAATGAATGACACTGTTGTGCAGAGCAGAAATGACAAGACCAAGACAAGGTATATGTGAGAAATGGCCCAGAATTCAGGTTCCATGAACCAGGTTACTGTGTAAAATGTGGGTCAACAGGGAGATAAAATAGTTATATTAGATTTGAACTGGAGAATCCAGGTTTTAAAACATCAATCAACTCGAAACCTAGGCTGTGTTGTTACAACATGTTTGTTTTGGTCTGAAAGTAAAATCAAGTGTAAGATGGAAATCAGAGAAAACTAAGGAAGCTTGTGATCAATATGTAAATTAAAAAACAGATCTATCACCAACAGGTAAATCCTATTTAAAATGGTGCTTCTATATCTCAATTTCTTTCCCTTGTTTTTGTACTACCTTGATATTATGTTTTGCTAGTGTAAACAGTGATCTTTTTTAAATAAAACAAAATGGTAATCTCTGGGGAGGCAATTTTTACTCATCTGACTTTAAGGAATAAAAAGTATCAAGGTACAGATGCATTAGTTTTCTCAAGCAGAAATGAATCAAATATAATTTTTAACTTTTATAAAGTTACAAACAAATGGATGCATTCTAGAAGTGATACAAAGCTCTCTATTGGGAAAGTGAGCTCTGGATGGGATGAGTGAGCTGCATAGGTGATCTACACAACAGCCAACAGTCAAAGGCAAGATTAAGTAGGAAATGAAATCAAAACAAGACATATTGGAAGAACACCCCTGAACCTCACTGTGAATGTCTTTATATAGACAGGAAATTTGAAGCTAAGTCAGAAATACATAAAACATTCCCCATATACTGATTTTTCTATTTTCTAAAACAAAGGCAACAAGAGTCTTATTTGGGTTTATGTGTTATAAATTAGGTCAGTTACACAGATGAACTCATCCCTCCATCAGACATGCTCACATAGCAAAATGTAAAATATTTAGTTGCTGTCAATGCTAATGATTTCTTACATGTTCAACTCTTTCTTTTCTAGTACAATTAATTAGTAAGTGTGTACAGATGAATTTACTCAGCTGGCTTACTGGTTTTTGTGTTATCTTTTGACTTGTTATGATTGAACTCTATTGAACATTTACTTTGGTACATAGTTTTAGTTTTAAAAATTCCCTGCAAAGTCTATTTCAAATACTAGACCCAGGCATTTCAACTTCTCCACAAACCTTAGCTTTAATTGTACTTCCCCCAAATAGAAACAACATATGGCTTTATAATTGTTTTATATAGTAAAAAACTAAACTCGTTCTAGAAATGTTGTAGAACTCTCTATTAGGGAAGTACTTTGAATACTAATTTTGAGTGTGTGTGTGTGTGTGTGTGTGTGTGTGTGTGTGTGTGTGTGTGTGATGAGTGTGCATTTGTGTTAAAGCTGTTCTTTTTATCATGCTAATTTTCATTATACCCATTTATCATCTTCATTTTTAGTGGATAATATTTGCCATCTTCTAAACATGTTAAAGGTTTGATTCTTAGTTAAAACATTATCTTGTTTTCAGAGCGCCAGGAGAACTAGCATTGTTATTATTTTTTTTTATTCATGAGGGGAAAGTATGTTTGCCTGAGGCCCAAGTACAGCAGATGGCAACAAGGCAGCAATCCTGATGTCTTTCCAGGACATGCCATGTCTCTGATGTCCCTGTGAGCATCTGATGTCCTCTTGAATTCTCTAGTCAGAGATGCTAATCTGTTTCATAGGGCTTAGACACCCACAGACATTAAACTTACCCATAGAGCCCCACTGCTCAGATATCTGCTGAAGAAGAAAAAGGCCCAGAAGAGTTTCAGATCAGCAGGGAAACTTTCTTAGTTTCTTCTAAATGGTTGTGACAAATTATCATAAATATAAAGGCTTTCATATTTACCTACTTATTAACAGAGTACTAGAGATTAGAAGTCCAACAGGTCTAGTTACACTAAATATTACTGTTGAAAATGTGATCTCAGCTGGTTTCTCAATGACATTTGTCTACCTTCTATAATTACAAAAATAATTATGATTAGAAAGAGATGCCCAACATAATCTGGGATTACCCAATTTCAACTCCATATTCATCATTAAATCTCCCTTGCCATTAACCTAATATATTCACTGCTTCCAAGATTAGAACATTGTGTCTTTGAGAAGAACTATCCAGCCTACCATGCCAACTGGGAGGCTTCTTGCCTGGTGTGCTATCAAATTCCAACATTACTAGATTTCTCCAGGGCTAACATGTTGACTATTCTCATAAAGATCATCAGTGCGCTCTCAGTCAATCTACCCAAGAAGTTTCTTTTAGTAACTGACACTTCAGTTGTTGCCTGAGATGAAGTAGGGATTTGGAAGCCCTGAGCTGCCTGGGTATGTTATGCTATCTTTGACTTTAATATTACACAAATGTTTCTGCATTGACCTGTAGGAAACTGGGCTGGAAACAGAGGGCCTGCCTAGAATGAACAGTTCCCTGGGTCCAAGACTTCACACTGTATAAACTGAGTATGGTGTAATTTAACACTGGGAGTGTCATTTAAGATCCTATATTGAGTTTGAGAACAGGTTGAAATACCTAAGCCCCTGCCCCAAAAATATATATTATGGAAAATTGATGTCTGAACATGTCATGATAAACTGTTCATTTTGCCAGCAGATATCTTTCCAGAAAAGGGACTTTGTGAAACAAAAGTGCACATGTAACTAGTAAATTTTGCCTTATTTTGAGTACCTATCCAATGAGTACTCCCATTCCAAGTCCTGGAAAAAATGAATTTTAAAACTAGCTAAGTTTCTCCTTTTATTTATGGTTTTGAACCTAGCAGAGATGTGGCTATACTTGTGACAGGTGATTGTTCTCTAAGACCCAGTGAGAGTTCAAAGCAACAACCAATGAGAACAGTATAAATCAAGATCATCAGACTGTGATATCAGCACAAGATCAAAGTCATTTATTAATAGATGGTAAAAGTCAAAAGCTTCAAACAAGGCAGTCAGAACAGAACATGAGCAGCAACAAGGAATGGGACTATGACATGTGCCAACAGCATGCAGCTGCTTGGTTGTTAGGCACTCAGTGAGAAAGCCAGACTTAAGTGTAAATGACAGTACTCAGACATACCTATTCACCATAAATATGTACATGTACTAACTAAGCAAAATGTTAAAACAGAAGTTTGAAGAATGCATGTGTAGACAGAAAATGTAATGGCTATTTAGTCTATTACAGAAAATGTGCTTTAGATTAAAACAAATTCATGAAGTGTTTTCTGTTTTCTACCAAATTTATCTTACACTTTCTTCTTTTTTTAATGCTGGCTTCTGGAGATGGCATGGCTGTTTCACACAAGAACTCATAGAGCTATGGTTAGGTGCACAAGACCTGTACAACATCCACCAATTTAAAAGTCTGCCATGGAATGAGGGAGAGATGTCAGGCCCTAAAATTAGCTGAGGGGCTGTATTGTTCATAGCTGCTGAGGTAGAGAGAGAGTCAGTTTTCCTTGGTGTTCAGTCTCTGATAGTGCCCAAACCCAGAGGTCAGCCCCAAACCTGAACGAATATAGACTGCATTAATGGGAGTCTGCTGGTTCTCTCTACCTTTTGTGGGCTCTGGGGCTTGAACTCGAGCTTTCAGGCTTAAGCTAAGGAATGAAAACAATTAGACATGAACATGACAGAAAGATTTTGGAGGAAGAGGGGTGAGGCCAGAAGTGGTCAAGAGGTGGAAAAGACCAGGGCGCAGTAGTGGCCAGTATACACTGTGTATATGTGTGAACTTACCAAAGACAATTTTAATATAAGAAATTGAAGCATGTAACAGGAAACAAAACTTTATGATGGTCATTTTAGATGTTTTTAGATTTTCTTCTTCAATTGCTTTTGACCATCTTCCTAAGTCATGTAATTTTTTTTCATCACATGGGTCTTCTCATCATTATAAGATTGTTAGTACTTACATCTATGAATTTATTTCTTCTTTTCTCCAATTTCTGACACGTGTCTTTTTCAATTTTTAAAAATACTTTTTATTTATTGTTTGAAAACTCCTATAATTTTTTGATTATGTTATTCCCCTTTGCCAACTCCTCCCAGATTCTTTTCCACCTCCCTACCCACCCAACTTATTATATTCTTTCTCTCTATTCAAGAAAAAAAACTAAACAAAATGAAAACACTCAAAATGTGGGGTCCTATTTTTGTCAACCAACTACTTCTGAGCACAAAGCCTGCCATAGAGTGTGGTTTGATATACCTAGGCTATCAAGTCTAAATAGCTCCTTGGCTAGGCATAACTATGTTCACTTCACCTCCTCCATGCTGTTTTTGATTGGTTTGAACCTGCACAAGTCTAATGCATGTTAGAAGTCCCCATCAGTTTGTTATGGCAGGTTGTTCCTCCCGGCCGCAGCAGGTCCAGCCGCCAGTCTGGGCCCTCAGCCAGACCAGCCCCAAATAACACTCAAAGACTCTGTATTTGATACAATCCTGTTGTCCAGTTACCATTACTGTTTATGGGCTAGCTCTGCCTTAATTATTAACCCATTTCTACTTATCTAAGTATTTCCACGTGGTCGTCTTATCGGGGAGCCGCGGCGGGCGTCTTCCTTCCTCCCCGGGCTACATCTCGACTCCTCCCTCCTGCTTCTTCTTTCCTCCTTGTCTCCTAGCCCCGCCTATCTTGCTATCTCATTGGCCACAGTTCTTTACTAACCAGTATGAGAAACATATATACAGAATAACATCTCCCATCATCTCCTCTTTTCTGTCTAAAATAAAAGAAAGGGTTTAACCTTAACATAGCAAAATAAAACATACAACAGTTATCAAATAAGAATCACAGTTAACAATATTTAGTCCATTAACATATTGTAAGACTTAAAGAAAATATCATCTATCCTATCTTTGTGAGTCTAAAGTCCTATATGTAACTATCTTTAATCCTAACTAAGGAAAACTATAACCATAACTACCTGTCTTCAACTCCATCAAAGACCACAGACGGATAATATATAAACTCTAGAAAAGACAGAGACAACTCATTGCCTGGTCAGTCACCCGAAGTTCTTCTGTAATGTTCCATCTTCAGCCCATAGGCCATAGTGTGTGTCCAGACTCCTCAACAAGGCAGGAAACTTTAAACTGTCCACCTGTAATGGCAGTTTGTCAGTCACTTTTCTCTGTGTCCTGTAGACTGTCTGGCTGTCTGGCAGCCTCTTTCATGAAGCAGGAATCCTGTAGCAATGTCCATCTCGAATCATCAGTCACCTTTTTGTGAGTCCTGCATGTCCAGTTTCTACAACATAAAGTCAAACAGTCCAGACAAGAAAAGTACCTTGCTCAAATGGCTAGTCTTGCCATATTAGAAGCAAACTTCGTAACGAGTTTCTTCAATGCCCATCGTCCTTTTTGATGCAGGTGGTGTTACCAGGAGCAGTTGTGCCTCATTGTCAAGAGAAAACCCTAAACTATTTTAAATGCCATATTCTGTAGGTCTTTGAAAGATTTGAAGAATACCTATTCATCTCAAATACATCTCTGTATATCTATTAATCCTACCTAACATAACTCCAAGTATTGACTATCATAGGTAACTCTTTAATGTATACTAAATTATACATTACATTTTCCAATGAGCTATATAAACATAATACCTACAAGAGGAGAAATATACATATCACAAAATTGACCTTAAATTGTATCAATAAAAGAATATCCATTTCAAAGCAAAGTATTCATATCTATACCATAATTCCCTTTTTACCTTTAAAAAGATTGTTTGTGGTTATAGCCATTTATAACCAAGTCCATTTAAATGAAAACAAACATTTATAAACAATATTTGGGAATTTGGGCGTTGTTCTTTCCAAACTACTTCCTGCTGGTAGAGGACGCTGTCATGGGGATCCTATGAAGACATAGAAATCTTGGCTGTAGTCTGCAAGGCTTTGTCTCAACTGCTTTGAATGTTGGATCATCTGGGGCATTGTTTCAGGGTGTCTGGCTTGATCAAACCACATAAGTCTGGAAAGAATCCACAGCTTTACATTTTCTGTGGAAACAAAAATAAAAATCCTTTTCCCCAGTAACTTGTCCTTAGGCTTAAATTTTTGACTCAAAGCATTTTTAAAATATATAAATTGAATTAATCCAGCAGCATTTCTTTTATTAGTAGTTATTTTCTCAGAAATCAAATAAATTAAAGACAATAGAAGCGCATATAGTATCCAAAATCTCTCTGTGCTTTCCATGTTTACGTGGCTTTTTTATTACTCTATTTCTTCTATTTCTATTTTTACATATTTTGAGACAGGGTTTCTCTGTGTAACTTTTATCTGTCCTGGAATTCACTGCATACCAGGTTTACTTTGAAATCACAGAGATCTGCTTGCCTCTGTCTGCTGAGTGCTGGGATTAACATCCATCCATTTTACTTTCTTTTTCCTTTTTTAAACCATTGTATCCCTTTTCTTTTTCTCTCCCAAGCCAGCACAGTGTAAACCTCCATTGCAGCTCTCATACACACCAATGAATTGTTAGCAGAGCTCTTTAAAAGCAAGGCAGCTTTTTTGCCACTTATGCTAATTTTGGAAACCTCCCTTAAAGGATCCGTGCAACTCTCTGTCTACAGCAAAACAAATCCAACTGAGAAAATGCTGCTACCAAGAAGTCTTGCTAGTCTCTGTTCCCTTGTTTCTAAAAACTATTTTTTAAGCTTTTATTAGTTTTAAGTAAAAGTTCTTATAGCCATGTTGGGCGCCAAGTGTAGCTGGTGTGCCGGCCCCCAATAACACGCAGGAGACTCTATATTTGATACAATCCTGTTGGCCAGTTACCATTATTGTTTATGGGGCTAGCTCTGTCTTAATTATTAACCCATTTCTACTTATCTAAGTATTTCCACGTGGTTGTCTTATCGGGGAGCCGCGGCAGGCGTCCTGCTTCTTCCCTGGGCTACATCTCGACTCCTCCCTCCTGCTTCCTCTTTCCTCCTTGTCTCCTAGCCCCGCCTATCTTGCTATCTCATTGGCCACAGTGCTTTATTAACCAGTATAAGAAACATATATACAGAATAACATCTCCCATCATCAGTTCATGTGTACATCTGTTCTGTTGTTTCTGGAAAGTTATGTAATAAAACTTCGCCTTTTATAATTTACTTTAGGTCTCAAAGAAACCCAGGACAAATCTCACAGTGCTTCTCACCCTTCTCCCTGACCTGAACTCTCCAGCTCATGGTATGAGCTTCCCTTCACATAGCCTCTGATCCATGTTTAACCTTAGAAGTTTTGGCTACATTCTTGGTCTGAGTTTCCAGGTGTTCTCTTTACTCCTTCCCTCTCTTTTTCTCACTCACTCTCTACCAAGCATTGTCTCTCATGTCCCAGTTCAGTCTGGTTCTCTTCTTCCTCAAACCTACAATAAGCCTTCTCCTCAATCCATTCCTGGTAGCAGTCATGTCTTAATTCTTTCCATTCAATTTAATGATATTAATATATTTTATTCAAAACATGTTCCAGATAGATATATTTGGTTTACACTTGTATCTATTAAAGTTATTTTTCTACTTAGTCCCACTTTTTTCAGAAGTGTAAATCTTTTCTGAAGATTTTATGCATGCATATAATATATTTAGGTGAAAATAACCCTAATTCCTACCCTTTGATCCTCCCATACTTCTCTCTCCACTTGTCCCCTCTCAACTTTCTGTATCAAATTATGAAGATACTGAGTCCACTCCAGATTATCCACGGGCTTCGAATCATCCAGTGAACTATGGGAAACCTACTAGGGCCTGCATCCTGAAAGCAAACTTTTCCTACCCCAGTAGCCACAAATTGACTATAGTTTCTAAGGTATAAAGGCTCCCTAATCCATATTGAAATCTTGGCTTTCTTGGTCTTGGGTAGGCCCTGTACATGCAGTCAACATCCTTATGCAACATTCTCGTCATGTCTGGAAAACTCTTTCAAAGAAGTCCTTCACAACCTGTGGCCCTATTAATCTTTCTGTTCTCTCTTCCATGAGTATCCCTGAGTTTTGAGAAGGGGCATGTGATATAGATGTCCAATTTAGGGTGAAGCACTATATCGTATTTTATTATTTCTACCATGCTTGTCCTGCTTTCTATTCCAAAAGTAATATAAATGCTGGATTGAGTCATGGAAAGCCATCATGCTTTTTTTTTAATTACATCATTATTCTTCTAACATCAGTCACCTGTGCTTTATACCCAGACCCTGTCAGAGGTTAAGCTGAATTGAGTATTAAGTTCATTCCTGCTATTTCACTTTTATGACCTTACAAACATTCCCATACTCTATCCTTCTAAAGATCACAGCTGTCAGCATTCTGTGTTTGATTGAGTTCTGCATCCTTGGTGGATTATAAACATTTAATTTCATCTCTTTTGGTAAAACACTTTAAAATCTTATTCTATCTTTCATGGTTAGTTAGCTTCTTCTTTAAGACCATAAAAAACTATGCCTATGGAAGAATTAAGAGTCAAAGAACAAGTTCTGGAACAGCAACATAATTTGCGTAGGACAATTTCTTCCCTAGATACCTTGATAGATCTCTGATGATAACAAAATGTAAAACTTTGTGTATAAATTTTCTTTATATTCTTAACAAGAACATCAATATGTTCTAAGCATAGAGAAAGACATGGTGGTTTTGGTCTACCTAGTAATCAATCATTTATAGTGTCTTCTTTTACTCTATTACATTGACTTGTTAATTCTTTCATTAATATTAGAAACTGCATTGTTTCTCACTTCTCATAATTACCAGTTTTAATTTAATTGGAAGTGACATGTATCTGAATCCTAATTCTCCCTGTACTGAGCAAACTTGAATAAGCCTTTAAAATTATTTTACCTTATTTGCTTTAGTGCACTTTTATATCTTACAGCACTTCTTAAAATTAAATACCTGTCATAATTCCCATTGGTATAGGAATTCTCAATGCATAATTATCATTACTGAACAGATAATTAACTACTACTTCTTCCCAAAGCTTTTATCCGCTTCCTTTTTCTTCTTCTTGTTATTTGCACATAGGTAGCCATGGGATCACCTTTATAATAATGGAGAATTTGGCTTGGGAAAATAAGAAACGTATCTTTTTCTTTTTTTTTATTAACAATATAATTTAAATTTTTTACATGCCGATACCAGTTTCCTCTCCCTCCCATCTTTTTCTAAGCAGGAAAGCAAATTGGAGTCACTTCAATTTTATTTAAAATACTACTTACCAATATAGCATTTTCTTTGTTCTTCCACTTTTCTGAGCAACATCTAGTTGGCTTTGTTAAGGATAGACTATGCACCGATCAAACTGATAAAAACAAATTCATGTTGCAATTGTAATTCTGCTATATGGAGGGTTAACTTTGCAAGAAGTTATGGGAAAATATTCATGACAAATAGAAAATACAGCAGTTGTGTAAAATATAGTATTCATATAAAAAGATTTTTATGCACATACACACAATACGTAAATGGCTCAAATTAAATAATTGTATGTCCACACCCATATGAACAAAGACTAGAGTAAAGGACAGTCAAACTGAGACCACAATTCATTCCTCCTTAGACGCATGCTGCATTCTCAGGAACAAAGGAGTGATCATCTACCCATGAGTTGCCCATGATGCACCAGGAAGCTTTGTCAGGCTTGCCATTGTCTTACTGCTTCATTTCATAAATACCTACCTTCTTCTGTGGATTTATTGTGAAGATTCATCTCATATCACCGTTGTAAGACTTGGACTACACCTGGAGTGGTCAGACATTATGGGAAAGCCTACCATTCCAGGTATGAATTTGCATTTCTCCAAAGTAATGTCAGAACCCACTACAGTTCTGTGAAAACTCCTGTGAGCTTCTTTAGCTGACCATAGTTTCTGTGATGGAAAGTTAATAACTAAAAGGTATAAATTAGGGCTTTTGGCAAGAAGGGCAAATTAGAGAAAACAGGAACTCTAGCCAGTAGATAACTCCCTGACTGCAGAGTACAGGATCAGAGCCCATATACAGTTCTCATGAGATAAAGAAGAAAGTCAGAGCCCACCACCAGCTGTGCCAACATCCTCCCTGCCCCATTATCTTAACAACAAGGCCACTGAGCCTGGCTGTCATAAAAAAATTAAAAAGAGAGAGACAGCGACAGAGAAACAGAGAGACCCTCTACGGGTGTGCTAATCAATCTTGCCTTAATGATGACAGTTATTTTTCACTTTGATCCATGGTGATCTTGTAAGGAAACTTTGTACTCTGAAATCTGTAACCTTGGAAAGCTTGTGAACTGAGACTTGTAAACTTCTGAACTGAGATTAGCGATATCAAGCCTCCCTTTTCCCTTTTAAAAAATGGTTTGAAATTGTAAGTGGTGGTGGTGGTGGTAGAAGGGGCTTACTCTTCCAACAGAGTGAGGTTCCAGCCTGTTTGGTTCTTTTGCTTTTCCTGTAGGGAGTCACTTCCTTGGAGGTTGAGGGGTTTCCTGGTAGGCACAAACAGTTTCTACACCCCACCCACTCACCCCCCCAGCAGTCAATTAGAATATCATACTTTTTAAAGCATTGCCATAGAGATTTCAGAATGCCAAACCATGTACAGAGATTAGGAGGCCCTTAGAAATCAAGAGACAGTGTTTCAGGAAGCTAGACAAATCTGACTGAGCATTGTGAGGGATTCATTGGAAGTGGGATATAAAAGAAGTCCATCGAAAGGCAAAACAAATCTAAACAGAATTTTTTTCCTAGGGGAGGAAAAAACTATGGCAGTGTTTAGGGTGAGGGATGACAATGATTGGAACCTCAGAGTGACATGGGTCATTTGTGATAAAGTTTTAATAGTAGACAGTAGCCATTGTGATAAGCCCTATCACGAAGAGTATGTGTGTCCCATATGAAACATATAGACCGGAGCTCAGTGCTGAACACAGACGTTGGCTTTGACCTTTTCTACTCCAAAAGACAGAAGTGAACAACACACAAATAAGCAAACAACAAACCTGTGCTTGGGATTGGTGTGTGCCTTCCTGTATGGCTCTTCAATTAAATCTTTCAGGTCAGAAGCAATCCACACCACCTAAGACAATCCCAGGCACTAACTCTATCTTTAATTGACCAGTGTATTGTTGTTGCTACTGCTGCCATTGTGGTTAGTTTGTTTTAAATTAGTCTATAAAATAATGGGTTTCATTGTAACATTTTCACCAATATATCTTTGTATTGTAGTTACTCCTCCTACCTCTTCTACCATTACTTTTTCTGGTGCCTCCAAGCCCTCCTGCCAGTCTCCTTGTACTTCTAAATAACTCTGCTTCTTTTTGGTTTGTAGTGGGATATTCACTGTGTCTGCTTCTGTGGCACTGACCACACCTGTTGAAGGTGGAGCCAGGGGCGAAAGTGACCTGTGGAACTAGGTCTCCAAAGGAGGTAGGGAACGCTCTCTTTCTGGAGGGACGGGAGAGAGGAATATCCAGTTCCAACTGCTGAGTTCATCTGTCTGTGTTGTGAGTTGTTTCTCCCTTAATAAACATCTGTTCGCCCTATTTGTTTATCCTGACCCTTATTAAACCGCAATATTGGTCCAAATGTTTTTTCATTTCTTAGGACTGTGTCACAGGTTGGATTTTCTAGAAATAGAGAGTGGGGATAGAGGAAAAGGGAAAAACCAAAATCACTAAATTAAGAGGAAACAAGAGAGTATATAGTTCCAATTTCCAGAATATTATGTCAGTAATGGTTATCCTCAGGTTTATGTGGGATTGTCAATGCATCAGAATTAATATCCTTTACCTGTCTGAACTAACTCAGAGTACGTGGATGGACTAGTACTTTGATATTTTAAAACAATAAAATGGATTTATTATGGAATTTAATACAAAAGATACATTATGTCCTTTAATCTTTAAAATAGAAGTATAGAAAATGTGTAAGATTGCTACTGGAAATTATATCAAGTTAATCATCCTTCCTCTATCCTCTGCCACTTCCAACTTTATATCATTCCTCAGCTGTGTTATTCTCTGCCTATTAAGCCACTTTAGTTGCTAATGTGATTCACTTTGGATAAGGAACCTTGGCTAGGATTTAGCTCTTACAAATTAGCCCTTTCAGCTTTGACATACTTGAGTTATTTTTTTCATCAGTAGTATCAGCATAATAATGGTTCATCCTACAATGCTGTTAAGTTGCCAGCAGAAACCAAACAATGGTTCCAAAGGATGACAGGATGATACTAATGAAGTCAGTGAATTAGTCTGTCTAGACATCTGACCTTCAGCTCTGTTGTCTTGGAAACCTAATTTTCTCAGCACACAGAAAATCCAGACCTGAAACATGGATTTCACAATAATCAAACGTGCTGACCTAAGGCATATAACTGTCCCATTTTGTTAATTTACTATTAATCCAGGATATATGTATATAACTGTTTGAGAAATATTCTGGTATATATAGGAAGCAAAAGTCTGAGGCGCAAAAGTCCAATTTATAACACAAAATAGAAAAATATTCTAACTGCAGTTCCCTTCAAATAGACTGAAGAAGCCTAATTTAATAATAATAATAAAAGAGTTAAATTTAATAGATTTCTGATTCTTTATGGTTTTGCCTTTTATTAGTAAATTAAGGAAGAACATTAAATTAGGATGAGGTAAACAGTTAACCATTTCTAGTTTTGAAAATAAAAATGTAAAAGATATAGTTAATGATAGAACTCCAATAAAAAGACAGAATTAGAGACACAGAATTCCAGGGACATAAAATCCCTGTTTTCTTTCAAAGGGAGCACCAGGTTTCTGAGTTGTGAAAATGTTGTCCCATCCACCTCACTCCGTAGACCTGAGTCAGAGATTCACTACACATAGTGCTTTAAAATGTTGTCCCATACCTCACTCCGTAGACCTGAGTCAGAGATTCACTACACATAGTGCTTTAAAATGTGGTTGCATTTATTCCTTATATCTCAATATAAATAAATCCACAAATTCTGAAAACATACAAAGTACATTTCAATAACTCTCATTCCCCTCTACATCCAGGTAAACTTTATTTTGAGATTCTACTGTTTTCATTTGTCAATTCATTTGCTTAGTTTTCTTACTGATTATAGTACATTTATTTATTGTAAATATTTATCTTAAAATTTTCTCTTTTTCATGTGTTTCAAAATTGAACGGCCTATATATGCCCTCTCACACTTTCTGATTTACATGTTACAGCTTGGACGAATGCCCACATTTCATCTATTTAACCATTAATCCCAGCAGGCCCAGAATCTATAGTGTCTCTTAAAGTTCTTATGTCTGTCTCTCTAATATACAATGCATTTACTATAAAAATAACTGTAGCGTGTATGTTTCCGCCAGCCCGCCAGCCCGCCAGTCTGGGCCCACAGCCACGCCAGCCCCAAATAACACTCAGAGACTCTGTATTTGATACAATCCTGTTGGCCAGTTACCATTACTGTTTATGGGCTAGCTCTGTCTTAGTTATTAACCCATTTCTACTTATCTAAGTATTTCCACGTGGTCGTCTTATCGGGGGGGGCGCGGCAAGCGTCCTGCTTCTTCCCCGGGCTACATCTTGACTCCTACTACTTCCTCTCTCCTCCTCCTGGTCTCCTAGCCCCGCCTATCTTGTTATCTCATTGGCCACAGTGCTTTATTAACCAGTATGAGAAACATATATACAGAATCACATCTCCCATCAAATAACAGTCTCAGATAAAATCCCCCAAGTAATTGTGAAATACTTTGCTGTGATATCTATATTTTAAATGATGTAATAAGATGTTTTTAGCTTAACCAACCTGATGTCCTAAAAATAAAGCCAAATGGTTTTCATTTAAGAACTTTGGAACTCACAAACAATTATGTATGATTTGTAGTCTGGGCTGCAGATACCAGCAAAAAGCATCTCTTGTATTAAGGAAAATCATAAAAATAAACAGATTGCCTTTATCTGATAGTCTAGTAGCTACTGTACTTTTCCTCCAATTTTACCTCCTACTTCCACTCTATTTATTCATGTGACTTTTGGGAGCTCCATCTGTTATTTTGTTGTTGTTGTTGTTGTTAACAGAAGTTAATGTCAGAAGGACAGGGAAGAGTTTATCAATATAGAGCAAAGAGACACAGGGAAGAAAAGCATAAATAGATGTTCCAAGGAGGAATAGGGGTTGCTTTCAAATGTCCATTTCTAGAACTTTCCACATGTTGAGTTTAGTAACAATCTAGAAAAGCTAAGAAAATATCTGTGATTTCTACCTGTAATACATTTTAATTTGCTACTAAAATTAAGTATCAACAGGTACAGGAATATAGATTATATATATACATATGTTTGAGCTTTGGTTTTACTGATCATGCATTTCTACAGATGAGCAGAAGATGATGGTTTTATAATTCCAGTGATTTATGACAAACATTTTGTAATCAGTGTTGTAGATTTAAGTAGGGAATATTCTTTGTATGTTCAGGTGTTCCAACACTTGGACCCAGAGGGTGGCACTTTTGGAAAAGGTTATGAACAGTTAGGAGGTTGAACCTCACTGAAGAATTGGGTCACTAAGAACAACCCTAATTTGTACTCACTTTCTGCTTCCTGGGTTCAGGTGTTATGTGACTTTCTAATGCCCTGACCCTGGTTCCATGTCTTTCCTGTTTGCTATCATGGTTTCCTCAATATGATAAACTATACATCCCAGAAATTTTAAGTCAAATTTTCTCCTTAATTATTTTTTCAGGACATTCAGCAATAAATATGTAACTACAAAACCCAGAACATTTAATGCTTGAAGTTAAAGCCTATCTCAAAATAATAAAAGCAATAAATTATAGAAGAAGCTATCACTTGCCTCTTGTATTTGTTTGGTTCTAGGTAATCTTCATCATTATATCTAATTTATTTGTACATTAACATTTGACAAAGTTAGCTCCTATCTGTTAATTCTACTGTCATAATTTTAAAATGTACTATATAAACATAATGCATAATCATTCTTGGATTTTTTTCTCTTTTAGCTATATTATATGCTTTTGTAATGTCACAGAAGTTGAGCTGCTTTCTCTCTCTCCCCCTCCCATGTATGTGTGTGTGTGTGTGTGTCCGTGTGTGTGTGTGTGTGTGTGTGTGTCCGTCCTCCCTCCCTCCTCCTTCTTTTTGAGACAGAGTCCTGCACTGTAGTCCAGGTTGTTGTGGGACTTAGTATAAATCTAAAGCTGAACTTGAACACACAGCATCCTAACATGGCTTTCTGAGGGCTGGGATTATGTCATAAGTATCTATACGTGGATTTAGAATTTTATTTAAATGTTGGAGTTCTTTTCAATAAATGCGGAGATTAAGGATACACATTATGAAAAGACATCTAAATCAGTCAAGTTTTAACTTATAATTTACAGTGATTGTTTGATTTACGACTTAAAATTATACTTTCTAAAATAGAATATTAGTTCAAAAACAATTTCAATAGATAAATTTTATACAATAATTATTTGAGTTTTTAGGCACTACCTCTGGCTTTTAATTTCATATTTAAAAAGGAATAGGATTTATCAAATGTAATTGACGATTATTGGAGTCCATCCAAACAAAACAAAAAGTCATATGGTGTTGCTTAAGCTTTTAATGTGTAACAGGTACTCTGGTGAATATCTTACTAGTATTTTCTAACCCAGCATTCTCAACAGACCAGTGAGGTATGGATAGATCACTAATAAAGAGACATTTGCATATTTATGCCACTATTGTTTTATTGACAATGCATATGAAATGGGATCAACCCAGGTAACAGTAACAGAAGAATGGACAAGGAACAAAAGTGGTATGTATACACAATGTGATATTGCACAGCTATAAAGAAAACTGAAATTTGAAATATAACTGTAAAACTAGACTGGGTGAGGAGGTACCCAGGTTCAGAAAAACAAACACCACATGTTCCTTCTCAATTGTAACTTCAAATGTTTTGTTTATGTATTTAACTTAGAGAAAATATAGAAGTCAAAAGAGTAGAAGGAGGTCTAGGGGGCACATTACTAAATGGGAAATAGAGATTACAAATAAAACAAAATTACTGAAGTGGAATACTGAGAACAGAAATTGACAAGAAGGAAGGGATGTGGGAGTACGGGGGAAGTCAAGGGGTGAAGAGTAGTGTAGAACCCAAAGAAAAGGGTTAGGAAGCCTACCATCTTACAATCCAGTGTAGAAGACAAGTCAAAGGATAGTAAAAAGAAAGAAGTGATAGGAATACTGAGAATAAAAGGATTTAAGAAAGATGGAGGAGAGTAAGGGATGGTATATGGTTTAACCAACACTAACAGTCTACATAAAAGCCTTAAGGAAACTCACTACCTACAAAACAATTTTAAAAGTACAAGTCTAAAAATAAGAAAAAAAATCTCTGCATGGGTAGACAATGATGCACCAAGAAGACATGTGCTATTAAATGAAAACACAAGTATAAGATAGAGCACACTTCTCTAAGTGTTCAAGGAGGCCCCAGAAGACACTAAAACACAACAGAACATTTCCATTTGCATTGTTTACTTACCATAATTATATTTTAAGAAGCTTTTTCTGTTGTCATGACACAATTTGGCCATAAAACACAGATAAATCAATTTAAAACAACCACAAAGTCCCTATTAGCTAAATTTCATATTATTGGAAAGTGCTATGCATGCTGCTCGGAGAGAAGATATATCTTATCTAGTACCAGACTTTGAATGTTACAGTACTGATTTGGTAGGCAAGATTAACCTATTAGTGCAATAGTAGCACAGCTGTTATAGGGTAAACAACTGGTTTTCAATTAGATTTAAGGCCTGCTGTAGAGGATTGAATTTAATACCTTTTAATGTAGGCTAGGCTAAATGCCCATGGTTGAAGAGGTCATAGGACCTTGGGTAGAAATCTACTATTGCTATTTTTCTAAATACTAATACTGTCAAACTGTTTTCTAAATATTTGTATTCATACCCATTGATGTTGGATGCTCTCAATCTTGTTTAGCAAAGCTTCTCTTTCTCAGTGAACAGCAGTTATCAATAGAAAGACAAACAGGTGCTTAGAAGAAAAGACTCAGAGCTCAGTCCCAAATGAGGCATCTATATTCACCCAACCACCACCAAGGCTCAGAAAATTTTGCAGAAGGAACAGATAGAAAGACTGTAAGAGCATGAAGCTATATACAAGATTGTTTTGAAATGCTGTTTTTCCATGCCTAAGACTTGCACAAGGTCAAGTCATCCTAAATTCTAGCAAGATGGCATAGGTGATCTCCAGGCCTTAATTTATACTAGCAATGGTTAGTGTTTTGTTGTGGTTGTTATTGTTGTTTTGGTGTATGGAGGGTGGTAATTCTTTATTTAAGATGTAGCCATTGCTAGGTTTGCCATGTGATAGTAGATGGAACTGGACAGCACTACCTAGACTATTGAGTTCTGTTTTTAAAGTTGAAAATAAGACATAAATTTTGGAGGGCATGTGATGAGTGAATACTCAAGAAGTATGAATTTAAGAATGTAGGGCAATTATGATCATATTTCATTATACATATACACATATATATGAGATTATTAAGATAACAGAAAGTATTTGAAAATTAAAATAGTTCTGAAATTAATGTAGAATATTAGATTAATGCAAATGAGTCTAATGAAGTCTCTGTCTTTGTTCAATTTCTTAAATCAAATAAATATCATTTTAATATCTTTTTAAATTCCAAGGTATATTATCACTTCATCAATGAGCATAGTATATGAGTAATTAGCAGAGAACTAACAAATATAAAAGTGGAAGATAAAGTCATTTTAATTTATTTGCAGGATGATTATCTTTATTTCATTTCTTAAAACTGTTATATTCTTAATGAAATCAATGTAAGGAAGCAAAGGTTTGGTTCACAGTTCTGAATTACAATTGATCTTTGTAGACAAATAAAGGAGTTCATCACATTATACCCACAGTCAAGAGTAGAGAGGAATGAAATAATCAAACATGCCAGTTTGCTACCCAGTTGTAGCTCTCTTGTTTTATTATAGGGCTTTACCCATGTTCATGTTGAGCTTTCCCAATTCATCCAACCTAACTAAGAAAATCCCTCACCAGCCTAACCCCAGACCACCCTACTTTAGACAATTATTCACTGCAACTTGCTTCCAATGTTATTAACAATCAAAACTAACCATCACAATATAGGAAATAACAGTTTAAATACAGTGAACAGACAAAGTGAATTGGTGGATTGAGAACACTGAGTAGAGATGGATTGCTACCATAATAAACTCAATGACAATAGTCATCAGGTCTGTGATCAAATGACCAACATTTCCAGAATTTTCTTGGTGACTAACTTGTCTTACAAGCATGAGAGTCAACCACATCTTACTGATTATGTGAAATTCTGCCCCCAAATGAGAATATCCTTTTATCTGATCATCTGTGATGGGATTATTTTTACTTAAAACCTGTTTTAGATAGGCACTCAGTTTTCCTGTGGCTTATCCATCAATCTCTAGTTACTGTCACAAAGTCTACAGAAATTTGTGTCTAGTTTCTATCACATGCTTAATCATGATTAGTTTAAGCCTGGAAAACAAAGAACCCATGATATTTACTGCTTTATGTTATATAGTAGAATAAAATGAAGCACTATTTACTTGCATTGGAAGGAAACAAGCTTAACTTATACATTTGATATTATTAATGTCAAAGAAATTAATCTCATGATATGTGTAGGAGCCCATTCTTACCCTACCATGAGGTTCCTGAGTGTACTAGGATAATGGAGGACAAAGGATTCTTGGAGATAAGTAGCTGAACTGTGACACTTTACATCTGTGCTTTAGATGGTAAGACTATCTTCTGGGAGTACAAGACAGAATAATTTGTTCTATTAATGATATACCCATTCCCCTATAATCTTGATACCAGATGGAAATGAATTCCTACTTAGTTGATCTGATCACTCATTTTTTCCCGGTAATATTGTCTCTATTAACAAGTTCTCCTTAGCTTTATAGAAAATTAAATATCCATATAATATCTCTTACAGCAAAGAACATTTTGGGGACTGTGTTATTTTAAGCATCATGAAGGATCTTACCAGATAAAACTGGACATATGGTTCACCTTAATCCAGGGTTCTTCATAGTATGAAAGTAAGTAGTCTAGTTACTATCCCCTTGAAATCTTTCTTCACAAAATTCTTGACATCTACTCATCTTTTAGTCTAACCTTAGTTTCAAATACTATGCACATTCTGCTTCAGTGCTTCCAGGGGTGCGCAATGTTTTCTGGCTCAGCTCATTGTCCCACTCTTGTTGATTTTTACCTATTTTCCGTATTCATTTAATGCTCACAACTTAGGTCACATTTAGGTCACATGGTACTTTCCCCCCACCAAAAAGAAAAATCTCATGAAAGACCCCACAGCAGAAACAATCAGTTACTTCTTGCTCTTGGAATTTCTCTGTATGAATAATGCCTATATAAAGAAGATGCTAAATACAAAGGGCATTAGAGTCAGTCTGCATATTATTTATTAAATCTAGTTGTACAACTGTTAGCAAAGAAAATAGCTTAATCTATCTGTTTTTATATCCATGTGTATAAAATGTAATGACATCAATCTGTGTACTTCACAGAATCAAATGTGTTCTGATAAACATTGAACATATGAAAAATAGTATACATTAAGCTCTAAAGAAGTGTGTATGGGCTGGTGTCACATTTTGTCCTTGAGACTTCCATTATGTCTGAGTTGAATAGCAGAGTGATAATACTATAATCCAATACAGTCAGAAGGTTTAAATTCCAGTAGCAATTATTTAGGGCATGGATGAAAGGAGCAAATAGTTTAAATTGTATGTTCACTATATAGTTAATGCAAAGAATCCAGGCAATGTTCTCTATATTCATTTGTATGTATGTCCAGGCAATGCCACACAAAAGTTCCCTGCAGATGCATATAAACAAAACTAAAAGTGTTTGGTATGAATAAAAAAGAAGTTCCAGAAAGCAAAATAATTATAAATGCTTCCTTGACAGTTCCTTTCTTGTTTGGCCAGTGACTGAATATCCTTTGGAAACTTGTCCAATATTCCATAGCAATAAAGTTACCAAAACTATAAATTGGGGATCAGATAGTTTTCAGAAACCTTTAAAGTGTGTACAGATAAATAGTATGTTATGTTTTTAGTCTCACAAAGTACTGTGAGGTCCAGAGACCTTCAAGTGTTTTCCAATAGAATCCTTTCCAGAAATACAACGCACAGGTTAGATAAGAAATACACGGTTTGTGAGTGAATACTGGAATACATTGACTGGGATCCTGTGTTTCTTGAGTACTTCTAAAATCACTTAATCAATTCAATGATTTTATGTAAAAGATATGACCCTAAAATTAATTGTGACATGAAATGGTAGTCTAATGAGAACGGGACAAACTACATAATAATAGTTGCAATGCATTTTATTTTTCATAGGGTTGATACTAATATGATTTATTTATATAGTGATTTTCAAGATGTAGGGTCTGACATGGAAGGGGGAATGCAACTGTCATGGAAAATTAATTTCTTTCGAAGTAGTTGGGGGAAAAGGGCAACCACTTTTTTTCTGGTGTTAGCATTTAGTCTGATAACAGTAAGAAATGCAAGGAAAAATCAGAATGAATAAATATCCCATCTATGAGAGTAGCTTTCATGACAAAGGCTGAAGGTAATATGACAAACCATAGCACATGTTGGCAAGGAAAGCAACAACTGCATAGTAGGAACACAAATTAAAAGAGGCATCAAATTTGGAAACAGTGTTAGGTTACTTCCAAAGTAAATTTATCATGTGACCCAATAATCCCACTAAATCCCACTATCAGATTTGTAAGAATATATAAAGGAAGTGCTGAAAAGATGTGTGTTCTCCTATGTTAATTTTATTATTATTTGTTACAGACTCTGGGATCAACTTAAGGGTCCACCAACAGATGAGTGGGTAATGGAAATACATCTCATGTATAATGAATTATTACTCAACTAGGCTGGAAAACAAATATTAAATATATAACACAGATTATGGAATCTAAATGACTTCACTGCTCAAAAACAGAGGAAAATGGAGGAACTAGAATAAGAGGCTTGGATTTGGGGAAAATGATATTTAAAAGATAAAAATTTTGGTTACATTAGAGTAATCAGTTCAAGAACTTATTGCACAGGATGTTAACTGTATCCAGTGAGCATGTATTAAACATTGGTAGAGTACTGATAATGGATTTTCAATGTTTTCATCACAAGATATGAGCAAGAGAGCGTATGTGTAAATAGCTAGGTATAACCATTCCACAATAAATATGTATGTTAAAACACATTTTTATACATAAAAGTATACCTATAGTTCTTTGTGTTTGTAGAGTTGCAGAACCTAAAGAATTATAGGCAACTGAGGAAAGCTAGGAGCAGAAGTTCTTCCCCATGGAAGGACATACTAGCTAGTAGTCTAGTACAAATGGTCAGTCCTGAAAATATGCATACAAATAAAACTATACTGATGAAACAGGCTATATTTAGGAATATATGTGTATGTATGTATACACACACACACACACACACACACACACACACACAATATATATATATATATATATATATATATATATAAATAACAATTAGTGTAAAAGGAAAGTGGGGGGATATATGAGAGACTGCAGTAAAAAAGGGCAATGAGAAATGTAATTAAATTATAATTTAAAAATTAAGAAAATAAAAACTAAAATTTCAAAGTCTAACTAAATCTGTCAACTATTATTACTCTATAACAGCCACAAGGATATTTCCCTCCAGGGTGCAGGAATAGAAGGGCAGGAATAACACAAAAACATAGTATCCAGGCCATCTGTGTGTGGTATTCCCAGGAGGATAAACTCAGTCACCACTGAGCAGTTCAACATCACCATGAGAGCCAGAGGAAGAAGCAGAGGAGACAGAGAATGTACTGGCTTCAAGTCAATGGGTACACATGATAAGAAAATAAAATGCACGGCATATTTGGGGAACTTTCTGGAGCTACTCTGAGCACACTAGACACTCTATCTGCACTGGATCACCCTGAGTCCCTGTCTGCCTGATCTCTGACCCCCACGGCCAATCCTCTGCTGGAGCTCCAGGCCCAGGCCAAAGATCTGGCTATCCTCATGGAACCATCCTGAGTCCCTGCCTGCTGGAATTTGACCATCTTCATTGGGCATCTGCTGGAGGAGCCTGATCTTTGACCCCCATCACCAGGCCTCTGCTGAGGAGAGACCTCCTAGAGAGCTTGGACCACCAAGAGCTACAGACACGGAAATTCTGACCCACCTAAGATCACAGGGGAGGAGCACAGAGAGACAGACCCCACCTGCACCCACTGGAAGAAACGATGGGAAGATGGCAGTACAAGCAAACACCTAACAATAGAAAGACAAGCATGACACCACCAGAATCTAGGGAATCTACACCAACTAGAGAAGAACACCCAAAAGCAGATGAAGCAGAAGAGAACGACTTAAACCATATCTTCAAAAAAGAAAAAAAAAATGATAGAGGCCTTTGATGGGAGATGTTATTCTGTAAATATGTTTCTCATACTGATTAATTAATAAAGCCCTGTTGGCCAATAGGAAACTAGATAGGTAGGGTTAGGAGACTAGGAGGAGGAAAGAGGAAGTAGTTTGGAGGAGTCAGCATGTAGAGCTGGAGGAAGCAAGATGCAGGGCCCGCCGCTTCCCGATAAGATGACCACATGGAAATACTTACATAAGTAGAAATGGGTTAATAATTAAGACAGAGCTAGTCCATAAACAATAATGGTAACTGGCAAACAGGATTGTATCAAATACAGAGTCTCAGTGTGTTATTTGGGGCTGGCACGTCTGTGAGCCCAGACTGGCAGCTGGCAGCGGGTAGCTGGCAGGAAAACAGACAAGCTACAGGCCTTCAAAGAGTAGGTGAGAAAAATCCCTTAAAGGAATGTAAGAACAAACAAACAAAAAATTGGAAAAATAAACAAATCTCTTAAAGAAGTAAAAAAAGCCAAGAAAAAAATATTCAAACAGGTGAAGGAAGCAGTTCAAGACTTGAAAACTAAACTAGAGACAATAAAGAAAATACAAACTGAGATAATGCTGGAAATAGAAAAACTGGGTAAACAATCTGAAACTACAGACACAAGCAGAACCAACAGAATACTCCACATGAAACCTTCCCAAAATTGATCACATGCTAAGCCACATACTAAACCTGGAAAGAAAAAGTCAAACTTTCACTATTTGCACATGATATGATAGTTTACGTAAGCAACCCAAAAAACTCTACCAGAGAACTCCTACAGCTGATAAACACCTTCAGCAAACTAGCAGGATACAAGATAAACTCAAGAAAATCAATAGCCCTAGTATATACACATGGCAAAGGGGCTGGGAAAGAAATCGGAGAAACATCACCCTTTACAATAGCCACAAACAACATAAAGTATTTTGGGGTAACACTTACCAAACAAGTGAAAGACCTATATAGCAAGAACTTTGTGCCTTTAAAGAAAGAAATTAAAGAAAATCCAGCAAATGGAAAGATCTCCCATGCTCTTGGTTAGGTAGGATAAGCATAGTAAAAATGGCAATCTTGCCATAAGCAATCTACAGATTCGATGCAATTTCCATTAAAATACCAGCATAATTCTTCACTGACCTTGAAAGGATAATTATCACCTTTTTATGGAAAAACAAAGTATCCAAAACAACTCTGTACAATAAAGAAACTTTGGAAACTTTGGGAGGTATCACCATCCTTAACTTTAAGCTCTACTACAGAGCTATATTCCTAAAAAGTAGCCTTGCCTTGGCACAAAAATATACAAGTAGACCAATGGAATAGAATTGAAATTCCTGACATTAACCCACACACCTATGAACACCTGATTTTTGACAAAACAACTAATAGTATACAATGGAAGGAGGAAAACATCTTCAACAAATGGTGCTGGCACAACTGCAGATAGACCCATGTCTATTGCCATGCAAAAAACTCAAGCCCAAATGGATCAAAGACCTCAATATAAATCCAGCAAGACTGATCCTATTAGAAGAGGAAGTTGAAGATATTCTTGTATAAAGGAGACAGCTTGCTGTACATAACACCAGTAGCACAGATACTGAGAGTGACAATAAGTGGGACCACCTCAAACTGAGAAGCTTCTGTAAGGCAATGGACACAGTTGACAAGATCAAACTGCAGCCCACAGACTGGGAAAAGATCTTCACCAATCCTACATCTGACACAGGGCTGATCCCCAAAATATGCAAAGAACTCAAGAAACTTGTCACCAATATAACCCTATTAAAAAATGGGGTACAGAACTGAAGAGAGAATTCTCAAGAGGAAATCAAAAAGGCTGAAATACACTTAAGAAAGTGCTCAAAATCCATAACTATCAGGGAAATACAAATTAGTACAATTCTGAGATACTATCTTACTCCTTCCAGAATGGCTAAAATTAGAAACACCAATGACAACTTATGTTGGAGAGGATGTGGAGAAATGAGAACACTCCTCCATTTCTGGTGGGAGTTCAAACTTGTACAGCCATTTTGAAAATCAGTATTTTCAGTTCCTCAGGAAAATGGGAATCAGTCTATCACTGATTCCCAGTCTATCAGAACCCAGCAATCCCCCTCTTAGGCATATACCTAAATGATCCACATCCATGTAACAAAGACATGTGTTCAACTATGTGTATAGCAGCATTATTTGTAATAGCTAGAACCTGGAAGCAACCCAAATCCCTCTCCACTGAAGAATGGATAAAGAAGATGTAGCACATTTAAATGATGGAATGCTACTCTCTGAAAAAAAAAATGAAATCTTGAAATTTCAGGCAAATGAATGGAACTTGAATAAACCATCTTGAATGAGGTAACCCAGTCACAAAACAAGTAACATAGTATGTCCTCACTCATAAATGGATTTTAGACATAGAGCAAAGGATTACCAGCCTATAATTCACACTGCCAAAGGAAGTATAACATAAGAAGGAATCTAAGAGATTCATACAAGGTCCCTCACAGAAAGGAAAGGAACAGGATCTCCTGAGCATATTGGGAGTGGAAGAGCAGTGAGTGGAGAGGGAGCTAGGAAAAAGAAAAGGGGAGTGTAGAGAGCTGAGAAGTGCCCCGGCTTAAAGATGGCACTGGCTTCCACTTTCCACCTACCAGAGGGTGAGTGCTCTCTGGTGTAAACAAGCCCTTATTTGGTTAAATCTGTTCAGCCTGTCTGCTTCAGTGTTAGAGTAGCCTAGCTGCAGGGTCCAAGTAGGTCACTGGGGTTGGTTAGTGCAAGGGGATTTAAGCCTGTGCAGGAGTCCCCTGGGTCCCCGCGGGTCAGAAGAACATGTTCAAGGATCCTGATTAAAACTGCATGATGAAGATCTTCCCAGAGTCGCATCTTCCTTGCTGGCAGGGGTAGGTGCATACAGGGGAGAAAAGAAAAGCATGTGGGACTAGGAAGATTGAATCAGAGGGGGAATAGATGAGAGAGAAAGAGAGAGAGAGAGAAAGAGAGAGAGGAAGAGAGAGAGGAAAAGAGAGAGAGAGAAAGAGAGAGAGAGAGAGAGAGAGAGAGAGAGAGAGAAACCATAAAAGAGGGAGCCATTATAGGTTTGAAGAGAAAACTGAATCTAGAGAAATATCCAGAGACCTACAAGACAAGACTGACCCCAACTAACAATTTGAGGAATAGTGGAAAGGCTACCCTAAATGTCCTTCCCTGATAATGAGAACTATGACTAACTTATCCATCATCATAACACTGTCATCTATATTTGATGAAAACAGAAGCAGACACCCTCAATTTAACACTGAGCTGAACTGGAATGCAGATATAGAGAGGGAGGACAAGTTCAGCCTACAGAAACACATAGAGACAGCTGATTTGAATAAGGAGAAGTTAATGGGTCCCCAGACTGATAGGTGGTAATCCAGCATTGGACTGACGCCAACTCCCTGAACATGGACCTCAGTTAGAAGGCCTGAGCAGTCTTGGGATCTGCAAATAGTGGAATCAGGATGTATCCCTGGTGCACTAAAGGACTTTGGGAGCACATTTCCCTTAATGTAGTGGCAGGAGAGAAGACTTGACAGATTTAGATGACCCCTCTTGGAAGGCATCACCCTCCATGTAAAGTGGGGGGGGGAAGAAGAGCGTTATCAGGGGGCATGGGAGGGTAGGGGAGAGGGATAGATGAAGGCAAGGAGGAAGAGTGAAGTGGGATCGATATGTAAAACAAAAATGATAATAATAAAAAGACTCTACATTAATAACATAAAAAAGGAAAAGAAAATGCAAACAGTGAGGTTTTGGCTCTATGCTATGAAAAGATTGCTAGTGATTCAACTTAGCATTCTACAGTGCTTTCCATAACCAACTGACTGCTTGTTCACCAAATAGTTTTGCTATTTGGATTGCAAATGCACATGTTTCTTGCAGTCAAGAAAAGATCATGTTTGACAAAGGACAAAAGGCACATAAATATTTGCTGCTCCTACATCATGGTGGAGAGATGTCAAGTAAGCCTCAGAATAATTTTCAAAATGTTCACAGTATTTGCAATACACTATTAATAACAGCCTTAAATTCTGTCCCTTTGATCTTGGTAAAGAAAGTCTTGAAGCAAGACTGACTGACTACTATGTTACAGCTCAAAACAGGTTTATTTAAGATTGATTGATTATTACTTTACAGCTCAAAAAATATTTATTTAATCTCAGTCACTTAATTCTCACATGATATTTATGCTTCTTTCAGGTCTTGGAAAAAAAGAAAATACTTGAGTACTGGATAAAATAAGCAACTCTGATAAGTCTGAATCAATGGCAGACATTAGGATCTACATGATTTTGTAGGTATTTGTCTTTCCACTGCATGGCATCTGTGATGTCGTGTTGGCATGCTATTCCTGTTGAACCTGACACAAATGTTATTTGTGTTTTCACCTCCTCAGCCAGCAATGGAAGATTAATTATTTTTCTAGCTACCATGCACTTGAGCATATGCACACCTAAACATAACTGTGAGGTGTAGGAGTAGATTTTGTTAAGTGTAATTATATCTGTGATGAAGAGAATAATGTTGGACATAGAGCTAGTCCTCAAAATGAAATAACTGTCTAGAAAGAACTGTATATTTTTGTTTTTCTTTACAAAGACTTACATAAAAGATCAGATACTAATCTTCCTAAGTAATCCTGTAAAGCAATTGATACTATCTACCTACTCTTTTACTCTATTCTACTAAATATTTGCTTGGCTCTCATGACTGAGAAATGATTGCCATTGTTCTACAGATAAACTTGTAGGCTCCAAAGAAGAGGTATACATATATTTATAATTCCCATTTCAAAAAATTTTGACTATCACTCATTGAATAAAAGTGCAAATAAAGCTATCTAAACATAGGATTACTGAGAATTTCTATTTTATCAACTATTTTGAATCAAGTACACAGTCTTATTTATAAAGGGAGTGTTAAGAATGGTGTCTGTGAGCTGATGTACAAGCTAGATGGAACACAATAGAAAGCAATTGCTAGAATATTTTTTAAAAGAATGGTCCTATTCATTCTGAACTCTGAGAGCATTTGTAAACAAGCACTTCACATTCTCCTCTTCTCTAGATGCATGCTGTATAAGCATATATGAACATGTCACTTACATGATTCACAAGCAGTTTGCTCTTTAACCTCTTTTCCATTGGCTTTTCTGTGATTCTTCACAGAAAAATGGAGATCTCTATAGAAACCAGAGAAGTATTGTCTCCCATGCTCACTAAAGTTCTTCTTAGCCATGAAACTGGGACAATGACACAAAACAGAATGTGCCTGTGTTCTACAAAGTTTTCTTCCAGGCAATAAGAACTTCATTATTTCCTCATATATAGAAACACAATGTCTTTAGAGCCCTTGGAATCCAGTGAATTTATACTATTTCATCAGGTTTCTAATCAAAGGGAGTACTCAGATGTTATTAAGAGATCCAACTAAGCATTTCTGATAATGCTCCCTCTGATGGCATTACTTTGAAATTTAAAAAAAATAAAAAATAAAAATATCCTTCTACTTTGCTAAAGGTGTTTATCAGCTGTAGGAGTTCCCTGATAGAGTTTATTGAATCACTTATGTAAACTATCATATCATCTGCAAATAGAGACAGTTTGACTTCTTCCCTTCCAATTTGTATCCCCTTGATCTCCTTTTGTTGTCTTATAGCTTTAGCTAGAACTGCAAGTACAATATTGAAGAGATATGGAGAGGGAGGACAGCCTTGTCTTGTTCCTGATTTTAGAGGAATCGCCTTAAGCTTCTCTCCATTCAGATTGATGTTGGCTGTTGGTTTACTGTATATTGCTTTTATTATGTTTAGGTATGATCCTGTTATCCCTGCTCTCTCCAAGGCCTTTATCATGAAAGGGTGTTGAATTTTGTCGAAGGCTTTTTCAGCATCTAGGGAATTAATCATATGGTTTTTCCTTTTCAGTTTGTTTATATGGTGTATCATATTGATAGATTTTCATATGTTAAACCATCCCTGCAACTCAGGTATGAAGCCTACTTGGTCATGGTGGATGATTTCTCTGATGTGTTCTTGGATTCGGTTTGCCAGTATTTCATTGAGTATTTTTGCATCCATGTTCATCAGGGATGTTAGTCTGTAGTTTTCTTTCTTAGTTGCATCTTTGTGAGGCTTGGGTACCAAGGTGATTGTGGCCTCATAGAAAGACTTTGGTAATGAACCTTCTGTTTCTATTTTGTGGAACAATTTGAGGAGTATTGGTATTAGCTCTTCCTTGAATTTCTGGTAGCATTCTGCACTGAAGCCATCTGGCCCTGGGCTTTTTTTTTTTTTTTTTTTTTGGTTGGAAGGCTTTTGATGAGTGTGTCTATTTCATTGGGGGTTATAGGTCTATTTAAGTTGTTTGTCTGTTCTTGATTTAATTTTAGTAAGTGATAGTTATCTAGAAATTTGTCCATTGAATTCTATTTGAGTAGGGTAATAAATTATTCCCCTTTGATTTTGAAAAATAAAAATATCCTGCTGTCCAAGTCAATTATTTATAAGATCACCACCTAGTCTACTACTCTACAATGCCTCCACATACAAGATCCTTTTTCTTTAATTATTTACTACAAGGACTGAGCATATTGATTCTAGTGATAGAAGGTGGTAGGGGTGATTAAATATCTCCATGAGATTAGATTGTAAACCATTGTGCCTTCTATCCATCTAGATGGTGTTATCCACCTTGTAGTATTTTGGTTTGATTGCCTTGAAGAAGCCAGTCCCCATGTCAGGACACAGTCCTGTCTCAGTCCCCAGTTGTATAGTAGTCCCTAGAGTAACTTGGAAGTAAGTTCTTCCCTACTGGTTACTTCAGGTATAACTGAAGTCCTAGTTCCCAGCTGGCAGTTTGACAGTAACCTCATAGGATTCCCTAGCAGCATTCCCAATACCTAGTTAGGTAATACCTGGAATCCTGACCAATAAAACTGTGAGGTAATGAACATCTTTCATCCACTGAGATTTTTAATTCAGTAATTGCACAGTGTGAGTAGAAAGAAATTTGTGTGAATATTCATATTCATGTGTTTAATTTTTAGCTTTTACATATATTTGTTGCATTTTTGATAAATTATTTTAATTGAATACTTCTCACGTTTGCTTTCCTTCTGCACATTATTTGTCTGTGTATGTGATTTTTTTCATTAATCTTCATCAGGAAACAATATTTTTAGTCTTTTCAAATAGCTGAATTCAATTTGAAGTAGATTAAAGATTTAAAAGTGAAAAATAATGTCATAAAAGTTAAGAGCCAATTAAGAGTAAAATGGTAAAATATAAATAAGTTACAACATAATGCAAATAAAAATATAGATATATAATATTGACATTAGAAAACTAAAACTGTGGGTTTTCATTTGTGGTTTTACTTTTATGGACATGTATACAGCTTAGATACTCAGAAAAATAATTTAAATGGATGAACATATTTGTTATGATAATTTTAACAACACTTTAAAACCCAACATGTGATGAGATAAAGATGATTCTCTAAATCAATGTGTATCAACATGTACTATTATGAATGTCTATTTTAGTTTTGGTAACATTTTATGAACCCTGATTTAAGGATTAGTCAATATGTTTCTAAATAATGCATAGCATCTTTATCAGTTAACCTGATAATATATGTTGTTATTCACTGACATCGACATCAAATCAATGTGTACAATAGAAGTTTATGTCCCCCAGGTCATCAAATGCACTTGTTCATTCAATCAACAATGCACAGACACTATCACACATTTGTAGTTAAGGAAAATGTTTTCATTAGTATTTTCAAATTTACTGGGGAAGAAAGAGCATTGTTGCTACTTTAAATGACATATTGAATGTTAAATCATTTTGGACCCTTTTGAGGTTCTTTCAAATCACCAGTTTGACACTGCTGTTATTCTCATCCTAGACTTGCTTATGTATCATTCAGAAGTGATGCCCACTTTCAACACAGGTCATTCCTTTCATAACAATCTCTCCCCATTAAAGTTTGCCCCCTCATTTTTTTAGAAAATGTTCCTTGATTTATGGGTTGCAATATGCCAAATAGAACATGTGTTTTCACCAGATATCTTTTTAAAATTTTGCAGACACTGTTCATATTTGCCTTCTTCTTCATAGACCACATTTATTTGGATTCCTAATAGTTTACCATTATAAGTTACCAGTCTTGGTAGCCTCGGGTTTGAAGCTAATATTCCAGGTGTAATGAGGCTTGGATGTACATGGGACATGGAAGAAATCTGTTGAATGAAGGAATAAATGGGTAGATTTGCTTCATCATGTGTATACATTGCATTGTTGATTTGTTTTTTATACCAGCACTCCTATATCAATGACCAACTCTTCATGAAAGAAAAAAAGAATAAGAAGACCAGGTAGGCTTCCTGCAGACCTTCTCTGTTCTCTCTGTTAGCCCAGACCCAATCCCTTAGGCTCCTCCCTAGCACTGAAACATAACACCAAAGCTGCAGCATTCCCATTCCCCTATCTATAACTCCTGTGGATCCTACAACCGTTCCTTCTAAACCACCTTCCCCCATTCTGTGAACACACCAGCCAAATAGGTTACTAGCAGGCAGCACACAGCCATCACACTCTGAAAATTCAGAACAGAAATAGAAGCCAAAGTACAAAACACACACCCCACAAAGATAAATACTGAAGTCAGCACATGGACCTAATATCCCCCTCAAACCCAGATGCCTAGATTCCAGCATAAGAATACAATCAATAATAGCCTAGCAATTATTCGTTAGTTAGTTATTATTAGTTAGTTAGTCCTCCTAACTAACACTCACATTCAGAGGTTCTGGGTCAGTTCTATGCTGGTTTCCCAGCTATCAGACTGGGGTGCATGAGCTCTCCCTTGTTCAAGTCAGTTGATTCTGTGGGTTTCTCCAACCTGTTCTTGACCCCTTTTCTCATCATTCCTTCCACTCTGTAACTGGATTCTAGGAATTTGGCTAGTGTTTAGCTGTGGGTGTCTGCTTCTGATTTCATCAGCTACTAGATGAAGGCTCTAGGATGGCAAATAAGGTAGTCGTCAATCTCATTATTATGGAAGGAGCATTAAAAGTTGCCTCTCCACTATTGCTTAGATTGTTAGTTGGGTTCATCCTTGTAGCTCTCTGGGCATTTCCCTAGTGCCAGATTTCTCCTAAATCTATAATGGCTTCCTCTATTGTGGTATCCCTTTTCTTGTTCTCCTCTATCCTTTCCCTGTGCCAATCCTCCTGTTCCCTCTTGCCTACCTCTCCCCCACCTCTTCTACCCTTCTTTTTCTCCTAACTCCATCTCCCCTCCCTCCATGCTCCCCATTTGCTTGGGAGATCTTGTCCCTTTCCCCTTCTCCAGGGGACCATGTATGTCTCTCCTAGGGTCCTCCTTATTTTCTAGCTTTAATGTTTGATAATTTGTGGTGAGGGGACTTTTCTCAGGTTCCAATTTACTTGGTATTCTGTATACTTTTTGTATCTTTATAGGCATCTCCTTCTTTAGGTTAAGAAAAAATTTCTTCAATAATTTTCTTTTGTAAATACTTTCTAGGCCTTTGAGCTAGGGTATTCTTTTCCTTACTCTATACCTATTATTCTTAGGGTTGGCCTTCTCATAGTTTTCCATGATTTCCTGCATGTTTTGTGTCAGAAACAAAAGGGAGACACAACCACAGATGCCAAGGAAATCCAGAGAATTATAAAGACATACTTTAAAAATCTGTACTGCACCAAACTGGAAAAATTAAATAAATGGATAATGTTTTTACCTAGTTCTATGTACCAAAGTTAAATCAAGGTCAAATAAACTATTTAAATAGGCCCTAAATCCCCAGGGAAATAGCACTTGTTAAAAGTCTCTCAGCCAAGGAAAGCCCAGGGACAGATGGTTTTAGCACAGAATTCTACCAGAGTTTCAAAGAAGAGCAAATAACAATACTCCTCAAATTATTTCACAGAAGAGAAACAGAAGGAACATCGCTTAATTCACTTGATGATGCTACAACTACCCTGATACCCAAGCTACATAAAGATTCAAAAAGAAAGAGAATTACAGTCCAATTTCACTTATGAGCACAAATGCAAACCACTCATTACAGTACTTGCTGATTGAATCTAAGAACTTATCAAAAGATCATCCTTCATGATCAAGTAGGCTTCATCCCAGAGTTTCAGGGATAATTCAATATAGCAAAATAAGCCAATGTAACCCACCATATATACAAAATGAAAGGAAAAAATCAACAATCATCCCAATAGATGTATAAAAAGCCTTTGACAAAACCCAACACTCCATCATGATAAAATTACTGAAGAGGGTATGAATAAAAAGGACATGCCTAAACATAATAGAGGCAATTGACAGCAAACCTATAGCCAATGTCAACATAAATACAAAGAAACTCAAAGCAATTCCACTAAAATCAGGAACAAGACAAGTTTGTCTACTCTTTCCATATCTATTCAATGTAGAATCAAGTTTTGACTAGAGCCTTAAGACAACTGAAATAGATCAAGGGGATACAAATTGGAAAGGAAGAAGTCAAAGTATCATAATGTGGAAAACATAATACATACATAATTTTAAGTAAATATAAAATAATATAATTCCTCAAGCTTTATAAAAGAACCTTTGTATTATTTGTACCCATCCCTCATTCTTCTTTTGTAGTTACTCTATAGAAGTAAAATTTTGGAATACTGCTATAACTTCAAAGGACCCCCACCCATAGCCTTAGGTACCTACTGACATGCTTGTCTTTATGAATGTTGTTTTTGTAATGACCATACAAACAACATATTTTATGTCAAATTACTTTGTATTAGCATAATCTTCTCAGATTTAATCCATTTTGTGGCACCATCAATATTCTATTCCATCTCAAAATGAATAATATCACATCAAATTGCTAAAGTGTGTTTATAGTTTATTCATTACTCACAAAGATAAGGGCTCATAAACTGATTGTAATCTTTGGCTACGAATAGCATTACCATAAAAATCTGTGTGCACATACTGCCTATGTGTATTCTCTTGGATATACACCCAGAAGTAAAATGCTACAAATACACTATCCATATATATATGTGGGAGTTTGGCTCCGAAATACAATGCTTTCTGAACATGCTTAATGCTCTGAGACTGAACCTCAGACTACAACAAAGAACAAAATGTTCTAGCTGGCTTGGATTTGCTCAAATTGAGTCATCTCATAGCGGGGAACCTCAATCAAGATAATGCCTCCATAAGACGGGGCTGTAGGCAAGAGTCTATGGCATTTTCTTAATTGGTGATTAATATAGGAAGGCCCAGCCAATTGTGGGTGATGTCACCCTTAGGCTGGTGGCTCTGAGTGCTATAAGAAAGCAGTCTGAGCAAGCCACTAGGAGCAAGCTAAGAAGCAGCATTCCTCCATGCTCTGCACCAGCTCCTGCCTCCAGGTTTCTCCCTGATTTAACTTCCTGCCCTATCTTCCCTTAAAGAATTGTGATTCAGGATATGTAAACCAAATAGACCCTATCCTCTACAAGTTGCTTTTGATCATGATATCTCATAACAGCAATAGTGAGCTTAAAACAACAATGAGAACTATTGACATTTGAAAAATATCTAAAGGGAAAATAGGCTGACATGGATTTTCTTACCTGTTATTTTTCTCAGATGAAACTGAATTTAAGTAAGTCTTGCTTCTAACAAACTAAAGAACAAATGAAACTCTAATAAAGAACTAATTTGACTGAACAAATTGTATTGTTTAGAAAAAGATCAAATTATACTTGGTAATAAAAGTTGATATTAGGTTGAAATATTTAATAAAATTTAATTATGTTTTAATTTAAAAGTTACCTTTTAGCTGTGTCTGCTTCTGTTTCCATCAGCTATTAGACGAAGGCTCTATGATGGCATATAAGTTAGTTATTAATTTTATTACCAGGGAAGGGCATTTAATGTGGCCTTTCCAGTGTTGCTCTGATTGTTAGTTGGGGTCATCTTTGTAGGTCTCTGCACATTTCTCTAGAGTCAGTTTTCTCTTAAAACCTATAAGGGTTCCCTGTATTATGCTCTCTCTCTCTCTCTCTCTCTCTCTCTCTCTCTCTCTCTCTCTCTCTCTCTCTCTCTCTCTCTCTTTCTTCATCCACTGATTCAATCTTCCTAGTCAGGGGTCAGGGGTATGGGAGGGAAAAAGAACTGGGATCAATATGTGAAATAAAAAATTTAAAATCCTTTTAAATTTTAAATGTATTTTTTTCTGGATATTTACATTTTAAAGTAAATACATTCAATTTTGAAGAAAAGTCATCAATTCAAAGTGAGGCTGTGATGAGAAAATGCTCAGAACAGAGATAGGTTATTCTCAGAAGTAGTGGAGGAATATGTGGATGATATACATTAAATGTGGCTACCTAGGAGTTACAACAGTGCTATCAGTTTTACTATTACATATCTCTGTTAACCCAGAACCTTATTGGGTGCTATACAGGAGGAGAATTATAGCTGGCAGAAAATTGCTTTTATTATTTTTAATGAACTTTGACAATGTTCTGCCCATTGCGCTTTTCACTGGTCACATTTTCACTGACCTCATCTATCCTCTCAGGACTCCTTTCACAAGGGCGCGTGAACCAGCTTTCATCTGCTGCTGATTTGCCAAGTCTTCTCAGAAAGGTATCCATGGAAACCAAATGCAGAGACAAAGGGAAGCACATGCAGAAATGCAGAGATGGATTAACTTTAATTTGCAGCCTACCATGTCCTCTTCTTTGAACCTTAATAAGGAGCCAGTGTTTCTAGTACAGCCAATACCAAAGGCTTACGAATCTCTTATGTGCTATAATTAAGATAAATGCTAGAAATATTATTCCATTTTAATATAATAATGTGATAAAGCAAAAGTAACACAGTCATGTGGCATTTCAAAATGAGACATGGCCCAGAAAACATAATGAGACAATTAAGTTATTGTAAAAAAAAAATCAGAGTATATTTGTACAAACCTAGATGCAATTCAAAAAAAACCATAAACACAAGATGAATCAGGTTGTCATCAGCTGAATAGGACATTCTGTTTTACAGAAAGTTTATGTTTTTATAAGTAGAATTGTATTCTCATATATCCATAAACATAAACTGCATAGTGCTGTAGATACATAAACCAGTAGCACAACTGTCCATTATCAAGTAGTATTCACCAAATAATACTGTTTGTGCTGTAAATTTACATGAATAGCAATATAGTAGGCTTGTTTAGACCTGCCCCACCACAAATGTAACAAAAATAATGTTACATTTAATTGTCACCAAATGATGGAAATTTTTCAAGTTTTATTATTATCACTTGAAACTGCTTATAAATTAGTTTTTGTTTCAGGATTACTTATTTTTATTTTATGTTGTGAGTGCTTGTGTGCATGTATGTATGTGTACCACATACATGCCTAGGCCTGCAGTGGCCTTAAGGGGATGTCAGAAACCCTGAAAGTGGAGTTACAGATGCTTGTAAGCCATCATGTGGGTACTAGGAATGGAACCCAGGTTCTCTGAAAAGGCAGCAAGTGCTCCTAACCACTAAGCTAGTGTCTCTCCAATGCCTCATTATTGACTTATGAGGCCAGCATCAAGTGTGACCCATCATTGACTGAGAATGATTGTATGTGGTATTTGAGATCTAATAATAGTAATCGGCCACACATAATATTTAATAATCTGCACTACAGATTTTTAATTATTATATTTTATTCATTTTTATGTATGGATGTGTATGTGTATGCCCATGGCACTGAAATATAAATTTTGAAGAATAACTTATAGGAGTTACTTCCTTTTTTACATTACATGGATCCTGGAAATTAAACTTGGGTTATCAAGCTATATGGCAGGTCTCTTTACTTGCTAATCTATTTTGCTGGCTCAGTTGTATGTTTTTTTGCCTTTTGTTTGATTTGGTTTTTGCTTTTAATTGGAAGGAAAAGAGAACTCAGATGTTTTGGGGGGGTGTTTGTTTTGTTTTGGAGGGAGGTGGTTTTGTTTCTCACTATCTTGTTAATTTTTCCTCCTTTACCTCTCCTACATTTGTTTTTTATTGCTCAATTCTTCTCTATTACTAACTTTCCCAAAATTCCAAATTGTCTCGGCTAATAACAATGATTTATATTTCATTCTATTTTTAAGGCTTACCTGACATTTCCAGGTCAAAATAATTTCTTTCTTCTGGACCCATTTTATATTTTAAGTGTAGTGATCAAGGGTCACTTATATGTACCTTGTTCCATAATAAGTTTCAGTGAAAATCTGTCTGGCTCATCTTTCTTTTTTATTATTCTCTGTACTTTTCCACACATTCTTATGAAATCATCAGTAAGGGTTTGCTAGATTAATAAATGTATTTGTTCATTACTATAAGGAGAAAATTCTGAGTCTTGACACCCCAGGTGGTACTCAGAAGTCCTTCACTGGTACCTGGGCTTATGCACAGTCATTTCACTGTGTAGTTCTTTTTATATTTAGAAAATTTTTTAGCATTTGCCATAATGGAGATCCCACCTAATTGAAATTCCTATTTAAGAATCAAGAATTAAAAAAAGAAGACAATTAGAGTGCAACAAAGTGGCTGGGTCTAAATGTTTCTGTTTAGTTCTGATCACCATTAAATTTCAAGCTCTTAGACATCACTCTAAAATAGTATAATTGACAAGGGCTGTTGGGCAGCTACACAAGGATATCACTTACAAGGAGATATCTACCCCATATTACAAATAGCTAAAGATTCTCAGCTGTGCTCAACCTTCCCCTGAGCTACAGTGGAACACTGAATTGTTGGCATTAAATGCATGGAGATATGCACTCCATGTTCATTGGATAGTCCAATAGATGCAGCAATAATGCAAGCAACAAGATAATACAAATTCTTATTCTCAAGCAGTCAGTATTCATCTACAGTCATCTACACTATTACATTTAAATCCTGAATTTTATACCAAGCAATTCCTGAGATATCACAGTTCCTCATTTAACTTTCACTTTTTTGTGTTATGTATATTGTTGGATCGCTCAGAATTCAATTGGATTAGACAATATAAAATATTGGCTTTGTGTGATAATTAAAATGTCATTTGTCTCTAAACACTTTAAAAAATATAGTGTTTATATGTCTATCACAATACATTTTTTATTATGGATTCTGAACAATTTTACAACATTATGAAACAATTTCTCTTCTATTGGGTTTCATTAATATTATTATAATTGACATTGATTATTTTTATAAACCTATTTATATATTGTTTGTGTGTTTACATAAAACAAATGTCCCTTACTTCCATGAAAGTATCTAAGAATGTGAACTAGATAGAAATGTAGATTTTCAGAAGTGGGTAGTGATATAATATACCTTAAAAGCATGCAATATTTGAAATAATCAGCAACTAGTTATTTAATTCAAACCATGTAAACCACCATGGTTTTCAGGTTGGGCCTTCTATGAATTCCATTGAAATTCATCAAGTCTCAAATTGCTTACCCTGGTCCTGTTGCATGTTTAAACTATCCAGTGTTAATTTTGATTTATGCTATGTGCTGGCCAAAGCCAGTTCTGGCCACTGAAATGTGACTGATAAATTCCACTGATTTTTTTTTCCTTAGAGGTAAGAGGAGTCTGCATGGAAATACTCAGCTGTTAGGAGCTTGGCTAAAAATTCTGAAAGTTCACTATTCTTTTAATTCCAGAAAAATCTATTCATTGGCACAATAAGTGGCAAAAGGGTATCTTTATCATTAGATCTCCTAAAGGAAAGATGTAGTGATCACTTTGAATGTAGTAGTTTAGAAACAACCAGCCTCATTAGAGAAATGCTGACAAAACAGAAGTGAACTCATTTGTGAGTGTGTGGGGAGAGGAAACTTTGTGTTAGGATGTGTTACATCAAAAAAGGTTTCCTTAGAGAAACATTCCAGAGTCTAAGGCATAAACACTTTAACTAGCATGTGTTACTTAAACCAATCCCCAGACATATTAATGTACCTTGCCTCATGACTCCCTCACACATTAGGATCAAACCTAGTGGGAAAAAAGTCATAGTAATAATGAGCATTAGATGCATCTCATAGGTATGGCTCTTGAGATTAATTATTTTTTAGAAATTGTCCTATGTGATCCCTTTTGAGAGACATTATAGATTTGATGTAAGTGGTAAGAGAAATTTCTGTGTGTTTTCTACTATGAACTTTCTGTTACCTAATTAAAACTAAGGCCCATTATTTCAACAAATAATTGTAACAGACATTATCACAGAGCACACACGTCATCCACTGTAGAGAAGAGGCAGGAGAAGAGAGGTAGCACTGGGACTAATACAAACTCACGCTTAATGAGTGTGGGACCATGTGAGTAATTTTGAGAAAGACGCCTAGACTGACAGTCAAAACTTCTAAACTGGAAAACAGGCATAAAGCAGTAGGCACATATTTCACTAGCTAATTGTTATAATAAACAAAATGTGTGTATAAAGAGCTCATTACAGCACTTACTTCGTTGTAATATTATTCAAATTGTAACAATGTACTATTTTTGTGTTATTTCAAGATTTCTTTATGGTGGCTTTACTCTGTTTTCTTCTATATACAGTTATAATGTTTAACAAGCATGTAGGCTTTCTCACCTTAGTCAAATCCTATTAATCTTAATATACATTTTAGTCTTACAGATTTGCTACTAGTAAATCACTTTGACAGATTCTTAATTTCTTATAACAGTTACCAGTGAGAATACTTCCTTCCCTGGTATTTAATAAGAATTTTGGGCAAATGTAAACAGGGTTCTTTTCTCTACTTTTTTTGTTTTGTTTTGTTTTTAATACAGTATTTCTATACATCTACTTATAACTTGTAAATTGCTGCTATAGCACAAAATTATTCCCTATGACATAAAAATACAATTCCAAAATTAATTTATATTACTTTATTGGATCACATACCCCCTGGGTTTTGGCCTTTCAGTTCAGCCCTCAAATTGGAATCTGCACACTTGACTTTTCTTGTTCGCAGGCTTTAGGTGTGAAATTCAAATGAGTTTATAATTATACCTCCAGACTTACAGTACCAGACATAGTTTTGTCTAAGAGGAGTGGGCTTGAAATGCAAGCAGAGAACAGTAGTTTACCACTTTATCAGTCATGTCATTGTGTACCAGTGGCCACATGGTGCCTAACAATTGTAGAATCCATACCTCCAATTCATGCATTTAATGCCATGACTCCCATCTTCAGTTTTCCACTGTGGCTCAGTGCAGAAGGCTGAGCACAGCTGACAGTCTTTAGCTATTTGCAATATATGGGTGGATATCTCCTTGTAAGTGATATTCTTATGTAGATGTCCCACAGCCTTTGCCAATTATACTATTTCATGCTATATTTCAGCTGTCTTGATATTGTGCAAGTCAACACAACAGCTGTGATACTATTAGTGTGAAAGCCTTGTTAGGTCTAGAAGAATGAATTTCATGGCATTCTCCCAGGTTTTCCAGATCTACATTTGTGATGTTTTTGAATCATTGTTGGTAGTAGGGTATCTTAGAAAAAGTTGCCTCATTTAGCACTGAGGACTAAGTCTCTTAGTCTCAGTATTTGGTGATTTGTGCCTCTAAGCATTGACTTCTGTTCCCTAAAATAAGAAGTTTCTTTTACCCATGTTGTGAATAGCCCACATCAATAAATACATAAACATACATATTGAGAAGACAGTTTGGCCACATGGTCATTCCACAAAATAAAAATAGTAGATCCTATATAAAGATCTATGATCTCCCAAGCCATGAACTTTTGACTAGGGTTACAGTCAAGAAATTCCCTTCTCTGGACTAGGCCTGTAATCCATTCAGAAAGAGGTCAGTTACTGTAGTGATTTCAGTAAGAATTATCCTCCATATGCTATGCGTTTGAACACTCCATTCCATGATGGTGAATTTGTTTGGGAAAGTTAAGGAAAGCTGTGGATCCTTGTTGAAGGAAGTGTCTCACAAAGAAAGGGTTTCTGGGAGTTCATAGCCTTGCCTCAGTTTCCATTCACTCTCTCTGTTTTCTAGGTGTTGTTGAAGATGTGGCCTCTCAACTTCTTGCTCTTTCTGCCATGTCTGTTCCTTGCTGACATCCCTCAGCCATAATGGACTAACAACTCTAGAAACATAAGCCAAAATAAACTCTTTCTTTTGTAAGTTTCTTTCAGTTGTGCTGCTTTATCACAGAACAAAAGAAAAAAAAAAACTAAGAAGGTGGCACCTAGCAGGGTAATGGTGGCCCAGGCCTTTAATCATAGCACTTGGGAGGCAGAGGCAGGTAGATCTCTGTGAATTTGATACTAAGATCAAAATCTACAAGAGATATTTCTAGGATGGGCTCCAAAGCCACACAGGAAAACCCTTTCTGGAAAAACAATAACAACATCAAAAGAAGGTGACACCAGCAGAGTGGGGTGTTGTGAAGAAACTACTCACGTTGCTTTTTGATAGGGAAGTGGAAGATCTTGAAACTTTGAACGAGAAAAGTAATTGAATACTGTAATAAAAATATTTTTAAAAGCTGTTTAAATAAAAGCCTAGAAGAGTAATGCTGCAAATAATTTAGAGAATAGAGGTCTAGTATATGAAGGGGGTGCAAGATAAGCTAAATGTAAAGGTAATTCATATATTATGGCAAGGATTCATTCAATACCTTCTGCCCATGTTCTAAGAACTTGTTTGAGGCTAAATTAAAAAGTAATTGACTCTTTTTTTTGTAGAGGAAACTTCAAGACAGCATAGGATTGAATCTGGGTAATAGTTACTACTCATAACTTTTATGTAGGTCTACAATGAAAAAGATTAACCAGGACAAAAGAAAATATAAGTTGTGCAGTTTGGAAAGGAAAAGGGGACTAAGTTCAGTGCTGAGCCCAGTGGTGGTAGTGCATGACTTTAATTCCAGCATTTGGAAGGCAGCTCTTCATTCAAGGCCAGCCTGGTTTACAGAGAGAGTTCCAGGATAGCCAGGAATACGCCAGAGAAGCCCTATTTTAGAAACAAGGAAGAAAAAGGAGTAGGAGGAGACCACGACCTCAATTCCTCTGGGTTGAGTGCCTTCAATCAAGACCCCACCCAGATAATCTTCCATCTTGTAAAAGGAGAAAGCCTATGAGGTTTTTCAGTCCTAGAACACAATTGCTCTAAAGTATAAAAGTTGCCGATACTGTTGTTGAAGGGAACCAGGGTCCATCTAAGATGGTAGCTAAATGTGGTATGTTGTTCTCATAACAATGGCTTTAAAGACATGGAAAATGCAATAGCAAATGGATGAGTTTGTCTATCTCGGCCGGCAAGGAAACACAACCATGACTCTTCTTCAACCAGTTTATTTAGGAACCTTTATTATAACCTTTATTTAGATCAGCTTCTGCCTCTCCCAGCCCCAGCAAGTCCTTAAATGTGCTCTCACAGCCCAATCAGCTCATGGCCACCTGGCAATCCTGAATAGGCCACAGAAGGAGGAAGCGTACCAGATCCATCAAGCACTTCCAAATAAGGCTTGTTTACAGCTAAACTTGAACTACCTAGCTTCCAGTCAGGTGCCATCTTGAGACTGTGGCTTCCCACGAGTTGGAGGGGGGTGTTCATTTCTTCCTCAGAGGTTCCCAAGAAATGCTAAAGACAAGTAGTATATGACAGTGTTGCAGTTACTTCAATAAGAAGTTCCTGAAAGGAAATTGTGTAAAGCTGTGAAAACAAAACCTGGGTTATGGTGGGGACCCCAAAAGCCAAAAGACATTCACCAATTAGAGTTATATACAGGAAGTTGAACCAATCCAACTAGTAGGTATATGTTGCAGAAGTCAAAACTGAAAAAAATTATAACAATCTAAGCTTTTGGAAGCCAAAGTCTCAGAGAAGAGACATGGAGCTTTAGTATTTACCTTATTGGTTTTCATTTTATTTTGATCCAGTATTTTCTCACTGTGCCATTATTCCTTTTCCTTTGAGAAGGAAAATGTATGTTCTGTGCTATTTGGAAGTATATGATTTGACTTGTGATTTTCACAGGGGCTTAGGGTTAAGAGATTGCTTTGAGCTTAAAAGAAACTGTGGATCTTGAAGCAGTATTGAGATTGTAAAAGACTTCGGGGACTTTAAAATGTGTCTTGAATTCTTTATACAGCCTTGAGCCTTTGGAAGACAAGGAATGGTATTTACTGGCTTGAATGAGCATGTCTCCCTTAGGCTCACATAGTCTAACACTTGGCTTCCTGGTGGTGATGATTGGAAAGGTTACGTAACAGTTAGAATGTGAAGCTTTGCCGGAAGATGTATATCACTGGGGGCAGGCATCATACCTCACTTCCAGTTCATTCTCTCTGGTTTCTACATATGGCTGAGAAATATAGTTTCCATGTTTTCAGTTTCTCCCTCCTGCTGCTGTGCTTGATTGCCACTTGCCATGGTGCATTCCTGCCATAATAGACTCTTATCCCATTGCAATCAAAATGCAAAATAAACCCTTCTGCAGGTCAATTTTTATCATAGTACTTTATCACAACAACAAAATGTAACTAATACACTGAGCCCATATTAGTAATGCCATGTTTGCATTAGTGAGCACCTCACTAGATTATATCTGAAATGCTTTAGCTCACTTTGTTTTCAAAGTGTGCCTATGTATACTCCACATTGTATACCTGAGAATATTTTTTTGTAGTCCATATACACATAGAACAGTTTAAAACATCAGATAATTACCACTCCAAGGTACACTCACTAGAAAATTTGGGGAAGTGAAACAGCTTGCTGGTTATTTGCAACCATCTCCCAGCAGATCCCTAATGGGCTTGAGACCCAGTTTCCTACAATGGTATTTCACATGCATTTGCCTAAGTGACTATCCTCTCTTATCTTACTTTTCCACTCCCTTACTCTGCATCCTGGGTGAATCTTCTGAATGAATTCCCTATACCTACATCCCATGCCAGTGTGAATTGTTGGAAAATTTAAATGAAATAAAATGACAAATTTTCCTTCTTCCCGAGTGGAAGCAATTCTGCAAGAAGAGATTGGAGGTGAACTTTTTCTGTGGGTATACAAGAAAAGCATTAATAACTTATCAAAATAGAATGGCAATTTCAAACAAATGACTCTTTAGATTTTCAAAATTTATGGTTATTTATTTATGATTAATATGATCAAATACTGATATATATATATAATGGTATACTACACAGACACAAAGTTGGCAGAACTTTGGGCTGACACACTTGGCAAAGGAAAATAATTTCAAACATATACAAAATCAAAAGGGAACACTAAATCAAAGAAAGAAATTTTCAATAAAATTACATCAAAGCATTGTAATATTTAGGGACACAAACATATATGATAAAAGTTAATAAAATATTAAAGAAAAAAGATAACTTCCAGAGAAAATTAAGATTATGATGTCAGACTAGTTCTGGTGGGAAATTCATTAGAATTATATTTTTTCTTTGTAGGAAGACTACATATGTTACATATGTTATAACAGTTCTTTATATTTAACATGCTTTCTTTAACATTATTTCCAGTATTCTTAATGTCTGGAGGGTAAAAAACATACTGTAGAAAGATGTCCATGATCAGGATAGTGGCTTGTTTATATATAGAGGCAGCTCACATTCTCCATGCAGACATGAGAGCTTCAGGTGAGCTTCAGAACAGCTGAGCTAAACACAAATTGGGTTGCTTAAGGAGGCAATCATCTTGGAAAAACCATACAATCCTAGAACAAAAGGCTGAGTTGTGCAAACAAAAAGTGAACAGGACTTCGTTTTTCTTGTTTGTTTGTTTGCTTGTTTTTGTTTTTTTGGTTTTTTTTTGTATTTTTATTTGTTTTGTTTTGTTTTAATTCTTGAAGACTGCCTTGCCTCTCTAAGAAACTGTAGCCAGAAAATGAGGAAAGGGAAAGAGAGACTGCCCCGCTCCACACCACCCCCCCCCCCCGCTCCCAACAAGTCTGGGAAGGGTTTGACATGCAGTGAACACAGAGTATTCTCACATGTGTTTCCAGATTCCTCTTTAAAATATTGTTTAATTGTATGTGTGAGTATGTGCATCTGATTGCAGGTTCCCTTAGAGGCCAGAATCACTGAATCTCCCTGAAGCTGGAGTATAGGAGGCTATGATCTACCTGAAGTAGATGCTGGAAACTGAATGGGTCCTAAATGAATCCTCAGAGGTGGCAATCTATATTAACTGCTGAGCATATCATGAGCTACTCCAGATTCCTCATTGGGCTCTTTTTCTTTTACTTAAACTTCCCATTCATATGCCAAATATTTTAGTCAATACCAGTTTTCAGTCTTCAATCTACCTAGCAAGGTTTGTTAAGTCACTGTAACATGCTAGTGCCTCTGCTTTGGCTAGATCCATCTTCAGAAGCTGGCCAGAAGACTTTCTCTATATAGAACTCTTTACAGCTTATAAATAACAAGATATTATCTGAAGCCACAAGAATGTGCTTCTTTTCATTAACTAGAAATTTTAAGGTGTCTTATCTAATGCAGACATTTGAGGAAATCATAACTACATCCCAAATGAAAAGTCATTACTCAAAGAGGACAAAGAAAAGGAGGAAGGGTAGAAAAAAGATGGAAAATTAAGATAGACAAACATGAATAGAGTCAGGATGGGGATATGGCAGGGGCATGAAAGGAAGAAAAGGAAGGAAAAGTTTGTATTAAAATACAACTCAAAAATAAACAAAAACAACAACAAAAATATGGACAAACAGAAGGCATAGGCTATTCTGTTTGCTAGATGGGGCACCCTTCCTCCTTTGTAAATAGTGTAATATCTATGAGAGTACAGTTTTTAGAGTTATAAACCCTGAAGTCTCCCTTCTGTTTATTCGCTAGTCATCCTTTGAAAACCCATTTTAGCCCTTTCTTAGTCCTTCACATAGTAAAAGTGGGATAATTTCAAAAATATTTTGTTGATCCCACCTGGAAGGCATCACCCTCCCTGTGGAGTGGGGGGGGGTTGGAATGGGATGGGAGGGTGGTTGGGGGACATGGGAGGGAGAGGGAACTGGGATCAATATGTAAAATAAGAATAAATAAATAAATAATAAAAATAAATAAATAGTGAAACCAAATAAAAACATTACACCACCCATGACTGGTCTTTCTTTACAGATGCTCAGGAAGGAAGTCGGGTTTATGTAGGAACTTCCACAGGGAAGATTTCACCTCTTTATTCCTAAGGCTGTAGATCAATGGGTTTAGCATAGGGGTAACCAGATTATTTAAGACCTGAACAGTTGCATCCAGCCAAGGACTTGGGGTTGGCCTTAAGTATATAAGAACAACTGGCATATAGAAAAGCAAGATGGCAGTGAGGTGGGCACTGCAAGTAGAGAAGGCTCTACGACGTCCCTCAGCAGAGCGGATCTTAAGAATAGCGCATACTATGAAGCTATAGGAAGTGAGGATGAGGAGGAAGCAGCTGAGAGGCATCAGGCCCACACTGACGAACCCCACCATCTCCAGGGCTGATGTGTCTGCGCAGGCCAGCTTCAGCATCACAGGAATATCACAGAAGTAATAGTCCACCTCATTGGGACCACAATAAGACAACTGGAAGGTGAGAGTAGTTAGAAAAGTAGCCTGAATACAGCCAAAAAATGATGTCCCTGTGGCCAGGATGGCACATACTCTGTGGTTCATGATGATTGAATAACGTAGAGGGTAGCATATGGCCACAAAGCGGTCATAGGCCATCACTGTGTACAGAAAACACTCTGTGCAACCCAGGAAATGGTAGAAGAAGAGCTGGCACACACAGCCTGCATAGGAGATGGCTCGGCTGTTTCCTGAGAGGTAAAACAGCATCTTGGGAGAGCTCACAGAAGGGAAAAATATGTCAAAAATAGACAGCTTACATAGGAAGAAGTACATGGGGGTGTGAAGCCGAGTGGAAGAGATAATGGCCAGTAAGATTAACAAGTTTCCCATCAGGGTGAAGATGTAGAAAGACAAAAACAGGACAAAGAGCATGGTCTCCAGACCCTCTGTGTCTGGGATGCCCAGCAGGATAAACTGAGTCACTGCAGAGCGATTCCTCATTGCTTTAAAACTTTTGCTGAGAGCTTTGAGTGTGCTTACTGTGGGCCAGTCTTCTTTTTTACCACAGGCAGCAATCAGATCTGTGTACACATATCAAATGGTACAATTGCTTCATTTGGTCTACTTACTTCTCAGGAAGAATACTCTCTGTAGGGAAATGGTTACCTTCTTTGCCAAGAGCAGCAGTTTAGAAATGTATTAAATCATTTTCAGGTCAGAAATATTTTTGAGCGCATTTTCTTTGACCATATTTATATTTTGAATCATGATGTTATCTTTAAGCAACATACTCTTACTATGCATTTTGTTCTGCGAAATAACAGAAAAGAAGTATATTATAAATCATGATAACTAATGCCAATCCTAACTTCAGTCTTATTAGTTTTATTAGTTAAAATGATTTATATAATACATCATGGACATTTGTAAGATGAAATTTACAACTATTTAACATAATCAAATATTAGCAAACACACTCTGTCACCAAAATAGAATTATGTACCACCTATGAATGTATCTAGCAAAACTGTAAATTCTAATTAAAATCTTTTATTATTTTATATATCTAAAACATATTTCAGCAAGGTCTTAATTTGGTATTAGTATTTTGTAATTGTTTGCAAATAAATATTTGTTAAATAACATTCTTAAATAGATTTATTTATATATATGTTATCTATTTTACAGTTAAGGGAATTTTTTTTAACTTTTATTCTTCTCTCATAGTTTCTCTCCTGACTGCAGTTTCCTCTCTCTCCACTGCTCCCAGTTCCTCCCCACAACCATCTCTCCTCCTGAAATAAACTCCTCCTCTGTTTCTCTTTAAACAAACAAACAAAAAGAGCAGGCCTCCCAAGGACAGCCACCTAACATGGCTTAACAAGATACTATAAGACTGGGCACAAACCCTCACATCACTGCTGGACATGGAAACCCAGTAGGAGAAAAGGGGTCCTAATCACAGCCAACAGGGCCAGAGACACCCCCACTCCCACTGTTGGGGTCCCACAAAAACATCAAGCCACACAATCATAATGTATATGCAAAAGACCTAGCTCAGACCCTTACATTTATTAAATATCATTATTAAGTCAATTCATACCTCATCTTTTCAAATTAAATCTCTTTAGAATTGAGAGTGTCCAAATGCCCAGGTCTGTAACAGTTATGTCTCTGATTACTCTGGCCTTTTAATCCTAAGTACAAAGAAACAACTCAGAAATATTAGCCAAGAGCAACAGCAGAAAAAAAAAAAGACATCAAATGATAAACTGACAAAATTTTAAAGTTGCCCACATACAAGTAGAGTAAGAGCAAGAAATACCATTACTGCAGTTAGTTATACTCTAAGTGGAGTATGCTGGAAGATGCAGAGGTCCCTCTTCTTGATCAGCCTAATATTAATGACATTAACAATAATGCCAACAGGATGTTTCTCTTCCTTCTTTCTTTCCTTCCTTTTTCCTTCATTCCTTCTCTTCCTTTCCTTTCTTCTTTCCTTTACTTATTAACACAAAAATTAATGAATACTTATTTTGTTCCAAAGATAGACACATTTAAAAATATGATTATTTTCAAAAAACATACCCATGAAAGTCGTGATTACTATTATTAGTAATCAGACCTACATATTAAAAATGGAAGTCCAGCTACATTAGTATATGGCAGACCTGTTGTCTTTCATCTTTTGGGCACTTAAAGTTTCAGAAATCTTTCTGCTGTCCTCCTCTCTCAAAGAACTAGATCCAGTGTTGGACAACAGCCTTGAAGGTGGGTTCTCATAGCTGCATAAATGTAGGAAATGATTTCATAACTTACCTCTTCCAGGTTAATCACACTTAATTAAAATCTCATCTGGTTTAGAAACAATACAATAATACACACACACACACACACACACACACACACATACACACACACACACACACACACACTATATATATGCATATATATATGCATATATATATACACACATACATATATGTAATTTTAAAGACTAAACTTACTAAACTTGGTATTATCTCTAAAATAGGAACTTTGTGGTCTTAGGCAAAGAAGATAATTGATTACTCAGAAAGTAATCCTTCTGAGAACTAAGTAGACTTACCCTGATATAAGCAATTGTTGAATTTGTATCTGTATGTAGGACAGGCTGCTGCCTATCATAAGAAAGAAAGTTGTCCCATGTTAAAAGCACACTCAAAATATTTCATTGCCAAAGTTTTATAACCTGACATTGGTTTTCTGACTGGTAAGTTTGCATCTTTTTAAAGTAAACTCAAGACATTCATCATGGGAGTTCAGACCAAACACTTTAACAAATGTCCCTAAGTTCCCTTTCTAAAAATAACCTGAGCCATTCTGTGTTCATCAACCTTAAACTCCAACTGGACACAATGAAGACAGACAGTAAAATAAGCAGTGGTGTTATAGGGCTGGGAGTGGATGTCTGCTCCTTGGTAGCAATTCTAGCCACACCTGAGTAATAGCTGTAAGCAAGTCAAGTTTCTGAGCTTTTCTTCTCCCCTTGTTTAGCAAAGGCCCTCAGAGGTATCTAGTTGTTGTATATGCTCAGACACCATGACATTCTGATTCTATAACCTCACTTTCTTTTAAGTCCATTAGAAGAAATAGGTGTTGTACTGACAAGGAGGGGCCCATGCAGGGGAGTCAAAGAGTAGCTAGACCTTGACAGAGCACAAATACTCACACCATCCTCCTGAAAACATGGTTCGTGTTTTGTTCACTAATATAGCAGAGCCTGACATTTATGTTTCTTGTCAGAGTCAAATGTACTTCAAAGGTTTTCCCATTACCCTTTTAATAAAGAAGAAAGTCTCATAGGACTTGAACAACCAGCATCAAAACATTCTCCATAAACTGCTTTCTGGGGAGTGTCTGGCAGAGCCCCTTAAGGCCTCTCTTTGTAGCTAGTAATAGCTCTGAGGGGGCAATTAGTTTGCCATCTTCATTCATCATTCAAACATGAAATAACAGTGATGATGTTGCAAAGAGATGCTCTAAAGTAGAAAAGTTCATGGGTAGCCAAACAGGCTCCAGATCTAACAGTTATCTGTAGTATTATATCTATATTTTGTGCCTTTTTATACCTTAAAACATTTGCCTATGGCAACATTTGTCCCACTGTTTTTCTTTTTCCTTTTTTATTTAAATTTGAAACAAGGTTGTTTTACATGTCAATTTCAGTTCTCTCACCCTCCCATTCTCCCCTATCACACCCACCAAACCCCAGCCCATCCCCTTTCTGCTGCTCAGGGAGGGTGAGGCCTTCCATATGGAGTCTTCAAAGTCTGTCATATCATTTGAGGCAGGAACTAGACCCACCCCCATGTATCTACACTGACAAAGTATCCCTCTGTGTGGGATAGGCTCCCAAAGTCCATTCATATACGAGGGATAAATACCAATCCATTACTTAAGGCACCATAGACTTGTAACTAACACCCACATTCAAGGGGTCTGGGTCAGTCCTATGCTGTTTTCCCAGCTATCAGGCTGGGGTTAATGAGCTCCCCTTGTTCAGGTCAGCTGATTCTGTGGGTTTCTTCAGCCTGTTCTTCACCCCTTTGCTCATCCCTCCTCCCTTTCTGTAACTGGATTCCAGGATTTTCACTGGTGTTTAGCTGTGGGTGTCTGCTTCTGATTTCATCAGCTACTAGATGAAGGCTCTAGGATGGCATGTAAGGTAGTACTCAATCTCATTATTGTGGAAGGGCATTAAAGGTTGCCTCTCCACTATTGCTTAGATTGTTAGTTGGGTTCATCCTTGTAGATCTCTGAGCATTTCCCTAGTGCCAGATTTCTTTTTAAATCTATAATGGATTCCTCTATTATGGTATCCCTTTTCTTGTTCTCCTCTATTCTTTCCCTGTATCAATCTTCGTATTCCCTCATACCTACCTCTCCCCCTCCTCTTCTACCCTTTTCTTTCCCCTAACTCCCTCTCTTTTCTCTCCATGCTCCCAATTTGCCTGGGATATCTTGTCCCTTTCCTCTTCTCCAGGGGATCATGTGTGTCCCTTAGTGTCCTGGTTTCCTAGCTTTTCTAGCAGTGTGAATTATATGCTAGTGATCCTTTGCTCTATGACTTAAATGCCCATATGAGTGAGTACATACTATATGTGTCTATTTGTGACTGGGTTACCTCACTCAGGATGGTGTCTTCTAGTTTCATCCATTTCCCTTCGAATTTCAGAATTCTTTTGTGGTTTTCTGCTGAGTAGTACTCCATTGTGCAAATGTACCATGTTTTCTCCATCCATTCTTTAGTTGAGGGGTATCTAGGTTGCTTTGTGTTTTGGTGACTAGCTTCTTGATTTCTTTGTACAATTTGGAAATCAAGCCTCTTTCAGATGTGGGGTTGGTGAATATCTTTTCCCATTCTACGGGCTGCCATTTTGCCTTGTTGACTCTGTCCTTTGCATTACAGAAGCTTCTTAGTCTCAAGAGGTCCCAATTATTAATTGTTGATCTTACTGTCTATGCTACTGGCATTATGTTCAGGAAGGGTCTCCTGTACCAATTTGTTCAAGGGTACCTCCTGCTTTCTCTTCTAAGAGGTTCAGTGTGTATGGGTTTATGTTGAGGTCTTTGATCCATTTGGACTCAAGTTTTGTGCATGGAGATAGATATGGGTCTATCTGCAGTCTTCTATACACCATCATCCCAGTTGTGCCAACACTGTTTGTTGAAGATGCTTTCTTTTTCCCATTGTATAAATTTAACTTCTTTGTTAAAAATCAGGTGTCCATAGGTGAGTGAGTTAATATCAGCGTTTTCAATTTGATTCCATTGGTCTACCTGTCAATTTTTGTGTCAATACCAAGCTGTATGCACTTAAATAAAGATGACAATATTTAATAGATGCTTCTAAGGACATTAATTATATGAAGGCAAGTTACAACAAGTTCTTTCTCACCTTGAAATAATTTGATTTTATTTATGCTGTGAAGCTATTCAATGTCATCAAACTAACTCAATAAATAAAAGAGCTTGGAATTAATAATTATAATTCAACTAAGCTTCCAGGGCACACACAACTAAAAACATGAGACTATCTATAGAAAATATTGACCTCTGTATCTGAGGTTGTAAGACTCAGACAGGCTATGAGGGTGGTTTTTCAAGACAGGGTTTCTCTGTGTTGCCCTGGCTGTTCTGGAACTCACTCTGTAGACCAGGATGACCTCAAACTCAGAGATCTATCTCCTATGCCTCCTAAGTACTGCAATTACAGGTGTGCACCGCCACCACACAGCAGAGAAACCTTAGCTACTAGGCTACAGTATTATAGCTAGCACTACCAGTGCCTTTCTAAGTATTGGAGCTGCATGGTGGGATCTCTAGACATTGTGATTCAAATTTTACCATAAAGTTATCACTAAGGTATTATGTAATTACTTCCATTTTATTTTATGTGTGTGTGTGTGTTTTGCCTACATGCATGCCTGTGCACTACCCAAGTGCAATACTAGTAAAGGCCAAAAGGCCTACAGCTGGTGTTGCAGATGGCTGTGATCTTCCATGTGGGTGCTTGGAACTGAACACAGGTCCTCTAGAAGAGCAGCCATTTCTTGTCCTAACTGCATGGTCATCTCTCCAGACTTATATCTCATTTATTTTTATAATAGAAATTTAGTCTCAACAACCTTAAGCAAATTAACCAAAGTGACAAAATTGCATTAACCACTGAGCTTAGTCCCACACCTGGAATTGTAGATAACTTACCTTTGAGCTATAAAGAGAAATAATATGTTTATTCTTAATTCTGATTTTCAAGTCCTCACTCCTAAGTGACTTTATCAGTCTTATGCAGTTTGTTGGAGGTTCCTAATGCACTTTCACATTGTTTGAATTAATTTTCCAACAATTGTGCAATGTAGGTCATGTTAACCTCATTAAATAAATAAGGGCACTGGAACTTAAAACAGTTACAGTATTCCTAAAGATAGACTGTGGAAGATCCCAGATACTGGCAGGCTTAGTTCACTTTCCACTACATAATCACTGATTCCTAAGATGACTCTAAGCAGAAAGCAGCTGTCCCTGTGAGAGTGAGAAATTATTAATAGTTCTAATAGGGTCATTTGTAGAGATCCTGCAAACTCAAATTACTGAAAAATACCAGAATTGATAACATATGTACTATATTTTTCCATTGCAATGCATTAATCATTTATAGTAATCCCCCTTTTCTCAAAATTAGTCATAATAATATTAAGATATTTACAAAGTAACTCTAACGTCACTATGCTTTGTGTAACTATGAAGGAATAATACTACCTAAATGCACATTTTTTTTAAAAAAAAATAACATTTTACCAAAAGGCTTGGTATTACATAAGATAAATGCATGGTTTTGTGAACACAATCTTTATTTTTCAAATTAGTTCGTGATACTGTATCTCTGAATTAAAGAACCCTTCTTAGGGTAGAAAAATAAGCTAAAGTAATGTCCTCTTATATATTGTGTCAAGAATAGAATCGTGCTAAATGTAAGTAAATAAGCATATTACCATGAAGACAATACTGTGAAATAAAGGCTGGGTGTGGTGGTAAAAACTCAAATCTAGCATTCTGAAGGCTGAAGCAGGCATGATTCTACGCTTTCAAGGCCAGCCTTGTGTATTTAGTATGTATATAGTTTTAGATCAGGCAAGGCTATATAGAGAAGCTTTGTTTAAAAACAAACAAACAAAACACTAGCAAAAACTATGTTAAAAGAGTTTTAAATTCTGACAGGACCTGAGTGAACCTTTAAAAGAAGGCTTCATAAAACTGCAATAAATTATGCACAGTTGAATAAGAAATTGTTACAAAATTATAGATATTCTTGCTCTAAGAATCACAGATAATATGCAAACAATGTTTTGTAATACATCTTCATATAATCATTAACATAGAAAAAATAATAGCTGTAGTTGACATGCTGCCATGAATTTAATATATCAAATATGTAATTCAACCTCTGTTCATCTATAGAGAAAATATTCTTTTGGGATTTCTAGGAGCATTCAGAGAAGTCTTAATTTTTAATTTAGATTAACATGTTAATTTAGGAGGTAATTTTGGCATGTCTATTAAAAACACAGAATGCTTAAAATATTTCACTAAGTCTGATGTTAGGTCATTGTGAGATAATTATTTAACCAATGAGGGAATATAACATCTGTTTGTCCATAAAATGAAAAATATGTCACTTAAAAACTAATACAAATAATACATAAGGCTTGTTTAATAGAAGCCTGAATTTTCTTTAGGAAGAATTAAGATAATAAGAAGTACAGGAAAACATTCTATCAAGATAAATTTTTTTTCCCTAAGGAGAATATTTAATAGAAAAGCTAAATACCTTTCCTGTCTCAGCATAAATAAATCACCCAAGACAATGCTGCTCCTCTCTTCACAGAAGGAATGCCAATTTCTAGTTTTATGATAGTGCATCAATGAATTCATTTAGGGAAACGTACAAAGGAATTTTGTCTTTTGTTCAAACATGGAAGTCCTGCTGTGCAGACCTAATTTTGTAATCCATGTGCTGTGCTTTATTCCACTCATTCTAACCTTCATCTGTAGATACTTTCTTTAATTAACTGGTATAGATAAAGTCTTACTGGATACTCTAGCTGATCTTGGATTTTCTATTTTCTTAACTCGGGTTCAGAAATTCTGGAATTAAAGGTGTTTTACTTACTTTTGTTTTGCTGTGATAAAACACTAAGACCAAGGCAATTTATAAATGTAAGTGTTTAATTTGGCTTATGATTCCATACTGTTAGAGTTCATAATGGCTGAGGGATGATATGGTGGCAGGAATAGCTGAAAGCTCACATCTCGAATGGCAATCAGGAGGCAAAGAATACACTGGGAATGGCATGTATGCTTTTGAAATCTCAAAGACTAACCTCAGTGGTATACCTCCTTCAACACAGTCACACATTTCAGTGCTTTCCAAGAAGTACTACTGGGGATCAAGTACTTAAACATATAAACCAATGGAAGCATTGACATTTAAACTACCACAACAAGTATGTGACACCATGTTCAACTTCTCTAATAGTTTTTAAAATCTATATTAATGAAATTTTAAAAAAAATTTAAGTATTATTTATGTGTATTGGTATTGTGTCTCATGTATATCTGCATATTATGTGCATTCATGGTACCTGTGGAAGCCAGAAGAGGACATCAGATATCCTAGAATTGGAGTTACAGAAAGTTGGGAACTACCATGTGGATACTGAGAATTGGACACAGGTCCTCCGGAAGAGCATCCATTTCTTTTATTTGTTGAGCCACTTATCTAGTCCCAATTATATGTTTAGTTTTAAGTCACCTTTCTTTTTAGTAGAAAGAAGGAAATACAATAGTCACATAAATATATGATTCCTCATTGTGTGTGTGTGTGTGTGTGGTGACATAAGATATGTATACTATAGATTTTAGCGAGCTGGATGGGGTGGTTTTGATTATGTATGGACAGAAATCACTGAAATACAAACAGGACATCCATAGTGTTGGTATTCTATAGCCTTGATTGCTAAAGGGACATAGTTATAGCTATTCTGTAAGAACAAAATCATACAGTTTTGAGACCCAGAATCTGTGATTTATCATTTGGTCACTATAAGAAACTTCTGAATTTGAACCACCCATGGTCCTAAAAAGGTGGCATCAAGTTTAACCCCAAGAACTTTCCTACATGAGCAATGCCAGTACTCGCAGCCAGTTCCAGCTCCAACAGCTTGGTTGCTAGGACTATCTCTCCTCATAAAGATGATAGAGTAATAGGAAATTTAAGCACTTAGGGCTTCACAGTTCTTTTTCTAGCAATCAGAGCCTAGAGTCCCTTGTCACATCCTTATCTATATCTTGCAATCATTCATCATCTGCCCCCAACAGTACTGTCTCTGCCTCCAGCAGCTTTTAAAACCTTTAGCTTTCATTCATTAGTGTTGTTCTCTTGCTACCACTGGCTGCCTGATACCATTTCCTCATTGTCCTACTTATAGGAAAGAAGAATATAAATAAATAAATAAAGTTGGCAAGGTTTAGCAACCACGGTCACTCATGCAAACAAAGGTTAACACTAGTCATGTGACTTCTCTTGAGCCAATAGGAAAAATAAGACTCCCGAGGACTGAATGAAAATGAATACAGGTTTTCTAGCATTCATCAAGGCTTGGCTTTCAAGTTCAGTTTTCATTGTGTCTCAAATGGTCATGAGTCAAGCATGTCTTCAGCCAGAATTACATCGGTGACAAGGGTTGCAATATCAGAAGTGGTAGTGGCATAAATACAAACAAGAGAGTGACTGAAGAGTTCTAGTTAGTGACCAGGATTGAAACAAAAAAAAGCACCTGAAATAGAGACAATGTTAGAGTTAATTCTGAACAAAAGGTCTATGAAGAGACAACAATGACAACAAAATATTCTATATAGAACAAGGGTTTTAATCCTGCCCTCAGTTTTAGTGTTAGAATCTTGAGGCACTAGTGGATTTTCTTGTGCTAAACATTGCAGGAGGCAGAAAACAAATCCAGGGTAATGATAGCACATAGGAATCAAGAAGGACTCTTATTAAAGCAATCTGGCTCTTTAATGTTCAAGAGAAATAAAAATGTCATTCATGAAAGAATATTTAAACTAATAGTCTAAAAAACTTTTCTTAAATATGTATTTTTATATTTAATTATGCATATGTGTATATGTCTGTGAGGGTATGTGAATGCGAGTACAGTTGCCAGTGAAAGCCTGAAGAAAGCATTAGATCCTATGAAGTTAGTGTTACAGAGAATTGTGAGACATGTTATAAATCCTGGACTAAACTCTGGTCTTCTGCAAGAGCTGCATGTACTCTATACCACTTGGGCCATCTCTATTGTCCTAGCAAATAGTACTTAATTGTGAAAACCGACATTTGATCACTTTTGAAGTTTGTTTGGTTTGCTTTGGTTATTTGTTTGAGACTCAAACTGTTCTGGAACTCACTCTGTAAAACAGACTGGCCCCATACACACAGAGATCATCCAGGCAGTCTTCTGAGTGCTAGGATTAAAGGCATGCACCACCATGTCTGGCCTGAACACTTTTTTAAAGTTTGCGTATGCCTATGTGTCTCTGTGGGAATACGTGAAATTATCAATGAAGACCAAAAGACAGTTCTTAAATACTCTGGAGCTCAAATAACTGGGAACTGAACCTGGGTCCTCTGGAAAAGTAGCACACTTTTAATGACTAAATCATCTCTCCAGACCCTAAATCTGAAGAAAGTACAATTTACATACCATTTCCTCACAGGGTAACCAAAGAAGAAAAATATAATAAAGCAAACATACTGCTTAAAAATTGTGACTGCTTCACCAATCCAAAGTAGAAAATAAATCATGATTGGTTTGTTGTTCATTTGCAGTAGGAGGCCCCACACTAAATCCCCAAGCTCTTACATAGCCGAGGAGTTGAGAGGTGAGAAAGGGCCAGGTAAATTCTTTAAAGAATATCCTTCTGAAAATGTCATGTTCCTTAAGCAACCATCTATTTCAAGTCTTAAATATATGCAGGCTACATAGATAAGAGACATTATGCATAAAATGTTATAAAATTACAAAGCTCCTCTCAGAATTTAATATGCACACAAATTAACTGGTGATCTTTGTTGCTAGTTTTTTCTTAGTCTTTACTCTTTTGGCTCTTTTAGGGGGCCTGACACCCAGTCCCTAAGTAAATACACACAGACAACTTTGCTTATAAATATCTATTCTTAGATTGGCTTATTCCTAGGTAGCTTTTCTTAATTTAAATTATCCCATCTAAATTTTTCCTGTGGGATTTTTCCTTTTCTTACTTCTGTATATCTTACTTTCACCCTTACTCTGCAGCTGGCTGGGTGGCTGGTTGCTGGGTTGCTGAGTTGCTGGGTGACTGGGCCCCTGATGTCATTCTCTGCTTTTTTTATTCTTCTGTCAAATTTCTATTAATTTTCTCTGTTTACCAGTCCCACCTATCCTTTCTCCTACCTTGCTATTGGCTGTCCAGCTCTTTATTAGACCATCAGGTGTTTTAGACAGGCAAAGAATCAAAGCTTCACAGAATTAAATTTAACTTAAAAATACAATACATCTTTGCATCATTAAAACAAATGTTTCACAGCATAAACAAATGTAACACACCTTAAAAATACTATCTTACAACAGCTTTGTGTTAACATGTCTATCTCAATATAGTCATTGTGGTGGTGCCTGAAATGTGTATGTCAAAAACAATTCAAAACACCCATCGGTTATACTAGCTCTGTTTCATAGTCACATTGATCCAAGAAATATTTATCAGAAAAAAAAGTTCTAAGTAACTAGATTTTATGGCATGGGCAATGTTTTCTACTTGGGATCCCATGTGAGGAAATGTTGCAACAATGACTAACCATCCTTCCATTTTTTAAATCTAGGGCCTGGAGAGATGGCTGAGTAGTTAAAGAGTATATGCTGTTCTTCCAGAAGACCCAAGTTCATGGAGACCAGGAGTCTGAAAGCTATTACATCTGGTACTATAGTGTACTAGCTTAATGCCTCGATTTCACAAGTGTGATATTAATTATCTACAGAGTAATTCAGATATCATCTTATAACCATTTAGCTATACATCCAGAATTATAGAAATGGCCTTCTAGCAAATGTTATAATCTTACTCATATGAGATAGTAAATCAGAGATCAGAGAGGTAGTCCAATGGTCAAAATCACTTGCTGATCTTAAACTAGACCAGGGTTTGATTAGGAGAACCTGTATCTATAACTCCAGTTCCAGAAAATTCAACACCCACTTTGGGTCTCTGTAGCTATCAGGTACACATGTGGTACACATACATGCATGCAGGTGCAAACATTCATACACATAAAAAAAATAGGTAGCTTTTTTTTAAGGAAGAAAGATAGTCTGTCTAGTGACAGTGTAACTGGCCTGAGAGACATGGAGATTTTCTAAAGAGACACATATAGCTCCTAATCTGAATGTCAGACTAATGAACAATGGATCCCTCCCCATGAGAATTGACCTAGAAATTTTATGCTGAGAGAAGAAAAAGGCCACAGCTATAGTGAAAGATTGCCTCTAGGAAAGTAGTCTCATGTTTCTAACAACATGTCAGACCACCTTACAAAGTGTGACTGAAACCCAAACAATGATGGTTCAGTGACAGATACCGCCACACCTTGACAAGGATTGCTTATATATGTATATCGTTGGACCTGTGTTTTAATCTTATCCCTTCTTCAGGACACTTAAGATAAAGGACCAAGGAAAATTTTGGGCTAGTTGGGCTTGGAGGATTTCTAGTCTCTTTGTCCCTCTTCTTTGTATAACCACAATGAATACATGTTTTATTCTTTTTTTACCATTAATTTAGCTTTTTAAATAGAGTTATTGTGGACAGGTGGTCAAATCTGGCTTAAGGCACAAACTGTGCCTACCCCCAGTACAGCATTAACAAAACACTGTGTGAAAAGTGGAAACATCCAAAATATTTGTGCTTAAAATGGGATAATAAAACTAATTCATGTTCACTGAATCAAACAAAAGGTCAATATAGCAAACTCATATAGTACAGATAGACATTTTAATATTGGTAACACAGGAATCTGGGAGAATAAGATTTACTAGGATAGGATATGTGAAAAGAGAGTATATCAGTGATCAGTGAACCCCATTCTTCATGGGTTGAAAAAAAACATATTCAGGTCTTAACACAACCTACATTAATTCTCAGAACTCCAGGCCACAACCAGACACATGAGTCTAGTGGGTTAAAGCTAGTTCTAAGGATTTTATCACCAATCTCTTGCAGGATGATTAATGGTTAAGGAGAACAACTATTTACAAATACAACTTAACTCAAATCACTTAGATAGGAAAAAGAAAGGTATGGAGAATAGGGTGACAAAAAGGGGGCATCAAGAATATCCCCAACAGTAACAATGGGCAAAATGGAAACCTTGATTCCCTGTGATCTTGAAGTTGGCTTTCAATTCACCTCCAACTTCTTCTAAGAATGGACAAGTTCAAATCATCTTTGAGTATATAATGTGTATAATGATAACTATATAAAATGGAAAGATGGTAGAAAAGGGACAAAGGGAACAATTACTTCATCCAGACATTCTCTAACAGCAATGCCACAGTCCTTAGACCGGACTGTTTTCAAAAGCTGAGAGAAACATCACTACATGCCCATATTCTCTATTACTCCACCATAGGAAATACTTTCTATGACTACCAGCACTTGTCAGAGGGAACACACAGACACTGAAACTAGCTAGAACAGGGATAGTCAAAGCAGTGTGCTCGCCCTTCACTTTTATAGTGCGATACCAGCTATAAGGTACTCAAAACAAAATCCATCTTAGCAGAAGAGAAAGTGAAGGATTTGGCAGAAGGCAGGAAAAAAAAAAGAAAAGAAAAAGAAAAGTCTTCCTTCTTCTGGGCATTAGTCTTTTATGGTGAAGATGGAGGCACTCACAGATGTCTTCAAGAATTGATTGGCAGTACGCATAAGCATTGTGAAGCCACGGACTGTGAGGATGAGAGCAAGAGTCAGGACTTTGGGATAGTAGATAGGAAGGAAGCTCTTTCCTTGACCTCTCTCAATCTCTCAAGTCATCACCCTCATCCCTATTCTATCTTTCCTCCTGGTTTTTCCTTTCTCTGTGTGTGCCCCGATATGCCTTTAACACACTCTGATTCAGAACTTGCATCAGCAGGGAGACAATGAATGCCCAAGGAGTATTTGTTCTCATCTCAGTATTATTGAATGTTATTGAGACTCAGTTCAGTACTGAGGTCAAAAGGACAGTTACTGCTATACGGTGTCCTTGCCATCTCCCCATCTAAGTCCCTTCCTCCTTTACTCCCCTCATTCTACCTCAATTACATATTTCAACCATATTCTGCTACAAAGACAAGCTAAGGGAGCAGGAGAGCTGTGAGTCAGCATGGGGCAGGGGCATGTGGGAACTCTCAAGTACTAACTCTCTGCCAGGCCTTACTGCCTAAAGGACAAAGAAAAGGCATGGGGACTGTGCTTCTACCTGCATTGTTGTGAAGCCACACCACAGCCTTTCTTTCCAGAAGTTCCCATTCACACTTCAACTCTTTGCCATTAGCATGCAGCCAGATCACAGCCAGCATTGTAGCCCAAGCTGAGGGTTCCAGTACCTGCACAGACAGTAAATTCCCTGATGCCCAGTATAGAGCAAAAAGTCTCTCAAGATCATACATTCAAAAGTTCAGTTGCTCCCACATTTTGTATTCCCCAAACTGCTAAGGCATTGGCTTTCCAGGTTCCCTTCTATACTCAGCTTTCACTTAGTATGACAGATGTTTTCTCTGATTATCAGGTTAACTACCCACTGAGTCATAGGACAGAAAAGGCTGCAGCATAAGTCCAGTACAACCAGTAGGTCAGCCACAGGAACCCACCAAACACCTCTGAAGAGCATGGTCCCATGGTGCCCAGAGAAGAACCTACGTAAATAACTGTCTTTGAAAAATAATTTGGTTACATGAATTCTCTTCCTCCTTTCCCCTTGAAGGGGAAAACAGGAAAAAATAATGTCAAATCAATAGTTACAAGTAAGAAAATAAAGTCCTACAAAAGTAAAATGGTTTGCCCAGTGTTATCCTGTAGTAGATAATAAAGGTGTGAATGAAGACCAAATGAGTTTTTACTAATTACACTGCTGAACTGAAAACTTCAGTAAAATAATATCACCCATGAGTTTTCACTCATTGTTTCTTAACATCTCAGCTTTTAGACTCAGCAGATCAATGGACATTCCTGCTTCAGGGTGTGACTCCCCACATTCAGAAGCAGCTATCTTGTCCTCTTTAACGATGTAATTTCAGTACCTTTGCTTCTTCTCTAGGAAAGCTGCTCACAGAAAAGTAAGCACTCCAGGCTTGCTTTCTTTCTCTAAGAAAGCCATTTGTAAAATATAAGAAAACATAATTGTGAAAAGCACTTGTCACAGCCCAAGAGTTTGGCTTTACAGGACAGCCTGTGACCTCCACCAACAATCAAACCTGCTACTTCTTGCTGAGCGTCAGTCAGTTGAAATATCTGGTTTCCCAAGCAACTTCTTACAATACATTGTGCCTTTCTTCTCCTTGTATAGGTGCGAATTTTAAAACAACAACTACACTTGCTTTTAGTTATACTATATGCTGTGATCATTGTACAAAATAAAGTCCACATTATCTTATCGAAGTATTAGGCCACCCTTTTTATTACTTTGCACATCAAGATTCTATTGCATAGATTATCTCTTAGTTCTGTCATATATCAATAAGAACATTTGGGCCTATATGTTCATCAGAAATCTTCACTGGGAATACTGACCTACAAAAAAGGCAGAACTTGGTGGATTTAAAAGACATGCAAATAAAATATTCAAATACTTAAAAAATACAATATAAAACACATTCACTGTTTAGTGCTATGGATTTTCAATGAGTTTGTACATGATCCAGACACTATTTTTTTCAACAAAATCCTTTGTATTCAAATATTATACAATAGGTATCTTAATTTATTCATTATGTTGGCTTGGTGGCCATCTTCAAAAGGGGTATGTTTATCTCATATGGATTGCACTTGATCAATCTGTGCTAAAATTTTTTGACGCCCGTATCTTCTTTCCAATGTTTGTACATTATCCTTTTGATTCTTTGTTCTACAATAGCATTTTCTGATAAAAACACAATATTGACGCATATCCTTTAAAATCTTCAAATATCTATATTTTTAAAAGTAAAAAGAAACAATACAACAATTTGAAAAATTGATTGTTGTTGATTTTAGGGCTTCAGATTACAGGGCCTTGGACTCATCTAGCATGAGCTGTAAATACCCATGAACCATATACTCAAGTTGCTTGTATTTTATTTAACTCCATATACTGCAAATCAGCAGCACAGCTTAACGTGGACTCCATACCAAATAAGTTCTGTAACGTGATTTTGTGATGACTCTTTGAAACAGCTGTGTGCTAAGCACACTGCATTCAGTTTAAACTGTGCTTCTTTTTCCATTAGTCACAATGCCACCAGTCAAATGCCACCAGTGGATACTGTACCGGACAATATGGCTAGACATTAAGTGAAATTTATTTCATCACATTCTAGGTTTAGAAATTATTCAAAATAAAAAATGTCCTTCATTTTTTGTAATTTGTCCTATATTCCAAGAATTTCTTATCAGTTAGATGATTTATCAAGTTATCTTACTATTTTCAGTGTAATTTATCCACATCCCCATAATTCATTACATTGGAAGTAATTTGTCAGCTTATTGTGACTTCAATAAACTTTTAGTAAAGTGTAGGCCATATTCTGTGATCAAAGTTGAAGCCATAATGTGACTGCTATTAGGGGTTCTTAAGACACAGACCTAATATTTAATGCAGCTCTACCCATCACTGGCACACAGGGTTTGCAATATTTGCCCTCTTTATCTATAAATAGCAACTAAAATAACTGAAATAGAGTATAAATGAGGTATCGTCACCCATTACCTTCAGAATGAATTTAATACAAATATTAGTCCATTCTCACTCTTAAAGTTCCATCATAACCACAAAACTATCAATCTTTATTTACTAGATGTTAGTCTAGTCCGTATCACCCCCATATTCTCCTATCTTAAGTTGGACCTTGATTCATACAAAATTTTACTACTAACAAAATAATCTTTAAAAAATACCAATTTATTTGATATTCTTTGGATTTTTACCTCAGTAGGATGTTCAGCCTTCATGTCTTCCAAACTAGTATCTAGAACCTTGGCTAAATCCTCATTCATGTCCCAGGAACCATTTGCATTTTGGAGAAGGATCAGCTGTGCAACAGTATGCTCCATACTCCCTTTGAGAAGAGGAGAAAACATAAAGTGTTTGGAAATGATGTAGCTATTGTATTTTTGGCCTTCCTGGGTGGCTTTCTGAATTCAGAGTCATATAATAGCAATAGTGTGCTGTAGAAAGGAGGCTTCCAGACGTATGCATGATGTATCTTCATTCCCAATACATAAAGGGATGATCAGGGTAGAATGAGCCAAATATGATGTCAGCTCACAGAGTGCATGTAGGAAGAGATGGCAAAGGAGGGTTGTTAGCCTAAAAGGTACCCCAGGGCCCATTAGAAGTTTATAGATCATAAATTGTAGTCCAAATGGAGCTAGGCTGGCCACAATAAGTACAGATATGGAACCAATCTCACCTGCTATCAAGTGCTCCCATGTAGATTTCCTGGTAAGGAGATTTGGAAGACTGGCTCTTCAATACCCATAGATCAACAAAACAAACTAAGGTCTGTCTCACCTTTTTCATAAGTGTGCAATTTGAGTATGTTGGGAAGCACAGGGGGAGAATCTGTGTGAATCACGCATTTTGTCCTTTGGTTGTAGTATCGCTCTTGGGGTGTACCTAGATAGATGTGTGAGAGATAAACTTGGGTTAAGATTATGTCCCTGGGAAAATGCACACTGAAACTGTAAAGACCAGTATGATATACTGAACTTAAAGGATTCTCACCCTCTGGCATGCGTGCCATGACTGCACAGTAACTCATGTGCATATTCCTTGGAGGCTGAGATACAGGGGCACTGGAGCAAGGTAAAACTTTGGGTAAAGCTGAAAGACACCGGCACAAACATTTACATTGCAGCATCCATGTTCTCCAAAGCTGAAAAGACAGTGAAATCTGACCACTTACAACATAAGTACCCCCATCTCCTTCAGCTTTAATTGGCACCTATGTATTTTACTCTTTTCCCATATGCTGCTTTTTGTGCACTCTCTGACCTACTCTACTTTCTATCTTCTTCCCTTGGAAACCGCCAACACCTAAGAAATAGTCTTTTATTCATCTTTTGATTCGTCCCAGGGAGTTCATTTCAACCATGTCTTCACTTGAAGTGATTTTTTTTCCTTCCTATAAAATTGCTATCACTCCTGAAATGTCCTTGTCAATGGACTGTATCAATAAGGGTTAAAGAGTAGTGTCAGCAGCTTCTTCAGGCCCATATCATCACACTTCCTCATTCGCTTGGGTTACCTCCCATCTGTCTTCATATATCAGCCTTCTTTGTTCCTTCCTATGATACACTAAACTATCTGAAACTCAGGCTACTGACTTCCACCCCATTTCAAACTCTGTCATAAAGTTGAGAATGCCGCTATCCTTATAGTTAGCATATGCAACATCCTAATAGAAATGGACTTGACTTCCTCAAATCCAGGGATTTTGCCTCTATTCTACTTCAGCTCCAACCTCCCCAGTCTCGACAAACTTGTCAGAATTCAGCATTGTTCTACTTTTCAAAAACTGATTAGCATTAATATATATTCAGTGTGTTTACTGTGTCTAGTACCTACATTTTAGACTACATAAATCTTTGTTCTTCTATTTTTCCTTTAATATCTAGTTATTCCCTACCACCTTTGTTCTGTATTCAACCCAATACTTTGCACACACCAATTACTTAAGTTACTTATCAGTCATTTCCTTTTCATTACACTTATCTGGCAAAAATCCTAATTTGGTAAGGAAACCAAAGCTCTGTCCATTTAATTTTTTATACAGAAATTAATGAGGATTGCTAAAAATGAGTGCCAAGATCACAATTATCTTTAGTTGTTTTAAACATATCCTTATCCTTAACACATAATTTTATTTTCTCTGAGTATCCCATCTTACAACTATCGCCAGTGGCTCTTTCAAATCTACTCCTGCTCAGCGCTTATTGTTGGTGCTTCAGACTGTCTCAGTCATTAGTCATCACTGTGCTCTTTAACAATCTAGTCATCTAATGTAAAAATCACCTTCAGCTTTTACCTTTTGATTATTTAAGGTTTATATGCATTTTTGGCATTTTACATTTTCTTTGTTTCTTTTCCCAATACTTGGTTTTAAATCTTCCCCAATTGATTATATATATATATATATATATATATATATATATATATATATATATATATCCTGTATATGGAGGGCCAAGAAAAAAATGGAACTTGAGAACTTGAGGATGTTTTAAATATTTCTTTACATAGTACTCTATGTAAAGAAAAATGACAAAAAACTCATTATTCATAAAAGTATTTATGGGAAAAAAATTTACCATCAGAAGAACTTATTGGCCTTGTAGAACAGCCACCCAAGAGAATTGGCCTTGGAATTTCCCTTTGAACCAGGGGACCCTGGATTGGCTCATTGAGCTCCTTGTTGATGGCAACAAAGGCTGTGAAGGAGCTCATGACTCCAGACTCCAGGCTGATGTCCAGCACATCTCTTTTAAATATCTGTGTTGTCTCTCTGAAGCCAAAGTCTTTGGCCTGGATCATGGACTTTGCAGCAAGACGATGAATAGTGAGGCTGAAAGAAAAAAATTGCTGAGAGTAAGAGGAAAACCAACATGCCTTTTAGTTGGAGCTGTTAAAAGTTACACATCACAAAAGTAAGGGAGTAGGAGAGAAAGGGGAAGGAAATATGTGAGCGGGCAAGAAACAAAACAGATACAGCTGGGTTCAAGGTCAAGGGAAGGAATTCAGTCATCAAAGAGCACAGTGATAAGGAAAGAAAGAAGAGGGAAAAGAACCCAGAATTCTCACTTGTCATCAGGCTTGGGCTGTAGAGCAAATGTCACCTTTTCCTCATATCTTTTGCCATGAAGTGTGTATTGGAGACACACTTCACCTGTAGCCTCTTCTTGCTATAAATTAGAGAAGAAAAGTAAAAGAATCATTAGGAAGATGGTGAGGGTGTAAACTGTAGCCCCCTCCACTCCCAGCTTAAGTTTCTATCCAGAAGCCATGAATTCAGGGAGGCAGAAACCTGGCTTAATGAGAAGAATGCATGGCCAATTCCAGTTAACAAACACCTGTTGAGATTCAAAACTATCTACATTATTTAATGAATCTGCCAGGGCAGTAGCTGCACCAAGAAGAGAGACTAATATTGTGCACTCACCGGTATCTGTCCAATCAGTAGGGAATAGATGATTAACCTTTGGCCCCTAAAGATAACAGTTTGCTCTGGAGATAACATGTGTGCAAACAGATTAGGAGGCAAATTCCAGCTCAGAGAGATACCCTCTACTACAGACTGCAAAGAACGTCTTAGGGACCTAAGAGCCTGCAGGAGGAGAAAGGGCAGTCAGTATAAGCAAGCAATGATAGTGATTGCTATCATTTATGACTTCTTATACATAGGGATCATGAGCCATAGTGAATATTATGTCTAATTCCTATTGTTATATAGACAGACAGCCTTATTGCTTGTCCTTTGTAATTGAAAGTTAAGAGATTTAACACATAAATGTAAGAGATTTAGGAAAGATGATATCAGTTACACAGAAGCTTAGGTGATGTCTAAGAGGGCTTCTCTAATAAAATGGTGCATCGATTTGAAGTCACATTGATTGTATTACATATTGCATATTTGATCCTTTTCCTTTGCTTGATATCCTTTGCAATGATGGTTGCATATAACACTAGAAGAGGTAGGTCCTGAAGTACATACCTGGATTTTTAGGCATGACAACGAAAGCAACTAGTCTGTCTCTGGTCAACACAAAATCCTCAAAGCATATCTGAGCTTATGCCTATAAAGACTAGAGACAATTTTTCCACAGTGGGCCCCCCACCTTGGACTGCATCCTGTCATTGCCTGTGATAAACTCTGCAGTGCCCCCTGACACCCGGGCAAGGCTCTTTATTAAGCTGGTAGAGGCCCCTTCTCCAATGCCAAATGAAAAGCATCTGTGAATGTAAGAAGATGGAATTTAAAGGAAGAGCTTGATTGGAATTATCAAATGAATGCATCATTACCAAAAATTATATGAACACAATGTACTAAGGAATATCTGTCATCCATTGAATATCTTCTATTTTAAAGACACATAAAATATTTCACAGTTATGACACACTTTATCCAGAGTCTTCTGAGATAATCTCATATTTTATTTTTCATATAAAGGTCTGGAGCTCAAAAGTCAAATAATCTGTCCAAAGTCATTTTCTAACCCTGATCGCACAGTTTCTCTTTAAAAAAAAAAAAAAAAAAAAATATATATATATATATGTATATATAAAGTTAACAGAACCACCCTGACAATGCATAGTGTTCACCCTGGCTCTGAATGTCAGGATAAAGAGTATGCCTCCTGCCCTTCTAAGGGGAAGTCTTCATTCTGTCTAAGTCTATTTAGAGCAAGCAGTGTTTTATCCATGGTTTAATTTTCCAGGAAGAACACTATACATACAGATAGTATAGTATTGGTAAAACAAGCATTTTAGATGGCATAAAACAGTTTTCATTGTAAATCAATACACTCTAACTTAGGACTGTCTATTGGTCTCTTTTAATTGGGTTAGTATAAATCACAGCTCCCAGTGATATCAGTTCTAAGATTAATTCCTTAAAATATACAAAAATCAGGACCGACTCTTAATTAGAGAGAACTGACTTGAGCAGAAACAAAAGAGTAAAATTAGGAACAAATGGTAATAAATAATGAATCATACTCCAAGTAACAGTAGATTTTATTCTAGATCTAGACCCACCCAGGAGTTACAGTGTTCTCACATTGATTCATTTGTCCCCGTACTTATGGTTTGGGTGGATTCCTTTATGTTTTACTTATTATACAACATTTAGAGTTGAAAAACAAAGTAGAGAGGAAAGTAGAACGACCCATTGATCTATTTACTGTTTAGAAAAAAATAGGGAAATTAGTTTTCTATGTAATTGATGTTATTTGGAATATTACTTTTATTTTGTAAAAAAGGAAGAGGAGAAGGAAAGAAAGAAAGAAAGAAAGAAAGAAAGAAAGAAAGAAGAAGAAAGGAAGGAAGAAAGGAAGAAAGAAAGGAAGGAAGAAAGAAAGAGAAAGAAAGAAAGAAATCCAATCACTTACTAAGTTTCAAAATTTTCAATCACTGTCAAAAGTACCTAGTAGCAACAGATAATACGTAGTTACATTTGGCCTTGCTAAAAGTCAGTTTCCCCAGTAGAAACAGCCTGCCCTCATACCTGTGTCTTTTGCTGTGGAACTTAACTTCCCTGATGACATTAAAAGTTTCTGCAACTTCTCCATCTGTGAAGACAAAAATCTGCACAAAACAAACATCAGAACACCATCAGGCCTCTGCCAGGTTCACACTAAAAGATTAGAAATTAACTGGAAACAATTCACCTAATTTACACTAATGTCTCTGGTGCATCTTTAAATAGGCAGGAGCTTTCTATTGTCAGTGTTCTTTTGTCATTTAGCATGTTTGCAGGATTAGTGCAGAATCCTTGAAAGTGTCAGCGATTACCCACATTAGTTTTGTTTCAGTTAAGAAGACAAATTCCTCTTATCTTCATTTCCTTCTCCCATTTAGTAGAAGCCTGAAGCACATACAGTATTTCCATAGTCTTGCATTGACATTCAAGGAAATAGAGTCTTAAGAATTTTCATCCCCCTGCCTCGTCTGTTAGCCTTGCTCCAATTCTTACCTGTAAGGGATGCCCTGGAATTGGGGGTCTCCTAAAGACTCTGCGCAGTGGTGTTAAAATTTCTGTCCCTCCTAGATCAGCCTGCATATTCTTTACTTTCTCCACTGCTCTCTCCATGGTTTCCTGAGTGTACATCACACTCATCCTGAAAGAAGCAAGCACATGTGGTCATGTGATGGCAGTATCAAGTTGCCAGGGCTGAGAAACCCCATCAAATACTAATCCTTTCTGTATTCCCCCAAGCCTAGGGAAACTTTTCTCCAACCTTTTCACATTCCAGTTCCTCCTTTTGAAATATATTTTCATATGACCTTACAACATTTTGTGTATGTGAATGTAATGAATGCTTGCACACCCATGTGATAACATAAATGTATGAGGTCAGAATAACTTTTGGGAACTGATTTTCTCCATCAACCATGTGAGTCCTTGGAACCAAACTTGGCTTGTTAAGCTGAGCAGCAAGTATTCCTACCCACTGAATTCCTACCTATCTTATATGTCCTCCTCTCTGGAAAGAGTCTTCTCTTTCCAGAAACTTACGGGAAAAATGCCTCATGTGTAGATCCAAATCCATAGATGTTAAAAAAGCAGCCCATAGGCAAACTCTTCAGTAGCAGAATCAGTGTTTCCTGGAGGTGACAATGTAGGTTAAGTAGAGTAATTAGGCACACACATGCACAAATACCCAGTACAACTGTGGAGGTTGTGAACACTTTTTTCCACTTTGTGCCCTAAGGAAAGGCTAAGAACTCAGACAAAGAACATATCTCCATGTTCTAAATCCTAACTAAATCCCTCAGATTCATCCTCTGTGAGTATATTATTCACGGGAAAGAAAGAAGCTATTTTTACCTTGGCAGCATCTATTCTCAGCTGAGATCTGTTGTGGCCACTCATGGGGCTCTTCATACTTCTTGAACGGTCCATAAGAAAAACAAATTCTCCACATTTTCTGGAGGTCTCCACTTGTGGTATATTTGGATAGAAACTCACCATTGCAGAAGGTGCTCCCATTAAACTATCTATAAAGAAAGGATAAGGACCTTGTAAGACAAACAGAAACTCAAGAATCCCAAGTCCCAAGAACACTATGCTGATACAGGCTTGAAATCTCAGTTACTTGGGAGAATAATTGCAAGCTTAAAGTAATCTAAGCTACAGAATGAGTCCAAGGCCAACCTGGGCTATTTCATAAAGTTTCTTTCTCAAAAAAAAAAAAAAAAAAAAAAAAAAAGAATTAAAAAGAGTGCTGGGGATAGATCTCAGCTGTAGTGGTTACCTAACTTGTTAAAGTCTCTGGATCCACTCCTCAGAACACACAACACACACACACGCACACACACACACACACACACACACACACACACACACACACACTTGAAATTTGGTAAAAGACATTAAATTAATAGAGTAAACTTATTAGGAAGCTAATTAGAAATTTACATATTAGGAAGCTAATGAGAAATTAAGAAAAAAAGAGGAAAACAAACCATCAAGAGACAGATAGTAATGATTTAATGACTAACCAGGTGGACCTATGACATGGCATGCAAGACAGTTAAAGTGCTAAAATTTGATGTTTATATTTATCTTGATATGGAAAATACTGACCTTTACCTGAGATTACTTGTTGATGTGATCAATTGATAAGTTATCCATTGACTTAAAAGACAAAGAACTAACCACAATAAGTACTTTCATATTTCTCCCATTTACAAATGACTCTTTCTAATATACCTATTTTATATGGTAAGCTTTTATTTTTCAGTTACTTTTCCCTTACTCTCTATTTTTAGAGGATTCTTATTCTATATTATTTCAACTTGTCACTGAGAATTATTTTATTAAGTATAATTTAAAGCATGTTGTTAGAGAAATAGTAAATTTTGTCCCTGTGATATTTTCTTATTTACTAATATTTTATATTACTAAAATATTGGAGGCATCTTCTGCCAGATTTATTCTTATCTATATTTGTTTTCTTAAAATTCCAAATATTAGAATTATCTAAATTATCATGAATATTAATACATCTGATCCAAATTCTCCTGCAATGCCCTGTTATCTTGCTGTTGACTTTGAAATTTGCAAACTTAATCATATTTATTTTTAGTGTTCCCAAAATATACTTTTATTTATTTTTGATGACTTTACATGTGTGTAGTGGCATCTTGTTTCGCCAATAGATGTAAGAGACTGGCCTTAGAATGTGGCTTCAGTGTATGGATGTGATCCCTTTTAAAGAAAAGGAGGGACCTCACTCTCTCTCTCTTGGGTTGTGGTCTGAGCATCCTACATTTCAGCATCCTGTACCTCCAGGGGCAGAAAATTGCAGTGTCTATTTATCTTCATTGTATGAGTGCTCCCCAAATAAGTATCTGTTATTCTTTATTCAGGGGGATGTGGACTTCCTTATTCCACCTTCACTTGGCACCATAACACATGTATATATAACAAATTCTAGTTGCATTCTCCATTCCACCCCTTTCTTATATTCTACACCAAACACCTCCTATCCCACTACAAATTCCATCCCAGAATCATGTTGTTTTTTTTTTTTAATTTTGTTTTATGGACCCTAAATTTCCTAAGGGCTCTCCTTATGGGTATGGGTGCTTCAACATACTTTCTAGAAGTGCAAGGACTTTCAGAATTTCATACTGATAATGTTTTCCTGGCCACTTGGTAGAACAATCAGAAGTGACAATTTTTGAGGGTAGTCTTAACACAAAGTGTTTTCCTAGGAGGTGACTTAGAAGTAAAAAAGTAAATACCTGATTCCCTTTCGGGCATCCCCATCTCCACAGCTACACTGGGGCTGTGCACCTTCCTGTAGAAAATGAGGAGCTCTACATCCCGATCAAACTTGTGTCCTTCAGCCAAGGAAACCTGAGTAGGGAACCAGCAGAGAAGCCTCATTGGAACTGCCACTGATCACTTTCTGAGGCTGAAATCAGATCTAGGACTATAGGCTTCCATAAGCAGCATGGAAAGAGAATAGGTAAGTAATAAAGGTAGTAAGTTGCTCAGAAAATGAGGAGGACCCAGAAAGGCTGAGTTAGGACCAGGTCAATAGCTAATGCACAGAGGACTAGCAACTCTGACACTAATTACCTGAGCAGAGGTCCTGTTCTCTCCAGTGTAGTCAATGGAACCCAGGGCACAGTTAGATTGGATTGTACTGATACCAAGCTGGGAGCTGATGGTGGCAACCATGCTGAGTGTGTAGGGCAGGTCCTCCAAAGGAACTATTGGGGTCTTCACATCCAGGCAACTGTCCACAGATTGATCTGCAGAAAGAGCCTTAATTCTGCTTTTTGTCGACACATCTAGCACTCCAAAACCTTGTGGAGTGCCACAGACTGATATCCAAACCGGAAAAGTACTCACCTGAAAGATGATATCTAGGATTCAGGATTGCTGGGAGCACATAACGCAGGGCCCCGTCATCTTCCAGAGGAAGCTCTTGCACATATTTCAGGGTGAGTGCCACCTTTGACCCTGGCTGCAGGTTCCCCACATTGCAACGGAAGACATCCCTGGAACACTTGTCTTCTTCTAATAAGTATGCCTGATATCCCCCAGCAAGAGCCTCTTCATACCTTTTGTGGGCCTACAGGGAATAAAAGGAGGTGTGGGAAAGTAAGATGAAGATGACACTGATGAATGGACAGGACGTACATAAAACCCAGGCTGTTTTGGAAGGACTTTGATAGGTGTTATAACTGGTAGAACTACACTCTGGGTGGCTGATTATCTGTCTCAAATAATTTCAGGCAAGTGGATTAGGAGTAAATGAAGGAAAGAACATTTGGGACTAGAATTTTTAAATTGTTACATTTGATAAAGGGTAAAGAGAAAGTCCTATGGAAATAAGAAGGGGATGGTGAACTAATCTCTCAGACCTGGTACTTGTCCTGTAATTCTGCCACAATTTTCTTCCCATCCACAAAGGCCTCAAAGCTGTAGACAGCAGAGTCTTCGTCCATGGGGAACACAAAGAAGGCCTCCAAGGGCACTTTCTCCTCATTCTCATAATTTAAGGTTGCAGACACACCAGCCACAAAGTCATTGATGGACAGAGTCACAGCAATGCTCTTCAGTGCCACTGAGGAAAGATCAGGGTTTAGTAGTTCAGAAAGTCTGAGTCTGCTAGACTCAGACCCATATGCTACAACCATCTGGGGTCTAAAAAATTTGGAAAGAAGAGTCTTGACTCTTGCTTACCTGGATCCTTTACGCCAGTGAGTAAGCCACTAGAACGCACCATGTTGTCACTGTTTCTGTGAAAAGACACATTATCCGCTAGAGTAAATGGTTACAAGCAACCAATCAAATACCAGCACCTTATGTCTCTCTGGCAGAATGCAAGCAGACAAGCAGAGGGACCCTTTTAAAGCTAGAAAGAAGGGATGTGGAGCAAAGAAGACCCAAATGTCAAAGGTTATGTTTCTATTAAAGGGCACCTCCTACACCCCTGTGAGAAGGTACAGGAATCCTGAGGTGGCCACAAACAGGAACTCTGTGAAGTCACTTTACATGTCAATTCCATTTTCTCTAAAGTGTGACTAATTTACTTTATTCATATATACTTTTAAGCTGTGAACTCTGCTTTCAACTCCTCCTCTCCCTCCAGACCCCACCCTTAGAAAGCCTGACAAGTGGTGGCTCCTCCCCCGGAACAACTCAAGACCACACTACAGTATTTAAACTGCCTCCTGGAGAAGGTCACTGGGGGTTTTCTGGCCTCCTCTCCTGATCTCATCTGTGGGGGTTGATCTTATATTTTTAATTTGGCTTGATGTAAATAACTGTGTCAGCACAGAGACTTAGTATGAGGGTACAGAAACAATTCACATACTGAACTGGTACCACAAGTTTAGCCCTTCTGGACACCAGTATCTCCTTTTAAAGATGAGAACCACAATATCAGCATACAAATGTGATGAGCTTCTAGACTAGGAGAAGATCCTTAGAAGACATTCTTCAATGATGGCAGGTGCTAGTGGTACTCCTGTTGTTATGTTCTCTAGTTTTCAATAAACATCTGTTCTTTATTATCTCATTCACATTATTCAAAGACCTGTGTGTGAGTAGCTGTTGTAATCCAAGGGACACCTGCATTTAGATAGACTCCTTGTTGGTGAGTTGCTTTAGAGGTCAGAATGTGAACACACCACCAGTCCAAGTTTGTTTTTTTTTTTAATATATATATATGTATATATGTATATATATATATATACACATATATTATAAATCCAACATAGCCTCAATTTAAAACTAGTGTATCCTGCTGGGTATGGTGGTAATACATACCTTTAATCCCAGCACTTGGGAAGCAGAAGCAGGAGGATCTCTGTGAGTTCAAGGTCAGCCTGGTCTACAAAGTGAGTTCTGGACCACCATGGCTATTACACAATAAAACCCTGTCTCAAACACACACACACACACACACACACACACACACACACACAGAGAGAGAGAGAGAGAGAGAGAGAGAGAGAGAGAGAGAGAGAGAGAGAGAGAGAGACCCTAGGATATCCTAACCCTTATTTCTAAAAAAAGTGATAATATTGTAAAAAGATAGTCTATGCTATGTTTTAAAAGATGGGCAGAGTACATGCTTCCAGGTTATGATTTATATGATGGCCTCATCACAGAGACTATAGATGGTTTGCGTCTCTGGGTTTGGTAGCTATCCACCCATTAAGTATAGACCCTTCCTGCATGGCTGGCTATGGCCCCCACATGCTGGTAATGTTACAAAGGGAAACATGACATTGGCCTCACTTTGGGATTGAAAATATATATGGTATGACAAGATTGAGGTATTAGGGCTTTGCTGGGGGCCATTAAGGAAAGGTACTATATTCAGATCAAAACAACAAAATCTGAGTTCTACCTCTGGCCCTGGGTAGAGCCATATGTGCTCTTTCCTTAATAGTTAGTCCAGTTGGGCCTGTCAATCTCCTGGCCAGGAACCTCTCCAGAAGGCTGACAGCTAAGGATAGGAGGAACAACTGTCTTCTTAATGAGATAATAAATTTACCACCCCCTTAGCTTTTCCACAGTGTGGAGTTCACAGAGCTCTTATTGCACAGGCTTCCAATGCCTGCTGGCTTATGTGAATATTAACTCAAAATGTTTTAATTTTTCCTCTATGTCTTTTTCATATGCCAACCCAAAGCCTAACCATGCTTTTCTTGGCACTATGCTATGGCTTTTCTAGATGTTTCCATAAAAACCCACCTCTCCTTTCTATAGCCACTGCATGCCTAATTTAAAAGGCACCAATGGCATCCTTTTCTCTCTAACTCTAACATAGCTGTCCTTGAGCTTCCTTCTAACTCTACTTCTAAATTGTTTTTTATTATTATCAAAGAGATTACAAAACCATGAAAGTGAACCATTTTTCCAGTAACCCTAATGAGGGGTCTAAAATTTTCCATGAGACCTTTCTGTACCTGATCATCCCCTAGCTTTCCTTCCTCAGCCATGACAAAGTGTGACCCACACTGTCATGGCAGGTACCCAGAAGGGTACTTTCTTTCCCTGAAGCTGAAGTGTCACTGCCTGGTGGAGGCACCATGCTCAGGACAACTGATTCTTTGATGTTGATGTATTGGTGCCAGCGCTGCTGATTTGTGTACCTCCCCATCCCATGAAAACAAGGGCTCTTGAGAGGTCTGCTTTTCTTTGTGATACAAACCCAACTCAGGGTTTCCAAAGCACTCAACAGTAATTTTCCTGGGCCAGCGGGCCAGCTACCCTCATTTAAATTGCAATTGCAAATAGGCGCGCGCGTGCGTGCGAACACACACACACACACACACACACACACACACACACACACAGAGAGAGAGAGAGAGAGAGAGAGAGAGAGAGAGAGAGAGAGAGAGAGAGAGAGAGAGAGAGAGAACACAATCTCCATGTTGATTACACCCAGCCCCAGTCCCAAACATTCACAGCTATGAATCTGGCTCATCTCTCCACCTTATTCTTCAGCAACTGGGGAATATATCCTGGCTGTTAAAACGGTGTGCAGCTTGACAGCAAAGCAAGAATTTCAACAGATGAGGGTATATGAAAATACGGAGCAGCTGAAAAAGGGGGCGTTCTTTAGATGAGACAGAAGGACCTGAGGTCAGGGAAAGGGATTTCTAATTAACAGCAGCAGGAAGCTTAGAGCAGGAGACTCACCAGGGAGCAGCTCAGCTGAAGAATGGACTGTGTCTGGCAGCAGAGACAGCAGGCTGGTAGTGGCCACTCTGCAGGAGTCTGAGAGAGGAGGGAGGCAGACCACAGTCACCTATGATGGAAAACAAAACAAAACAACAACAACAACAAAAATCCTTTTATTTCCTGAAGCCAACCTCAGAGTAAATTTCCCTCACCGAGAGATTTCACCCTCCCTCCCACCCTTTCTCTTATAAACAGTTGTAGCAGGTTTCCTACTACCTGTCAGGAAGAAACTGAGAAAGGGGCCTCTAAGTAAGTAGCAGGGAGAGTATTCCCAGGGGTGATAATCGAAGTACTGACCCCGATGCCGCTGCTGGAGGACCGAAGGCTTCTCCCTGAGTAGGTAGGGATCTGCTGCAGTGTGGACCCTCTGAGCAGTGCAACTGCAGTGTCAGAAGTGGGAGTGAGAAGAAACAGCTGGCCACACCCCCTCAGTTGGCTGATGGGAAATCCAGAAGCTAGGAGCTGACTGACCATGGAGGAAACTTGGAATGGAGAGCATAGCTTGCAAACAAAAAAGGGGGAAGGGGGGAATTTCAACTTTAAATTGTCTGCCCTTGATTTTCAGTACCCTAGAATGTATTTAAAAGGTCAGTTTTCCCGAGTTTTTGTTCGTTTGTTTTGTTTTTGCTTAAGGCCTTAAGGGCTACAAGCAGTTTGTGAGGTCAGAAGCTTTTCTTCCACAGAATAATTTTATATCAAACTGATAACTTCTTGCCTGGAAAGAAAGGATCTTTGGGACTGAAAAGAAGGAATGCAGAGTTAAGGAAGTAGAGAGAGAAAGAGAAGGGGGTGAAACAGACAGAAAAGCAGGCAGGCAGACCTATGGAAGAGAGGAAGAGAAGTTTCCTTGACGAAATGATCTTTTTTTTTTACACTTTCACAGTTTCCCCTAAACTTCCAATGGCACAGAAAACTCCCACAAGTACTCTCGTCCTGCAGTTTGAACAAGCCCTTAAAGAGGATGAGCCTCCAAGTCGAGGGGGAGGGGGGGAAGGGCATGCAGTCTTTCGGTGGGAAGTGGGGGTAGGGTGGGGATAGGTAGTGTGTTTCTAGAGCAGGGACTGGGATTTGGTCCCAGCGCTTTCAGCACCATCACGTACCTCCAGAAATCCCGGTGCTGCGTGTCAAGAAAAGTGAAAACAGCTGCAGATTGATTTTCCTGGAAGACACGCCCACTTCTCTGGCTCTGTTGTAACTTAGCAACTCCCCTACTAAAGCATCTGCAGAGAAGAGAATCCCTTTTGAATTTCAAAGCTTGCTGATTACCTCTGCCTGGCTTCTGCAGAGAAAGGACTGGAGAACAGGCAAGGAAAACAATTTGTTTTTCAAGTGAAAATGCTATAAAATTACAAAACAAAACAAACAAATGAAAACCCTGTGTGAAAATGGAATACTTCTGTAACAGACTTAATCACCAATAGCTTTAAATCAGGGCTTCTAGTTTTAAAATTAAGGCTTCCATCCCAGGAAACCATTGGTTCAGGGAACACACTCTGCCTCAAAAGGCGGAGCAGCATCTGTGAAGAAATCACATGTGGTATGGTTACTCAGTGTTGGCTGGCTGGAGTATCTAGCAACAAAATTCAGAAGCTGGCAAAGCAAGCATAGTTTTCCCTCCAGGCTTGGAATAAGAACCTAGGACTTGAGGCTTCTGCAGAGCAGATGTGACAAATACGTTGTAAGAAGCAGAACTGGGGAACACTTATGGAACAATACATACAAATAAATAGAGCTTTAGAGTTAACCATAAATCCAAACTTGATTTTAAAACAATACATGACTTCACATTTTCATATGAAATTTTTAATGAGTCCAGTGATCAAGGCTTTAAAGAGGAACATGTCATTATATGTACATATATGTTTAAATGTATGTATACATGGGAAGCAATGTTGTGTGAATTTGTGTTTTGTCAATAATAAATGATAGAAGTATTGTTACCCAACTGTACTAGCTTACTAGCTAGCTTTTGTATCAACCTAAAACAAGCTAAACAGCCATTTGGGAAGAAGAAACTTTGATTGAGAAATTGAACCCAAAATTGGCCTGTGAGCATTCCTTTTGGGACATTTCTTTGTTTTGAAAACAACACACTTTTCCTTAGTTGTGAGTTTTAGACACTTGTATGGTGATATATTGTTTATAATATAATAGAGTTTGCCTGGAGATCAAACGGCAAAGCCAGACACAGACACAGAGGCCAGGCAGTGGTGGTGCACACCTTTAATCCCAGTAGCCACACTACTTTTCCATAGAAGCTGGACAGTGATGCTTCATGCCTTTCATCCCAACACTAGAGAGGTGTGGAAGACAGAAGCAGGACCTCAGAGCTGCCATGTCTCCAGCCATGTTGAGAATAGGATCACCCCAGCCTTGGAAGAAGTAAGAGTTCTCTGGTAGCTTGGCTGCTTTGCTTTTCTGATCTTCAGTTTGAACCCCAATATCTGTCTCTGGGTTTTTATTATTTGTGTTACACCCTTGCCCTGGTATTTATCATTTTTCACACTTTTCTCCATATGTTTCTGTCTTTGTTTTATATTTCCTTTATCATTGCTACTACCTCTCTCTCTCTCTCCCCTCTCTCTCTCTCTCTCTCTCTCTCTCTCTCTCTCTCTCTCTCTCTCTCTCTCTCTCTCTCTCTCTCTCTCTCTCTCTCTCTCTCTCTCTCTCTCTCTCTCTCTCTCTCTCTCAGTTTTGGTATTGTTTTTCCTACTTCTTTTTCCATCTCTCCTAGTTCAGAAGCCCCAAACTATGTTCCTTCTAGCTGTGCCCTAAGTAATCACCAGTCCCTTCAAGCTGTTAAAGCTTAGGGGACAGAGTGTTCTTCCCTTCCCTAAGAAACTCAGAGCTCCTGGGATGCTTTTACGAGGATCACTTCTTGTCCAGATGAAATCATGTCCTTGGCCAGTGTCAAAGGCTTTTTCTAAACACCATACACAGGGGCTTCCTTTGCACAGCCACTGAACTCCATCCAGCTCAGCCCTTGCTTCCTTGCTTGCACTTTTTAATCTCAGAATATTGCACCTTCCTGAAGACATTTTCTTTCTCTGGACACACTCTTTGATGGAATCTTTCCACAGATGTCCATGGTGGAGAATGCTTCTGTAATTTGTGTAAAAACAATTTTTTTCTTCAACCTTTAAAAAGGAGTGTCTTTTGGATTTAATTCCAATTTTATTTTTACCTTCCAATTTCTGTTGTCCTGAGAGAGACACCTACCTTTGCTAAATGATCATCATTTGTGAGTTAGACTTCTCATTTTCTTTCTTGCTGTTTTTACATTCGTGTGTGTGTGTGTGTGTGTGTGTGTGTGTGTGTGTGTGTGTGTGTGTGTTCTCTTTCCTTTCACTGAAAGGTTTATCATTTGAATTTATTTAATGTTGTTGAATTGTGCATTTGTTGAAACTCTTGAATCTGATAACAGATGTCTTTATTGACTCAGAATGCTGCCAGCCTTTATCTTTAAATATTACATCTTTTTCATTCTCTGTATATTGTTTTCCTAACTTTAATTAAGCATTTGTGAAAGTAATCCTTAAGCTATATTCTTTGTCACTAATTCTCTTCCTAAGTGACTAATAGTCTCTAACTTAACACTGAGTTTTCACACTCAGTCATTTCCTTCCCTCCTCCCTTCCTTTCCTCCTTGCTTGCTTTTTTTTTAAACATAAGATAGAGCAAAAAATCACATCAAAGCTAAACAAAATGAACCAACAGAAAAAAAGAGCCCCAAGAGCAGGCACAGGAGTCAGAAATCCACTTGTTCACATACTTAGGAGTCCCATAAAATACTAAGCTGAAAGCCATAATATATGCACACAGGACCTGGTGCAGGCCCATGTAGGCCCCTTGCTTGTTGCTTCAGTTTCTGGGAGTACATATGAACTTCACTTATGTTGATTTAGAGGTCCTTGTTCTCCTAGAGTCCTCCATAGCCTCTGGCTCTTACAATCTTCCCACTTCCTCTTCCATAGGATTCAGTGAGCTTTGAGGGGAATGATTTGAAGAATACTTCCCATGTGTTCCAAGAACTCTCTGTGTGTGTGTCTGTCTCTCTGTCTCTGTCTCTGTCTCTGTCTCTGTCTCTCTCTCTCTCTCTCTCTCTCTCTCTCTCTGTGTGTGTGTGTGTGTGTGTGTGTGTGTGTGTGTGTGGATCTCTGGCTGTAGTTCTCTGCATCTGTTCCTGTCTACTGTAAAAGGAAGCTTCTCTGATAAGGCACTGATGTTGTAAACTGTCTTTATTATGTTTAGGTATGTCCCTTGTATCCCTAATTTCCCCAGGAATTTATCATGAAAGGGTGTTAGATTTTGTCAGAAGCGTTTTCTGCATTTGAGATTACCATGATTTTTTTTTTCTTTCAGTTTGTTTATATGGTAGATTACATTGAAAGATTTTCATATATTAAATAACCCCTGAATCCCTAAAATAAAGCCTACTTTGTCTTCATTGATGGTTGTTCGCGGCGTCTACTTCGGCCAGCAAGGAAACATGACCATGGCTCTTCGTCAAGTAGTTTATTCAGGAACCTCAGCAAGCCCAATCAGCTCATGCCACCTGGCGATCCCAGATAGGCCACCAGAAGGAGGAAGTGTACCAGATCCATCAAGCACTTCCAAATAAGGCTTGTTTACAGCTAAGCTTGAACTACCTGGCATCCAGCCAGGCGCCATCTTGGGGCTGTAGCTTCCCACAGATGGTAATTTTGATGTGTTCTTGGATTTGATTAGGAAGTATTATATTAAGTATTTTTGAATCTATGTTTATAACAGAAATTGTCCTGGAGTATTCTTTCTTTGTTGGATTTTTGTGAGGTTTGGGTATCAGGCTGATTATCGCCTGATAAAAAGAGTTTGGCAATGTCCCTCTCTAACTTGTGGAATAATTTGAGGATTATTAGCTTAAGCTCATTTAAAAAAAAAAAAAGTCTGTAAGAACTCTGCTTTTAAACCATCTGTCCCTGGGCTTTGGGGAGGGCTAGGGAGACTTAATGATTGCTTCTATTTCCTGAGTGTTATAGGTATACTTAAATTATTTATCTGATTTTGATTTAACTTTGGTAAGTGGTATCAATTGAGAAAATTATTCATTTCTATCAGATTTTCCAATTTTGTGGGATACAGGTTTTTAATGTATGACCTAATGAGCCTTTGTATTTCTTCAGTCTATGTTTTATTAATAAATTGTATTTAAATTAGAAACAATCTTATTTTACATATCAATCCAGTTCCCTCCCCCTCCCATCCTCCCATGCCCCCCACTGATGCCCCCATCTCCCATTTAATCCCCAGGGAAGGTGAGGCTTCCATGAGAGATCATCAAAATCTGCCAAGTCATTTGGGGTAGGGTTCAGGCCCTACACCATGTCTCTAGGCTAAGGAAGTGTCTCTCCATGGAAAATGGTCTCCCAAAGTCTTTTTGCTCACTAGGGATACATTCCAGTTCTACTTCCAGAGGCCCCATAGACTACCCAGTCCTCCTAGTTGACACCCACATTCAGGGGGCCTGGTTTGGTCCTATGTTGGTTCTCCAGCTGTCAGATTGGGGTCCAAGAGTTCCACTTGCTCAGGTCAGCTGTTTCTGTGGGCTTTCCCAGCATGGTGTTGACCCCTTTGTTCCTCATTCCTTCCTCTCTGAAATTGGATTCCAGGAATTTGGGTCAGTCCTTAGTTGTGGATCTCTGCTTCTGTTTCCATCAGCTACTGGATGAAGGCTCTAGGATGGCATTTAAGGTAGACATCATTCTCATTATAAGGGAAGGGCATTTTAGATAGCCTCTCCAGTATTGCTTATATTCCTAGTTGGGGTCATCCTTGTGGATTTCTGTAAAATTCCCTAGTGCCAGATTTCTCTTTAAGCCAATAATGACTTGCTCTGTTGATTTTTTTCTTTTCTTGCTCTTCTCTATTCATCTCTCCATTCATTCTTCCTGATCCTTCTTGTTCTATTGTTGTATCTCCCTTTTCATTTCTGATTTTGTCAATTTGTATATTTTTATCTCTGTCTTTTAGTTAGTTTAGATAAGAGTTTGTCTATCATGTTTGACCTATATATCCATTTCTTCTATTGTATCTTCAATGCCTGAGAGTCTCTCTTCCATCTCTTGCATTCTGTTGGTGAAGCTTTGCCTCCGTAGTTTCTGTTCAAATTTCTAAGCCTATTCCACACTTTTGGTTTTCTTCGTGGTTTTATATTTTCAATTTTAGGTCCTAAACAGCTTTATTTCTTCCTCTACATTATTTGTGATGTTTTCCTGGATTTCTTTAAGGGATTTATTTATTTACTCTATAAGAACCTCTATCATATTAATAAAAGCTGTTTTAAGACTTTTTCACATGCTTCAGCTATGTTGGAATACTCTGGGAAGAATAGCTGGGGCCCTAGTAGAGATATATTATCAGTTGTATGTTTTTTGTTTTTTGTTTTTTTTTTTTTTTATGATGACCTAGACATCTGGCTTTGCATGGTTAAAGATCTAGGTGTCAGCTTTTTAATTTATCTTTGTTGAGTGAGTGTTTTGTTCCTTGGTTTATGTTTTCCATATATATATTTTCAGAGTGTTACTGCTGTGATGGTTTGTGGCATCTACAGGAGATATGGGCAGGGGTTAAGGAAGGTGTTCTATTGCAGTGTTAAGGACTAGACTGGGGGGCTTTGATCTGGGAGAACAAAGAGAGAGGAAAAGGTCTATGGGCAGCCTACCTGGTTTTCTTGAAGGTATGGCTTGTGATTTTTAGGACATTTTCTTAATAAGCCATTGACGTGGGAGGGTGCCATTCCTGGACAGGTGACCTATATGTATCAGAAAACATTAAGTCAAAGAATACTTTCCCCAGATAGGAAAAACAACAACATAGGTCTTGAGGGATTCACACTAAGTCCCACTTCCTTTAAGTTTACCTTGATTATAATGAAATTCTTAAAACTGAAGTTAATTGCTCTCTGTGCTCAGAAAATTTAGGCTCCCTGAGACTTAGGAAAGATTGAGACTGAGCCTCGACAGAGACGGAGATATTGCTGAGGTTCCACGGAATTAGGATAATTTCACTTCCATTAAGGACATCACCCCAGGTGCCAGCAGACATGCAGCACCCCTTTGATGTGATTCTGCATGAAAACCACCCGGGTCCTGAAGCTACAAAATAGATGTGCAATTCTATGGAAAAGGAAAATTGGGATGGAGAGTTCACAATGACCTTGAAGAAACTGGTAGCCAGAGGGGAATCTCTCCTTCTTCCTTGAGCCATTCATGATCCCTAATCCCTGTAAGTGCTCACTGCTCACCTTGCTGTTTCTCTCGATGAGTGGAATAAAACTGTAGAGGCTTCCTTCTTTAAAGGATGGCCAAACTCCTTTCCCCATTTTCTGTCACACATACAACATGTGTAATGCAGCCCTTTATTATCTGTTGCCAGTTAATTCAATATCGGTTGTGTTCCAAGGACAGTGGGCTTATAAAGTGACATGAATAAAAACTAGTTGGATGCATTGTTTACACAGAGAAAATAGTAATTATGAGAAAAAGATATATGAAACACAGTCTCCTGACTCCCCGAAGATGAAGCATGAAAGTATGGCTAACTTTCTCTCATCTGTTCTTTCAGTGTGATTTTCTAAGAGTTGAATGACAGTCTTGTTTGGTACTGGCCAAACCCTGCTTCTCTGAATGATTCCATTTGGAGTTAGTATTGCCTTCGTACAGCTATCTTCTCTAAATCTCTAGCACAAAGCTGCCTGTAATAACTTTAATCACAATAAATGATTGGATAACATCATACTGTGTGTCAAAACTATTACCATAGGCAATCTTTACTGTGACTTTGTGAAGTGGCGATTGCCAGCCAAAACCAAGTACAATGTGGTCCCTATTCTACACCAAGCACAATTATGGCAACATTCTGTGTGTTCACTGAGCAGTTACAATGTCAGTAGCTGAAATATATGTATCTGATGTAAAAATGTAGACAAAAGAAAAGGAGAATATTCTACTGGCATGGGAGGAACTTTCCTATTATTTTACCATTATTAAAAATGTTTCTTTAATCATGTAAACTACAAGATAATAAAATTTATTTAGTTTGAGGCTATTACTTTGAGAAGTTCTTTCAGTTTCTTTAATGATCTGAAGCCGAGTTTCAGAGATTATGAATTAACTCCTCTTAGTCCTATTAACAGAAACCAAAATGTGAAATTGGGTCTATAGACCAAGTTCTATGAATGTGTCATTGCTATCTTACTCTCTAAATTTGACTTCAATCTCCTAAACAAGCTGCATGAACCTCTGTTATGGGTCAATTAGTTATTATTCTTTTTGTTTTGTTTTTTGAAACAGGGTTTCTTTATGTAAGAGCTCTGACTGTCCTAGAACTCTCTCTGTAGACTGGCTTGGCCTCAAACTCAAAGAGATCCTTCTGCCTCTCTGCCTTCTGAGTGCTGGGATTACAGGGAAAGATGTGCACCACAATGAAATTGCTATTCTTGAGTCCATGTATCTATGATGTCTTCAAGGGTAGCTAGTGATGGATAGAAAAAAGGTGGTATACATTAATCTTTAGGATTTCAAAAATAATATTATAAGGGAAATTTTATTATTTTTAAAATTTTTTCACTATATTTATTTCATTTTGTGTGTAGGTGTGTGCATGTGTTGAGGTACATACCTGTCACAGTATTCTTGTGGAAGTCACACCACAATTTGTTAGTTTCTTATACCAAAGGAGACCTGGGGATTTATTTCAGATCCTCAGGCCAGCTGTCAATTGCCTTGATCTACTGAGTCACTTCATTGCCTCTAAATTATCTTTAAATGGTGAAAAATAATCTCAAGCTACATTGAGATGAATGTTATGGCTATATGCCATAGGTTTCCTTGTTGCAAATTTTAATGTTTCCAAGTATCAGATGTGTGCTGCGTTAGAGGATGTAGCACTACGTGCAATGGCTTCCATTGCACACTGCTGATCAGAGTAATGCTAATGTAATACTTAGTTCTTATTTGTGCTCTGCTGCAAGTGCTGTGCTGCAAGTGCTTTGGAAGAGAGCTTATGTATGGACAGTAAATGATTCAGGTAAGCCTTAAATCATGGTTTTCAGCCTCTTCCATTGTATATGTTAGTTTTCACCTTTAAAAAGTAAGTAGTCTTGATGGGGGTTCAGGAGTGTGATTCTTAGTTATATAGAGTTCATGCTCTGTAATGCATATGTTTTCCCTGCCGGCCGCCTGGTCCCACTGCCATGCCTGCCCCAAATAACATGCAGAGACTCTGTATTTGATATAATGCTGTTGGCCAGTTACTTGTTTCTTATCGGCTAGCTCTTTTTTTTAATGATTAACCCATTTTTACTATTTTAAGTATTTCCACATGGCTCATCTTACCGGAGAGCAGCAGCCCAGTGTGCTGTTTTCTTTAGGTTCTCCATGCTGACTCCCCCTAACTACTTCCTCTTTCCTCCTAGTGTCCTAGCCTCGCCTATCTTGCTTTCCTATTGGCCAACAGTGCTTTATTCATTAACCAGTATGAGAAACATATTTACAGAATAACATCTGCCATCAATGCTCTTTATGTGATTATCAAGCCATGTGTTGTAAGATAGCCTTTGATGGTCTTTCTTTGATGTCTTTATCTCTTGTTGCAGGAGATAGAACTTAAATTATTGCAGATAGTAGGCAAGAGCTTTTGCCCTGAGCTATACTCCAGCCCCAGCTCTACTCCCCTAGAATGAGGAAGTAAGTAGCATTTTCTAAGCATATATAGACCTTAGAAGTCTTGTTATTGCAGGACTCCATTTGGTCCAATAATGGGAGAGCACAGTGTACTATCCTTTCAGAGATTAGAAGCTGGAAGTTTACAAAAGGCATGGATTCAGTAAACAAGAGCCAACCCAGACAAACATCTTAAAAACCTTGTGTTATTTCTATTCTCTCATGTTCTCCTCTCCCAGAAGATAGCAATAGAATTTTCTATTACTCTCAAAGATTTTTTTGTGATATTGTCTAACTTAAACTTAACAGCACTTCCAGAATGAGGATATTTTGAGTTTATCAAAAATGAATATTTAGTAAGGAACTGATGTACTAAAAACAATTAGAGGAACATCTCAGTTTCAAGTCTACCTCCTCAACCAATCCATACTGATTTCTGACTATAAAAATATTACTTTAATTTACTCTTTATAGTTTCACAGTTTAAAGGTAGCATAACACCCAAAGTTTTCTGAACCACATGTTCAGATGTATTTACCTAGGAATAGGTTCAAATTCTAAACACATACATGGCCGTTGTTTGGTGTGCACCAATCTCCATTAAGCTCAATTGCAGTTGCTCCAAACCTTCCAGGAGGCTATGCAGAGAGATCTATAGCATGAGAGCCACCCAGTGGCCATTGTGACCTCAATCACTTCCACAGTTAGGAAAACCTGGCCTCAAATGTAGGTGAAGGACCATCACTGAAATAGAAGATAGCAGGAAACAAAAAGGAAGAAAACTTGATTCCTCCCAACAAAAAACACAAAAGGACCTTAGACTGAAAGAACTTGATAGGATGAATTGTCTATGGACAATAACAAATGGCAATAGGCAACAACAACAAAAATCAAAGCAAAAAAGAAAGAAAAAGAAAAAAGCAGCCTTTAGCAGGGCAGTGGTGGCTCAGACCTTTAATCACAGCACTTGGGAGGCAGAAGCAGGTGAATTTCTGTGAGTTCAAGGCCAGCCTGGTCTACTGAGTGAGTTGCAGGACAGCCTCCAAAGCTACAGAGAAACCATGTCCCGGAAAACAAAACAAAACAAAACAAACAAACAAACAAAAAAACGGCAATAAGGAAATAAACACATTGAACTGATGAATTATTTATGTCAAATTAGTTATCCCATGACAAATATGCACAACATAAACCCAGTATCTAAGGCTATACACATCATAGTATGTAATTCTCTACTAATTTGGTTAGTTTTACACTAAACCTTTCACACTGTTTCTTACTGAAAATGGCCAATAACCAAAACTTACCCATTTTTCCTATGAACAAAGAACTCCATTTTTTTCCTTAATTCTTTATTCAAACTTATAATATGTATTTTCTTCAAAAACTTGATAATCAGTTATCAGTAATTATGAAATTGTCATTCAATGATATAAGTATGTGTTTGTGTGTTTGTGTATGCATGCGTGCATATGTGTGTGTGATATCTCAATTCATTATATACACTTCCTTCACTATTATTAATGCAGCAGCTTACATCTCTTCTTTAATACTTAGAAAACAACACAGAGCTGGATGGTGTTTGCCAAGAACGAGATAAGAGGGAAAGTATAGCCTTTTGCTCTAACAAAGCTATGGTGCTCTAGTCCACATTCGAGAAATTTGTGGCGTGTTTGAGGAACACTTTGAATAACTCAACAAATGTTTTGAAAAATAATCAGAAACTTGTGCTTTCAGCTCATTTTTTAATATCATTCATGTTATGCAGACGGTTAAGGACATTTATCATGTTTTTCTGTGTAGAACTGTGCTGCATTTTCTAAGGCAGTCCTTATTTGGCAATGTTAAATTTTACTTATCATTATACTAATTATCAGGGATGAATATAGTGTCTCCAAATATGGACACTCTTAGAAGATCCAGTGTTGATTTTCTTGTGTGTGTGTGTGTGTGTGTGTGTGTGTGTGTGTGTGTGTGTGTGTTTCTTTGTATAGTGTTGGCCATTCTAGCTCTGTCGATCAGCCTGCAGTCAAGGCAGAAAACCATCTGCCTCTGTCTTCCAAGGGCTGGGACTTTGGAAAAAAATACCTAATATTCACTTTCAACATCATTTGTAATGATTAGACATGTCTAAAAAAACTAACATTTAAATTTAATCTTCATAGCTAATCTTCCTTTAAAACAATTTATTACATTTATAGTGTGTGTGAATGTGCATCTCTCTCTCTCTCTCTCTCTCTCTCTCTCTCTCTCTCTCTGTGTGTGTGTGTGTGTGTGTGTGTGTGTGTGTGTGTGTGTGTGTGTGTGTGTGTGTTGGCTGAGTGTAGTCTTCCTTTTGAAGTATGCAGAGATGGAACTAAGTCATAGGTATGGAGAGGTTGACATTTTCCTGGAGTAGTGAACTAATGTACTAATGATATGTACTCCAGTGAGTCCATTAGAAAATCTTATTTGGTGCTTTTTCCTTTGTTTAACCTTCTTCTCAAAGTGAGCCATTTACTACCTTCAGACTCAGCAGGCAATCCTCATGAAGAAGACCTAACCAGATGTACCCTCATTACCCACACTTCTGCAGAAATGTAGATGAATCAAGCACTTAATCTGCATGATGTATCCAGTCTTGGATACCATTAGATATTGTTTCATAACTGTGAAAAGACCATGAGACCAATTTTGGATTTTAGCAAAAATGATGATTGGTATATTAGTGTTGCATTTATTAAAACTACTCTATTTCCTTGTTTTGGGGTTTAGTTGAAAATTATTTCAACCAAGACTACCTTGAAGATAATGAGGAACTACACACTACTCAATGAATTTATCCTCCTGGGAATACCTTAAACACAAGGATTGGAGACTCTGCTCTTTGTTGTGTTCTTATTCATCTACTTCTTTACATTACTTGGACATTTGCTCATCTTTACAGCAATAGTTTCTTCATCTACCCTTCACACCCAGATGTATTTCTTTTTGGGACTTCTATCCATTTTTGATGTGCTATTCCCATCAGTAACCTGTCCCAAGATGCTCCTTTGTCTTTCTGGTCAGAGCCCAGCCATCTCTTACAAAGACTGTGCTGCCCAGCTTATCTTCTATCACCTTCTTCGATCTACTGAAGGATGCCTCTATTCTGTGATGGCTTATGATCATTATGTTGCCATCTGTCACCCACTGAGATACATGCTCATCATGAAACCTGGAGTGTGCATAGCTTAGTAACAATAGCTTGTTCAGTGGGGTGTCTTCATGTCACTATTCTGATCTCTTTTACCTTTAAATTAGTCTACTGTGCATCCAATCTTGTTCACCATTTCTTCTGTGACATTCCTGCAGTTTTACCCCTGGCTTGCACTGATAGTAAACTGGCTCAGAAGGTGGGTTCCATTAATGTTGGCTTTCTGGCGCTGATGCTTCTCTTCAGTGTTTTTGTCTCTTATGCACACATTGGGATTGCCATTCTGAGAATCTGTTCAGCAGAAGGCAGGCAGAAAGCATTCTCCACCTGCAGTGCCCACCTCACTGCCATTCTGTGTGCCTACGAACCCGTAATCATCATCTACCTACAGTGTACACCAAACCCCCTGCTTGGTGCTGTGGTGCAAATATTAAATAATATTGTCTCACCCATGCTGAACTCTTTAATCTACTCACTGAGGAACAAGGAAGTGAAGAGATCCTTGATGAGAGTTCTCCGGAGTGTAATGCTTGGTATTCATAAATAAATTGTGGACAAAATAATTATATTTAAAACTTTGTTTCTTAGCTTCCTCCAGCAGAAAATGGGGATAAATACAGAGGCCCACAGCCAGACATTATGCTGAGAATGAAAGACTTGAAATGTTCATCCTTAAACAGGATGTCTCCATCAAAGTTTCCCCCTTAGCGCTCACAAAACCCCAAGGGACAAAAGACAAAATAAATGCTAACAGCCATAGGAAATGAACTCCACCAAGGAAATAAGGGCCTTTAAATCAACATGAGCAAAGTTCATATGAACTCACAGAAAATGTAGCAAACACAGGGCTGACAGGGTTCTGCAACAGGTGTTTTGTATATAGTATGGCTTCCATTTTAGTGTTTTCCTGGAATTTCAAAGTGTGTGGACTAGTGGGTCTCTGTTTCTTGTACCTTGAATTAGGATCTTTTCTTTGTGTTTGTATGTTTGTCTAACTACTTGTTGTTTTATTGTGTTAGATTATATTTTGTTACTAAAAACAGAAATGACATCACCATTTTGCTACAGTAAGATAGTGTAAGGTCAAATAATATACCCCAAATTACATTAAATTCCTTGTAAATTTAAATTAAATTGTAGATTGGTTTATTGTTGTAAATTGATATATAGTAGTTGTGTTTTTCACTCGTGAATATAAAAATCTCAAAAAAAATAATCATTAAAACATTTAGAAGTATTAAAGTACAACACAACCTCAAAAATGCCTCTCATAAATTTTCACCTCCCTGATTTTAAATGAATAAACACACAATAGAGTATCTGAATACACATGGTATGCCTTTAACATTTTCTGTGTTTTTCTGCCTCCTACAATCCTGAAGTCCTCCTAAATAATTCTATAGCTAACTACATGGGTAACTAGATGTGAAATCTGGAAAAGGAAACCAAGTAGCAACAATAGAGAGCAACAATAGAGATTTCCTATATGTATAATCCTCAGTTCGAACATACCTCCAGGTTAAAGATTGGAGACAGCTGTGACCTTATTTATCCCTTCAGAGTGTCAAATAAATCTCACTCCATACTTCTGCTTTACATAGAATGGGTTTACTCTCCTTTTCTACTCACAAGCACTTCAGGTCCCCTATAACACAAAAGGGATATAAGATATTTATAAGCCATCACTGTGATGCCCCCTCATGACTATAATTTCCATACATGTACACACCATGTACACTGAGAGTTCTCAGTATTCAAAACATCAAATGACAGATACAGAATCTAACATGAATTAGAACTATGGCCCTCAAACACAGCTAATTAGTTAAGAGACTCCTGTTCCTAACTGCCTTCTCCTGCTGGAGCTGCCCTTCATGACCTCTGGGTTGGCTTAACACACCTTATCATCTAGCCAGAAAACTCATGAATGCTCAGGAAACAACTCATATGTGCTGTGAATAGGTCTTAGATATACACAGAACTCACAGATAAAACTATTTTATTCTCTCCATGTCTCTATCTGTAGTCAAAGAAGTTAGTATCTGGTCACTGCAACCATCTATTGAGGGATGAACCTGGTCTGGGCCTATGTTCAAGGCCTCCTTTCTTCATACTGTTATTTACTTGATGCTATCACAACCAGGAATCACACTTTTTTTTAGAGCATGGCTCTTTAAGATTTCATCCTACTTCTGACATTAAAAAAAATTCAATTGCTCCATGATGATGTCATCTCAACTCTGAAACTTCTTAGACTCTAGCATAAAACTATTTTGTGGAGGAAAGTCTCTGAGCTTCCTACAAATGGCACCAGTGTTACAGTGGTGGCTTTTAGGAATTTTCAGTTGGCCATCTTTGCTGGCCATCTGTCATGGCAATCAGCTCCTCTGGTGGGTACTCCAGTGGCTTCTTCATGAAATACCAAGATATCATAGTCTCAGTGAATTCTGCATTGTCAGCCAAGAAAATACATCACTGTGCTTCCATGTGGTACCTAAAATGTTTTCAGATGACAATGAAGTTAGTGTCTACATATTTCTATAGCTGTTCCTTGTCATGAATCCAGGACAGAGATGTCACAAGAAGAGCTTCTAATGTTGCAAGATGGCATGTAGGGTAGCATTCTCAAACTGCACTGGCATTAACTGGGATACTGGAGGAGAATGAACTAGGGTTGAGAAATACTAATATTTGATATATTAATTTCATTATGTCTATGTACTACATCTCCTTGGAGATCACCATAGATTATCTTTTCCTTGAGTTTGCAATATTTTATGACAAAATTCCACCTTTGCATTAAAAGAGATAGGTTGTGATGACTCAAATGCTGAGTCATCCAAAGTCAAAGGCAGTGAAGATGATGTTAGCCAAATCAGCATTGAAGCAGTTCCTGACTGAGTGTCATGTGCATCATTCAAATGACTTGCCAAAGGCCACTTCTTCTGGGAGTGTTTCCAGGTGTATTGCCTCTCCATGATCATCTGATTAAATCTGAACACATTATGCTTCCAGAACACATTATGACACTTTCTACACTCTTTTCATACAGTGGTCATGTACTTAGTCAGAACTATGTCCCGAGGTACTTCTAGCAGATTTATAAAATCATGGAATACTAGGTATCACTGACCCAGCTCCTAGGTTATAGATGCTGTTCCAAGAAGTCATAGCAGTTCCCACTCCTGCATCTCACTGCCTGCATTGGCCCTGATGTTGTCTTCTTAAGCACATCCCTTGGGTAGCCCAGCACTTCCCCTATCTTACACTTTAAGGGAAAATCTTTCCACTCATTAGAAATCTCCTAATTTTCAGTTGTTAGCTTGGTCAGCTTGTTCTCCCTATAAGGCTTGTTGTATTACCTCATGTCTTATAAGACTGAAAATGGAAATCATTACCCTTTCTCTCTCCTCTCTCTCTCTCTCTCTCTCTCTCTCTCTCTCTCTCTCTCTCTCTCTTTCTTTCTTTTCAGAATCAGAGGAGCAAGAAGGAGGTGTGATTATTGGGTTACGCACACATTTTCCTGACACTATTTTTATATGACATTAAAATTATACATTTATCCTAGACTCCATATCTGTGAGCTTAACAAATGTCTTCCCTTTATAATTATACACTGAAATTTTGTTATAGCAATGAAAAATGGATAGCCACCCTTTAAATTATAATTGATTACTTGGTTATCATCATCACTCAAGAAGACCAAAATTTGTGACCCTACTATCCCAGACTCCCAAGAAACTAAAAATAGAGGCCCTGATATTCAGGCCCACCTCCTAAATTCTTTTAAGGATGTTGAATTCCTTCCGATCATGAATAGTGGACATGCCAATGCCTCTCCTAGGAAACTGCTTCCCCCCCCCCCTAACCTGACTTCTGATTCACACTGCAGGTAAGGGAACATTTTCTGACAGTACATCTCCCACCTTCAGAGGACCCTACCTCACCATATAAATCAGTATATGACAAATGAGATTTAAGAATTACAAGCTTTTACAATATTTAGTTACAGGTTAAGTACTGGATAAAAATAGTGAGGTTTCATATGAACATTCTTGAACAGTATTAGTTCATAAGTGTTCACAAAAGATATTCACATAATCCCCAAACACCACACAACACAATTAAATGAGGCGCTAATGAGATGCTTTCTCAATAACACTTCTTCCTCTTGGGATTAATACCCAAAGGAAGATCATGATTATTTAAAATCTCATGTGTTGTGAATTATTGTGGTTCCTGGAACCAAACAGGAAATTTCTGCCAAGGAGCTGAAGCACACTTTGATGTGTGGCATTCTACTAGAAAGTGTTTAAAACAAGAAGAAATTCTCAATTCTAGTTTACAGACTGAAGGATGGTGAGGCTCACTCCTGCAGCAGGTTTAAAGGTAAACAGCACGCAATAACACCATCCATCACATTAGGCTTTCTATTATCTCCTAGTCCTTAACTGAGTGCTCACTCTTTTAATCACTAGAGACATAGTGTGGGCAAAGAGGTCAGAGTTTTAAGCAATAGATTTATGATTTAACCTGTATTTTAAGTATTACACTGTGCTAGAAAACTAAAAAAAAAAAAATGAAAATCTGTCAGAAAATTTCAAAATACAAAAAGTCAAAAGGAATGTTTCTCTTTAATTCAAATATGGTTCCAGAATTAGACTTTGCAGCTTGAGGTAGAAGCAGCAGTAGTTTCTTTGTTGCACATGAAATGCCAAGGTCTTTCTTTAGGTAAGCCACTCTTTGTTGTCCCTCACGATCCAATAATCATGATTGGAGAGGAAGCTGACATATGATGATACATTTTTTTTGTACACTGATAAAACTATGCAATTGGATGCAATATTTCTTTGTTAAAAACAGGAAAACTTTAGACCTTTAAAAATATGTGTGACTTTATTATTTTCAGTTTAATCTTTGCACTTCCTGTTCATTCCATACAGTTGGTCAATAAAGTACGATTGTATTTTGAACTTCAAAACATTAGTTTAATTTTTGTGACATATGTGACAAATGTCTTTTTAAAATATAATACAATATAATTAGTGGGGTTTGGAGATAGGTCTCTCTTTTTGCCCCCTCTCCCTGCCTCTTCTCTCTGTTCATATATGTACATGCAAGCTATATATTCTGTGTGTGTAAGAAAGAATGAAGAGATAATTAGAGTAGGCAAAGCTCTGCTTTCACACAAGAAAATCCTATGCATCCTTCAGTCACTGCACTATTCTCAATGTTTCATCAGATAAGACATGGTATAATCCAAGGTATAATCACACATCCTCATTATTTGCCAAAAGAGAGATCAAGCTTTCATGTTGCAGAATATAAAATTAATAAATAAAAAATAGTATAATTCATTGAGGTTAAAACTCAGGATGTTCACATTTCAAACTTAAAATTGTGAAGTTTGCTGTTGTCATTTTGTCATAAATATCTGTAGGTTCTGATTCTCATCGCCTCAATCCTAGAACCTGGTTGCTAAGGTGATTGGAAAGAGATAATTTCTTATTGCCAAGAATTTCTTTCCACGGACTCACAGAAGCTGATTCTCCCATAAGCATGACAAACAACACTATGCTGACAGAATTCATCTTGCTGGGCATCCCTGAGACAACAGGCCTGGAGAAGGTCCTGCTTTTCCTCTTCTCAGCACTGTATGCCTGTGCCCTCCTGGGAAACTTCCTCATTCTTACTGCAGTCATCTCCTCCCAGAGACTCCACACACCCATGTACTTTTTCTTGGGAAACCTCTCCATCTTTGACTTGGGTTTTTGTTCCACAACAGCTCCAAAGATGTTGTCTTATCTTTCAGGACAGGGTCGAGAGATCTCTTTCCAGGGCTGTGTTGTGCAACACTTCTTCTACCATTGTCTGGGTTGTACATTGTGTTTCCTGTACACAGTGATGGCCTATGACCGCTTTGTTGCCATATGCTATCCTTTGAGATACACAGTCATCATGAACCACAGAGTGTGCTGTGTCTTGGTCACAGGAACCTGGATGAGTGGCTGTGTGCACTCCATTATCCTAACTACCCTCACTTTCCAGTTGCCCTATTGTGGCCCCAGTGAGGTAGATTATTATTTCTGTGACATGCCTGCAGTGTTACTGCTGGCTTGTGAGGACCCCTCTCTAGCACAGAGGGTAGGCTTTACAAATGTTGGTCTTTTATCTCTTATTTGCTTTTTTCTTATTGTTGTGTCTTACACTCGCATTGGGATCTCTATCTCCAAAATTCGTTCAGCAGAAGGGAGGCAGAAAGCATTCTCCACCTGCAGTGCCCACCTCACTGCCATCCTCTGTGTTTATGGACCAGTCATTATCATCTACCTACAGCCCAATCCCAGTCCACTGTTTAGTGCAATAATTCAAGTTTTGAACAATCTTGTGACACCCACACTCAACCCAGTGATCTACAGTCTGAGGAATAAGGAAGTGAAAGCAGCCCTCAGGTATGTATTTTTAAAGAGGTGTCTCAGTCTTGAAAATAAATGAAAACATCTAAATTGTTGCTGAATAAAGTCTGATTCATGATTTAATAGGACAGATTTGAATCTGCAGCTTATTTCATAAGACAAATTGACATCCATATCATCTAAGTCATGAAAATGAAATATACATTACATCAATTAACCACTTCCTTCACTGATTGAAGATACATATTTATTTTATATCTCCCTGTGTTTTATAATGAAATATAAGTGACAAAGTCTCTTAGAAGATCCAGTGTTTATTTGTGTGTGTGTGTGTGTGTGTGTGTGTGTGTGTGTGTGTGTGTGTGTGTGTGTTTCTTTGTATAGCCTTGGCCATTCTAGCTCTGTCGACGAGCCTGCTCTCAAAGCAGAGAATTATCTGCCCCTGTCTTCCAAGGGCTGGGAACAACCATACCTCCTGTGTTGATTTTTGTGCTGTGTGGAATCTAAGCACCATTATTCCTCAAGGGTGTGTTAGTCTTATAACTCTTTAAATGTGATCCATCACAATGTAGCTGTTCCTACTTACATGTCTCCTGAACATTTACTGTTAATCTTATCTGTAGAGTATCGCCCAGTACAGGATATATTTTTATTATTAAATGCTAACAACTTACATATGTTCCCTCATGGGCATATTGAAGTCGTGATAAAGTAAGGATATGCTGGCAACATAGTATAGCATACAGCCTCAATTAAATTACAGTATTGATTGTATGGTTGAGAAACATGATGGCATCCATTGTCTTATATTGTGAAAGAGCATCTCACTACCTCATCAGATTATCAAATTTGGACTGTGAAGTATAGTTTCTATTGACTCTATACCACTTTTTACATCATCATGAAAGCAAATGTTCTAAGTAAAATCATTGTGAGTGGTAGAGTTGCCAAATAATAAAGCTCCAACTTAATCAATCATTGGACTTCTACAGAGGACCACCTTTCCCCTGAAGGGCTCACTTCAATTCTTTCTGTCAACACAGCATTTAAACAAACTTACTGAAGCTGATGTCCACTAGTAGAGCTGTGAGCCTGACTTCTGAGAGGAAGTGATCATAAGAGACAAAATCTGTCATTCAGAGAGACAATCCCTTTTCAGAGAGATGAAAAATACATCAAATGACAAAGTTTCTCTTGGAATAGACAGCATTATTTCCCCTATCAAGTCTAAAACTGTAACTGTAAATGCATATGATGACCTCATAAATTTGGACTCTTTGGGAAAATGAGAGTATGGATAGAGGAATGGATGTCAAATTATATATAATAATTGTAGAGAAGAATGCTATTTCTTTCCCCTTGGAATACAATCATTGTTAATAGTCAAATACAATTTCTCTTACACTTGCTTGGTACTAGCCATAGACAAATACTGGGTAAAATTCTAAAAAAGAATAGTGGATAAGTGAATAACTGGAGTTTAACTTCTGTGTATGTGTCACTAAAAACTTCAGCCTCATCAATATCAACCTTACAAGGACACTCAACTCACAAGATTGTAAAGTCTTCATACTTTATTCTCAAGATTTTTGGGTATTGTTTCTACCAATTTTCTTAGTTAGATGCTATAGCAATAGAAAAATAATCATCTACCCAGAATTCTCAGAGGCTCACCTGAAGGATCCCATCATCCATCTCTTCCTGTAGCTATGTTTTGGAATGTTTGCATTATGTGTCTTTTTATATATGGAATAAATTACCTGACAGCAGAATTAAGGAGGGTGATCAATTTGTTTGAGCTTGTAGTTACAGAGTCTTTATCACAGGTTATTTGATTCTCTGTGTGTGGGCCTGTAATGCAATTGTGAGTAAGTCTTGTTTCCAGGAATATGTGGTGGAAGTTATTCACTTCATGATGGGCAAAGAGTAAAAGATGATAGGGCCCTCAAAGCATAACCCAGTGAACTATTTGCTCAAGATAGATGTGTCCCTTAACATTTCCACCAGGACTATGTATTCCAAATTAGTATCATCTCTCTTTCATTCAATGTTTCATCCCTATCTAACAATTCAAAAATCACTTACTTTCTCTCCAACCAGTTTCCTTTTTATGTTTGCTTTTGTTTGTTTTGCTCTTTTTATAAATTTTATTTAAATTAGAGACAATCATATTTTATATATTAATCCCAGTTCCCTCTTCCTCTTATCCTCCAATGCTCCCCAGGAAAACCCCCATCCCATCTCCCATACACTCCCTAGGGAGGGTGAGGCCTTCCATGAGGGATCATCAAAGTCTGTCAAGTAATTTTTTTAGTATTAAAAATAAATACTTTTCTCTCTTTTTTGGATTGTTTAACACTGAGATCTGAGATCTTTTTCTTTTTTTAAAATAGTTTTTCATTTAAATTAAAATTTCCTCTCTCTCTCTGTCCTCCCATGCCCCCCACCAACACCCCATCCTAACCCCCATATACTCCCCAGGGAGGATGAGGCCTCCCATGGGGATTATCAAAGTCTGTCACATCATTTGGGACAGGGCCTAGGCCCTCACCTATGTATCCTAGACTGTGAAAGTATTCCCTCCATAGGGAATGGGCTCTCAAAGCCATCCATTCACTTGGGATAAACACTAGTTCTATAGTTACTTTTCTTACACAATCAATCCCAACCACAGTTTTCCCTCCCTTTATTCCAGTTTCCTCATTGGCCATCATCTGTGTCTAGGCTCTTGGCAGTGAGCCCCTGTATACCCAAAGTGGCAGAGTTCCAATGTACAGTAGTACAAGGTAAACATTTCAATTCCCAAAGAAAGATATGAGAGAACACTAAGGAAGGATTAGATTGAAGCAAGACCAAAAGCATAAATTCTGTAGCTGTCTGCCCAGCATCCAGGGATCTCACCGATTGTGCATTTGATCTTGCCATTTGTGGTCCATATAGCTTTTCAAAAAAAAAAAAAAAAAAAAAAAAGAAAAGAAAAGAAAAGAAAAACAACAGAATTATTTATTGATTCTTGGGAATTCCATATCACACACCCCAATACCACTCACTTTCCACTCCAGCAGCTCATGTCCCCCATAATTAATTAAAAACAACAAAAAAAAGCAAACAAAAAAGTCTACCTCTCTCCTCAGTCTTTCCAACCCCTCTTTATCCATCCCAGTGGTGGGTGAAAACTATAACTTTTGTCCAATCAGTTTCACCTGCAAAATGTTCATTGCAATGAGTCATTGGTCTGGTTCAAGGCCTCTGGAACACCATCATTACTGGATTCTCACCCAAACTTCTCTCAGATATCCTGCTGTTGCCTTGAGTCATGGGGATGCTGCGGTTAATGGTTATTCTTCTGCAGGACCTGTCCATTTAGGCACTCCAGCAGGTCACAAATGGGGTAGATATTAGAGTGGGCCAATCCAAGGCCCAGAATGTGGGTCTGGGTGGTAGTTCAGCAAGTCATTCTGGGCCACTGGCCCCTCAGGCTAGGGGCAGATCTAGCTCTCTTCAACCTATGCCATCTGGACCAGATCTCCTACACCAGAGATGAAGGGTGGAGCCATCTCTCTGAATTGCTGGGGCCAGCTCTCCCATGGGAACAGAACTAGCTCTCCTTTTGCAGAACCCATTGAGGGACAGGTTCCGGCCATCCCAGGGAAAGTGAGGATGTGGCAGCTCAGCATGACCCTTAGGATTTCAACACACATGGCTCCTATTACCCCCTGTGATAAATGAACAATTGGCATTTTCACAGACCCCAGAAGCAATAGAAGCACAGATATCACCATGGCCCATGTGGAAGGACAGTACACCTTTGTAAGTATAGATCCAGCTACAGAACATCCCTCAGACACCAACATGGTCTCAAGTGGCTTTCCAAACTAAGGATATCAGCACGGCCCCCAACACATGGATATTAATTTTAAGCTGGCTTCACTTGTTCCCACATCTTTACTTGAGAAATGTTCCACATTCTGAACTAATCTAACATCCTAAGATTGCCATTCTTGCTTAGCTCTGATCATCAAAACTACATGAATCACTCTTGTGATGGACTGCCTGCAAAGAAAGCAACTGATTGCCTGACCTCAATGATTTCCTTTTCAATCTTGATGGAATCATAACCCATGCATTTTGCATTCCTGTAAATTTATTTAGATTTGCAAGGAACAGGCAAGTGCCAAACTCTTACATATATTGCGTACATTTCTATTGGACAAAAGATGAATAGTATGTAAGTCAGTGATGTCCAATCAGGTGTAAACAATATCTATGAAAGGATACTTGGGCTTGGGAGAATCCAAAGCCATATGTCCTGTTTATCTAGTTGAAAACATGGTTACCTCATTATGAGACTAGATTTATTCATAATTTATATGTCTCAAAGAAATGGATTTAATAGTACATATTTAGATATAAATTAGATTGTGAAATTAATAATTAAAAAATAATTATTGGTCCCCGTTCTATAAAATAGGATGGGAATTCCTATTTTGGGAATGGAAGTACACAAAATGAATATGAGTAGCTGACAAAAATAAAATGAACTTTACAGTTTGTTTTTCATTTTATTTTGTGTGTGTGTGTGTGTGCTCTTATTTGGTCACATTTTGTTGGGGATTTTGCAGGCGTGTTGTTTTATTTTATTTTATTTTTGTTTGTTTTTGGAGCGTTTTTTTTTGTTGTTGTTGTTGCCTCAGATTTTTGTTTGTGTTTTGAGAAGGAACTTACACAGTGGTAGAGAGGGGATCTGGAAGGAATTGGGGGAAGAGAGGAACATGATGAAATATATTTAAACTTAAAAATTGTTTCAAATAGCAAAAAGGGAAAACAAAAGAAGTGTACAACAAAAGGAATGAAGGCCCCTTAAGGAAAACCCAGATATATAATGTCACTGTTTAAGATTTTGATTAATTTCAAAACAAAGAAAAATGAGTACTTAGACTCCTCTCTCCATGAGAGAATGATGAATCTATCTTTGGTTTCTTTTCTGGGTATGGCAGAAATATGAACCACCTGACCCTCTCAGTATCATATTGATTAAATTGAACTCTAAACCAAGATTCATTGTTTCTGTGTTACAGAAAGACATGCAACCTGATGTGCATCCTGACAGTGCTAACAGCATCATCCCTTTTCCTCATGTAATCTCTGCCTGTGTGTCTATATACCCAAACCATGAGGTTTCACTTAGAGTTTTTATGGAAGAAAAGTATAATTACTATTTGAATTGTAATATTAAATGTATAGGCATCTTTTGGTTTTGAAATTGTTTAGGTGCATGAGGTGTTATGAAATCCCTATTTCTGCCCTTTGAAAAGTAGAAATTAAAGTCTCTATGTTAGAGCAATGAAATTTAAATAGGAAAAGAGATTCACTCTGTTCAATAATTATTGAAAAACAGAGGCTAGCAACAGGAAACGATGACCCAGTTAAGACTTGTAAACATCATATTAAGGTCAATGTGCAATTGTAGAGGGAGATATTTGGAGCTCATACTTCTTTAAGAAACAATAAGAAGATAGTTCATATTTACCTCTTAATATATTCTCTCAAACAAAGTAATATTCATAATCAGAATTAGTGTATTCACAGTTTAATGAAATTGGCATGACATTACTTGATATACTTTATAGTGTTGTAATTTCTTTGCAGTCCATTCTATTACGATACAGTAAATATCATGCCCAGACATAATTTAATGGAGATGATAGATGAAATAAGGCATTTTTGGCTGTATGCAAAGTATTTACTTGATAATGTACTTTTGTTCTTTTGTGGAATGAAGCCAATATGATGGCCTGCTGTAGAACAGCTTGCTGACTAATTCAGATAGCTGCCCTGTGGTTGCCTGGCAAAAAGTTGCTGGGTTTTTTGTTTTGTTTTGATTTTTTCCCCAAGAGAATAGGCACATAAGCTGAGATGTTACTGAAAATTATCTTCTAAGCACTTCAGTTCTCCTATTTAACAAAAAGGAATGTGAGAGGCATATAAACCATGACATTGTTGACTATAATATTCCCTTCACAACTGTCATCTCCATACATGTACACAGCAATTCTATAAAATAAACCTTTACAATTTTATGTGAGAGTTCTCAGTATTAGAAACCTCACATAACAGAAATAGAATCTCATATGAATTAGCATTATGGACCCCAAACACCTATCTCATTAGCTAAGAGACTCCTGTTCCTAACTGCCCATCCCCCCTGGAGCTGCTCTTCATGACCTCTGTATTGGCTTAACTCACTGCATCATCTTGCCAGTGAACTCATAATATCACTGCATTGTTCAGGAAACAACTGATAATAATTACTACAAATAGGTCTTATATATACACTGAATTCACTGCTAACTCTATTTTAATCTTTCCATTTATCCATATTTAGTAAGAGAAGAGAATTTAGTATATCATCCCTGCAACAATTTACTGATGGTTGAACCTGGTGTGGACCCAAGTCCAATGTCCTCTTTCTTCATGCTGTGTTATCAGCTTGATGCTATCACATCCAGGAAATACAGTTGCTTGTTTCAGAGCATAGTGGATGCTCCTACAACCTGGACCATGACTAGGTGTCTGTTGTCACAGCATCTCCAGGACTTTTATACCTCAGAACCATTGTTTGTCTGTCGGTTTTCATAGCATGGCAGATGATGTCACACTAGAAACACCGTTTGTCTGTTTTCTTTCTTTTTTCTTTTAATTTCTTTTATTTTACATATTAATCCCAGTTCCCTATTCCTCCCTCCCTCTCTCCCTCTCTCCCTCTGTCCCATCCTCCCATGCCCCCCCCGATCACTCTCCCAGTCCATCACCACACACTCCATAGAGTGATGCCTTCCGGGGGGGGGGGTCATCTAAATCTGTATAGTCATTTGGAGTAGGGACTAGGCCTACCTTTCTACGTCTAGGTTAGGGAGTATCCCTCTATGGGGAATGTACTCCTAAAGTCCTTTTGAGCACCAGGGATACATAATGGTTGCACTGTCAGAGGTCCCTTAGACTGCCCAGGCCTTTTAACTGAGACCCATGTTCAGGGGTTCTGAGACAATCCAATACTGGATTCCCAGCTATCAGTCTGGGAGCCTATTAGCTCCTGTTTGTCAGGTCAGGTGTCTCTGTGGGATTCTGTAGCCTGGTGTTGTTCTCCCTCTCTGTACCTGGATTCTAGTTTAGCTCACTGTTTAGCTGTGGGGTTCTGCTTCTGTTTCCATCAGCTATTAGATGAGGGCTTTATTATGGTGGATAAGTTAGTCATCAATCTCATTATCAGGGAAGGGCTGATAATGCTGTTGCTCAAATTGTTAGTTGGGGTCAGTCTTGTAGGTCTCTATAGATTTTTCTATAGTCTTTTCTCTTCAAACCTATAATGGCTCCCTATTTTATGGTATCTCTCTTTCTCTCACTCTCTTTACTTTCATCTATACCTCCCCTACTCAATCTTCTTAGGTTCATGTGCTTTCTTCTCCTCCCTTTCTTTTTCTCCTAGTTCCCTCTCCACTCACTTTCACCCCCACACTTCCAACATGCTCAGGAGGTCTTGTTCCATTTCCCTTCTGTGAGGGACCTTGTATGAATCTCTTAGAATCCTCCTTGTATCCTAGTTTCTCTGGCAATGTGAATTAAAGGCTGGTGATCATACCTCTATGTCTAAAATCCATATATGAGTGAGTACTTACCATGTTCCTCTTTTTGTGACTGGGTTACCCTATTCAGGATGGTTGCTTCAAATTCCATCCATTTGCCTGCAAATTCCAAGATTCCATTGTTTTTTTTTCCCACAGAATAATATTCCATGTGTAAATGTGCCACATCTTCTTATCGATTCCTCAGTTGAGGGGCATCTAGATTGCTTCCAGGTTCTTTCTATTACAAATAATATTGTTATGAACATAGGGAATGGTGTATTTGTTGCATGGATGTGGATCATCCCAGTATATGCCTAAGAGGGTGATTGCTCGGTCCTGTGGTAGACTGATTCCCAATTTTCTGAGGAACCACCATACTGATATCAAAAATGGCTCTATAAGTTTGCAGCAGTAGAGGAGTGTTCCCCTTTCTCTACATCCTCTCCATCATAAGTTGTCCTTGGTGTTTCTAATTTTAGCCATTGTGGCAGGTATAAGAAGGTATCTCAGTGTTGTTTTTATTTGCATTTCCCTGTTACCTAAGGATGTTGAGCACTTTCTTAAGTGTCTTTCAGCCTTTTCGATTTCCTGTGTTGAGAATTCTCTCTTCAGTTCTGTACCTTAGTTTTTAATAGGGTTAACTGGTGTTTTGATGACTAATTTGTTGAGTTCTTTGTATATTTTGGGTATCAGCCCTCTGTCAGATGTAGGATTGGTGAAGATCTTGTCCTGTCTGTAGGCTGTCATTTGGACTTGTCAACTGTGTCCTTTGCCTTACAGAAGCTTCTCAGTTTGAGGATGTCACATTTATTAATTGTCAATCTCAGTGTCTGTGCTACTGGAGTTATGTTCAGTAAGTGGTCTCCTGTACCAATTTGTTCAAGGGTACCTCCCACTTTCTTTTCTAAGAGTTTCAGTGTGGCTGGATTTATGTTGAGGTCTTTGATCCATTTGGACTTTAGTTTTGTGCATGGCAATAGACATGGATCTATCTGCAGTCTTTACACACCCTTATCCCATTGTGCCAGCACCATTTGTTGAAGATGCTTTCCTCATTCCATTGTATACTTTCAGCTATTTTGTCAAAAACCAGGTGTTCTTAGGTGTGTGGATTAATTTAAGAATTTTTGATTCAATTTCTTTGGTCTACCTATTTATTTATGTGCCAATACCAGGTTGCTTTCAGCACTATAGCTCTATAGCAGAGTGGGAAGTCAGGGATGATGATGCCTGCTGAAGTTCCTTTATTGTACAGGTTAGTTTTGGCTATCCTGGGTCTTTTGTTTTTCCATATAAGTTGATTATTATTGTTTCAAGATCAGTGAAGAATTGTGCTGGGATTTTGATGTGGATTGCATTGAATCTATATATTGCTTTTGGTAAGATTGCTATTTTTACTTTGTTTATCCTACCTATCGAAGAGCATGGGAGATCTCTCCAGTTTCTGGTATCTTCTTTGATTTCTTTCTTTAAATACACAAAGTTCTTGCTATATAGGTCTTTCACTTGTTTGGTAAGCAATACCCCAAGATATTTTATGTTGTTTATGGCTATTGTAAAGGGTGATGTTTCTCTGATTTCTTTCTCAGCCCCTTTGTCATCTGTATATAGTAGGGCTATTGATTTTTCTCTTGACTTTTTCCTTGTATCCTGCTAGTTTGCTGAAGGTGTTTTTCCCCTGTAGGAGTTCCCTGGTGGAGTTTATTGGGTCATTTATGTAAACTCTCATTTCATCTGCAAAGAGTGACATTTTGACTTCTTCCTTTCCAATTTGTATCCCATTGATCACGTTTTGTTTCTTGTTTATTTAGCTAGAATCTCAAGTACAATATTGAAGAGATATGGACAGAGACAAGGCTGTTTCTGATTTCAGAGGAATTGCCTAAATATTCTCTCCATTCAGTTTGATATTGGTTGTTGGTTTGCTGTGTATTGCTTTTAATTATGTTTAGATATGTTCTTGTTATCCCTGATCTCTCCAAGACCTTTATCATGAAAGGGTGTTGAATTTTGTCAAAGGCTTTTTCAGCATCTAGTGAGATGATCATGTGGTTTTTCTTTTCAGTTTGTTTATATGGTGGGCCACATTGATAGATTTTTCTATGTTGAACCACCCCTGCAACCCAGGGATGAAGCCTATTTGGTCAGGGTGGATTTCTCTGATGTGTTCTTGGATTCAATTTGTCAGTATTTTACTGAGAACTTTTGCAATAATGTTCATGAGGGATACTGGTCTGTAGTTTTCTTTCTTTGTTGTGTCTTTGTGTGGCTTGGGTACCAAGGTAATTGTGGCCCTGTAAAAAAAAGTTTGGTAATGAACCTTCTGCTTTTATTGTGTAGAACAATTTGAGGTATTAGCTCTTCCTTGAATTTCTGGTAGAATTCTGCACTGAAGCCATCTGGCACTGGGTTTTTTTGGGGGGGAGGCTTTTGATGACTGCTCTTTTTCAATAGGTGTTATAGGTCTATTTAAGGTGCTTATCTATTCTTGATTTAATTTTGGTAAGTGATAGTTATCCAGAGATTTGTACGTTTCCTTCAAATTTTCAAATTTGGGGAGTACAGGTTTTCAAAGTATGACTTGAAAATTGTCTGGATTTCCTCAGGGTCTATTGTTATGGCCCCGTTTTTGTTTCTGATTTTGTTAATTTGTATGTTCTCTCTCTGCTTTTTGGTTAGTTTGGATAAACGTTTTTCTATCTTGGTGATTTTTTCGAAAAACCAACTCGTTGTTGCACTGATTATTTTTATTGTTTTTCTGGTTTCTACTTTATTGATCTCAGCTCTCAAATTGAAAATTTCCTGACATCTTCTGAGTTTGCTTTTTTTTGTTTTTGTTCTAAGGGTTTCAGTTATGCTGTTAATTCTCCAATGTGACTATCCTTTGTTTTTGTTTTCTTCATATGGGCACTTAGTACAATGAACCTCCCTTGTAGCATTGCTTTCAAGGTATCCCATAAGTTCTGGTATGTTTTTTCCTTATACTCATTGAATTCTAGGAAGTCCTTAATTTTTTTTCTTCATTTATTCTTTGACTCAGGTACGGTGCAATTGCACATTGTTCAGTTTCCATGAGTTTGTAGGGTCCGTGCTTTGTGTTGTTGTTGAATCCCAACTTTAAAGCATGTATCTGTTGAGGTTTGTTATGTTGCCGAGTATGTGGATGATTTTAGAGAAGGTTCCATGTGCTGCTGAGAAGAAGGTATATTCATTTGTGTTTGGCTGGAATGTTCTGTGGATGTCTGTTAAACCCAATGGAGACTTAACATTTTTAGTTCTTTTGTTTCTTTGTTAAGTTTCTGTCTGGTGGTCCTGTCTAGTGGTGTGAGTGGGGTGTTGAAGTCTCCCAATATGAGTGTGTGAGGTTTTATGTGAGATTTGAATTTTAGTAGCACTTCTTTTATGAATGCAAATGTGTGTGCCTTTGAATTTGGGGCATAGATGTTCAGAATTGAGACTTTGTGCTGATGGATTTCTCCTGTGATGAATACAAAATGACGGTCTTCATCTTTTTTGATTGATTTTGGTTTGAAGTATAACTTCTTAGATATTAGGATAGCCATATCTGCTTGCTTCATGAGTTCATTTAATTGGAAGATCTTTTCCCAACCCTTTACCCTGAGGTAATGTCTGTCTTTGAAGCTTAGATGTGTTTCTTGTATGCAGTAGAAGGATGGATTCTCTCTTTTTATCCATTGTGTTAGCCTGTGTCTTTTTATAGGCCAGTTAAGATCCTTAATGTTGAGGGAAAATAAGGACCATTGATTATTAATACTTGTTTGTTTTATATTTGTTTTTGGCAGTGGTATTGTGAATATATTTTCTCGGCTTTAACCTTGGGTTCTGGTGAAGTGGGATTATCTATTGCCTATGTCTTTGTGAGCATAGTTAACTTCCTTAGGTTGGAGTTTTTCTTCCAGAACTTTCTGTAGGGCTGGATTGGTAGAAAAGTATTGTGAAAATCTGTATTTGATATATCTGGTTTTCTCTGTCTTTTGTGATTGATAGTTTTGCTGGCCATAGTAGCCTGTGCTGACATCTGTGGACTCTTAGTACTTGTAGAACATCTATCTGGGACCTTCTGGCCTTGAAAGTTTCAATGGAGATGTCAAGTGTAATTTTGATAGGTCTGCCTTAATATGTTACCTGACCTTTTTTCCTTTGCTGCTCTTAATATTCTTTCTTTATTCTATATGTTAAGTGTTTTGATTATTATATGTCGAGGGATCTTTTTTCTTTGGTCCAGTCTATTTGGTGTTCAGTGTGCTTCCTGTACTTTCATGGGCATGTACTTCCTCAGATTGGAAAAGTTTTCTTCAATGATTTTATTGAATATATTTTCTACACCTTTGAGCTGGGCTCCTTCACCTTCTTCTATGCTTATTATTCTTAAGTTTGGCATTTTCACAGTGTCCCACATTTCCTGGATGTGTTGCCTTAAGGTTTTGTTGGATATAAGGTTTTCTTTGGTTGATGAATTTCTTTGCTCTAGCTTATCTTCAGTGCCTGAGATTCTCTCTTCCATCTCTTGTATTCTATTGGTTATGCTTGCATCTGTAGTTCCTGATCATTTGCCCAGTTTTTTCTATTTCCAGCATTCCCTCAGTTTGTGTTTTCTTTATTGTCTCTATTTAAGTTTTGATGTCTTGAACTTGTTGAGTTGTTTCCTTCAACCGTTTGTTTTTTCTTGGCTCTCCTTACTTTAAGAGTTTTATTCATTTCTTCTAATTTTGTGTTTGTTTTTTCTTCCATTTCTTTAAGAGATTTTCTCATATCGTTTTTGAGGGCCTCTATCATTTTTATGAAGTTGTTTTGTAAGTCGTTCTCTTCTGCTTCATCTTGTTTGGTGAGTTAGGTCTCACCTAGCTCGTTTGGAGTTCCTAGGTTCTGATGGTATCATGCTTGTCTTTCTATTGTTGAATGTTTTCTTGTATTGCTGTCTTCCCATCACTTCCCCTGTGGGTGTATGTGGGGGTCTCTCTCTCTCTATGCTACTACCCTGGAGGCCTTAGGTGGGCCTTTGATGTCTTTAGCTCTGGGTGGTCTAAGCTCTCTAGGAGGTCTCTTCTCAGGCAGTGGCCCTGAGATGGGGGTCAAAGATTAAGCAGGTGGGGACTCAGGGTGGCCCAGCATGGACAGGTGAGTCCAGTGTACTTAGCGCATATTCAGGAAGCTTCCTGGGGGTGTCACGACTGCTGGACGTGCCCTCTGGTCCAGTGTGCAACCAGAGCAGTGGGGCAGTGGGCTAGGTAGGGCACTGGGTGGGAGAAAAGCAGTCTCCATGTTGCGGGGGGCTTGTGGATCAGAGCACTAATAGCACTCTTGCTGACGATAGGACACAGGGGGAGCGAGTTTCGAGGCTAACCCAGGGAGTTCCCAGGGAAGGGTGTGAGGGGCATTCAACCCAAACTGGTCCCAGACTAATCTCCGGCCTTATCTGTCTGATTTCAAAGCAAGGCACTTTAAGATTTTATCCTGGTGTTGATGTCTTATTTTACCAATTCTTTCATGGTGATGTCATCTCAACTCTGAACCTCTTAGCCTCTAGGTGAAAATTATTTTGGTGAAGATAGCCTTTGGTTTCCCCATGGATGCTCTAAGGCTACAATGGTGACTTTCAGGAAGTTTCATTTGGCCACCCATATATATGTTCAATATCCCACTACTGGACATCTCTCAGGACAGCAGCTGCTGTAGCCCAGTGCCTCCTTCATTAATTACCCAGATATCACTGACTTAGTGAATTCTCCTATGTCAGTCAGGTGAATCTATCACTCTACTTCCATGTGGTACCTAAAAAGTTTTCATATGACAATTTCGACTCCAGATACTTATATGGCCATTCCTTACCAAGAATCCCCACCAGAAATATGAGGAAAGAGATCCTAATATTTCAAGAGTGTAGCATTCTAAAGTGTGGTGGCATGCACTGGGATACTGGAGGAGAATGAACTAGGGTTAAGAATTCTAAGTTCTGATATAGTTATTTCATTATGCCTATGGACTTCATCCTACTGGAGATCACCACTGAATATCTTTTCTCTTTGTATGAATTTTTTTTGTGACTCTAGTCTGTCTTTGAATTAGAAGGATAAATTGTGGTGAAACTCAAAAGCTACCTCATCCCATGCCAAAGGCATTGAAGATGACATCACCCTCATCAGATTTGATGTAGTTCCTTGATGAGTCCCATGCATATATTTCCTAAATGACTTTCCAAGGACCACTTTTTCTGGGAGTATTTTCAAATTTATTTACTCTCCATGATCATATGGTTAAAACTGAATACCACGTTATGCTTCTAGAACACAATATGACTCTTCCCACACTCCTTTTGCACAATGGACATGTACTTAGTCATAACCAAGTCACCCAGGTACTTTTGGAAAATCTCTACAAACATGAAATACTGACCTAGCTCCTAAGTTCTAGATGCTGTTCCAGGAAGTCATAGCAGCTCCCACTCCTGCATCTCACTGCCTACATTGGCCCTGATGTTGTCTTCTTAAGCACATCCCTTGGGTAATACAGCAGTTCCCCCATTTTACACTTTAAAAGAAAAACATTCCCATCCATTGTGGAAATGACCTAATTTTAAGTTGTTAGCTTCTTCAGCTGGTTCTGACTATAAAACTTGTTGTCTTTTCTCATATCTAACAAGACTGAAAATGAAAGTCATTTTTCATTTTTTTCTTTTCATCAGAATTGAAAGTGCAAGAAGGAGGTATGTTTATTGGGTTACACATACATTTTCCTGATATTATTTCCATGTGTGATTTTTGAATCATCCATTACCCTGCCTCCAGATCTGTAAGATAAGTAAATAACCCCCTTTATACTATAGCCAATCCCTGGAAAATTTATATAGCCAAAATCCATAGAGATAAGGAGGATAAACATAGCAGGTAGATATTTTAGAAGAAAAAGATGGCCGCCATTTTCAGTTTTAACACATTTTGCTCCATTGTGCAGAGATAGGTGAACATTTGAAGTAAGATCCTATTTATTTTCACAAAGTGTATAATTTAAGCATTCTAACACTTCCAGTTCCCATTTGATCTACAAAATAATCACACAGCAACCTAGCTCAGACACACTTAGAGTTTATCCACAAAGCAACTGTATGTGCCTGGTAAGAACTACAATGTGCTAACTGGAAACTCACTGCTATTTCTATAGGCAGTGTTTCTCAGTCACCCTGCTTTCTGTTACAGGTTAAGTGTGCAAGAGAAATATTGAGGCTTCATCTGAACATCGTTGACAGTGTTAGTCCACAGCAGTAGTCACAAAAGTCACTGAAATAATCCCCCTAACCACAACATAATTAAACAAAGGCGTTAATGAGTCACTTGTCAGTAAGATTCATTTCACTTGGGATTAATACCCAAAGGAAGATCACGACTATTTAAAATCTCTTGTGTTGTGAATTATTGCGGTTCCTGGAACCAAACATAAAATTTCTGCCAAGGAGCTGAAGCACAATTTAATGTGTGACATTCTACTGGAAGATGATTAAAACAAGGAGGAATTCTCAATTTCAATTTACAGACTTAAGGATGGTGAGGCTCCCTCCTTCTGCTGCAGGTACAAAGGAAAACAGTGCACAATAACATCATCCAGCATAGTAGGCTATCTAGTGGCTCAGTAAGTGAACAAATGTCCTCTTCACCTTTATCAGAGTGTTCAGTCTCCCAGTAAGTAGGAACATAATATGGGGGAAAGAGGGCAGAGTTTTAGACAATATATTTTATGACTTAACATGTAATTTAAAGATTATACTGTATTAGAAAACTGTAAAATATTTAAAAAATATGAAAATGTGTCAGAAAATTTTAAAATAGGACAACTTGAAAGGAGTGTTTTCTGTGCCCACCTTTCTCTTTAACTCAAATATTGTTCCTGAATTAGAATCTGCATCCTGAGGTAGAAGCAACAGTAATTTCTTTGTTCCACATTAAAGGTCAAGGTCTTTCTTTAGGTAGCTACTCATTGTCCCTAATGATTCAATAATCATGAATAGAGAGTTAAAGGAAATTGACATTTGATGACACATTCTTATGCTCACAGATGAACCCATGAAATTTCTTTGTTAAAATCAGTGAAGATGTCATGCCTACATAAAGATCTGTGACATTATTCTTTGCATTGTGATAGCTATGCATCTGTTCCTTCTATACAATTGGGCAATAAAGTAATTTTTAGTTTTTTTGTCAACTCCTCATACTTAGTTTGCTTCTTGTCATATATGTGACAAATATCCTTTAAAAAATTAACACAATGTTAATTGTGAGGTATGGACTGAAGTGTGTGTATGTGTAAGTTTCTCTGTGTATATGTCTGTCTGACTGCATGTATGTCTGTGTGTTCATGTGTGTACTTGTAAGCTGTGTATAATGTTTCTAAGAGAGAGAGAGAAGTAGGTGAACCTCTGCTTTGTACATGAAGTGCCTATGGAGACTTCAGTCACCGTGATAGTCTCAACTTTTCACCATATAATCTACAGGATTACCCCATGTAAAATCTAAAATCCTCATTTTTTCACAGGAAGATTAGACAAACATTCATGCTTCTGTGTGAGAAAAGTTAGTACATTCATTCAGCTTCAAGATTCAGTGATGTTCAGGCTTTCAGCTTAAAATAGGGAAGTATATCCTTTCCTGTTGTCATTTTTTTTTCAAATACTGTGGGTTCTGATTATCATTACCATTGGTTCCAGAACCTGGGTTCCAATGTGAGTAGAAACGTAACTTTTCATTACTTAAATTTTCTTAGAAATTTTCAATATTATGTATTATGCATGCTGATTAGCTCACTCCCTACTCTTTCATATCTGTCTTCCACATGTGCCATTCCACATTCCTCCATACAAGTGCAATTCTAGAGATTTTTTCTTCATTTCAGAATCACAAACATCTGGAATGATGGAATAGGATCATTTATATGACAAGGGGAAGATAAGAGGCCAGCATTGGAAGTAATTTTCTGGGTGAGATTGTTAAGACACCATCTGCAAATGCTGTGCAAGTTACCTTCTGAGTGACATTGCTGCACACAACATCTGCTCTTTGGCACCTAAGTGATAAAAGGTACCCCATGGCCAGAAGAATAATTCTGTCTAGAATATCTCTCTGTAAATACCACTTTCTTTTTCTCTTTTACCCTGATGATTTAAACTCATCTATTCCATATATGTAATACATTTTACCAATATTTTCTATCCACAGACTCACAAGAACTGATTCTCCCATAAGCATGAAAAACAACACTATGGTGACAGAATTCATCTTGCTGGGCATCCCAGAGACAACAGGCCTGGAGAAGGTCCTGCTTTTCCTCTTCTCAGCACTGTATGCCTGTTCCCTCCTGGGAAACTTCCTCATTCTTACTGCAGTCATCTCCTCTCAGAGGCTCCACACACCCATGTACTTTTTCTTAGGAAACCTCTCCATATTTGACTTGGGTTTTTGTTCCACAACAGCTCCAAAGATGTTGTCTTATCTTTCAGGACAGGGTCGAGAGATCTCTTTCCAGGGCTGTGTTGCACAACTTTTCTTCTATCATTGTCTGGGATGCACAGAGTGCTTCTTGTACACAGTGATGGCCTATGACCGCTTTGTTGCCATATGCTATCCTTTGAGATACACAGTCATCATGAACCACAGAGTGTGCTGTATCTTGGCCACAGGGACCTGGATGAGTGGCTGTGTGCACTCCATTATCCTAACTACCCTCACTTTCCAGTTGCCCTATTGTGGCCCCAGTAAAGTGGGTTATTACTTCTGTGACATGCCTGCCGTGTTACCACTGGCCTGTGAAGACTCGTCTCTAGCACAGAGGGTAGGCTTTACAAATGTTGGTCTTTTATCTCTTATTTGCTTTTTCCTAATTCTTGTGTCTTACACTCGAATTGGGATGTCTATCTCAAAAATACGTTCAACAGAAGGCAGGCAGAGAGCATTCTCCACCTGCAGTGCCCACCTCACTGCCATTGTCTGTGCTTATGGACCAGTCATCATCATCTACCTACAGCCCAGTCCAAGCCCATTGCTTGGTGCAATAATTCAGATTTTGAACAACCTTGTGACACCCACACTCAATCCATTGATATACAGCCTGAGAAATAAAGATGTGAAAGCAGCCCTGAGGCATGTATTTCTTAAAAGAAACCTCAGTCTGGAAAATAAATAACAGCATCTAAATATTTGTTTAACAAAGTTTGAGTCACTATTTAATCAGTCAGATTTGCATTGACCATTTATTTCATGAGACAAATCAGCATCTATAACTTCCCAGGGATATTAAAATGAAATGTACATTACATCAATTAACCACTTTCTTCATTATTTGAAGATACATATTTATTTTTCTTATGTATTACAAGGAAACATAAGTAGTAAAGGCTCTTAGAATATTCTGTGTTGATTTTTGCATTGTGTGGATTCTCTCCAGGTACTACTATTCTTCTAAATATTTGTTAGTCATCTAACTCTTTAAAAATGTTAAGAGACTCTCAAATTGATGAAAACATAATTTCATATCCTTTGTAAAATAGAGACGGTAAGTTTTAATTTTCTACCAGAAACTCATAAATTCAAACTTATGTTAAGTTATTTCTTAGGTGATCTATTTAAAACATATAATTTTGCATGATTTTAAACTTGTTTCTTGTCTACATCTTCTTCTGGGACTTAGTTTTATTATTCTGCAATTTTGTCCCTCAAAAGGCACAAACAGATTATTTTTCAATAGGTAGTCTATAAATCCCCATCTTTGTTTTTAAATTTGCTTAAATCATACAAAAGTGTCATTAAATTATTCATTTTATGTGCCTATGTCAGGTAGCATTCATAAACTTTCAAAGAGATAACTTGTGTGTTCCTTCACTTTTCATAGTAACATCTACAACTCATTTACCTTTCTGTAATAGCTACACTCTAAAATGCCAAGAAATAAACAGATATGCTTCATTTGTAGAACCTAGTTAAATTTTTAATGAATATTTTCTTCCTCTTCTCCTGGTTTTATTATTCTCTTAGTTTTTAGATCTTTCTGATATTCAGGACACTTCTTGAATGCTATATCTATTCCTATTATGAAAAAATAAATGAATACATTATGGAAAGGGAGGGAAGTAAGAAGAAAGGAAAAATCTAGCTGCATTGTTGGAGGAAATTTGTACTGCACAGTGGAATAATTAGTATATGATTTTCCATTAAATTTCTTATAATCATAGGTATTTGACATCTTCTTCCACAACTGGAAATTATAACACAAAATAAAAAATATTTAAGTGTGGAAAGCTTTGTTAAAAAATATTCAAAGGACCCCAGAGACAGTTTGTTACAGTGACCAGGGTGCTGTGAAGTGCAGTCTATGAATCTCTAAGATGAGATACTTTAACATCTGAGCAGTCAGTCTTTCCTGCTAGAAGTCAAATATATATTGGTATAACACAAGAAACCTTAGGTCCTTCAGACAGCCATAGTTAATTTGAAATATTAAACATACTAATGTTAAAGCATCAAATGTAACCCATAGCTTTATATCCAGTTCTGCATTAAACACAAACACTGAAGCAGACTAACTACCCATTGCACCAGGGGGTTATGGTGTCAAACTTTCTGCAACTTAGGAACCACCAGAGTCAGTCCTATCTCACACACCCACCTTTTCTTCTCTGCACTTGCCATCTGGACAAATGTCAAAAGGAACATGGTTTACAACCTTACAACCTTGCCTCACCTTTTCTTTTACTACTTTTTTCACATTAATTAACACACACTCTCTTTTTCTCTTTCTGTCTCAGTGTGTGTGTGTGTGTGTGTGTGTGTGTGTGTGTGTGTGTGTGTGTGTGTGTTTTTAATATATATATACAGAGAGAGAGAGAGAGAGAGAGAGAGAGAGAGAGAGAGAGAGAGAGAGAGGGAGGAATAGTTTCAAGGTTTTGTACATTTACACACAATTTGTCACATCATAGCATAAAAGTCAGTAATACCAAATACTACATTTGAAAGTTAAAATGGCACCTTTCATCAAATCAAATTATACCTTAAAGTTTTCTTATGATCCACAGTAAATTGTAATCCTAGTAGTTGCTGTTTTTCTCCTCCATCATCCATCAATAGCTTTGTGTTCAGATTCAGAGTCTAAGAATTTGTACACCAGAATTAATTTAGCTTTGAAAGTTGCCAATGGTGGATTCCACTCCTATGGTTTGCAATGCACTACACTTTCCTCAACAAATTCCAATTTTGACAGAGAAACTCATGAGTTACTATGTTGCTACACACTATGCTGACCGTGACAACATTGGTCACCCTCCTGACACGTCATCATTACAAACCATAACAGGAAATCACATTACTTTTAAAATATTTAAAATAGATTTTTTTTTATTTTTAGAAACAGAATAAATTAAACATTTTTAAATATAGAGAGCATACTTCAAAAAATATTTCCTAACTTCATTCTCATGAAACCTGCATAGAGACTAAATAGGATTGGCATTTTAAAATCTACACAAAAATATGGAAAAGGTACTATATATGTATTGTACAGGATCCATATACACCTTATTCATATTCTCAAAATGATACTGTTATGTTTCATTCACTTTCTTCCCCCCTCTCTCTCTGCATGTGTGTGTGTACAATGTACAGTCATGATGTGTTCTTGCCATTATTCAACCTCTATGTAGTTGCCATTTATTTAATGTGTCATCTGAAAAACTACTTGTATTTACTTCACTTTCACATTAAAATTATCATTTTTGAAGTAAAGGGTATTTTGTGATTATTTCAGTGGCTGTTAAGCCTACACATGCTTGCCAGATCATTGAAAATTCTTTTCGACCAATGTTAAATACATCCTCTAATAGACTCCTAAGAATCCAAGAATATTATAGTTCAAAGGTAAAGTTAATACACCGATCCCTCACAATTTACTTGTGCCTATCTTATATGTGCCCAAAACATTTACTGTAACTTTTAACTGAAGAGGATCCTCTAGTTTAAGATTATTTTACAATTTTAAATGCTAACAGCTCATGTGTGCTCTCTGATGGGCATATTCTAGTCATAATAAAAATGTGAACACATAGCCTCAGTTATTCACTGTAGTGTTTGCATGGCTGAATGCTCACAGTGGCCTCCATTACCATATATTGTGAGACAACATTAAACTGCATGTCACAACTTTGAGAGATGATCAAAATTCAGACTTTTATGTATGGTTTCTATCAACTGTATAGCACTTTTTACACCATCATGAGAGCAAGCATGCTAAGTCAAATGATTGTGAGTGGGGGGACTATGTGTAGTATAGTTATCAAATAATGATAATATAACAGTCATTCTTCACCTATTATTGGATTTCTACTGAGGACTACCTCTCCTCATGGACTCACCTCAATTCTGTGTATCAACACAGAATTCTAACAAGCTTGGTAAGTTGATGCCCACCTTGTTGAGCAGAGACCCTGCCTTATGAGAGGAAGTGGTCAGAAGAGGATAAAATGTTTTATTCAAAGTGACAATCCTTTTTCAGAAAGATGAAAAACATATCAAATGAAGAAGCTTCTCTTGAGCTAGACACCATTTCCCCTCCCAAGTCTGAAATGCTAACTCTAATTCTATATAACTGTTTCATAACTTTGAACTGATTCACCTGTTTGGGGGAAATGAAAGTATGAATGGCAAATGGAAGTAATAATGTGAGATAGAAATTATTTTGGATTTCCCTTTGTCATAAAATAATTGTTGAGTTAACAATCAAGTAAAAATCAATTTCTACTTCACTTTCCTGGTACCAGCCAGAGATAAACACTGAGCAAAATACCAAACTATACCAAATGACAGGATTTTCTTAATTTTAAGTTTGGAGGGAAAACAAAGTATGAAATGCCATGTAGCCTCAGTTAAATTATTTACTTTAGTGTAGTGTCCGCATGGTTGGGAGCTCAGATGGTGTCCATGACATTATATTGTTAGAGAACAGAATTGCAGAAATGCCAACAACGGTGCTCCAGTCAGAGGTTTCTGGGTTCCAGAATGTAAACCTCAGCACTTCTGAAAAATCTAAGAATGAGTAGGTTCATATCAAATGCCCTGAAACATTGTTAATTCTTGCCCAACGGATACTATGCCATGGAAAATAACTTTTGTGTATGTGCAACTAAAAACCTTAGTCACATCAATATGAACACTACAAGGTCTCAAAATTCACAAGATTATAAAGTCTTCATACTTTACTCTCAAGCCCTTTGGGTCTTGTTTCTACCAATTTTCTGAATTAGGTACTGTAGAAATAGAAAAATAATCAGCTACCCAGAATTTTCAGAGGCTCAGTTCAAGGATCCAGTCATCAGTCTATGCCTTTAGGTATGTTTTTTTGAGTGCTTGCATTATTTGTCTTTTCCTATATATGAACACAACACCTGACAGAACAGTTAAGGGGGGGTGACCAATTCATTTCAGCTTATAGCTAGCTGGAGAGCATTCATCACAAGGTCACTTGATTCTGTGTATGGGCCTGTAATGTAGCTATAAGTAAATCATGTTTTCAGGAATATGTGGTAGAAGATACTCACTTCATAATGGGCAAAGAGTAGAAACAAAATTACAGGACTTAAAACATGGCCCAGTGAATTACTTCCTCAAGGTAGAAGCATGTCTTATAATTTAATCACTAGTAATGTTAACATATGAGACCATATATTTCAAATTTGACATTAATTCCCATTTACTCAGTGTCTCATATGCATCTAATAATTCCAAGATCACTTATTTTCTCTCCAACCATCATTTTATACGTCTTATAAAGCAGTTTCTCCTCCCTCCACTCTAACAAGTTTGCCTCCAGTTTCTTCATTGATCAAAAGATAAGCCCCTGCCATCTTCTGTGCCTAGCCTTCTGTGCCCCTGTAAAGTGGCAGAATTCCAATGTACAGAAGCACAGGGTAAATATTCCAATTCCCAAATGAAGATACAGAAAAACATGAAGGAAGGAGTAGGCTGAAATAAGAGTGAAACTCAGCAGGCAAACACTAAATCCTGTAGCTGTGCCCAGCATGTAGGGATCTCACTGATAAAATATTAGCTCCAGTGGGCTCAGATAGCACTGTGCATTGGATCTTGCTATTTTCAGTCTACATGGTTTATTTCTTAAGGTTGTTTGACTAGTTCCTGCAACTTTTCCTTGAGCAATGTTCATATTCTCACCTTATGCAACATTCTGAGATCTCCATTATTGCTTAGTTATGATGACCAGTGCTTCATGAATCACCCTGTTATGGGCTGCCATTGCCTTGCTTTTTAATCTCATTGGAAGCCTCCTTGTCTGCATAATCTTCGTGATTTGCATACCTATAAATTCACTTCATTTTTCAAAAAATATGTAATTACCAAAGCCCTACATTTTGTAGGTACCTTTCCATAGGACAAGAGCTGAGTAGTGTGTGACTCAGTGATATCCAATAGGTGTAGGGTAAACAGCATTTATGGATGGAGATTTGGGCTTGAGAGAATGTAAAGCCATGTGCACTGTTAACTGAGTTGAATATGTGTTTTCACCTCATTAATAGACTAGATAACTGAACTTTATTTGTAAGCATTAAATCTAAAAAACAAATCTGCCAAAATGGAAGTTATTAGTTAACATAGATATAAGATTGTGAGTAATTCACAATTATTATTGATGATGTATTTTGTACAATATTTAGGATACACAAAGTGAATATGTACACAACCCTAAGAAATATACACCAATAGGAAAAACTGAAATACACAAAGTGAATATGTACACAACCCTAAGAAATATACACCAAAAGGAAAAACTGAAATACACAAAGTGAATATGTACACAACCCTAAGAAATATACATCAAAAGGGAAAACAGAGCCTCAAGGAAAATCTAGATAACATGATGTCAATGCTTTATATTCCAAACTTAATACAAAACAAAAAAGCAAAAGTATTAGGACTTCTATCTCCAAAAGAGAATGAAGTTGTTTATGTTGAAGTTTTTTCCTGGCAATCTCATGAAACATCTAAATCTTGGAATAGCATCTTGATTAAAATTGAGTTCTAAAACCAGATTCACAGTTTTTGTGTTCCAGGGAGCCATGCATCCTTTTGTGCATCCTGACCATGGTGATAATACCATCCCCGTTTCCTCTGTGGTCTCTGCCTGCCTGTCTATATATCAAAGCCAAGACATTTCTCTTAGAACTTTTGCAGCAGCAAAATATTATTATTATTTTTTCCTTGGAATATTACTAAATGGTCGGGCATCCTTTGTCTTTGTAATGTTTAGGTAGATACTATTCATACTATGGATAGTATGAAATCTATATTTCTGACCCTGGGAAAATGAAAGTATCTTAAAGTACCCAAGTTGGGGCCACAGAATTTGTAATTAGGAAAAGAGCCCATGGAACTAGCAACAGGGAATCATGACACCTGGTAAGGTATTTTAACATTATATTAAGGCAATAGTTCTCAATATGTAGGTTGTGACCCCTTTGAGGGTTGAATGACCCTTTCACAAGGTTGTCTAAGACATCCAAAAACACATATATTTACATTGAAATTCATAATAATAGCAAAATTACAATTAGGAAGTAGCAACAAAATTAATTTTATGGTTGGGGGGGTCACCCCAATATGAGGACAGTACTGAAGAGTTGCAATATTCGGAGGGTTGACAACCCTTCAAACGGTCAATGTGAGATTGTAGAGAAAGGAATTAGGGGTTATACTTCTTTAACTAATTGCTAGAGGAAAATTCATATTTACTTCTTAACCAATGATCAGAATTTATACAGTTATAATTAAAATAAATTGTCATGATATTTCTCAACATATTTTACAATGTTACATTTATTTTGTAGTTTGTTGTATTGTACTATAGTAATAACCTTGCCCAGACATAATTTAATATAGGTAACAGATGAGATAATGCAATTTGGCTGTGTGTGAAGTATTTACTTAATTATCTGTTTATGTTCTTTTACCAAATGAATCCAGTAAGATGGTCTGCTGTAGCACAGCGCACTGACTGATTCAGCAATCTTCCCTGTGGTTGCCTGGTAACAAGTTGTTATGTGATGTATTATGACTATAGAATAGAAATATAAGCTGAGATGCTGCTGAGAGGAAACTGAATAAGATACTTTGATTTATCACCAACCCTCATTTTCTATAAGACTAACATTTTATTTTTCAAACCCCCCACCCCACAAGTAGAGATTGAAGACTATTCAATTTTAGCAGTCACAGGTTAGGAAGTCAGCAGAAAGATGGCTGGTTAAGCCTCTCAATACACATGATTTCTATGTTTTCCCCCTCAGTTTCATAATGTTCCACCAAATGAAAGCAAATAAAACCTTCCAGTTAATTTTTCCATGAAAGCTGAAATGTGTTGGATTTGTACTACCCCTTACAAGGTCATTTTAATAACTAAAGAACTAGTGGTGAGAAGAAGACTCTCGAAGACTCTCAGACCATCAGCCCTAGCTGCTTACAAGTCCATCTAGGAGCTCTGCAATGCAGTTTCATGAATTATTATCCAGTCTGGGATGGGCTTTTTTTGTGATTCAGCTGCCTTTAAGTCATCCATACTTCTATAAGTAACTGTGCATTCATCCTACTCTTAGTCATCCCTGTCAGTTCAATGGATAGGAAAGTTGGCCCTCAGTTACTCTTTTGGACTAGCATCAGGTTATGTTTCTCACTAATGGTTCTCCATGGACTTCAGATGCCATGAAACTCTTCATTGCCCTCTATGGAGTAAACAGCATTATATGTCAACACACAAATCTGAATTATGAAATGTTTGTAAAGGAAATTCTGAGTGAAACAATACAACTTGTGGTTTCTTACTCACACTTTATTACCTTCAAATAATATTTGACAAGGCTCCATTTAACTTTCCCAGGTATTGTCTCTAGGGTAGTATGTGTTTCTCTGAGTTGTTGAGCTCCTACATGAGATTTAGAGATAGCAAAATGGAGAAGTGGCCCACAGTCATATTTACTGTCTGTGCCATTGTCCTGTCCTTCAACTTCCTGAGTTCCATTTCCTTCCTTTCTATTCTGAGCAGCAAGACCATCCTCGTGTGGATTCAGAAGGAGTCAGTAATATCCACTAAGCTAATGAGGAGCAATTGTATTGATGTCTCACAGCATCAAAAAGTCATTTGTGAGATTTATATATAATGCCAACCTTCATTCCTAATTAAGTTATTAAACCAGGGATGATCAGAAAATATTAATCACTTAGCACAATGCCTTCATGTGGTAGATATTGAAGAGATACTCCATATACTACTGAATTTTGTCATTGATTGACAGCAGAATCAATTCATAATATTAATTAACTATAATGCTCAAGGAATTAATTTCTTCTTTCAAAGATATAAACACCCTAAGATTATCCTGAGAAAAGAAATAAACATAAACTAAATAATCAGCTCAGGAACCAAATTGCTCAGTCTTCAACTGAAAGTAATTTTGCCATGGAGTCATTGTTGGGTTTTTCAAAGATTTAGTTATTTTATTAACAAATATTATGTGAAGAACTAACAAATCAACCACTCCATCATACCTATAAATTTGGAAAAAATACTGGGAGGCACTTTTGTCACGAAATCCCAGATATTTGGAAAGACATAATTCATCTACTGCAAAAGGAAGCAGAACATAGTTTTATCCAAACTGAAATGAGTTGCTCTTTGAAGGAGGTTTCTGTTTTGGGTATCCTAACCTGTCACTTTCTAAAGTAGCATATGTATGACTGAAACAATATTCTGTGTTCTCAATAATATCTAAAAGTTTTACTTACTTATTTATCAATGTATGTATATGCATGTAGGGAGCACATTGTGCCACATGGATGCACGTGAAAAAAAAAAAAAACCTGCAAAGGAAGGAGACCATGAAGACTCTGTGTGACAAAGCTTAGGAGTCACCAGAGTATCTGATTATACAAAGACCCAGCAGTCACTTTGAAAACAAGATCTGGTATGAGGATAAGAAACTTTACTATAGATCAATCAACACTGGGTTTTAGTATACCAGACTAGAGAAAACATATGGAGAGTTAACAGTTGCCATGATGGAAACAGCAATTATGATGAGCAGAAGAATAGTCATTGGAAAATAGACACATCAGACTAGAAAAATCTAAAAATAGTTGGTCAGGAAAAAAGGAATAAAAATGAGAGTTCTGAGAATGCTGATGACAGTGTGTGTGTGGAAGAGGATATTTTCCAGACAATCCTAATAGAATGAAGATGTTCTTCACTTTTTGTTTTAACATTCAGTGTTTGAATGCACAGTGAAAAATTATATTTCAATTCTCATTAGCAGTGATGACTTCCCCCAGCTCACCAACAACACTCCTCAGCACACTCCACTCTGTGCACTAAGAGAATATGAGTCAGTAAAAAAGGGAGAACAATAGGAAATGAAAATAGAAACTTGGGCCTCTTTCTGGCCTGCCTTCTGGGGCACTGTTCAGAGCCTCCTGAGGCCTGGGGCCTGCATGAACACAGTAGAGAACAACTATCCAGTCATACCAGCCTGACCAGAGTCTACCAGCTTCCTGGTCCCATCACCACCCAAGGAGGGAGCCAGCATCACATTGCCCTGCTCAGAGCCTTCTGAGAACTGGGGATTGCACTTGCACAGGGGAGCCCATCCAGGCAGACCAGCCTGTTCACAGTCAGCCAGCACCCTAGTCCTACCTCCACCCAATGGATGAGGAGAACCATTGGTGTTTAGACCTGCTTGTACCCACTGGAAGAGAACTTTGGTTCCATCCTCCCTAAGAGAGAGAGATAGATAGATAGATAGATAGATAGATAGATAGATAGATAGCTCACTGGCATGCACTGGAAGAAGGGATGGGTAGACAATAGTATAAAAACACAATCAACAAAAGACAAGGCCCCACAAAAATATTGATTTGAATTTTTTGAATAGTGAAATTAAGGTGAATAAAATAATTACATCTTAATAAGTACCTAAGCTTTGTCTGTGTTCATTCATTCTTACAATTTTTGAAATTTTTTTCAATATAGCAATATAATTTTAAAATAAAATGGTTTAGACTTTAAAAAAATAACACAGTCAACAACAGAAAGTTCAATGACACTACCCAGAGTCAAGGGACTCCACACCAACAAGACTTGATCATCCCAACATCCTTTTCTTGATGAAGAAAAGAATGACCCTATAACAACTTCAAGAAGATGATAGAGATCCTGAAAGAGGAAATGACAAAAATCCTTTAAAGAAATAGAAGGAAAACCAAACCAAAACATGCAAGAAATCAACAAGTTTCTTAAGAAAAGACAAGAAAAACATCAAACTGATGAAGGTAACAATTCAAACAAACCATGACCTGAAAACTGATATAAAGACAATAAAGTAAACAAAAACTGAGGGAATTCTGGAAATATAAAAGCTAGGTAAAAAATTAGGAATACATATGCAAGCAAAACCAACAGAACACAAGAGATGGAAGCGAGAATTTCAGGCGTTGATGATACACTAGGAGAAAGAGATTCTTTGACCAAAGAAAATCTTCAGTCCAAGAAATCATTAACACAAAAAATCCAGGAAGTATGGAACACTGTGAAAAGGCCAAACCTAAGAATAAGAGGTATAGAAGGCAAGAAAACCCAACTCAAAGGTGCAGAAAATACATTCAACAAAATCACAGAAGAAAACTTTCCAAACCCAAAGAAAGATATGCCAATGAAAGTACAAGAAGCTTACAGAACACCAAATTGAGTAGACCACAAAAGAACGTTCACTGTCCAAATAATTGTCAAAACACCAAACATATGGAATAAAGAAAGAGCAACAAAGGGAAAAGGCTCAGTAACATATAAAGGCAAACCATAAAGACTTCTCCATAAAAACTATGAAGGCCAGAAGGTCCTGCATAGATGTTATACAAATACTAAGGGAACATGAATGCCAGCCCAGAATACTATATCCAGCAAAGCTTTAAATCACTATAGATGGTGAAACCAAGATATTTCCATGAAAAAAAAAATTAAACAGTACTTATCAACTAATCCAGCCCTACAGAAAATTAAGTAAGAAAAATTAAGGAAGTCAACTACACCCACAGAAACATAGGCAGTAGATAATCCCACTTTACCAACAGCCCAAAAAAAAAAAAAAAAAACTGGAGGAAATCTACATATAATACCACCACCAACAAATCTAAAACAAACTAGAATTACCAATCAATTGTCATTAATATTCCTTAATATTATGATTTAAATCACCTATAAAAACACACAGGCTAACAGAATGGCAGAATGGATATGAAGACAAAATCTATCCTGCTGCATACAAGAAACACACCTCAACTTCAAATACAGATGTTACCTTAGAGTTAAGGGTTGAGAACAGATTTACAAATTGAATGGACCCAAGAAACAACCTGGTGTAGCGATCCTAATATCTAACAAATTAGACTTTAAACAAAAAAAAAATCAAAACAGATGAAGAAGGGCATTTATTATTCATCAAAGGAGAAATCCATCAGATGAAGTCTCAATTTCAAACATCTGTGCTTTAAATACAAAGACAACCATGTTCATAATAGAAACATTACTAAAACTCAAATTTCACATAAAACCTCACACACTTATAGATGGGGATTTCAACACCCACAGAAACTTAGCAAAGAAACAAAGGAACGAACAGAAGTTATAACCCAATCAGGTTTAACAAATATTTTAGAACATTCCATGTAAACACAAAAGAATATACCTTCTTCTCAGAGCTACATGGAAACTTCTCTAAAATTGACCACATTCTCAGCAATATAGCAAACCTCAATAGATAAAAAATAATTGGGATAATCCCCTGTATCTTATCATACCACCATGGTATAAAGTTAGAATTTAATAACAACACAAATTGCAAAAACCCTACAAACTAATGGAAATTGAACAATGAACAATTGCACCATTCCTTGGTCAAGAAAGAAATAAAATAAAGACTTCCTAGAATATAACAAGAATGAAGACACAACATTGAACAATAAACAATTATATCATTCCTGGATCAAGGAAGAAATAAAGAAATTAAAACACTTCCTAGAATACAATGAGAATGAAGACACAACATACCCAAATCAATGGGATGTACGCACCTACCCTGACCAGCAAGGAGGGACGTGACTGTGGGTAGATCTTCTTCATGCATTTTTACTCAGGATCCTTGATACATGTTTCCTCTGACCCATAAGAGAGCCGTGGGACCCCTGCACAGGCTTAAATACCCTTGTGCTAACCAACCCCAGTGAGCTATGTGGACCCTGCAGATAGGCTACTCTAATGCGGAAGCAGACAGGCTGAACAGACTTAATCAAATAAGGGCTTATTTACACCAAAGAGTGCTCATCCTTGGGGAGGTGAAAGGTGGAAGCTAGCGCCATTTTTAAGGCATGGCACTTTGAGGCTCTCTATAGTTCTCCCTTTTTGTTTTAATAATGCAACAGGCAAGGGTAGTGGTCTGGTCTCCAGTAAAGCAGTGGACATTGTAATGGCCCTGAATCCTGGTAGTCAGCCAAGTCAATGCCACACCTGTCCTGGCATCTCTTTCTTGGAGGTGGGGCATTGGACACCAACACACATGCAACCAAACTTGCCCTTCTCAGAGTTGCTGACTTCCAGAGCTTACTCAGAGTGCAGTGCTAAGCCATACAACCTGAGCGTGAAGGATCAATACTTGTTCATGACTGTGAGCCATGCTTGGGAAGACTGTCCTACCCCAATAGCTGTAAATGCCTGGACAACCATAGCTGCATACCACTTCTGAGCAAACCTCATCTTGCAAAGGTGCCACAGGCCCACGAAGGAGATAAGTAACAAGAGGACAGCCATGGCTCCCATTCCCGCCCATGCTTTCAGATGATCCATGGCAACAGGAACCACGATGACAATCTGGCAGCCAGTCCCACATCCACATGTGTCGAATTCACTGCAATGGCCACTCGCAGCTGTACCATTAAGTCATCAAAGTAAGCAGACCAATTTCCTAAAAGATAGCTAGACAATTGTTGTGACAAATTAGCAGCATGTGTAAAGTTCTCATATTGAATTCTGGTAACACACAAACCTGGATATTTCACATCCCAATTGGGCCAGCTGCCACAAGGTATCTATTTGCTCCTGCACCAGATTAATTCTTTGGCTTACAATCATTAAACCTCCTTTTAGTTGAGCACCAATTGTGGACTGAGCATCCTCAGGGCAAAAGGAACACCCTGTACCTCAGCTCCACCCCTCCTCACTCTGATCAGGAGAAGGCGCTTAAGGCATTGTTCCAGGAGGGTCCTTCCCCTCCCCACATCGACATTTCTCCTCTCCCTTCCTCCTCTGCCCCTTAAGGGATTGTTTCTGAACTCCTTTTATGAGGGCTTGCAGTTCTTCCTCAGCCTAGCATGCTACCATGATATGTCCCGAAGCTGCGAACCAAGGTGCAATGGCATCACATTCCCTCAGGAATCTTTCTAGTGTGCTTTTCTTTATTTTAAGTTTCTTTGACAAAAGTATCTCCCGAAGAGCCAGAAAAATTGGATGAGACTGGGAAGTCCCCATCTTAAAAATTTTACTTTCAGTTTGTTACAACCACTTCCTCAATGCCTGAGACTTTATTGCCACTTTTTCCCTGTGGTCTTTAATTTGGTCCCAACTTACCTGGGACTTCATTGCTCCTTACTGGAGACCTTATTGCCTCTTTACCAAGGGCCTTAAATTTGGTCCCAACTTACCTTGGGAACTTGCCAGCACTGCCCTGACTGCAAGAAGTTCTGACCTGAAAAGTTCCCCATATGAGCCACCATCTGTACCACACCTGCCCTCACCAGCAAGGAGGGACATGACTCCAGGTAGATCTTCTCCACGCAGTTTTAATCAGGATCCTTGAAACATGTTTCCTCTGACCCACGAGATAGCCGGGGGACCCCGGCACAGGCTTAAATACCCTTGCACTAACCAACCCCAGTGAGCTACGTGGAACCTGCAGATAGGCTACTCTAATGCAGAAGCAGATGGGCTGAACAGACTTAACCAAATAAGGGCTTGTTTACACCAGAGAGCGCTCACCCTTGGGGAGGTGGAAGGCAGAAGCCAGCACCATCTTTAAGGCATGGCACTTCGTGGCTCTCTACAATGGGACACTTTGAAAGCAGTACTAAAAGGAATGTTCATAACCCTAAGTGCTCACATAAAGAAATTGGAGAATAATCACATTAGAGAATTAATAGCACAATTGAAAGCTCTAGAACAAAAAGAAGGAAACTAACCCTGGAGGAATAGACACCAGGAAATAATCAAATTGAGGGTCAAAATCAACAAAATAGAAACTACAAAAACAATATAAAGAATCCATGTAACTAAGAGTTGGTTCTTCCAGAAAATCAACAAGATAGATGAATCTTTGTCCAAACTAAGCAAGAGGCAGAGAGAGGACATGGAAATTAACAAGACCAGAAATGAAAAGGGGGACATAACAATGGACACTGAAGAAATTAAGAGAATCTTCAGGTCATACACTGAAAACCTGTACTTCACAAATTTGAAAATTCATCCAAAATAAACAATATTGTGGATAGATATAACTTACCAAAATTAAATCAAGGACAGATAAGCAATTTAAATAGACCTACAAACCCTAATGGAATAGAAGCACTCATCAAAAGTCTCCCAACCAAAAAAACACAGGGCCAGATGGTTTCAGTGCAAAAATTCTACTACAAATTCAAAGAAGAGCTAATACCAATACTCCTGAAATTGTCCCACACAATAGAAGCATAAGGGTCATTGCCATACTTTTTTTAAGAGGCTACAATTACCTTAGTACATAAGCCAAATAAAGAGACAAAAAAAAAAAAGAGAACTACAAACCAATATGCCTCATGAATATTGATGCAAAACTACTCAAGGAAATACAGGCAAATCAAATCAAAGAACATGTCAGAGAACTCATCCACCATGAATAAGTAGGCTTCATCCCAGGGATGTGGAAATTGTTCATCATATAAAAATACATCAATGTAATTCACCATATAAACAAAATGAAAAAGAAAAACCACATGATCTTTTCACTAGATGTTGACAAAGCCTTTGAAAACAGCAAAGATCCCTTTAGAATTAAGGTATCAGGGAGAGATCGGGGATAAAAGGAACACATAATAAAAATAATATACAGCAAACCAACAGTCAACATCAAACTAAACAGAGATTCAATGTTATTCCTCTAAAATCAGGAACAAGAAAAGGCTTTTCACTTTCTCCATATGTTTTCAATATTGTACTTGAAATTCTAGCTGTAGCAATAAGAAAATAAAAGGAGATCAAGGGGATACAAATTGGAAAAGAAAAAGTCTGAAGATGATATAATAGTTTACAAACATAACCTGAAAAACTTTACCAGTGAACTCCTACAGATGATAAACACTTTCAGCAAAGTGCCAGAATACAAGATTAACTAAAAAAAATCAATAGCCTTACTTCATACAGATGAATGAAGTCAGAGAAGGCAGAGAATGAAGTCAGAGGAACATCACCTATTACAATAGCCACAAACCACATAAAACATCTTAGGTTAATGCTAACTAAACAAGTGAAAGAGTTGTAAAAGAACTTTGAGTCTTTTATAAAAGAAATTTAAGAATGGGAAGATGTCCCATGCTCTTGGATAGGTAGGTCAACATAGTAAAAATGGCCAACTTGTAAAAAGCAATCTACAGATTCAGTGCCATCCCCATTAAAATCCCAGCACAATTCTTGACAGCCCTTAAATGAACCAATCTCAGCTTTATATGAAAAAACAAAAGATACAGAATACCAAAAGAAAAAATACTGTTGAATAAACAAACTTCTGGGGGCATCACATTACCTTATTTAAGCATCGATTATAGAGCTAGAGTATTGAAAACAGCTTGGTACTAGCACAAACATAGATAGGAAAACCAATGGAATTTGGAAAGCCCTAATATTAACCCATACAACTATGAACACCTGATTTTTTTTATTACTGTTCATTTCTTCTCATTTTACATATCAATCCCTGGTCCTTCTCCTCCCTCCTTCCCTCTATCCTTCCCTCTCTCCCAACATGTCATGCCCCATGACCACCCTCCATTCCTATTCCCTCCCCCACTACAAAGGGTGGGTGATGCCTTACAAAAGGGGTCAACAAAAATCTATCAAGTAATTTGGAGTAGGGACTAGGCCCTCAATTCTGCCTCTAGGATAAGGGAGTATCCATCCATAAGGAATGTGCTCCCAAAGTTCTTTTGTGCACCAGGGATACATCCTGGCTCTATTGTCAGAGGTCCCATAAACTTCCTTGGCCTTCTAACTGAGACCCATGTTCAGTGGCTCTGAGTCGGGCCAATGCTGGTTTCCCAGCTATCAGTCTAGGGGCCCATGAGCTCCTCCTTGTTTAGGACAGCTGTCTCTGTGGGTTTCTGTAGCCTGGTCTTGTTCTGCCTCTTTGCATCTGGATTCCAGTTTGCCTCAGTGTTTAGCTGTGGGTGTCTGCTTCTGTTTCCATTGAAATACTAGATGAGGGCTCCATGACGGTGGATAAGTTAGTCATCAATCTCATTATCAGGGAAGGGGATTCATGATAGCCTTTCCACTGTTGCTCAAATTGTTAGTTGGGGTCAGTCTTGTAGGTCTCTGGACATTTCTCTACAGTCACATTTTTAAGAAAAGGGGCGAGACCAGGCTACACAAACCCACAGAGAAATCTGACCTGAATAAGTGGGAGCTCATGGACCTCCAGACTGATAGCAAGGAAACCAGCATTGTACCTACTCAGAACCCCTGAATGTGGGTCTCAGTTAGAAGGCCTGGGCAGTCTAAGGGACCTTTGAATGTGGAACCAGGATGAATCCCTGGTGCATGAAAAGATTTTGGGAACACATTCCCCATGGAGGGATACTCCCTTAGCCTAGAGACAGGAGGAAGGGCCTATACCCTACACTAAATGACTTGACAGATTTTGATGATCCCTCCTGGATAGCATCACCTTCCCTGTTCATTGGTGGGGAAATGAGATGGGAGTATGTTTGAGGAACATGGGAGTGAGAGGGAAATGGGATCAATATCTTAAATAAGAAAAATAATAAATATATGTTAAAAAGTGGAGTACAGAACTAAATAGAGAATTGCCAATGGAGAAATCCAAAATGGCTAAAAGACATTTAAGAAAGTGCTCAACATCCTTAGCCATCAGGGAAATGAAAATCAAGGCAACTCTGAGATACCATCTTATTCCTGTTAGAATGGCTAAAATCAGAAGCGCCAAAGACAGTTTGTGCTGAACAGGATGTGGAGAGAGGGGAACACTCCTCTACTTCTGGTACAGCTGCTTTGGAAATCATAATGATGTTTCCTCAGGCAAATGGACACAGAGCTACCTCAAGATGCAGTAATTCCACTCTTAGGCTTATATCCAAAGGATGCACACTCACACAAAGACATCTGTTCAATTATGTTCATACCAACATTATTTGTAATAGCCTAAACCTAGAAACAATCTAAATGCCCCTAAACTTAAGAGTGGATGGAGAAATGTAGTACATTTACACAATGGAATACTACTAAGAAAAAAAATTAGAAAATTGAAATCCACGGGCAAATGGATGGAAATAGAAGAAAAATCCATCCCGAATGAGGTAACCCAGTCACAAAAATAAAAACATGGTATGTACTCACTCATATATGGTTTTTAGACATACATCAAAGGATTACCACCTAAAATCCACACAGCCAGAAAAGCTAGGAAACCAGGAGAACCCTTAATGAGACATACATGAGAGGGGGAATAGGACAAGATCACCTGAGCAAAATGGGAGCATGGGAGGATGGGAGAAGAGTTAAGAGAAAGAGAATGGGAGAGATGGGCATGACAGAGCAGGAAGATTGAGTCAGGGAAAGAATAGAGGAGAGAAAGAAAAGGGGTACTATAGTAGAAGGTGCCATTATTAGTTTTAGAGAAATCTGACACTAGGGAAATGTTCAGGGATCTACAAGTATGACCCCAACTAACAATTTAAGCAATAGTGGAGGAGCTACCTTTATTTCCTTCCACAATAAAGAGATTGGTGACTACCTTATATGCTTTCCTAGACTCTTCATCCAGTAGCTGATGGAAGCACAAGCAGACACCTACAGCTAAACACTGAGCCAAACTCCTGGAATCCAATTTCAGAGAGGGAGGAGTGATGAGCAAAGGGGTCAAGACCAGGCTGGAGAAACCCACAGCAACTGCTGATCTGAACAATGGAAGCTCATGCACTCCAGTCTGATAGTTGGGAAACCAGCATAGGACTGGCCCAGATTCCCTGAATATGGTTTTAGTTGGAAGGACTGGGCAGTCTTTGGGGCATCTGGTAGTGGATCAGTATTTACCCCTAGTATACAAATGGACTTTGGGAGCCCATTACACATATGGGAATATTCCCTAAGCCTAGACACATGAGGGAGGGCCTGGGCCCTGCTACAAATAACATGACAGATTTTGAATTCTCCCCATGGAAGGTCTTACCATCCTTGGGGAGCAGAAAAGGGAAAGAATGGGAGTTGGTGGGGGGAACATGAGGACAGGAGGGTGTGGGAACTGGGATTGATATGTAAAACAAGCTTGTTTCTAATATACATATACACACATATGAAAAAAAAAATATATATATATATACATATATATATATATGAAAATACCTAATCACATTCAGTGGGATCTGTAATTTAATCACATATGAGTTTGAAGAAATATGGTGCATAAAAAGACCATAATGCCACAACTTGTATCTATATGTCACAGGTGAATTTCTCTCCCTTGGAAAGTACTCATATTTTTGTCTCAGATATTTAGCTCAAATAATCAACATCACTTGGCGCCATTCTTGGTGACATTCCTATGTGTCTATTTTTTCTACTTGAAAAAAATACTTAAAATATTTTAAGGTATCATAAAGTAATTAAAGAACAGTTAGAGACAGCAGTAAAAGTCCCTCATATCATCACATCACTGAACATTTATGAGAACACTATGTCAAATATACCTCTCCATAAGAAAATATTTATATGGAGGTAACAAAGGTATGTAGGCTTTTCTATTGTTTTACTTTTTCTACCTATTATGAGAAATAACATTTATGGCTTTGGTTGGATTTGTGTCAAATTATTTGCTATGTCATAATTTTTCTATTTCTATTTAAAATATTCTAAGAATCTGTGTATGTTTTTAAAAAACATGTTTTTAACATAGGAAATCTTTAATGTGTTCTCAGTTTTACTTCCTTGGAGTCAAAGCAGCACAGATTTAGAAGGAATTCTAAAATGATGACAAAAATTTTGGATTTCATATATACCATTCTTTTTTAAATATTTATTGTGGGTGGATGTTTCCAGTACAAGTCACCAGTTCCTGAATATACAAACAGAGTCTTAATATTAATTAAAATTGCTTGACCAATGGATCAGGCATATTACTGACTATCTATCACAATTAAATTAGTCCATTTCTATTATTCTATATTTTACCACAAGGCTCATGGCCTGTTACCTCCTGACAGACATGTGTGATCTCTCTGACACCTTCTTCTTTCTCGGTGTATCTTTGTTTGGATTTCTCACCTGTCTGAATTTTTCCTGTCCACTGCCCAAATCAGACTTATTTATCAGCCAATAACAGCAACACATATTCACAGCATACAAAAGGACATCCCATATCAATTTATTTATCTCTTTTATATCCCAAAGTTTCCCTTCCCTCCTCTCCTCCCAGGAGTCCCCTGTCGGTAGGACAAAAGGGAGGCATATGGATGGGAAAAGATCTTTCCAAACCCCACATTAGACAGAGGACTGATTTTCAAAATATATAAAGAACACATTAACCTAGACATCAAGAAGCCAAATAATCCAATTAAAAATGGGGTATAAACAAAGAATTCTCAACAGAAGAATCCCAAATGGCCAATAAACACTTAAAGAAAGGTTATGCATCCTTAGCCAACATGGAAATGCAAATCAAAACTCTGAGGTTCCATCTTATACATGTCAGAATGGCTATGGTCAAAAACACAAGTGAATCTTATGCTGTAAAAAACGTGGACAAAGGGAAGTGCTTCTCCATTGCTGGTGTGAATACAAAATTGTACAGTCATTTTGGAAAACAATTTGGCAGTTTTCAGAAACTTGAGAATCAATCTACTTCAAGACTTGTCAATACCACTCTTAGGAATATACTCAAAGGATACTCAGTCATACCACAAGGACACTTGTTCAACTATGCTCATAGTAGCTTTATACATAATAGCCAGAAACTGGAAAAAAACCTAGGAGCCCATCAACTGAAGAATGGGTAAAGAAAATATGGTACAGCTTTTTTTTTTTAATGATATCTTGAAAGTTTAGAGGAAATGAATAGAACTAGAAAAAAAATCATCATCAGGGATGTAACCCACTTACACAAAATCAAACAAGGTATGTAGTCGCTCATAAGTGGGTCCTAGCTGTAAAGGATAACCATGGTATAATACACTGATAAAGAGAGGCTAGGTAATAAGGAGGGCTCAAGGAAGGACACTTAGGTTTCCCTGGGAAATAGAAATGGCAATAGAAGACATATATTCTATTCTTATTTAAAGACATATGTTTTCCTTATTTTATTTATTTTTCTTATTTTACATATTGATCCCATTTCCCTCTTGATTCCTCCCTCTCTCCCAACCTTCGATTTCCCCAGACCACCCTCCCATCGCATTAACCCCACACTTCACAGGTAGGGTGATGCATTCCACAAGCTGTCAGCAAAATCTAGTCATTTGGAGTAGGTACTAGGCCTGCCCTCCTGCCTCTAGGCAAAAGGAGTATACCTTCATGGGGAATGTGCACCCAAATTTCTTTTGTGCACCAGGGATATATCCTGGTTTTACTGTCAGAGGTCCCTTACATTGCCCAGGCCTTCTAACTGAGAACAATGTTCAGGCAGGTCTGAATTTGTCCAATGCTGGTTTCACAGCTATCAGTCTGGAGGCCCATCACTTCCTTCTTTTTCAGGTCAGCTGTCTCTGTGGGTTTCTATATCCTGGTCTTGTCCTCCCTCACCAAATCTTGATTCCAGTTTGGCTCAGTGTTTAGCTGTGTGTGTCTGCTTCAATTTCCACCAGCTACTAGATGAGTGTTTATGATGGTGGATAAGATAGTCATAAATCTCATCAGGGAAGGGTATTCCACTGTTGCTCAAATCATTAATTGGAATAAGTCTTGTCTTGTAGGTCTCTTGAAATTTCTCTAGAGTCAGTTTTCTCTTATAAAACCTACAATTGCTCCCTTATATATGCTCTCTCTCTGTCTCTCTCTCTGTCTCTCTCTGTCTCTGTCTCTGTCTCTGTCTCTCTCTCTCTCTCTCTCTCTCTCTCTCTCTCTCTCTCATCTATTCCTTCCCTGACTCAATCTTTCTAGTCCCACATGCTTTCATCCCCTCCTCTTCTCTTTGTCCTAGGCCCCTCTACACTTACTCACACACACACACCCCACACACACACACTCCCAATAGGCTCTGGAGATCTAGTCGCTTTCCTATTCTGTGAGTGACCTTGTATGAATCTCTCAGATTCCTCCTTGTATCCTAGTTTTTCTGGCAGTGTGAATTATAGACTAGAGATCTTTGCTCTGTGTCTCAAATCCATAAATGAGTGAGTACATACCACATTCCTCTTTTTGTGACTGGGTTACCTCATTCAGGATGGTTTCTTCAAGTTCCATCCATTTGCTTGTGAATTTCAAGATTCCATTGTTCTTTTGTTTTCTGCAGAGTAGTATTCCATGTGTAGATGTGCCTCATCTTCTTTATCCATTGTTCAGTTGAGGGGCATCTAGGTTGCTTCCAGGTTCTTGCTATTACAAAAAATGCTGCTATGAACATAGTTGAACAGATGTCTTTTTTGCATGATGTGGGATTGACAGATATTGAGATAGACTGATTCCCATTTTCCTGAGGAACTGCCATATTGATCTCCAAAATGGCTGTACAAGTTTGCACTCACACCAGCAGTAGAGGAATATTCCCCTTTCTCCACATCCTCCCGAGCATAAGTTGTTCTTGGCGTTTCTAATTTTAGCCATTCTGGCAGGAGTAAGATGGCATCTCAGAGTTGTTTTGATTTGCATTTCCCTGATAGCTAAGGATGTTGAGAACTTTCTTAAGTGTCTTACAGTCTTTTTTATTTTCTCTGTTGAGAATTCTCTCTTCCATTCTGTATCCCATTTTAATAGGGTTATTTGGTGTTTTGATGACTATTTTCTTGAGTTCTTGGTATATTTTAGAGATCAGCACTCTGTCAGATGTGGGATTGGTGAAGATTTTTCTCAGTTTGTGGGCTGCCGTTTGGTCTTGTTAACTGATTTTGGAAGAATCGCCTTAAGCTTCTCTCCATTCAGTTTGGTATTGGCTGTTGGTTTATAGTATATAGCTTTTATTACATTTACGTATGTTCCTGTTATCCCTGATATCTCCAAGGCATTTATCATGAAAGAGTGTTGGATTTTGTCAAAGGCTTTTTTTAGCATCTAGTGAGATGATCATGTGGTTTTTCTTTTTTAGTTTGTTTATATGGTGGAACACATTGATAGCTTTTTGTATGTTGAACCATTCCTACAGCCTAGGGATAAAGCCTACTTGGTCATGGTGGATGATTTCTCTTATGTGTTCTTGGATTCAGTTTGCCAGTATTTTGTTGAGTATTTTAGCATCAATGTTCATGAGGGAGATTGGTCTGTAATTTTAATTCTTAGTTGTGTCTTTGTATGGCTTGAGTACCAAGGTGATTGTGTCCTTGTAAAAATAGTTTTGTAATGAACCTTCTGCATCTTTTGTGTGAAACAATTTGAGGAGTATTGGTATTATGTCTTCTTTGAATTTCTGGTAGAATTCTGCACTGAAGCCATCTGCCCTGGGCTATTTATTTATTTATTTATTTATTTACTTTTTGGTTGGGAGAATTTTGATGACTGCTTCTATTTCATTAGAGGTTATAGGTCTATTTAAGTTGCTTTTCTGTTCTTGATTTAATTTTGGTAAGTGACAGTTATCCAGAAATTTGTTCATTTCCTTTGAATTTTCAAATTTTGTGGAGTACAGATTTTCAAAGTGTTACCTGATTATTGTGTGAATTTCCTCAGTGTCAGTTCTTATGTCCCCCTTTTCATTTCTAATTTTGTTAATTTGCATGTTCTCTTTCTGTTTTCTCATTAGTTTGGATAAAGGTTTGTCTATCTTGTTAATTTTCTCAAAAAACCAACTCTTTGCTGCATAGATTTTTTGTATTGTTTTCCTGGTCTGTACGTTATTGATTTCAGCCCTCAAATTGATTATTTCATGGCATCTACTTCTCAGGGATGAGTTTGCTTCTTTTTGTTCTAAGTCTTTCAGATGTGCTCTTAATTTGCTAATGTGACTGTCCTCCATTTTCTTCATATGGACATTTAGTGCAATGAAATTCCCCAGTGGGTATAGGTGGGGGAGTAGTTAGATGTCTGTAGCTCCTGTGGTCCAAGTTCTCCATCAGAGGCCAAGCGATGGAGGTCCAAATCAAGCAGGCTGGGACGGGGGGGGGGGGGGGTCCTGCATGGATAGGTGGGTCTACTGTGCTCAGATCAGATCCAACAAGTTTCCAGGAGGTAGAATGATTGTTGGACCCACCCACTATCCCAGTGCTCAACTAGATCAGTGGGCATTGACCTAGGTAGGTCACAGGGTGAAGGAACAGGTTCTGGGTGGAGTGGCTTGTGGACCAAAGTACTAGGAGTGTTCTTACTGGGGACAGGATATAGGGGAGAGCAGATTCAGGGCTAACCCAGGGAGTTTCCAGGGAAGTGGGGCAGGGAAGGATTCAACATCTGGCAGAGGCCAGGTGATGGAGGTCAAAGATCAGGCAGATGGGGACTCAGGGTGGTCTCTCGGGGAAAGGCAGATCTCCAGCAGAGGCCCAGGTGATGGGATCAAAGATCAGGCAGGCAGGATAGAATCTTATGTTTTCACCTGGATATATTTGGGTTCTCTAGCTGAAACATCAAATTGTGCTGCCAGTCTATCACAATAACTATGTAATTCTATCACAGTTTGAGTTGTTAATTGGTATCTAGTAATTCATTCAACAATTTTAATTGGCCATGTTCTTTGAGCATCCTGTTCTCTATAAATGCATTTTTGAACATCTCTACCTTTCCAGATGCCATGACACAGTAGATTCTCCCACCAGTATCCAGCCATCAGAATAATAAATATAGTCTGGGATATATAACCATAAAATGTGTAACTAAGATTTTCTGTGGTTTAGATGACTCTTAGTCATTTTAGGAGAGATGTATAATCATTAGGTTATACCACATGGCACTTTTTCTCTGTCAGTATGAGTTTCATTTTCTTACTTCATTTAAGAAAAATTTTTTCACATTTGATACTATATTTTGTTTAGTCTTGTTTTGTATTATTGTTCCAAAACATGGAGCTTTTGAAAAATAAAAATGGAAACAAATCCCAACAAATGACTAAAATGCCATGAAAATAAAGATCTTATGTGGAGTGGAACCCTCAGTAAATATAACTTTCTTAGATTTTTTTCTATTGCTGAGATAAAACATAACTACAAAGCAAGTTGTAAAAGAAAGTGTTTTATTTTGTCTGTGGCTTCAGAGGATTATAGTCCATGAAGGCTGAACAAAGGAACAGTTAAGAGCTCACACCTTGATTCACACCCATGAGGCAGGAAAAAACACTAGGAATTATATCTCAAATCCCAGGCCCCAGGAAGAGACTTCCTCCAACAAGACCACACATCCTGATCCTTCCCAAATAGTTCCACCAAGCAGGGATAAAGCACAAATAGATGGAGCCAATAGGGCTCAGCATCATAAAATCACCACAAATATCCTTGTTTCTGATCTGGATTCTAATTTCTATGAGAAATATTTCTCATCCCCAGAGTAGGTAGAGGCCCAGTTAGTAAAATTTTTCTTGGAAAATTAAATGAGCATAATACCTAAGCTAGTAGGACCTACTCCATACCACAGGGTGGGACCCTCTCAAATGATTTAGGCTTATAGTAATTTAATATACTGGTAGCATAGTGCAGAGATGAAATTATGACAGAGGATTCTATAAAAGAACTTGGGTCAATCCTGGTTTTACCTGAATATAACACAGAGCAAAAGATTTTACCTTACCTACAAGTGGAGCCAAAAGTATAGTAGAATGACTGGTAATGACAGAGTCCATGTATCCAGACCTGTGTCTGTGATCATTCCCAGTTATTTTTGACACACTTTTTTATGTCATAAATTCTCTTGAGAGCTAACAATGAATGACACATTGCCAGACTTTATTCCTAAGGACTTAACCAGTTGTGTGTGGGGAGGTGTCTAAATCTTGCCTTTATTTACTTATTTTTTAATATATTTGAGTGGATAAAATTGTGGAGGTCAAAGATATGACTTAACAGGTAAAGGTCTTGCCATCAAACATCAGGAAATTTGAAGTCAACTGTATTTGAATGAAAGATCTGATTACTGAATGATATACCAAACTGATTTGGTACCTTTGGGCACCTCATTTAAAGCACTTTTACAGATGTATAAACTTTCTTTTATGGTCATGAAAGGAAAATTAAATAAGTTGATATACGTGAAAAATAACTTCTCAATGTCTCAAGAACAACTATTGCTGTAAAAAATAAATATAATTTAAGAGTCTATAAAATGTGACAAGGAAAAGCCAGTAGGCAGAAAACAGAATTGCATTACAAACACAACAGAAGTTGAAGTGAGGTCAGACATGACACAGAGAGGAATAAATAAGGATCAATGTTCTTTTCTATCTTTAATCACAAAAAATTTAAAGCCCTTTACTGTGCCAAGAAAACTCTCTCCAGCTATTTTAGGAGGATACAGTTCATTTACCCCATAAAAGCATGGCAAATAACAATAGCTATGAATTATTTATGAATCATTGGCAATGATAGGTATAAAAAAGTACAAAATCATATAGATAAGGATTTTTCTGTGTGGCCTTGTTTGTCTGAGAGATTGCAACAGGAACAGGAGATTGGTCATAAGAGATAATAACTTTAAAAATTCATTCATTCCTGAACAACTACGCTAAACTGTGCAACACCCTTCTCAAAGATCTCTTCACTTCCTTGTTCCTCAGTGAGTAGATTAAAGAGTTCAGCATGGGTGAGACAATATTATTTAATATTTGCACCACAGCACCAAGCAAAGGGTTTGGTGTACGCTGTAGGTAGATGATGATTACGGGTCCGTAGGCACACAGGATGGCAGTGAGGTGGGCACTGCAGGTAGAAAATGCTTTCTGCCTGCCTTCTGCTGAACGGATTTTCAGAATGGCAATTCCAATGTGTGCATAAGAGACACAAACACTGAAGAGAAGCATCAGCGCCAGAAAGCCAACATTAATGGAACCCACCTTCTGAGCCAGTTTACTATCAGTGCAAGCCAGGGGTAAAACTGCAGGAATGTCACAGAAGAAATGGTGAACAAGATTGGGCCCACAGTAAGTTAACTGAAAGGTAAAAAATGTCAGGATGCTGGACTGAAGACAACCTATCAACCAGGATACTGTGACTAAACTCAGGCATACTCCAGGTTTCATGATGAGCATGTATCTCAGTGGGTGGCAGATGGCAACATAACGATCATAAGCCATCACAGAATAGAGGCATCCTTCAGTAGATCCCAAAAAGTGATAGAAGAAGAGCTGGGCAGCACAGCCTTTGTAAGAGATGGCTGAGCTCTGACCAGAAAGATAAAGGAGCATTTTGGGACAGGTTACTGATGGGAATAGCACATCAAAAATGGATAGAAGTCCCAAGAAGAAATACATTGGGGTGTGGAGGGTAGATGAAGAAACTATTGCTGTAAAGATGAGCAAATTTCCAAGTAATGTAAAGAAGTAGATAAATAAGAACACAACAAAGAGCAGAGTCTCCAGTCCTTGTGTTTGAGGTATTCCCAATAGAATAAATTCATCCAGAAATGTGTGATTTTCCATGGTCCAGGAAGCCTGTTTTGATTTTCCCAAACATAAAAGTATAAGTGTAGGGTTGATATTAGCAAGGTATTTACTGTCATAAATTTTTGTTAATTTTCCCTTAGAAATAATAATAGGAATTATTTCAATGTAATTCTGTGCTATTAAAACACAATATAAACACAGACATCATATCTTGAGATATATTTCCTCTCAAAGATGAATGGAAACAAAGTAAAACCTTAACATGTGAATTAATGGATGAGGTAAGAAGACAGAGTTCCAATTGGCAAAGAGTGATGCTTTTTAGCTAATTTCCATAATCCATTGTTCAATATTAATACAAAATGTAAATCCAACTTGGAAATTTGTTCCTCCCTTTTTTGTTTTATTTTAGCATTTTAATCACACAATTACATTTACCAGCACACTAATATGCCCACCAAAGTTGACCTTGAAGACCCTCACATCTAATTTGAAGTATGAGTCATCATAGAGTACAATGTATGTATTATTTACACTATCCTAATTTCACACACACACACATACATATATTTCTGTATAAATATAGATAGATACATATATGCATTTTATGTATCTTGGTAGGGACATTTACTACTATGACAATATTCAATTGCATAAAAATTAACATGGAAAAACTTTTCATTATTTTCTTAGATTTTTAAGTTCCTTGGAATTTAGCAGCAATGTTGCCTTTTGTAAGTTTAGATTTTTATTACTTATGGGCTACATAAAGAAATGAATATAAAATATTATACAATGTTAATAATTACATATTGAATTTTGACTGGTTATTGTATTAAAACAAAATAAAATCTATACTCTTGATCACTTAATGTTTGAAACTGTTTTGTATACTAAAAAATTAAAATAAACATGTTTAACATGTGCCAATGTTTCCTGTAGATACAGAGTTTGATATTGCTAAATAAAGGAAGAATGCTCTACTGCAGACATGTAAAGTGTATTCTTTTGTTACATACATCCCCAAGTCATTATCAGTCACAATACCATGATTTGCTTTGTTTCATTTGAACAGAAATAAGCAACTGAATATTCTGGGAATCCAAAAGAACCTTTGGGTAAGTGGCTGTTGTAACACTTTCACTTCAAGTTTCTTGGGACTCAGACATGAGCAGTGTTTCACGTTGCATTTTTACTTTATCACCTTGACATTTAAATTATACAGAAATTATGTGGTGATCATTGCTATGATGTCGTCTAACTTTCGTATTCATTTACTCTCATCTTTCCCTACAATTAATAATTTCTGTGTAAAAAATTTGCCTTCAAAAACCTTGGAAATGATAAGACAATACCCTCCATATCCATATACGATGATCTGGTAAGACGAGTCCAGAGTATAAAAAGCTAGAGGTTCCTAAAATAAAGACTTCAATTTTTAATCTAAATCTAATCTAACATCATCTTTAATGAAGAGCAGAAACTTAAGTCTTTGCTCAGGGGATGTATTCCTAAATGACAAATTGGACATTACTTCATGTCCATAGTTGAACTAAGTGTTCCAAGAAGAAACCATGCCTATAATAGTTATTACTGATTACTGCATCTTTATAACACATTTGAGGTGTTACCTATTTGTTTTGAAACCACGTTTTGAAGGCTAAGACATGATTACTCTCAGCCTGGAGCCATATCTGGGACTTTGAAAGAATGAACTACATAACCACAACATTCATCATCTGTTCCCAGATTGCAGGGAGGGGAAATAGAATAAATGCTGTATATGTGTATGAATGCAATTCAGGGAAAATAATATTAGCAAAAAAAGAGGGTAAGAGGGAGGGAGGGAAGAAACTAGATCGACATGTAAAATAAAATAATAATAATAATAAAGAAGTAAATATGAAAAAAGAGAAAAAAGGACAAAATAATCAATTTACTAGTTATACATGCATGTAGGAAAGTGTCTAGGAAGATGAAAAATAATCCAACTATCAACTTATAAACTGAAACCATTATGCTTTTTTTTGTATTCTTGAATATCTTTACAAAGATTGCTTAATGTGTTTTACTAATCAATTACTTAACAAGTTTTTTAAAACTCAAAAAAATAAAATGTCAATTTCTAACTTACTGTAAGTCAAGTAGCATCTTAACCTAGTAGATGATGAAGTGATCCCCAGACCAGCAGCATCAGCAGCACCAGCTTCTAGAGATGCAACCTAGATCTAATCACTCTGGTGTTGAGACTCAGCAGAGTGTTCCAGTGCATGAGAATTGGTGAGAACCTGAAAGCATTTTACATAAAAATAATTCACTTATTTCTCATAATGCTTCCGTTGTATAGATTAAGAAATGGAGGTACAGACATGTAAAATTTGACATCACACAGCCAGCAAATGGTAGAACCAGGACTTGTATTCCATTCTGTTTTGAGTGCATGACTTCCAAGTTTCAAATATTGGAAGCTTGGTCTGAAATATGCTGATGTGGGAGGTAATGGAGCCATTAAGAGCAGTATTTATACAAATGTCCTTAGAATATTGGGACATCTGGAAGAGATTAAGGTAGCTCTCATGTTACCCTTGAGCTTGTCATAGAATAAGTTGTTACTAAGAGCAATCTTAGGATTTAAATCACCACTCTCTGGCTTCCTATACAAATGGTGTGAAGTATTCTTTCCATAGATGCTTCTGTCTCCATCATAAAATTATGAAATCAGGCAGTGTGTGTGGGTGTGCCGGGGTGGTGGTGGTGGTGGACAACTACCAGAGTTTGTGCAATGTTATTCATGCTTCAATGTTCAAATGTATGAACATAATGATTATATTCATTTATTTTGAAAAATTAGTCTGCCTTAGATGTTTTTGTACAGTAATGAGAAACAAGCTAATACATTTGCTATTTAAAATTTTTTCCAATTTTTAAATAGTGGTGGGCTCACTAGCAGATAGCTTGTTTACCACACATGAGGTCCTAGGTTTTTTCTCCAAAACTAAACTAAAATAATAATAAAAATTTCAAAACTCTCTTTAAAAAAAGAAGAAGAAATTGGAATGTAATGAATGATATGAATCATGAAAATGTAGGAGACAATAAGAAGCAAAGAGTCACTGAAAATCATGATAAAATGAAAAAAAAATTATTGAAAATCTTTAGTATTATTCTCTCTAAATATGCTTTGCATGTAACGTCTATTCCATTATGGATATAATTGATCATCTCAGATAATATGTCTCTCCAAAAATCCCTGTTAAAAACAAGCATATGATTTACCTTAGATATGACAAAATTCTGTTGTTGCTAGAAGGAAAAGTGGAATTAATTAGAAGAAATGAGACTTTTGAGGGGTGCATATTTAATTTACCAGTTCTAGTTATTTGTACAGTAGAAGGGCCAGGGAAATGTTATTTGTATCTTTACTCAAAGCAAGGGAAGGGAAGGGAACACACTGTATAATATTGACATGAATATCATGAAGTATGAATGTATGTTTAGAATCTATCCTTTGTTCCCTATAGAGTTTGCTTAATTTTGTTGATATAGCGAGTGCTAAGAAGACTGGGGACACAGGCTTAAGTGTCTATGGTATTCCCTGCAGTGCATATGTGAGTACCGTCTCAGAACATTCCAACACAGTGCAATATAAATGACACCAATGATTGATATAGTGAAGTGCCAGAGGAACAATGAGCTGCATTGCAGCCAATTCTAAAGATTAATACTGAGATTATAATTCAAATCAAAGAAAACCCTGAGAAATACATTATGAAAATAGCACTATTTGCAAAACTGAGATGTTGTTTTCCACCATTTTAACATTTTCCCCTGCAAATCCAATTGCCATTTAAAAATAAGCAGACACATAACCCGTAAATCTTCTCACCAGTTGTATACCCACCACCAGGCAAGCTCATTGGAATCACAAAAACAAGTAAAACCAAAAAGAAATTTTTATATGAGTGTGCATTGTACATGTGTGGGGGGTGTATTTGCATATGTGTAGATGCATAGCCTGTGTGAGCTCATATGGAGGCCAAGGATGAACTTCAGTTACCTTGACATTTTTACCTCCCTACCTTGATTTTTTTGAGGCAGGATCTTTCACTGACTGGAGCTCAGTGTTTTTGGTTAGCTGGCCATCAAGCCCTCAGAATCCACTCATCACCATGCTCCACCTACTGATGTTGAGGGTGCAGGTATGCACCATCATACACAAACTTATATGGTTGCTGAAGATCTGAATTGGTCCAGTTCTTATATTTGATGCTATAATTATGTGTCCATGATTTATAAGCTCTAAACTTATGTTCTCGAGAATCTCAATCATGGATACTGTACATCAGAAACCTCAAGCTGAAGTCCACAGTCAAATTTGTCATTAAGGCACATTTTTTTATAGTAAAATGCGATGTTGTGACTATTAAAAGCAGCACTGTGAGAATAAAGAGGGAAATTCATGTCAGACCATCAAGTTGTCATTACTTCTTCCTCATCTGCTCCCCATTTGTGCTGCATGATATTTGTTTTTTTATGTATGCTAAGATGTGCTGTGTGACTGCATGGGTGCTGTTATGGGCATATGATGTGGTGTTGTCTATCATACCTGATTTATACTATTTATATTTATAGTAGACACCCACTAAATAAGCTTTAGAGAAGTGGAAAAGTGGAACAAAACTCACTTTAAAGGGTTGCTGCAAAGATTTAATATGATGGTGACTTTGAGATGTTTTTATACACAGATTTATACTAAGTAGTGAGTGCACAGGCTCATGGATATGGTGGAAGACCCTTACTAAAACATTTGGGATGGTGACTGCACTGAATTAACAGTTAATATGTTAACCGTGAATATATCACCTGGGGATAAAGAACAAGGACTGAAGATATATAATGAGAGGACACAAACTTTGAAAATGCTGTATTTTAAATTATAAGAAAAAAGGCAGAAACTTATGAATGATTGCATTTACCTTTCAGATAATTAAGAAGACAAGTCTGTGCATTTGTCTTATGTATCTTTATCAAAGATAATTGTTTTCTCTCTTTGAAGGAAATATTTAACTAAATTCTATAACTTTAATCTTTTGTGGTACTATGAAATACAAGAGGTGATTAATTAACAAACAATGAATAATGACCCAGTAAAACTCCTAATTCCTACATGTCATAAGACCCAAGTGTCACAGGGACCTGGCCATTACATTGATGGAAGAGGAAGCCTGAAGTCAGGTCTTTCCTATAAATTCTTATTTCATAGGACTTCAAAGGTGTGAAAAACTTAAGAAAGAAGGGAAGCAGATTCAATCATTTACTTGCTAATAGATCATAACAGCTCAATTAGGAAAGCAAATTTTACATTTTTTCAAAGCTGGTGGGGCTTTCCCCTCACCAAATGCTTCCCACTCCATGATGCCAGCATTGGGCTTGACTTATTTCTTAATCTAAAAATCACACATAGCCACGCATATAAGAGTGTACTATACCCTAGGTGACAGGATGGTGTGTTGTTAGTAGAAGTGGAAGGACCTTTTGCCTTTGTGGGATTTTAAATGATGTCATAGTCCCTCTAGAACCTCATTACTGTTATAAGACACAAGAGAAGAAGTCTCCTGAGATCAGGGAGTGACTAAACACTTAGTACACAACAGTCCATTAAGGAAGATAATCCTTTTGGTATTGACAAAGAGTGTGTACAATCCCTTCTGACCATCCCACTTTCTCTTCTGTGTAAATGTCTCACTGGACCACCTGTTCCCAGGGAATCTTTGCAAGTTTCTATGCCTAATCTATTGTTTTTAAATTTTACATTGTCCCCTTACCTCTCATGGTCTCTCATTTCTTGTTGACTTTTTTTTTTTTTTTTTGGTTTTTTGAGACAGGGTTTCTCCGTATTGTTATGGAGTCTTCCTGGAACTCACTCACAGAGATGTGCCTGCTTCTGCCTCTCAAGTGCTGGGATTATAGGCATGTGCCACCAATGCCAGTCTTCTTGTAAATTTTAACTCATTATTAAGAGTTATAGCACTTCCAGGACAGGATAATAAATGTTAAGATGGCTAACTGTAGACTTGGCTCCAAGTAGGTTTCCTTTAAAGATAACACTCAGTTCTGAAAGCATACATACAAGTATCTTTTTACAGACTGAGGGGGGGGTTTTATTTATGTATTTAGGGATATTCATACACACACACACACACACACACACACACACACAATATATATATATATATATACATATTTGCATGTAATAATTAGAAAAGAGGCCATGAATTTGAAAGAAAGCAATGAGAGGTTATGGAAGGATTTGGGAAAGGGGAAATGATATAATTATAATCTCAAAAGATTAAAAAAATGTACATTGGAGGATACTTAGGCATACTAAATCAAAAGGAGAAACATTTACATAGAAATAATTAATATGAAATAACACACATTTTTATCCATCATTCTACATAAATCATACACCAACACCATGAAAATGGTTCAATAAAATAGCACCATATGGTCCCAGAGGATCATCACGAGACTGTACATATCTTCTATTGGCCAGTGATGCCTTAGCTAGCAGTAATGCTGATATAGGTGAGCCCACTGTACCACTTGTACTGCATCAGTATAGCAATAATGCTGTTGTCTTACAAATTTACCATACTACACTTTCTGTCAGTGTCTTATTGCATAGTTCATTTTTTAAAAAAATTACTATAAAACAATGTTATTCTATAAGTAGCTTCATTCATCCTGTGTTATGAATTTCCTGAGGTTGCATCCACCTGGAGTGAGATATATGTATACCATCTGGAACTATTTCCATACCCTGAAGAAATTGATAACACCTTTTAGAATGTGTCTTTGTGGCAGTGTCTTGTTTTCTTTAAACACTTTCTTAGCCAGATATTTTCTTGTCTCTGTACCAGTTTGGTCATTGAATATGCCCTCGCCTGACAGGTAATTTCCCCTGACAGGTAATATCTAAGGGTTACATTTTTTTCTGTCATGTAAACAATAAGGCCAGTGTGTACAGTATCCCTTTCATATTAAAGCCCAATAATGCATATTTGGGATTCAGTAGACACTTACTAAATATTTGATATGCAGACATTAAATATTTGATCATTCAAAAAAAATGAACTTATCCATTTGGTTTAAACATATTAAAAATGAATACACTACATAAAATGCATTCATGCTTCAGGTCCAGGGGTTTGTATGAAACTGACCCCCAGATAACCAGAGTCATATGTGTGATCCCCTGATTCTGCTAGTTCTAAGAAACTGTGGCATCTACTTTGACAGATTTCCTTCCTTTGTCTTTTATTCTGCCAGACCAGAGGATGAATTCTATTGTCTTCACCATATTTAACCTTTAGCTCTCCAGGCCCTCAAAGCTACAGGTGTGAGAATGATTTCCTCACATGAGGAAGAGGACTGTTATTTCTTAGGATTATTTTTGACAAACATAAAGCCTATGCTTCTATCACTAATAAAAGAACCCTTAGCCAGGTGTTGGAGGTTCATGTTTTTAATCCCAGCACTTGGGAGGCAGAGGCAGGAGGATCTCCATAAGTTCAAGGCCAGCCTTGTCTACAGAGGGAGTCCCTTCCAGGATAGGCACCAAAACAATACAGAGAAACCAAAAAACCAAACAAGACCCCCCCCCAAAAAAACAATCAGAAATGAGAGACCATGAGAGATAAGGGAGAGATGTAAATTTTAAAAACAATAGATTAGGCATATTAACAGATAAAATAAGAAATGTGATGCATAGACCCAAAAGACTTTACTCAGCTGTAACATAAAATAAAATTCCCAGAAAAATATGCATAATGAAAATATTATATTGAAACAACCCATGCCCAGACAAATACTGAGTGTTCTCTCTTATATGGAAACCCCTGCTTCTAAATGTTAAATGCCTATGCTTTGGAGAGATAACATATGTAAGGAAGCCATAAGATAGGGGAAAAAATTGTTCTTTAAAAGAAGAGTCAGAAGTGCAACAGAGCACATGAAGTATGATAGAGAAAGAGCCAAGTGGTTCAACTTGGAAAGCTAGAGCAGGGAGACAGCAGAACAGAAGGAGCTGGAGATGAATTCTTCACCTAAAATGAATACATACAGACATTTTTCTTGCTGTTATTTCTTCTGTTCTGTACTTGCATATAATTTACATTGAATTACATATAAGTAACGATGATAATGATGATAAAGACAGTGGGATAAAAATTCTTTTAGTGAAACTAAGATGAATCAGATAGTCTAGTATGTGCCAAGTATTTCAGAACAAAAGTAATAGGAAATGGAAAGAGAACTTAGAAGATTGCTCACAGGATGATGGCATATTGTGGGTAGTAACTAAAGATGGATAAGAGTGTTGGTGTTCCAATTTTTTCCTGCTGTCTTACCATTTCCTAATGTACATAGAAGGAGTGCCTTAGTCCAAACATATGCATTTGTTTTCAGATCATTGTAGATCCTCATATTTTATGTCTCTTTGCCATCTACATGCATGCTATGTGAAAATGAACTACGATGGGGGCATGACAAATTAAAAGAATGGTTAAGATCCCCATGTGTTTAAGGGTAATAATGTTTCTACACTCTGAATGAGCTACCTCTGAGGAACACAGGTACTGAACTAGAACCACTTAAAGCTCAGCTGTCTTGCAGTTTTTTTTTTCCTAGGAGGTAATATATTAGGGGACCAGACAGTGGATGAAATTTGTTTAAACCCTCTTTTTTTGGGACCCAGTCCAGATTCATTGCTTACAGTAAAACACTTGCAACCTTATAACCCATTAAAACAGATGGCCCTTAGTTAAGCAAAGCTGCCTTGGCCATCTTATTTGAAATCAGGATTGGAAAATCAGTAGTGACAGCCATATGTTTATTCCAAATATCTTCACACAAACTTTCAAATATTAAGGAAATTCATTTAATCTTTTAATATTCTTGGGAAAAATTGTTCAATTTGTGACATATGCCAAATCATAAAGAGCAAATGCTGAATTATTCAAATGTGAAAAGTGATAAACTGTACTTAAGATTTTTTATTGAAAATATTTTTTACACAATATGTTTAAATCACGATTTCCCCATTCCTCATCTCTTCTTCAGATCCTTTCCACTCACCCAACTCCATGTTTTCTTTATATCTCTCTTTAGGAAGAAATATTGCAAAAAAATATAAACAAGAATAAAAGAAACAAAAGAAAACTAAACAAAAAAGACATAATAAACACATGCACATATACGTGTGTGTGTGTGTGTGTGTGTGTGTGTGTGTGTGTGTGTGTGTGTATGCGGACACATACATATTCAGATACACAAAGCCATTAAAAATCCCAAAATCAGAAAACATAACATACATGCAAAAAAAAAAAAAAAAAAAAAAAGAACAGTAAAAGTGAAAAATCCTAAGCGAAGCATTGTTGGACATGGGGCCTACCTTTAACTGTGGTTTGAATACTCAGGCTCCACTGAAAATAAACTAAATTTGTGAGTTTGGAGAATGTTTCTGGGTCAGAGATGGAGGCTCATGCACACTTCTCCCTCTGCACTAGGAATCCCGTGGATTCTCTGTGCCTTATACCTGTGAAGGCCCATACTGCCATGGTTTCTGTAAGTTCATATGTCCATTAGTTCTGTTGTGTCTGAAGGCACTGTTTCCTTGGTGTCATCTATATCGACTGTCTCTTACAATCTTTTTTTTTTTAATTCTTCTACGTAACTCCCTGAGCCCTCTGGGGAGGGATTTGATGGAGACATATCAGTTAGGATTGGATGTTCCAAGGTCTCTCTCTTTCTGCACATTGTACAATTGTGAGTGCCTCTATTAACTTCCATATCCTGCGGGTGGAAGCTTCTCTGATAATGGTTGAACAAGACAATGACCTATATAAAAGAATGTTAGTAGTCATATTTTTGCTACATTTATTTAACAATTTAATTTTTGCTCAGGTCCATGTCTGATCTAGTCTCAGGTATTTGGCCACCAGACAGTGTCAGGAGTGGGTTTCATCTTATAAAGTGGACCTTAAATCTGATCAGATAGTGGTTAGTTACTCCCATAAATTTTGTGCCACCATTAAAGGAATATATCATACAGGCTTGTCACTATTGAATATCAAAATGTTTTATAGTTAGGTTGATAATTTACTTTTATCCTCTGTGAACAAGCAGAGTTCCTGCCCATACCATGAACACTAGTCAGTAAGTATGAATGTAGGCACCAGCAGGACTTCTCCATGTAGCCAGCATGCACAGAGTTCTGTTAGTTTTCTGTTCTGTAGGTGATAGACATTGGTGGAGGACAACATATGTCACAATATCTATCAAAGCCTGAAGAATGTTGGTGGCAGACATCTGAATTTGCTATTAAGAGTTCTTTTTTCTAGGAAGTGAATACCTTCATATGTTAATGGATCATAGTTGTCTTATTTACTGTAGTAAATGACATAGCTCAACAACTCAATAACCATCCACTATAGGTTTCTTGAATGAATGAGTGAATGAATGAACACCACTAAAATATTCAAATTGTAATGAAAATATATATTATCTTGGAAACAAATAATTAGGTACAGAACAACATAAACTAATATGAGTGCATTTGTACTTGTATGATTAACTAATATGTGAAGAACAAAATCAGAAAGATGATATTTTAGCCCCTTTTTGACCAGGATTGATTAAATATGAAATTTTAGAACATGCAATATAATTCCTATAGTGTTCTTGCTATAAATGAAGAAAGCCTGAGAAGTATTTTTCAGAGATAAGCAATGTGTTTTTCACCATTTTGGTTGGGCTGAAATGTGTGGGAGGTAACTATTCAGGCTAATGTAAGTTAATTATTCTTCCTTAGGAGGTATTGTCTTTATAGGGAATTATCTTTAATGACCATACTATTGGTTCCAAGTTTGTTCATACTACATTTTTGCTTTCTGTAGGCTGTAACTGAAACAAGTCACAAATCAAATTCCAAACAAGCATTATTTTCAATCAAATTTATGAAGGGGCATGGAAGTATGACTAGAGAGTGCTGAGGCATCCTTGCAGCCCATCCCAATCAAAACTGACATCTGAAGCTCTGCTCTTAAATTCAGTTATGCAGTGTTATCTTATTCATAGATATAAGTTTTTTTTGGTCTTAGGACCCAGAAGAAACCATCTCCTGAATGTGCTGCCTTGTTACACTAAAAACTTTTTTAATGCAATTTCTGTCTCACAAATTATAGGACTCATAAAATACTCATCTCATTATCATACTGAACTTAGGTCTCCACACACTCCATCTCAGTCTGGCCTTCTAGAGTCCTCTTTGACAGCTGAGATGATCTGAGAGATTAATTTGCTTAAGGGGATAAACATGGGTCACTTTGTGCAAGTCATTCCTCCAGTCCAAGAACAGTGAACTGCAATGGAGGTGAAACCTGCAAAGGGAATGTGCAACAGATTTTTATCTTCATGCAAAGACATCCCTTCCTAAATGATGAACACTTAAATGGTACTGGCCCAAAATGTTGCCACTTACCATCTATACCCTCAAAGATGCATGTGTATGTTGCATCTCCCTGAAACATGTACACGCCTGCCCTCGCCAGCAAGGAAGACACGACTTCTTCATGCAGTTTTAATCAGGATCCTTTAAACATGTTGCTTCTGGCCCTCAGGAGGAGAGAGAGAGAGAGAGAGAGACAGACAGAGAGAGAGAGAGAGGGGGGGGGACCCCTGTACAGGCTTAAATACCCTTGAGCTAACCAACCCCAGTGAGCCACGTGGACTCTGCAGATAGGCTACTCTAATGCGGAAGCAGACAGGCTGAACAGACTTAACCAATTAAGGGCTTGTTTACCCAGAGAGTCTTTACCAGCTGAAAGGTGTAAGTTAGAAGCCAGCACCACTTTAAGGCGTGGCACTATATGGCTCTCTACAGTTCCCCCTTTTTGTTTTAATAACGCAACAGGTAAGGGTAGTGGTCTGGTCTCCAGTAAAGCAGTGGACATTGTAATGACCCTGAATCCTGGTAGTCAGCCAAGTCAGTGCCACACCCATCCACCATTTTTTTCCTGGAGGTGGGGCCTGGGACACCAACCCACTTGCAACCAGACTTGTCCTTCTCAGAGTTGCTCACTTCCAGAGCTAACTCGGAGCACAGTGCTAAGCCATACAACCTGAGTGTGAAGGATCAATACTTGTTCATGACTGTGAGCCATACTTGGGGAGACTGTCCTACCCCAGTTGCTGTAAATGCCTGGACAACCATAGTTGCATACCGCTTCTGAGCAAACCTCATCTTGCAAAGGCACCATAGGCCCACGAAGGAGATAAGCAACAAGAGTACAGCCATGGCTCCCATTCCCGCCCACTCTTTCAGATGATCCATGGCAATGGGAACCACGATGACAATCTGGCAGCCAGTCCCGCATCCACATGTGTCGAATTCATTGCAACGATGGCCACTTACAGCTGTGCCATCAGGTCATCAAAGTCAGCAGACCAATTACCTAAAAGATAGCTAGACAACTGTTGTGACAAATTAGCAGCATGTGTAAAGATCTTATATTGAATGCTGGTAACATACAAGCCTGGATATTTCATTTCACATCCCAATTGGGCCAGTTGCCACGAGGTATCTATTTGCTCTTGCACCAGATCAATTCTTTGGTTTGCAATCATTAAACCTCCTTTTAGTTGAGCACCAATTGTGGAATTAGTATCCAAGGCAGTAGCCACATTCTTGGACAACTCATTTAGCTTAGAGGCTGTCTGCCCCCAATGTATTCATAGCCATAGCAGCTGTGACTGAACCCACAACTGCAAAAGAGATAGTTGCAACTATGGCTGCTGTAATGCCAAAATCTCTCTCTGTAGCCTTTACCAAACAGGCCATAAAATCTGAAAATGGTATTATTGGGCCTTGTAGTATCTTAGTGAGGTTACCATTCACCTCTCCCTTATTGGGTGATGACTGCCATGCTTTTATGGCAATCTGATTTACTTGTTCAAGACTTAAGTCATTTGGTAAGGCTTTCCAGACCTCAGGGCAAAAGGAACACCCTGTACTTGGGCCCTGCCCTTCCTCATTCTGATAAGGAGAAGGCCCCGAAGGCATTGTTCCAGGAGGGTCCCTCCCCTCTCCACATCTCCAATTCTCCTCTCCCTTCCCCCTCTGCCCCTTAGGGGATTGTATCTGAACTCCTTTTACAAGGTCTTGCAATTCTTCCTCAACCCAGCACATTACCTTGATGTCTCCTGAAACTGTGAACCAAGGTGCAATGGCATCGCATTCCCTCAGGAATCTTTCTAGTGTGAAGTTTCTTTGACAAAAGTAGCTCCTGAAGAGCCAGAAAAATTGGACTAGGAAGTCCCCATCTTAAATATTTTACTTTTGGTTTGTTACAACCACTCACTCAATGCCTGAAACTCTATTGCTGCTTCTTCTGCGGTCTTTAACTCTGTCCCAACTTACCTGGGACTTTATATCTCCTAACCAGAGACCTCATTGCCTCATTACCGAGGGCCTTAATTTAGTCCAAACCCGGAACTTCATCGCTCCTTACCTTAAATTGCCTCTTTACAGAGGGCCTTAATTTTGTCCCAACTTACCTTGGGAACTTTCCAGCACTGCCCTGACTGTAAGAAGTTCTGATCTGAAAACTTCCCGGTACCGGCCACCATCTGTAAGTGCCTGCCCTTGCTAGCAAGAAAGATGTGACTCTGGGTAGATCTTCTTCATGCAGTTTTAGTCAGGATCCTTTAAACATGTTGCTTCTGGCCTGCAGGGAGAGAGATGGGGGGGGGAGACCTCTGCATAGGCTTAAATACCCTTGAGCTAACCAACCCCAGTGAGCCACATGGACTCTGCAGACAGGCTACTCTAATGTGGAAGCAGACAGGCTGAACAGACTTAACCAATTAAGGGCTTGTTTACCCGAGAGTCTTTACCAGCAGAAAGGTGTAAGGTAGAAGCCAGCACCACTTTAAGGCATGGCACTATATGGCTCTCTACAGAAACACACTCCTCATACATTTTTGTTTTACCTACAATAAACCAACACATAAACACAGAACCATAATTTTTCAACTTTGTCTGTGTGACATTTACTCTTGGTCTTAGAAAAATCTACTGTATGCTTTTTGCCTTCTTTCATTGTTGGCCACAGCACTAATGCAGGCTTACTGTAGTGATTTCCTTAGTGCCTTGTTTCTCCAACTAGGCCCCCATAGTTATCAGACACTAGGTCTTCTTAATCCTTTCTTTGTCTAGTTAAGCATGAAGTTATTCATCAATTGACATATTCCTGAATTAATTTATTTATATTTTGAAAGGAGCAGGAGTCTATCTTTTATCTGTTCTATTTATTTATCATTTTTTGTCATACTGACAGCAGTTTCCCCTTCTTCTTCTCTACCCATTTCCCTGCCACTTTCCATCTACCCATACCCCAAACACTCCACCACCATCTTCATTCAGAAAGGGGCAGGTTTCCCATGGGCTTGAACAAAGCATGGCACATCAAGTTGAGGCAGGACAGAATTCCTTGCCTTGTGTCATAGATTGTGTGGTTGTGTGGACACCTTCAGACTAGACACTGGAGAAATGTAAGATCAGATCCTGAGAGCACTGAGGTTAGCTTGACATAGACTAAATAAGTAATATGAGATTTCCAGAAACCCCTTTAGCCTTTTATTTATTTGAGAGAGTTTTAAGGACCTTGAGATTAGTGACCAGGCGAAAGATGGCCTATTGCCCAGGAGCTCTTCAGGGTCTTGAAGCAAAGCTAGGATTGGTAGATTAGTGTGGTGACTTTTGCAACTAGGATTTGAGCCTGACAGGAGCATGCAAGAAATAACTATCGCTATGCTCCTTTGTCTTCTGTCACCTAATTTCCTATGTTTTTCTCTTTTCTTTGCCATTGTTAGGATGAACAACACAGCTGCTTTATTCCCACTGCATATAATAATCAAGTTGTTAATAAATTCAGTCACAAAAATAGTACCTTATTAGAGGAGTATCAGGTTTCTCATTTGTAGTTCATTTTAGCTGAAAACAAAAGTTCTGGAAGGTAAACCAAAGTCAACTCCTATGTCCAAGTAGGTATTAGCTGAAAAGTGGATAAAATGTAAATGATACCCTCCAGTAGTGTCTTGAATTCAACTACAAGGTCTACTCAAACACTCCCTCAAGCCCTGTTTTTTACATGACATCAGATATCCTCTTGGGTCAATGTCACAGGATCATTGAAAAACAAAATTCCTTTCTCTCAAACCAGTAGCTCTTAAATAAATAAAAAGAGAGCATAACTAATGCAGATATTTTATGGGACAATCATCCCATAAGATATGAAAAAGCAGCAGGGAGGTCAAAAAGAAGAGGAAGAGGCATGAGATAGGACAATAAAAATAAGGACTGAGAAACACTGGGTCTGACCACAGTGGAAAAATAATAATGAAAAGAAAGCAGGATGAAGAGTGGTTGGCAAGCAGCAGGCTCACCCTGCTCTGCCTATGGGATCACCACCCTACTCTCACTTGCCTGCAATGTGCATTTGAGAATACAGGAAGGTCTGAGTCAGACATCTGGCCATGGAGGTTTCATTTACCACTTGCTCTCTAGATGACAGTTCTTTGCATCTTAGTCAGTAATTGTATAAATGTAAGACAGTAATATCCATGTTTTCAAATACAGAGCAGTTTTAAGTATTTGCTGAATCTGCTACAATAAGCTGAAGGATAGCTAAATATTTCCTACTGATCATTCTTTACATCTGTGCAGGTAGGAAGAACAGTTGATGAAGAACAGCCCACAATGATGATTTTACCTCCTTATTCTGCAGGCTGTAGATCAACGGGTTTCGCATAGGAGTGATCAGGTTGTTCAGGACCTGAACAGTTGCATCCAGCCAAGGGCTTGGTGTTGGTCTCAGATGAAAATCACTGGCATGTAAAAGAGCAAGATAGCAGTGAGATGGGCACTGCAAGTGGAGAAGGCTCTGTGGAGCCTTAGTGGAGTGCATCAGTAGGATGGAATGAACTATACAGCTGTAGGAGGTGAGGATGAAGAAGAAGCAAGTGAGGGGCAGGGGACCCACACTGATGAATCCCACCATCTCCAAGGCTGATGTGCCTGCACATGCTAATTTCATCACCACAGGGATATCACAGAAATAATAGCCTACCTCTTTGGGGCCACAGTAAGGTAACTGGAATGTGAGAGTAGTTAGAAATGTTGAATGAATGCAACCAAAAACTGATGTGCCCATAGCCAGCAAGGTGCATACTCTATGACTCATTATGACTGAGTAGCGTAGAGGATAGCATATGGCAAAAAAGCGGTCATAAGCCATCACTGTGTATAAGAAACACTCAGTACCACCCAGGAAATGGTAGAAGATGAGCTGGCACACACAGCCTGCATAGGAGATGGTCCTGCTATTTCCTGAAAGGTAGAACAGCATCTTGGGAGAGGTCACAGAAGATAAAAATATGTCACACACAGACAGCTGGCACAGGAAGAAGTACATGGGCGTGTGAAGGCGAGAGGAGGAGACAATTGCAAGGAATATGAGCAAGTTGCCCACCAAAGTGAAGATGTAGAAAGACAAAAATAGGACAAAGAACATGGTCTCCAGGCCCTCTGTGTATGTGATGCCAAACAGGACAAACTGAGTAACTACTGAAAGGTTCTTCATACCTTTTAGAATGTTTGACCTTGCAAATATTAAAAGTCAGCAGTCCAGTCATCAATATTGATTAAGAAGTTGTTTCTAATGAGAGCTTTGAATATCCTTTGAGAAGCTGCAATTTCTTTCTATTGATTGCAGAAACAACACCTCTTTAAAAAATAAAAGTACCAGTTACTACAATTCATATCTGAGAGTTGGTCTACACATATTTTAAAAGAAATGCTTCATAAATATAAATGATTGTCTTCTATTCCAAGAGCAGAAGTTAAAAGACCTAGTCAAATATTCTCATTAGACACTGCTTTACATGAGGTTATATTCTGAAAATATGTCATCTGGATCTTGATGGTATGTTTAAGTAACTTGCTGTCACTATACATTATCTTATGAAAAGTAATAAGAAAATATTGTATGAGAAATCCTGACATTTAATAGGAATCCTGACTTTGGTTCTTAACTATATTGAGATAATTTCCACAATGTGTTTCATAGTCATCTACAAAGTATAAGATATACATAGTCTGACAGCAATAATGTCAACATAATTGTGTTCTTATATGACAATTAAGGTTATAAATGGTCCAAAAGTTCCCAGCAAAACTATTACTAAACTCTGTAAAGTCTTCCTTGCCTTTATGAAGCTAAAACTTCTAGGAATGCTAGGAAAAATTAAATGGGATGAAAGTATCTTCCTTGGCAATGCTTCCCAGGCATCTTTTCAGGCATATGATCATCAATACATCAACTGTGTCTAAGAACTGAACAGTGAGTGGTGTGTAACACTGCGGCATACAACACCCTTCACAAATGATATGCTTGATGGTCAGAAACTCTCTTTACAAATGTTGAATATGGCTGCCTGCCATGCATATCATAGGTAAGAGAGACTGCCTCTGAGACATGATCTCTCTTGTATTGAAGAAGGTCAGTATTGATAACAAGAAATGTGACATACCTGAGGATGACATATGGACTATAGGTAACCCCAACCCCACCACTAGAGTATTTGCTTTCAGATATCCATTGTTGATCTCTTTCAAAAAGATGAGAGTTACAAAATTCAAAAGGAAAGGGTCTTTAGACATAGTACCAAAAAATTCCCAAGCTGTTTGTAACTCATTTTCATGACTTAGGCTTCAAATAAGAATTAAATATCCACATGTTACAAGTTATTGCAAAGTTAAAGATAAGCCTATGGCAGGGTCTGTACACTGGCTACAATCTAAAGTATAAAACTGATAGCAGAAAATGTAAACAGTTATTCCTTCCTGACACAAAGATAATGGATAAAGGATAAACTGACAACAGTAAATACAGTCATTCCTTCCTATTGTATACATTTCCTGACTTCTGGGCCACACAAAATAGCTCAAGGATGATTACAGACTCAAATCAGAGAATATTAATGTGAAATATTTCTCTCAGATAACCCACAACTGTGAATAATGCTTTCCTGACCAAGGCCTGTGCTACCTTGGGCAGAAGGCAATTTTGTATCTCCTATGATAAAAACCATAAAGGATAAAAGGCCCTGAGCATCTAGTTCTTACTCTACTGGTCTGCTCAGTGTCCACTCCTATTTCCTTTGTCAATGACAGTAAGAACTTCTGAAGGGGACTCTATGCCCCGGATGGGATATAATTTAGTTATTAAGTGTCTTCTGCTAACACTTGTTTTCTATATTTATAAACACTTTTACAACCAACAAAAGTCTTTGATTTTTCAGGAAAAATAAAGCAATGTAAGCAAGATCCCAGCTAAATAACAATGAAATGGTATTTAGAAATTCAAATATAAAAGGTTATAGCTCTATTTAATATATATAAGCTATAAATAGAAAGATAATTCCCAAGGCATGCATATTACTAATTTATTAAACCATATTTTTTGTACAGCTATTATGTATCAGACACAATATGTATTAACTCACTAGCAATTCAGGATCTCACTGTGTAGTCCTGGCTGGCCTGCCTCTTATGTATATCAGTTTAGTCTCAGACTCACAGAGATCCTTCTCCTCTTGTCTCTTGAATGCTGAGACTAAAGGTAAACATCATTGTGTCCAAACCCTTAGCAGTTTTTAAATGAAAATTACTGAACTTCTATCCATCAGAGAGTAAGTTAAAGTACATGGGATATTTTTCTGTCTTACTCAATATTCACTCCATCCAAAGATCAAGCTTGGTAGCCAGTGTCACCACTGTTGAAAATATTTTTTTATTACTTTATTTTTTAGGATCATAATTACATCATTTTCCCCTTCCCCATCCAAAACCCTCACCCACACCCCTTCTTGCTATAATTAAAATTATTAGGATCTTTTTATTATTGTTACATGCATATACGTATACACCTACATATTTCCTAACTATAACCTGTTCAGTCTGTATAATATTACTTATATGTGTTTTCAACACTGATGATTTTGTATTAGAAAACCCATTGTGTGTTCTTTCCCGAGGAAGACTATTTCTGCCTCTATAATCATTCCTTATTTTTAATATATAAAATGATGAGGTGGACTTACATCACATCCTCCCTAAATTACATCATTGTGGACTTGAGAGCTGAGAGAGATTCTCAGCTCTTATAGAACCTCTGTGTTGGTTCTTCCTGGCCTTTATCTGTTACAAATGGATTGGGGCAACTCAAACATTAACCAAAGTAAGGGTTAAAGCAAGGCACTTATAAAGGTTATGCTATTATGTTGAGACGGACAGTGCAGTAATAAAGACAAGGAAGAGAATTAAGGGGTGGGTATGTAAGTCAAAATTGGGTAGATACCTTAGGAGACTAAGAGCCTTTCCATTCATTATTCCATTATTAATTACAGTGACAATGGTCATTGCACACACAGGCACATAACATCTGGTTTGATATTCACTGTGTTTTCAGTACTGGAGAGTCATTCATAAAACTTCATTTTTTTAAAAAAAAATATTTACCCATGAATTATTATTTGTATTGTAAATTAGATCTGTAAATAGGAATGTGGCATTCAAGCACACCAAAAAAAAAAAATAACATCTTTCCTGTTTTATTCCATGTTTGTGCTTATAATCTTTAGTAAGATCTGTTTCCTCTTTGCCTCTCCTTCCTAAGAAAGCCTCTCAAATTGCTGGGAAATAAAGCCCTTCCTGGAGGACATCTATGCTCACTTTATACAAAAGTGAGAAAAGACTTCGTACTTCATTCTTCCCCAGGCATTTTCAGCTTATTTGTTTGTAAATTTACTGTGTGTGTGTGTGTGTGTGTGTGTGTGTGTGTGTGTGTGTGTGTGTGTGTGGCATGTGTATGTTTCCATGTCCATGCACATGCTATGGTTCATGTGCACTGGCCAAAGGACAATTTATGGGAGTTATCTCTCTTTCTCTACTTTATTGTTTCCAGCAATTGAATTTGGGTGACCAAGCAGGCACCTTTACTGGCTAAGCCAACTCCTCATTTCTCATCTTAATCTTAATTTTAGATTTTAATTGAAATTGTATTTCATCTTAGAAATCACACACCATATATTTTCTTCCTTTCACATATTTTCTGTCTTGGTATCAGCTCCAACACAGGAATTTTTGATCTATACAGTTGCATTTCTCAAAAAGATTCTAGACAGGCTGACACCAAAGTTACTAAAAGAACATCACTAAAGAAGGGAGCCAGGCTAAGATAGGTCAACACATTCCACTAAAAAAATTAGAATGTAGAGAGAGACATAGTCACATTTTGAGGAAAGGACTGAAGACACTTTTAACAAATACTATTCTTATCCGAACAGCCCCAATTCTAGTGGCCCTTCTACATCCTCCAATGGCTAAGCAAAGACCTTCAAACAGGTTTTGGTCTTTGTTCATGCTCTGATACAATGATGTTCTGTGATTCCACAGGTGCACCAGATTTTCCTATAGATTTCAGAAAAATGCATTCCCTAAGGATTGGGAAGTCCTGTGTGCTACCTGTTAGTGTGAGAAGCAAAGGCTAACAGTCAGACCTTGGTAAAAGTCAAAATACTTATTCTGTAGACCTGGAAACAGGATCCCAGTTTTCCAAAGTATGATAGCTAGAACTTGCATTTCCTTTTTATAATTAGAACATTGAACCCCATCCAGTCAAGCAGTTTCCATGCCTACTTATAGAATCATGTCTCATGAGGCTTGTGTATTTAATATCAGAACACTCTTTCCCTGAATTGCAAATTGTTTTGCGGACCCTCTTAGGCCCTGTTTGGAGTTTAGGGCTAGCTCTGAGGGAGCAATTAATTTAGCAGCTCTAGTCATCATCCAAATATGAAATTGTGGTGATGATTTCATGGTAAAGAGAAGTCCAAAAATGGGAAACATCTTCTTCCAATATTATTTGAACAGTAGTAAATGCTTCAGTTCTTATAGTACTAGTTAATCTGAAATGCTGTCCCTCTATTTGACTGCCTTTTGTATTGTTGAGACTCATCTACATCATTTAGTCATTATTTTAAAAAATTAGCTATACATGTCAAAAGTTAAAGAGTAAAGGAAATATTGACACCAAAATAATCCAATTTAAAAATGAGGTACAGATCTAAACAAAGAATTCTCAACAGAAGTAACACAAATGGCCAAAAGACATTTACGGAACTGTCCAACATCTTTAGTCATCAGGGATATGCAAATAAATTTCATTCTATCTTTCACTCATGAGAATGGCTAAAAACAAAAACACTGATGACAGCTTATGCTGGCAAGGATATGGATTAAGGTGAACATTCCTCCATTGTTGGTGGTACTATAAACTTGGAAAGCCACTTTGAAAATCAGTATGGTGGTTTCTCAGAAAATTGGGAATCAATTTACCTCAAAACCCAGAAATACCACAGTATGCACAATCACACCACAAGGACATTTGTTCAGCTATGTTCATAGTAGCATTAGTTGTAATAGCCAGAACCTGGAGGCAACCTAGATACCCCACAGATGATGAAGAATGGATAAAGAAAATGTGGTACATTTACACAATGGAGTAAAAACAATGACCTTGAAACCTTGAAATTTGAAAGCAAAAGAATGGAACTAGGAAAAACCATCTTGAGAGTGGTAATCCAGACCCAGAAAGACAAACATGGTATGTACTTACCAATAAGTGGATATTAGACATAAAACAAAGGATAACTAAGCTACAACCCATAACCACAGAGAAGCTAGGTAAAAAGGGGGACCCTAAGAGGTACACACATGGATAGCCCCAGTAACTTAAAATAGTTAAGATCTCCTAGGTAAACTGGGAGTAGGGTAGAAGGGAGAGGATGGGGGATATGAACATGAGGGATCAAAAAGACCAAGTTAGAGGAGGGATGGAGGGAGACAACAATAAAAGATTTATCTTGTTAGAGGGAGCCATTATGGGGTTAGTGAGAAATCTGATGCTAGAAAATTTTCCAGAAATTCACAAAGATGGCCCCAGTTAAGACTCCTAGCAATAATGGAAACAGGCATTCCACTTCTATAAGATTAGTGACTACCTTAATTGTCAACATAAATTTAGAAAGGATATTACATTGAGATTCTCTTGTATGGTAAAAGTTTATTACAAAATAGGAATGGAGATTAGGACACAACCAAAAATTTTATGTATGTCACAAAAATGATTGTGGAAGTTAAAACTTAAAATTATTATGTTTATAAAAATCTTCTTAAAGAACAAAGTTATTTTCTCAAAATAATTGCTCATAGACTCCATTGAGTTTCTAATTAGGAAACTTAGTCTTGACAGAGTCTAGGATCAATTAACAATTAGTCCTAGCTAAGTTTCAGCTAAGTGTTATATAACAGCTAAATTTTAAATCACTCCTCATTATTAAATTCTGCTGCATCTGATTTTCTGGATATTCAGCAATCACATATGATGGCCAAAGCCAGTGAGAGTCTACTGTGACAGCCAATGTCCTGGAAGTTGCTTCTATGGCAGCTAGATTCCAGGGAAAGATGAGACATCTTCAAAAGTCACCTGAAATTTTGAGAAGTCACCAGTCTTCTTGATCACAGAGCACATATAGACCTCATAGTTTGAACTTTACTCAGTGTAAATTCTTAAAAGGAGTAAGGGGTGAATACAAAGGGAAATATTTTCAGTGCTTCCAAAGAAAGCAACATTATTGACAAGATCCTGACTCATCCTAGTTGATGGCCTAACTTGTAGAAATAGAGTGAGTAACACTAGGCAGCCACAATTGACCTTAAGAGTAAAGGAGGAATGTGCAGTTCAGTTATGGGCATTAGCCTGGCCTCAAGCACCAGCAGGAATGGACGTCCAAAGAATACAATGCTCTGAGGTAACACTGATCAATAATAACCTCAACAAGCAAAAACAATACTAGACTTGAGAAAGGGAGGAAGAATGACACAATGGTTCAGAGCTTACAGACCTACCTACAAAACTCTTAACTGTGGGCTACTAACAAGCACACAAGGACAATCACAGCCAAGCCAAATGTAACACAGAGATGTTATTTAAGGTCAGAGGTTATATTTTATGCTGTTTGTTTCTTTTGAGGGGACACTTTTTGCTACTTAATGGTTACAATCTCATACTATTGCATCATTGAATTTTACCTCGGAATCATTCACTTGTGTATTGCTATGGCCTTTGTTATTCTATGACAATTTAATACATCACATGAAGGTTTTGGTTATTTTCTCTTCCTCCTGTGCTAACCCCTTTCTCTCTTGCTGAAACTCTTCTTCCTAGAAGTGCCCCTTTTCCTACTTTTATGTCACCTTTTTGCTGTGTAACCCACTGAATTTAACTAGAGTAGATTACATCAACATTTGTGGAGGGTATATTGTGCACTTAAGCTATATAACATGGAATCTCCTGGTACAAACATGATAGTTAATTTACTGGTTCTCACCAGGAAGTCATTAATTTGTGTCATTATGGTTTTTGTTTTGTTTTGTTTAGAGCTCATATCTTTACTTAAGCTTTATTTTATAGGTCACATGGCAGTTTCAAATTAAGTTTTTTGTGTTACAAGGATCTCAGGCAAGTCCAGCTACATAAAATTTGAAACTTCTTTCCCCAATAGTTGAACTAGATAGAGAGTTTTGTGGCACATTCCAGACAGGGGAAGCACCCTTCATTAATAGCAGAAGAACCTAGAAATCTCAGCTGGTACCTGAATATTCTGATTTTATGACTCTAAAAGCCTGAAATCTATAATTCAGTTCACCCGACTCAGTCTTTTTCTTTGTGTGTACGTGTGTGTGTGTGTGTGTGTGTGTGTGTGTGTGTGTGTGTGTGTAGGGGGTTGATGGGAGATGTTATTCTGTAAATATGTTTCTCATACTGGTTAATTAATAAAGCACTGTGGCCAATGGGAAAGCAAGATAGGCGGGGCTAGGAGACTAGGAGGAAAGCGGAAGTAGTAAGGAGGAGTCATCATGTGGAGCCTAGAGGAAGCAAGATGCCGGCCGGCCGTGCTGGGATAAGAAGACCACGTGGAAATACTTAGATAAGTAGAAATGGGTTAATCATTAAGACAGAGCTAGCTCATAAACAATAATAGTAACTGGCCTACAGGATTGTATCAAATAGAGTCTCAGCATGTTATTGGGACTCACATGGTGGCAGGACTGGGTGGCTGGCGGGGAGGAACAAAGAGTGGGACCAGACCAGCCATGGGGGGAAAAACGTGCTCATAACAGGGGGTACATGTTTACAAGTCAAAAGTGCACATTGGGTATTATAACATAAATTTTATTGGTAAACTGTCATGTGCTGAGTGTGTACTCTAAGAACAAGATGGATTGCCCTTGCCTCACAGTTGACACTGTTTGTCTTCCATCCTTCAAGATACCTTGTCAAAGAGCAGTCTAATCCCGAGAAGTTGAGAACAAGAAAGAGGAAGAACAGCAAATAGCTAAGGGCACTAAAAACAATGGGCATCTGAGAACAGCTTCACCATAAATCACTTTCTGACAGAGTTACTATTCCTTATCCCATGATATTTAAAAAATGCCCACAGGGGGAAGTAAATACTGGAAGATCTTTCATATAGTCTCCTAGGGACCTCTGGATCAGAACCTCCAGCATGACTTTCAGCATGGTCTTTCTAGTCATTTTTGTCAGATGTTGTAAATATCCAAGTTGATGATGTTTCTCTGTCTGCTACTTTGAATTTGGTCTTTCACTTAGCAGTTTCTTCCAAGAGGATACTGTGCTCAACCTAGGACTCAAGATCAGGAACTCCAGTAGGCTGCCTCAACTTAGCTTGCCTGGTCACTTCTAAAGGATAAGTGCCAGATTTGACAACATTTTAATGTCTACTTACTGTCTGCTAATTGTCCTTTCATTTTCTCCTCTTGCAGACTTATTAAACTCACCCATATGGAATCTACAGTACAGCTAACATAAATACTTACTCAGGAAAGAACTGGGATTCTCTCTATCAATTCCACCATACTTGGGAGAGAGTTTCTCACTGAGCTTGCAGCTCACCCATTGTCAAGATGGGCTGGCCAGTGAGCTCGTGCAATTCTTTTTCTGTGCCAATAAATGCTGGGATTAGAGGAAAATCTACCATATACTTCTTATTATGTAGACTCTAAGGATCCAAATTCAGGTCCTCAGGCTTCCCCATGGGCAGTTTATCCATTGGCTCATTCCCCATTCAATATCTGTTTTTCCCTTGAGTTAATTTTCCCAGGTGTTTTGTCACAGTGACAGAAAAGAAAAATAGTAGAATACTTATTGACATAATTTTAAATCCTAGTTGTTCTTTATTTTTAATCCTAGCTGTTCTTCTCTAACATTTGTTGAGCCTGCCTAGGAAGCTCACAGCACAGGCTAGGTCTGAGGATGGGCAGCCATCTTACAAGATGTTTAGAAATTAAGTAGAAACACTAAGCTCCTAATATTAGTTAAACCAAGGTACTTAGGAAATGGAAAGAAATATATCTAATATAGTCACAAATATAAGTGGAATAAATCCAATATGTTCATAGCAGTTCTAAAAATGTCATTGCATCACTTTTGTCTCTACCTTTGCTATATTGATGCTGATTTTAAACTCCAGTGCAATTCTTGCTCTTATAAACATAAATCTTACTACTATGGCCCTGAAATAATCATGGAAGAACAAAACTGTGGATAATGGTAATACATATTATTACAGGCATGGCCCAGGATCAATGCTACAGTGCTTGTTCGATATTCTATGCTACTTATTTCATTGTAATTTCTCTAGAAAACTACAAATGTCATTCTGCATATGAATAAAATGAAAGTTACAATAAAGAAAACATGTTAGGGGACCGTGTTCACTTCTTACAGATGAAATTATGGGGACTGAAGATCAGATACAAAGGGACCTAGAATAGATAAGCAAGGGGGTGAGGATGTCCTTTATTGTTATTACAATAAAGAAAAAAGTAAAGCTAGAACATGAAAGCTATCTCAGCCAATGAGAAAGTAAGGGATTTGGTGGTAGCTAGGAAACATTATTGCTTCATGGGTGGCATCATCAGAGGCCAAAGACAGCAGGAGTCACAGTTAATTTCAGGAGTCTCTTGGCAGCTTGAACAAGCATAGAGATAGAGGAACCTGTGAGGACAAGAAACAAGAGTCAGATCTGTGGGACAAAGGAGAGAAAGGTTTTTAGTTTTAGTTTTTTTTTTTTTTTTTTGCTGCTTCTAATTCCTCAATTATTACTCTCACCCCCCCTTCAGCTCTGATTTAGCTTCCTATTGTACCCTAGCTTTTCCTCCATTTCTTGTTCTGATTCTCTTCTACTCTTTTGTGTCAACTGAAACCCAGCAATAAAAATACAATAAACATGCAGGAATACTGCCCACATGTCTAGGGTTAGTCTTACTCAGCTAAGCATCCAAATCTTCCCTTTGCTCATCTTGTCCCAACCATCAAGTTCATATTTCATCTTAATCCTGAAGAGGAAGGATTAGCTCAGGGAATAAACAATGCTATGAAATACCATGGTGGGGCAACTATGAGGATTTTCTAGTACTCAATCTCTGGTACACTTACAAGTATAGCTCTGAAACACACCTGGAAGTGTGTGTGTGGGGGGGGTAAGATGGGAAGGATGGAGGGAGAAGGCTGTGCTCCTACCTGCATGATCATGAATCCAGGCCATTGCCTTCCTTTCCAGAAGCTCTCACTCACACTTCAAGTCTTTCCCATTGGCATGCAGCCAGAGCACAGCCAGCACTGTGGCCCAGGCTGAGGGGTGCTCTTCCTGCAAAACAGATAGAAACTTCTGTGATGATCCAGGCAGGGCAGGAAGACACTCAAGAGGATGCAGAGAGATTTTACTATCTCCTTCCTTGTCTTTCCTTAATCTGTTGCAATGTGGAATTACCTGGCACATCCTTATAAACTTAGAGAGCCTCAAGAAAACACTCCATTTCCACTTAGAAAAGTCCTTTAGAAAAGGATTAAAGTTGTAAATCCAATATAAGCGTCATCACATTCTATAGAACACCAAGCACATGGATCATTAGACTGTACTCAAAGAACAAATTGTATATTTTGATTTCTTTTAAGGTACTGTTTTTATTAATTTTTCTTTGTACCCTCACATGCCAAAAATAAAAACAAATAAACAAAATCAAAGAACTGCCATAGGAAGAGTCAATAACATATTTCAAAACATAAACAGAAATAATACAAAATTGAAAAGATGTGTCCAAAGTTAGTCATCTAGTAAGGATGAATGTTAGAATCAGGCCAGCTATTAGACACTACTCATATTTCTAAGACCTAAATCACAGCACAGAAGATTGCCACCTCTGAGTTCCCATTGGTTTCCACTGCCTGTTTCTTGGAGGGCAAATGGAAAATTCCTCTTTAGGAACATGACTTTGTGTTCTCTCTCTCCTCTCTCTCTCTCTCTCTCTCTCTCTCTCTCTCTCTCTCTCTCTCTCTCTCTCTCTCTCTCTCTCTGTCCCTTTTCATCTCTCTGAGTACCTCTGTGTGTGTGTGTGTGTGTGTGTGTGTGTGTGTGTTTCTAGGAAGGTACCTTGTTCTTCATGGCATCTTAGAATTGTAATGACTTGTCATGTTTATTCTGCACAGTCTCATTCCAGGTCACTTTTCCCAGTTCCTTTAATCTGATTCATAAGAGAGATACTTAAGACAAGGGAGTAAGATTTCAAAAGAATGTTTCTCAGGACCAGATTAAAAATTCCCACTGATTTTTAAAATGTAATATTTTTATTATTTGGAAATTTCACATAATGCATACCAACTGCTCTCACTTTGAATTTCTAACACATCTGCTCTCCCAACCTGTTGACAACCCTCTAACCCTCCCCCCTACAAAAGAAAGTAAGCAAATCCAATTTGTGTTGCCAGCATACTCACTGGAGCATGCTTCTAGTCCCAGTGGCCACCCTCAAAGAAAACTGAGTCCTTTCCTGTTCCCATCCCTGCCAGAAATCATCAACTCTGGAGAGCTATACATCAGCCTCTTTATCACAATTTATAAGAGCTCTCCTCGATGGCCTCCTCTGAAGGCTGTTTCTTCTTGTTTGGGTGAGGCAAGGAATGAGACTTTGTCACAGAAGCCTTCTGTTTTCTTGCTCTCAACTGGAACTCTTTAGTCATCAATACCATTGCAAAAGAGGCTATCTTGACATTTACATTCAGCTGGAACATGGATCTCAGATTCCCACATGGATTCTAGTGACAGCAAGGACCACCAACATTCACATGGCCTCTGATTTTAGCAGGTGCCACAGACTTCAGCTTAGTCTGTACTGAAGTCTCCAGAAACTTCAGTACAGACTGCAGACATTAATACCACTTTGGGGTAACATGGGCCACAGACACAAATATGATCCTGGAGGCAAGCATGCCCTTGGACATCAGCATGGCTCTGGTGGCAGCTCAGAGCATGGCTTTCAGTGGGAACATGGGCCATGAATTTCAACAGGGCATCCTGCTGCACATTGACACTGGAAACAACTTCCTGAACAGAACACCAACCACTCAGTTACTAAGACTGACAATTAATAAATGGGACCTCATTAAACTGAAAATTTTCTATAAGACATAGGACACCTTCAAATGGACAAAACAACAGCTTGCAAAATGGGAAAAGACCTTCACCAAGTACCACATCTGTCAGAGGGTTGATTTCCAAAACATAAAGAACTCAAGAAACTAGAAATCAACAAACCAAATAATCCAATTAAAGTGGGTACAGATCTAAACAAAGAATTCTCAACAGAAGAATTTCAAATAGCTGAGAAACTTTTTTAAATGTATTTTTCTTATTTTACATATTGATCCCAGTTCCCACTCTGTCCCTCCCTCCCTCTCTTCCACCCTCCCATGCCCCCAGACCACCTTCCCACCCCATCCCCCCCTCCACATGTAGAGTGATGCCTTCCTAGAGGGGTCATTTAAAACTGTGAAGTCATTTGGAATAGGGACTAGGCCCTCCCTCCTGCCTCTAGGTTAAGGGAGTATCCCTCCATGGGGAACGTGATCCCAAAGTCCTTTGAGCACAAGGGATACATCCTGGTTCCACTGTCAGAGGTCCCTTAGACTGCCCAGGCCTTCTAACTGAGACCCATGTTCAGGTGGTCTGAGTCAGTCCATTGCTGGATTCCCAGCTATCAGTCTGGGGGCCCATAAACTCTTAAAAGAAATGCTCAACACCCTTAGCCACCAGGGAAATGAAAATTAAAACAACTCTGAGATTCCATCTTACACCTGTCAGACTGGCTAAAATAAAAAACACACTCATGCTAAAGAAGATATAGAGCAGGGGTAACACCCCACCATTGCTGGTCGGGTTGAAAACTTGTACAGCCACTTTGAAAGTCAATATGACAGTTTTTCAGAAAATAGAGAATCAATCTAACTCAAGACCCAGCTATACCCAAAGGATGCTATATAGCACAAGGACACAAGGACTGTGTTACAGCAGCTTTATTCATAATACCAAAATAAAAAATAAAATAAAAACTGGAAGCAACCTAATTGTCCCTCAACCAAAGAATGGATAAAGAAAATGTAGTACATTTACACAATGGAGTATTACTCATCTGTTAAAAAAAAAGGCATCAAGAAATTTGCAGGCAAATGGATTGAACTAGAAAAAAAGCAAAACAAACAAAAAAAATCATCCTGAGTTAGATAACTCAGACACAGAAAAACAGATATTATATGTGCTAAGTCTTAAATGGATATTAGCTATAAAGTAAAATATAACCGTGCTATAAACCACAGACCCAGAGAAGCTAAGTAACAAGGAGTGCTCAAGATAAGACACTTAGATCTCCACAGGAAGAGGAAATAGAATAGACTTTATGGCTGGATTGGGGCAGGTGGGGATAGAAACAGAAGGGATCAGGTTGGGGATGGAGAGAGAGAGTACTGGAAGAAATTACTGGAAGGGGACAATTGGGATCAGGTCAAAAGCTGGTACAAGAGAAACTCATAGGAATCTAAAGGGTGACCCTAACTAAGAATCCTAGCAATTGGGAATATGTAGCCTGAACTGGCAAGACTTCCAGTGGAGGGATTGGGACATGAACCCAGAATTGTAACCTTCAACCTACAATTTGTCCTGCCTACAAGATATGCTAGAGAAAAGGTGGCATAGAAATTGTGGGAGTGACTAACTAATGACTGGTCTAGTCTGAGACCCATGCCACATGAGTGAGCCCAACCATGACACTGCCTGGAGTGCCAGAACCCAGAGTCAGGATAACCCAGAGACCTAGAATAGAACCAAACATGACTGGAAAAACACCAATGTAATATTTTGCTATGTCTCCAGATTGATACCTAGCCCAATTGTCATCAGAAACACTTCATCCAGCAACTGATGAAAACAGGTGCAGAGAGAACTATAGCCAAACATTAGGCAGAGCTTGAGGAATCCTGCTGAAGAGGGAAAGTGAGGATTTTAGAAACCAAGGGGTTAAAACTCATAGAATCAACTAACCTGGAATCATAAGAGCTCACAGAGACTGAACCAACAACCAACAAGCCTGTATGGGACTGGTCTAGGCCTTCTACATATACATGACAATTGTATAGCTTTGTCTTTTTGTGCCACTACTAACAGTGGGAGAAGGGGATGTCTCAGACTCTTTGCTGGATTTTAGAACCCCATTTCCCATACTTAATTGCCTTGCCCAATCTTAATATGAGGGGAAGTACATAGGTCTTATTGCTACTTGATATGACATGTTGGGTTGATATCCATGGGAGGCCTGCCATTCTCTGACTAGAAACTGAGGAGGAATGTATGAAGCAGTCAGAGGGGAGATGGTGGAAGGGATTGGGTTGGGAGAAGGGAGGAAAAACTGTGGTCAAAATTAAAATAGTAACAATAAAAATACAAATCATTTTAAAAGTTTCAAATTTTCAATTGAACTTCAGATAACAAGTGAAATGTATTCTCTTTACTGTATATTTGTACTGAATTGGCCTGCTGTATGCTAGAGTTGGGTTCTCTTGGTGTTCTACTTCTCTAACTAGTAGCAGGTCTTTTAAATATTAAAACAGATTTATCATTTTGACAAGCAATTGGAATATAAATTTATTCTAAATATTTAAGTCAGTTTGTATTTCACAGCATAGATAAAACTATTTGTTAAAAATTACATTTTATTGCATTAACCATATTTCATAGGCTCAATAGCAGGAATGACTAGATGATGGGGTATGAGCAATATAACTATAGATATGTGAAGTTCATTTAATTTTGTTTCACATTTTAATAACTCATAACTGTAGTTTTCTTCATTGTCTGGCATGTGCCTTTTGTTGAAGATATTTTTATTTCAAATAGTATTAGAATATCTAGAAGATTATCTTAAAATTCTGAAAAAGGTGTACTCTAGCCAGACTTTTTGAGAACACATATATAAAAATATTGGGACTGACTTTGAAGTCTCCAAAGATAGAGGATCCTTGTACTGAATCTAATTTTGCAGAGAGAGTTCAGTTTCTTAATGTTCTATTTCTTCATCTAAACATAGCTATATAAATAGAACATGCCTTAATTAACTGAAATGAGGGGAAATAAGTATATTAATATTAAGTGATTAATAATCTGTCTGGTACAATGTGAAGATAAAAATAACTACGTCTTTGGGAATATGGCTAACATAGAAGAGCATTTACTTTCCCTTTGACATCCATGACTGACCATGACTTCCTGCAGCTAGGCCATTAATTCCATGTTCTTTAGGGTCTATTTAAAGTAGAAGTAATTTCATCATCTATATATTACAACCTAATTTCACCTTTGCATCACCTATATTCTTATTTATTAGCTCTATCTTATTTCATTTTGACCCTAATTATATTCCTATCATCAGGATGTACACTCTTTATCTACTTTGCATCTCACCTTGGCAGGGTTTGCATCCATGATGTCTTCCAAATTAGTGCCTAGGATCTTGGCCAGATCCTCATGCAGCTCCCAGGAGCCATTTGCCTTTTGGAGAGAAACCAACTGCACAAAGTAATTCTCTCCAAAACCTTTGTGGAAAAAAAAAATGAGAGATGGCACAGGGAATTATGGAGACCCTGGGATCACAGCCCACATGAGGCAGTTTTCTGAAGTAGGAGGCTTTAGTGAAGGTTCTGCAGAATGTCCACTGACTATTTCTAATCTGTGATGGGTGACCAGTTGCTATGGGTTCTGAACACAACAGGAGCATAGTCTGTTGGAGGCAAGCCCTAATTATAGGTGGACTATTGTAAGCGCCTGCCCTCGCCAGCAAGGAAGACACAACTCCAGGTAGATCTTCTTGCAGTTTTAATCAGGATCCTTTAAACATGTTGCTTCTGGTCCGCAGGGAGAGAGAAAGAGAGGGGGGGGACCCCTGCACAGGCTTAAATACCCTTGAGCTAACCAACCCCAGTGAGCCACGTGGACCTGCAGACAGGCTGAACAGACTTAACCAATTAAGGGCTTGTTTACCCAGAGAGTCTACACCAGCGGGAAGGTGTAAGTTAGAAGCCAGCACCACTTTAAGGCATGGCACTACACAGCTCTCTACAGTTCCCCCTCTTTGTTTTAATAATGCAACAGGCAAGGGTAGTGGTCTGGTCTCCAGTAAAGCAGTGGACATTGTAATGACCCTGAATCCTGGTAGTCAGCCAAGTCAGTGCCACACCCATCCGCCATTTTTTTCCTGGAGATGGGGCCTGGGACAACAACCCACTTGCAACCAGACTTGTCTTGGAGTTGCTCACTTCCAGAGCTAACTCGGAATGCAGTGCTAAGCCATACAACCTGAGCGTGAAGGATCAATACTTGTTCATGACTGTGAGCCATGCTTGGGGAGACTGTCCTGCCTCAATGGCTGTAAATGCCTGGACAACCATAGCTGCATACCGCTTCTGAGCAAACCTCATCTTGCAAAGGCACCATAGGCCCACGAAGGAGATAAGCAACAAGAGTACAGCCATGGCTCCCATTCCTGCCCACTCTTTCAGATGATCCATGGCAACAGGAACCACGATGACAATCTGGCATGCAGTCCCGCATCCACACATGTCGAATTCACTGCAACAATGGTCATTCGCAGCTGTACCATCAGGTCATCAAAGTCAGCAGACCATTTTCCTAAAAGATAGCTAGACAACTGTTGTGACAAATCAGTAGCACGTGTAAAGTTCTTATATTGAATGCTGGTAACATACAAGCCTGGATATTTCATCTCACATCCCAACTGGGCCAGCTGCCACAAGGTATCTATTTGCTCCTGCACCAGATCAATTCTTTGGTTTACAATCATTAAACCTCCTTTTTTTTTTTGAGCACCAATTGTGGATTGAGTATCCAAGGCAGTAGCCATATTCTTGAACAACTCATTTAGCTTAGAGGCTGTCTGCCCCAATGTATTCATAGCCACAGCAGCCATGACTGAACCCACAACTGCAAAAGAAATAGTTGCAACTATGGCTGCTGTAATGCCAAAATCTCTCTCTGTAGCCTTTACCAAACAGGCCACAGAATCTGAAAATGGTTTTATGGAGCCTTGTAGTATCTTAGTGAGGTTAGCATTCACCTCTCCCTTATTGGGTAATGACTGCCATGCTTTTATGGCAATCTGATTTACTTGTTCAAAACTTAAGTCATTTGGTAAGGCTTTCCAGACCTCAGGGCAAAAGGAACGCCCTGTACCTTGGCCCCGCCCTTCCTCACTGTGATCAGGAGAAGGCCCTGAAGGCATTGTTCCAGGAGGGTCCCTCCCCTCCCCACATCTTCATTTCTACTCTCCCTTCCCCCTCTGCCCCTTAGGGGATTGTTTCTGAACTCCTTTTACAAGGGCTTGCAATTCTTCCTCAGTCCAGCACACTACCTTGATGTCTCCAGAAACGGGAACCAAGGTGCAATGGCATCGCATTCCCTCAGGAATCTTTCTAGTGTGCTTTTCTTTAAGTTTCTTTGACAAAAGTAGCTCCTGAAGAGCCAGAAAAATTGGACTAGGAAGTCCCCATCTTAAATATTTTACTTTTGGTTTGTTACATCCAGCTCTGCCCTGACTGTTACAAGCACTTGCTCAATGCCTGAGACTTTATTGCCGCTTTTTCCGAGGTCTTTAACTCAGTCCCAACTTACCTGGGACTTTATAGCTCCAAACCAGAGACCTCATTGCCTCATTACCAAGGGCCTTAATTTTGTCCAAACCCGGAACTTCATCTCTCCTTACCGGAGACCTTAAATTGCCTCTTTCCAAGGGCTTTAATTTTGTCTCAACTTAACTTGGGAACTTACCAGCGCTGCTCTGACTGCAAGAATTTCTGATCTGAAAAATTCCCAGTACGGGCCACCATCTGTACGCACCTGTCCTGTACATATAAACATGTTAACTCTTTTGAGGTTAAGCCTGGCTTGCAACCTGCAAAACATAAATGTACAGTGGAGACTGCAGCATCCTTCACAAACTACAACAAACAAATATTAAAAATTGTGAGGATGGAACACATCAACTCTCCCATCCATATCAGCATCCCTCTCTAACCACAATGTGCTGTTTTTCAGTGTGGCCTTCTCCAATACAGACACTCGCCCTCTGCACCCTTTTTCTACTTCCTGTTGAGTCTTTTAGAATCCCTGACATCTGCTGAGCAATCCCAGCTGCCTCTTGTCTTCAATACTGAAAATTCTTCCAGATACTCCTTAGTTAAAAAGAGCTTTTTCTGTCACACAAAGCTATTTTACATCTGTCCTTTTAGGTTGGCAATTGTCTAAGCCCAAGAATATTACCTTCTCTCTCACCTGAGTTATCTTCCATATGTCTTCACTGTTCTCAACCATCAACTACTTCAGTCACTTCCTACCAGTACCCAAAGTACCCAGAAGCCTCAACACAGACTCCCAGTGAACTCCAAGCTCTTCCACAAGTTTGAGAATTTTCACCATCCATGTAAGTAGACCTTACAACATTTTAATGCAAATGTCTTGCCTTCCTCAGACCCAGTGACTATGACTCTAACACATCTCTCCCATGTCCTCAAGTCATTAGTATCATAAAATATTGTTTGATTTGGCACAAATGTCTTACCTTTAAAATATAATGCCCATATTTCTAGTGTTTTAACTTAGGGTTTCATTTTTTTTAATGGCCTTTGACCTAATTTGTGCCTTCTAAGTCTACAAATCTCCTATTTTATACTGTATGACACTTTTCTTTAATTATTTCTTTTTCATTCAACCTAAATTCCAATCAAACCAATTAATACCCTTATCCGTACCTTCAATCCCATAGCCATTATTTCTAATCATCAAGATGACAAAATGTCACACTAGAAATCAATTCAGCGCTCTAACCACTTCATTCTTAAGGTGAAGTTCCTAACCCATGATGCACAAAACACAGGATTATAATCAGTATTTGTGACTACTGAAAAAATGCACTGGACCTTCAGCCATCTCACAAAAAATGATGCTATTTTTATTTTGGTTTCCCAATAATCCTCCATGACTCTTTCAGATATCCACCATTTTCTTAAATAGACTCTTCTGCCACTAACATTATCAGATGTAATCTACCATTTGCTATCCATGACTAACCATCAAGAATAGATGTCAGATTGAAATGAAATGATTTGATTATTCAGTGTTTATGGATACTTGTGCATTGTAATACCCAAGTACCCAAGACTTGATTGTTAGTGATTACAGACAGAAGGGAATGCAGAGAAAAAGACTTCAGATGAGGGGATGAGAAAGAGAAGAACTTAGAGGAAATAGTTGAGGTCAGTAACAAGAATGACTGAGGCAGCCTATGACAGAGAAAAAAAACATGAAGGAGAAGAAGGGAAGGGAAGGTAAAAGTGGGGAAGACTGGAAATGGAATAGCAAAGCTAAATTCTTACCTGGTATTTGTCTTGGGTTGTGGGGAAAATGTCACCCTGTTTCAAGACTCCTGCCTTGGAGTGTATACTTGAGGCACACTTCTCCGGAGGTCTCCACTTGCTACAAATAAGAGGAGAGCAGGAATGACAAAACGGACTCACAACCATGAGAATGGTGAGCACTGGGGAAGGTACTCAGCTCAGTGAATCATCACACTAAGAGTCAGCTAGGCTGACATGAAGGAGAGGATAGGAGGCTGGCTGCCTGGAAAGTGACATATATTGCTGAAATCTCAAGGAAACATTACAGTTATAACAATGCTGATACAGTGTCTCACCAAGTAAAGAAATGAGCAATAATAGGTACTTACAGGCATAGTTCCAGTGAGTTGGGCATAGATGATCAATCGCTGATCCCTAAAGATGGCAGTCTGCTCTGGAGAAAGCATGCTAGCTGGCAGACCAGGAGGCAAATCCTAGCTCAGAGAGAAATCATCCACTGAACACTTTAGAGCAAACTTCAGAGCCCCAGAGCCTGTTGGAAGATAGAAGAGCCCAGAATTATACATAAGAAATATAATACTGGCAGACATCTCTTCAGCTTTTACCAGGACAAAAGATGTAATGCATGTCAGGTATAACTACTATTGCTAAGTGAGAAATGAAATTCTGTCTCAACTTGTGTGTAAAGTTACACTTGAGAGACACAAAAGTGTAGATTTGAATGAGGGAAATAGCAAAGAAAAGAAACCTCTGCAGAAGTGAATTAGAAAAAAAAATGGTAACAACATGAAAAGAGTCATTTAAAAATGTAATTTGAAATGTCTTGCATTTTTGTATAATAAAAGGAGGTGAACTTACCATGCATTTGAGTCTAACACACAACACACACACACACACACAGACACACACAAGCACACACCTACATTTTCATTTGTATCGTTTACATGGAGAATAGATTTCTACCAGATCTATTGAGAGTATCAACTACAGTCTCAGATACAGCAACCAAAGTATTAAAATTCTTTCTCTAAGATCTTCAAAACAAAAGTCACTACCTCCTTAAATATCTTTTTTCTAGATTAGATTGGTACCATTTTTAACAAAGTATGAAGCAGACTAAGTGTATGGCCTAAGACTCATGAAATTGTATCCCATGCAGTAGGGTTCCTGTTGTGCCTCATAGTCACTCTAGACTTGCAACTCTGGTCCCTTGGCCAGCTCTCACCTTGGTCTGGATTCTGTCTGTGCCTGTGATACCCAGGAAATGCCTTTGATTAAACTGTTGGAGGCATCTTTTCCAATTCCAAATGAGAAACATCTGCAACAATGAAATGATGAACATTAGAGTCAGGCTCTCCATAGTAGAATTATCAATTCATAAGAGCTGCTCAATAACTCACAAATGAGTTTGCATTTTTTTCAATGCTATCAGTTAGAAATCACACTTTATTTATGTTGGAGATAATAAATGCTTAAGTAAGTAATACAATTTAATGCCATGTGTCTTCTATGAAGAAAATCTCTGCTCCATTTTGCTGATGAAGATCTAGGACCTAGAGAATTTGCAAATTCTTTAAATTCTTTCCCTCACTACACTGCAAAGGAGAAACAGCTGTCTAACAGCATTTTATTTCTGAAATGCCTGCAGTAAACTATTAAAGTATAAAACTGTCATCTTTGCTTATACATTAGTATTCATAGGCTTTTGGTAACATGAATCATCAACCTCAAATACCACATCATCAGGTCATAGAATTTGTGTTTTCCTCATGAAGGCATGAGGACCAAAGTTTGTATTTTTATTATTATTATTATTATTATTATTATTATTATTATTATTATTATTAGTGGGGTTTCCAGATTTGTCATGTAGAAGACCTAGAGGTGAAATTTGTGCCTTCCTATGAGATTCTGATACTAAAGAACTCAAAGACAAGGGTCTAGACAAAACACCATGAGTTTTATTTACAAAAATACTAGATCAGGATATTCAAGTCAGAGAGATCTAGAGACCTATAAACAGTAACATTAACAATTTGTGTAAAATTAGACAATCACCAAGAAGACAGCCTTCAATGACTGCTGGAAGAATATGAGCCTAGGAGCCAAGACCTAAAATGGAGAGAAGAGAAATGAGCCTGCATATGCTGTTCATGTACCATTTGAAGCATGTGGCATGTGTGGATGGCTGCCTACCCAAGAAGTTTCAGAGTAATATGAAAATTGTAGAGTTTTGAGAGTTGTCAGTGGTAGGTATCCCTAAGAACACATGAGAAATCATTTCCTGGCCTTTTCTTCCCTCCTCTCCTTCTTTCTGCTTTATCAATGTGCATTCCAGGATTCTTGGATTACTTTCTGATGTATTTAGCTACTTATATGTTTCAACCTTTAAGACACTCATTCTGTATAGTTCAAGGAAAATAATGGAATGAAGGGTTGGTTTCTGGAAATACTTAGACCTTGAAGAAGTCATTTTAGAAAAACAGTAATTGTCTCCTATTACTTATACAGTTGTTTTTTGGGAGGGAGGAGCATTGCAGCATTTGCATGACTTTAGTCACAAAACACTCCTGGCAAGCCTAGAAGTCTTGTTTCATTGAGTAATGCAAACAGTGCACAAAACAGACTAAAATTGCAAGGATGAAGTATTCTTTTAAGAAACATGTAGATTCGATCTGAGTTTGGTATTTTGATAAAGTTGTTTTATTCTCTGCACAGCTGTTTGTGGGTTCAGACCATCAGAGCCTATTCCTCCCTGCTGCCTTGTAGCCTAATCACATCTTGAAATGGCTCTTTAATCATCCCAAGTGACTCAACACTATGAGTTACTAAACCAAAACCCAGTGACAGGAAAGGGATAACTGCTTATGATGTGTTGGTCAAGGAGGCTCAGAAAACAACATAGTGCCTTATAAACGCTCATAGTTGTCTACCAACAAAAGATGATAAGACCCTAATGCTGAAGCCACCACAATCTTGGTTATATGACATAGAGAAATCAAGAGATGCTATAAAGTCTACTTAGAGAGAAAAGGCATCAGTGATCTTAACCAGCTATGAGCTATACAAAGTATAATAGCATCTTTCAGGTATAATATACTCTCTGATACAATAGTTACATAACTATTACAGGAATAACAACCTATTGATAGATTCAGAGAAAATGGGAATTGTGGCCTTCAGTTGTATACCCACTGGAGAGCAGACCAGAATCCAATGGGTAGCCCCAGTTCAGTAATCATTGAGATGGCCCTGAGTGCACAGGGCCATTATATGTCACAATATAAAGCAAAAAGTGAGAAATTTGTAAAAGGAATAGAGAAAGGAAGACTGAAGGAGATGGGAGGGAAATATAAAAGGATAAGAGGAGATAGTAAGCAGAATTTATTTTGTAACATATGAATTTGTCAAAGAACCAGTAAATATAGAGAACAAAATCCCTTGAAAACAAAATGTAAACTACCTACATAGCTGGAATTGTAAATACTTTAACAAGGCAATAACAAAAGTTGTAATCTCAAAATGAAACTTCAGAAAATAGAAGTTGAAGTGACAGTTACTCAAAACACATGACTACAATTCCACCACCCTAGAGGCAGAGGCAGGCAAACCTGCATCCATAGAGGCCAGCTGGTCTAGTAAAGTAGTTGCAGACCAGTCAGGACTGAATAGTGAAACCTATCATAAAAATGAAGCAAAGGTAACAATTCTGAAAGGGAAAATATAAACCACAGAGTAAGAAAACAGTCATCCTCTGCTGGAGCACCAGGTATCTACTGGAGACCTGCGTATCCCCGCAGAACCACTTTGAGTCCCTGCCTACCTAATCTTTGGCCTCCAATGCCAGGGCTTCTGTCTGAGAGACGCCTGCCTGAAGAGAGACTTCCTAAAGAATTTGGACCACCCAGAGCTACAGACAACTAACACCAAACCCAACTATGTCCACTGGAAAATGCAATCAGAAGACAGCAATACAAGAAACACCAATCAATAGAGAGACAAGCATGACACCACCAGAATCTAGGGAATCTACACCAAATAGACCTGAACACACCAAAGCAGATAAAACAGAAGAGAACACATTAAAAAATATCTTCATAAAAATGTTAGAGGCACTCAAAGTTGATATGAGAAAGTCACTTAAAGAAAGGGAAAAAAAAACAAGCAAGAAATTAGAAGAACTAGAGAAAAAGACCAAACAAAAATGCAAGAAATAAACAAATCTTTTTAAGAAAGTAAGGAAAGACAAGAAAAAGCAATCGAACAGTAGAAGAATACAACTCAAACAGTTCAAGACCTGAAAACTGAAATAGATACAATAAAGAAAATAAAAACTAAGGGAATGCTGGAAATAGAAAAACTGGGCAAACAATCAGGAACTACAGATGCAAGCATAACCGACAGAATACAAGAGATCGAAGACAGAATCTCAGGCACAGATTATAAACTAGAGGAAATAGATTCGTTGACCAAAGAAAAATCTTAAATCAAAAAATCTTTAACACAAAACATCCAGGAAATGTGGGACATTGTGAAAAGGCCAAACCTATGATTAACAGTCATAGAAGAAAGCGAAGAAGCCCAGCTCAAAGGTGCAGAAAACATATTCAACAAAATCATTGAAGAATACTTTCGCAATCTGAAGAAGGACATGCCCCCAAAAAAGTACAAGAAGCATACTGAAACCAAGCAGACTGGATCAAAGAAAAAAAAAACCACTTGACACATAATAATCAAAACACCTAACATACAGAATGAAGCAAGACTATTAAGAACAGTGAAGGAAAAGGCAGGTAGCGTATAAAGGCAAACTAATCAAAATTACACCTGATTCTCCATAAACACTCTCAAGGCCAGAAGGTCCTGGTTAGATGTTCTACAAGTACTGAGAGTCAAGGCTGCCAGCCCAGGCTACTATATCCAGCAAAACTCTCAATCACTATTAACAGAGAAAATATGATATTTAATGACAAAGCCAGATTTTTACAATACATATCTACAAATCCAGCCCAACAGAAAGTTCTGGAAGAAAAACTCCAACCCAAGAAAGTTAACTATGCTCACAGAAACATAGGCAATAGATAATACCACTTCAACAAAACCCAAGGGTAAAGCAGAGCAAATATATCCACAATACCACTGCCAACAACAAATCTAAAACAAAGAAGCATTAACAATCAATGGTCCTTAATTTCCCTCAACATTGATGATCTTAACTCACTTATAAGTAGACACAGGCTAAGAGAATGGATATAAAGACAGAATCCATCCCTCTGCTGCATACAAGAAACACATCTAAGCTTCAAAGACAGATATTACCTCTGGGTAAGGAGTTGGGAAATGATCTTCCAATCAAATGGATCCAAGAAGCAAGCAGGTGTGGCTATCCTAATATCTAACAAGTTAGACTTCAAACCAAAATCAACCAAAGAGATTAGGAAGGTCATTCCCTATTCATCACAGGAGAAATCCATCAGTGCAAAGTCTCAATTCTGAACATCTCAATTATGCCCCCAATACAAAGGCACACACATTTGCATTCATAAAAGAAACGCTACTAAAACCCAAAGCTCACATAAAACCTCACACACTCATAGTGGGAGACTTCAACACCCCACTCTCACCACTAGACAGGACCACCAATCAGAAACTTAACAAAGAAACAAAAGAACTAACAAAAGTTATGTCTCAATTGGATTTAACAGACATCTATAGAGCATTCCATCCAAACACAAAAGAATATACCTTCTTCTCTGCTCCACATGGAACCTTCTCTAAATCAGTCACATACTAAGCCACATAATAAACCTCACCAGATACAAAAAAATTAGAATAGTCCCCTGTGTATTATCAGACCACCATGCTTTAAAGTTGGAATTCAACAACACAAATCACAGAAACCCTACAAACTCATGGAAACTGAACAATGAGCAATTGCACCATACCTGGGTCAAAGAAGAAATAAAGAAAGAAATTAAGGACTTCCTAGAATTAAATGAGAATGAGGACACAACATACTCAAACCTATGGAATGCCTTGAAAGCAGTGCTACAAGGGAAGTTCATTGCACTAAGTGTCCATATGAAGAAAACAAGGAGAATCACATTAGAGGCTGAAAGCCTTAGATCAAAAAAAGCAAACTCATCCCAGAGTAGATGCGAGAAAATAATCAATTTGAGGGCTGAAATCAATAATGTACAAACCAGGAAAACAAGACAAAAAAATCAATGAAACAAAGAGTTGATTCCTCGAGAAATTCAACAAGGTAGACAAAACTTTAACAAAACTAATGAAAAAGCAGAGAGAGAACATGAAATTAACAAAATCAGAAACGAAAAGGGGGACATAACAACTGACATTAAAGAAATCCAGATTAATTTTGGTCATATTTTGAAAACCTGTACTCCACAAAATTTGAAACTTCAAAGGAAATGGACAAATTTCTGGATAACTATCACTTACCAAAATTATATCAAGAACAGATAAGCACTTAAATAGACCTATAACCCCTAATGAAATAGAGACAGTCGTCAAAAGCCTCCCAACTAAAACAAAAAAAAAAACAAAAAAAAAAAAAAAAAAAAAAAAAAAAAAAAAAAGAAGCCCAGGGACAGATGGGTTCAGTATAGAATTCTACCAGAAATTCTAAGAAGAGCTAATAATAATGATCCTCAGAGTATTCCTCACAATAGAGGTTTATCACCAAACTCTTCTTATGAGGCCACAATTATCTTAGTACCCAAGCCACACAAAGAAACAACTAAGAAAGAGAACTATTTACCAATATCCCTCATTATCATTCATGCAAAAATACCCAATAAAATACTGGCAAATCAAATCCAAGAACACATCAGAGAAATCATCCACCATGACTAAATAGGCTTCATCCCTGGGATGCAGAGACAGTTCAACATATGAAAATCTATCAATGTGATACACCATTTAAACAAAATGAAAAAGAAAAACCACATGATCATCTCACTAGATGCTGAAAAAGCCTTTGACAAAATTCAACATCCTTTCATGATCAAGGTTTTGTAGAGATAAGGGATAACTGGAACATACCTAAACATAATAAAAGCAATATACTGTAAACCAACAGCCAACATCAAACTAAATGGAGAGAAGCATAAGGCTATTCATCTAAAATTGGGAACAAGGCAAGGCTGCCCTCCCTCTCCAGCATTATTTGTAATAGCAAGAACCTGGAAGCAACCTAGATGCCCCTCAACTGAAGAATAAATAAAGAATTTGTGGCACATTTACATAATGGAATACTACTCTACACACACACACACACACACACACACACACACACACACACACACACACACACAATGGAATCTTGAAATTCCCAGGCAAATGGATGAAACCTAAAGAAACCTTCCTAAATGAGGTAACCCAGTCACAAAAAATAGGAACATGGTATGTACTCACTCGTATGTGGATTTTAGACATAGAGAAATGGATCAGCAGCCTATATTCACAACACCAGAGAACTAGGATACAAGGAGGAATCTAAGACACTCATGCAAGGTCCCTCAGAGAAGGGGAAAGGAACAAGATGTCCTGGCCATATTGGGAGTGGGGCACTAGTGAGTGGAGATGGAAGTAGGAGAAAAATAATTGGAGGAGAGGAAAGCATGTAGGACTAGGAAGACTGAGTCAAGGGAGAAATAGATGAGAAAAAAAATAGAGAGAAAGACGGGTACCATAAAAGAGGGAACCATTATAGGTTTGAATAGAAAACTGAATCTAGAGAAATGTTCAGAGACCCCCAAGCTGACACCAACTACAAATTCAAGCAACAGTGGAAAGGGTAAACAGATGCTCTTCCATTATAATGATATTGATGACTAACGTGTCCACCATCATTGAGCCCTCTTCTGGTAGCTGATGAAAACAGAAGCAGACACCTACATCAAGCCTCTGTTGAGTTCATTCAATGACAACAGCAGTGGTCCTCATGGACTACAACTGTTCCTAGGTTCTCACATGGGTGGGAACCCTAGTGCTTCACTCTCACTTGCTCCATGGTGGCACAAAGACCCCGGGAATTTCACACCTTCCCCATGTTGCTTTCATCTGAAAGTTTTGTGGTACCACAAAATCGGGCTGGCTGCCTAACCCATGGAACAGAGGAAGAACACTGTCTCTGGACTCTTTTATCTTCATTTGTGATAGATAACTCATTACCCATTGTTTACCCAATTCTAAAAGGAAGAACCAGGCATTGGGTTATTAGAGAATTTCACTCTTTATCCCTCTTAACTTGGTTTGAATGCTCACTTGCAAAGGACGGCAAGAAATGGAGTGTGCTTTGTAAATCTGCCGGAGTAGTTTCATAATTTCAGTGCCTCCTAGGTCTGCTTCCAGATCTTTCACTCTTTCCATTGCCTCCTCCATTGTTTCCTGAGTATACTTCACACTCTCCCTTGGAGAAGTAAGCACATTTAGTTACATGACAGTAACACATTGCCACTCTGTTAATCCTATCACAAAAAATTTCCCCCAAAACCCCAATGTCAACTCTACCATTTTACCAGTGAAGCCCTATTTTAAAGTGCATTCTTTCATAGTCTGTGATCTTCCCAAAAACTTACAGAAAGAATTTTTCATAGGAAGTTCCAAATCCATAAATGTTGAAATAACAACCCACAGGCAAACAACAACAGAGTTTCCTGAGGTGAAACAATCATGAGACAGAATGAAAGATGATGTTAGCAAACATAGAGATCTCAGTCTAGTTACTAAGGGTAATGAAAGACGCCATCTTATGCCACCTTGTATTTCAAGACTGAGATCAGAGAGACTGTGCTTTGTATTGTTCAGATGGAGAACAGATATACTACTATAAATGGGCCATATCTATGCCTTTCCCAATTATCCTCACATAGCACTTTTTAGCACTGTAGCATCTGGATTTATCTTGGCGGCCTCTATGCATAGCTGAGAATCCTTCTGGTTGTTCATGGGAGAATCCATACTCCCAGAGCGGTCTATGAGGAACACAAATTCTCCACAAGCCTTTGAGGCCTCCACTTCTGGAATATCTGGATAGAAGCTCACCATTGCAGAAGAAGCGCCCATCAAACTATCTTTACAGAAAGGGGAAGAACTCTGTAAGGTACAAGGAGACTCAGTGTCCTACCATTCCCAAGAATCAATTATCACTTCAACAGAGAACCAAGAAGCTCAAATACAAAACTCCTTGTTTATGAGGCTACAGAAACCCACAGAGACAACTGATCTGAACAAGGGGGAGCTCATGGCCCCCCAGACTGATAGCTGGGAAACCAGCATTGGACCAACTCAGAATCCCTGAATGTGGGTCTCAGAAGGCCTGAGCCATCTAAGGGACCTCTGACAGTGAAACAAGGATGTACCTCTGGTGCACAAAAGGACTTTGGAAGCACATTCCCCATGGAGAGATACTCCCTTAGCCTTGGGAATCCCTTGATCTTTTGAAGGATATTGAACAGGAAGTCATCTGTCAAAATATGTGCCCTGGGAAGCAGAAACTAGGAATCAAATATGAAAGGAATTACCAACTATTGAGATATGACCAACTATTTTTTCTGATATCTATCCTGAAAATCTGATTACAGAGAATAGATGAGAACAATCTTCATGGACCCAAGGAAATGTCAGAGAAAGGGAGAAACTGAGACCTCAGTTATTACATATTTATTATGTTGCAACATCTTAAGGTTCTATATCATGAATAAAAATAATATTCCTGACCGAAGACCAAGTCTTGGTTTATATAGTTCATGATACCCCCCAAAAAATTCAAGAAATCAACAACAAATACAGAGCATAGAGCAACAGGGTGATGAGACAGTTACCAGAAATCCATGGAAGCTGGGATTGCCCTTAGTGACCTCAGAGGGGAGTGGCTAGACAGTGAGGGGAGAAGAAAAAGCCCCTACATGTCACTCAGTATGAAGTCATCTTTGTCAAATATTGATGACGTTATATTGGTGGGGATTAGGTATGAAAATCTAGCTTCATGGTAAAGTGCTCATAGTGCTTACAGTTCCAGCAGCAAAGCCCAAGCCCAGATGTCACACTGTGAATATGATTGGCCTGCAAGGTGTTTCCATATATCCAACCTGGAAATGAATAGTTGTAGTGCCCATCTTGGGTTGGGTGATGACCCCTAAAACCAAATGCAGAATGGGCCAGAAAAGCCAACTAAAGCAAAACATGCATGTGTGTTGTACCATCTTTTAAAAAGTTAAGTATACATATAAGAAAATGTTTTAAATGACAGTCACTAGATATAGATAAGGAACACAACTCAATGGAAATCTATGTTTAGTCTAAGAAAAAAAATCAAGTGGGCTACAAACAGAGAGTGTGTGCTAGATCCTTGTGATGGTTTCAAAGATCAATTTCTACAGGACATAGGAAACCTAAAACTAATTATGTGTTAAATTTGGCCACTATTCATCATAAGACAAAAAAGTAACAACTGGCAGTAAGATTACATCCAGTTGTGATGAATTAACTAATAAAACATTTTTACTAAAAGTGGTATTATTATTTATGTAGAAATACTACTATGTGCATTTTGTGTAGATTATAATACAGTTGTTTTCCTAATCCAACTATTATTTTATAATGCTATTAGAAATTATAACTACTTTTCTTTTCCCATTATTTGGAGACTGTCTATCAAAATTCTCCAATTTGTTAATGTACATTATTATAACAATGACATCATAACTTATCATGTAACTGATAACACAAATAGTGACTGCATTACATATTTTACCACTTACTAATATTAGATACTATTATAATAGCAATCAATATCATCTGCATATTACATAGACATTTAGATTTATTTCAGAAGAAATGTTATAAATATTAGAATTGTCAAAATGAGATTTTACTATTTGCAGGCCAAATACTTTCAAAACAATTGATACAAACTGATTTGTTTCAACTGGTCTGACAGTGTAAAGTCACTATACCATGTAAAGGATGCAACTTTATCAGATTTGGACATCACTGATCCCATGAAAGGAGAAGGCGTCAGTGGATTTCCTTTACTTGCCATTTTTTTTAAAACTAGTCATTGTCACATGTTTTATAATGGACAACATGTTTTCTTGTGAATTATTTGGTCATACTTTTCCTCTAATTATGTACTAATCTATGTAAATTAGCCTATAGGGCATAGTCACCTGATCACCTATGTTTATGCCCTGTCATTTTTCCATGTGGAAGTGAAAAGTCAGTATTTCAATGGTCATACAGTGATCATGGATAGAGAATTGAAAATCAGAACTAATTGAGAGTTGCATCTTAGAAAGGGGCCATAGTGGGAGATAGAAAATACCTGGCTTCATGTCCTGCATCCCCATCTCCACTGCTACACTGGGGCTGTGCACTTCACTGTAGTAAATCAGTTTCACATCCCGGTCAAACTTGTGTCCTTCAGCCAAGGAAACCTGAGGAAGAGGGGAGCAGAGCAGCCATGTGAGAACTGCCACTTATTGCTCTGAGATAAGGTCAGAGTTCAGGGTTGCAGGCTTCTTCCATCAAGACACAATCAGCAGTATACAAAAGACTGTATGAAAAAGGATCGACACTTTACCAGCTCAGAGAAGGTAGATAGTGTTTCTCTCCAAGTGTGCACAGAAAAAGTAAGGGGGATGTGGGAAGGTTCAACTAAGCCAATGATGAAGACAGAGGGGGACTGATAGTAGTGTTAATTTTACTATTCACCTGAGCAGAAGTCTTGTCACTAGCAAGGTACTGAATAGGATTCAAGGAGCAGTTGGATTGGATCCTCTCAATGCCATGCTGGGAAGTGATGGTGGCAACCATGCTGAGTGTGTAGGGCAGGTCCTCCAAAGGAACTATTGGAGTCTTTATATTCAAACAACTGTTTGCTGACCATTCTAATAAAAAGTACATTAATTCTGTTTTCCATGGCAACAATTTCCAACACAAACATAATTTGACATATTCACCTAGCCATTGTACCACTGGTTTTCAAAGGCAGAAATTACTTACCAGAGAGCTGGTATCTTGGATTCAAGATTGCTGGGAGCACATATCGCAGGGCACCATCTGTTTCCAGAGGCAGTTCCTGCACATACCTCAGGGTAACTCCCACCTTAGCCCCAGGCTGGAGGTTCCCAACATTGCAAGAAAAGACATCCCTGGAGTAGTTATCCACTTCCAGTAAGTAAGCTTGGTGGCCCTGGGAGAGGGCATCCTCATAGTTGTTATGGGCCTGTAGCAAGGGCAGGGAGGGTTGATATGAAATCACATGAAGTCAAGAAAATACGAAATGTTTCGAGGGTGTGTCATAGATCCCATGAACTTTACAATTATTCTAGTAGCTTCTGCTTGATTCCCTCTGCCTTACTGATTTTAGGAAAATGGTAAGTAGAAATGAATGAAAGAAGGAATAGTCAGTATCCACACTCATTAATTGTTTATAAAGATAAAAGTAGAATTCAATTTAAAGTAATAATAGAATAGATAATGTACTTATCATTCAGACCTTCTTCTCCTGCAATTCTGCTACAATTTTCTTTCCATCCACCAATGCTTCAAACCTGTATACCGCAGAGTCTTCATCCATGGGGAACACAAAGATTGTCTCTACTGGGACTTCTTCCTTATTCTCATAATTTAAGGTAGCAGACACATCAACCACAAAGTCATTAATGGACAAGCTTGCTGAGATGCTCTTCAGTGGCACTGGGGGAGATATCAGTATTTAGAATATCAACAATCATTACTAGAATTGGCACTGTAGATGAGAGGTTGTGATGGATATAAATATCTCATCACTAAGAGTAGTAAGTCAGGATTACCTGGCTCCTTGTCACCAGTGATTAGATCACAGTGATGTTCCATGCACATTTCTGTGAAAATGACACATCATTAAAGGGTTCATGATAGGGTTACACCATCAATGCCAACAGCTAATGTGCTTCTCTCTTGCAGATCACATGGTAATACAGATAGTAAATAACTGACTGTGATCTGCTTAGCTCTAAAAGACCACATATGTCATCTTGTCTGTCCTCCAACACCTATCACATTCCTAAAAATACTTAGAGATAAGAGAGAAGTGGCAGGAAGTCTCTTAATAGCCAGCAGTTAGGGAGAACTACTGTAAGTCAGTGTCTTCTGTTGATGACAGGGACATTGTAGTTTTGAACTCAAAGCAGGTGTTATTACCTGCATAAGGCATACACCATCAGACCATTCTATATTTCAGCACAGATTGGGGAGGGACACATACAATCTAATCCCTACTTGAAGATATTTGCAGCTCATAGCTACTTAGACTGGGGAATTCATTTTTATTCAGGGACTTGGTCCCTGGTAAATTGCCCATGCTCCAATAAATGACCCTGAACCTATGCACATATAAGCAAGCAGCACTAATTAGAATCAATAGAACAAAATAAAGGGATATGCTCATAAATGGGACCTCCTGTAGAGATAAGAGGGAGCTGGACGGTAAAAATTAGGGGTGAGAATAACCAAAATATATTGCACAAATCTATAAAATTTTCAAAGATAAATTAAAACTAGTGCACTATTTAAAAAAAATGTTGGGGGCATGGGAGGGAGGGAGGGAGGGAAGGAGAGAAGGAGAGAGGGAGGGACAAAAATGTTCTCAAGTAGAGAAAGATCATGCATGGAATATTTCTTTTAATACAGATGTTCCTTGTATATAATTAATTATGATATTGTACAAATCTTACAAGTAATATGATAACAAAGAGATGGATTGATTTTCCCAGGTTATGATTTACATGATTATTTTCTCCACAGGGTCAAGAGATTGGGCTAATCCCAATGATGGTCCTTGGTAGCCCTGGCACTTGTCCTGGGCCATTCTAAATCTGACCATGTACTAGTCTACTTTCCCTTGTTGTCACTCTATGTGACCACAGTACCCAACACCCTCAAGGTTGTGTTCCACAGCAAATTTATCCTGAGGGTCTAAAAGGGCTCAACTGGGAGAACATATCATGCTTGTTCAGTTTCCCAAAGAGGAGACCCCTAGAAGCCCAGCCTTCTCTTTCTTTAAGAGGGAGAAACCCATCATAAAAGAACATCTTTTGTTCCCTGAGCATCAGGAATGCTGAAGGCTTTGGAGGACTGGTTCTAGGTCCTTCTGGCTGATCCTAATCACCATATAAAACTCTCCGACTAGGTTATAGCTCAGTGCAGAAGAACTTGTCAGCTTGTACAAAATCCTGAGTTCCGTATCTAAGCCCTAAGCTAGGCTGAAAGCTGAAGTCTGGGGACACCTCCCTTTGATCTGTCTCTCTATCTATCTCTCTATCTATCTATCTATCTATCTATCTATCTATCTATCTATCTATTTATCTCTCTGGGAACCATCCCTCTAATATCAGTGAGGTTTCCTATAGATTTCCTATACATTTCAGTCACAGAAACCTACCAAAATGGGCTATTTTCTTCACCTGCTGTTTTGAGTTATTGGAAAAGTCTGAGAGCATTAGAATGGCTCAGCTCTGGGCAGTGGCACCAAGGAAGCAGCTAAGCAAGGAGGAGGACAGTAAGCACTGGGAAGGGCTTTCCCTGGGGGCAGGTAGAGGAACCTGGAGCAGGAGAAGAAGAATTTCTACTGGCAATTGCAGGAAGCTTAGAGCAAGAGACTCACCCAGGAGCAGCTCAGCTGAAGGATGGACTGTATCTGGCAGCAGAGATCACAAGCTGGCAGTGGCCACTGCAGGAGGCTGAGAGAGGAGTGAGGACAAGACTCTCCCACAATGAAACATTGATGTCCTGATTCCAATCTCAGAACAAATTTATCTCAATGAGTGTTTCACCTCTCCTCATTTCTGTGGCAAGTGTTCCTTCCTTCTCACAGGATAGGAAGCTCTCAAAGGCCCTTGAGGTAGGAACTGGCTCCTGAGGTGAACAATTTACAGCCTCCAACTGGATGCCACTAGATAACAACACTTTTCCCCCACTTTAGGGAGCTGCCTGTGTAGTGATCCTCTAGATATATAATAGTCAGCTCAATGGCAGAAAGCAGGGTGAGTCATCTGACCACACCCTAATGGCTACTGCCTCAGCGAGAGGGAGGAGCTGTGCTTCAAACCCAGAAAAGTGATTGCAGCATGAAATAAATAAAAAGAGTTGTTTAATCTGTAGACTCTGTCTAAGACCTTCAGTGCCAGATGTTTACCAAAGGCACAATTTCAAGAACTCAGATGACTATGGAGAAGGGTTGATGGGCTGCAGTGGATCAAGATTTGTAGAGAATGGAAGTTCCATTTCCTTAGCACAAACTTACTGAAAACTGAGAAGAAAAACAAAGCAAACAAAAAAAAACCCTATTTTGTAAGACAGTGGAAGAGTCTGAAGAAAAGGGAGCGAGAGACAAATAACATGGACCTGAAATTAAGATCACTTATGTGCTGTCTGTCAACTTAGAGCCATCTTCAGGCATTACATAGAGGGATGACTTTCCACATCTACCAACCCCAGATCCCTGGAATTCCAGCCAAAAAGCACTTATAATTTTTGTGGTGTTGGCTAGCACAAGAGGCTCTTACTCTTTAGATGCAGCTGCTAGGATTCTCCCCAGAGAGCACAGTTTTTCATCTACTTCCTTAAGTCCCCTCTGCATATCACAGCTGTAAAAGAAAGTGAAGCAGCTACAGTCAAGGTTCCAGGAAGACCTACCCCCTTCTAGTGACCAGCTATGAAGTTACAACTGTATGAGGAAGGGCTGGACTGAAAATTATCTTTGAAGTATTGAATTTCTGCTTCTGTCTTGATGGAAGGATGAAAGTTTTGTTTAAAACTTAGAGCAATGGCTCTTTTCCCCCTGCATGGTCTACCCAAAGAAATTAATATAAAATGATGGTCAGCTTCTTAAAAAGCTTGATCAATAAGAACATCTTTTCTATTAAATCTTACTAACAAGAAAATTCTGGGCTCCCTGCTGTGCCCTGTCCCCAGCAAGAGCACTCCTGGTGCTCTGATACACACACACACACACACACACACACACACACACACACACACACACACACGAAGAGCCTGCCCTCTCCCCACCCTACGTCATACCCTGCCCACTGTCCCAGTTGAGATCTGGAACAAAGGGCAAATCTAACAATCCCTCTACCTTTGGGGAACTCCCTGGAGCTGCTCTTAGCACACAAGACCTGCCTACCCACACAGCACCACCCTGAATCCCTTCCTGCCTGAACTCTGACCCCCATTGCAGGTCCTCTCCTGGGGTTCCAGGCCCTTTCCAGATATCCGCCTATCCCCATAGAACCATCCTGTGTCGCTGCCTGATGGATCTCTGACACCCTTCGCCAGGCCTCTACTGAAGCCTGATCTTTGAGCCCCATTACTGGGTTCCTGCCTAAGGAGAGACCTCCTAAAGAGCCAGGACTACCCAGAGCTACAGACATCGAAATTCTGACCCACCTAAGCCCACCGGGGGAGTAGCATAGAGAGGGAGAGAAACCACCCACTGGAAGAGACAAGCTGAAGACAGCAATACAAGAAAACACCTAACAATAGAAAGGCAAGCATGACACCACCAGAATCTAGGAACTCTACACCAAGTAGACCTGAACACCCCAAAGCAGATGAAGCCAAAGAGAACGGCTTAAAAATATCTTCATAAAAATGATACAGGACTTCAAAGACAAGGTAAGAAAATCCCTTAAAGAAATGGAAGAAAAAACAAAAAACTGGAAGAAATGAACAAATCTCTTAAAGAGAAAAGGGTTTCTTATTGGCGGTCCTGTCTAGTGGTGAGAGTGGTGTGTTGAAGACTCCCACTATAAGTGTGTGAGGTTTTATGTGAGCCTTGAGTTTTAGTAATGTTTCTTTTATGAATGTGGTTGCCTTCGTATTTGGGGCATAGATGTTCAGAATCGAGACTTTTTGTTGATGGATTTCTCCTGCGATGAATATGAAATGACCTTCTTTTGATTAATTTTGGTTTGAAGTCTAACTTATTAGATATTAGGATAGCCACACCTGCTTGCTTCTTGGGTCCATTTGATTGGAAGATCTTTTCCCAGCCCTTTACCCTGAGATAATGTCTATCTTTGAAGCTTAGGTGTGTTTCTAAATTATCCACCATCATGGAGCCCTCATCTAGTACCTGTTAGAAACAGAAGCAAACACCCATAACTAAACACTGAGTCAAACTAGAATCCAGATGCAGAGAGGGGGGACAAGACCTGGTTGCAGAAACTCACAAAGACAGCTGACCTGAACAAGGAGGAGCTTGGGCCTCCCAGACTGATGGCTAGGAACCCAGCAAGGGACTGACTCAGACCCCCTGAATATGGGTCTCAGCTAGAAGGACTGAGCAGTCTGGTGGACTTCAGACAGTAGAAACAGGATCTATTTCTGGTGCACAAAAAGACCTTTCGGACACATCCCCCATGGAGGGATATCCCCTTAACCTGGAGACAGGAGAGAAGTCCTAGTCCCTACTTCAAATGACTTGACAGATTTATATGACCCAACCTGGATAACATAGCCCTACAAGTAGAATGAGGGTGGGGGATGAGAGGGGAGGATGGCCAGGATGCATGTCACAGGGGAAAGAGGGTAAGAGGGAGGGAGGGTTGAAGGGAGAAAGGGAGAGGAAACTGAGAAAGGGATCCACATGTAAAATTTTTAAATTATATTATTAATAAAAAAATTGTAAAAAAAAAAGAAGGGGAGCCAAGAAAAAATAATCAAACAGATGAAGGAAACCATTCATGACTTGAAAACTGAAATAGAGACAATAAAGAAAACACAAACTAAAGGAATGCTGGAAATAAAAAACACTGGGCAAATGATCAGGAATTACAGAGACAAGCATAACCAACAGAACAGAAGTGATGGAAGAGACCATCTCAGGTGCTGAAGATAAACTAGAGACAATAGATTCATCGACCAAAGAAAATCTTAAATCTTACAAATCCTTAACACAAAACATCCAGGAAATTTGGGACACCATGAAAAGTCCAAACCTAAGAATAATAGGCATAGAAAAAGCATTTTAAAAAGTAGTAAAAAGAAAAATAAAGTGCAAGAAACTTATAAACAGACACAATCACACAGCTAGTCGGACAGATACACACACACACACACACACACACACACACACACACAAAATTCAAAACCTATGACAACAAAAATTGGAAGCAATGACCAGTATGATTAAAAAAAATCTACAAAAATTACTGAGTTGACTTTGCATTGGTTACCCACCATGGTGCATGGAGCATACACTTAAATGTGGTTTTAATACCCAAAGAGGCTTCATTTGAAGCCTTTGCAAGCAGTTGTTAATTGGAGATAATATTTTAGTTAGATTTTGGAAGACTTGCCCACTTCTCTCAGCCCTGAGACCCTGTCTAACATGAACCTATGCAAGCCTCCCAGTGCACATTGTCACTGTCTCTAAGGGCACACACTTGAGTTAGTCCTATTGTGTCTGTAGATCTTGTTCCCTTGGTGTTCTCTATCTCCTCTGACTCTCAGAGTTTTCTGCCTCCTCTTCCACACAGCTCTCTGTTCCCTGAGACTGGGAGATTGATAAAGACATTCCATTTAGGAGTGACTATTCCAAGCTCTTTCACTTTCTGCACATTGTTCAGTTATGGATCTCTGGATTAGTTCCCAACTACTGCAGGAGATCAGCTTTTCTAGAGATAGCTGAGCAATACACTAATCTATGGATATAGCAGAATGCCATTAGACTATCAGAATGTCATTTTATTGATGCATTTCTTTAGTACTTTATTTTAACTAGGTCTGTGACCTATCTAATCTCAAACACTTGGTCACCTGAGCAATATCAGGTATGGGTTCCATCTCATGGAATGTGCCTTAGATACAATCAAAGAGTTATTGGTTACTCCCATAAATTCTGTGCCACTATCACAGCAGTACATCATGCAGACAGATCATCATTGTAGAGCACAGGTTTTTGTAGCTGAATTAGTGTTTACCTTTCTCTTCTGGTAGCATACGGATTACCTTCCAGAACCATAAACACTAATTAGTAGGTCTGAATGCTCTACTTAGGTACCAGTTCAACTTCCCCATGTTCAGTGAGAAAATTCATTTCATTTTATTTTGCTTTGTGTCCAACTGAGCTTAACCAGAATGAGGCCTATGTGATCATAGATTTAGAAGAAGTCATTGAAGTCTGGTGAGCTCTTCAGTGGGTATTCAATTGAAGAGAGTGACAATCTCTCTACTGCAATCCATCAGTAGTCAATAATTTAATGAGTAGAGATGTATGATAGATGATAAGTCCAGCCTTGTATATAGGCCCAATGGAGGCATTCAAAGCTGCTATAAGATCATGATTTCATTGGCTGTTGTCTGTCCAGGACACTGCCTTTTATAGTGCTACTCCATATTTCTGATTCTTATATTCTGATTGCTTAGAAGAGGTGCTAGAAATGCACTTTGGGGAGTTAAGTAATGTACTCTTATATTCTCAGCACCTTAAGCAGCCATTTTTCTCTGCTCTCACTGCCATTCATTGTAAAGCAAGTTTGTTTTCTAATTAAAGCTGAGATTAAAACATGTCTGTGGTATAAGAATAAATCTTTATAAGGCTGGTTGGCTGCATGATCATTTAGCTTAACAGCAGCAACTTTGTCTCTAGTCCCTACAATCTTCTCAGGCATGAGTTTTGTAATTAATTTACATTACTTGGCATGGTTTGTATTCTCGATTTCAGTTGTAGTGTATATCTGGCTCTAGCGCTCTCTTCTGAGGGAACACATGCTATATGTAGTGCTCATTTGTGGTATTAGTCCTATAAATACTAGGGGTAAATTACTTCTATATAAATCTTCACTTTTCACACAATTATTTTGTGAGTGATAAATACTCAATTTTTATAGATGATTAGTTCATAGATATTTCTGCTATGCTAATCTTTCTTAGCCTTGGATATTATATAACATTTTACTGAGTCTTATGTTTCTATTTAAATCTCTAATTAACACAAGTCATGACTAGAATCACTACAGCTGTGTCCTTGAAGACCTGCATATACAATTGTCTAGTTGGTCTTGTTGTTTATTGACTCCTAGTGTGTAACATTCTGAAGACTGATAATTCTATATCATTAATTCCCATAGCAGCATTTTTACTTATCAGAATTAAATTCTTTATTATTAGTTAACATTTACAACAAATAATACCTTCTTCAATCACTGTCATCATGTACACATTCATTGTTTTTTTTCAACAATTTCATGTTTACTTCTTGTATTGTATCACCAATTTACACACAGAATGCTTTAATTCAAGACAAGAAGAAAAACAAAGAACCATGCAATTTTAAACCTATAAATGAATAGTCCAGATGGTCCCCAAGTTCAGATACATTTCAGTTATTATCTTCTATTTTCAAATAAAAGCAAAACTATATCTTGTGCACGTGCTACAAAAGACTTCAGAAAGTTATTTTCTTTTCAAGGTAACTCAGGACTGTCCTTTTGTTTAATAAAATGGTAAGATTGTGATGAAAAAAAGAGGGATTCTAGATTGAGTTTATATTTACTATGGCAATTCTGAGTCAATACTGTATTTTTACTAACTGGCATAATTTTCTTTTGCTCCAAAGAAAATCTTTTAATTACAAACAACATGAACACATAACTGAGTGAAACTTAACTAAAATAGGCAGTCCCAAAGCTATAAACCCTAAATGATTCTATCTATAGAAGGTATTTATAATAGTTAAATCCAAGTAAGCAAAGGAAACATCAATGGTTCCCAAAGTGGGGAAGGTGAGAGAGAAAAGACGAAGTTATTCAATGAGTGCAAGTCTTTAATAATTTTGGATTAGTAAGCAAAGGAAATATTTTGAACAATTTATTACATATAAGGAAATATATCATATTGTTCAATAAAAACATAAGACCAGATTTCAAGTTAAGCATTCTGTTAAAAAGCAAAATGACACAAAAAACTTGTGAGGTGATTCATGTACTAACTACATTGATATGATATTTATATATGACTCATGAGTGTTTATAATTTTTAAATATGTGGAACTCACCATGAATCTATTGTGTTTCATAGCAGTGTCAACAAATAAAAAGTTAATTATCTACTCATTAGACAAACATCTAAAAGTATACAATGGAAGGACAAAAGCATCTTCAAAAATTGATGCTAGCACAACTTGATGATGGTGTGTAGAAAACTGCAGATAGACCCATGTCTATCACCATGCACAAAACTTAAGTACAAATGGATCAAAATGGATCAAAGACCTCAACATATATCCAGCCACACTGAACCTTGAAAAAGAGAAAGTGGGAGTAGCCTTGAATAAATTGGTACAAGACACCTCTTCCTGAGCATGACTTCAGTAGCACAGACATTGAGATCGCCAACTAATAAATGGGACCTCCTCAAAGTGAGAAGATTCTTTAAGGCAAAGGATATAGTTGGCAAGACAAAATGGCTGTCCACACACTGTGAAAAGATCTTCACCAATCCTACATCTGACAGAGGGCTGATCTCCAAAATATAATAAGAACTGAAGAAATTAGTCACCAAAATTCCAGTTAACCCTATTAAAAAATAGTGTACAGAACTGAACAAAGAACTCTCAATAGAGGGAATCAAAAAGGCTGAAAGACACTTAAGATAGTGCTCAACATCCTTAGCTATCAGGGATATGCAAATCAAAACAACTCTGATATACCATCTTACTCCTGACAGAATGGCTAAAATTAGAAACACCAAACACAACTTATGCTGAAGGGGATGTGGACAAAGGGGAACACTCCTCCACTACTGGTGGGAGTACAAACTTGTACAGCTATTTTGGAGATGATTATGGTGGTTCCTCAGGAAACTGGGAATCAGTCTACCACAGGACCCAGCAATCCCACTCTTAGGCATATACCCAAATGCTTCACATCCATACACCAAAGACATCTTTTCCATTATTTGTAACAACAAGAACCTGGAAGCAACCAAGATGCCCCACAACTAAAGAATGGATAAAGAAGATGTGGTACATTTACACAATGAAATATTACTCTGCAACAAAAAACAAAAACAAAAACAAAAAACAAAAAACAATAACAACGACAAAAAAAAACAATGGAATCTTAAAATCCTCAGGCAAATAGATGGAACATGAAGAAACCATCCTGAATGAGGCAACCCAGTCACAAAAAGAGGAACATGGTATGGACTCACTCATATAGATTTTAGACATATAGCAAAGGATCACCAACCTATAATTCATACCACCAGAGAAACTAGGATACAAGGAGGAATCTAAGAGATTCATCCAAGGTCCCTCACAGAAGAGGAAAGGAACAAGATCTGAGCATATTGGAAGTTGGGGGGGAAGTGAATGGAGAGGGAACTAGGAGAAAGAGTAGGGGAGGAGAGGAAAGCACTAGGGACTAGGAAGATTGAGTAAGGAAAGAAATAGATGAGAGAGAGAGAGAGAGAGAGAGAGAGAGAGAGAGAGAGAGAAAAGAGGGAGCCATTGTTATGAGCATGTTTTCCCACCAGTCTGGTCCTGCTGCCCCGCTACCACGCCAGCCCCCAATAACATGATGAGACTCTGTAATTAATACAATCCTGTTGGCCAGTTATCATTATTGCTTATGGCTAGCTCTGTCTTAATGATTAACCCATTTCTACTTATTTAAGTATTTCCACATGGTCATCTTATCCAAGCACAGTGGGCTGGCATCTTGCTTCCTCTAGGCTCTACATGCTGACTCCTCCTCACTACTTCCTCTTTCCTCCTTCTAGTCTCCTAGCCCTGCATATCGTCCTTTCCCATTGGCCACAGTGCTTTATTCATTACCCAGTATGAGAAATATATTTACAGAATAACATCTCCAATCAAGCCATTATAGATTTGAAGAGAAAACTGACTCTAGAGAAATGTCCAGAGACTTACCATACTGAGCCCAACTAGCAATTTGAGCAAGAATGAAAAGGCTACCATAATGCCCTTCCCTGATAATAAGATTGATGACTAACTTATCTACCATCATAGAACCTTCATCTAGTAGCTGATGGAAACAGAAGCAGACACCCATAACTAAACCCTTAGCTGACCTGGAATCCAGATGCAGAGAGGGAGGACATGATGAGGCTACAGAAATCCACAGAGACAAATGACCTGAACAAGGAGGAGATAATGGGCCAATAGACTGATAGCCAGGAATCCACCATTGAACAGACTCAGACCCCCTGAACATCAGTTTCATTTAGAAGGCCTAGGCAGTCTAAGAGACCTCTGACAGTAGAACCAGGACATATCCCTGATGCATAATATGTACAGATCCTGGTAGACAGGAATAGCATATGCTCATACAAATAAGTCTGCTTCCAAAAAAGAAGCACTTCACTGTATCACCTATATGAGATCTCTAAAATAATAAATGTTATGGGGAAAGAAGAACATTAGCTGAATGCCAATGAGGGAGTAGGAAGTGTTTTTATGAATACATAGTTATGACAAAATATGAATGTAGCATAGGTCTCAGTTGTATAACAATGATATAGTTCCCTGATTATGAATGACTTGACAGATTTAGATGACCCATCCTGGAAGGCATCGCCCTACATGTGGAGGGGGGGATGGGAGAGGAGGGTGGTCTGGGGGCATGTGAGGGTAGCATAGAGGGAAAGAGAGAGGAAGGGAGAGAGGGAGGGAGAGGGAACTGGGATCAATATGTAAAATAAAAATAAAATAAAATTTACATTTCAACTTTTACAAAAGAAATAAAAATTCCCAAGAAGAATCCTGTCATGTCTGAAAAACTTCCTGAAGCTGCTCTGAGTACACTATACCTGCCTATCCATGCAAGACCACCCTGAGGCCCCATCAGACTATTCTCTGACCCCCATCACTGGTCCTCTGTGGAAGTTCAGGGCCCCTGCCAGAGATCCTCCTATCCATGATGGACCACCCTGAGTCTCCAACTGCCTGATATCTAACCCCCATCTCCAGGCCTCCACCAGAGGAAACTTCATAGATCTGCTCTCAGCACACTAGACCCACCTTTCCACACTAGACCACACTGAGTCCCCTGCCTGAAAAGAGCTCCTAGAGAGCTTGGACTACCCAGAGCTACAGAAATCAAACTTCTGACCCAGCAAACTCCCAATGACTATAGACAGAGAAAACAAGATATGTAATGACAAAGTCAGATTTTTGCAATATGTATCTACAAATACAGCCCTACAGAAAGTTATGGAAGGAAAACTACAACCCAAGAAAGTTAACTACACTCACAAAAACATAGGCAATAGAAAATCCCACTTCACCAGAACCCAATGGAAAAGCAGGGCAAATATATTCAAAATACCACCACAAACAACAAATCTAAAACAAACAAACATTAACAATCAATATCCTTACTTTCCCTCAACATTGATGGTCTTAACTCACCTATAAAAAGACACAGGCTAATAGAAAGGATATGAAGACAGAATCCATCCTTTTGCTGCTTAGAAAAAAACACATCTAATCTTCAAAGACAGACATTACCTTGGGTTAAAGGGTTGGGAAAAGATCTCCCAATCAAATGGACCCATGAAACAAGCAGGTGTGGCTATCCTAATATCTAACATGTTAGACTTCAAACTAAACTCAATCAAAAGAGATGAAGATGTTCATTTTGTATTCATCACAGGAGAAATCCATCAGCACAAAGTCTCAATTCTGAACATCTATGCCCCAAATACAAAGGCACACACATTTGTAAAGGAATGCTACTAAAACTCAAAGCTCATATTAAACCTCAAATACTCATAGTGGGAGACTTCAACACCCCACTCTCACCTCTAGACAGAAACAACAGTCAGAAACTTAACAAAGAAACAAAAGAACTAATAGAAGTTATGTCTCAATTGAGTTTCACCGACATCTATGGAACATTCCATCCAAACACAAAAGAATATACCTTCTCTGCTCCACATAGAACCTTTTCTAAAATTAACCACATACTAGGTGATATAATACACCTCAACAGATACAAAAGAATTGGAATATTCCCTTGTATCTTATCAAACCACCATGCTTTTACTTTGGAATTCAACTACAACACAAATCGCAGAAACCCTACACACTCATGGAAACTGAACAATGCGAAATTGCACCATACCTGGATCAAAGAAGAAATAAAGAAAGAAATTAAGGACTTCTTAAAATTCAATTAGAATGAGGACACAACATACTCATACTTATGTGACACCTTGGAAGCAGTGCTACGAAGGAATTTCATTGCTCCAAGTGCCCATATGAGGAAAATGGAGGATAGTCACATTAGAGAATTAACAGCACAACTGAAAGCCTTAGAACAAAAAGAAGCAAATTCACCCCAGAGGAGTAGATTATTTCCTAACCAGGAAATAATCAATTTGGGGGCTGAAATCAATAAAGTAGAAACCAGGAAATCAATACAAAAAAATCAATCTAACAAAGAGTTGTTTTTTCGAGAAAAAGAACAAGATAGACAAATCTTTATCCAAACTAACCAAAAAAGCAGAGAGAGAACATGCAAATTAACAATATCAGAAATGAAAAGGGGGGACATAATAACAGACACTGAGGAAATCCAGACAGAAGATACCAGAAAATGGAAAAATCTCCCATTCTCTTGGATAGGTAGTATAAACATAGTAAAAATGGCAATCTTGCCTAAAGTAATCTACAGATTCAATGCAATCCCCCTCAAAATCCCAGCACAATTCTTCACTGACCTTGAAAGGATAATACTCAGCTTTATATGGAAAAACAAAATATCCAGAATAGTAAAAGCAACCCTGTACAACAAAGAACTTCAGGAGGCATCACCACCCCTGACTTTAAGCTTTACTACAGAGCTATAGTCCTGAAAACAGCCTGGTATTGGCACAAAAATAGACAAATCAAATCAAATAAAAAATCCTAACATTAAACCACATACCTACAGACCCCTGATTTTTGACAAAACAGCTAAAAGTATACAATGCGAGGAGGAAAGCATCTTCAACAAATGGTGCTGGCACAACTGGATGACGGTGTGTAGAAGACTGCAGATAGACCCATGTTTATCACCATGCACAAAACTCACATCCAAATAGATCAAAGACCTCAGTATAAATTCAGCCACACTGAACCTCTTAGAAGAGAAAGTGGGAGGTACCCTTGAACAAATTGGTACAGGAGACTTTTTCCTGAACATAACTCCAGTAGCCCAGACACTGAGAACAAAAATTAATAAATGGGGCCTTTTCAAACTGAGAACCTTCTGTGAGGCAAAGGACACATTTGACAAGACCAAATGGCAGCCCAAAGACTTAGAAAAGATCTTCACCAATTCTACATCTGACAGTGGGCTGATATCCAAAATATACAAAGAACTCAAGAAACTAGCCATCAAAACACCAAATAACCCTATTAAAAATGGGGTACAGAACTGAAGGGAGAATTATCAATAGCGGAAATCAAAAAGGCTGTAAGACACTTAAGAAAGTGTTCAATGTCCATAGCTATCAGGGAAATGGAAATCAAAACAACTCTGAGATACCATCTTACTCATGTCAGAATAGCTAAAATTAGAAACACCAATGACAACTTATGCTGGCGGGGATGTGGACAAAGGGGAACACTCCTCCACTACTGGTGGGAGAACAAACTTGTACAGCCATTTTTGAGACAAATATGGTGGTTCCTCAGGAAAATGGGAATCAGTCTACCACAGGACCAGCAATCCCACTCTTAGGCATATACCCAAATGATCCAAATCCATGCAACGAAGACATGTGTTTAACAATGTCCATAGCAGCATTATTTGTAAAGCTAGAACCTGGAAGCAATCTAGATGCCTGTCAACTGAAGAATGGATAAAGATGATGTGGCACATTTACACAATGGAATACTACTATATGGGAAAAATCAATGTAATCTTGAAATTCACAAGCAAAATGATGGAATTGGAAGAAACCTTCCTGAATGACATAACCCAGTCACAAAAATATGAACATTGTATGCACTCACTCATATATGGATTTTAGACATAGAGCAAAGAATTGGCAGCCTATAATTCACACCACCAGAGAAACTAGTATACAAGTAGGAATCTAAGAGATTCATATGAGGTCCCTCACAGAAGGGAAAATGATCAAGAACTGAGCATTTTGGGAGTGGGGGGGGCAGAAAGTGAGTAGAGAGGGAACTAGGCAATAGAGAAGGGGATGGGAGGAAAGCACGTGGGACTAGGAGGATTGAGTAGGGGGAAATAGGTGAGGAGAGAGAGACAGAGAGACAGAGAGACAGAGAGAGACCATATAATAGGGAATCATTATAGGTTTGAAGAGAAAAGCGAATCTAGAGAAGTATCCAGAGACCTACAAGACTGACTCCAACTAACAAGTTGAGCATCATTGGAAAGACTACCATAAATGCCCTTCCCTTATAATGAGAATGAGGACTAACTTATCCACTATCATAAAGCCCTCTTCTAGTAGCTGATGGAAACAGAAGTAGACACCCACAACTAAACACTGAGCCAAACTGGAATCCAGACACAGAGAAGGAGGACAAGACCAGGCTTCAGAAACCCACAGAGACAGCTGACCTGAACAAGGAAGAGCTAATGGGCCACTAGACTGATAGCTATGAATCCAGCATTGGACTGACTCAGACCCCCTAAACATGGGTCTCAGCTAGAAGGCCTGGGCAGACTAAGGGACTTCTGACAGTGGAACCAGAATGTATTACTGGTGCACAAATGGACTTTGGAAGCACATTCCACATGGAGGGATACTCACTTAACCTAGAGACCATAAGGAAGGCCTAGTCCCTACTCCAAATGACTTTACAGATTTGGATGACCCCTCCTGGAAGGCATTACCCTACATGTGGAGTGAGGGGGGATGGGATGGGATGGTGTTCAGGGGAAATGGGAGGGTAGAAGAGAGGGAAAGAGGAAGAGAGGGAGGGAGGGAAGGAGAGAGGAAGGGAAGGAAGGAGGAAGGGAGATAGAAGGAACTGGGATCAATATATAAAATAATAATAAAAATTTTAAAATGTCTAATTTTAAAAAATATTTCCAAGAATATCAAAAAAAATACAGTTTGCTATAGGTAAATATTTTTTTCTTATGGCAAAAGATGAGAAATTAGACAAACAGAAAGAAAATAATAAAAGAGAGATTATGCTATATAGGGGATGTCCTAATTGCTCTATTTGAATGGAAAACTTTTAGATAAATGAGTTGGAGTCTTTCTGTGTTATGGATCTGTTTGATACCCTTATTTCTTTATATAAATTATTGGATTTGTGGTTATTAATTGTTTTCTTTTGTTACTTCCAATTACAAATATATTTAGTTTATAACTATGCTTATTGCTGCTTGGCCCCTGGAAATACCTATCTATCAAATCCATGACCTTCTTACATACTCAAAAATCTTGTTCCAGTATTTTTTTGCTGCCTGCCAGAAAAGCACGATCTAAACATGTTGTGTAATTTTTCATAGACCTAATGTTATCCATTTCTTTAAGCTGTTCTATTTATTTTTACTGAAGATGGGAAGAGGTCTCCTCATTGTTGGCTTGGTGTCATGACTTGTTTCTCTAAGTAGACTGGAGTAGAAGCCATCTATATGTTTACCTTCTATGGAGATGCATTTACTTTTTATTATTTGAAATTTAGTTTCTTTATGGGGTCTTCTGGAGTTTCACATCATGCATCCTGATTCTGCTCACTTCCAGTCTCCCTCATATCTTTCCCTCAGGCTTACAGTGACCCCAAAAGAAAATTGAAAACACAAACAAGAGGCAAGCAAACAAAAACAACAACAACAAAAATCACTTTGCTTCTCCTTCTTTTCTGACTCTCCAAAACTTCTTCATTCATTCTGGTGGTGAAGACAGGGTTTAAATGAGTCTACCAGATCCAAGATAAATCATATATAGGTATTTATTAGGGAAGCACTTACACAGGTAAGAGCAAATAACCTCCATAGTCTTCCTGCTCCAAAAGATGCAGTCTCTGACCTTCTGATGATCTCTGCAACCAAAAAGATCATGAGCAACTTCTCCTCTACCTTAAAATGGGTCATGTCATGTCTGCACCTGAAATCATGTCCAAAGGTTATGGCCACCACTACCAATTCACCTCAAGGCAAGATGCCACTACATGGTGGAATTTGGAGCCTCAGGATATCATGTAGTATATCCTTTTGTTCAATCAGTTTTGCCTAGCAAATGTTCATTGCAATGAGTCACTGGTCTGGTTCAAGGCCTGTGGGTTTTGGTACACCATCCTCACTGGATTCTCACCAGAACTCCTTTGGGATATTTTTTGGCTGCCAGGAGTCATGGAGATCCTGCAGGTATTGTTATACAGGACCAGTCCCTTCCTGAGCTTCAGCAGCTCCTAAGTTGAGCAAATATTAGGATAGACCAACCCAAGACTTGGCTGTGGGTTTGGGTGGTAACTGAGATGGTCAGTCTCGGTCATTGGGGCCACCCTGCCTCTGTCAAGGGGGCAGAGTCAGTTTCCTAAGCTCATGCCCTTAGGGTTGGTACACCCTCATCTGCAGTGAGGGGTGGAGCCATCTGGACCAGCTCTTCGGTGACGGTCAGGGCCTGTTCTCTTGCTGTAGTATCCAGAAAGAGGCAAGGCCAGCTTTCACTAGGCCAACAAAGGGTGGAGACAGCTCAGCATGACCCTCTGATTTCATCTCCCATGGTCCCTATGGTCCCTGATATTACATAGGTCACAGACATCAACATAGACTCCAGCTTCACCTGAACCATAGACACAGACACGGCCCTTAGAAGCAGCTTGGGCCTGGACTACATCTTGGCTCTGAGTGGAAGCACTGGCTGGCCATTTTGGATGTTTCTGGCCCCAGCTTGGCCCCAGACACCACAAAGGCCAAGGGATGAGGCACCAACCCTGAGTTTCTATGTGACCTTTGGTGACAATACAGGATCAGACTTTAGCACAGACCCCAGACACAGTAGGACCAAGGACCCACACATGATTCTCAGCAGCAGCTGGATCTGGATGTCACCACTGCCACAGATGGTAGTACAGGTCTCTCAGATTGGTGTGGACATCAACTCCTGACCCTGGCTACTATAGGACTAGGGACCCAGACATGGCCTCTGACAGCATCCTGGCCTGGTGGCTAGCAGGCCTCCAACATTGCATACACACCACCACCTTCCCTCATTCTTTTCTGCCTCTTCCCATTGCCCTAGCACAAATAATTTACTCATCACAATGCAGCAACAGGTGAACCCATGGATGACTTCCCACCTTGAGGGCCCCAGCTGGCAAGTCTCTAAGCAGAACTGCATTAGGGATGGGGAGAATGGATTTCTTCCTACCAGTCACACTTGAGGATACTGACTAGCCTGTGGCTAGCTGTTCTCTACTTGAGAAGAACTTCAGAGACACATATTAATAATTTATTTGTATTTTTATAGTGCTTATAGTTAATGAATATTTACACATCATTCATATAGATATTTTCTACTCACATTTACTACAGAGCAGTTTACTTCACAAACCACATTGCTTATCCTTAACTCTAATTTAAGAAACCTTGTTACCATCCTTTACTATGCATCATTTCCTGTGTGCATTCATAGCCTCTGGTTATGGTGAATGCAGCATTTTCATTCTATACCATTATGGAAAACAACTCTACTAGCAACTTCTCATGTAGTCTAAAATAATTACAAAATTTCATTGTATGTATTCTTTAATCTCCATTTATTTCCAGATTTACTTATACCAGCATGGTCTCCAAACCTTTCATTGAGACCTTTTTGTAAACCTTGAAAACATAAATAAACATGAAAAGAATAATGTTTAATAAAAATTATAAATCATTATTTCCCCAAGCCTTAGATAAGCAGAAATATATTTACATAGCTTTAATTATTTCAAAAATTGTTTTCAGATTGAAAGTGATTGTCATATATGCTTCATAGATTCATGTCCACTAGGACTTAGTTTCCAGTGTTAATGAAAACATCACTACTATTTCACAGCAGAGGGGATTACACATCAGGGAGGTAATAATATGTCACATGGGGAATAGAATAGGAAATTTTAATTGCTCTTACCCCCTCATAACCTACACAGTTCATCCTAATGATAGAAAGTACTGAGAGAATTTCTTTGTGTGTGAATTATATATATATATATAAAATATATATATATATATATACATATATTTTATTTGACACATATTTTGTGTCAAAACTGTTTTAACTTTATTCTAGTATGTGGTTTGGGAAGATAGGACAGGGACCATGGCACTTGATTCATAATGTGTGAGTTATTTAGAACTTGAAATCTGTGTCTTGATTACCTGAGTAAAAGAGAGTGGGGAGGTTTTATTTGGAACTATCATCACCTACTACTACTACAGAACTATTCCATGGGAAAGCTGCTGGCTCTAAAACGGAGCTGTGACTGAAGTTTCCAAGTAGAGAAAAGGTGAGCACCTGAATTTAGAGTTTCCTAACATCATCACGCATCAGAACAAGACAGCTTTTGTAAGATCCAGTTTTTAGACACTTTAGGAAATATATGAAAATGGCCACTTATATTTTATGGGATATAACAAAAGGTGGGAACAATAATATATTTAAACTTAACATTTTCCAGGCATGACTAATGGTCCAATTGGTTCTGATGTTAACACAAAGTGTATCTATTTGGCTGTACTATTTCCTCATAGTCAACATAGTAATGCAAACCCCCCTTGTGCCACTGGTCAGGTAGATACTAGGTATAACTAACTTTAACATAAACATTCAATTTGCCTGGATAGGTTTGACATAAAATGTTCTATCCAAGGCACACCTCCAAATTAGCACAAGGCACAAAGGAGCTCTGTGTCTTATATTCTTATCTCTTCCCTCATTTAGATACATTGTTTGCATCAAACATTTAAATTTTCATATGCTTTTATGATTTTTGTAGAACCATATATTTTGAATATAAAAACTGCAATTTTAACATTTGACTTTGAATATTAGGCAAGCAAGCAGTCTACCTCCCTTTCCTCTTCTAAACTGTAGGAGAAGGGGGGAATCTGTGTTATGCCTACCTGTGCACTCAACAACAGAAACATCATTTCTGTTATCACTTTTGAATGGTTTTTACCCTAAGTTCACATTCACATCCAAACAATATCTTTTTGAAGCAGCATCATCCTTAGTGTGTTCATTATTATTTTCTATAAATTTCTATACTATTTTGCATGTGTTTATCTTCTAACTTCTTGATCAAATGCTTTTGTTCAAGACAAGCTCCCATCTCTAGGTGAAATTTTGGATGTTCCCTGGGTCCATACAACTGTGATATATTTTCTTGTCTTCAGACACAAAGCATAACAATAATCCTTGATTTGGGCCTCTATGTAAGAAACATTACTTACTCTAGTTTTTAAAAAATGTCATTGTGTTTTCCATCAATATTGATATGGCTTTATCTTTTATATTCCACTGTAATAGCCCATGTTGAATTAATTTGAATGGTATGTGAAAGAGTTACATATTAGTAACAAGTACCTATCTAATTAATCAAGCACCACATGATAAAAATTATGTCTATTTTACATGTCATAAACACTTATATCCTCTGCTTATAAATATAAGCTTGCTTCTGGGATGTTAAACTCATCTCAATGATTGGCACATCTATACTTAGCAAAATGTCATAATATTATAGTGAGATTCAAAATGAGGAAAGTAAGAGCTACATTCTCCTGTTGTGAGTTCTGATTTTCTTTATTCACATCATTTTCATGGGAGTATAATGATCCATGTGCAAGCAAAGTAAATTTAAAAAAACAGCAAAGTTGATAGGGATATCATTGAGTTTAAATATTCACTTAGAAACTCTACCCATTGTCAGAAAGTTATTTTCATTGACTCATGAGTGTGGATACCTTTATTTTTCTGTATGTCTTCAAGTTCCTTTCCACACAGCTTTGCAATTCTAAGTGCAAATGTTTTACATTTCTTCCTTTAATGTATATATATATATGTGTGTGTGTGTGTGTGTGTGTGTGTGTGTGTGAGTGTGTGTGTGTGTATAAATTATAATTGGTATTGAATTACTAATGAGTTTAGTGAGTTTTGATTATCTATTTGGCTGTCTGCTGACCATTTTAATGTTTCTTCAAATACATTTATATATTGAGTAGGATTTCTATGCAGACCAATGAGTTACTAACCAGTAAAATAGTCTCATTACTTCTTTTATAATTAGAGGTGTTTTATATTCACTGTCTTTTTTAACTTACTCTAATTGGATTCTATTATACAATGTCAATAAACATTTTAAGAATGCATTTACTTATTAATTTATGGTTAAATTTTTTCAGAGGAATTGTTTGAGAGTTTTCCTGGATGATGTTGATAGTTTAATATAAAAGAGATTTATGGGCCAGAGACATGACTCAGTGGTTAAGAACACAGACTATTTGTCCAGAGGGTCCATATTTAATTCCCAGCATTTATATGGCAGCTCAAAACTGTCTGTAATTCCAGTTCCAGGGGAAAAAGATACCCATGGCAAAACAGAAATGCATATAAAATAAGAATAAATTAATAAAGATTTATAAGATAGACATGAAATGTTGTTAAAGAACTCCATAGAGTTTGTTCTTATCTGATATTTGGGTGTTCGTGGGATACAGACAGATGTGAATATGCTAGATATTTATTTATATCTTTCATGTTAAAGTCTTTAAATAATAATATGCATGAAGAACTGTTAGAAACAGGAGACACCAGAACAAAAGGACTTGAATTCAATGTGAAAATCAAGTGCAAAGTGATAAACCTTTTCCTCACTTCCTACAAAGAAGTTTCAGGAGGAAATGTCCGAAGGCAATCACTCCAGAGTGACTGAGTTCATCCTTGCTGGGTTAACAGAGCAACCAGAGCTGCAGCTGCCCCTGTTCCTCCTCTTCCTTGGAATCTACCTGCTCACAGTGCTGGGGAACCTGGGAATGATCATCCTGATCCTGCTCAGCTCCCACTTGCACACCCCCATGTACTTCTTCCTCAGCAGTCTGTCCTTCATTGACCTCTGTTACTCCACTGTTGTTACCCCCAAAATGCTGGTGAACTTTGTGGCAATGAAAAACATCATTTCCTACCCTGAATGTATGACTCAGCTCTACTTCTTCATAGCCTTTGTTATATCTGAGTGTTACATGCTGTCTGCAATGGCATACGACCGCTATGTTGCCATTTGCAATCCCTTGCTCTATAATGTCACTATGTCTTACCAAGTCTGTTCCTGGGTGGTAGGTGGGGTGTATGGTATAGGCATAATAGAAGCCACAGTTCACACTGTTTGCATGCTACAAGTGCGTTTCTGCAAGGCTAATGTCGTAAACCATTACTTCTGTGATCTTCTTCCATTGCTGCAACTTTCCTGCTCCAGTACATTTGCCAATGAGGTAGTAATTCTCTGCCTCAGTGCTTTCAATTTCTGTGTTCCAACACTGACCATCTTGAGCTCTTACAGTTTTATCATTGCCAGGATCATCCGCATGAGATCCACTGAGAGCCGATTCAAAGCCTTCAGCACCTGCAGCTCCCACATCTCTGCTGTGTCTGTCTTCTTTGGTTCTCTGGGATTCATGTACTTTCAGCCATCATCAGTCAGCTCCAAATATCAAGGGAAAGTGTCATCTGTATTTTATACTACTGTTGTACCCATGCTGAACCCATTAATCTACAGCCTGAGGAATAAGGATGTCAAACTTGCTTTAAATAAGTTGCTTCAAAAGAAAATATTTCAGATGTAAAATAATATTTTGTATTTCCTAAAAGTTCATATTATCTATTGTTTTGATAAGGAAAACACCTTGAGACAATGATGCATGTCAAATCTTAAAATTTGGGTTAGTATATGGATATTTACAAATAATCATCAGGAAGGACTGGATATGTAGATAAAATTTTTGGATATGTGGAGGGAGCAATTCTGGGATGCCCAGGAGCCTGTAAACATGATGTTAACTACCACACCTCTATATGTTTTTCCAAACACTTCAAAAATATTCTTATATTTTATTATGTTTTATGTGTGTGAAAATGCCTCTTTTGGTTTGAGATTTATTTATTTAAGAGAATAAATACATATGGTAGAAAGACTTTTTATTATTTTTTTTCACGTATCTGACCCTTCTCAATTAAGTGAATTACCAACTTTATCTGAAAGAGTGATGTCTAAGATAAGTGGACTTAGCAAAAATAAATAGACTTGTAAATCTTCCTAAACATGTATAACTGTGTTGTGACATAGAGAATATATTAGAAATAATATTGTTCATACCTGCAGGGAAATAATACTGAAAATGTTGAATAAGACTGTGCCCATGTTCATGTACTCTTGACATAGTTATTGATCTAGTTTAGGGGCTTTTGACAGCAACTTTGTTTTTCTGAAAATTTTATACTACTTTTTCCTAATTGAAATAACTACTGTACATTCCTAAGACCATGTTATGGAATCTCATTTTCAGAAGTGACAGTCTCTGACAAGTGCATTGTTGTGCTATTTTTAATACAGAAAAAAATAAAATTAGAAACTTCTTGTCTGTCTAATGATATGTAGTATTCATATGCAGAAAATAACTATCCTTTTGGGGTTCCTGACATGCATGGAAGAGACTTAACAACCAATAAATATTGTTTTCTAACCCTCATCCAAATGAACTCCAAACAAGAGTCTATAGTTCTATGTCAGTAGCATCATTCACATCAGAAAGTCTCAGTATCTCCTGGTGGCATCCATCTTTTCATATTCTCCTAGAGACTTCACGAGCAACAGTGTGGCTTTTCTGGTCTATACCTAGAATAGATTCCCCTAGAATAAGGCATATCCTCATTGTTTTTAAAAAGTCTAGTATGATACCTGTGTGTTCCAAAGTCTTTAAACAAGTTGCAATATGGGTACAAGAGTAGAGATTTCCAAATAGTACATGGTACCCTGTTACCCAGGCCAGTACTTGTCCCAGGGCCATGCCAGTCCCAAAATAATACACAGAGATTCTATTAGTTGTAAATCTGTTGGCCAAAGGCTAGAATTTATTGGCTAGCTCTACTTTGAATATTAATTCATTTTAATCAATCTAAGTGTTTCCACATGGTCTTATCTTATTGGAGAGAGGTTTCAGAGCTCTTACTTCTTCACATCCAACACCTTGACTTCCCTCTACTACATCTCCCAGAATCCTCTCTGTCTCCCATTCCTGCCAATCTTGCTTTTTGTTGGCCAATAGATCTTTATTTATTTAACTAATAAGATAAATATATTTACAGAATGACATCTCTCATCAGTACCCTGCTCACTGTACTAGTATGTGTCTAGAAACACATACTGGGACCTTTATTTATCTTCCCATTATTAATTTTTTAAACTTCATATCTATAATTTCAGCCAAATCCTGTAGTAGGCACTGTAAAATGATGGCTTTATCTTTAGCTTGCCTTTAAATATATGACAAGACACCCTTTTCCCGTGTCTCCTCTACCTCATCCTGTAACAGAAAAACTATTAACAAGAGAATATTATTTTTCAAAATCATAATAAAGGCCTTTGTTTTTCTATAACCTTTAACTTCTCTTCATGTTATTTCTTCTATTAGCCCACAAAACTCTATGTATGTACATCCATCACAATTGTTTATGTTATGTGACCTATGTGCAACTTACCACATACCAGTACAAAATAATACATACAACTAAAAGTCCAAGTTGAAAAGTGTGAGAAACTAAATTCCATTTCTTCTAGTACCATTCTACTTAAGTGTGTCAGTTCAAAATGAACTCTAGTCTAAAAATTATAAGAACTTACTCAGAGTGGCCTTAAATGATCACTAGTATTCTACTGTTAAGCCTCAGAATATAGGAAATTATCTTTTTCCTATTTCAAGCCATACTTTGTCTAGGCTTCCTTAATGATACTCTTATTTTGATATTAACACAGAAATGAATCTAATTAACTGCTTCTGTATTCTCTCTTGTAGCATAGAAAGAATGCATACATGGTCATGTAGATATTATGTGTTAATGATCCCCCATAAACATTCAAATTTAATGTATGACTTTTTTAAAATAAATTTCTATTGTTGAATACATTCCCAAATAACCGCAATTCTCAGGTGTTATTTCTCCTGTTTTCCCAATGTCATGCTCATTTTAGATACCATGTTTGTTTTGATATATTATTTAAACTTACTTGTATGCTTTGGTGATTTTTGTATATTAACATATTTTTAGGATGAAATAATTCTACACTTTGAATATTTGCAGATTTGTTTGTACTTATCCTAACAGACTCTTAGAAATCTTCCTTGACTGTACTCAGCTAGTGCCATACCAGCCGTGCTCCTATAGACTTGCCAAACATGACATGTATTCTGTGGTCTGCCCTGTAATCTCCTTGTAGATTGTACTATCCTGAAGAGCAGAGACACTAAGAAATATTTTTAGTGCTAATTCACATCCCCATCTAAATAAAGTCTTTGATTATTGTCATCATGTAACTATGTTTTTACTTTCTATAAAATTTCTATAATCTCCTATATATGTCAAGCTACTGATAATTTTTAGTCAAAACAAGGTGAAATGGAATGTCTCACACCAATATTTATAATTCCACAACAAATTTAGATGTAATCTAGGTGTCTAAAGCTGAGAGATGTTTTTCTGTGTTTTATGCATGAAGAAACTATGTAATGTGCATAAGTTGATTGTAGAGATTCAGTAAATTTCTTATAAGCTAATACACAACTATCCCAATATTTCATTATATTAAACTAGTAAAATCATAATGAAACAAACACCAACATATCCGACATATCAGATATCCATTCATTGTTATGAGTCATTAATAAATTCTTTTGAAAGAATACATATAATTTTGGTTTCTTCTTCAAAGAAAATCTTGTTTGAAACAACCTGGATGAACATGGAGGTCACAATGCAAGGTGAAATGTAAATTGATGAAAGGAGAAACACTGATTGATCCTTACTTGCATAGAGAAACTAAAACAGGCAAACTCATGCAAGTAGAGAGCAGAATATTGTTTACCATATGATTTGAGGTATAGAGACAGGAAGTAGTTTTTTACTGGGTAGAATTATGTCATAGTGTTCAATGATTAACATAAAGATGCTCTCTATAGTATTTTTGTAGTTAAAAATCGAACTAAATTTTACTCAAAACTTAAAGAGATAGCTCTCATATTAAACATTCAGAATACACAAATTAAGTCCAATAAACATAAAACTTGAAGTGACATGGAAAAGCGTTGGGATATAATGGATATATTTTATATTGTTATGATATCATTATGATTTGACTATGCATGAACTGATCATATTGTAGATAACAAATATTTGTCACCCACTTCATAGCATTTCTACTTTAATAACCATATTAAAAAATCAACAAATAAAACTTCAGAGGAGCTGTCTTTCCAGCTCCCTGCTCAGAGCCTCTTGAGGCCTGGGGACTGCACATGCACAGGGGAGCCCATCCAGGCAGGCTGGCCTATCCAGAATCTCCCAGCATCCTAGTCCCACCAACACCCACAGGAGGAGCCTGCCTTCTGGAGCATGCCTCCTGAAGACTGGGGACTGTACACTGGGTAACCCTTCCCAGCAGACCAGCTCATCCAGAGTCTGCAAATCTTGAGTCCTGCCTCCACCTACTGGAAGAGGAGAACCATCAAATTAATAGGCATTCTTGCACCCAGCCAAAGAGAACTTTGGTAATGCACCCACAAGGAGAAGAAGAAACCTCACTGGTACACACTGGAAGAAGAAATGGGTTGATGATATTATAAGAGTACAGCCAATAACAGAAATATCAGTATGATATCACCAGAGTCTAGGGACTCCATCAGAACTTAACATCACACCATAGATGAAGCAGAAAAGAACTACTCTAAAAACAACTTTATGATGATGATAAAGACCCTGAGAGAAGTAATGAAATAATCCCTTAAAGAAATGAAAGAAAAAAACAAATAAAAAACATTCAAGAAATGGAGGAGTAAAACTAAGCAAATATTGGAAAAAAATTTCAAATAGTGCAAGTCTTGAAAGCTGAAATAGAGACAATAAAACCAAACAAAACAAAACACAGTCTGAGGAAATGCTGGAAAGAGGAAATCTAGGTAAACAATCAGGAACTACATATGTAAGCATAACCAACAGAATACAAGAAATGGAAGAGTCTCGGGTGTTGAAGATACACTAGGAGAAATATATTCATAGACCAAAAAAAATCTTAAGTCCAACAAATCCCTAAAACAATATATCCAGGAAATTTGGGCCACCTTAAAATGGCTAATCCTAAGAATAGTAGATGCAGAAGAAAGACCCAACTCAAAGGTGCAGAAATCATATCCAACAATATTACAGAAGAAAAATTTATCAACCTAAAGAATGGCATGCCAATGAAAGTACAAGAAGCTTACAGAACAGCAAATAGAGTAGAACACACACAAAAAGAGTTCCCTTGCCCCATAATAATCCAAACCCCAAACATGCAGAATACAAAAAGAATATTAAGAGCAGCAAAGGAAAAAGGCAAGTAACATTCAAAGGCAAATATATCAGAATTACACCTGACTTCTCCATGGAAATTCTGACAGTGAGAAAGTCCTGGATAGGTATTCTACCAACACTAAGAGACCACAAATGCCAGCCTAGCCTACTATACCCAGCAAAGCTTTCAATCTCTATATATGGAGAAACCAAGATGAACCAAGATATGGAATGACAAAACCAGATTTAAACAATCTTTAACTATCCATCCTACAGAAAGTTCTGAAAGGAAAACTCCAATCCAATGAAGTTAAATACACCCACAAATTATAGACAATAGATAATCCCACTTTACTAACAGCAAAAATCTTGGTACTGGCACAAACATAGACAGGTAGACCAACAGAATTGAATTGAAATCCCTGATATTAATCCACACATCTATGAACACCTGAGTTTTGACAAATAAGCTAAAATTATAATAATGGAAAAAAGAAAGTATTTTCAACAAATGGTGCTGGCATGACTGGATGCTGGCATGTAGAAGAATACAGATAGATCTAAATCTATAACCATGCTAGAAACTAAAGTCCAAATGGATCAAAGATCTCAACATAAAGCCAGCCACACTGAACCTCTTAGAAGAGAAAGTGGGAAGTACCCTTGAATGAACTGGTACAGGACACAGCTTCCTGAAAATAACAGACACTAAGATCAACAATTAATAAGTGGAACCTGCTTAAACTGAAAAGCTTCTGCAAGGCAAAGGACACAATCAACAAGACAAATCAGTAGCCACAGAATGGGAAAAGATCTCCACCAACTACACATCTGCATTAGGGATGATTTCCAAAATATACAAAGAACTCAGGAAGCTAGTTACCAAAACACCAAATAATCCAATTAAAAAGTAGAATACAAAACTAAACAGAGAATTATCAATAGAGGAATCTAAAATGGCTGAAAGACACTTAGTAAAATGCAAATCAAAACCACCCCTACCAAACTTGCTAAAATCAGAAACACCAAAGACAGTTTATGCTGGAGAGGATGTGGAGAGAGGGGAACACTCACTCCTCCACTGCTGGTGGGAGTGCAAACTAATACAGCCACTTTGGAAATCAGTATAGAGGTTCCTCAGCAAAATGAGAATCACTCTACCAAAAGATCCAGCTATTCCACTCTTAAGCATATACCCCAAAAATACACATTCATACAAGAAGTACATTTATTCAACTATGTACATAGTAGCATTATTTGTAATAGCCAGAAGTTGGAGGCAACCTAAATGTCCCTCAACTAAAAATTGGATGAAACTAGAAGAAACTATCCTGAGTGAGGTAACCCAGTCACAAAAAGATAAACATGGTATGTATTCACTCATATATGAATATTAGACATAGAGCAAAGTATTATCAGCCTATAATCCACACTATCAGATAAACTAGGAAACCAGGAGGACCCTAAGAGAGACTTAAAAGGCCCCCAGGGGAAGGGGAAAGGGACAAGATCTCCTGAGCAAATTGGGCGTATGGGAATGGGAAGAGAGAGTTAGGAGAAAGAGAAAGGGAGAAGAGGAGGTGAAAGGCAGACATGAGGGAGCATTGAGTCAGGGAAATAATAAAGGAGAACAAGAAAAGAGATACCATGATAGAGGGAGCAATTATAGGTATAAATAGAAATCTGGCACTAGGGAAATGCACAGAGATCTACAAGGTTAACCCCAACTAATATCTAAGCAATAGTGGAGAGGCTACCTTAAATGTCCTTCCCCTTTAATGAGACAGATGCATATCTTATTTGCTATCCTACAGCTTCCATCTAGTAGCTGATGGAAGCAGAAGCAGAAACCCACAGTTAAGCACTGAGCCAAACTCCTGGATTCCAGTTACAGAGAGGGAGGAGTGATAAGCAAAGGGGTCAAGAGCAGGCTGGAGAAACCCAAAGAAACAAATGACCTGAACAAGGAGGAGCTCATGGACTCCAGTCTGAGAGCTGAAAACCCAGCATAGGACTGACCCAGATCTCCTGAATATGGGTGTCAGTTAGGAGGACTTGGCAGTCTGTGGAGCCTCTGGCAGTGGATGAGTATTTATCCCTAGTATATGAATGGACTTCGAGAGCTCATTCCACATAGAGGGAAACTCTCTTAGCCTATACACACGGGGGAGGGCCTAGGCCCTGCTACAAATGATATGACAGACTTTGAAGATCCCCTATGGAAGGCCTCACTCTTACTGGGCATCAGTGAGGGGATGAGATAGAGGTTAGGGGACAGGAGATAAGGGGAAGGAGAGGGAACTGGGATTGACATGTAAAAAAAAGCTTGTTTCAAATTTAAATTTTAAAAGAGAAAAGAGAAAAAAAAGGCCTTCATTCTATGAGATTTTGGCAATTTGCTGATGAGCATACATCTCAAAGTGGTGTCTGTACTTAAGTTACAAGAGAGAGATTTTTGAAATTCCCTACCATGCCAAAACATAAGCACACAGGCAGTTAAGAGAAAATAGGAAGCCTCTGCCTTCAGAGAATGTGTTTAGAAGAAGTTGGTCCCCTATGTTTGGTCATAACACCACACGCACACACAAAAAACGCTGAACATGAAAAAATGGAGTTTCTATGGCGGGACTGTAGTTGCCTGGGTCTTATAAGAGGCAACTAAAAAAAAGAAAGCCCAGTTAGCTGACTATTGAAAACACTCAAAAACTACAGAAGGAAATGTGCCATTATCTCCTTTATGCAGCTGGAACAGAGTGTCATATTCCAGGTAAAATATGAAGGTCAGGATCTGTTTAGATCATTTGTGGTGGGGGGCTGTCCAGGGTCAATGCACCACATGTAGTATGCATGTTCTCCCTGCATCAGGCTGTGGGGGAAACTTAGTAAACACTGAAGAGTGAACAGATGTGTAGCATCATTCTCATTTTATGAATTCACATCTGTGGCAGCATTGAATCAATAACCTTATAATCTATTCTTCCTAGAAGACCTCCCCCAATCTATACATTATTATATGAGAGATTGAGTTTCTAGCATAGGCTTTGGGGAACACATCACAAATACTACTACATGCAATCTCAGCTTCTGTAATACAGCAAAACTAAAATATATTTTAAATAAAATTGTAGAGGTTTTATTTTTTTTAAAGTGGTTTAGCAAGGGATACCACATTATGCATTAATAACTTCAACATCTAGATATTCTTCCTACTTCTTTAGTGAGATAGAATTGGCCCAGATTTTAAGATGGCTAGCCTAGGTAAGACATACTCACTTTTAACTAGGAAAGCACAGAGGTTCTAGGCAGTAAGTTTTGAAGATTTTTTTACAACTTCTTCAACTATCTAGTAGTTTAAGTCATTTACATATTTGTAATTTATACTTTCTTCTCTCAGAATAAATATAAAAGAAATATTTCATGTCACTTATCTGTATTTACTCTGGGCTCAACAATTAAGGTTGAACAGCCTATGGTTTTATTTTTATATATTGTAGATTTAAACAAAACTATGGTATTATTTGCTTATAAGTTAATGTAGCATGGGACAGAGGAATGCCATAAGTTTGAGAAAACTGTGGTAGGTCTATTTGGCATCATTAAGGAGGACCTACCGGATATACCCTAGATGAGAAAGACTTCAAGAAGGGTGGGGAAATGGAAGATTTGATGAACTGTTTTGTGTGATTCGTGTGATGCCAGCATTCTTTTGGTGCATTTGTAGTTTCAAAAAAAATGTTGTTTCTTGATCGTTTTCTTCTTTGTTCATCAGCTTCTTCTGATGAACTGGGTGGACTGCAACACAAATAAGTAGCTGTATAAAAGTGCATTTATTGATTATTATGTATTTTCTCATACCAAGGTTCCTAATTTAAATTTATATATCTTACTGAAGGGGAACATCACATGCCTCCATGACTCTAGTCCTACAGTATGTATTGTGTGTAATACACAATATTACAAGAACCCTAGGTATGCTTGATTTGCCTTGTGACCAAAGTCATGGGATGACTGCAAGGTCCCCTCAGCTAAACAATCATGTTTCTCCAAAAGGATTCTTCAAGGCCAAAGTGCTTCTAAGAAATGGCTGTTTATTTTAATCTATAACCCATAGAGTGACCTACAGAGTAGGTAACATTTTTTCATCTCCCTTACATGATTAAAAACAAAATCATCACAATAGTTCATATACATTTATGTCTAAATAACATTGTAGATTAACAAAACATGAGCAGATAGAAAACATCTTTTCATAGCCAACTCCATTACTGACGGGTGTACTCTGGCTACCAAGAAAGAATCAATTATTCTACTGTCTCTGTTGAAAGTTAATCTTAGAAGAAATCCTAAAGGAATCACAAACCTTAACTTTTGTATATAAACACAATCAGGGGCTATACTTTAGATCTTTAGTTTGTATACCAATTGTTGACTAATATATATTCAG